>CM020063.1:1073529-2273529 GCA_009769605.1 Bucorvus abyssinicus
AGGCTGATGCAAGATAAAGGCTTCTACCGTAAAGGCTGGGCTGCGCTCAGCAGAGAGCTGAAGGTGCCGCGGTGCTCGCCGTGAAAGCAGTCGGCACGTCGTAAGGGAGGAGAAGCCACAAAACCAAATTACAGCACAGGGACATTTTTATTTTAGCTTTAAATTCCTTTTCCTAACGATTATCCTCCAGTTCAAAGAGAAGATCGAGGTGCGGAGTTGTACCCTCGTGCCACTCAACTCCCCAGTGACGGAGGAATTGCGCGTTGCAGAGCTATGGAAAGGGAACGACTGAAGGCTGGGCGTGAAATCGCCACGCAAGTGCATTTATTTACCGAAGAAGACCTGACGGATCCTTGCAGAAGGCAGGAAAAGGGCGGCAGCAGCTCCTCCAGCGCCGGCTCACCGCTGGAAAACCCCACGTCACCGGTTCTCCTTCTGTTCTGCGGGAACCTCCCAGCGCCGATGCTCTGCACATGCCAAAAAAGCCATTTTGACAGAAGCGCCTTGCAAACACCACCCATACCCGCTGGGTCCCACTGCGCCGCTTTTGCAGGAACTCACCCGCAGTCGTTGGCCAAAGCCTTCAGGAAGGCTCAGAGCCCTGTGCACTACCTGCGGCGCTCTGAAGAGGGAGTCTCTGCTCAAGCTAAACAAAAAACCCCCCCATCCCACTCCTCTGCCAGCAGCAGCTGAGAAGGGGCCACAACTCTCCAGCACCACCTTTCATTCCATTTTTTCGGAGCCCATTTGGGTGAACTGTGCAGTAAAGGGTTTACCTGTAAACCTCCCGCACGAGCAAGCGCTAAGAAACCCCACGTGCCAGCCCACCCCTTTCCGACCGCTTTTCCACGCTGCAGCCGCTGTGCGGGTCGTTAACAACCAAACCCGACGCCGGTTTCATCTGCGTTTTCTCTGCCCTTTCATCGAGTTTAAAACGACAACGCAGCATTTCGTCTGCGAAATGATGCCTCAGTCCTCCAGGAGCGCTTTCAGGTAGGGTTTGCAACAGACGCTCCTTTCACCGAGCCCCTCGCCGGCGTACGGGAGGTTTTAGCGCCTCCTCGGTCTGCCTTCGCTTGCTACGTGCTAAAGCTGCATTCCCCATTTTATTTGTTTACTTTACAGCCAAAAGCAAAGACGTTTTGGATGAAAAAACGCCGTGTAGAGTTTAATAAGGTTCCAATTTTACTAGGGAGAGCTCCGAATCGTAGCGCAGTTCGACTCGGAGGGCTGGCCAGGAGGGCGAGGAGGGGCGGTAGCCAGGCTGCTTCCCCCAGGGCCACCGCATGAAGAGGACCTTGTCAACCCGATGCGGTGGCGAGCGAGTTGGTTGACCGAGTTGGGGTGCCAGTGAGTGTCCCCAGTTTTCACCCCCATTTGACCCTGCTGACCTGTCTCCAGGAGGGTCAGTTCTGCCCCGTGAAGGCTTCACCCCACATCCTCAAAGACCCCCAGACTGGGATCCCCCTCCCGAGCAGGCACCACCCTGCAGCTGGAGTGACAACCCACCGCTGAACCCCGGGAAGCTCCAAAGCACCCAACAGCTCCAGCGTGGAGAAACATCCCCAAAGATGCTGGCAGCAGCGATGGGGTCGGCGTGCCAGGACTGGCTGATTTTCTGCTATGGCAGGTGGCACCGGGAAAGACGGGGACATCGTATTTGTTTTGGGAAACTCCTATTTAAGTTGGATGTTCGGAGGGAAATTCATACGGTTGGGCGTCTTCGCTGGAGGTAGGAAGTCTGCGAAGCCTGCACAAAAAGCACAAGCGGAGCTTCCTCACCTCCCAGCGAAATGATCAAGGCTTCTCCCGTGGAAATGCGAATAAAGCTGTGGAAAATCTCCAGGTGGCATCCCAGCCGTATTTCTCTTCTCCCGATTTTTGGAACCAAGCAGGTGTTTCCCTAGGATGTACCACTGAGTCACACGCTTCCTCCTCGGTCTGGCTAGCAAGGTCAGGGCTGGTGCGCTGGTAAATACGCGTAACGGCAAGTGCAGGTAGACATCTCCGGTCTGAGAGGGACACCTTAACCTGCCGTCAGAGAAAGAGGCCCTTGCCATCAAAACTGAGGCGGATTCAACAATAAAGCAAGGAATTTTCCAGTTCCTTTCTTCTCTTTTGACACGACTGAGACGACATTTGGGTTCTCCCACTCTTTAAAATCCTTCCCCCAAGAACTGTCTCAGGATCTACCATGAAAATAACGGGTGACAACTATCCAGGCCCTGGTTGCAATCCTGCTCCTTGGGGCAGCCCAGCTCCTGCTGCCGGACGTGCTTCCTTCACCCCGAGCCCACTCGCACCTATTTGATGGACAGAGAGTGAAGTCAGTGCCATGGGCAGAGATGGGAGAGGAGGGAGCTGAGCCCCAAACCCCCTTCCCGTCCTGGGCTCATCCCCAGCAGCCTGGGCAGCAGGTGGAGGGAGGGGGTCCTGCCCCTCTGCTGCGCTCTGCGCTGGGGAGAGAGACCCCCCTGCAGGGCTGGGTCCAGCTCGGGGCTCCTCAGCCCAGCAGAGACAGGGACCTGCTGGAGCGGGGCCAGAGAGGACACAGGGATGACCCGAGGGTGGAACCCCTCTGCTGGGAGGAGAGGGCAGAGAGTTGGGGTGTTCAGCCTGCAGCAGAGAAGGCTGCAGGCAGACCTGAGTGTGGCCTTTGAGTGCTTCAGGGGGGCTGTGCTGGGGGGTGAAAAGTCTGCCCTGGCCACGCAGGGGGCTCAAAGGCAAGGTCTCCACTTGCGCTCCTGTTCCAGTGTCAGTAGCCCCTCCTTCTGCTGAAGCATGCAATCCTAGGATCAGACTTGTTGTGGATGGAAAAGCCCTTTCAGCTCCTCGAGTCCCCCCACTCCCCAGCACTGCCAGGTCCCCACTGACCCCTGGCCCTCAGCACCGCCTCCACACGGCTGGGAAACCCCTCCAGGGATGGCGACTCCAACACTGCCCTGGGCAGACTGGGACACGACTGCACAACCCCAACAGGGAAGAAATGGGTCCTCAGGACCAACCTCAACCTCCCCTGGAACAACTGGAGGCTGGTTCCTCTCATCCTATCACTTGCTCCTCGGACGTAACCCTGCTCCAAGAGAGCCAAAGAAGCACTTGTACCACGTCCACATCATAAGCTCTCCAAGAAGGGTTAATTCCTGAGCTTTGTGTTTGTCCTCAGTACATTGCTTTGTAGTACAGATGCGACGTGCTGGAAATCAGCACCTGGGCAGGCACCACTTCCCAGCCGCAGTGCCACTGTGGTGGACTTACTGAAGTCAGGCGGACACAAGTTCCTGTAAAAACACCACTCAGACACGACCTCTACACCTACAACTTAAGCCCTTCCCTCTTTGCTGCCTTTTACCCCTCCAGACCCATTCCACACCCCATTCCTCAGAGACGTTTCTAACCGCACATCCCAGTGCAGCTTGCTCATTCCTGACTCCTACTGGTCAAGGTAAGAAAGACGGGAAATGTCACGTCACTTGGCAGACAATGGAAAGAGTTAGTTGTGATTAAACCACCAGCAGCTAAAATGGATGAAGGCTTCAGGCTGGAGACTCAATGAAGAGCAAAGCCTTCAGATGAAGTTCAAGGTGAGGAGGTGAGCGTAAGGAGGAGCCACCTGCACAACACTCCAGCCTGCGCACATAACGGTACCGGGTCGTCCTTTGGTAAAGGCACGTGGGTACTCAACAAGGAAAACAAGCTTTAGCAGCAAAACCTCCTTTTCCCCAGCTGGTCACGCCCATATCTCACCTCCAGTTGGCTCAACCCACGACACCCAGACCCTCGTCGCACCGCTCGAGGGGCAGCAGAGCTCTCCAGGCTCTTGACCAAGGGCATAAAACTCTGGTCTGAAACGGTCCCAGTAAAACCCCTTGCCCCAAAGAGACCACACAGAGTCCATGAGTCCAAGGAAGTACATTGGGTGGAGCGACACCACGGACAGCAGCCCTGTGCGCCCAAGCAGCAGGCAGGGCTGGGGAGACCCAGCCCGCCGCCTCCCGCAAAGGCAGATCATACCGGGGGGTGCAGGCACGTTCTGGTTCCGACCCCCAGAATTAGCTCCAGAAACCTCAGAGACGGGAGAAGCTCCATGCGGGACGCAGACAGCACGCTGGGCGAGGGCAACGTCAATGCGCACCACGAAGGAGCACCCCGAGTCCCCGCCAAGTGTAGTTCAAACCTTCGTTATTTTTTAACCTCCGATCGTTTCCGTTGCTTAATTAAGTTTGTTTGCCAAACGCGCAGCCGTCTCTTATAATAAAGGGGAGCTGATACAACGTATTTATTGCCATTTATCATTGAAATTTTTATAAGACTACTTACGAATTAATCAACAATAACTGCTCTCGCAAACGCCGCTGCATTAATCTCCATATCCACCGCATAAATCACGCTGAGAACGAGTTGCTCCACAGACTTGAAGGGAAATACAGCAATCTTTCCACCCTACCAACTAGCCCCATTATCATCCACTTAGCCCATCTATAAACGCGTACACTTCACGCAGCGCCATAAACCCCGGCAGCTCGGCGCGACACAACCGACAGCCGAAACATCATCTGACCTTTCTTT
Source organism: Bucorvus abyssinicus (assembly GCA_009769605.1). NCBI lineage: Eukaryota > Metazoa > Chordata > Aves > Bucerotiformes > Bucorvidae > Bucorvus > Bucorvus abyssinicus. The sequence goes on from CM020063.1 coordinate 1,078,099, forward strand.
CAGGTCCCCGTGCCGCCCGAGACACCCAGGCGCCCTTTCGAAAGCGGGATTACTGCAAACGAGCTGCGTGCCTCGCGGTGAACGAGGACAACGAGCCCCCAGGACCTCTGCGGAGGGTCGCTCCGGCCGGGTTCCGGCAGAACCGCGCCGCTCCTCCATCCACGTGTGTGTTTTCATTGCTTACTCTCGGAAGACAGCGCTGGGGTGGTTCACCTGCTCAGGGATCCCGTTTTCTCTTCCATTTTCCAATAAATGGTGCCCCTCATTAAGCCGACTGGAGGCGTTTAAAGCCCTGCGAGAGCCGTGCGAGCGTTGCCGCGCTGCGCAACAACCGTGCTCACCAACAAGGAGGGAGCGCGCCTTGGAGCCCGGGCTGCGCCGGCACTAACTGCCGCCCGTTCTTGTGCAGCCACAAAAAAACCCACGAAAATCTTTCGCTCTCCCCCGCGCGGCGAGCAGGGGCCGTTCCACTGGAAGGAGCTTTTAGAACACCCCAACACCGCTGTAAACGGTCACCTGCCCCCAGCGCGAGGGCAAGACGGGCAGGCTCGGGGTGCTGGGTTGTGTTTTTTGCCCCTGAGCCATCACAGAGGGGGCTCGCTGCCGGCCGGAGCGCGTGAGCAGCACCCAGGGGCTCTGTGGGCCACCCCTGCTCCGTCCAGCCTCCAGCTGGGAAGAGCGGGGAGGGACCGAGCGGGCGAAGCCGTCAGGAAAACAATTACGAGCTGAAGTTTCATGTGAATTAAATCCACCTCGAACTTGAAGCGTTACAGCACTCCTAAAAAGCCCCGCGGCGGATATTAGCTATTGCTGTAAAGGAGCCCAGTAAAAACCAGGACCAAAAAACACACAGCGAAAGAAATTTAAAATACACATTTGGGAACTTATTTTTAATTAAAAAAAAAAAAAATATGGTCCTCCTTGCGTTTGAGAATTCCCGTATTTCAACACCTCAGAAAAAGGGTTTACGTTCGTATTTGTTTAACGTGACGATAATCCCCGCAATCAAATTAAGATGTTCGTGCGAGGGTCCCTCTGTCAGATTAAAATGTTATCATTTATAAAGCGGCCGCTGAGGAACGAGCAGTCGCTCCAATACGTGAAGCCTTCGAAGCATCCGACTGCCCGTTTACAGGGATTTCTGGCCAAACCGGGGACCCCGTCTGAGATTACCGGTACTTTGTGATCCACTCTGCCAGATCGAGCGCCACCAGCTCCTCCCGGCAACCAGATCGAGAGCTAAAACAAAGAGAGGCATCGGCCGCCAAAGGGCAGCTCTCCCCTTCCTGAGGGGCTGGGCTCTGTTCGCAGCTCTTCATAGGAAAACGTGTATTTTTAAAGCGATGGCCGAGAAAAAATCCAGGTAGAAATGCTGGACTGAAAGCGCCCCGTAGCCGTACCGCTCTCCAGGCTCTGTTCACGGAAAGGTCGTGGGAGTTCTTTTAAAACTGCTGTTTTCTACCTATTTGACCGCATTTAAAAGTAAACGCTCTCACAAGACGTAGCGCACCTTGCTACGGCTTCTTCGGGGGGAAAAAAAAACCCACCAAGGTTTTACACAGCGATGACACAAATGAAAACCAACGGGATAATTATCTGGACGGTGAAACAAAGGACTTCAGCGGACCACAGAGACTCACCAGATCCTGACGGCGCGAGGGGAGGATTTCACGCTGAGCGCCGACCAGCGTGCCCGGCGTAGCCGGACGGCGCCCGCGGCCCTCGGCACAAAGCCGGGCTTTAGAACGCCGGGGGAAGCCCTGGGTCCGCCCCAGCCCCAGCACCCCACAGCCGGGGGCCAGCGGCCGGGCTCACGGCCCGCCCGCTCCCGCCACGGGTACCGCAGCTCACGGACCCGGCAGCCAACCCGCCGCGGTGTCCCCGCATCCCGGGCTGAAACCCACGGCAACTTCTCTCGCGGCGCCCCTCTCCGCCTCGAGCGGCACGTGGAGGGGACGCTCGCCCCGCGCAGGTACCGGCGCCAGCGTCCTGGCCGGAGAACCCGCCCTGGCCTCGGGCGCTCGATCCCACCGCGCAGTCCGTCGCCTCCAGCCGGCAGCCCTCGCCACCTCTCCTTACCTCGGCCCCCGGCAGCCCGCCAGCGGGCTCCCCTCCACCTGCCCGCACCCGAACAAAGCCGCCGCGACCGCAAGCGCGCCGGCAGCCGCGCGGTACTTACGGAGGATGGCAAACCTGGAGGAACTTTCCGAACTTTCTTTGTTTGTACTTCTGAAAAAAGACAAAACGGTGGCTTCGTGAGACAGGCGCCTTGCCAAGCGGCTTCTCTCCGCGCTGACATTTTCCCGTCTAATCGCCTCGCGCCGTGTGGGGAACGCCGAGCGGACGCCACCGCTCTCCAGCCCAACAGTAAAACGCTGGAAAATCGTTCAAGATTTGGCTCTCGAGCCTTTCGGTTGCGCCTTACACGGCTTTGCTTTGCAAACGCGATTTTTTAAGGCTCCTCGCACAAAGAGGACAGAGAGGAGCAATCAGCTAACGTTAAATAAACCCCGCCGAGAGTCCCGGCGGCCGCGGCCGCTCTGCCACTTATTGTATTTATTTCAAAGTATCGCTAAACAGGACGACACTCCAATTATTTGGGGAAATGGGGGGATAAAACAACAACAACAAAAAAAACCAAAAAAAGAAAAAAAGAGAGGTTGAAGACAAAGTCACTCACCCATAGAGGTGCTGTGGAGAGGCCTCCGCCGGGGGTTATTGCTAGAATACTGATAGTACTGGGAGCCAGGCTTAGTGGGGGAGAGCGCTCCTGGGTTGCCAATATCCATGTCACCTCCAAGGAGACTTTGCTAAAAGATTAAAAATATATACGTGTGTGCGCGTGCATGTTAAACCCCACTTTCCTCATCATTAGCTGCTTCTCGTGCCTAAAAATAACGCGGCAAAGACTGAGACGGAACCTGCCAAATCTTTAAAGGAGACATTACAGACATTTCCAGTTGAGCATCTTTTCCTTTACTGGGAAAACACAGAGTAATTAATTTCAAACCCCATCATTTACATTCAAAGGAGACTTATCGCCGACTCGCTCAAATGCAATCGGTGTTCTCAAAACTTTTGGAGCTCCGGTAATAGATTTGAAGGTGATTTAGTTCCTTCACTGCAAACAAGAGAGTTAAGTACAGGGATTTAACGATCATAAAACTTAAAAAAAAATAATGCCGCTGTCGATAGAGCGGTTGGTTCAGCGGGCATGAAACGGCGTCATTGTCTATGCCCGTGCCAGGAAAAATTCATATCTGTGGATTAAACGCATCGGGTTTCGCAACATAAAAACCGGCAGGGCAGGCTGTACAGAGCGTGTCACTAAAACCTGACCACCAAATTACACATTATTAATATTTTCTGCCAGGCTATCGGGGAAAAAAAAAAGGCACCTCAGAACCCCCAAAACAATTAACGCTATTGTACGGCAGCAGCGGGAGCGGCAGCAACGGACTTTCACGACGTCCATTTGGTGCCTGTACCATTAACTAACAAGATGCATCCCAGTAAACGCCACGTTCTCTCCGCCACCGAAGGGCTGAAGCAGCAGCGGTCGTCATCTGACCCACGCCACGAGAAAAAAACGATCGATCGCTCCGGGACCGAGGGACAATTTCCTGAGCGCTGCTGTATTTGCTAGAAACTACGGCGGAACTTACCCATAATATATAAAACCCCTGATTACACTCTGCACCGAGCACATTGTTCTTTTAATTATTCTGATACGCAATAAAACAGGTGTAGATGCCACCGTTTATATTAAGAACAAATTTACCGTTTAATAAAGAAATTTTAAAATTAAGTACCAAAAATCTAACTTTATCGTTACTTGTAATCAACTTTTACTGACTGAACTAATTACTGTACTTGATAAAGTACAGAATGTGTTTTCCCTAATCTAAATTCTAATCACCATGTCACTCACAACAGACTTAGTAATGCTTCACTAACACACTATTCACATGCAAAATACTCTAAATAGGCCAATTATGACTCTGCCCCTGTTCCCTGGTTAACCCGCTGAGAACTGAAAAATTTCACAAGGCAGTCACCAACTAAAACAAAGGCTCCTTGTTTTAAATTAAGACAGTCTTTTTGATTCCTAAATAGCTCAACAAAGTGGCATGTCTTCTGCTGAAAGCAGTTGGTCAAATATGACCCATGAGCTGGAAAATCAGAAATTAAAACATCCTTACTCCCGGACTACGCGCCGAAAAACAGCTAAAGATAACTTTTGATTCTAGAAAACTATATTCCGCTTTTTCCCAGCGAGGCTCAATGGGAACGGCTGACGAGCGATGGCCAAACGGGCTCCCACCGACTGGGGCTGAAGCCCCGTCTTGGTGCGCAGCCCGGCATCTGCCTCTCCAGCCCGCTGCGAGCCGGCGAGGCGGAGAACCGCCAGGCAGCCGGCGCTTCTCGCTAATATCTGTACGTTCAGCTAATGCCTCCTATACACCTGCAACCACCGCGCTCCTCTCAGCCGCCGCCACCTGCACCCGCAAAGCCGGGCGCCAGCCGATTGCGCAACGGCACCCAAAGACGGGCAAAAACGCCCGGGAGAAAAGGGTTATCGCTCCGTTGCGCCCGTCCTCGGGAAATCCACGTCATTTCGCCGAACGGCTCGGAGCGGTTCAGGAGGGAACGCCACTCACCGCAGGAATTCTCCTCAGTCATATATTTTTATCACGTATACGTTTTAACATAAAGACAGACCTGCTAAATCTGTGCAGGGTTTATCCATATGTCGGGGAGTCTGAAAGACTTGGAGCCATCAGCTGTATGAATTCCTATATCCAGCCTCCTAGATTTCATTTGACTTAAAAAAAAAAAAAACCACAACTCATATCTAAGACAGCATTTGCAAACTATTTTAGATTAAACAAGATTCACTTTGGGAGCTTAAAACATACACATTCCCTGGGTTGTTTTTGTTTTTCCATCCAAACAGCGCTCTCTATAAAAAGAGGCAGAGGTTTCTCCAGGGGAAAAAAAATCCCAAACTCGGATTATTACGGTCGAAGGAAACGCACGGACCAGAATTAACGGCTTTTTCTTGAGGGCCTTTTGTCCGTGGAGCGACTGGACCCTTCTCCGTGCCACCAGTTGCACTGTGGTCGCTCTCGACCTCACGGGTACCTGCTGGAGCCGGTCAGCATCCCGGACCGCAGGCTGGGCTCTGCGGCCACGGGCACGGCGAGGTGGGCAGCCCGCGGGCGCTGCCCCGGGCTCGCCCGTCCCTGCCAGGTGCCCGCCCCGGCGTCGGGGTCCCTAATTAACGCTGCATCTCACTGGCAACAAATTAAATCCAAGCGCTGCTTATAAACTGCCAAGGTTAATTTAAAAAAAGAAAAAAATCGCCCAGATTTTCACGGTAACTGTCGCAGGCTCGTTTCCTCGCTCTCGTAAAGGAAAACCCCGCAAATAAACAACGCGAAGCCGGGCGAAGCTCCCTCCTTTGTCTGCTCTGGGACAGAGCCGCCAGGGCGAGGGATAAAAGCGGGGGGTTTCTGCGGGAAGGGGACCTGACCCGGCGCGCCGGGGAGGAAAACTGCCACAAAAATGTCTCTGTCCCGCTGCCGAGATGCTCGTAAAAGGCACAATGGGCGTTTATTCCGTGTCACCCCGCGAACGGTGCAACAAAGAGCGAGATAACGCGTTCACAGCCCCCGGTGCCATCGGTTACGGAGCCTTGGGAGCTCGCCCTGGCTCCAAACCGCAGCGAGTTATCGGGCATCCAAGGCAACGTTTACCGCTATGAAACGGCGAGCTTAAAAGCCACGGTCCAACTCCTCTCCGTCTTTAGACGGGGGTTTAACGGTCACGGGGGGACGCCGGGCACGGCACGGCCTCGAGCTCAGGGGGGTAAATCCTGCGGGACAGCACACGCTGGGCTCAGCGCCCCGTTCTGTCACAACGCACAAAGCCGAGGACAGAGCGAATTCACCGGCTGAATCTTAGGTTTGAGCTGGAAACCACCACGGAAGGGGAAAAACAAGCCACCGAGAAAAATGCGGTTTTGCCCTGAGCCAGGCAGCTGGATTGTTCATCAGCTGGTTCTGCTCTTCTCGCTGTCACACGCTGTAAAGTACGTCACCGGCCGGTGAATCCTGCCTCCGAAAGGCGAGTAACCAGACAAAGAGTTAAAGCTGGGTCGGGCGAACACCACAAAGTAACGTCCATCTGGGCACGACGCTACCCCTCCCGGCTAAAACAAAGCGCCAGTTTTGCTTCTCGCAGATTTCTCTTCAATATTGGGTTTAGACCTAAGAGGTAGGAAACACATTTACAAGAAAATATTTATTTTCCCTTTGTTACGGGAACAGGTGAGATTAGAGCAAGGGCGAGCGCTGCCGCTGACGAACAGAACACTCTTAATTCAGATTAAACAGCCTCGAAGCCCGTAATCCAAAAGCCTCCGAAACCATCCATTGGGGAAAAACACCTCAGAAACAGCCTTGTGGGTTTGTGTGTGTGCTGACAACCCGGATATATACATTTTTTTGGACCTCACCACGCTCCAGCATCGAACCCCACATCACGGGGATGTCACAGGCAGGAGCAAAACGGGCTGAGATGAAAACAGATTTTTTGAACGCCCGCCCAGCGGCGGTGGGTCACGCTGGTCCCTGCGTGCCGGCTCCCAGGAGAGCACCGGCAGGACACAGTCACCTCGCCCGACGCCGGCACAACCCCTGGTTTCTCCCACCCGCTGCAGGACGGAGGTCTCTCCCCCTCGGCGGGAGCGGGGATGAAGGGCCAGCAGCATCCTCAGCCTCCACGGGTAGAGCCAGCACAGAGCCGAGCGGAGCCGGGGCGAGGGGTCAAGGCCTTCCACGTCCCTGCATCGTTCCCTCTGCTCTGGCACCAACCTCTCCGTGGGCCGGCAAGGCAGGTCGGGGGGTCCCGCAGCCCCACGCCTTCCCGGGGAGCCCCCAGGCAGCACCCTGCTCCGGCTCTGCCGGGCACCCCCCGTCGGGGGCTGCCCCGCCACTTCACTGTGGGGTTTTCTGGACAAAAGAGCGGAACGGAAGGGGCACTGTGACCTGTCTCACCACCGAAAACTTCCCACGGACCCGGCACGGTCCTTCGCGGTGCTGCGCCGCACCTCGAGGCTCCCCTGCTCGCTAGGGACTGACGGCTCCCGCTCTTCTCCCACTGCTCTTACACCACCGACTGCACCCCCGTGCAGATCTGCAAACAAAGCAGCCTGGATTTGCCGGCATCCCCTCGAATTCGTGCTGAAACCGAGGAACAGGAGGGCATTTTTTTTCAGATTTTGTGTTGGTTTTTTTTTAACACAACAAATTTCTAACTGTAACGCATCTCCCCCCCTCCAGTAAAACCCCAGGGTGCAGGATTACCCCTCACCACCCAGATTTCAGCTGCTCTGACATGCTCTACCCTCAGTTTATGAATTTACGCTTAACTAAGTCATGCCGCATCCCCATCTGAATCACTCCGTGGTTATTTCCTTCGGTGACTTCAATCCCCTGCTTTTAATCGAATTATGAAACTAAATTTCCCCTTATCACGTGACTACGGGGGCATCTGTTCGTAATCTGTCCAATCCCTCCGACTTCTCCTTTCTCTGGCTTTGGGAGCTTTGGCAGCTCCCCGTGCCATCGCCCGTGTCGCTGACGTCCAGCGTTCCTCTCTAACGCCAAGTGCAAATCGCAGCCCACTGACGGCAAACGCAGAGGAACAATCTCCCCGGCTTTCGCCGAGCGTCTTTCCAAGCGGAGGGGCTGTTTTCCTTTTCTCACTCAACCGCCCTTAATTCTTAAAAGTATTTGCAGAAAAAAAAAAATTGACTTTTAGAGAACAAAGGAGCTTCCCAGGCAGAGGTTTCATTTTTCACAGAGATTTTTTTTAAAGAATGCTCACGTGTACGAAGGGAGAGAAATTTCAGTATGTTGATTTGGTTTTCTCTATCTGATGGCAAATAACCTTTTGTTTCATTTCTTCTGCCTTCCAGGGCAGCCCCTTCAGATGGCTGTGCGCAGCGTTCAGCACTTTTCCTTTGACTTTGACCTTTTCCATTAAAAAATGCTTGCAGGTATCATCAAACAATTTTTCATGTTCAACCAACCCTCGTGCATTAATGTCACCAGTTACCAGCTCTTGAGGTTTTTTTAATTTTTTCCCTCTCTCTTCCCTCTGCATAATTTAAAAACGCTCTTCAAGTTCAAGCCTTTTTGGAGCCGTTTTTCCCAGTTGTGCGTTTGGAGAGCCCAGTATCGTATCAGCACAACAGCCGCAACTTTCAGAGTCGGCTTCCTGCTTTCAGCAGCACTCTGTGGACACAGAGCGCTCTTCAGCGTGGCTGAGGATCAACACCGCTGGCCAGCGACATTGCTTCCCGTGCCCGTTTTCCTCATCTATCTCAGTGAGAAGGAGGAGAAAACCATTGGTGACTTCTCCCCTGGTTTTCTCCCACCTTTCCTCTTGGCGCTCGCGTGCTCCTTCCCAGCCCCTCCTCAGCAGCAGGCAGGGTGACTCGCATTATTGCGCTGCGCCTTGAGTACCACTAAAGGTTAGTTACTCGTCGGCGTTAACGATCCCCATCTTTCCCGTTCACAGGGAACGAGCTCGCCGTCACTCGCAGAGCCTTGGCTGCTTTTCTAATGCTTCAGTATCGTGAAAACACTTCATTTCCGAGGGAAAACGGATTAAAACGTGCCTCAACCCAACAAAAATTTCAAAGGGGAGACGGGACTTTCTCCTCCGCTAAGGAGGCCGGGTTTGCCCCGTTTGTGAGCAGTGTCCAGCTCGAATCTTGGAGCTGCAAACACCTGCAGCCCGCTCCAGCGCGGCGGCCGCCGCCTCTCCAGCCTCTCCCCGCTGCCTGCCCCGCCAAGCCCCGTCCGGCTCCTGGGCGCTCGCTCGGCGGCGGCGATGAGGACGTTCCCTCGGCTTTGTTATTAACCTTTCCGAACACGGTTTTCATTTACAGGCTGAACTCGAGCCGCGCGATTAGGGCGTTTCAAAACACAGGCTGAAATACAGGTAGTGCCCCTATAAATAGGTCCTGGTGAGTAACGGGCACGGGAAGGGGAAAGTCCTGGGGGGGACTGGGGAAGGGGTGGGATGGGGAACGGGCCATGGCGTTCACCAGTAAAGAGCCCCCCCCAAAACCAGTAAAAACTAACGCAGCTGCCGGGTTTCTGCCCGCCCAGAAGGGCTGCATTGGGTGGGGGTGGCTGGGGAAGGCGAGACCGAGCGATCGAAGGGGCTCCGGTCAAAGCCTGGTTGTTTCGGGTTGGAAAGTTCTCCCGTGCTGCCAACTGTGCCCACGAGAAGAGCTGGGGTGGGTTTTACTCCATCTGGAGGCAAGCTGCTAGAGAACGGGCCTGACACATGGGCAGAGTTCAGCCCATCTACGACATCTTCCCAACTCACCACAAAATGCCCCCACAGCTCCTCTCCTCAGAGAGGAGCTAAATACACGTGGGAAGATGCTTCAGGGATGAAAAGTGCACGACATCGGCAAAAAAAAAAAAGGGGGCACCATAAAAACTTGCATAGGGTTGAATGATAACCAGATAAACCCCATATTTGTCCATATATATATATAGGAACCGCTCACTGAATTATGAGACACATGTCCGGGTATCCCGGTGTTTCCCAGTGCCTCCCAGTACACAAAATACCTGTATCCCCACGCAACACCGAAGTTCAGAACGTCTCGAAGTGCCCACTTCTTCCAACATCTCCTCTACCATCTGGTAGGTACCAGCACTGCGGTCACTTATGGGGGGGGCGGGTAGCAGGCCGGGGGGATTAAGGACCTGCAGAAACGAACGCTGCACAGAAAACGGCATTTCTGCCCTGTGTTTCCCTGAGAAAAATACCAACGACTCGCTGGCAAGAGCTGCTTCGCTGGGCTCTGCCGCTTTTCAGCTCAAGTGAGCGCTTCGGCGTGAGTCGGCGAGGATGCCCTACCAGCACCCGCTTCAAAATGTTCCCCTCTGGCAGATTCTTACAACCCCTAAACCCCAGCCCTGTGCCCCCAAGCAGTCAGTCACCAGCCCTCTTCCCCCGTCAGCGGTCGGCTACAGACAGCTTACAACGGGAATCCTGGCTCAGCTCGTCTCAGACGGGGGGACGCATCCTGACGCGCCTCAGTCGTACAAAGGTGTTTCGTGGCTCGATTCCCATTTTTAACGATGTAACTGTCGTTCTCCCTTTGAATGCGAGAACACAGGAAAGGCTGACAGGAGTTCAAATGCATGGGAAGCGGCTTTTTGCTGAAATTATGTTAGTAATATTTTTAACCAAAGAAATGTTACTGTAAAAACATCTGAGAGACCAAAGAAACTTCCTGTCAAAAAAACAAAAACAAAAAAAAACCAAACCCCATGCTAAATACTTTAAGTGCTTCAGAGGATGTTTTTTATAACTTCTTACTATTCGTCAGCCTGAAAGACAAACAACAGGCTCCCCCTTTCTGATGGGGAAGCAAGATTTCCTAGGGAAAAAAAATCATTAACCTCAGCGTAAAAGCCACTTGCGTGTCCCCAAGCGATCGGGGTCAGCGGCACGCGGGTCCGGGCGCTGAATTAGTTAAATTACAGCTCACACGGGGAGGTGGCAGAAGGAGCAGAGAAGTGAAACCGCGGGCACTGGCTGCGGAGGAAGCAGGGGGAAGAAGTGGGACTCGAAGCTAACGGTACGCGAGAGCTGGAAATAAACCACGCTTGGGCGGCCGAGGCACGCCGCGAGCCGGCAGCGCCGAGGCTGAGGAACCCCCCGACCCACCGCCCCCAGCCCGGGCAGAGCCTCCCCGGGGGAACGCGGAGGCTGGAGGAAGGAGGGACGCGTTCCCACTTGAACGGGACAACTGCAAAAATCAGGGTTTTCCTGAAGATCCGCACTGACCTTCCCAGGACCCGAGCACAGGAAGAGCCGGGATGCAAAGGCACGGCTCTGGTGTACGCTGCTGCCGTTTGCTTGGGAAAGGACTACGAAAAATGTGAACTTGAGCAGCGTGAGCATCAAAATCATGTGGCATGTTCCAGCAGCCTGATGCTTCCAGTGCTATAAAGTCACATTGATTTTTCACAGAACCACGTTATGCAAATCCGCCTAAAACCAACCAACGGCACTGGTGGTATTTAAAACAGGAACTCGCTTTTTTCCTCTGATTTAAACTTCCCTCTGCTGCTCGCGTTCTTTTGCCGCACAGCTAAAGCATGCGCTTCACCGGGACCTGATGTATTCCACCAGAGCCCCGAGCTGAGGCTGAGCGAAGCGCAAAGGCACATTCATTTCCAGCAAAGTCTGCAAAGTTTAGGTCACCTTGCGCTGAAGACAGGACAAAAAATTAGAGTCACCCTACAGCGACGACAAAATCGGCCAATTCAGCTGCGAAGAGAAATGGGAAGGGGGAAAAAAAGCCCCTTTTTACGCTGACGCAGGTGAAAATAGAACACGCTGCTATTGCAGCGAGGCAGAGCGGAGCGGCCGCCCCAGCTCTGCTGCGAAGCGCCGCCCGGTCGGGGCAGCGCCGTGGGGGGAAAGCCAGCCCGCTGAAGTCAAACGGAAGCTGCGTGTGTTGGGTGAAATGGCAGCCAGCCACACTTGGCCTCGCACGATCACATGAGTTTTAGCAGATGTATCTAGAGAGCTGCCCGAATCCCGGGAGGAGCAATGAGTCTGAATTCCAGAGACGTGGGGCTTGATCCGCTCCAAGCGCAGGCACCTCACCCCAGTCAGTCTCGCTTACTGGGCTCCCACAGCGGTGCCGGGGAAGAGCAGACGCTCTACGTGTCCTGCTCGCTGCCCATCAGCATCCCACAGCCAGGGTGCTCCTTCAGCCCCGCCGGGCTCCTTCAGAAGGTGCAGCCAAAGGTGCCTCCTTACCGTACCTCCGCAATCCCCAGACCGCCTGCGCTGCTCTACCCGCGTCCGATCCCATCAAACCCATCGCCACGGCGTCGCGATGGGCCGCGTGCCCGTTGCACGTGACAAGCAGCAGAAATTGCCCTGTGTGACCCCAGTGCCTCCATCTCGGGGATGGAGAAGGCTGTAGCTGCCGCGCAACTCGGCGGCTGGGCCAGAAGAGCCGAGCGGTGACTTGCACTAACTGCAAACGCAGTTTCTCACGCGGCTTCCAAAGCTGGGCTAGGTATCAGTCACTTCTCAGAGCCTCTCCAAGAGCGGCCATCACGGACTAGACCTCCTACAAACGATTGATTCAAACTGGGAATGCATGCTGGAAAGTAAGGATTCATGGAAATTCCCGCTTCTTCCACACCCAAGGCTGAGAAAAAAGGGGAGCGGTGAACCAGGATGCTACTACAACACTCGGACTGGACGATCTCCAAGGTCTTTTCCAACCTGAGCGATCCTGGGAGTCTACCAAGTGGTGTCTGGACAAGAGGCACGGAAGGGGCGCGCGACGAAGGCAGAGGAGCTCTGTTCCCACCAAGACACCAGCAGAGGGTAAGACACGGGCGCCTCTTCTCGATGACACAAGACGGCCTCACCAGACCCCTGCCTAAACTTCACTTTCCAAGAAGACAAGCAGCATCTTCAAGCTGCGGAAACAACCAGTTTTGGATCTCCTCGTTCACAACCGGTAAGGACCGCGCCGGTGAGCTGCAGCGGCCCCTCGTTCCCCCCGCGGCAGGGGAAGACTTTACTGTCACGTAAAGCAACGGGCGATTTTCTCTGCCCATGGCTATAATATGCGGGGCAGTTAATTGCCTCCTTTTTTTTTTTTCATTACATGTAATAATAAAATCATAATTCTCCCCCAAAATTGGATTTGTCACAGCACCTGGTAATCCAGTGTAAAGGTAACACTGTATTATATAAAGAAAGAGAGAGCAATACCCCAGTGAGTGATATTTCAGCGATACAGTCGGGTTTTATTAGGCTTTATATGCATTTTCCCCCAGACACTTTTGAAAGACAAGGGTGTGGGAAAGAGCCGTAACTCTACCTGTAGTACAGCCGATACCTTGACTATTTAAAAAAAATGTTTTCTCCTGACAATCAACCAGGATCCACTTTCAAAAAGAAGAAAACAGTTTAAAAAAAAAAACCAAACCACAAACCCCGAAGACAGATCTACAAAGATGCAGACAGATGGCTATATTCTGTCATTAACTTCAAAACGGAATAAAAATATTAACTTCTCCGTAGCTGCCGAACACACTGCAGCAAGATTGGATGCCTGGCAGACACGCGCCTCACCTGCTGCAAAGGCACGAAGAAATACCTGGCTCCCGTGGTATTATTATTTATTATTTGTTAAGCACCAACAACGTGTTCCAAGCCAGGCAGGGGAAAAAAAACCAAACCGCTTTAAAAACGCCGCTCCCAAGCTGAACAGAAGCTGAGGACGGGAGAAGGAGCAGGACGGCGGCGCGGGGGGAGCGCAGGCTGCAAACCGGGGAAACACACGTTCTAGAGGGACCAAAGGGCTCGAGCCTGTTCCTCCAGCTGCCAGGGACGCGGCCAACCCCTCGCCCAGAGCCATCGCAGCGCCAGCCGCAGCCTGCGGCGAAACGCACGTCAGTTACGGGGGAAAAAAGCTCTGAAAGGGGAACAACAAGCAAAACAGGAAAGGGGAAGCGAGAAAGACCCACCACAAGGCACGGCCGAGTCGTCGGTTGATGGCCCCAGCCTACAGATGTGGAGACCTAACTTAGGCGCTGCTGCACGGGTGGGGGGCTCTGCTCCTGAGAGGAGGACTGGGGGGGACGGTGCAGCTAACACAGCGCCGGGAGCTGCTTGCCGCATGAGGAGAGCGGTGCAGGCCCCTGCCACCACCAGCCACCTCCACCCCAGCCTCCCCGGGGACCTCCTGCAGGGACCCGGGGCTCTGGCTGCTCCTCCAACCTGTGTCTCTGGGAACGGCTACACAACACTCAGGGGAGCCCTTCGGATAACTGGGGGGGACCTCATGGCCATACACAACATGGGTGGGACACTGGGACCCAAATCCTGGTGCTCCTGGAACACGCTGCACTTTGTTGCCCTGCAGAAGTAGAATCACAGAATGGTTTGGGTTGGAAAAGCCCTTTCAGCTCCTCGAGTCCCCCCGCTCCCCCAGCACCGCCAGGTCCCCACTGACCCCTGTCCCTCAGCACCACCTCCACACGGCTGGGAAACCCCTCCAGGGATGGGGACTCCACCACTGCCCTGGGCAGACAGCGACACGCCTGCACAACCCCAACGGGGAAGAAACGGGTCCTCAGGGCCAACCTCAACCTCCCCTGGCACAACTGGAGGCCGGTTCTGTATTTTAATGCTGAATCAAAACAAGCTGGGAAAGTGTCTTCAGATGGCGAAGACAAAGAATTGGGGAAGAAGCTGGGAATGCTCCATGGCGACTCTACAGCCATTTGATGCTGCTTGTGTGTTTGAGGTACCAGAGGGTTGTCTTTTTTTAGGCAGGCTGATCGCAGAACTTAGTCATTGTTTTTAATTATTCCATACATAAATAGCTGGTGGGATTCATATCCTCATATATCCCCTGAAATCTCTACTGGGCTAAAGTAATCGCTCCTTTTTTAAGCCAAGAGGCAAAGGAATAAATCACACAAGCACAGAAGCACGGCTAAGTGTCTTCTTCCAAAGAAAAAGCACCGCTGAGGTCAGGGGTGCCGGGCAGGACTGGTGGCTGCGGCTGGCACCGGCAGGAGGGGGAACGCTGCCCTACTCAAACACTGTCCTTCAAGGGGACAGAAACACATTTCTCTCTTTCTCCAGCTACTAACAAGAAGGAAGTTAAAGAGCTTTCTGTGAAAACCAGGTGGTGAGAGTTTAGTGGAATGTGAAAGCTCTTAAAACCACACGGATCGTGGGCTTGTGTTTTCGTGGACCTTCCCTGAGAGCAGGCAGTGAAAGAGGGGAAGAACCCCGCCAGCCACGCAGCGAGAGCGATCTGCCGGCTGTACGCACGGCACCCGGTTGGTCAAACAGCCTTCTGTCAGCGTGTCCACGTGCTGCCCCAAGTCCTGCTGCATCTGCATGACCCCAAATACAGTTATTAGTGCAAAGCGTCACCAACGGAGACGCACGAGGTTTGGAAACTCCGCAGAGAGATTTGGGCAGCTCAGAGATTGCTTAAACTGCTACTAGAAACACCGTCAAGAAGTTTGTCAAACAGAATTCTGTGACTTGGAGAAACGCCTCAACAGCTGCCTTAGAAAGTACAGACCCTGACTGGACTTGAAGTGCATTTTATGAAAAGAGTGATTATTGCGATAATTACTGTTCGGTGCTACCTGTGCTCGTAGAGGATCCTGTTTCTCCATCTCGAGCTGCTCTGTCTGCAGCCACGCGGTAATCACGTGGGATTAAAGATGCTATCCATTCCGCTGCAAGGCAGCAGGTAACCCCTGTCAGAAGGGGGTGGGGGGGGAACGGAGTAACTCCTGGGCAGCAAAAAGGCTGTTGGAAATGGGCTGCTGGAGAAGAGCAACGCAACAGCGCCCAGCACACCTCCGGCAGCGGCCACGCCGGCTGGTGGGAGATCACCGCCTTCAGGAACACCGTCATCCCCTGACGGAAGGAGTAATTAAAATAACCGCTTTATTTCTGCGTGCGGTGGGCTCTGCCGAGACCCCGGCCACCGCCTGGCCAGGCCCGAGACAAGCTCTGTTCAGGAGCGCCCCACCACCGACAGCCGACCCCGGCGACAACAACCCGTACACACCCCGTGCACGCAGGCTGCTGCTCCTCTCTCCGCATTTATCAAGCTGCCAGTGAAGGCTGGAGATGTGCTGAACCCTCTAGCAGTCAGCGACCCAAACCACCCGATAAGTGAGGCAACGGGCACAGCCTGGGAGGTGGAAATTCCACGGAAACACAAGAAAACACTTGTTACTGCGAGGGCAGTCATCCACTGGAAGAGGTTGCCCCGAGAAGTTGTGGAGTCTCCATCCTTGCACATATTCAGAACCCATCCGGACACGGTCCTGGGCAACCTGCTTCAGCCGCTCCTGCTTGAACAGCGGGCTGGACGAGGTGACCTCCAGAGGTGCCAGCCTCAACGGCTCTTGAGTAACGCTCTGAAGATGCAGTGTCTTTAGCGGGACTACATCCTTATCCTCACAACCATCACTCCGACAAGAATTTCCGACCGTCCCCAAAGCGGCGTTCTTCTTCAGAACTTGCTTGGACTGTCACTCCCTTGCAGCTGGGCTGAGCTGGGTTATCTCACAGCCTAGAAGGCGCGTTGCGTGGCTGATTCAGAAAGAACATGGCTTGGTAACAGAGCCAGGGAAAGGAAGAGGTACTTCATCACTGAGACCTGAACCCACAGCTACAGCAGAGGCTGTTGACTTTGGAGAAAGCCTTGAACGGCTGGAAAACGCCTCTGTTTGCACCAGGTGTGCAAAGAAAATGGTTTCAGCTATTACTCTGCTGGACCAGTTTTTGGTTTCTAGGTTTTATGCTAGCAAAACCTGCCAAACCACACCTTATACACCAAGGAGAGCACCCCCAGCTCCCACCCTTGTGTGCTGCCGCACTCAATAGTCAACTCTGAGTCCTGAAAACTACCAGAATTAGCCAAAGCACAGCCTGCCGTTCTGCTGGAGGCCCTGCATCAAACACCGACCAGACCCGAACGAGTGACGCGCAGCACAGCGAGCCCGCAGCCCGCCACGGTCCAACTGCAGGCGAGCGTCATCCCCCTTTTCACCGCGTCCACGACGGCGCAGAAGTCAAGAGCGCGGCGACCGCGGAGGCAAACCAAGCTCCCATCAGCACTCAACCACAACGCAAACCTATTATCACACGTTACAGACCGCGGCGTTATTCCGTTGCCAGGTTATCAGCTCCAGGAAGGTGCCCTTGGAACGCTCACTTCCCACAAAGCAGCCCTGAGCTTAACATCCGACCCAAAGGGCTGAGGGACAAGCCCTCCTTCTACCGCTGAACTGCAGCGACTGAATTGCAACTTCCATTACGACATGGACAATGAAACCGTGTCTTCTGGATGCACGAGGAGTTCTGCTCAACGAGCCATCCAGACATCTGAACTTAAGTCTGTTCCCTTAATACATTTGATTAACAGGGAAATTTTATCTCTTATGTCATTGTTTTAGTGCCGTAACATCCAAAACATCAGTGCACAGGATCACAGAGGACAGGTGATGGGTGCTAGAACTCGTTTCTGGAGCAGGAGCAACGACTCCACCTCCCAAAGTGAGAGGCTTGAGCAGAAGCAGTGACACAGGTGAATATTCTCCAACTATAAATTACCACAGAAGTTACTGGGGGAAATTCTGCTTCCCAGCCCCACTGACCTCAACGGGACTTCTGCCACAGACCTCAGGCTAGTCAAGATTTTACCCATTCACCTTGGGGCAGGAACGTGCACCAATGAAGTCAGGAAAAGCCAGATTCGGAGTTCACCTACTCCACCTCCTTACCCCTCGTGCAAGACTACACCTACACCAGAGGTTAGAAACGCAGAATCGTTGTGTTGGAAAAGCCCTTTGATCTCCTCGAGTCCCCCCGCTCCCCCAGCACCGCCAGGTCCCCACTGACCCCTGTCCCTCAGCACCACCTCCACACGGCTGGGAAACCCCTCCAGGGATGGGGACTCCACCACTGCCCTGGGCAGCGGGGACACGCCTGGACAGCCCTTTTGGTGAAGAATTTAGTTTGGCTGTGACCGCTGAGGAGGAGTTTTGGACTCCAGGGGCAAGCAGCTCTTCTTTGTCCTTTAGCCCACAGCTGTCGGCACAACACACCCCAACTCTGTTTTGCACCGTGTTTCCTATGGAGCACATCAAGCACATATCGCCCCGTCGAGAAGTCTGAGAAGTCAGATAATGAAAGGCAAATAAAGAAAGCGCTGGAGATTTGTTAAGGGCATGGATGCTGCCCATGTAATTGCCAAAAAATGGATCAGCAAGAGGCTTCGCAGGGACCTAATCTCCTTAGTACATCAAGTACCTTCTATCCCTTTGGTACAGCTTCTGTGGTTCTTCTGTAGGGAGGGAGAACGAAGGAGAAATTATTACTGGTAAAGGAATCTTGCCACCAAAATGTGAGGAAACCTCGTTATTTGACTACGCAAAAAAAACCCCAAGTAATTTGTAACAGAAGCATAAACCGAACTCGCTGTGTCTCCAGAGGTCTGCAATCTGATCTTCCGAAAAGGTAGCTTGCCAATTTAATTGAGGCAGGAGTTATTTAATTCTTTTATACACAGGTATAGTTTTCAATAAAACTACATATGCCTATAACGCTGCAATGGCAGATGTGTCTCGATTATTAGAGGTGGGCTCTGGGGAATACACACGACGGATCTTGAAATCCGTCAGCAGCTGTTGGGAAGGGAGGGGTGGAACGCTGCGCCACACACACATGGTCCTTAAGTGCAGTAATGTTTTGTTATTTTACTGCAGGTGTATCGCGGAGATGGAATTTAATAACTTATTGTGTACAACGCCAATAAAACGGGAAGATGCTTCGCCCTGACGCTCGGGAGTAAAGAACGATGAGAAGGGGTTCGCAGCGTGGCAGCCTCGGTTCGCGCCTCCCCTGCCTGCAGCCACGACACCGTCCTTTTCATTGTTTACTACGGAAAGGGGGAGAAAAGGAGAAAAGGGAAGAACCCCCCCAAAGTGCTCCGCGAGACGGCGCAGAACGGGGGTCCATCCAATCCGGGCACCGCAGCGCTCCCTGCCGAGCCCTCGGCGGCGCGGGCGGCCCCTCCGCGAGGATGCTGCCGGGATTATTTTGGTAACGGGGATTCTTCAGCGGCTTACGGCAGAAGCCTGATTTCGGGATGTGCATTAGGCTCAATCTCAGGCTGAACGAAGCGCTCAAGAAGGACCTTTCAGAAGTACGTATCAGGTCAAAAGATAATCCCTCCTGCTTTTTCTTCCCCCTTCTGTCTTCGCTGGACTCCATGTAATTAGAGAAGCTGCAACAACTCAATAATTCAGAAAAAGGGCATCCCAGCACTTCTGGAAGAAGAAAGAGAAGGGGCAGCAGCTCTTCCTGCCCGTTCCCTTCTCCGCCCGAGAACAGCAGCGTTGTGCCAGGACGCACAGCCCTGCCGGACACACGGACAGGCGGGCGCGGGCGGCTGGGCTCCGTTCATCCATCCACGCTCGCTGCGGAAGCTGCTGAGTCTCTCCTCTCATCGCCACTGCGCTCGTTTTCAACTTTTCCAGCCGTATTTCTGTCACGTCTCTGCCAGAGGGGCGTCACGCCCGCCCTGCGCTAGGCTCGCCCAGCCACAAACGTGAAAACATTGAAACCCGAGGCTCTCCCCGCCGGGAAACCCTCCGACTGCTCTTGTAGGTGGGACCAGAAAGGGACGGGACGGCCACCTGCGCGAGGAGAAAAAGCCAAGGGCTTCTCCCCCCGGCGCGACCTGGGGCGCAGAGGATAAAACCTCCTGAGAAAGCACCTGGGCTGTCCCAGCTGAGGGGAGGGGGCCACAAGCCCCGTGGTGTGCCCGAGGCTCCTCTCACCCACCACAGAGGGACAGCGGTAGTGTCTGCAGAGACTGCAACGTCCACCAAGTGCTTGGAGTCACATCCGACGGGAGAGGACGCAGCAAAACCTCAGCGCTACAAGAAGGTGGAACTCTGGTGGGGTCTGCACGAACTTCTGAAGGAGTTTCTAGAAGGGTCGGCCAGTGCCGGCCGGTTCCCTCGCCAGGGCAGCCTGCTGCGCCCTCGACCACAACCTCCTGGAACCCGCAGCGCTGCGTCCCGAGGGACGGGGCGGGGGTTCTGGGCGGAGGGAAGGGAGCACAGCAAAAACCTACTGGAAGTACTGGAAGGCAGAGAGAGACGAGGCGAGTGAGTGACACGCGTCGTGGTACGGTGCAGAGACTCTCCCTGCGGAAACGCCACCCTGCCAGCCGCATCCCTCCGGCTCCTCGGCATCTCGGAGCCCGCTCCTTCCCGACCCGGACTCTTTGAACAAACACGGTCCCTCAGGAAACCCCGGGAAGCCCCGCTGCTGCTGCAGGTTTGGGCAGGCTGCCCTCGGATGCCGGCAGCATGGGAAACGCACGGAGGAGCCGTTCTGCAGCAGCCTCTAACGCTGCCGGTTGAAGGGAAGCGCCACTAAACCCGAAGTTACGCATCACGCCTGCGCCACGCCAGTGGGTGGGCTCTCTCTTTGCCGCCGTATCTCGAATCAAGCTGCGAGGGAGCAGGGATGATGGCGACCTGGATAAATTTGACTCTATCGGTCTGATCGGTCTACCCAAGCCCAACGCTTAGACTCCCTTTCCAAAGCCTTACGAGTGACAACAAGCCGTCTGAGGATTCGGGGATTTTGCTTTAAGTCAGAACACCTTGACAGCTCCCTATCTGTTACCATGTGTTTGCCAAAAAGGCAGAATCCAATTTTCAAAGGACCGATTTATTCCCACATACAGCGTTTCCCCGCTCCCCCTCGCTCTGACGCAGCCGAGCGGCGGATGCTCGCTTTTACCTGCCGCCTCATTCCTCCTTCTAGCTCTTTTTCCGCCTGTACCTCCTCCCGGCGCTGCTTTACACAAATCGAGAAGCAGACGCGTCGCTCTTCCTCCCCACCTCAGCACCCAGCCACGAACACAGACGAACACCGGAGACTTGAATAAAGGTGGAGAAATCACAGAGTCATCCGCTTGGAAGAGACCGCGCAGATCACCGAGTCCAACCCTTCCCCTGCTCTGCCAGGGTCCCTGTAAAACCCAGTTGGCGCGCTCTTTTTACTGCTGCTGCCTTGCTCAGCCCCCCAGGACCAGCGGGGGTCTAAGGACTGTTGATCTCCGGGGACACGGTAAGTAGAGCAGAATTAAGACCGCGTTGCAAGATCCTGACTTCACTGAGTGAAATGAGAATTTTGTCATTAGCTTCAACAAAGCCGGTGTTTCAAAAGCGTCTCGACAACAACTTCGGCCCATGTTTCTTAGACAACTTCTCTCTAATGCAATTAAATAGTCCCCCGACAAGCTTCCTCCCAGCCCCACTCTCGCCGGTGGGGCACTTGCTGTGGATTTCTGTGAGAGCCCAGTTGGCCCCTAGGCTCGGCAATAAAAATCCTCCTGAAGAAAAGGGGCTGCTGCGTCCCTGACCCCTTCTTGGTGTGAACACAGCGCGGGGACGAAAGCTCAGATCCTCGCTGCTGTTTGTGTGCAGAGAGGTTGTTGCTTTCTTTCCTGCCAGAAGATTAATAGGTAGCAAGTTCAATATCGTTAGGTATTTAGTTTTCCTTAATTGTTCCAGGAACTCATCTACAGAGAGCCATGCATCACATCTGGAGGTAGCAATTTACCTTTCAGAAATCAACAACGTCGGCACGCTCCTCCCGGCTTCAGAGGAACACGGCTCACAGCTACGGCCGCGGCTCCAGGCCCTCGGATAACCCACGGCTTCGGGGGGCTCAACAGCAGCACCACCGACAGCCCCTTCGGAACCCACCGACTTTTCTGCAGGACCCTCTGTCTCGATAAGGTCACCTCTCACAACGTGAGTGAAAGCACATCCCAGAAATCTTGCAACAGGCTTGTAGCTTTTCCTTTCCTTTTCAGCCTGAAGGTTCTTACTTGTCAACGATTTGGTGGATCCTGATAGTTGTGCAGCCTGGAGAACAGATGACAGATGGTCCAGCCTCGGCATTAAGCATTATTCCTTCTGCACCTTTCAGGAATTCAGGAGATTCTTATTTTAGAACTGTTTTTCCTCCTTCCTGCCTGAGCACAGGTCATCTGTCTCATCCACTCTTCCGCTGTACTTCAAGAAAGCGGCTGCATGCAGTAGAAAGACAGACCCTATTCCACGGACTGGAAATTTTATTATTCGCGCTTTTAGCGTAATAACTTCCTCATGCTCCTCAAATTTCCATGCATGAAACCACAGAAAAGGTGGGTGGGTTGGTAGGTTTTCCCCATCCGTTCTTCACTGACCCTACAGAGTAATGAGGCACTGCCATGTAGATATACTCAAGGGCCCGTCCACAGAGCTGACCACGTCCACACCAGCGGAATTCGGAGGAAACTCCAGATCTGGTCCACCGAAGCGTGACGAATAATTATTCAACGCTATCGTTCAGGGCAAAAACCGCATTAACTCTCATCCTACAACCACAGCCATTGGCTTGTTTCCTGGAATAAACATCGGGGTTTTTCCGGTGTCCTGGCAGAGTCCCCGGCACAGAGGACAGGCAGCGGCGCTGTGGTGCTCGGCACCTCCCCAGGTCTGTCCCCTCCCGCGTTCTGGACCAGCAAAGCCTGGCAAGAGGAGCGGCGTGCGGACTTCCACTGCACGAAGAGACAAGGCGGGAACCGGGCTGCCTGTTTCTGCAGGAGACCATCCTCGCTAGGGCACGTACCCGGCAGCTCCCCACGAGGGCTCTCAGCTGTTTGCGGTGATGCTGCAGTAACATCGCAGCGAGTGATTTCTGTGCACTTTGACACTGGAGGGGTCCGGAACCAGTCACTCACCGCTACCACCGAGAGCCACGCTCTGGCTGCGAGATAAAGCCGAGGATGCTCAAGAAAATACTATCTGTCCACGGCAAACTCTTTTCTCAAGCCCATAGCTGCACCCTTAGTTTCTGAGACTAACTTTTTGTCCCCAAATTAAACACACATCTGCGCCCTGCAGATATTCAGAGACGGGGTGCGAACAAACGGGCGGCAGGACGAGCCGCATCGAGTCTCCACGGACAAGGCTGACACAGACCACGTACCTTATTCAGGTGTCCCACCACTGTGAACTCGGGAACCACTCCTAACTCACTTGCAGTATCTCAGTGGGACCGAAAGAAAAACTAAAAGCGTAACGCGGCACAGCAACGGTCTGTTTTCAGATGAAATGTGACCCAAGGGAGCGGCGGAGTGGGCTCTCCAGGAGGCTGGAGCTGCAGGGAAGGTGGGTCTCACCCTTGGATGGGTGCTGCTCGTGCTGGGGACACCATCCCCAAGGCTTTGCAAGAACGGGGGACAGAAACACGTCCTAACAAGAGAAAGCAAAAGCAAACGAGGGTTGTAAAGCAAAGAGGACGAGCTCAAATGGCTGCTGAAACAGGCGAAGAGCCGCTGCAGGCGTTCTGGATCGGGTGAGGGTCACGTGTGATCTCCTGCGCTTCTCTCGGCTGGTGGTTGTGAGTGGCATCATCCCCGCCGCACTGAAGAGGTGTCTGTGCGAAGGTTCCACCCATCGCTTTCGAGGCTTGGCCTGGAAACCCTCGCCAGCGAGCAGCTCTGCAGCCTTTCGGTTTGTCCCGCAGAAGGGAACACGCAGAACCCAGCTTTCGGCAAGGCAAGGCAGCCTTCCCCCACCAGCCCTCCCAGCCCAAGCTCAGCACACGGAACTTCGCCCTGGAAACGTCCCCGAAACTCGAACACCGCGGACGGCGACTGGCAAGGGCGGCAGAGCACCGCTCAGTCAAATGGTTCCGTTTTCCTACGCTCCAAGTTTGAAAAACCTCCAAGCCAACAACCTAAGGCTGTTTCACCACGTTGTTAAAGGCCACGGACACGCGAAAGGGGAGAAGGGACCAAGCGTTTCCCTCTCCCAGAGGGAAATAACACGCATTTTGGCTGGTTTTTTGTCGGTTGGGCTTTTTGGGCTCCTGGCAGATTTGAACAGCAGAAAGCTTTGAATGTTAAGGAGCCTTTTCCACTCCTTCACCAGTTTTCCAAAGTGCGAAGCTCCCGCGCTTCGAAAAAGGGAAGGAAGCCTCGCGCTCTTCCAGAACAAAACGAATCGAAACCCGCGATTAATACTGCTGCTGAAATTAAAAAGAAAGGATCTGCAAAAAAACAAAAATCAATTGTCTCCAAACAAAGCACGGACTTTTAGCTACCGATAGTATTTTTAGACTCAGACTTTCTCTGGAGGCTTGAAAGTATGCAAATGCGAAGTGCAGCGCGGCACGCGCACGCACGCTGTACCTTTGTATTGCGCTGGCATTTTATTATTTAATTAAACTACTCTTCTTTTCCTAGCTCACGCGGGCTTCCCTTGAGACGGCTTTGCTGTTAGCCTGCTGGCCTTGACTCCCAGCCAAAACCAATTCCGAAACAAAAAGGGACAACAAATCATATTTTCACAGACATTTTTATCCCTCAGTACAACCTTGCTTTCGCACGGCATCGCACCGACTCTAGGAACGCTGTAATTTACTGCGGTAGCCGTCCAGAGCTGGGGGCCGACACGAGCGCCGCCGCGGCTTTCCACGGCTGCGGTTCCCGCAGCTGGGATGGTGGGAAGCACCCGCCGTGCCGAACGGGGCGGCGTTGAGGCCGGGGACGACAACCCCGAGCTGACGGCGGCTCCCGCTAGGGCCGGATTGGGCCAGCCCAAGCGCCCGCAGCCTGCGGTAAGCGCATCCTGGCTCGAAAAGCTCAGGCAGGCGCTCGAAAAGCTGCGCTTGCAGATGAAGCCCGTTTTGAGAAGCGCCCATCTGCAGCCGCCGCTGTTTACGGTGGCGCCCATCCCTAAGAAGCAAACCTCGTTTATCAGCGCGTTCACCACAACCCCTCTGCTGCGCAGACAGACGTTCGCTTACCTGGTGGCAACCCTGTAAATTCGAATCTCTTCCATAGGATGAGTACGAGCCCCTTTCTGTTTTACCTGTTAACAAAAAAAAACAGAGAGAGATGTATAACGGATAAAACAGACGCACAGAGCTTCTCCGAGCGCGTCGGATGACGTTCCCCACGTCTTCCCGGTGCTGTTTACGTATGTAAAATAGGCACTGCTGGCCGCGCAAGGCATGGAGGCAACGGAAAGGGATTAACACGTTTTCACACTGAGGACGGCGATGGGAAATAAACTTCCTAATCCCGGCTGCGCTGCTCCACGCGCTTCCTGGAACCGGGATTTAAGGGGCTTCCAGCGGCCGGCTGAAGGGATGAGCAGACCTGCTCCGTGCTGCCCCTCTGCCCTGGGGGCTGAGCACCCAGGCACCCAGCGCCCCGCGTCCCTCACCAGCTCTCCGCACAGGCAGCTTCGCCCCGGAGCGGCTGGCGATGGGGCTCCCCGCATCTCCCCGCTCCCTTTCCCAGGAGCAAATTCCTCCGTGCTCACGGCGAGGATGGAATTTACACCTGGGGAAGAGATGCTGACCGGGAATTCGCTGGGGCTGCCCCAGCGGCGCTGGGACTTGAATGGGAGCCCAAGGACTGCCGCAACGCTCTGCCAGCCCTAAGTACCCTCTTTTTTTTGTCTTTTTTTCCCCAGGAAGCCTTTAGCACTCGGATCCAACAGCCTGACTTGCAGCACCGGTTACGGTTACGCCATATTTACAAAGGAAAATAAAGGTTCTTTCAGGTTTGAATGGCCAGGCTCGAGCAAAATCAAGCCGGGAAGAGGTGGTTTCTGCAGAGCATTAAGTCATGGCTGAGCAGCACCGCACCACGTGCTCCCGAGACAAAGAGCAGTCAAGAGGGCTGATACAAAACATATTGACACTAAAAGACCACCCTTATGGTGAGGGTAATCACGGGGGGCGGCGGGGGGAGGTATTATCTAACAAAACATCCGAGAACACAGTAAAAATCACTCATAAAATTAAAGTTTTTATTACAGGCTGGGGCATAAAACCCACCACACACAGCACCCGTTACTGGGGACCAGATGCTCGGTTTATCGCCGCGTGTGACTCCCAGCGGTGCCGGGGACACCTCCGCACCCAGGAGCCGGGTCCACGTTGGGTGCGCGAGCGAGGTGGGCGGCACTCCGAGGCGGCTGCCTGGTCTGACCGCCCTCCCGAGGTCTTGCTGGTGGGGTTTGCAATAAAAAAACCCCTCTTTCTCCTCACCACAGCCTCCAGCTCTGGAGCTTGCTCTTCTTCCTCAACTGGTTTTATTGTTTACCTACACCCGGGAACCCCCGGAATTTATTTGCCATTGGTAGGACGTTTATTCACACGATAACTTTTGAGAGCACTGGTACCTGGTTACAGGAAAACGATGGACCGCCCCCTCCAGAGCCCCCCCGGGTTCAGAGGGAACTGGAAGCCTCTGCCGAAATAATTCCCGATGGAAATGACACTGAAATTTTAATGGTGAATCCCCCGGTCCAACGGCAAGATCTGAAAACAAAACGTCTTGCTGGCAGGGCTGGAGCTCCGTGTGCTACTTCCCAGCATCCCAAGAGGGCCAGAAAGTCGATGCAGACAACGAGCGGTGAGGATGGGGGGGGAAGAATCCCAAACTAAAAAATAGGGTCGAGGGGAGCCAAGAAGCGGCGGCGACACAAGGTACTTGGCAGGCGCTTCTCGCCGGGTACCGGTAATCGTCTTTCCTATCGTATCAGACACGGGCAGCCTCATCTTAATTTCAGTTGTTAAAAAATATTTATCCAGATACAAAAATAAACCCGCTGCAAATTACAAGTTGTCAGGGTTAAAATCTACTTCTATTTGTGTGGGGGAGGATAAGGGAACAGCATAGACATGAATCATTCTCAGTAATTTGAGTGTTTCCATGACATCAATGGGCACTCGTCCAGGACTCTGTCGAAGTCTGCGAGGTACCAAAGCGGCACAGCAGCCAGCAGGAGATTGACTTTTCCCCCCCCCCCCTTTCAGGATTATGCTCCTTGTAAAGATTTCATCTATAGCATCCACTTTTACCACCAAACAGATAGCTCGGGAGATCGTGAGGGAACGCGCTGCCTTCGGAGCGGGGGAGCCTTTCACTTCGCTGCATCGGTGGTGGTGGCGGTGGCTCCTGCAGGCAGCCAGAAATCTGCCTCCCCGACTCAGCACAAACACCCCGAACCGGTGAAAAAGTCGCGGAAGCGTTTCAAAGAGACGCACTGGTAGATTTTCGCTATCAGCCGCAATTACAAAATTATCATACTTTCTGTAGTGACACTTCGTTTTGGGGCGGGGGGGTGGGGTGGGGGGAGCATCTTTTGTATAAACTGTCCGTTTAAAATTAGCCACAGTCTTGATGTTGATTTTCTGCTTAAAATTCACTGGCACATTTGTTTCAGATAATAAAATTTGCAAGAGCGCTGATAATATGCAGGAGGAGGCTCGTTCAGCAACTATTTGTGCTCACGGATACAAAAGCTTCTCCCGGATCTCTCCGTTTACTGTACATTCCGCATCCTTTTCAGGCGCTCCAACACCCCAGCCTGCCCCGGGTGTTCGCCGAGGTTTGCGAGAGCTAAAGATTCGCTCTTCCCCCCACCCCCCCTTTTTTTTTTCATATGTTTTAAAAAGGAGAGAGCGTCTACAGCGATGTAGACACCCGACGCATTCACTGCGGAATTTTCGAGACAACCCTCTAGTACTAGAATGCGGCAGCCGCTGCGGATATTTTTTGGCACAAAGACAATGGTGGCAGTGCCAAGCCCCATGGCTAAAACTACTCAAAAGAGGCATAAGGGTAGCATTAATCGTTCAAGTCTTTTACTGCGCGGAGGACTGCGGTCCATATTTTAAACCCTAAAAGTACCCGTTAGTAATATTTGTTGTCAGCCAGGAAAAAAAAAATAAGGGGGAAAAAAAAAAAGGAAAAGGGAGCCTGAAATAGAGACGACGAACAAATCTTGTCAGACATCCGATTAATTTTGTTCTACCTAGAGGAGCAAACGCTAAACCGCGCCGTTTGCTACCGGCACGGCGAACCCGCAACGCCCCCGATAGCCTTCCGTGGCTTTACGACGGGACGATGAAACAAAGCTCCACGGAGGACGTTGACCTGCGGAGGCTGGCGAATAACTTTCCAGCAGGCGCTTGCTCTTTAGGTGAGGCAGGGAAAGCGTCTCCATTGTTAGCGGAGGCGCGAACCCAGCCCGTGAGTAAACATCTAGGTCTGCTTTCTCCCTTCACGGGCACAGAGCGTGCCAAGCACCCCCAGACAAAGGAGCAACGGCGGGCGGCTCCTGGTTCCTGACAAACGCTGAACCTCGAGGCTCTGCTCCCTGAATTCCTCCAGAAAAAGCCGCCGCTTCCCTTCGCCAAACTCGCCCCACTGCCAACGTTCAACCTGCACCTTTGTTTAACGGCCGAGAGTAAAAGCGGCACGGGCTTGCCAGTAAAGGAGCCACTCGCCTCTCCATGGCCACTCGGAAAAATTAACCAAATTACGGAGAACATTTAAGCCACTTCCACAGCACAAATGCGAGTCCGCTGATTCCGCGCTCCCCCTGCCCCTGCCGCGGGAGACGGGGCACCGCGGCGTGTCTGGCCCGAGAGGCACGAGGCGACCCCTTCCAGCGGCAGCAAAGCTATTTCTGTGACCAACTTCGATTCCCGTTTAACGTGACTTTCGAAAATGAGCTCAACCAGAACAGTCTAACTGGGTTTCCGAGCGCGTTTGGGGGTTAGTTCTTGGTTAGACTCAAGAAGGGAGACCGGTCCGGGGAAGACCACAAATAATGGTATTGGGGACTGGGAACTGCGGTCTGCGATGCTGTCTGCACCTCTCTCCTGTTCTGTTCTTACACCTCCTGCGGTTTTGAACATTAACCACCGCTCCCTCTGACGTCCGAGGTCTCAAACGCCTCCCGAAGGGAGCCCAACCGATCGCCCTCCGGGGAACGACAAATCGGAGGAGAATCCCGTTGCCAAGCCGGAGCAGGCGCGAGGCCCGCGGCGCTGGAGCCGGTCCGGGAGAAGTTCTGAGCATCTCAGGAAGGGCTGAACCGCGCACTTCCCCATTTGTCTGCGCGGAGCGAACGCACACGTGTCCCCAGCCACAGCGGGGTTTATGGGGGTTGACAGGAGGATCAGGAAACACCTCACTTCTGCCTTGATCTGGAGGTCCTGCACTCCAGGTTTTCCCAGGCTTGTTTCACTTCGGTTGCTCGAGAAAGGGAGGATCTGAGCGCTCCCGGAGCGGCTGCAGGATCCACTCCGGTGCTCAGCAGCCGGAGCGGAGGTCTCCGCACCCCGGCTCCGCCTGGCGCGAGGACCAGCTCTGCCAGTAACTCCAGACAGGGACAGCCGACTACCGGTACCGTTTGGGTTTGCCTCAAAAGCCGATGCACTTCGGCAGAGAGCTCAGGCTAAAATTTGGAGAGACTTATAAATCACGCGAGGAAAAACCTCACTGAAATAAATGAAGTGCACTATATACCCTGTACCCATAGCGCCTCGCTCTGAGCGATGTATGTCCCTGTACCCTCCATGGACAGCCTGGGCGACCTTCTGCCCCAGACAGAAAAATTAGCCAGCCCACGGATGCCTCAGAGGAGCCAGCAGGCAGCAGCTGTAATTTTTTAGAACTTCTGAATATTCTGTTCTTTAAAAGAACAGGAAAATCAAAAAAAAGGAAAAGAAAAAAAGGAAAAGAAAAAAAGGAAAAGAAAAAAAGGAAAAGAAAAAAAGGAAAAGAAAAAAAGGAAAAGAAAAAAAGGAAAGGGAAAAAAAGAAAAGAAAAAAGGAAAAGAATAAAGTAAAAGAAAAAAGGAAATGAGGAAAAGAAAGATGAGGAAAAGAAAAATAAAAAAAAGAAAAAAGATAAAACCAAATAATAGGGGGAAAAAAGGAAGATAAAATAAAAAGGAAAATGCTTTCAGTATTAAATGGAATTTTTTTGACCCTTAATTGCAGGATGCGAATCCGTGTGTGGTCCCTGGCACCGGGGCTAACAGCTGGCTGGAGCCTGGTCCCCTTTGTGCCACAGCTCGCGGCTCCTCGGCTCTACCCGGGCAGGAGCCGCGCTCGGGCGCAGCTCCCGGGCAGCCGCAGGCGGGGAGCTGGCAGGGGAACAAGCGGCCCTTGCGCTCGGGGAAAGGTGAGGCGCTGGGAGGGGTCGCTGGGCATCGTCCCTGCAGAACGGGGGGACCAGCGGGTCCGAGCGGCGGCCGCGATTCCTCCAGTTCCAGCGCTCAAGAGCAGAGGGTTGCTCAGCTCGGCTGAAGCTCTGCCTCGGGCTTGACCCGGGTCACGCAGGTGGACTCCTCCGACAGGACCGCACTTGCCGGGGCGGGACGCGCAGTCCAAACGCGCCGTGCGCGTCAGGGCGGTTCTGCACAGCCTCTTTTACATCACAAAGAATCTCATCCCCCGGTGATGGAAGCATGATGGTAATGAGCTGCTGCTGCTGCTTTGTGCTATCTGCGAAGGACAGACAATGCCCACCAAAGCGAAGAGATTCTCAGCAAAGTTTGTGCGGTGCCGTCCACACAATGGCACCAGCGACGCGGCATCTGGGCCGGGGAAGGTCCCCGAGCTAGGAACGAAGTTAAGGGAAGGCATTAGCCCCAGGAATTGGAGTGGCATCGCACCCCAAAACGTAGCACGTCTTTTTGACGCTGAAGAGGGTTTTTTCTCTGCACTTGGAGGGTTGTTACTGTTCACTGCACATCAGAGACCTCAGGATGCTGGAGGAAGCACCGCCACAAAGGGAGATTATTTTTTAAAAACAGTACCATCAAAACGCAAAGCAAATTAAACCCTAAAACCTGTACTCGAGTAAAGCCAGCCAGCCGACTGGAGTGACCTAAGGCGAGGAAACGCAGGGCGAACGCGGTGCTTCCCCACCGCCGTGCCGGGCCAGAGCCGGTGCTCAAGCAGGCGAGGTTAATTCCCACATCCCAAGAAGATCAAACCACTTCCACGCTCGACCTCTGCGTGCCTGTACATACCTACACCCCGCCCCGACGGGGACGGCCGTGCTGCCCCGGCCAGCGGTGCCCAGTGCCACCCGCGGGGCCGATGGCTTCAGGCGCGGGGAAGGGACCGTCTCCGCGGATTTAGTCGCTCCATGAAAATACCAGACCAATTCGTTTTGTCACTGCTCTCGGTTCATGAAATATTGGACCTCAACCAAAAGACTGAGGCAAATTGCTCCATCTATTTCTGTAATCTCCCAAATAATAGCATCTATTACAGGGCGGTACGTGATTCCTGTTCGCGTGCTTTTACAACAAAATAGCTGTGGCAAAACTGCTCCGGAAACTATAGGAGTAGGAATAGGAAAGAAGAAGAAGAGAAGGATAAGAATAAGGAAAAGAATAAGGAAAAGAGTAAGAAAAAGAATAACAAGAATAAGAAGAGCAATAAGAACAGAGAACATCGAAGACGATATTCTAGCAGCCATGGTCCCTTAGTCCTCACCTAGCCCCTCCAAAATCAATTAGATTGCAAAGATTATCAGGCTGTCCCAAGAAATAAAGGTTTGCCGCCGCTCCTTGGTTCTTCCCTGGCTGCTACGGCAGCGTTAAGGGTGGACTGAGTCTGATCTCACCAGAACAAGCTCGCTGCACCCCTTGCAACAAGTTTCCAGCACCCTGAGGTTCATCAGAGCATCCGCAGGTACTGCCATTTCGCAGCCGTCGCTGCAATTGTGTGCCCGATAAATAACACCGCGTTCTGCGGACGGGGAGCCTTAATGAGCTTAATATCGAGCACATGCACTAATTGAGACCAGAATAATAAACTTTCATAATTAAATTAGGTATTTAAACAAAACAACTGTTTATTTCAACGCCGTCGGAAGAAATTATATTTAACGAGCTGAAGAAACCTTATCTGCAGAAATCCCACGTAACGAGGTAAAGAAACCTCAGAGCCTCCTCAGCGCCGCGGGCCCCCGCCTTCGCCGCACGGAGCCCGACGCCACACAAACGGCCACGTTCAGCGAGCCCGGAGCAACCGGGCACCTACGCTCGGGAGCGGAGAACGGCAGAACGTTTATGGGAGACGCTTCTTCACGGAGAGCGAAGATGTGTCTGACCTCCTGAACATCCTCTGCTTCTCACGCGTGCCTGGAACCCCGGTTCAGAGCTGCGCTCAGCCTGATCACCTGCTGCTCGGGAAACAGAGACAAAAACCCCAGCAAACCCTTTCCCCGTGTCTTAGCCTCCTGCTCCTCAGCACATACAGTAGCCGAAGGACGAGCAGGGGATGAAGGCGGGCATCGCAGAACAGCCTAAATAAAAATCCAAAGCCTTATCTAACACTACAGAACCGGGCTAATAAAAGGGGGCAACGTTTCCATGAAGGTACGAGACAGAACCCTCCAGCCCTGGAAGCAGCGTCTGAACCGACGGAAAGCTCTGGCTCTCGGTTTATTCCCGGCAAGCCCCCCAGGGCCCTGGGGAAGCGGAGCACGCCGCGGGGCGATCCCTCGGCGTCGGCGCAGGGACCGCTGCAGGAGGTCTTTACCGGCGATGGGGAACTGCCGGGCAGAGAGCGTCACTTCAAAACAGGTCAGGCAGGGATCTGAGGCCAGGGAAGACACGGCATGGAGCGAGGACAATAACCCTTCCTCCAGCCCGAGCCGGGGCTCGACAGCTCTGCTCTGCAGCCCCCCGTACCCAGCAGCGCTTCCTATGAGGCTCCTCAAGCCAACCGCGCTGGCCACGAGCAGAGGTAAAGAGATCAACGGGCTCCTCGCTCGGCTGGGGGTCCAACCCACACCTCAGCACGACCAACAGAGCCTGTCCCTGTTAGAGGCTGTGTTCAGGGACGGGGCTGCGGGTGCCCACCGAAGCCAGCCCGCCCCACTGAGCCCACCTCTCCTGCCCAAAGCCCCGAGTCGACCCACGGCATCACCTACGCACCGGGAGGGAGGAGACAAGCGCTGACCACGAGCACAGATGGACCCATTTTAAAAGCCTGATGGCGAGGAGACCTTTGGAGGGTTTTCATGCCTAAAGCATTGGCACCCCTGCAGCAGTTTGCCTCCTGCTCTTCCCCTGGATGTCCAGACAGAACTACCCGAGGCCCTACTCCTGCCTTCCATCGAGATTAAACACACTCATTTCAACAGAAGCGGCGTTTGCAATGCTGTCCAGGACAGAAAATAATAACAACAGAAACTCCTGTTGATCTTTGTTCCAATGGTGACGCTTTCAAAACAACGGATGGGTACGGCAAAACCTGTGGACCAACGTGGTAACTACGGTCTAAGATGAGGACATCCCCGCCAGCGTCCCAGGGGTGGTACCCAGCAGCGGGCACGCAGTTCCTCAGCATCTCTACGCGCCGGACCATTCCCAGTCCTCCCGGGAACACCCCGCTTGGGCCGAGAGCACAGGTAAACCCACGGCACCCTCCAGCCCTGCCCAGTCCGGAACGGTGCAACGAAACCCGGGAACATTGATCCCTGCACTGAAAAAATGCCCAAAGTCCTCGAACGAGGGGTTCCCCACTTCTACCAGCTGACAATTCTCCTGCTGCCCACGGCAAAGCCAACAACCGTCTCGCACGCAAAGCCGGCCGTTCCTCGATAGCCACCGCACACCTGAAGGGAGCCCCACGCCGACCAGCAACGCTCGCACCGATTCACTCACCCTTCGCCCTCCCTAGGCGAAGTATTTAATTCTCTATGGGTGAAATACAGCCCAGGATCAGGTTTTTATTGCTCCATTCCTTAGTTACCCGGCAGAAGGGGACAGCAATGTTACCTATGGGTTCTCATCTGTATTTTACTGGGGTTTATAGTACTGAAGTGAAAGGAAATGTAAAAAAAAACTGATCCCAGGAAGAATTGGTCACCTCCTCTGTTTGCCCCAGAAATCACTTGCTTAAAGTTACATTACAGCGCATTTTCTAATGTCCGTCCACC
This sequence comes from Bucorvus abyssinicus, assembly GCA_009769605.1. Lineage (NCBI taxonomy): Eukaryota > Metazoa > Chordata > Aves > Bucerotiformes > Bucorvidae > Bucorvus > Bucorvus abyssinicus. The sequence continues at coordinate 1,111,571 of CM020063.1, forward strand.
CCTGCTTGAGGGCCTTCCAGTGGAAGCGCTTTACTCACGGCCACCGAACCAAGCCCCTCTCCCCAGCTCTCCCTGCTCAGAGAGGCACAAACGCGCTGAGGAGGAAGGTCCGCTGTCTCTCGCAGCCACGCGGTAATTAAGTGCTGCTGGCCCGTCCACGGGGAACGATCGCTCCCAACCGTCCCCTCCGCTGCGCAGCAGAGCCATGGCTATCTGGGCTCCTTATCAGATCAGGGTTTTTGTGGAGTTTCAGTAGCCCTGGGAGATGAACTTCATTTACAAGGTCTACGAGGCAGGCGGCTTAGGTTACATGTAGGTCACAATAAATAATACTCATCCCTCGGCCGGCGCGGGCTGCGCCGCCACTGCCTAAGTTGAAATGACAAGCCTTTATTATTCCTAAGCACTTGATTCTGAAACATTTGCACAATCTGTTAAGTCCAGACAAATTTAAATGGTTCTGACATGCAGCCTGCTAGGGTCGGTGACAGGGATAATGCCTCTTTACGTGGGTAAAATTTTGTGGCATATAGGTCACTCTCTTAAGGGGAATCAACTGCGTGTCTCTTCTTTGCATTTCCACCACAATCCTTCATCCTGCAGCCTGGAGCTGCGAGTGAAATGCAAGAAAGGAGCCGAACGCTCAAAGCAAAAATCTGCTTCCAGGACAATCCATTATATCTGACAAGTTAAATGTTCCATGGTAGACCATATGGCATCGGAGCAGGGCCGACGACGGAAGAGGGAAACTCAGCAAATGCATCACAATTAAGGAGTTTGACTATAGACTTTACTTTGATTTACTTTAGTTTTTATTAAATTTTGGATATTGTGGTCTTTCGATTTTCACACGGCCCTCCTGAAGCCTCTGCCCCATCTACCAAGCACGTGAACGGGTGGTTCACCAAAAATTATTTTCTCCAAAATCTTATGGTCTTAGTTACTTCACTCCTGATTTTATATCTGGCCAATGTGCCAAGTGCAGGGCATTTCTCTTACTCACCAGCAAAAATGTCATTAATTGTTTGTTAAAGACCAAAGAAAAAGCTATGACAAAAAGCAGGAAACAACCTAAAATCCCCATCCCCGAAGCCCTGGTGATGAGTCCTCGGCAGAAACACGCCCGCGAAGGGCTCGGAGCCCTGTGAGCGTGGGCTGGCCGGAGGAGTCGTCTGGGAGCCATGCCACTGAACCCCACCACGATCTGTGGGTACGCCGTTTTAACCAGATCGGCCCTTTTGGTCAGAACTTCTGCGCAGGCAAGACGCAGGGCGGTTGGACTACGCGACCGGTAAAGGTCCCTTCCAACCCAAAGCACTCGGTGACTCTACGATTCCAAGCCGATGGTCTGAAAGAGCTGCTCCGTCCCCAAGGTCCATCACTTCCTTTGGAGCCAAACCCTTGGGACCAGCTGCCGCGGCAGCGGCTTGGGAAACCGCACGAACTGGGACGACTGGCTTTGCCACGCCTACGGAGATGGCTCTTGACTGACACCAGTAACAAACGAACCAATTAGGAGGAAAACCATGCAAATTAGCGGCGTGTAATGAAGTTCCTAAACAATTTGGGAACGCGGCGCTGAAAACAGCAAGGGGTATTTCCAGAACTCCTTGCAAAGGCTCTCCTCCTCTCTGCGAGAGGACAGCAGGGCTTCTAGAAGCTTCTCGCTCTCCTGGTCCCGTATCACGCAGGTCAGAAATCAAACCTGCACAAACAACCGTGTTACCGGTTTTGGGCAACGCCCTGGGCTCACGATGCAAAAACGACGTAGGTAACCACAGCTACATCGTCATGAGGCATTTAAACAAAGCCTCCCAGGCAGGAGCACAGCCAAGCCGGTGCCACTGGAAGCCGCTGGTGCACAACTCACCACAGCAAACCGCTTTCGAACTGAGAACCTAATTTTAAGCACTTATTTTTGAAGTCCCTTCTGTTTTTAATTTTGACTCGTAAAGGCTGAGCCAGCACGGCTACCAGTAAGGGCCCATCCTGCCCAGTGCTGGGATCAACGGACGCTCCCCAGCGATCTCCAGAGGGACGGGCACTGAACTCCGTACGCCCGCGGTCAAACCGTGCCTTTCTGAGCCCAAATCAGGACGTTGTCACTGCTTCATTATGCAGCAGGTTTGTAATAGAATATGACTTTTTTCAGGACTAAATGTGGTCTTATTCAAAACAAGCCTTTCTCATCATTTTTAAGGCTTAAAACCAGTAACTGTCCAAAGTACTTTCCTTACCGAGGCAGGGTCACCTCCCAGGGCCAGCACTGCCCCAATGTCACCAGCCATCCCACTGGGGAGGCTCCGGGGTCTGCTGGGCAACACCGGGAAGGGCTTTACGGAGGTTTGCAAACAGGGTGACACAGCCCTGGGCCTGGCTCAGGAAAGTTTAAATGCATCCCTATGTTAAAACCTGGGGAAACTGGGATTAAAATCAAAATAAAATCATTACTGAGGGTCATTAATGAACTTCTAAAGTGGGAAAAATAATTTCATTTTCCCAAAATGTATTTATTTGTAGGAAGGTGGTTTTAGATGCCTTTAAAGGTCAATTACTTTCTGTGTTGTGGGGAAGCCATCGGCGTCTTTGCCACGGCGATCAAAGATTACAGCAGAGAAACTGAAAAAAAGGCCTCAAAAATTTGGGAAGCGTGCTGAAGTTCCTCATCCGACCTCGCTGGCTCCGGGGGTCCCGGGCAGAGCGGCGAGGCGCGGGGCAGGCAGCGCTCCCGGCGCGCTGGCAGAACAAAGACCCATCCGCAACCAGCGCCGACGGGGCGTCGGATCCGGCGCTGCCGCTCCTCACGCACATCCCAAATTTATTATTGATTGAGCGGTGAGCTCTGCAGGCTCTGGAACAAAGACCCCGTGATTACCAACGCCTGCTTTTGTGGCACGCGCCTTCCGTTTGGAAAGGGTGGGGATCCCCCCCCAAATCCTGCGCGTTTAAGGACATCAACTCTTGGGAAGTCGCAGGTCTCACAACGTGCCCGTGCCGTTTCACATTAATTGCTGGTGGTGACAGAGGAGCGCTCCTGGGGTGCTGGGGACTGCGGGTCTCAGTCTAGCACCCCGGCGGGGACGTTGCCCCCACCAGCCCCGGCGAGAAGCGGGAATCGGGGTCACCCTCGGCTCTGCCTCGAGGGACACGCGTGGGAACACCCACGCGACGCACCCACGGGAGCTGGCCCATCGCTTCCTCAGCTCCCGAGGACTCAGGGTATTGGTACAGGAGTTCACTGCTTCCCCAGACAACCTCGCAGGAGGCGCCGGTGCCATTCTCAACTATTTGTTGTTTAATTGGGCACATCCCAAATCGATAATGGCTCTTGAGAACTCTCCTGGCACCGGTGAGGCGCTGGGCTAGCGCCACCGAGCAGGCAAGCGCTCCGGAAGGGATGTTTGCTGCCATTCGGCACACCAGGCTGGTGGAACAGCCCCGTGCCTTCAGCACACCTCGAGCAACGGGGCTACGCGCCCGGCGAGCACGAGAAATGAGGCAGCGAGGGGAGATGGCAAGAGAAACACAGTGAAAGCCACACCAGCAAAACAAAGCAAAAGGAGGCAGGTATTGGGGCTTTGTAGATTCCACCGCTAAACCCTGATCAATGCTTTTATTACTCATTAAAATGCCCATATGGTAAAAAAACACCTGATCCAAGAAGCTTTTAAGTAGCGCAATTGTCAAGGCTGAACTTCTGCGTTTCGTTAGCAAACGGGAAATTTTGGCCTCGATCTATTTCCAGACGCAGTTTTCTGAGCCATTAATGAAAGAGAATAAAAACTTTGGCCAAGTATTGACTTCCCCATAACATAGTTGTGAACAAAACGCGTTTAAAAAGAATGGAAAAGCAACGTTCAAAAAAAGCCAACACGACTGAAACTATTCTTTGTCTTCTTACCAACAACTTAAATAGACCAGGTACAAAACTAGTCCAAGTCCAAGCCTGTATGTTGTTAAAGTCCAAAATTCACCCGGTTTCATGAAGCGAGTGCTGGACACCCGGCAGAACCCACCACGGGAGGGCGTTTCCGAAGTCCTAGAGCCACCGCCGAGCCCTGGGCTGCACCCAGCCACCCTTCCCTGGACACAAGCCCATGCTGGGACACAAGTTTTAGGGGTCTGGGATACTGGGAGAGAAAAGCAAGCCCTGTGCGGGACTCCCGGCATGCACTGGTAGCCATCCCCACCGCCTCGGTCCTTCTGGCAACGCCGAACGGGTGATGCAGGACAAGGAGGTGGCTCACAGCACTCCTCTGAGGACGGTATCGGCACGGAGCAGCCAAAACCACCTTCCATTTTACCCTGGAGCAAACGCCCAGCTCAGAGCATCCCTGCCTGGAGCACGCCGGCCATGCACGGGGCCTCAGGGGTCCGGCTCACAAAAACCTGAGGCTATTTGCCACGCTCCTTCACCTTTAACATCGAGCTGTAGGTTCTCCTTATCAGGAACAACTCACGGCAAGACCAGGCTTGGGTCACCCTCAGCTTCCCACTTTCTGCCTTAGCAACCGCAGCAAATATTCCTACTTCTGACGCTAAACCACGAGCCGGTTGGATTTTCATTACCCCGGGGACTGTTACTGGGATGACAACGCTCGGAAAAGGTACGATTTGGAACGGGGGCTGGACTCGGGAGCAGCGCTGCAAGCGCTGGAGAACTCGCCCGGAAAGCGGAAGGGCGTTTTGTTCCAGGTAAGGCAGAGGAGCCAACCAAACCGGGAAAAGCAGGTCAGCCTTCCCAGGACACGGCGTCACCTCCCAGATAGAAGGAGAAATGCTGTTTCTGCAATTAAAGCCTAAAACGTCCTGGTCAGTTGTGAAACCTTCTGGGATCTTTTCCGCACCAGGACTGAGAACCCGGGAAGACTCGGTTATAGCCGGTGCTCCCACAGCCCGCCAGGTCGGCACTGGGAATGGGCTCCTGGCTTCGGAGCATCGCAATGATGAAAAAATTACCCCGCTAATTTATTTATTTATTTTTTTTTAGCATTGCTGAGCTGTTTATTCCTTTTCCCCCCTTGGAAACAGTCACTAATTTCAGACGTGCCACTTGAAGGCCCGATCGTCAGAAGAACGAAGGATTCACAACCTCAGACAAAGTGGCTTTCTGAACACAAACCCGTCTCCCCTCCCTCCTCCAGCAGCTCCGCTGAAGCCAAGGGCAGGGTTGTGTTAAGACGAGCGGTACCCGGCCCTTCCCGGGGCACTCCAGCTCCCTACCACTCGAAAATGAGCTGAGTGAAGCTTATCTGGAACGCCACCAGTTCAGACCAGTACCGCACCAGGACGCCGAGATCCCTCGGAGGACCAGGGGCATGGGGGATGAAGTAAAAAAGGCTCCTCGTTTTAAGAACTAATTGTGAAGAAACGACGGAGGTGCTTCCAGCTATTTCTCTTGAGCCATTGGGTGTCTGTGCCGTATAAATTGGTGGGGTTTGTGTTGTGGGTTTCTTTTTTTTTTTTTAAAGCAAACGTTGAACTTCTAAAATTAAGCCGTTATGTGTCTAAACAATCAAATACGGTTTGAACTTCTTCTATCACTTCCTCATTTACACTTTTAAAAATGGCCCAGGATTTTGTAGGATGTCGTTTCATCGACACCAGGAAAGTTTCTGAAGTCGCGGATTTTTCACTGAGCCCAAAATCACAGGCTTGGAGGGGGGGGGCGGGAGAACCAATCGCAGCAGGAATCTCTTGAAAAGGAAACACAAAAAGAAACACCATCTTGAACAGTCTCTCGGCAATAGCTGTGCCGTACAGAAAGGAAAGAAAGAGCGCTCTCAAGCCTAAGAATGAACCTATCTATTCAGATCGCTTACAGGTGACATTACACCATCTGCCTGGGCAGGCTGCCCGCACCGGAGGAAACCACACCAAAAACTACAACCTGATGCGCTTCAAAGAAACACTTCTGCAAAAACACAAGCGGTTTTGTACGGGAGGACAAATCCGGCTTCGCGGTACTGAGCCGCGAGGAGTTCTGAAAAAAATCCGATGTTCTGCGTAGAGCTGACGCTCCGTCCCCGAGCTGGGAGGTGCGGCGTGCTCAGCCCCCAACAGCTCCACATCCCCCGTACGTGCAGAGATGTCCCGCATCCCCGCGCGCAGCATCATGCCCTCCACCTTCTCCAAGCCCAGGGATGCTCTGCCCCGGCGCTCCGCCGGCAGCCAGCGGCTGCCCTTTGCTGCTGGGTTCAGAAAAAAGCCTCGAGTTCTGCCCTTTTCTGCAAAAAAAACGCAAAAACAAAACCAGAAAACCCTCCTGGCAGTAAGGGTTTGCCCACCCCTACCCCAACGCTGGGGTAGCGCTGTCAAGACAGCCCCCCGCTCCCCACCACCCTCCCTGGGATGTTGGATGCAGCAATTCCTTGGTAATTCTGTCCTCAGACAGCTCCCCACGACCCTCGCGCCGCGGCCAGGCGCCAGGGATGCCCAGCCCCGCTGGGAAGCACCAGGCGCCGGAGACGCGCCGCCGGCCGTACCCCAAACCCCAGCTCAGCCCGCACAGGGGTTTCTTGTAAGAAACTCGGCGGCACAATAACCGAGGCGACCGCCTGTCCTCCAAGGAGCAGCGGGGCCGTATCCTGCCCTCCGCGCTAAGCCGCCGTCCAGCTGATGCCAACGGAGCTCTTTAGGCAGCAGGACGCCGTGGATGGATAAACAATTGTAGAATTAATGAGAGAAGCCCGGGAGAGAAGCGACCGTGTCAGACACCTGATTTTCTCCGGGTTTACTAGGACACAGGTATAATAAAAGGAAAAACAGAGAGGGGAAAGAAAAAAAAAAGTTGTACAGAAATTCCCGTATTCCGAGAAGAAACCAAGAGTTATTTCTGCCGGCGCCTGGGCATCGAACTATTTCTGCACGGGGTGGTTGTTTTTCTTCCCTTCTTTTGGGGCGGGGGGGGGCTCGGGCTTTAAAGAGTTAAAGGCTCCCTACCATTAATTTGCATCTGGTGCTTTTAGTGTGTGTGTGTGTTTTTTTTCTTCCCTGAAAAGTTGGCAGAGCCGCCGATTTTCCATAATGCAAGCATTTGGGAATTGTGAGCGGAATGAAACCGATCCAATCTCCTGACTGCGACATGAATTTTCATTAATTACAACCTTGTCAGCAAAAGCATTATCAAAGCTGAATATGAAAATGCTAATGAGTTCTCATTTGCATATTTTTCTTTGTTGGAATGTCATTAATTATTACATTTTATGATGATGAATGCAGCTGTCGAAGCTCTCCGATGCATAATTAGCCATCAGAATGCCAGGAGCCGATCAGCATTTTTGGGTAAAAAAAAAAAAAAATAAAGGGGGGAAAAAAAACCCACCCAAATTTCCCTCCAACCTCTCGCGCTCCCCGCTCGCACCGAAGCCCCCCAAAGTTTGCGCTGCCGATGCTACTTCTGCCACCGGCTCACTCCCGGCGAGCCCGAGCCCGGGCACCGATTTCTCCTGCTTTAATAAAAAATTATTTTGTTTTTGCCGATCGTGCGCTTATACAATTGGAGCAGCTCTTAATAAAAAAAAAAAAAAATCGTTATTCCAGCTTAATTAATGCCACGCTTAATTATAACACCATGATGTCAGCGGTTTTAATTAAGTATTGGCTCGGTTACAAAAAAACTCCTCGCCGCAGTAAGAGTCACTATCGGCAGATTTGTGCAAATCCCTTCACTCCCGGGTTCGGGGTCCCTGCCGGTCCGCCAACCGGCCGGGTCCCGGCCGGGACCGCATCCCCCGCGGGAGGAGCGAGCGGCCGGGGCGCGCCGCGGCGCGGGGCCGCGCTCCCCGGGCTGCCCTTGGAGCTCACCTCCTCGACCACTTTTTGGAGCCCAAGTGTAAGCGAAGATGACAAACCCGAGCTCATCCTCTCCCGGCCGCTGGGAACGGTGTTTGTAAGTAAAAAAAGAAAAACAACACGGAGCAGATGGGACCATTACACATGACCAAACCAATCAATCACAGATGAAGGGCCCAGGTGCAGCGCAGCCGCGCAACAACGCACCATTTCACAGTCTGTCAGACACATACACATGGTCGTACATGAATGACCCTCCGCGGCTCCCCCAGGACCTCATCTGGAGCGCGTCTCCCCTCTCGCCTGCCTCCGCTCCGACTGACGTCTTCATAATCGCCCTGGCTCGGCTCTGCCGCCGCCGTCGCCGCCCGGGGAGGGGGGCGAGGAGGCACCTCGCCGGCGAGAGCCGGGGCTCCCCGACCCGCCGCCGCAGCGCCCCGAGGGCAGGGCACGGGGCCGGAGGCGACGCTCGCCCCTCGCTGCCCTGCCCGCGCCGGCTTTGAAGGTTTTCGGGGAGAGGCGGCAGGTTTGGGTGTCACGGGGGAAGGAACAGAGCCCGGCTCCGGATGGGCGACAACGGCAGCCACGACAAGAGCACGGGAGCGCTGTTGGACACAGGGGGGTCCCACGGCCCCCGGTACCTCGCACCCCGAGATGTTCCCAGAGGACCCACCCGCCACCCTGGGCAGAGGGGTGGGCACCAAGGAGGGATCGCAGCCCACGCCGAGCCGGGTGTCCCCTGCGGTGGGGTCAGCTGCAGCTGCTGCATCCCTGCTCCTCCTGCCTGAGCCCTGGGACGGGGATGTTTTACCCCACTCTGCCCAGGAGCACTGGTGGGTACCGTTTACAGAACACCGCCTCGTCCCCTTCAAACCGTCCAGCTGGGTGGATGGAGAATGAATTCAAGCCACGGCGCCCACCACAGCCCGGACATCGCCTGCCCATCATGCGGCAAAGCTCACGCCTCGCCCCAGCAGCGGTCACCTCGCGGGTGCCAACAAAGCCCGAGAAGAGCAGCAGAAATCCCAGCCAACCGCGGCCACATCATCTGGGCAGCCGGGGAAGGGAAGAAAGATGACTTGTGTTTGCAAAACAACCGGGAGAAAGCTGTTTGTCAGCGAAGGGGAAAAAATAGCAAGTATCAAACCCCTTGTGCCAGCTGCTGACCTGGGTAATCCACCCACCTCCCCGTGCTGACCAGTGACCGCCCACCCCACAGCCGGGATTATCCGCTCCCCACCCAGAAACCCCCATAACGAACCACTTGAAACAAACCCCCTATGGGGCAGGTTTTGTCGGGGAGGAGGAAATAAAGGTGCGCAGGGGAAATTCTGCTGGAACATCTACTAGAGCCAAAGCGCTTCTCCTGCCCAATGCGTCTTTTCTCTGTTTTATGCAAAGCCCCGAAGAACACGAGCCACATCTCTTAAGTAACGTTTTGAAAGCATCTGCCTTGGATTTTGGATCACGTTCAATCTACGAGGCACAACTAATTTTACAGCACGTTGGGCATCAGCAGAGCAACCAAAACAAATCCTCATCTTCCTCGCAGGCAGCGCGGGCTCCCTCCATCTCCCACCCCAGGCAAGCTCACAGAGCGCTTGGAGGACGCTCTTGGTTTTGTGGTTGGGTTTCTATTGCTTGATAGAGAATTTCCACACACAGCGCCCCCCCCGTTGTTCTCACCAGCACCCTGGAAATAGTAATGTATTTTATTTGCCAGACATCTGTACGCTCCCAGAAGCATCCTGCCGGTTCACGCTGTCAGCTTGCTCACACAAACCTGCCCTATAAACTCCGTAACGCCAGCGCCCATCACGCCTACCAAGATCTTCTAGCAGTATGAATTGTCGACCTGTGTTGAGGGGCTTCCTTCTCCTCCGACAAACAGAACCCACACGTTTGCATTAACCGATCTCCATTTGGGGGCTCAACAGGAAGGGCAGTACAAAAAGCAGATGGGTACGTTGGGTTCTCGCAGATTAAATTGCCAAAAGCTGAGCCTCCTCTAGCTGCAGATCAAAGGCACCCGGACGCCACCCCCTTCCCCTCCCAGGATAATCACCGAGATCTCACTCCTTTTGTTGCGCTCAGCACAACAGGCACATCTCGAAACCTGCAAAAAGCCACCGGCCGCCCCGCGATGGGCAAGCTCCGCTCTGCTCCTGGAGACGGCTTTTCCTTACGAGCTTCCTGCCAAAGGCGCCGCTCTGGGTTACACGTCGTCTTCTGGCAGGGCTGGAGGAGGCTGGGGGCAGGGGAGAAGCAAAGCTTTTAACACCGATAACATGCAAACTGGCAAGGGAGGGCAAGGGAGTCTTGCAAGTTCAGAGCTTGTCAAAAAGTTATGAAAACGCAGCAGTTTTCCACGCGCCTCTGAAGAAACGAGCGCGCCGTCACAAAAGCACACGAGATACCCGGAGATAATATTGCTCGGGAAAGACCAGCACCCCGCTCCGCTGTCGCCCACGGTGCTCGCTCACGGAGCAGCACGAGGCCAGGAGGAACGTCAGGTCGTACGCAAAGCCACCGCCCAGGGTCGGCGCGTGTTTGTGACCACGCCGCTGACCGTGCCGTTGATTCCCAACCCCGACACACTCCCAGTTCTAACTTCAGGTGGCACCTGGTTCTGGCGCTGGCCACGAACACGTCCCCGTGTCATTTACTCCGTACGGGAACTTCTGCCTGTGATTCCAGTCACACCTGGCCTTTGCTCGGCTCAAGGCTTGTGCCCAGCGTCATAATTGCCCCTAGACCACGCAGATCCCCTCAGGAGGGACCCTCTGCCATCCTGCCTCTCCACTCTCTACGGGAGGGAGCTCTAAGTCGATGCTCGTGCCAGCTGGGCGCTGTGGCACGCACAAATCCGTACGTGTTCATAATCAATGAACCATCACTGACGAAGGTGACCGCATCACGCAAGACAGCGGCTCCACCCATCCCGTGCAACCGCAGGAGACAGATCGTTATCTCTTAACGAAAACCAGCAGGGACCCGGTTCTTCGTACACCCACACCGGCGGCCAGCGTCTCCAGCCCCATTCCTCCCCGCGGCACCAGTGGCCGAGGAACACGGGGTGAGGCACGGGGCGCGGACAGCCCACACGGGAGCTGCTGAAGGAGGGCGGATAACCAGTACAGAGCGTGTTGGTCTCTGGGATGGATAACAACAGCCAGCAAGACAGAGGAGGAGCAGGCTCGGAGGCGAAACCTGCATTTAAGCGCCTTCGGTCAAAACTCTGAGCTCCCAGTAACATAAAATCACCAACTTGAGCAGGAGATCGGTATTACCTGAAGGCAGAACCTGGGCTTCCTGCCCCTCGTTACTGGGGTTTACTCCAGGTCTGCCTCTGATGCGACCGTTGACCTTGGGCAAGTGACAGCTCCTCCACCTGAACTCAACAAGATCTGCTCAGACCAGTCCACCCAGCCCAGCCCTCACGGCCAACCCGTGGGGCGAGCAGCTCCCCCACCCTCGCGGTACGGCAAGGAGACCTCGCAGAAAGTCACGGGGGGCTTTCCCCTCCCGGGGAGCCTAACCTACGCACGGGACGAGATACCAGCAGCGAAGAACCGCTCCCGGTGTCGCCAGCCGGCTGGCGAGGCGCATTTCAGGAGCGCGAGCGCAGCGCTCTGCAGCCCGGACAGAGAGAGTGACGGCCTTGACTGAATTCTCGATTCAGAGAGCAACAACGAAGCAGGGAAGAGAAAGGAGAGGATATGGTAAGGGAGGGCTGGGGAAAACGGAGAAAAAAGGACTGGGCTGCCCGTTCCTTTGTGCCTTTTTCCCTTCTCTTCTCCCAGCTCCTTCCTCTCCATTTTCTGCTTTCCCGACTCCTCTGCCCGTCATTATCCTCTTTCCTGTTCTTTTGCTTAAAACCGGCAAAAATTCCGAACCGCACAGGCGTTAAAACTGGCCCGAATTCCAAAGAGAAGCCCCAATCCAGGCCAGAGGTATATTTGGCAAATACAAATCCTTGCCAGATTTACACAGCTCTAATAATAAGGTGACAAGAACCGTGCGCGGGATTACGGATGTGGCCTCACTCATCCCTTATAAAGCGCCAAAAGAGTTTCCCTTGACTTTTATTCAACCTTTGCTCACGGATCTCAAACCACCAGCTTTGGAGGGGAAAAACCAAACCAAACCAAACCAAACCGAAACGCCCCACTCCAACCCAAACCTGTTCCCTATTTGGGTGAAGGTTTAAACGAGCTGTTTTCCATCAGCCCTCAGATCCGCCTCTCCCCGCTCAGCCGCCGCAGGAGCCTGCGCACAGCGTGGAGGAGCCTCACCCCACAGCCCGCTCAGCCGGAGCGGGACGCTCCGACGAGAGCCTGCTCTCAGCCCTGCTGACGGACCTCCAGCCCAACCCCACGCCCCAGCCACGAAGGAATCCGGGCTCCCGTTCGCTCGGCATCGCTCCTCTGCTGTTCGGTGCGCCAGGGAAGCAGCAGGTTCCCAGTACCCTCTTTCCCTCCTCGCACAGCTCAGTGGCTCAATCAGAAAAGTCCTCCGGACATGTTTAAAGCCTCCTGAGATCCCCCATCACCGCTGTTGCCATCGCGGGCCGGCGGCTGGCTGCTCTCCATCTCCAGCCAGGAGAAGAGGGACATCCACTCGCCACTCCTGGACATCTGGAGTCGCCGCATGCATCTCCCTCAAGCAGCAGCTTTTTCAGCCGCTTCCCCCAGCACATCTCTCCTTTCCTCTCCGTCTCCTTTCACTCGCCCTCTACATTTAAGTAATGACTCGAGTCTGCCTTTTAAAATCTTGAAGGCGTTAAAAAAATTAACTACAGCCATGGAAAGATTTTTATGACGCTGCAGAGCCACGTTTGAGTCAAGAGGGCTCTGCGCCGTGGCAGGACTCCTCCTGCCCCGATCCAACGGCAGGACTGCGGCCAAGGCTGTATTTTCTACTGCCTCTCTTTTAAGTGCAGCTCGCTCCCCTCGGTTCCGTATCATCAGCAAATCTCATTACACGATGGAAGAAATATGCGGACTCTTACGAGAGAACAAGTCTAGCTTCAAAGGCGAGCCCGTTCCCAACATGTTACAGGTGTGCACCACATGGGCCGGCACAAACTGCAACTGTTCGGGGCGTGATGACAGCTCCGTGTAACGTGATCAAAACCATTTCACATGTAAAAAAAAAATATCCAAGTCAGACAAAGAATAGGTCTGCCCTACAAAGGGGTGAAACCCAGTCAAACAAAACACACCGGGAAGGATCGGCTATTCCAACGGCCGGGTCGAACAAGCCCCGGCTCAGGCTGCCGAGCTTCACCGGCGTTAGGAGCCGACCCAACGGATCCTGCCTACTGCCTCGCCAAAGGGGGAGCAGGACAGGAGCTCCCCCGGCTGACCTAAACCCAAGCGTATTCTGCATGCGGTATTCGAGAGGTGATGAAAGCCTCTTCCTCTGTAAAGCAGAACAACTCCACAGGGAATCTCAGGTGCCTTTCCAAAATGTAGTCAAGAGAAGCTCAAAGGTGCTGAGGCTGGAGCTGCACTGCCTCAAACCCAACCACAAACAGGCACGGAACATATTTTAAGATGGCCGGAACTTTGGGTGTGTTATACACATGGAAAATTTTGCTTATGGGCACGGAGAGATGATGTTTGCCTTGACAACAAAAGGCCAAAGTGCCCTGTAATGAAACGCGTCCTCCAGTGAACACCCATAAGTACGTGGCACCACGTAACCTAGGCACGCTCTGCCGAGAAAAAGGACAAATTTCACGTGCAGCTTCTTTCTGCAACCATTCACACTTGAAAAGCTCTGGGTTTCCTGCAGTCTCCATCAATAGGAAGCGAGGATTACATCGAGTGGATTTAGAAGACTGACTAAACTGAGCAATACGGATGCTATTTGGTCATGCCCAGGAGAGTGGCAGGCAGCTCCAGGAACTTAAACACGAACAAGTGGAGGCAATAAATTCAGTCTCTGGTTGCATTTGGGTGTTTCCATTTGCAAAACAAGGGTTATGAGAGAATTTATCACCTATTCAGAGATTCCTCTGCAATCCCTTGGATCCCTAGAGACATTATTTCAGAGGCTGGTGGTGTAACAGGAGGCTCCCGAAGCTGAAGCATATTCCCAGCATGATAAGCCAGCATGACAAAGTATTATCTGAGTTACGGTGCATCTACCAGGGGTTTTGCCTTTCCAGCACAAGCTGGGAGAAGATCCTTGAAAGGAAGGTCTAGTTCAATTTAGTCAGAAGTTCCATGAGATCCTACCAAACATATTTCCATTCCTTAGGTATTAGCCATCACCATCTCAGATGCTACCAAAGAGGACGGGCGGAGGGACCAGAAGGTATGGCTCCTCAGGAGGATCAGCAAAAACAAAGCACATTTCCAGTCTGTAGGTCAAGGGAGGAAGACGAGATGAAGGCAGAACTGCCTCTCTGCTGGAGATGAGAAACCTGCAGAGCACATCTGCCTTTGGGAAGAGGGTAAGACTCCCCTCGGGACAGAAGAAAGGGTTTGGTCTCCTACAAAAGCTATCCAAAGTATTGAGGAGAAACTTCTGCCCCAGGGGATGTGAAATTTCATTTCATCTGGATTCTGTTTCTCAAGGATTGTGAGGTTTTAAAAATAAAATGTTTTGCTGAATCAGCTTGTATCCAAATGTTAGAGAGCTCCTCTGCCAGATGGACAACCTACGCTCGGTTTGCATTGTTTTCTCCCACAATCCACCAAATATTGGTAAATTTTAATTGATGATCTCCTAACGTATATGCTGAGGAAGACCACAAGTCTTAAGCCTACAGCCCTGCAACAGCTTAGCTCTGCGTTCAACATTCTACCTGTCACCTCCCTCGGTTTTCACGTTTGCCTGTTCAAAGGAAAGCAAGCACCTCATTCTGCCTCCAGCTTCAGAGCTGCTGCCTGCCAGTCACTCAGACATCACTCCTGTGAAGACAGCCAAACCTAACGAGCACAAGAAGCTAATGAGTCTGGACCAGGAAGGGGCATGAGAACCTTTGATATCAAATCCGTGAAAGCAAAAATGCCTCTGAAGAAACACGAGACTCGAGGACGAGGCTGGCGAGATGACTACGATGGAACTCCACTGTTACATCAATCGTTTAAGTTCAGTCATTCATAAAAGCGTGAAGCTCCCTCAAGTTCATACCCTGAAGATTGTGCCAGCAAGAGTACAATTATTCTAGATCAGGAAGGGGCTCAGAAAGAAGAGCATCAGAACTTTGGCTATTAGATCTTCATAGTCCTTGGTCCAGAGTGGCTGAATCCGAGGGTAAATGCAACAGCGAAACAGAGGCATATACGCCCTGGTCTCACATACTCCTACAGACCGCTCATACAGAGGTATGACCCAAAAACATGAACATCAGCCCACGCAATATCAACCTTCCCGTCGGTGGAAGAACGTATTTCTTGCGGCAGAACTAAAAGATATCCCGGATTTTCTCTGAGGAGGCAGAACACACCGATACAGCAGAAACCATCTGGAAACACTTCACGGTTGTTGATCTGTGATGGGTCCCTCAAAGATCATTTTCTCCCGACCCAGCTGAGCTATTGCTTACGGATGGCCCCAGGTTCCGTCTCCCCTCCACAAAGGCCCGTACGTTCTGTGGAGACTGGACTGCTGGCTGTAAAACATAAAGTTATTTTAAAAAACCTCAAAGCTTGTCAGTTAAGTCCTTATGGGTTGTGCCACCACAGTGAAACACAGAGCCGCCCTCGCTGTTGTCTCTGTGGACAGCTGAGGACGCCAAGGAACGGAGGGGCGTAGTTTGGGTTTTCCCCATGAACACGAAAGAGTCCTTTCTCTTTTCTTATTTAAGAATTCTGCCATGGCTCCTCTACAGAGTTTAATCCAACTACTGATGTTCTCACCCACCGTGTGATCACCCATTCTGCAAAAATCCCTATTTCCTTCAATATTTCTTGCCTCTCTCCTGGGAAATTTATATTTGATTCTGGCATCTGTTCGCCATCCTCTTTTGTGAACACTGAGGCGAAAAATCCATTTATTTTTTAGCAGTGTCTACATCATCTGTCAATAAATTACCCTTTCCATCTCTTCAGAGGTCCTAAAATCTACTTTTCTGACCTCCTCTTCTTTACGCAGCGTAATAATCTTCCATGATTATTTATCTTCACCTCATGTACAGTTGGTCCTTTCTTGCTCCCTCTTTGCTTTCAGATTATTATTTTTAAGACCAACCCTCATTCCACACGTCCTCTGAACTTGATGTGATATTCCCGCCTGCCTTTCTTACCCTTTCTTTTTGCCACGCTCGGTACTCTCTCTCAGGATGTCAGGACGCTTTTCACCACACTACTTATCCTTAGCAAGTTGATTGGGCACAGCTCTGCTACACTCATTCTCCAGAGGTACCGATGCCCCTTGATGCTGCGGATTGACACGGCATCATCTTTCCGTTCCCCGCGAAAACAGGCTCTAATAGCCCCGGCTCCACGCGAGCTACGCTCCGGCTGCGACAGCTGCTCTGTTTGCTCACCTCGCCTGACTATCAGCAGGAAATTTAGTGCTTTAAAAATTATTACAAGTGCTGTCCTGGCTTTCAGCCCACTTTAAGGCTCAGTCGACAACAGTTACTCCAAAGTTTCACTAATTTTCTCGTGTTTCTTCTTTCCCCGTTTTGTTTTGTCCTGCTGGCTGAAATAAAGAACGATCAAGCGGGTTGCAGCCACGGGGCCAACGCCTAGTGACGCCCGCAAACTTCTCCATGGAGTAGCTCCTCCAACAAGCTCTCTCTTCAGATCGCAGTTAGCTTCTGGGTGCTGCTCCACATCCCATGGGAGAGCTGTAGCCTCAGCCACAACTGGCTTTGGAATCGATTCACTGGCTGAGAGATCTACAGGCAAGTTAAAAATGAGGAAGGAAATAAAATATTCTCCTAGAAGGCGTGCTTGGGAAAACAGAATTTGCTGGCAAGGGGAAGCAGAATCAGGCATCTTCGATTCTGGTGATGTATAGAAATGAAATAGAAACAGTCAAAAGGATACGAACACGTTGATAGAGGTATCAGAATTAAACGGTATTGAAACCACAAATTAAAACCGCTTGGAACTCCATTCTTGCGGATCTGTGTACATAACTTCCTCATCCAAGAATTATTCAAGCCTGCTTTTTCCGGAGAATTCACACACATATAGGCACACACACACAATCCACTCTTCTTCGCATTTGCCCATGGGCCTCATTCTCCTCTTGACCACCCTCAGTCCGCAGGTTCTCTTCCCAGAACAGCCCCCGGCAGCACTCCTTGTTCTGGAGCTCCTGAACCCGTGTGAGACCACGACCCCCAGTAAAAGGCTGCAGAACACAGAAATGCATCGGAGCGCTCCCAGTTGAGTTACAAAGAAACCTAAACTCATGAAAGCACCGACGGTTCCCCTCAGACGCGCGCACCAGAGCTTTTCACTTCACGTGGTGCAAGGATCAAAGCCTGGACCCAGTAGCCCACCGGCCCCGTGCTGTGTGAGAACTGGGGCTGTCCTCAATTCAGACCATATGGTATGATGCATCTATCGGCGTGATGCTGCGGAGCGCCACCGTACCCTCCTGTCATACCCTTCTCATCGTCTTCGCTGGAACTGTTTTATATTTGATTTTGTACGTTCGGACCAAATGTACCACCTCCAGCGCAGCCGCGGCGGCTGAAGGCTGGGGACGAGAACAGAGAAGTCGCTACAGCCGCTGTCGGGAGCCGCCTCGAGAGGGAGAATTAAAAATTTAACTAGGAAAGTAAAAACGACTTTTTGCTCCAAGCCTATCACATCTTCCTACAGGCAGCACGGATGATTTTCTCTCCCGGACACACCCTTAGGAAGGGAGGAGAGCTGCAGAAGAAATCTCTTACAGAGCTGCAGGTGACAGCTAGACCTGACCACCGACGCGCTGGCTAAGCCCCGCCTGTGGCTAAGCCTGACCGCCGCCTGGCACCAAGGCGCAGCCCTGATGGCCGCTGCTTCAGCTGTTTGGTGTAGGGCACCCCGAGCCCCCACAAAGCCAGCCGATCCTCCTCGGCCCACCCTCCCTCGCCCCAACCGCTCGCCCAGGCTGTGGGGCGCAGCCCTAAGGTACGGCCGGGCTCCGAGCGGTTATTAATTACCCGGCTAGCGCGGCATTGTCCCACCCACTGGAGAGCAGAACAAACCCATTGTTGTGGCCTGTTTAACGGACCGTGGCTGGCGCAGCTATGGAAATGACCCGGTAATTCAACAAATTCGTTTTGTTTCACGGATTTTCCCACATGCCCACTTCCCAGCTGTAATGCAAATGCGCCCCACGCCCCGCCGGCCGCAGCCCCCAGGAGCCCGCGGTACCCTTAGGTGTACGTCTCGGATCAGGACGGACCGCAAACCACGCAGCGAAACACGGACATCGTAATTAATTCACACCAGTTTTGGGTGGTGATGGGGCTTTTGTTTGGGGTTGGGGAATTGTCTTGTTTATTCGCTTGGGGGTTTTGCTGGTTTGTTTGGGGTTTTTTTTAATACCTATCAAAAGTTGTCCTGGTGAGGTAGGGCTTTCTAGAAACCAGATTTTTGCCTCCCTAGGCATATTTTAAGGACGTCACTTACAGGTTTCTTCTAATGCTCAGGCAGGTGTGAGCTCAAATTCCCTCCGCCACTAATATCAGCTCAGCTGGAGAACAGCAGCAAACGCCTGTTTGAAAGCCAAAGCGCTCAGCTCTGTGAAGGGCAGGAGCTCCTTAACGCTTACAGCGCCTTCTGGATGCTCCTTTAAAAGCCGCTTCTCTAGCAACGTGCTTGTGATGCAGATGTAGAAGCCTTAGAGCCCAGCCGGGCCCACGTCCCACGTCAGGAATATTTTGCAAACTTGGGATTGGCACCCCAAACCCAGAGCAAACAGGTTCGCAGCTCAAGGCAAGCCTTCCACGCAGCTTCCGGCTACGCGGAACACCGCTGTCGCATGAGATAACTTACTCGGAGCGCTTGGACTTCAGCACAAAGCACAAAGGAATGTAAACCTCACCGAGAACTCCTCAGTACAGAGTAATATGTCAGCGCTTTGCTCCGTGCGCAGACATTAATTGCCGCAGTCTACGGTTTCTATTTATACATCTGCTGCTCGCTCCCCGAATACACGGAGATGTCCTTGCCGTTCCTCTTCCCCAGAACGGTACGAGGGGCTGGGGCTGAACAACCCCCATCCTGACTGGCAGACTGACTCGCTGCAAAATCCATTACCTCTTGACTGGGAGCTGTAACGTGTCTACAGCTATGCCTACAACACGCTTTCCGACGCAGACTTCGGTCTCTTGGCTCTGTCCACCTCAAGTGAGACGAGAAGCAGCACAACAAGATGGGATACGTGAGCCAGCGTCTTCTACGAAGCGTTTTTAAGGTGTCTTTCACGGCCCCAGTTGACAGTAAACGGTGCGATTTTCATCGTGGTTATCCTAAAAAGCTGAAGTGCTACACCCCAGCTCCTCCAGCCGGGGCCTCGACACCCGGCATAGCTCAGAAGCACTGACTCTGTGGTGCAGAAACCACTAAAACCAATCCAGAAGAAAAGGCTGGAAGAAATCCTGTCCAGCTGCCGCTGGGTAAGGGGAGGGAGGAGCACGGAGCCTTCACTGACACGTGAATTTAGCTACATGGCCCTTCGAGGAGCAGTCCTGCGACCCAGCTCCTGGAGCTCCTGCTCTCAGAATACACACGGGGGCACATTTACTGCCAGATCGGCGCCGGGTTTAAACTTTGGAACACTGAAAGCAAGATATTGTGGTTGGTGAAACAATTCTAGATTTGGCAAAAAAGCTCCCCAGATTGTCTGTCCTGGATTTAGGTTCTAAAGCCTGTCTCGGATGTCCCCTCCCGTACTCACGTGCGGATGGGAAGAGCCAAAGTTAGGCTGGTGGCTGTGGCTGTCCCTACACGCTCACTGCAGTGGTTGTAAGGGGAGTTAAATCAGTTTAGAGGTGAATGAAACCCTCAGAATAAGAGAAACCAGCTCCATACCCTTGTAGACCAGGCACTGCCCACTTCGGTCTCCTTTGGGGCCACGGCAGACATGGTGCTGGATGAGGAACTCGGACACCCGCAGCTGCCCCCTCCCCAGGCGCTGGATCCCGCCTGTGACCATCCCAAACCGCCTCATTTCCAGCCGGATCACTCCTGACCCTGGCCACCGGGCTGGGGGCTCCCTGGGGGCTCAGCAGGAGGTGATGCTATCGCCCCGCCACCCGCCCTCCCTGAACGCTGTCACACATTTTTCCTGCTCGCCGCACGCAATTTACTTTTCCCAACTACAACAGTAATTTCTTTTCCTCCCCAGCAGAAATTGCCAGGCTCCTCCAACCCCGCGCTGCCCCGAGAAGGCTGTAGGAAACAGGAAAACTCGAGCAGACAGCAGCGAGAGAACCCCGCGGGTCCTGCGCGGGAGCTCCCGCAGCGTCGAGAGCCCCCGTGAAGCATCACAACGCGGGCACCTTTGGGTGCTGCTGAGCGCACAAACGGAGAGACCGTCAAAGCCTTCTGCACCGCGAACTGACGGCTGAGAAGGACCGGCCGGTTTCTGCCGTCTCCCTGCCAGTCCCTCGCATCCCTCCAGCTGCAAGGCGGGACGCGAAGCCACCTGACATAACAGAGGTGGTGTGAAAAAGCATTAATGGTCGGGACGTGCCAGACACTAACCGAGAAAATCAGAAATCTGCCAGGCTGAAATGTAATCTCATTTGAGGAAACGGTGAAATCATTTCTGCAGAAGGTTAAAAAAATAATCATCAGGCTGAGTCAGGGACCCGGCATGGAAAATTTCAGCCCCAATGTTTACAGTTTAGCAATTGAAGGCAAGGCCTTCTAACGCCGTGTTGGGTAAACTTCGCTGATCTGCACAAATTCCAGTTCGCCTTACAACAACAGGAGCGGAATCACAGCCGGACGGATTAACGGCGAGCGCCACAGCCCACAGTCGTCGGGAGACACGCGCCGTTGTAGCGTTAAAATAATATTAAAAGTTGGCGTGTATAGGGAGCGGCCGGGGAACTCGGGGTGTTTCCCAGGCAGTAATTCATCATCTCACAAGAGCCCTGTTCTTCAGGCATGTTGGAGCACCAAGACTCCGATCAACGTGCCAAGAACGTGCCGTGCACTGGCCGCCGAGCCGGGCTCCCCGGGCACCCCAGGCAGGAGCCGGCGCCCCGGCACGGCCAGCAGCCCCCGGTGCCGTGTGGCCACTCCGGCTGTGGGAAAAAGCCGCCTTCTCCCAAAGAGCAACGCTAAGGGGAAAATTAGCACTCGGGGGGTTTTTAAACAGAAAATGGGAAGAAACTAGAGGAGAAAATATTAATTTTGCAATAGAAGTGCCAGTCTGGCAAACACACACCGGCCCTCCCAGGAGCACGTCAGGCGAGTGACCGTGTAAGAGCACGAGCTGAAGAGCAAGTCGTTGCATCTGCTCTTCGGTTCACGTTTAGCAACAGAAAGAGAAAAACAAGCAAGCAAAGATTTTGTCCTCACATCCTAGATCAGCAGCCAGACTCCGACAGCCCTGAGAGATCCGCGTTCAGTGACCCCACGTCCTCCTAGAGCCCCAAAGCAACACCGTTCATTAAACACGTCTTCTCGCTGGTAGCGGAGGAGCTTCTCCGCTAAGTCAGGTAAAACCACGGCTGCGCGCACCACGTACCGCACGTGGAGAGGAGGACGCGCAAACTGTTGTGCCACCCAGTAAGAAAAGGGCGTTTCATCTTTTCTATTCCCCTTTTTCCTAAATCCCCAAACAGGGTTAAATCAGCCTGGTAAGCCTCAGGGAAAGTTGTCTCCCGCAGCAAGTTCCTCCCTGCCAGCCCCTCGGCAGTGACCGACAGCACCCGCAGCGCCTCGCCGGGTTAAATTCAGGGCGGTTAGGGCACTCTGAAGCAACGCAAACCGAAATATTCCTGGTAGGCAAACCGAGGAGAGGAACTGCATGGTAATGAACCAGCAGCTGTCACAGTATGACCACAGCGCCCAAATCAAAATATCAGCCACTAACCCAGATGAGATTCAAAGGTCACCACATAAGCCAGCAGCTTTCTTCAGCAGCGCCTGAACCCGCCATCTAATCCTCGCAGTGGAACGCCCCGCTACGCTGCGGGGGGTTTAGGAGCACGTTCCCGTACGCGGGTGAATGATTTAGTGAGACATGCCAGGCAGCAGGAGAAGAAACGTTCCCAAAGAGCGCACTGGGACGGGGGGAAGCGATGAAGAGCATCGCTCGATGTGCGGTGCCCGTGGCAGCTACCTGCCCATGCCCACTGCACCGCTGGGCCAAATAACCACTCTGGAAAAAACAGGGAACATCTGGCAGGGCAGCAGGACCCCAGGCACGCAAAGCAGCTGTTTGGACACCCGCGAGCAGTGCTGTGAGGAACTGGTTCATGATGCTCTGTGACTTCTCCCTGCTCCTCCCCACGGGGCTCGCTCCAAAGCCGAACACACGGGCTCCCTGCTAGACACCGGTCACCTAAAAACGTGTTTGAGGAACAATTACCTGTAAAATAAAAGGCGATAGAAGCCCTCATTTAAGCACACCCCATTTGTAGATGCTTGCGGTTCACAGGGGTCAGTAATACTTGTCCCCAGTAACCACAAGGTCTTTCTTGCCTGGAAAACCCCCTCAAACCAGGAGCAACTGCACTCAAGTCACACCAGTGTAACACCAGCGATGATTGTCAGGCTCTTTACCAGCTGCCAAGCGGAGCACGGACAGACAACTCCAGCGAGGCTCTGCAGGTGCCAGCTGCAGAGCACCAGAGTTTATGCGACCTTTCCCCGAGCGTGCTCATCCCGGCAGCCACCCCTCCTCCTCCTCCAGCTCTACTGCCCCGTGCCCAGGAGTGGGGCAGTGAAGGGCTGTCCCAACAGGACAGAGTAAGCAGAGAATGATTCCAAAGCGTGGCTGTGGAACGCCGTGGGTTGCCCGAGGCTGCTGAGCGCCCCGGCCACACGCTTGTCCAAAGCTGTCGGTCGCCTGCCGCATGCTTGCACACATGTTCATCTGTGGGGGGGAACATCACGGGTCTTATTTCCCATTGAAATCACCAAACCTCAGCAAACCCCAAACATTTCCGCACGCTGCCGGGCTGCCCGGCTCGCACTCCGGTTCAGGTCTGCAGAGCCACGACCGGCTGAGCGGGGGCTGTGCAAACCCCGGCGGCAGCGACAAGCGGGACCTTTTAGAAACATGAGGGTTTCCAAAGTTCCACAGCAGAGCATTATGTGGCGTAATCCTTTAACCAGGAGCCTCCGAGCGTTTGCGTAAATCAGCTATTTCTCAAACCGAGAGGAACCAGAATTTTCACTGAGGTTGGCAAAAACAATCCGAGTCGGGAACGAGACCTTTCCGCAACCCAAGGGCAGGGAGAAGAGCGAGAGACTTCTGCGTTCCAGAGACTCCAACTAAACTGGAAAGCAGCGGGCAGCCCCGTGGGTTGCGCAGAAGCGCGCGGCCATGTGCGAGGCGTCTCTGCGCGCCACCGCAGCCCCGTGGCGTGAGTTACGAGGGGAGTGTTGAAGTTTCCATGCTTGCTTTGGCTGAGGTCGGACCCTTTAAAGCTGTGGTAACCGTGTTTGGTACGCGAACGCATACAAATTACTACAAGCTCCAACACCGTCCCATATGTTAAACAACTCACAAATATTTCCCAATATTCAAAGACAAGGCGTATTTTAGGGACGTATATTAGAGCTGAGGAGTGATATATTGCAGTCACAGCTCCATGGTTTCTTTGGCTCGCATTCAACCCTTTAAAGCAAAGCATTTGGTTAGTTCATTGACAACTGCAGAAGAAGGGTGTGATCTTGGCCAAGCACAGGCATTACTAATATTTCTACATCATATATTTACTTTAACCAAAGTCATTTATCAAGCGTAATTAAGGAAAGTCGCTATCATTCACTTACAAATAATTACAGCCTCTCTTCACACCGCTCCGGTGCTCGCTGCTGAGCTAAATGATCATTCAGGGGTGTCAAAACTTTCTATCGTGGGGGGTGGGGTGGAAGGAGGGTCCTTGCCAAACGCCCTGGGCAAAACCTCCCTCCTCCAGAGCAGAACTGGGCTGCAACTCCCCTGGCCTGAAATCCTGCAGGTCCCAGCAGGCAGCGATCCCCCGTGCTCCAAAACAAACACGGGCCTCGCTGTCCCACAGCCGTTCTTGATCCGTTCCCTTCTGTGAACGCGTCTTTATCGTATTTTCAGAAATCGTTCCCGACTTTAAGAGTCCCGCTCGGAGCACGTCCTTATTTTCCGTGCCAAGCGGCCGCGTCCTTGCTCAGGAAAGGCTGAGCCTTAGGAAACCACCACATCCCTCTTTGAGCAAACACCGCACTTACTGCAGAAGTTGTCTCCCTCTCACAGCAAGGAAACAGTGGCTGCTCCACCACCATCGTTGGTGCACGCTGTTAAAATTGCGCAACAGCCTCAAAATCAAACTCCAACTCCCCGTTCCCCCCCTTAACGCTGAGCACAGTGAACCCCAAGGGCGAGGCTGCGGGGCAGAAGCCCTTAGAACTGCGCTTCTGGGTCACTGATTCCACTCGCAACACCGCGGTCAAGTTAGGAAATGCGATTTCTTACTTTGTATTCTGGAATTGACAAAGGGAGGAGAGAGATTGTCATGCGACCCAAGGTCTCTGCTCGCCATATGATCATAGTGAGTCCCATCGCCATAGTTCTGTTAACAAATGGGGAAAAAAACACAGTTTTACACGTTTGAACGGCAGTTCTCGAAGCCTGCAGGTCCCTACTTCCCTTCGCGGGTTTAAGCCAGCTCTAAGACGCGTCGTTCCCTTCACTGGTTCTGCTGCAAGGGATGCGTTCCAGGGCAGGTTTAAAGCTGTTTCCAAGGTTTATTTCATTAGTAATCGACTTTGGTTTGCTGCGCGGATAACCTGAGGGGGGACTGAGAGGAGGGTCCTGGAATTTCGTGCCGTGCCACTCAGCAGAGAGCCCTCTCGCAGCAGAAGGCTCATCTCGCCCACGAGGCAGGCGAGAAGAGCACAGAAACACTTCTGCTCATGCTGTGCTTTGTAAACCTGGTTTTACGTAGGAATTTGCTGTCTTATTCACCTCGCTGCTACAGAAATGCACGGGACTATAAAAAAAAATCATCATTTTTTGCACAGTGGGTGCAGAAAGTTCCTTCTTCCTGAAAAAGTAACCCCGCACAGGGACTCCTCAGCGTCAGCCGCTGCCCACAGAGTCGGGGATGTCTCAAAACCGCGCCAGGCTCCGGCCCCGGATTTCTGAAACAGCCTCAGCGTCACCTCCTGCTCTCAGCCACCCGAGTGGCAACACCTTCAATTCAACTACAAACGGCGGCCAGGCGCAGCAGCTCTGTGCTGTTTTTTCGGGTCAGAAGAGCCGCCGAGAAAGTAGTTCTGCCCCCGTGGAAAGACCGTCCTCCTTTGCCAACGGAGGGGAGGGAGAGGGGTCAGGCTGGCTGCAGAATAACCCCGCAAGTTAATGCACAGCCGTGACTGAAAGCCCGGAACTCTTCCCGGGCTCGTGCGCCTTCCTTTATATCGCAAAACTTAATTGCGCGCTCACATTCAAGTTTTTGCATGCATAAATAATGGTGTGTGCAAATTTAGAATTTACTTTTCAAAACATTTTTCCCTCGGAAGCAATACAAGTGTCAAGGCAAAAAAAAGGGGGATAAAAATAAAACTGACAGATGTGAGCAGGCATGACGTAATGGGCGCTCGGCAGGACGGAATAAAAGGGGTCGGGCTTCCCTCCCTCGGCGGTGGGGCCGGGGTCCCCCCGCCACGCCGTAAATGGGGACCCCCCTCCGCAGGCGTAAGGTCCGCCGAGGGCAGGGCCGGCCCCAGGGGGGAAGGACAGACCGAGGAGGAGCGGGGCAGCCGCGCTCCTCCTCACCAGACAAGGCACTCGAGGGCACGGAGCTCCCGGGAGCCCTGATCCTTCACATTAATTAGAAAACAATTAAAAAGCAATTTAAACAAACTAAACAGTAAGGGCGTAAGAAGGAGCGAAGCCACTTCTTGCCCAGCCTACGTGTGCTTCGTGCCTTCGCAGGAAGGGAGCAGGAATCACCACCTCGGGGCTGGAGCGCAAGCCGTGCCCAGCCCCGAGGATGGGCGAAGCCGCGACGGGGCGGCTGGGGAGCGGGGCTGCTCGCCGGGACCATCGGCAGGGCTGTCCGCACCATGCTGCTCTGCTGGAAACAGCCCCTCTTCCCTACTGGTGTCACTGGCATCCCCGTCCCCAGGGGGCTAAAGGATCTGGGAAGCTGTCCGCAGCCACAGTGAAGGTGACGGAGGATGGCAAACGCCGAGCATCGCTGTGCCAGACAGCGGCTCGGTGGCTGCGCTCCCTGGAGGAGAATCCCACTCTTAGGTGGAGATATCCGTGCCCCATCCTTGGAGGTGGGCTGGTGGCCAGCAGCCGGGCTACCTGCCCCGGAGCTGGGGTGTCGGGGCAACCTGCTGAAATGCCCGGCTGCCCGAGGGGCAGGGCTTGGGACCCCCTCAGCTGGGGCACAGGGCGGCTGAAGGGAAGGGCAGAGCAGCGGGCAGCCCTGGCACGGGGGGGACAGCCCTGGCAGCCCCTTCTCCAGCTTCGCCACCCTTAGCTCGGGTCCTGGGGCAGCCAGGGCAAGCCCGCAGCGGGGGTGCCAGCCCTCTCCTCAGCTCTGGTGACACCCACAATCCCTAAAGAATCCATCTGCAGAAAATTAAACACCCGGCAACAAGGTCTCTGCTCCACCCACGCTCTGGGCCGTGGCGGTGGTTGATAGGGCCAGCAAGAAAAGAAATGGCCCATTAAAATTCTCGCTACCTCTTAGCGGTAGCAGAGCAGGTGCCAAATTCAATCAGAGGATCAGGTTTGAACGGTCAAAAAAAAAATTAAAAACGAAGCAATTTCGCAGAGAAGCCAGGCTAGGGCCAACTTCGCACGCCCATTTTTCTATGCAATCAGGTGTAAAACTCATATTTCAGACGGCAAATTTACATACGCAGGAAGTCTGGTTGGGGGAAAAAGATTAGATATACTTACCCTGGATGGACTAGGATGTCCTGTATTCCCCCAGGACCCTGAGCTAGTTCTGTCTTCTACATCTAGGGACAAAAAAGTTCTTTAGGCTTTATTGCAATAATTCTTTCCTTTTGTATAGGCACTTTTAAATTAATGTTTCAAATTAATCTCCTGTTGCCTTTAATTAAGAATCAGGCACAGGGCTACTCCGATGGTAGCGGCTTCTGACCCACTGCTTAAATTAACTCATTTAAATTCACAGCAGAAATGAACCGGACCCTCAGGACCCCGAGGTTTAAACATAAAAATCACTGCAGCGGCTCCGCGACTCTCGACTCTTTAAAGAAGTGACTCCAGTGTAACCAGTTACAGCCCTACTGGAATCTCCAGCACGGAAGCAGGGCTTGTCAAACAGAAAGAACAAAACACCACAAAGCGGATGAAAACGCTGAAGTCAGGCGCGTTTGGGGTGAAGGCACCTCTCACCGCCTCCCCGAGGCTCCTGCCGCGGAAGAGCTTCTCCACACCTATCTGTCTCGCAAGACAAGCCCGCTCCTCACGCCAAGCTCCGAGCGAGGATTTCTGTCCTTTCCTCTACGGTTTGATAGAAAACCCACCGCAACCACTGGCCGGGAGACGCTCCGGTCGTTCCAGACTCAGGTATGTCGGGAAACATCTCAAACCTTTGCCAAAACGGGCTGGGAGTCTCCTGGAAGCTTCTGCTGGGATAAAAACCGAATGGCTGAAGGGAACCCCAGCGCTCATGCTCAACGTTCAGCACATCCTGCAGCGCACGGGCGGACTGGAAACCCATCTGAAACCCATCCCTTCTTTGCTTACAGCACGTTCAACGCGGGGCGAGGTGACTGGCGCTGACCTCCCGCAGCACAACCGTGCGCGTGGGTGCGCTTTTCCGACCCACGCCTGCGCTCCCACTCGCGCCCTAGTGGGATAACGATACTGCTAGTGCCTTCTGCCACGCGCAAACAGTGGCTGGAATGGGATCGGGAAACACGAGGCGCTCCCGTTCGACCTCGCAGCGGTTCAGCCGGGCTTCTAGGATCGGTGGGAGCTCCAGCTGTCTGCGAGAGATGGTCATTAGCACTTTAAAATACGGGTGCTGGGACCAAATCTGGGTGATTTCCAAGATTATTAAAAAAAACCCCAACACCCCCCCCCCCCATTTGTATAGTTTAATACTTTCCCCCAATTACGATTCCTATTATCTCAATAACAGATGAACATGTTAATCGCACACGACACTCTTAGGTAAATATTTAATTAAGCTCCAGAAAAAGAAAGAAAATGTGTATCATTTACCTGACAGATCAGATCAACCATTCTATTAGGTTAATTAGGCATATTTTTAAAAATCATTTCTGTTATGTAACAGGCAATTAACTCTGTAGAGCCCCAATCCATCGCCTGCTAAAAATCAGCAGACATGATCCTATTGGCTTTGATGGGCATCGTCCCGCCGTCCTAGCCAGGGCTAGGAGCAAGGTTTACACCCCAACAAAGGGTAAGGTTTGCCTAGACTCCAAAAGGGCTCTAAATTGCCCTTTATCTTGCTCTGATCTGAGCCCACATAATGCTCAAGGTCTTCCAAAGTTAAAAGTTCTGGCCTCTGATCAGAAAACGACAAGCGATGGCTCTCGTGCCTTATCTTCGGAGGTCGCGTCTTAGCTTTCGACCAATTCGCTCTGTATTTAGACTTAAATGTGCAAACCGCACTACATTACTCTGCAAAACATCAATGAGGAGGCTTAATTAAGTAACACTGACAGATAAATCCATTTCTTTCGCAGTAATCAAATCAAAGCAGGTTGACATAACACAGGAACTTAATACAGTTATTCCCTTGTAATTGGAAAAAGGCCCTTTACTTCTCATTAAAGCAATCTTCTGGGTATTGGCATAATAAGAAGGCTCAGGGCTTTAATGCTGCCCTATAAAAGCCCCAAGATACAGACCCCTTAAGCAAACATGCCAGATTATCTAATTCCTTGATCACAGTGGAACATGTAGTTATTGTTTTAAACTACTAATTCTTTATCTCGGCTACAGACAAAAAGAAGGAACTCGGTCTGAAACACGTCTCACGAAGCTCTATGAAAACGCGAGCGCTGGCTGGGGAAAAGGATAGGTTTTCTAACACACCCTGGATATTCGGCTGGGAAACGGAGAGCTTAGCAAGGTGAAACCTGATCTTGGACATAAACACTTCTCAAGAGCAAATAATAAAATACAGTTTTGATGCAGTTGTGAATTTGCTGGAAAATATTTTCTCCATGGAAGCGGAGCTGGCCAAAGCCTTCCCGCTGTTGCTGTGCTGGACCCACGGCTGTCTCCACCGCCCTCGCTGCCAGCACGCCGAAGGCAGCGACCTACAAACCCTCAGGAGAGGCACAACTTCTCCTTTGCATTGTGAGCGGATTCAGAGCATCCCTGATGCGGGATCACGGGCTCTCAACCGCGGCCATGAAGGGGTTACGTGGTGGCGTACCACAGAGGGCTCCAGGGACAGATGGACATCTGCCCCTTGCGTGTGCGCTCGTCGTCTCTTTGATCGCAGAATCATGTTGGTTGGAGGAGACCTTTAAGATCATCGGGTCCAGTGAGCCAAAAGCCAGCTAACTCCTGTCCCCCTCTAACCCACCCTCAAATCACAGCACCTCTCTCCCGGCAGAAAAGAGAACCCCCTCACTAGTACCCACCTCGTTCAGCTAGCCTGGTTTCCTAGTAATTGAGTGTGACAGATATTGGAAGGAGGATTATAAGCTCCTAAACCTAATTCCGGAAATTTATGATGTGCCCTGTAAGTCCTGCCACTTCGCTAATTAGGGCAGCCAAACCCTAACGACACCGAAGTCAATGCAGAATTTTCCAGCGACTTAGTCTCAGAGCTTGGATTTACCCCAGAGCGCATAAACTCGAACACGTGTAATTTTCTCCAGAATCTGGCTCCTGCACCTTAGCCTCCCTTACTCACGAGCATTAGGGCACGCGATGGTACAAAAAGCCGATCCCCACGGGCAGATTTGGTCCGTTTTTCAGAACACGATGCAGCCGTGATTCGTACGGCGTGACTGAAATAACCAAAGCTCCGCTCGGCACCTCAGAAGTTCTACCTAAAAGAAGTAAGGCTGGTGTTTAAGGGGAGTCAAACCACTCTGAGCATTTTCAGCCAAGACCTTGGCAAAAACGTATTCCACTGAGCCTAGAGATGTTCAGCGACCCGCCACAGTGAGGCTGGTGCTCTCGCTCTGCCCAGACCTCCCAGTGCTCCCCATTAACCACATACACCCCAAACGTGCCCAGCAAAGACAGGCAGGACCAAGTTCACAGTGCCAGGACCATGGTGTCATCGTGGTCCACCAGAGATGTTGAGGTCTGAGCACTCTGGCATGCAGGCGGTCCCTATCGCGCCTCCACCACCCCCCTGTGCTTTACAGGAGCATCAGCCTGATCATACTCTGGAGGGGTTTACAGGAGTGTGGAGGTGCGCTGAGGGGCAGGGGTCAGTGGGGACCTGGCAGTGCTGGGGGAATGGGGGGACTCGATGATCTTAAAGGTCTCTTCCAACCGAAGCCATTCTGCAATTCTGTGATTAGGTGTCTTTAAACATCCTCCCCGCTCAGCACCTCCAATGAGCGAAGATGCTTAATACGTACCTCCCAGCTCCAGAAGAGGAAAGAAGTTCTGAATTAGGTGACCTAAAGTGCAACTTCCTGCCTAACACATGTAATTCCAAGTTATTTTCCTGGTAGGCCACTGCCTCCGACACGCCGTGTGACACTCAGACCAACACCTACTCTATCTTCATTTTAAACTTGAGGCACCACGTAAAGCTACTCGACCTTGGTCACAAGGCACAGTCCCTTGAACGTTCTTTGATCAAAGTTTCACCGAATCCCTTGAGGTGCTCCCAAAGATTTTAGATTCAGGAAATTAGTATTTTTATCTAGAAAAACATCCAAACCTGGGAGAAAACAAACAAAAACCGAAACAAACGCCTCTCTTCAGGAATAATCCAAACAAATACTTGGGAAATCATCCAAGACTGTAGCAATAACATAGGACAATAAACTAGATGACTCTGGAATATCATTTTGTTTGAACCTCCATCACCTCCAACAACAGATATGGGCACATACACAAAATCTTAAAAAATCACAGGCCAGGAAATTACGTTCTCACGCTTTGCTGTGGTAAGCAGCAACACGGACATCACAGGCAGTTTGCTCAGAGAGAGAGTTGGGGGGAAAAAAAAGAATAAAAGAGAAGACTCAGACTAGCACAAGTCACTAAGAGCTCAAGAACTTTCTGAACACCACAGGCCAGTACCCCAACCCTTCCGTGTAAAACGCCCACAACCTCTTGGCATACGACACAATGCTCTCTGGAGCGTGAAGGCGCTTCGTGGCGTACTCCAAGAACCCCAGCTTCACTCCGCCCTTCCGACACCATCATCTCAGCGTACATCTAGCTACGTTCATCTCTATCTCTACGTATAGATGTTCTAATAGTAAAGTGAGCAGAGAGGGCAAATTCTGTTTGTTTTCATCGTCTACACCTCGTTATGAAAACGAAATCCTACTTCTGCAGGAGTTTTCCGTTTGATTTCCATTGAAACTAAAACTTCACCTTTAGTTTTTGTGTTCCCTTAATCCAGAACAAACAACACTTCACATTCCAAACAGCAACATCCAAAGAAGCGGCACAGACAAACTTGTGGCATCTAATGTCTGCAGTAAGCCGGGTGCTGAGCGAGCAGCCAGGACTCGGACACGCGCCTGTGAAGAATCCGGTCTTCATCTAACCGCTTTCAGAGCGAGAAACGCAGAACTGCGTTTGCCTGTTCTTTAACTCACTGCTGGGCCATATTCTTCTAGAGGATCCGAATAAACTACGTATCAGGCCCAAGATAATTCTTGAAGAACAGTCACTTCATGTGCCTAAGTGCAAAACAGTATTTATCAATACAATTATTTGTCTTCACGAAATAGAACTGCATTACTGTAATTCCAAAATACTGCAAACTTGGAAAGGTTTGGAACGCAAGCAGAAAAATGCTTCAACTGAAGACTTTTTAATCTTTCCTGAATACTCGGAACATACATTTCAGAGAAGCCAAGTGCTGTCGTCTTGGATTTACCTACACAGCAAATGGGACCAGCTGTGGGAGACCAGCGAAAGGAAAACGCTCCAAATGTTCGTTGAACTCAAATTATTTAAGGTGACTTTCCAAAGAAGAAAGGTAATCTACTGCAGTCAAAATCAAGGCATTTGCTCAACCTCCCCAAAAATGCTGTAATGTGTTTGTGCTGGGAAAAGCTGCCAAGGGAAATGGTGGTTCCATCCCAGCACTTGACTCCTGCACCTGAAGAGTGGGCGTCTTCTGGACGCCGTGCCAGACGGGGCTTTCTGCTCCAGTGCAAGGGCAGCCGGTGACGCGCACCGGCCCACCATCCATCACAGGCAGCTTGGCAGTCAAGTTCCCAGCAGCCTTAACCCCCTGAATGCCCCATCCACACCCACCTCCCCCATCCCCGCCTGCCTGCACAGAGGGCTGCGGGTCGAAGAACGATACGGCAAGTTGAGCTTCTCCAGAAGCAGAGAGCTGAAGAGCGAATGAAGAGGTAACTGGAGGAAACCTAACAAGGTCCAAGCCTCTGTCCACCAGCAGACTGGTCTGACAAGGGCTTCTGGTTCAGAGCATCACTTGGTTCGTACCATCAGAAAATCAGTGACGTGCCGTTACGTGACGTACTCTCCCCAGAAGACAATCAGAGGGCACAGGAGAGCCCAGAACCACAAAGGAAAATCCAGTGGTGAAGCTGCTGTAGAAACACAGCACAAGAGCATGGATAAGGGTGACCAAGGGAGCGAAGAGGAGCAAGAGTGACACTGAGGAGGACAGGCAGGGGCAGCCCATGCTTGCTGCGGGAAAGGTGTTCAGAGCTATGAAACCCCCTCCCTGGACTGGCTTTTATGGTGCCAGCTTGGGTGACGGAGAAGAGCAAATGGACCACCCTTCCCAGCAGATGACAAAAACACTGAAGTGTTAAAGGAAAAGCCGGACCCTGTTTTCTCCCGCGTTAGCTCAAACGCTGATGGCTGTAGTGCTCCTGACACACTGGGTGCTCCATCACGACCGGACGGACGCTGGGTGAGCGGCAGGGGGTCGTGGTATGGGCTCATCCCCGAGAGGTCCTCAACACCAAGGTCTCTGAAGTGAGTTGTGTGGAGAAGGAGGTAGCAGGAAGGGTGGGGATTACAAAACATCAGCTGCTTTTTAAAACGATTTTAACACCGAGAATCAAAGACAGTCATGTACGCTAAAAAATAAAATACACAAATTAAAAAAAAAGAAAAAACACCCAAAGATACACCAAAGCCCCGATGGTGGTGGCGAGCAGCGGTCCGTTTGGAGAAGAGGCGCTGCACCTTGGCAGCAGCTCGGCCGGTTCACCTGTACCTGCGGCAGCAAAGCCTTTTCCGCTAACCCCGAGTGCCTCCCCCCTAGAAGAGGCGGCCAGCGGCGTGGATCTGCTGACGTGATCTCCACCACACCAAAGAGTAAATGGAGAAAGACAAACATTTCCAGATCTGAGCTTCATCTTCGTGGGAAAACCCCCACATATTAAAGAGCGTGTTAGTGGAAGTCATTTTATCAGGGTTGTAACATTCAAAACATCCCCAAATGAGACAGAAAAGCACCAAGGTCTCCACAGGTAGGAGACTGCTTGTACACCGGCCACGCCAACACGCGATCATCGCTTCTCCTTGCACGAACTGCAGCGGCGTCAAAAACGAGAAGGGTGGGAAGACCGCGAGACACTAATTACGAGACAAGTACAATAAACAGCTCCTCCGCGACGGCGGGCTCCTGTCGGCGCTCCCGAGCACCTTCCGAACGGCACGTCAGATGCTGCTCAGGTCAAACGCAGCTGCGTCGTGGATTGAGACCTTGTTTGGTTTTTCAAAAGAATTTCTTTTTCTCGGAGCATTAGGGTTTAAGAACGAAATAAAAAACGAGCTCAGCCAAAAGAGACGAAATAGAGAAGCAGGATTAAAGAGCGGCAGATCAAGGGGAGAGTAAGCTGTCACCTGGACAGGCGGCAAATCTACAATGCAAGCCCCTTGATGTGATCTTTTTTGAAGGTTTTGCTCGAAAGATCACCAGGAAATGATAAAATAGGCAGGAGGTGACCTGGAAGAAGGGCAGTATGAAGGTGACGGGAGTCATCGAGGAGTGACTTCATCGAGAGCCAGGGGACGGAGTCGTGAACAGAAGCACAGATCGTGCAGGGCCATGGAAAGCAGCGAGGAAAACCGAAATATGGCATGGGAAAGCACGGGGAGACAACTGGGGACTGAGGAGGAACCCAAGGTGGGTTCAGCAGCAGACGGAGGAGATGTTGACAGACTGCAGCACGGGACGGGGAGAAGCTCAGGCACCAAGCTGAGGCTCAAACGGGGAAAGAGGAGATGATGCGCTGTGAATCCATCCTCCTGGAGCACATAACCACCCGCTCCGGGAAAGCGCGGATTCGAAACGGGACGTTTCCACTGCTGATTTGGTAAACAATTTACTCGTGGTTTGCTCAAGGATTAGATACAAGGCTTTAGGGTTGCTTTTTTCCCAAAGAAGTAGGACCAGCTGCCAGTTATACACAATACACTTCAATCGCTTCTGTTAAAGCCACAAATAATTGGAAAATCATTTGCATCAGATGGTCACTTTATTTTCTGCCCACATTTCCAACCTCTGTACAAATACCCACGGCCGGTCTGAGGCACCACTCGACAGCATTTGCTATAAACCGCCAACGGGGTAAACAAAACCAAAGTGTCCTCAACCTTCATATTCCTAACAAGGAAGGGCATTGTCCCGCCGCCGGATGAGGTCATAGAACCTCACATTGTACTTCGGAGGGTTACATCAGCTATTTTCTAACACACGTAGGGCACAGACTTTGTGCTTGAGGACAGATGACTTTCCCATACCCACCACTTGCCCGACTCCGGCATTTAACCAGTTTCTAGCCGACCTGCTGGAACTATCGGCAGAGAGCAAAGAGTTGAAGGTTCTCCTTAGGTTGCCCCTTCCAGCTGAGCAGGTCACTGAGGGCTGGATTTTGGTCTGGTTTTGGACAGTCTGGGGGTAGGAAGTGCTGCGGGAGAAGGGCTTCCTGAGCAAAAGGAATCTTTAATTTATCTTAACCAGCGAGGTGATGGGAGTTTAGTAGGAAAGTGTCTGTTTCTCAGGACTCTTTCAGTTACAAAACGTGGTTTATAAACTGTGATTATCTAATTAATTTACTGTATATTCATATATAGTCTACATTAAAGCACTTAATTTTCACTTGAACCCGGTAACCTAGAGCACTCCGTAGTTATGATAATTAATCACACTGCTCCAGGCAAAGCGCAGACATTCTACACCGCAACCTAAAAATAAGTAAGGACCGATTTACTTAAAACTCTCCTTGTACAACGGATTATGAAGATCTCGGCACGAAGCAAATGGACATTTCAGTTCCACCCCGGTAATCAAAGCCAAACGGCGATGGTGGAAGCTTTGATCAAAACCGACCTAAGGCCAGGCCACTTAGGATAAGATGGCTGATGAGGAGAGGATTGGGGACTTCCAGGAGGGCTCATTAAACAGAATCACAGATCGTTTTGGTTGGGAAAGACCTTTCAGCTCCTCGAGTCCCCCCATTCCCCCAGCACTGCCAGGTCCCCACTCACCCCTGTCCCTCAGCACCACCTCCACATGGCTGGGAAACCCCTCCAGGGATGGCGACTCCAACACTGCCCTGGGCAGACAGCGACACGCCCGCACAACCCCAACGGGACAGAAGTGGGTCCTCAAGGACAACCTCAACCTGCCCTGGTGCAACTTGAGGCTGTTTCTTCTCATCCTATCGCTTGTTCCTGGGGAGAAGAGACCGACCCCACCTTGCTCCAACCTCCTGAATTTCAGGGAGTTGTGGAGAGCCAGAAGGTCTACCCTGAGCCTCCTTCACTCCAGGCTCAACCCCCCAGGTCCCTCAGCTGCTTCTTGGCACACTTCATTTTTCTCCATCACTAAATTCCACCCCGCTCGTTTACACCTTTCTCTCTGCTCACTTCTCACACAGCAAGGCTGGTGTGAGAGGCTCGGACGCTCACCACAGCCATGCAGCACTGAGAAGGGCTAGTGACACCAGGAGCCAGAGGTTACCTTCTGATTTGAACATTCACTTTGTTCCCTTTCTGGGAGAAAGCTGCACTGAGCTTCTAAATAAATACCTTTTCCCATTTTTTTTCTTTTTTTTTTTTTTTCCCTGCATGTTTATGTGGTCTATGAAAACACGAGCTTTATAAGGAATATCTGAAGGCAGCTAGAACATTCCAATTTTCTGTGACACACATCCACATGATAAGACGTACTACAAACAAAACAGGTTTATACGTGGAAGAGAAAATCATTGCAGGAATCCAACTTAGACACCCAAGCCCAAGTGAATAAATAATGTCATATTTACCCACCTTCAATGTCTCTACAAGTGCCACTACTCAGACACACTGATGAATTTTTTTTTTTTTTAAGTTAAATGTGTCCTATGAACGTTACATTTGAGATGTGGGAACATTTAGAGACAACACTGTTATACGAGGTAGGGCACTCACGTGCTCCTGGTGATACAGCAGAACGTGCAGAAGATGTTCCCACTTCAAAGCCGCCCCCTCCTGCTCCCGGAAGGCCATGTCTAACGCCTCAGTTGGGTGAAGCTGTGGTCACCAGAGCGTCTCCCAGAAGGAACAGCCCCATCCCCAGCTGGATGAGGTAGAGCAGCACCCACAGCAGATGGGTCCGTGCTCGACTTCAGCCGAGTGGGCCAGCACAGCAGCGGTACCACAGTATGAAGTTTACTGGGCCATCAAGTGTGAAGAAACGCCATGCTTTACCCATTAAAGCTGGATAATTCTTAAAGGTAGGTAATGCTGATCAACAGGTAAAGGGCAGGGTCAAGAGGATGGGTCACACGCTTCCCAGTGGTCCCCAGCAACAGGGCAAGGGACACCAAGTACCACTTGAACACAGGAAGCTCCACCTGAACAGGACCAAAAGATTCTTCGATTTCAAGGGTGGCAGAGCCCTGGCCCAGGCTGCCCAGAGAGGCTGTGGAGTCTCTGGAGAGATCCCAAACCCCTCTGGATGCCATCCTGGGCACCCTGCTCTGGTGACCCTGCTCTAGCAGGGGGCTGCACTGGGTGATCCCCAGAGGTCCCTTCCCACCTCTGCCATCCTGTGATAACTCGTTCCTAAGGGTTACGCCGTTAACTCCCTGCAGAAGGGCCCCAAAGCCCTTCAGCAGCACAGGGACGCGCGCGGAGAACACAGGCACAACGACGGCACAGCACACCCTGCACCCCGTCCAGACAGAACACGTGGGCGAGAACCGAGCACTTACTCGGTCCTTCCTCCGCACTCCAGCCGGGGATTATTTCCCACAGCTTATTGTGAAGAACACGGTCTGGAATCGTCGTCGTCAGTGATGCAATGTTTAAAATGTTGGATTTCATTTAACTCTTAATTAACAAAAATAACATACGAGGAGTCTGATTTACACCGAGCGCCCCCCTCGCAAATTGCTAAAAGGAGCTGAATAATGGTATGGAAGAGCATTTAATAATTTGCTACCCGGTTCCACCGCATCAGTAATCGCATTAAGAGTTGGCAGCAACGCTGCAATATATCACAACAATCTGGGGAGGGCACCAGGGCTCCCACAAGGCAAAGAACAACCAGGTTAATGCTCTGCTCGTACACGTTAAGGAGATTATTTCATGGAATAAGCCAGTCCAGTAATTTATAGCAACGTGTAGACAGCGGCCGGTGCTCTCAAGAAATCCATGTGCCCCCATATGAAATGGAAAAAACACCCCAAACTATGGTCTTAAACTTGATGTCGGCAATTTAACTGCACGTTTTTGTATTTAAATACAAATTAAAGGAGACCCGCTGCCTTCAGAGGAAACCAGGGGCAGCAGCAGGACGATGGGCAGTTTGAAACCGAGGTAATATGTTCAGGTGCCGAAATCTCTCATTAAAGAATTAATCCAGGAACTTCTTTAAAAGCCAGGGGCATCTCACTAGGACTGGGGGAAGAGCTCAGTGTGGGACGGCGCTGCAGAAACCACCTGAACTGGAGCCCGCTGCCGCAAACAGACCGTGTAGAGAGCTCGATGGCAAGGGCACGACAAGAACGGGGCGTCTTCCTACGCGTCTCTGAGTGACCGGTAATCTTAAAAGTTAGTGGCTGTTGCTGCTTGGGTGCAGTTTGCTTTGAGCTGTCCGTAACTAACTGCAAAAGTTGACCAGTGGCTTTGAGGTTGTGAAAGCGAATAAACGAAACTCATAATTAATGCAAACAATCCAATGGGCTTAATGCCTCTCTCTGCTGCCCGCAAAATCTCAAAGCAGAATTTCACTCTAAACAGCCTGTCGAAAACACAGGGAAAGGGGTTAATTTTTCACCCCTCTGGGCTGGCTGCGAAGCCACGGGAGCATCACGCTTCTGAAGCCAAGGCTGGAGTGTCTGGGGCCACGCCTGGCTGCTGTCACCGCGCCACCCCCATGGGACCAGCGCAACGGCACAGGGCAGAGCTGGGCTGACCCTCCGCGCACCAGTGACACCAAACCCACCAGCCACGGACGTCCCCGCTCTGCTCCACGTGTCTAACCCATTTCTGCAGCCACTCCTCTGCCGTGAATCACCAGCTCCTCAGCAGGAGTGACTCAAGGTTGCCTTCTTGCTTTGAAAAAAATAAAATCAAGCATAAAAAAAAAAAAGACATTTTTTTTCCACTTGCAAGTGGGGAATAAATTCAGTGACCAGCTCGTTCCCTGCAAACGGGCAGCTCTGAATGGGGGGTGCCTCTGCTGGAGCTGTTTCTGTATACGCTTCACCAGGATGCTGTTATCTAAACCAGATTTTTACAGACCACACCAGCAGCTGGGTTTTGTACCTCTCCGGCCACTACATGACTGGTTAATTCCCAATATTTATGTTTCTTGGAAACAGAAAGATTAGCGAGGAATGTGTAACTGGAAAAAGTTGAGGTAAAAAAAAAAAACCCACAGCATGAAAAAGCAACCAAGCACCAGCCCCTCCGCCCAGCTCATCCTCCAACGAGCTGCTGCACAAGTCACAAATCACAACCAACTGCCTGAGTAAGAGAGACCGTCCTGATTGCAAACCAGGCGGAGCCGATGAAAGGGAAATCAAACGCCAACAGAAGAAAAACGGCTAATGAAACTGAAGGATGTTTTCTGCTAAACTTGGAGTCTTTGGAGAAGAGCGCTTTAATTTCAGCCGACTTTAGAATGACTTCATCTGTATGAAAATTACATTAAAAGTGCCCCAGCTGAATTTGCATTTAAAGCGTACTATGACAGCCCTTAGCAAACACTTTCTATTCACTGGACGCTTGCTGTCGTACCACAACCCAGCTGCGTCCGGGCAAAGAGCATCAACCAACACGGGAAAAAATCTGCCAGAAATCAGTTCTACCCAAAGTTTAAGTTACGACACCGTAGCGCAAAAGGATTTTTAAAGCAAAGCGAGTTTGTCCGTGGTATTTTCAAGGACACGCTGCAATTTCACCCGGCTTAATCCACCCAGCGTAAGGCAGCCTTTGGTGGTGGAGATAAACCACGGGTAAGAGGTTAGCGATGGCGAACCGCTCGCTTTAGCTCCGCGTTTGGTCTGGCCACCGGCGCGCAAGATCTCGCGTTTAATCTACCGTTCTCCACCACTCACAGCTGGAAATCACAAACCCCGAAAGCCCGTTACCGCGTCTCCCGTGCACGTCGGCAGCTCAGGTTCCTGAGGAGCCAGCTCTGCCCAACGCTCCCAGATAAAGCATTTCCATTTCACCAGCACACGGGTGTTCTAAGCGTGCCAAGAGACAATATAGCGATGCGCAACGCTCTTCGGAGATTTGTCATTTACAATACTACTAAACCCGTAAATCTCTATTTTTCTCCCCAAAATGAGTATTCCCAAAGTTTCCACAAAAGCTTTTTAGGCTTCCCTTAATCTTTGAGGGAATGACTTTGTCCTTCCCCAGGCTCTTGTTTTGAAGCTCCACACACACCCCTTCCAAAAAGTCATAGAGATCCAGTAATACCTATTAATAAAATGGGTTCCAAGCACCTGACTGGAAAACAATTAAACAAAAACCATGCCATTGCTGGTCAAGAATGGTTTTTTCTGTCTTTTATGACTACCCTGACACAGTGGGAACTTCCCTGGAAGTGTTCCAGGCCAGGCTGGACAGGGCTTGCAGCAACCTTGCCTAGTGGAAGGTGTCCCTGCCATGGGCAGGGATGATCTTGAGGTCTTCTAGATGATCTTTAAGGTCCCTTCCAACCCAAACCAGTCTGTGATTCTGTGATTTTGCCTGGGGTGAAAACCTCTCCTTCCTAAAACACGTGCTTGAGTTCAACCAAAAGTTGGTGCCACGAGTCACTGATGTGTTGCCCTCACACAGACTTGTTTTTTGCTGCAAGCAAAAGCTGGAGATTTCCTCTTGGTTAAGAGGAACAGGAAAAAACAACAAACAAATGGGAAGATAATTGCATCAGTTTTCCCCTGGCCAAACTGAACGCCAAATACGGAGTCTCACGGTGCAACGTCAAATTGGCAGCACCGCACAGGAGGGTCAGAAAGCTCCCTGTTGAGTTAGAAAACCCCTATTGCTCCCTTTCCACCGGTTATACCTTCTCAGGTCCAGCTCACGCTAATAATTACGCACTTTGCAAACAAGAAATTCCAGGGAAGTGCCCTGTGTCTGTACAGCATCAGAACATCTCCAGGGAAAATCAGCTATTCTCTCTAAAATCTTAATATACTTATCCATAGGAAGAACTCGGTATGAGAACATCTGCCAGAAAAAAAATACCTGTTTAAAGGCTTGAAAAATCTCTGCCTTGATGCGAGAGTCTTATTTTAAACGTTTCCTGCAGCACCACACCACATCGGCTGCGTTTTAGAGCAACACTCCCTGTTCCAGCTCACCAGCAAATCTCCCAGTTAAACCGAAACACTCCGCCAACGGGAAAGATAACGCGTGCGCAGCCGTGCGCCCTCTTCACAGGAGGGGATCAATAATTCAGGTGTATGTGTGTTCATCAACTGAGCACGTTTCGGGAGAAAAGGAGGCGGGGAGCAGCAGCAGAGGGCTACGTTTTATGGCTTTTTCCCTATTTAATATTTGCACAAGGAAAAGTCTATTTGTCTTCAACGAGGCCACAAATCACTGACAATGCATTTTGATTTGGGCGTTATGTAGCAAAAATAAACGCCTTTTTCTTATTCCACGCTGTGTAAAATCCACCACGTATGACACCCATGGAGCGTGCTCGGGTCCTCTGGAAGAGACAAGCAGAGGAGGAATGGCAACTTCCCATCCTCGTAGTGCTGCTGCACCGTCCCTGCGCCTGGATGGCCCCACCGCCACCCTCCAGCCTCCTCCAGCAGCAGAATACGGCGCACCAGCAGCATCCAGACAAGGGAGCAGGACAATGGTTATGATGACAACTGACTCAGCCTTAAGTGTCTACTAACTAATTCCGCGTTGTGATAGAAAAGCTTGGGAAAGAGAAAGGCATGACATCCACGTGAATGCCAAATTAATTCATTACGATCAGCGCAACGAGCACCAAATTA
The DNA here is from genome assembly GCA_009769605.1 of Bucorvus abyssinicus. Taxonomy (NCBI): domain Eukaryota; kingdom Metazoa; phylum Chordata; class Aves; order Bucerotiformes; family Bucorvidae; genus Bucorvus; species Bucorvus abyssinicus. The sequence goes on from CM020063.1 coordinate 1,153,120, forward strand.
ACTCATCTCTGCACAACGCACTCGTTATACCCAGTGACGGCACGGGAAAGGACGCCTATCCTCAGACACGCCGTCCGTGCTCACAGGTACGGCTGACAGTGGGTCCAGCCCACTCGCTCCCTTCACAAGGAATCTTTCCATGACGGCAGCATCCATCTCAACACGGCCCCCGGTGCTGGGCGGCCTCACCTGCACCACTGCTCTTCAGACCTTGCATTCATTTTTCCTCGTGCTTTTTAGAGGGTCCCAATGAATACCCCATACACCTGCAAGACCTCGTCAACATCCGCCCCCTGCAGCTTCTAGTTCCAAACTTCCGAGGCTCCGTAACTCAACGGCACTTGACAAAATGGAAGTCTGAAAACTATTTGTCACTTCTGGAAAAGTTCCACTCTTCCAGGAACAGCTGAGGCACGACTGCAAGCCTTGGAGTTTTTGCCGGGGATAACTTACATAAGGGCAGCATTTGATTTTGAACTGAAAGATCACTGAGCGAGGGGCTCTTGAAGCCGCCTTCATCTCCCACCTTCTGAGGCTCTGCCCCTTGCTCATGCAGCATCTGCTATTTTTCAGCCTGACCATATGCTCGGAAGGAACTTCCAGGGCTCCGACTCTCTCGCTGTTCCCAAGAAGGCCACAATTTCTTTGCAAGGGAACTCATTAAAAAAAAAAAAAAGAGAGAGAATTTAAAAACCACCTGTAAGGGAAGGATGGAAACCATTTCAGCATCTCCTCCTCCTTGCTGGACTTGGGGCCAGCTGCCTGCGCGAAGGGAACCACCCCGACGAGCGGCTGGGAAAGGAGATGCCAAAAGGAGAGCTTTCGGCGCATCGCTGGAAAGCCTCTGTGTTTCCATCATCGTTCGAGCCATCTTTCTAAACTACGAGGACTTTGGGCGCCGCTTGCTGAGAACTGAACCCGGGAAAGAGCCCACGGCTTCCCAAAAGGGGGGTTTGGCAAATCCTGTACTTTTTCATCCGATGGGTCATTAACAAAGAGCCCGTCCTGGAAAGGGCCCTTTGACATGAAGTTACAGCATTCAGAACGGCCGAGAGGTGACAAAGGCACGTCTCTCCACGTAAGCACGTACGCAGCAAGGTCTCGCTCGAGCACTGCGCCGCCCCGATGAAATGTTTTTTCCTGTGACATACCTTTACCGCTACTGAGAAAGAGCCACCGGCTCAAGAGCTGGAAACCTGACGCCCACCACGTCTAGATAGGAGCTCCCCTTCGGTCACCCTGCCCGCCCCTTTGCTATTGAATTTGACAAGAGAAGGGTTTTTCCAGCAGAAGCTGGGGGAGAATTCTCCTCCTTCCTCCCTTCAGAGCATTTTGCTTGGCTGGCGAGCAGGAACGCAGCCATCGCTCCCCAACCAAACCTGGACGTCTCGAGTGGCGGCGATGCCAGGCAAGCTTCTCATCTCCGGAGAAGCGATCTAAAAAGCAGAGCATTATGTCCTTCAGCGGCTCCCCAGATTATTTTCAGCAGCGCCGATAACGAGCAGCCGCTCGCCGAAAGGACCGCTGCAGCGGAACTGGGCGCCAGTTCATCTCAGCACATCCTGTTTACAGCCTGCGCCGCTTCAAGTCATTCAACCACGACAATTGTTGTCCTGCGGAATATGGTAATCGGGGTATTTTTAAACCGCTCCAGCACATATTTACAGACCACAGCAGACTTTCAGCAACAATGAAACTTGTAAGCAGTAAATATAGGACAATCATCCAAAACCAACCAGCTATCCTTCAACACGTCTTGGCATTTGGGACACCATCTCCATTCAAAACATATGTCAGAGAAAGCTTCACGGCTCCCACCGAACGAGGTGCTTCTCTCCCTTATGCTTGCGCTTTCGTGGCAGCTTGAGGACTTGCCATGCCCCTCCTGCTCGTGCCTGGGGCGGTGGTTGCTCTCCGCTCGGGAGCCCACCGAAGGTTGCCATCAGCAACAGCCTGAAGACGCGGCGCCGGCGGTGGGCACCAGCCTGGGCAGGTGCTGAAACCCACCGCCTAGCTGCCCCGTAAAGAGGTCACCTCAGGAAAACGCAGGGCTCCTCTTCCACCGAGGGGCTGGCGGCGCTCGAGGTATTTCCGATTGCGACAAACCCACCCACAGAATTCGGGCCGTAGCGAGAGGCACAATATATTTTAATTATATGTGTTTACTTTAGAGGAAAGTAAACAAAGAGACATCAGTTTAATGAAAAGGGACTAACAAAATGGAAGCAGCTGCAAGATTTTTTTTTTTTTGTATCCCAATCGCTATTTCTTCCATACTCATGTCCCCAAATAAAGCATTCTTTACTCATGACATAAATCTAAACTTTTTCTTTGTACACTAAGCACAGGTACAAACGCAAGAAAAAACTCAGAATTGTTATGAAGTCGGTGCGTTTTCCCCACTTAATTTATTCAAGGTTTCTTTAAAAAAAAAAATCACTATAAATTTTCAGCTCTAGTGGCAAAAGGTTTATTGGGCTTTGTACTTCATTAAAGGCTTTTTATAAAGTCATGTTTGTTCTTTTGAGTAGCAAATAAAACTACTGAAAAGGGCAGGTTGGTTTTTAAAAGAGACAGATATGACCTAAAGGGAACACATTTTACTGTAGTGAAATAAACTGAGGAAACAGTTTGCAGATTAAAAACCCCTTAAAAGGAAGCATCATCTCTGGATAAAAAAAGAAAAAAAAACCCCTTTGCTGAGGAAAACAGCTGGAAACAGGAAGCTTGCGTGCTTTCATCCCGCCCGCTTTGATAGCGGCGCAGCCCCGTATCACGAACCGGCACAGAGACCGCTGTCGGCGGCACCGCGATGCTGCGGGGGCCGTAAGCCAGACCCTCCTCAGCCGGCATCCGCGCGGAGCCGCACACGGATGTCCCCCCGGAGTCCGGGCGCACCACGGGGACGGCGGGGTCAGCCTCTCCAAAGGGCGGGGAGCGGCACCCCGTGCCCCGCGGCGCTGTGGTTGTGTTTGGGGGACAGACCGCCCCGGTACCGGTACCGCTGCCGCGGCAGGCTGGGGTGCCTGCGCGCCCCTGGGCGCCGCGGAACACAGACTAAACGGCACTGGGGGTTGCGTGGCTCCCAGCTGCACGCTGGCCTTTTGCCGAGTGATGCCACCGGCTTCTCCGTCTCAGAGTTTCTTGCCTCGGTCCCCTCCTCGGCGGCAGCCGGGAGACGCCGCCTTCCCGGGGCTCTCGGGCAGGTCTCTTCCCTGCCGAGCTTCGCAGAGGAGCCGTTACTCATCCAGGACAAGTAAAACACGGCAGGAAAATACGACACAAACCCTTCCAGACCTGCTCTAAACCCGGGCAGGGCAGCAGCAGCGGTTTCTGACTCTTTCCAGGCAGCTAACCAAGCGCAGCCTTCTCTCTCGGGTCTTTGTCGAGCTTCCCCTGCGTGACGTCGCACAAGAAAACAAGAGGTGTGCACGCAAGGACGGACAACCTTCCGTCTGAAAGCCTCCATTAACGGCATTAATCATGTTGACACAACTTCCTGCTGCTCAACTTATTTCACCTCCTCATAGCTCCCACCCGAGCTATTTCCCCGACCACGAAAAGAACAAAACCTTCCCCAAGGGCACGGGATGCAGTCAATTGTGAGTGGCGAACGCTCTCTCCTGCTGTCTCTCGCTCCGGCAGCCCGTTTCAGCGTCCCCAGGCCACAGACAGCAAAGGTTGCCGCTGCTCGCTGACGACCTGGCACCCGAGACCCTGTTCCTCTGCTCCCAGTCAGACCATCGCTCCACTGCGCTGGTCAGAAGGGGCTTTTCTCCCCAGGCAGCAGCAACGCTCAACCGACAGACATTACATCTGTCCCGATGGGAAACGATTCCCTTGATTTCACTCTGGCTCTTCTTGGGAGTGAGCATCCCGAGAAGAGATGCCCTTGTTGGAGCGCAGGGCTGGGCCACACAAGGAACAAGGTCTTCTCCACTTGCGTGTACACAAGTCATCCTGATTCTAGAGCAGCCCATGTCACCGTGATGCCCAAGTGGGACAGGCAGCAGCGTTCACCTATGAACGGTAAATAGTTACCACAAGGTGACAAACCGACTTTCTGCCGCTCCACAGCGCCGGGATCTTGAGTTCTGGCTTTAGTCCACTACCTGTGTGCCATCTGAACGCTTAAGCCTTATCAACGCCCTTACAGGTTTACATAGAGGCCATTCGAAAACGCACGCACCGAGATGAAAGCCAACCCAGCTGATAACAAAACAGGACTCTGCGTACGTCGCCTAACAAGTTGACTTTATGAGCGCTGAGTTTTCAGAACTCTCCCCTAAGAACAAGCAATTATGAAGGTGAAGAAAGGTAATGGCTTTAAAACAACGCGCTAATCCCACTATTAGTGCCTTGGAAAGGGAAAAGCGCCAGGAGTTTGGAGTAATGCCCAGTTATCTGTCTTACCTTCGGTAATAAAGCTGCACTATAAACACGAGCCAGAGGGACAGGATACACTCTGACCTTGCTGCCTTCTCTCTAACCGGGCTTTGGAAGCCAGCGACAGCCGCCTGGCTGTAAGAGACCCTGAGGAGATCCCTCAACACGCCAACACGAAGCCTTTTATTTAGCGTATATATTTTAAAAGCCTAGTTTGTGTCCCTCCCATGAAGGACTGCTTAATTCTTGAACCGCTTTAGCTACTGAAACCACCACACGTCGCCAGAAAACCCAGAGCGCCGCTGGAAGCGGCACCAGCTGACTCGCTGTTGGGAGAGCGACTGCCTTCTGCTGGGTCCGAGCTGACCCGCACCCCTTTCGAGATAACCTCGGGACTCCCCCGGCCCCAGGCGGTGGCTGCTCCCTTACCCTCACGCCTCCCCGGGAGGGAGGAGGTGCTGTGAAAAACTCTTATGAGACCTTGCCCGTCTTCTTTCCAGCCTGCGGATGACCCGGCACGCCGCGAGTGCTGCAGGAAGGCGGTCGGGTCAGCTCCCGTCAGGTAACACCGCCGCTGGGCAAATCTAACTTAGAAAGGAGTAATTATGGCACAAATTTCAGCAGAGAACTGCTGTTCCAGGCAGCTTTTGGCAGACGCCGACAGATAGCCCTGAAAGAGTCAGAGACGGGGTCTGAGCACAACCGCCTGCGTCAAGCGCCGCGAAGGATGCCCCAGCACGTTCTGCGCACAAAGCAGCCCATTTCTCCAAATGTTATCGCTTCCGTTTAGAACGCTGGTGCCAGTGCTGCTCCCACTCGGCACGAACAGCCGATTCAGACCTTCAGCCCCGACAGCTCGTCACTTAAACCCCGTTTTATAGAAAGCGTGTCACTCCCTTCCTGTTTGTCCTTCCACTGCGTGTCCCCGGTTCCTCAACCCCAGCCACACCGGCCAAGCCTGGCCCTCACCGGGGACCCCAGGGAGAAGCCGGGGGCTCTCGGGCAGGAGCTCTCAGGGCAGCGTGTCCCACACCGAGCTCCCCGTCCAGCGGCAGCAGAGCTCTGTGCACAAACCCGCCGCAGTGTCCGCACTCACTGCGCCGGGAGGTCCCATAACCCACGCCCTGCAACACCAAGCCCGTGTAAAACACAACGACCGGCTCTAGACGCCTGTTCTCCCACGTGCGCCTGAGCCACCGCTCCAAATGGCGTTACAGCAACAGCGTGCTTATAAGCAACGGCACCGCTGGAACAATGACAGACTAGTGACAAAACCAACCAAAATAAAATGCGGGCCAACCCGCTCTTTGCCAGACTGAGGTCTCAAGATGGGCTTGCTCTGCCCCTTGGGAATCCCAGGGCTATAAGCACAATAACAGCAGGACATGCCTCATTTCCTTCAACTGCTCACCATGGCCCTCTCCGAGATGTCTGTAAACTTCCTTCCTCTACGCATCAGGCTGTCAAACTGTCGCCAGTCCCCGGGACTCATGATATCCTGTTGATGTCGGCACCGATCGGCTTCTTCAAAAATAGTAATAATAGCGTATGCGCCCTGGAGCGCACGCGTATCGGTTACAGAACGGTCCAGCAACGAGGATGGGGCCGAAGAGAGCCCAAAGTTCACGGCGGGGAAGAAAGCTCCTAACTAAATCGGGTCCATCCTGACACCAGCTTGGTCTGTAAGAGGAACTACTGACCAGCTGCACCGTCTGGTCCGACGCGCAGAGGCTGGCTTCTTGCGCCTTGAACCTTCGGGCGCTCGGGATGCGCGGTGCCAGAGGGATGCCTCTGGGCTGGGAAAAGAGGCTCCGACTCCCCAGAGGCGCTGCTGGGTTTTACAGCTTCAGGTGAAGCCCGGCTTGGAGTACGAGCTTGGAAGGAAGCTCACACCATAACTTGAAGCCAAACAAAAGCCGTTGCGTGGAGAGAAGCATTAACGTGTTTCACATTAATTGTTAAAACACTGAGACAGAACTTGAAGAATTTGGATATGAAGGAAAACCAACCAAACCAAACACTTACTGGAAAATTTAATGGATAGGATCAGATTACCCCTACGTTGGGGAATGATGACCTCTTCACCCCAACCCCCTCACCAAACAACCAAAATTATTTTCATTTCCTTCATGCAGTTGGGTCTGATTCCGATTTTATTTATACAGGAATTAATCAAGAGTGGCTTCACAAAGAACAACGGGACCCGCTTGCCCAATCTCTCCCCCAGCTACATATTTCGGTGTTCACTTGTGGAATTAGGCATCCACAGAAATGTCAGCATCTTCATGCTAAATGAGTTGCCTACAGCCACAGGATAAACAGCCGTACACGCCAGGACCAGTCCTGAGGCTTTCCAGCGCTCCTGTGCCCAGTTTCACCAGAGCATTTAAGATCCTTAATCATAAGGCTCCTCACGTCTCGCTTTCTTCAACGGGTGCGAGCACATTGTCAGGAATTGAGGGGTCAGGCAGGACCTGGCTGAGGCACCAGCACGCGAGAGCCCCCAAACCAATGCTCCCAGGACCGCCTGGAGACCACCACCAAGTGTGGAGAGACCCCAAAAGAACTGTCTGTGGGTCCAAGTGCCGCTCTGCCTGAACACCGTGAGGTGTGCTAGCTCTGCAACCTGGGATGGACACCACGGGGCTGCCCACGCCCGAGGATCTCGCCTCCCAAGAGAGCACAAGCCCCCATCACCTTCTCCTCTGAAACCCCACGACGGGCAGCGCTCCCTCATTTAACTTTCCCATCCAGATGCCACCTACTCGCTCGCTCACAAACCCAAGCCTGAAGAACAAACCGGCTATTTACCCGGTAATCCTGCAGGCACCAAAGAGAAAAAGACAGGAAAATTCTTGTGCTGTTTGAATACGTTCAAATGCAACGGAGAGAGAGGGGAAATAAGCAAACATTTAGAGAGCGTCCAGAGAGCAAGAGCACCAAGAGAGTCTGGGGTGTGAAGCTCTGCCTGTTTATCTGCATATTCCTCCCGGTTTACATCCCCCTTCCTCCTCCTCCTGTGTGTTACTCAGAATTCTAGGATGACTAAATCTGGATCAGAAGGGTAAGCACAGGACAGGGAGAGCCGAGTTACCGAGGGGAACTGGGGAAACTGGTTAGAAAGGGAACCCCCTAACGGACAGGAGCATCCCAAGCACTCCAACACCCTGGGGGGGGTCTATCAACCCCGAGCTGCCCCACACAGACAGGTCAGAACCCACCAGGCTTAACCCCACACCCGTCTGCAGAGCACACAGACCTTCTGACTGCTGTCCGGGTTCCCAGTACAAAACTGGGGGGTGCGAAAGAGAGAAGGGCTCTGTGGTGGTCTGGGGTTCTTTTCCTCATTGAGAAGGTTCAGTCACATCTCTTTTTCTGAAGTTCCATGGATTTTGCATTAGAATATTTTCCTTCCATATTTTGTATTGAAAAAGATTTTGCAACCGCACAAAGTAAATCACTGATTCAGTAAAAGTTTAAGCCCGGTACCCTCTAACATGAGGAACTTTTGCAGCAGGGAGCACAAAACGCAGCCATTAGTTTGCTGTGGCAACACTGATTTATTTTTTATAGGGAATCTGTATAATGGAAAACACACACAACCTCTTGGAATTTTCCTATAAATATCTAAGTACTCCCAAATCACCGAGCAGAATGCAAATACACTCCTCTTTTACTTCTTTCAGGAAACTCTCAATGACTTCCTGTCATAAAGTCCAATAATCACTGTCTCTTCTCTAACGTTTTTAATTGCTTCGCTGCTAATGCGTCTCTCAACTTTCTCTCTCCAGGCTGGAGGAAAAAGTCTTTTCTTCCCGCCGTACCTCGCCCGTGCCTTTCAGCAGAACGCTTCCTCGGGAGCCGCAGCTCCATTTGCCGTTTTCCCAGGGGATTTCACGTGATCTTATTTTACCGTCATTAAAGTAAACTTGAGTTTAGTCTCATCTAAGGGGATTTATACAGGTATTGGATTTTCATTATTCATGAAGTAAATCCTGTGCAGGATATTAACTGTCAGGTATTTGGGGGGGGCTTTGTGTGGATGGTGAATTCCAACGGCCGGCTTTACTGACCTGTAATAAATACGTCCCCGTATGTAAGAGTAATCTTGTTACTCCCAAAGCCATTTCCGCAAACTCACGGGATCCAGAGATCTTGGAGAAGGGGGATGAGAAACGAGGAATCCCGGGTACTCTTGGCATCCCCGAGAGCAGCCTCCAAAATCCAAGAGCCATCACCGAACACAAGAATTCAACCTCATACAGACGCTGGGAATTTGTAAACCTTACTCCATGTAGGTTTGATAAAAAAATAAAGAAATTAACTGCTGCCTTTTACACTTGGGATATTCCAGACCGACCGACCTACCCCTTAATTTCCCTTGCCAGCTCAATTTACAGATGCTGCATAGACCAGTAGAGAAGGTGATGGATGTTGCATTCTCATAAAGTCTTTTAAATCAATTTTTAAAGGTTCAGGCTCCCTCGCGTTCCCTTCGCTGAACGTGCTGCCGCAATATCCCGAAGCTGCTAAAAACGAGCCTGTCCAACAGCTAAACCGCAGGGCTGGGACGGACGCCTGCAGCCCGCGTGGGAAGGGGCTGCCGCTCCGGCCGGCTGCGGTGACCTTAACCCCCCTGCCATGGCCTTTAAGAGCACGGGGCTGGGAAGTACATGGTCATCACTCAGCAGCAGGATTGGAAATTCACTGATTCAGGAAAGACAGAAGAGATCTAATCTATGCCCTTACTAATGGATCCCTGCACGTATCTTCCCGATTAACCTATTTATACGTTTTCCAGCTGCATTCGCACAGACTCACCGAGAGCACCAGCAGCTTCCAGGGAGCTCCTCTCAGCTGCTAATTGCCCGTGTAAAATAATTGGGTAACAAGTCTGGGCACACTCCTTACCTTGGCAGATCATTACAGATTTCTCCAGATACTCTAATAAAGAACTTTTCAAATGGCGACAACTTTCGCACACTGATCAGAGTACAAATACAGCTCCTCGCGCCCTCCCTCTGGTTCCATATATTCCCTTAGAGTTGACTAATGAGGGAGCCTCACATAAAGGAAACCTCTTCCCAGCCATCCTCTGATCCTGCGCTAAAAACACATTTGCCATAATAGCTCCTTTAATTCGGAATTAACTCAGTTACTGCTCGGACTACAGGAACGGCATCAGCGCGGTTTCCTCGGAAGGGAGAAGATGTCATTCACTGGAGTGTGACCTCAGCACAGGGAAAGACTCAGTGAGAAACTGGGCCGGGAGAGAAGCGCTATTCAAACCACCAACCTGCAACACACTGAAGAAAATGCACATATTTGGTTTTGTCCTTTTTTCATAAAACGAAGAAAAGTCTGACGATGAGTCACTGCTTTTGCTGCTGTCAGCATCACCCCTTGGCTGCAGCACTCGTTCCCGGTAACGTCAGCACGAGGCGTTTGCCCGGCAGAAGGAACCAGAGATGCCCGAATCCTCCGCATAAGAATTTATTTTCATTTTCCTCAAATCCAGGTATTCTGAAGATTGACCTCAATGCAGTCTCTTCAGCTTGCTCCAGAGATTTAGGCGTGGTTTGTGGGCTGCAACACGACTAGTTAAATCAACCCTTGAATAATCTCCTCTTCACAGCCCTAATACGCTCTGTTCTCGCCCGTTTAGAATTTATCCCGACGACAGGGTTTGATGCTCGAAAGGTGTTTTATAGCAAATAAACACCAGAAGTGCTTTTCATTGCCTTCTATCGCAACTGTTCTATCGTGGCCCCTTCCCAGCACATTGGGGACAGGGAGGAAAAGGAGAACAAACCAACTTCTGTTTCCATTTTCCAGCAATGGACCTGCAATTTCTACTCTCTGGCCAGTGCTTCCTTCAAACAGCCTTTCCCTCCGCTCGCGGCATTTTCACGCAGCGATCCTGTTACCCCTCCCGACTTCAGGAAGAGGAGAACAGAGAGAGGAAAATTACACTTGCTTCCAAAAAAACAGAACGATGCATCAAACTCGCCCTTCCAAAACGAAGGCTGGGACAAACCACCAAAGCTGCAGGGAAGCTGGCAGAGCCAGGATGATTTATGGTGGGACCGGCAGAGCTGGCCCCTTCCCTCGCTGGTGCACCCAACCCATCACCTTCGCTTGCTGCTGCACTGACAACTGGCTTTGTGTTTTACAAAACAAACAAATCAGGAAATAAACCCAAGACTAGTCCTACATGGGCCCATGTGAACCTCACGAGGTTCGACCAGGCCAAGTGCAAGGTCCTGCCCCCGGGTTGGGTCAGCCCCCGCTATCAGCCCAGGCTGGGGATGAAGGGCTGGAGAGCAGCCCCAAGGAGAAGGACTTGGGGGTGCTGGGGGGGGGAAAGCTGGACAGGAGCCGGCAACGGGCGCTCGCAGCCCAGAAGCCCCCCGTGTGCTGGGCTCATCCCCAGCAGCCTGGGCAGCAGGTGGAGGGAGGGGGTCCTGCCCCTCTGCTGCGCTCTGCTCTGGGGAGAGAGACCCCCCTGCAGGGCTGGGTCCAGCTCGGGGCTCCTCAGCCCAGCAGAGACAGGGACCTGCTGGAGCATGGCCAGAGGGGTGACCCAAAGGTGGAACCCCTCTGCTGGGAGGAGAGGGCAGAGAGTTGGGGTGTTCAGCCTGCAGCAGAGAAGGCTCTGGGCAGACCTGAGTGCAGCCTTTGAGTGCTTCAAGGGGGCTCTGAGAAAGCTGGGGAGGGGCTTTGAGCAGGGGCTGTTGGGACAGGACAAGGGCTGATGGGTTCAACTGACAGAGGGAGATTCAGAGCAGAGAGAAGGGAGAAATGTTTGACCCTGAGGGTGGTGAGCCCCTGGCCCAGGTTGCCCCCAGAGCTGGCAGAAGCCCCATGGCTGGCACCATGGCAGGTCAGGCTGGCCCTTGGGGCTCTGAGCAAGCTGCTCTGGTTGCAGATGTCCCTGCAAGGGGGTGGACTGGGTGAGCTTGGAAGGTCCCTTCAACCCTGACCAGTCTGTGATTCTACGATTCCACATGCCCAGTGGAAGAAGACTTTGCTAGGTGGAAGCTGACCTTGTGCTGGAGTGTTCCCCTTGCAAGAACGCGCTACTGAAACGCCGGGTTAAGGACATCCCTCATGGTGCCCACCCCAGCGCCAGCCTGCGGCCAGCGCTCTGCACAGCCTCGAGCCAGCGCCGCACAAACCTAGAAGTGGTTCACAACAGTTCACACCGTCCTGTGGAGCCGAAACATCGTCTCTGCAGTCTTCCAGCACAACCAGGACTCCTGGACCAGCTTCGGAACCGCCGGCTGAGCCCTATGATTTACAAGCGCGTGTAAAAGCGACGGTACATCTCTATGCTGTTACACAAATGTTCTCTCAGAGACACCGCGTACGGCAGCGGTCGGCTTGGGGGGGGCTCCCCCAGCCTACTCGGTGTTTTGTTTTTATTTCATCTTACAACATTTAATATCTTAAAGAAATTTTCACCGCCATCGCTTCCCCCAACCTCCTTGGCTGCGCTACAAAACCGAGCGCGAAGGACTCGAGGGGAAAGCGAGGACCAGAGTAAGGAAAACAATTACTTTTATCAGTCAGAAATCAAGCTTCAAACATCTTGAATTAAATAATTTTCTTTTCAAAAGAATTCAATGTAGATTTCAGACTTTGGCTGCTTTTAAGATGTAAACTTGCAGTAATTAAACGATAGAAATGAAGGGCGAGTGAATATTCGAGCGCTGCAAATTTGGTGGTCACGTTTCAAAGAAATAAGCCACCAATCTCCGGGAAATAACCAGCCAGCCTCCGGCGTGCACAAAAGCAGTGGTGTTTTTTTGACATCACCGGCCTCTCCTCTGAACGCGTGCAGAACGCTTCCGTCATTCCCAGTCACTCCCAGTACAGCCCAACGGCCAACGTGTTCAAGGCTGGAGCTGAAAGTTGTACCAGGGCTTTTCTTTCCCTTCCACTCCATCAAGTAAAACTGAGCTTTACTGCTTCTACTGAAGGACACCAACCAAAACCAATCGATTCAGCACACTGGCTAACACCAGTCCCTGACAGGGCACATTTCCAGTGCCACTGCTCATTTCAACACAGAAAAATTTCGCAAGCTTATAGTCAAACTACTACCAAGTATTCCAACTGCGGGGTTTTGCCTGTTAGAACTCAATTCTCAATTTCACCCCAATGCAAAACTTGCTGGAAACCACAATTTAAAATCCTGACCGAGTAACTAATGAGTTTCATTCACTCTCTTTAATGTCTTTTTAATATGAATTAGCAACATAATTGCTAAAACGCAAGCAATACACACAAAAATCACTCTACTTCCCAGAAAATTAAGTAGTACCAATGGTGGAGAGTGCTAAGTTCATCGTTCACTCGAGGATCTCATAGCGATTACACTCCGTGATTTAACTCCTTCCCTGTTAAATCCCCCAGCACATAAAGGGGTAACAGCAGAACGCCCCGGTGAACTGGGCAGAGAGGCGGTTCCTTGGGGCTGGAGAAGTCGGTGCTCTCAGAGGACCAACAGTAAAAAAGGGGCCTCACTGAGCAACCCAACCTCTGTACCCCCCATTCTGCGTTCGAATCAGTATCCCGAAGTTTCAGATGTTTACCAAAAGCACCTAGAGCGGGTGGTCTAGGGAAGCGAGTGGGAAAGCTTGGGCGAACAGCCTGTCTCATGGTATTTCAGCACTTCCACTTCTGGTCCTGGCCAGACCCAGGAAGCGCAGAGGCGTGCCCAGCATACTGGAACAAAACGCTATCAGAACATTTTTCCACCAACGTGCAAGGAAAGCATTTGGTTAAATGTGAATTTTGGGCACAGATTTACAATATCTGGGGATCTTTTCTTCACCCCTACGGAAAACGTTACCAGTTCCCTGTTCTTCAAAAGCCTCCGAAAAGGAGAAGGGCGACGTTTGGTTGTGGTTTGGTTATTTGTCAGAGAAAGGGGCTGCTGGGGAAGGGAGGGACCGAGCACAACCAAAGGCTATAAATAAGCAACCAACAACCTTGACTGCAGAAGCGTTCCGTTCCTCTACTAAATCAGGTCCCTCTGGAGCCCAGAGAGAAGTTGAGAGACCCACAGTATTTCAATGAGCTAAATTTGCCGGCTGTGGGGTGTGAAAGGCCACAGTGGGCTGTGGATTGATGGCGGAAGCGGGGGGCACGGCCAGCCGACCGACGGAAGATGTGCTTGCCCGGGCAGATGCTGGGGTTGGAAGGAAATAACATTATGTGGTGGTAAACACAGATTATGAAGCCAGGAAGAGAAGGGTGGAGAACATGAGAGAAGAAAAATCAAGAGAAATTAGCAAAATTAGGAAGTTACTTGGAGGAAGTTGGTTATTTAACTTGCAGACACTAAACCTCAGGTGAAGGAACTCGCTGACGCTTCTTGCAGAAGCCAAGAGTAACAAGAATGACGAAATTTGAGATCTCTATTTAAAACTGATTGACAATTTAGAACAATTTACGGAAAAAAGGAAAAAATAAGTGAAGAGACTGAGCTTCTAAGAGAGAAAACTAGCGATTCATCCCCAAAATACAACCCTGGTCAAGGGGGTCATCCCAAGCAGAAAGCCCAGCTCGCGAGCCAGCCAGGAGCGGGTCTCCCTGCGTCCACCGACCACACATCCAGCCCCAGCACGCAGAGTGCAGTTTAACACGGAGCTTTTAATTAAGTCTTCTGCTTCACTATCTGTAAAGCCAGCCAACGGCCGTGAGCTTTTTAAACGAGCTGTGACATAAAGGTTAAGTTGCAAACTTAAGGTTTCTATTTTGCTTCTTAACGTCTTTAAGCCAATTTAAGAGAACTTTAAATGTTGAGTGCATGGTCAATCACAGCATTGAACTAAATAAATAATGAGTAATAACCAATTAACCATGGCTGGCAACCAGAACCTACATTTTCTAGCAACTGGAAAGCTGTGCAGGAAGTTGTCAGGACACATCTGATGTCTACAAGACATCCGCAACTGCCCACTCCTTGCGTGGGCGATGGAAGACACGAGTCTCTGGCTGGGACCCCGCACGCTCTGTTACCTACTGGGGGGTTATTTTCTCCATCATAGTCAGCATCGCGTTGAGTCAGCGCACGGAGATCTTCTGTTCAGCCCAATTTTAAATGGTCGAACTGGAAGCGTTTGCCACCTCTTTTGTATCACCTTGAAGGCAGCCGAGTCCCAGACCCCTCTGCCGGTAGCTCCTAAGCACTTCTGCAACTCGGCCAGTAACTAAGTCGGTTGGATTTGAACATCTTAAAGGTCTCTCCCAGCCAAAACAATTCTACGATCCTCTACAACTCACAACCCGAACGCAGCAACTTCACGGAGGTTAAAGCAGGTTTTTTGTTAAACCGAAAGTGTCAATGCAAATAAACCTCCTCCTCAGCTCCCGTACGAGGGTGGCGGCTCGGCACGGGGAGGCCAAACCTCAGGCAAACCAGCTCGTTGGGCTGTTCATTGATTGTCGAGGGGAGGGGGCTATTCGAGGAGACAGGCAATAAAACGCATTTCTCTCGCAGGCAAATCTCAGAACAGAGAGAAAAACAATCTTAGCCTCTTGCTAAAGGCACACTCACTAATTGAAACAGAAATAAAATGAGGAATAGGGAAGAGATAAAGCCACAGAGTTATGTCTTGGTCCAATTAGTAGGTAGGGAGTTAAATTATCAGTTAAAAGACATTCTACAAGTTTCAATGTTGAAAATTGGAAGGGAAAAGACGTGCTGTAAAACTGCCGCCACCTGGGCTGGGCAGCACAGCACAAACCAGAGCATTTTCTGGTAAAACGGCGTTTTAAAACCTGCAGCCGCAGCGCAGTGACAAACGCAATTAAACACAGACAGAGGGGTAAAAGCCCTGCCCAGGTCATCCAGCCCATCTACGTGCCGGCACAGCCTCGTTCCACCCCAGCTACGAGGACTTCAGCTGGCGGCGGTGCCCCGCTCTCTCCCGCACCAAGCAGACCTCCCCAGGCTCTACATCGCGGGCGCTTGCCTGGAGCGCATCAGGGCAGGGTGCCACCACCGTCCAAGCCCTGGCTATACGTTTTGGCAGCTAGGGATGGGCTCCCGCCCCGGGAAGGAGACGCTGAGCTGGGCTCCCGCGGGGCTTCGCTGCCCTGTCCCCTTCCAGAAGTCCCTCCTTGGCCTCCTGGCCATTCCTCTGGGGCTTCAAAGGAAGCAAATCACAAGAGCAGGTCAGCGCACCTTCAGCGCAAACCTGAGCCAAAGGGCTTGAAAGCAGCTTAAAGACACTTTTTCTGTTCTTTGAGCAGGCAGCCAGCTCAGGCAGAGGGTCGAGGCTCCAACTTATCCCACAGCATCGTGACCAGCAAAGCACAAGGCACGGCCCTGGCCCCGGCTTCCTCCGGGGAGGCAGAAGCAGCACGTCACGCCTCGGTACCGCAGGTTCTCCAACCCGCTCGGTGCAAAAGGTCACCCTGGGAACGTCACCCAGCGTTCGCAGCAGCAGGGTATGCCGCTGGCTTCCTACTGTCAAGGAGAAATTATGTCTTCATTGTTACAAACCCCCGATGACGGAGGCTCTGGTGCGAACACAGCACGTCCCGAACTCGGCGGTTTGGTCGGAAAGCCTTACTCCTGCCAGCCAGAAGTCGCCAAGTGCCTTGATCACCAGGAGATTGGCAGAGTACGGTGAGAACGCCGCTGAAACTAGAAACTTCTGAAGCGCTGTGGTGCAAGCAGAGGTGAAGGACATCAGCTCCATCACTCACGGCCTTCACCCAGAGAGCCGGATGGGTCCTGCCCATGCTGGCATCTCAACGGGGATGCCTCCATCCCCCCGACCCCTCTATGGTGGCACACCGACCAGCACCCTCAGCCAAGCCAAGAGCTTTGCAACCTGCAGCGCTGCCAACCCTGCTGCGCTGGTTTGAGTCTACAGCACTCCATACACCCATCACCCACCCTGGAGACCAACCCCGTTCCACCACAGTCTCAAGAGCGCCCGAAAGCCTCAAACACAAGGTGCTTCCACGGACAAACACTCGGCACTTGACTATTCCTCACTGCCAGCCCCAACCAGACGGGCAGATCGCAGCTCGCAGCTCCACGCCCGTGGCGGGAGCCGCGGGGGGTGCCCAGCCCAGCGCTCCCGCTGCTGGGATCCCACCAGGCACCCTCAGCCAGGTGGGTCTGCTCCAGCACACAGCCCTGACACAAACCAGAAGGGAACTGCTTGGAGTTTCAGGCTGAATAGCTGCACGAAAGCAAAAGGAAATACATTCTCCTACAACAGCAGAAATATTCAAGTGTGTGAGTCAGTAGTTCCAAAAATACATTTCAGAAGCTGCAAAACAGAGATGTATGTTGCCATGGCACTTGGGCAAAATTAACAAGTCTCAAGCTTGTTTCATATATGAATAAAGCCGCCAGCGATCGCCGTTCCCTCCGGCCTCAGTGCTTTACTGCCTGCTCGCTACGGTCAGTTTTGCCACTGATTTCATGGGGTTTTGGTTTTTTTCCAGATTGCACTCTCAAAGCCAGGCGCCTAAAGGGCATTTAAAGGTGCAGGTAGGTGCTTAGCAGGAGTTCCACAAGTGCCTGGGGACGGATTCTCGGGGACGGTTAGATGGCTCCGTGCTTCCCAAAATCCTGTTAGAGCCCTGTCTGCAGGCTGAGGCACCGAATGCCCGTACAAATCTGGCTGCTGGAGCGCGGTCCTGCCCTGGTACAGCCGACGGGAGCGCGCCCACAGCCCCAGCAGGATGGAGCCAGCCCTAAATAAAGGCTTTGATTAAATTATCTCCTGCACACAGAGCAAAGTGCACTTAGGTGGGTGTGAACAGAAAAAGAAAGAGAGAAAAGAAGGAGAAAGACAAGCAGGTTACTAATCTGGGCTCTTAGTCACATCTGTAAGTCTGGAGTGTCTCCAACAAGGGTCCCGTCCCGCAGTCAACACCAGTAGGAGCAAGAGCAGGACTGGAACAGAAAGGAGGGAGGGCACAATCCCAGCACGGCTGTGCCAAGGCGGGGGGCTGTGGGTGCCCCCCGTGGGACACTGCCTTGCTCCCCCAAGGAGCTCCAGAGCAAGTGCCGGGTACAGGGAACTCAGTCCTGACCTGCCCAGCCCAGCGATGTCACCTGGTCCGACCTCACCGCTCTGCTCTCCTCCTCTCACCGGCACAGGCGCCTCGCACGAAGCGGTGCCGTCAGCCTCGACGGCGTGTCACCTTCACGCTCGGAGACGCGTGGCTGCCTCCGCCTGCCCCTTTTCCACCCTCATCCGCTTGTTGTGGGGGTGTCCAGCAGCAGAGCTCCAGCCCAGAGCGGTTGGTGATCCCGCTAGACTGACCGCGCGTCTCCTCCTGCCTAACTTCAGTTCAAGCACACCGACGGCCGGCTGCAGAGGGCGGACAGCTGCGTGTCCCCAAACACTGTCCAACGGCACGTCCAGCCGGCAAACATACCTTCGCTGTACACGAGAGGATTTACGCATGGATGTACTCGCGGTACGGACACGCTGTGCCGTCCACCAGCCAGGCACCTGCCTGTCCTCGGCCGCACGCCACGGTACCACGACGGTTCCACCACTGGTTAAAGACACGCTCCCTAACAAAAGCTGGGGGAAAACACTCTCCCTAAGGTACACAGACGTATATTTTCCACTGCACCGGCCAGCACCTACGCACAGCCACCAGCCGGAGAACCTTCAGGTGACTTGCTGTCACCAGCCCTCTCCAAGAAGTCATCCCCCGACGTCAGAAGGATCAGGCACGGCAGACTCTGGCTCACCGGTGCTTGGGCTGGCAGCAGCCCCATTCACAGAAAATGAAAACAAAACTCCTGCCCATCAGGTTCCCAGGATGCAGCCCCAGGATCCTCCAGCGCTGGCACAGCCAGCTCCGTTTCCTTAGAGCAGAACGGGGTAAGACCCTGGGCTCGGGCTCGTCCAAACGCGTGTCTGTGACAGTGGATTCTCAGTGAAATCACCCCGTATAGCGAACCCCGGAGCTTTCGGCGTGCACGAACATGCTGCCCAGGGGAGCTCGGCGAACAGCCAGTCCGGGTAAGCACCCGACTCAGCCTAAGGCCACCTTGGGCTCGTACGGGGAAGCTATGAAGGGTAAACCCCTCACAGCCTTCTCCTAGCTCAGAAGGTTTCAAAAGAAAGCAGACAACAAGAGGGGTGGATTTTTTTTTTTTTTGGGGGGGGGGAATGTTAAATGTAAAGTCTTGTAAAACATTTTCCAAATGCAAATAATTTCTCAGCAACTCACTTGATTTTGAAGACATGTATCACTATAACCACGCACCATAAATCAAAATTAGGTGAGAAAAATAATAAATTAGCGATTTTCAGGGATTTAATAATCGTGCCTTTATAATTCACTCCAGCAGATCAGCACCATCTTTACATTAACAGCCTTACTTTCAAAAATAGACCTAACACCATCGTAACATTTCATGCTTCCCTTATTTTTTTTTTAAAGGATGTCAAGAAAGAACTCCCAGTGAGTGTTTCCATCAATCAAAGTTGAGGAGGAGTGAGGAGAAAGCAAGGAAAGAAGAAAGGCAACCCCCTGCCCAGGGGGAGGGATGGGGAGGACCCGTCTCCCAGCTGCCAAGGGATGCCCTGCCCCAGCACCCCGACAGCTCCGAGCTTCCAGCACGGCCTCGTGTGCTTCAGGACGGGTCGGTTCAGCTTGAAACCGGCTCCAATACGGGTGGAACAGTGCCCTGTGCTTGCCCAAGAACGTGGTGAAAGACCGAGACAACAAATGGCCCCGAGGACCACACGACGCTTTAAGAGCTGCTACCAGTTGCTTTTGTATTTAACATCAGAGGTCAAACCGGCAGCAATTCGCTTCCCCCGATTTGGCTGATGGTTTCGCTGCGGCGAGATAGAGATGTCTCAAGCTGTCACGTACAAGCCCTCCTGAAAACTCTTGGAATAAAGAAAACTCAGCGTTTGAGGCGATGGATTATTTCTGCTCCGCTCATCACGCTGCAGTCACAGGTTTAAGGAAACTTGGCCGAACGCTTCACGAGCGGCACAAAACCCAGAAAATGTATTTTTAAAACAATCCCCTGTATGAGTTGCAAAGCAAGAGGCAGGACAGCTCCTGCGGGCTCCGCACCCTCTCTGCGATGCTAACCCCCCCCAGTTCCCACCAACAGCAACCCAGCTGTTTGCTGGTGGAGAACTGGGCAGCACAGATGTGCCCAGTTTGGATGTGGTGCCCGTCTCCTCGACGAGTCGACAGAGCGAGGCTGCCCAGAGCACAACAAGGGAATTTGATTGTTGATGGCTCTTGATATTTGAATATTTCTGACCCTTTTTCTTTGTTTTCCTCTGTTTAATGACACTGGCTTTGAGGGGGGGGTCTGGAGGGCAAAAAAAACCACCCCCTAAGAGTCAAGAGAAGAGCAAAGGGGGGCAAAGGAAGTGAAGTTACCTATGGCCAAGGCTGTGACCCCTCTTGCCTAAACACCCTTCGCAGCAGGGCTTCAACTACATTCAAAACTCAGCTTCCACAGGACAGCACTCTTCAGAGGAAACTCCCAGCCACACTTCTTCAGCTCCCCACGTGTGATGGCATCGCAACTCTCCAAGCCCCACGGCTCCACTCCTTCCCTCCACGCATCAGCTGCCCACACCAGAGTGCAATACCCTTGGGCGACGGAACGCGTCTCCTTGCAAGCCTATAAAACCCCTACACGGCTACGGCGCGACCCCAGTAATACCCAAACGCTAACAGATAGCTGCTAGGGCACTCGAGCCCTCCCTCCGGAGCCCGGGGCTTTGTTCCGCCGTCCGAGCCGTCAGGGGCACGTAGGACAGGTCTGTTCCAGCAGGCTCGGCAGCAAACGGCGCGGTCACGTGAGATCCTTTTCAATGCATAAAGACTTCCTTGTTGAATTAAGTTTGTTCATGCTACGATCCGAACGCCACATCTGGTGCTCGCAGTGACCAAAACATTCCTTGTTAGCTTCCCAGTAAATAAATTATTTTCTACAGAAACACTCCAGTGACTGCGATGAAAATAGTGTGGAAAAGGAAATGTGCCGGACCATTGATGGTGTTTTTACACGGCGTTTAACGGGCAGAGCGCTGCTGAATGCCAGGCTGCAGCTCAATGGAAGTGTTCCACTGTCAGCACCAGCAGCTGCAGAACCCCCCGGCTGAAACACAGCCCAACCATTCAGGCTCATTTCAGCCATTGTCGCTTATAGTCGGAGCCGAGGAACATTTGCAGGATTTCATAGAAAGTTTAAATGTTGTTTGATGAGAGCCATTAGATATTTAAATCTGAAAGGAACGACATGCAGCAGGGAGAGAGGCAATCACAGCACACCTAACGCAGGGCACGAAACTCCACGGCTGTCATCTGCTTCACGCTGACACTCGTATCACCGAACCCTTCTGCTTGGAAAGGACCTTTCAGCTCCTGGAGTCCCGCTCCCCCAGCACCGCCAGGTCCCCACTGACCCCTGGCCCTCAGCACCACCTCCACACGGCTGGGAAACCCCTCCAGGGATGGGGACTCCACCACTGCCCTGGACAGACAGCGACACGCCTGGACAACCCCAACGGGACAGAAATGGTTCCTCAGGGACAACCTCAACCTCCCCTGGAACAACTTGAGGCCGGTTCCTCTGGTCCTGTCGCTTGTTCCTGGGGAGAAGAGACCAAACCCCACCTCGCTCCAACCTCATGAATTTCAGGGAGTTGTCGAGAGCCAGAAGGTCTCCCCTGAGCCTCCTGTGCTCCAGGCTCAACCCCCCCAGCTCCCCCAGCTGCTCCTCAGCACACTTGTGCTCCAGACCCCGCACCAGCTTTGTTGCCCTTCTCTGGACACGCTCCAGCCCCTCAAAGTCCTTCTGGGAGTGAGAGGCCAAACTGAACACACCACGTAATGGCACATACGGCACCATAAAGGCAGCAGGATCCCCGCCAGATGCAACCTGGACAACATCAGTCCTTGCTGCAGGTCCTTTCTCCTGACAAAAACCACTTTTATATGAGCGTGAAAACACCAGCAGAGAAGCATTCCTCACTCTTTTTCAAAGCCATCCCACTGAAATCCAGAGGAACATCGATACTCAAAGAGTGAGTTGTTGATTGGTGCAATTTTGCTACCCGAACAACCAGCACTCCAAACTCGCAGCACTGGTTTTCCCATCATCCCCACCACGAGCGTCCCTGGAAAAGGCCCTGTCCCAGCGTGCTCCACAGCACTTCCAACAGCAAGTTTTCCAGGGAAAGGGTGGCCTTCATACAGGTATAGGATGGCCTCAGTCGTTCACAATCCATCCAGACCACGCTCCCCGCAGCTAGCACAAACACACGTCTCACCACACAGCTGTCCAGGAAGCCTATCCTTATCCGATGCTTTGTAACCCTCCTGTTAAAATTTTTCCTCTCCCATTTTTGCCCCTTCCAAACGCTACCACTTCCCCTCCACACTCTTCTAACATCAACAGCATTGCATAAACACTCTTCCTTGTTATCTCTGGGTCCTCTTCAACCGACTTATTTTCCCTTTTCCCATTTTTCTTCTGCTTTTCCCTGCATTTCTACTTTCTTTCTCGGGGACTTCAGTGGATTTTTTTCCTTATCAATAAATGAAGCCAGACCCTTGCACCTTGTTTCCATTTGACAGAGCAATACCTACTTCCTCCTGCACACCAGTGTTAGCAATTTCATTTGAGGTTCACCAACCTCCCTATTCCATCCCTTCCCACCTAAAACCAAGGTGTCATTTTTCCTGGTTCAGTCTCCAAACCAGTGAGACCACAAATTCAGCTCAGGCACATTCCCTCTCCTACCCCCCAACTCCCTGCCAGCCTCTGGTTTCCTCCCACACACTTTTCCATCAGTTTCAACCCCACAGCAGATGACCGACCTCTTCTCAGCCCTCTTTCTACCCATCCTTGCCTTTTCCCATAGATAGAGTTGACGGTTCTCACCATAACTCTTCTCCACCTTGGAGTCTTTTGTCCCTCTCTCCTATCACCAAGGAGTTCCGGCCGGTTCTCAGTGTTGGCCGGCAGCACCTGCAATTTCTTGCTTCACTCCTTATCTTGCAAGGTGAGCTGTCTGGATGGAAATCTCACAACCAGGTAGATGTCCTCCACCAGAGACAACTCCTCTGCTTCCTAAATTCTGTGCCCTTCCTACTGGATAGTTCTGCTACTCCAACTTCATGGAATCACACAACCCCAGCTGCCTTTTCTCTGCCTTCTTGCTCCCTCTCGCTTTCCTGGCTCCATCTCTCTCTCAGCACAGTGCTTTGCCAATTCCTTCCAAAGAAGGACTTACCAAATAAAACATGACTTCCTCCCTGTCCTTCCCCTCTCTCAAGAACAGAAGGTTCCTCTCAGCTCTACCCTAAGTCCATTATTATTTCTTCCAGCAAGCCAGTCCACACTGTCTCCTCACTGTCCCTCTCCCTATCTCCCCCTCTGCTCTGACCCTAAACCTCCCTTTTCCCTCCTCTCCATTTCCAGCCTTACCCTCTCGCAACTCAAAACACATCCGAGAACCCTCCTGACCACGCTCCCTCCTCGCATCCTTCTCGTGGTCTTCCAGTCCCCACCGCACCGGCCATACATTATTCACCAGCCCTCGGTTTGGTTCAGCTGCCGGGATGAGCCGACCACAGCTATTTATGCCGAACAATACCGTCTCTTTGTGCTCCCCAATCTGTCCGTCCATCTGTTCTCCCTTGTTTTAGACTCCAGTTTTAAGCTCCTGGGGAAGGATCCTCCTCTTTGTTCGGGGCTTGCTCAGTCACAATGAGGTTACGGTTCAGCACTGGACCACCTTGGCGTTACGATTTTCCAAATAAATAAATAAAACCGGGATTTGACGTGGGTCCAGCTTGTTAAAATCTTGAACAATAACAGCTCTCTTTCATCAGAGCAGCGGTTTTCGCAGGAATATTTTGTCTTGGACACAGATGGAAAAACAATGATATTTGGCTTCCTGGTTTTCATTTTTTTCTCCCGAAGTTTAGAAGAAAGTGTAACAAAGATAAAACTACATTTGTCCACGTTTTTTGTGGAGTTCGGAAAGAATTTCCTACTTGCCTCTTGTCCCACTTCTGATCGCTGCCACTCTGCAGAGGAGCAGGGCTGGCCGGTGACGCCGCCCGGCCCCGAGCATCTGCAGCAGAGGTCAGTGCGAGACACGAGCGCTTGTCAAGCCGTAGATTTGCCCTCTCCCTACCACGTGCCGGCAAGTTTGCACCAACGCAGGGAAATTATCAGGTAAGCAGCTAGAGCAGCAGCGCTCCAGGGAAAGGGACAGCCTGACCCTCGAGCCAAACGGACTTAAAAACAAACCATTTTCCTTGTTACCCCCATGGCAGCGATGGGAACTGGCGGGGCACTCGAGTCCAAAAAACTGTCCCCAGAGTCCGAATCCCAGTGAGGGACTTCATGACTCCCAACTTCTCATAGCTTCATTCTCCACTGCCATTTCAAACCCCGCATCCGGCAGATCGACGCGGCCAGGACACTCACTGCAAAGGGACGAGGGATTCCTAACCCAGCGTCCACGTCCCGGTGTTTTCCCCGCCAAGCCACGGTGGAGACTCCGCAACAGCGTCAGAGCGTACGGACAGGGAGGGAAAACCTCGTGCTAAAGGCAAGCAGGCAAACCGCTCTCTCCACAGCATCGCCCCCGGGCCAGAGGTCTGTTGGTTTTGGGGCGTTTGTTGGGTGGGGTTTTTTTCCTCCATTTCACAGCTGACTTTCCTTCCTTTCCTAATCCAGCCAACGGTAAGTTACAAAAACAGCGTACCAGGAGCGTGGTAAAGCCATCGCACGCTGCCAGAGCTAACACGCGCGGAAGGATCCACCACGCCTAGTTAATGACCTTTCAAAAGGCGTTTTGACACGAGCTGCGCATGGGAAGGGAAGAGGTCACCTCCAGCACCTGCCTGGATGCAGCCCGGAGGGTGAGCCGACCCAGCGAGCTGCTTCTCGCACTGCTGGTGCGACCAGACAGGGGTTTTGGCTCCAGACACACGCGAGGCAACCCAGGAGACACCAAGGGCCAGGCTCGGCTGCACGAGTTGGGTTTTTTTTCCCCTGTTATGCAAACTAAAAACACTTTTGTAAGCCTCCTGCTGACACGGGGATTGCCTCCCCTGGCAAACACCCTTCTCCTGGTACTTTGGGAAGGAGCCGAAGGAGCAGCCCTGCTCACACGGGGTGCTCTCTCACCATGGTCTTGGGCTCTTCCTAAACCTGCGACTGACACAGACTACCAGAAGTAGTTCCCTCCCCGTCAGTAAAAAGGTGCAGTGAGCCAGAGGTCACGTCCTACACACCGAGCCCAAATTAGCCCCGCAAAGGATAAGGCGACAGGAATTAAACACCACGGAGGGCGTCTTCAAGGAAATAGCTGGTTCATCAAGACAAAGACATTTCAGTCCTTTCAGCCGTCAGAAATGCAAAGCATTTCCTCACATGTGCCGGCGCACAAGATCGTGTCAGCGGTACCTCATCGAGGCACTTCCCGGCGGTCCAAGCCTCGGATGGAGCCCACGGAGCAGCAGACTGACAAGTCAGTTCAGTGTCCTACCACGGGCATCCCCTGACCCCTCCAAAACCGCACCCAGCGTGTCACCACGGAGCCGCTGCCGCTCTGAGCCACCGAGGGGTCCAGCGCTGTCCTCCCCACAGTTACACCGCAATTTGGGGGAAAAAAGGACGTTTTGGGAAGCCACCTTCTTGCGGTCTGTAATTAATGTCAAACTCACACCAAGGTTTTCACCGTGAACCATTCTGCAGCAGTTTGGTTATTTTTTTTAATCTCGTAATATTCAGAATAGGAAAATTACGGCAAATTCATCCTGATTCATTACCCACGTTATATGAATTGCATGGAAAAAGGCAAGAACAAGCAGTACAGTGCTCTAGAGATCTTTTGACTTCTAAGATAATGCTGTCACAGACGAAAACAGCATTTTCCTTTATTTTAAGTAAGTCTCTTATTTGATACCATCTCATTAAATATTGCTGAAGAAGAAAAACAGCCCATTTACAGGATAACATCTACTTATGATTAAGGCCCTTGAGGCTTTAAACAAAAGACACTATCCAAGAAAAAATACTGATATTTATCTTTTTCTTCCCGACAGAAAGCAAAGTCCTGGGAGATCTCCGCACACTGAATTCACGGGGCACCGGCTGAAACGCTGCTCCGAACCAAACCGGAGCCGCTTCACAAATCACCCCCTTACTCTGTTCACGAGACCCAGGCAAAGCAGTATATGAAAGAACACACCAGCAAGTTGAAGCCCCACGGCTGAGCCAGGTCCCTGCCCCAGCTGACTGGCCTCCACCCGCCCCTCAGTTACCCCACTGCTGCAGCCCACTCCCCCGGCTGAGGGCAATCTCTCCTCAAGGGTTCTGGGGTGGCTGCAGTGATTTACACCTGCTAATGACCTGGGAACCTCAGGGTGGGGTCTGCAGCACGAGCACTAGAAGCCCTGGACTAATGACACAGAGACCCTGGTCTGCAGAAGGAACTTGGCCCCAAAAGCTGCATCCACATATATTTGCAGATAAATATTATTAGAGCTTAAAAATATTTTTATTTCAACCAAAACAAAGTCCCAGTGACCATAACACACCTGTAACCCAGACTTTGCTCCTTCAACCCTGGCTCTGAGCACCCTGCTCTGGTTGCAGATGTCCCTGCTGACTGCAGGGGGTTGGACCGGGTGACCTTCAAAGGGCCCTTTCCACCCAAACCACTCTGTGATTCCCTGATATTTCACAGCTGATGATGGACCAGCTCCAAGAAGGGCCTCTGAAGCGGCTGGCACCAGCCGGGGAGGATGCTCCCGACCTAAAGATCCAACACATCAACCTTTGGGCTACCATCCCGACCACAGAGACCACACAAATGAGACTGGTTTGGTTTTTTCCCCCCTTTGGTGGGGTTAAGATGTCATTTCTACTGCTCCTGAAGGCCAGTGCCAGGGCAGGGAGCTTTCCTCCCGCTCAGCGCCACGCCTCTACACAGGGGCAGACGCGACGCATCCCTCCCGCGCGTTCACGAAGGACCACACGAGCACCCAACAGCGCGGAGCCCCATCCGGGCGCACAGCCCGCATCCTGCCCGCTCGCTCAGAGCCACGTGAACTCCCCGAGTTTAGCGGGTCCCACAGTGTTAAATGAAAATGGAATTTAATCTCCTACATTTATATGAAAAAGGGCACTTGAAAAAAAAAAAATCCTGGTGCTTTTAGTCCCTTTTCAGTAAGTTATATCAAATAATGTCTTTTGCTAACTACATTAGAGAGCAATTATGACTTAATGGCTGTCTAAATCCATTATCAGTGTACATTTAACCTTTCAATATTTAAAGATAATATTTAATTTGAGCAAATTAATGGACTGCCTGTGAGACCAAATATATCTATTTAGTCTCTCTGGTCTTCCATCAGTGATATTTCCCTTCAGACATCAACCCGTGTGACAAGCGAACTGGTAAAGGTGGTCCTTGCGCTCGTACTTCAAATAAACACTAACAATACAGGGCCACAGTGGCCGAAGAAAAAGTACAATCTTGAGTAACTCCCAGCTTTACCCGTACTCCCGTCCCCGTTATTTACCATCCCCTCACGGTTATTTTTGACCCAGCGCAGAAAATACCTTTATAGCTGTCTCTCTCCATCTGCCCGCGTTCACAGTTAATCGCTGTTACACTCATAATTTCACTACCGCTCCCTCCCTTTAATCTTTGGGTTACAAAAGCATTCCCAGCGTTCATGAAACGGCGCCGAGGTGTTTGTGCATTAAACACCGCCTCAGAATAAAATTCCTATTTCAAACTGATTCGCGCCCTGCAGACAGACACTGGCAGTCCGACAGCCTATTTTCCACGAAAAAGCCCCAAACAAATAAGCAAGCAAAGCCCAAAGGACCTAAAGACCAAGGGATTCATGAAAGACCCTCCTCCTTTCACGTCACAGTTGCCACAGTGTCCTCCCAAAATTGTGAATTAAAACGTACATGACTTAACACCAAAGCTGTCTGCTTGGTCTGCTGACCAAACCCCCTCGTTATTTAAAATGGTGGATTTAAAGGGAGTTTTCCACTTCATTTTTGGCTAAAATCGATGGCCAGATTTGCAGAACCAAACGTCTTCCTCCACCGCACCAGTAGCGGGATGCGAAATTCAGAGCCCTCGCTTTGATGACTAACTACTGAGCCAGGAGAGCTAGAACTGCGTCTGTAAACACCGACACGGGGAGAGAAATTGCAGCTTAAGGAAGAAAACTGGGTCTTTGTTCCAGCGATCTTGCAACTCCACTTCAAAAAGGAGAGGCGAGGAAGCAGGGAGCACCTTAAAACGCGTTTCTCTTCAACTGCCTGTGCGTGGTGCTCCCGTGATGTCATGCTGGTAGTCTCTTCTCTCAAATAAAAAGGTGATAACGCTCCACGTTTGCGCTCTTTAACTCAACACGGGCAAATTGCTGCACTTCAGCGCAAGCGCCCCAGCGACTGCAAACGCATCCTCGTGTCAAGCCCGGTGGAGTTACAGAACTGGGTTGACATCTCATTCACATATTGAAAGGTTAGAGGTGTTCCTCTGCGAACGAGGCGCTTTAAATAGAGTTTGACTTTGCACGTTGCGCGCTCTTTGGATTCACGGTACCACTCAGCGGGTTCCGCGACAAACCGCAGAGAAGTTCCTTGGTTGCACGAGCGCGAGTCTGGCGTGAACCCACTGCATTTAGTGAAGTTACACCCCAGTCGCATCACTGCGCCGAAGGGAATTCAGCGCATCGCAAAGCGGTGGGATCCCTACCGCTAGCAAAGTCACGGGAACTCTTCCTTGAGTAGAAGCTCTTAGGCTTTGGACAAAGGATACAACAAACAACCCCCCACACTGAAGGTGAGTATCTCATCACCGATACCCAGACAGATTTCCTCATCACCGTAACCTCGACACATCGCCAGCACCGTGGTAGGTGACACACTGTAGGGATCTACTCCCCATCTCAGATCCAGCCGAGAGCAGCGATGAGGTGCCCACACAAGAGGCGCTCTGGGATCCTCCTGACTCCACGCTACCAAGCGCAGCAGGTCTGTATTTTGGAGCAGTATTTTTATTTCAGACCCCAAGATGGGATTTAACTCTTTCAGCCCCAACATAAAATCATCTCATCATTCTCTTCTCCCTCCTGCAAATAAAGTTCTCTCAAAACCCCACAAATCCATAGACAAGGCAAGCAGAGTCACTTCTTTCAGCAAGATTTTGAAAACAACTGGCAAAAAGCTGCTACACAGACACACACATACATACACACCCCATAGGTTTCCACCAAGGCACCCCACCTTCCTTTCTACAGAGTAAAGTAAAGCAGAAACACCCAACTCACAAATTCCAAGGGAAGATTCTCCAAGACAAAAACAAGGTAAACCCCAAGTAAAAGTTGACAGGATGAGAGCAAGACCAACCAGGTACAGCAGCCTCCGTGTATTTCCCTTCAAAGCACACAAGCAGAAACCCGTTTATCACTCCTTACCTCAGGGAAGCAGCAGCAATCCCACCACCACGACCCGCACCAGTCCAGACCCTGGGCAGACTGCGTGGAGCTCCACGAACACCACCTCCACCTCCACCTCCAGCCACACCCCTGCCCTAACAAGCTCCTGCTGCTCTCTTCAATTAAGCTCAGCTGAAAGGACCCCAATGAGGCCGCCCAGCCAACACCTGCAGAGCCTCCACACCCACCGGGAGCTCCGCAGGTCAGAAGGCACCATGGGGAGGCTTCAGCTGCAGCAACGGTGGGCCGGGACTCCCTTCCATCTATGGAGACGGCACCTGCTGTCGTGGCATTGCTCCACAGCTCTCCGCTCCCTCCTCGGGAAGAGGGCAAACGCAGCCGGGGCAAGCGCATCCCAGAGGCACAAATGCCTAGTTGACTTCTCCTGTCAAAAAAGGCACGTTCCTGTAGAGACGTGCCACATGTTGGGGCAGGGGGACAGATGGAGCAGCGAAACATGCTATTTAAGTGCCGGAACAAGAACAAGAGGATATGAACTGGCCATATCTAAATTTTGTCAAAACGTTACAATAAGACTTCTGGCCATCAGGACCGAGAAGCTGGAACGCTACTCCAAGACGATTTTTGGATCAAAACCCCTAACAATTTTCAGACAGAGCATGACAACCTAAGCCACAGCAGGCACCTGGGCCAGCCGATGCAGAGACTCCCTCCAGCCCTGCCCGCCCTTCCAAACGCTGTAGGGAACGGCGCTGATGTACAGCGCCACGTCCACAAACACCGAGGAACTCCTCTGCAGGACAAGCCTTTCATTGGCAGGTCCAAGGGCCAGCAGCTGAAGGCACAAGCATGGGAATGATTGACTGCGGGTGGCCAGGCAGCCACCTCCAGAGAGGAACTGCTCAGGAACGTGGGACTACCTGTCCTTAACGGATCCACCGGGCCAGAGGTTATCCCGTTTTTACGTGTGAGACGCAACAGGACTCCCAGCCGCTCACGGGGTCTTCTCCTCCAGCACCTCATCATTGTGTGATTCGCTCTGCAATACAGCAATCAAGCAGAGCCAACGGCACCGTTCCTGTTGTCTTCCTACTGGAGCTTGGCTGGAACCGAGCGCCACCTGAACAGTGTCGGTATCACCACCCATGGCTCACTCTGGTTCCACGTGTGTGTTTGGTTATTTGAGGAGGGTGGTTTCCATGCGGAAAGGCTATCGTAAACATTGCTCTTAGATACCCTCAGGAGTCTGAAAGGAAGAGTGGGAAACGAAGAGCCCACAGACGAACCAGACAACATATACCCCAGCCCAAGAGACTCCAAGGCAAGACGGGACCGTTGTGACGTCCCTGCCCGAAAGCATCCCGGAGCCGTCGCAGAGCCCTCCTCGCCCTGCCGGGCCCATCACCACTGCCCTCCAAGGAACAGGGGCCCGTTCGAGCCGTTTCCTCCGAGTTTCCCTGAATTCTGGAGTGCAATGGGAATGTTTATGGACAGGGAAGGTAATTCTGTCTGCAATACGACGTTAGCTAATGACTGCAGAGTAGACATGGAGGCTTCATTTTTTTGGTGAACGTGTTGGGACTGAAAATGGTGACATTTACAATTAACTTGAAATCCCAGAAACCAGCAGAAGACTTCTGTTTGTCAGGCAGCACACAGCAAAGCTCTGACACCCGGGTCTCTCCCTGCAGAAACTTTGCCTATAGCTCGGCTCCTTCCAGAGGGAACCACCACTGAGGCTCATGCCAGAGGGAATTACGGGTAAGCCGCTTAGGTGCAAGCTGCGAGCCAAAATTAATCTTGAGACAATTAGAACCAACCCTCTTCAGCAGAAGACAGTTAAGGCCGAAGCTCTAGAAGCCAAGAGCGCTGAAAGCCCCGGAGCTTTGGCGGTGGGAACGGCTGAAGGAAGCGGGTGAACGGACGGGCTCAGAGCGGGTACTGCACATGGGCTCCACGCTCCCAAGAGCAGGTTTACGTGGGGGCTCTCTGGCAAACACCAGAACGGGAGAGCGAAACACAAACACGTATCGTTATGCCTTAGCGAACCTTATTAATTTCCAAAATTACAACCTCCGAAATCAAGGCCAACAATTAGGAATCGGAGGTTGTCCCTCGGTTGTCATCTTAAAAGCTCAAAGAGGAGCCTACCTCCAGACCTGAAGGAAGATAATTGGTGGGTAGACTCCTGTTTGTGACCATCAGAAACGGTACCTTAATTTGGCCTTAATGACCTATCATCTCTTCTAGCATATGGCTTTTAGAATGGTTATTATTCAGCTTGATCTATGGCTATAATGGAGCAGAACAGAACTGTGGGTATAATTAAAATAAGTTCCTGTAAAAGTGGAATATGTAGTACACTGCTAATGTGTAAATGACTAAATAACTTAATTAGGTGAAATGAAGTGCACTTATAACCACAGATGCTTAAGCCGAATCATGATAATGTTGTGTGTGTGAATATATTTTTTTTTTTAAATATGTTTATAACCCAAACAGTAGGACAAGGAAATACAAAGTGTACACTAGTTATAGGGATGGCAGCAGATTTTTTACAGGCGAGTTTTCGTTACAAATTAATGTGAAGCTGGTTGAGAAAACTCATTTTTCAATCACTTCAAAATGCTGAAAGGAAACAATTTTTCAATAGGCTGTTCCAGTCCCAGCAAACATCTTCTCCCAGCAAAACCCCAAGCTGAGTATGAGAGAAAATGATTCTTCTGGGCAAGCCTAAAAGAATACCTAAATAAACGGAGCCTTCCTTTCCCAAGCCCACCTATTCAGAGCGTGCCTTCCCCGGCCAGTAACTCCCTCCTTCGTTAGCGTCAGTATGCAGGGCAAGGAAATGGATAAATCTGCAGAATATTGGCAGACAAAGAGCCCGATCCTTCTCCTCGGGAAGGAAGGCGGCAGGAAAACCCCCACCGCTTTCACGAGCCCAAGGACCGGGTTCCAGTTCAGGGGGAGAAGCACATGAAGTGCACTTGACGATTCAAAACATGGGACTGATCTTGCCAGCCTTCCATCTGAGACTGTCAAAGTGAATGTGAGAAGCTCTAAAAATCACTTACAGCACTTGTGTTCGTGGGTTCATCCATATTCATTCTTCCGCCGCCACTGAATCCCCACCGTAGGTGAATGTAACATAACCACGAGCATGACGAGGAGATGAATAAGACAAATTATTGAATGTGTGCCTGAAGGAGGCTTCAGCCAGGGAAGCAACCAGGAAATGCGTACTTTAATCGTAGACGGAAAGAGAAGCAGGAAGGGCTCAAGGCGGTACCTTCACAAGCACCTTTGGAGCCGTAGCTTGTCCTCTTGCCCGCCAGCAACCATCCCAAAACCAAAGATATTCTAGACTTTATCCGGTTGGTTTCCTACTAGCGGGACGGAAGATCCTCAGAGAGCATAGAACGGGACAAGTCGGCGGTGTTTGTAGGGCTGTGCGGAGTTACTCCAGTTGTGGAGCTGATAGGTGATGTAAATCCCCCACCACCTCCCTCCGCCTGCTCTCTGTTACGGGTTTGTTACTCCAAAGAAAGCCAAGGTTACCGAGTCGCAGTGCCCCGACAACAGTCCCCATCAGTCAACTTTCTCCTATTTATTAATTAGCTGCCGCTAATGAGCAGGAGACGGGTGACACTGGCAGCGCTGGTGAGCGAGGCAGCCACAAGAAGCGTGAATACCCACCAGAGAAGCTGTCGGAGCACAGCTCACCCACCCAGCCGCAGACAGGGGGCAGCCAGAATGCCTGGGGCTTCTCCGGAAGGAACTTCTCCAGTTCCACCCCTGGTAAACGAGATGTTCCTCCTCAAAGTCCTTTCAGGAAACTCTGATTAACTTGGACAAGATCAAAACCCTTTTCAGGCTGGCAGTAATCTGAAAACGCTACGATGAACGCGGCAGAGGGAAGCAGCTCTCGTACGTGAGCAAACCCAGCTTAAGGCACAATTTGGACTGTGTCAAAAGTCTCAGAATAACTCTTTGGAAGCTGCTGCTATTAGTCACCGAGCTGGAACCGAATCAGAAGATGCTAATAATGGCGCCGTGCGCTGATGACTGCACAGACACCCTGCCACTCGCGAGGAGGCATTTCGGCGGACGCTGCGAGAACGAGATGAAACGGCAACGCGGAGAAAAACTCCTCTCCTAAGGTACAAGGGCGAATGGTACCTCGCAGGAAGGGGAGAGGAGGCGCTTCCCTCTCTCGGGAAGTGTCACCCTCAGAAGAGGCTCCATTTCACATCTCCTCCTTGGGAGCCAACCGAAATCAATTAACTCTGCAACTGGAACCAATTAACCCTCGAGAAAGCACACCACCAAACCCAGTGGCAGCCTTTAATAAACGTGATAAATACAGAAATAACACCACAGAACGCTGCAGCGAGAGAACAGGTTTCCAGTCTACAGCACGGGGGCACTTGATCCTTCAGAGATGTAAGAATGAAGGATTTTGTGTTCTAAAAAATAAGAATAATTTAAAATCAAGGATTCGAGCAGACCCAGAGGACCTTTAAAGTGGGATTAATCTCATTTAACTCGAGCCATCTAAAAAGCCGGCACTAGTCACGGCGCTGTCTTCCCGGTCAGCGTGAGGAGGGGTCCCTTGAGAGAGCCCCCTTCACCCAGCCTCATCGGAAACGGGGAGAGGGCTCCCCACCTCCTCCCAGACCCTCCCTCTCTCCGCCGAGACGGGAGGCACCGGGATGCTTCCGCTCGATTCAGATGCCAGCCCGCGCCAGAGTCACAGTAGGCAAGATGGGTGCCATCTGTGAGCGCCGAGCAAGAGCGCAGCCCCGGCCTCCCCGCTCCCCTCGCTCGCGGGCAGCGATTCTCCCAGCAGCGCAAACGAGAGACCGCAGGGCGCCGGGTCTCAAACCTATTTTTCAGTCTTAAATCCGTTTGGAAATTCACTGCTATTTTTACGCAGCGTTTTCTTTTCCAAATTGACCCCTGATAAACACAACGGACCAATTTGAGAATGTTCTGCAGATTATCCATTCTCGGTTTTGCTCTTCATTTCCTGTTGAACCGGGGTTTTTTTTCCCCGATGGCAGTGGACAGGGAAGAGGCTTAAGCAGAAAAATGATTGTACAAATATTACCAAAATGGCACAGCGGCTCCAGCCCCCGGAGCAGCGCGGGGGTCAGGGCGAGGGGTTTCATCCCACCCCTCCGGAGACCTCCCAACTTTATTTGTTCCAGCAGTGGGGACGGGGCTGAGCTGAATAAGAGGAAACAACTTCATATTAGAACGAATAAAGCTGCTGCTTTTATAATCCTGCACTTTCTATTTAAGCTCTTTCTATTTTGGATTAAGAAAATGCCAGCCCTCCATTAGGCATTGCCCTGTTTACAAACACATCACAATTCTGCCCAATGGCAGAGCCAGAGGATTTTTTTTTTTATACTGAAGAGTAGATAGTACTAAACAGTTAGATATACCATTTTTTAAGTTTATAATATCACACTGTTAGTGTAATAAATCTCATCATCCCCTTGTTCTCAGGTACTATGGCTTCCATGGCCACATAAAACCCTTGGGCATTTACAGGCAGAGAGACTCCAGGAGAACAAAAAGGCAAATAATAATAATAATAATCACCTTATACGTTAAGTTTTGAGTCACTGTGTTTGCAGTTCCTATTCCCTCACTTCTACATTTTTCAACAGAGAACCTGCTCCGCGCCCCAGGCAAGGAGACGCTGGAATTGAAGGGGACCATTTTGAACCGAGGGCTGGTGTTACTGCACTAGGTGGATCCAGATGTGGATCCAGCGGTGGGTGCTCTCTGGACACAGCAGAACCCCTATTTTCGGATCTCAACTTATTTCAAATTCTCAACAGCAGCTCAAAAAGAAGTAAAACATGGGTCATTATATATATATACATATATATTTAATTTGACAACGTTCTTGTGCTCCAGCTAAACTGGGTTTGTGGTTAAAAAGCAAACGACCATTTGCTGCCAGTAACTTTACAGTGAAGGATTCGGGCCATGGCCAGGGAGGCAGCACCGCCCTGGAAAGGGGGCATCTTCCCGACGAAAGCTGGGGGTCCACCCCCTGACGACCGGCCATTCTGCCATTACCTGCGTAGGTAACTTCCTAACTGGACACCACCACATTTCAGTGTCTGCTGCACGCTCGGGTCACGGGCGGGGAGACGTGAAGCAGCATCAGTATTTCACACTGACCAAACCGCTGCATCCCGTCTTGGCGCGAGCGTGAACCTGAAGCGCTCTCACCACTACGCTGCCACTAGTGCAAACTAACCGCTTCCGTCGTAAAAGACAGAGATAAGAGAGAAAAACGTGGCATATAAATGACAAAACGAGGAGCGGGGAAGAGACAACGTCCATTAGTTAATAAGCCAGCTCATAAATTAAATGCTCCCATCGGTGGAGTTTACAAAACACCTAATTTTAGGAACACGGATTGTCCTCTGTTTATACAACAAGACGCAGTATTTCCTAAGCAAGTAAATCTTTCCAAAGAGCAGAAAATCAACAAAGTGATTAGACACAGAAAACAAAAGCTAAGCAATGCATCTGCTGACAGCTCTGGCCCTGCCGAACGAAGCAGGGGCTCGTCTCTAGGCAGGACCGAACACGTATTTGTTCCCCAAGGACCGTGATAGACAAAATGCAGTTAAATCCAGCTGGCTGAGGAGAGCCCAGGTCAGCCCACAGAACGCAAGCGGTCCCAACGATGCAGGGTGAAGGCAAACCCAAACCAACCGCTCCGGCAGCCGACAGCAACTAGGACCTGCCACCAGTTAGTCCCAGCCCGGGAAGATCCCTCCGTAAGCTCTGACCAGAAAAGCTGCCCCAGTGGTGCTGGAGCAAAACAAAACCGTGCCTGGCAGGTTCCAGCCACAGCGGGAACCGCAGGACCTGTCGTTTGCTTAGATTTAGAACACCAGGAAAAAGCATTTTCCAAATCTTTGCTTTCAGTTCTCCTCCAGCCCTCTGCCACAAACGTTCGGGTCCTGCCGACAGAGCACCCTAGGTCTGAAAAACAAAACACCTACAGCAGAACTGCACCGAGCTACCGGGCCACCTCCTTCCCTCTCAGGAGCTCTGACGGTGAACCTGCCTCACCCCTGCCCCTCTCTCACAACCCCTGCGGCGTTCAGACAGCTCCAAGGCCGCCCTGGACAGCGGTCATCTGAGGATACGGAGCATGTATTCCTCACGCAACGCACCTCCCGCGGCACGGCACTAAATATTTCCTCTGCGCTTCAGCATCAGCTGCTACGTGTAGTCCCCATAATTAAGTCTGCAGATCTATAAGAGCTAAAAATAATGCGATAGTTATTTCTGTAGTATAACCGTCCACGTGAGCTCCGCTGCTGTCACTTCTCTCTTTCACGGGAGAGAATCCCCTCAGGAAGGAGGAAGCCTCTGCTCCACCCTGCAGAACCGCCAGCAGAGGTGGACGGTGCTGCAGGAGCTCCCAAATCCTGCCAGCCCCTGCAGTGCCCCCAAAACAGCCTGGTGGCACGGGAGTTAGACCGGTCTGCCGCAGCCTCGTGCCTCGGGTCCTAAAACACGGACGATCTCCTCTTTGGTGTAGTTTCGTTAGACACCAACATCTCAGCCTCTCCTCCGCCCGGTCTCGCACTCGCTGCCCACGGGAACCGTGCCCGAGGGACAGCACCCCGTCTCCGTACGGAGAGAGGCGGGAGAAGAGCCACCGCACACCCTGCTGGAGTCTGGGGGGTCTCCTGGGGCTGCCTGTACTCAAGGAACAGCTCACCCCCGGGCAGGACGTTTACAGCCCAGCGCCACCGCCCCGCGCCAAGCCCCGGGCTCTCCAGCCAGGGCTGTAATGGAAACGCTGACAGACCCTTCAGCCCAGCGGCACCGGCAGGTGCTCCCACAATACGGGGCCATAATTCAATCAAGCCTTCGGCTGACGTCACGAAGCACACAGCAACTCCAGTGCTTTATGAACAGCACCAGAACCCCTGAGATTCAATTACAGCCCTGATATTCGATCAGGAGGCGTACTTAGCTGTTTTTAATGCAGCCAAACCTTTGTACCGGTTATTTATCAAATCGGGCGATCGTATTTAAATGTACAGTCAGAGGGAAAAGCGCATCGTGCCACGTCAACCTGACGATCCCAAATCTCAGCAACAAGGCAGGCTTTTCTTCGAGCAAAGCAGCACCAGGAGAGAGCCCAAGTTTTATACGCTACCGAGCGAAAAGAACCAAATCCCCATTTTCTTAGGGATTACGCACACACCTAAGAGCTGATTCAGAGAGTTCACTTTTCTTCCATTTTTGGACCCCTGAAGTTATCCTGACAGAGGTACTGATCGCTGCGTAGCGAACGTAATATGCAGTAGGGGGTTCGGTTTGGGTTTGTCACAATGAACTTTGCTGGAACCCACAGAAATAGCTCACGGGCCTGAAAGGAAGGTCAGAACCCCACGGCAGAACCTCCTCTTTGAAGCCTTCTGGGTTCTGCCCGCGACGAACGAAGCGCCGAGGAAGAGCCCCTTCTGCGGCAGGGCTCGGATCACCGTGGCGGCTCGCGTGCCCACGCGGCGACGCAGGGCGCGAATACCCCCGCGGATCCGCCGAAGCAGGGTGCCGAGGGCGGCACTGGCACCGGGAAGCGCGTTACAGGGCAGGAAGGGACGGAGCTGCTGGGAAGGCTGCCGGCAGCGTGCCAGCTCGCAGGCAGCGGATGACAACCTGCCACTGCTCGCCGAGCCCCCAGCAGGAGCCACCTCCCCTCTCCCGGCAGCCGGCGAGAGCCTCGGCTCCTCTGCCCCCGCCTCGGCGCAGCGCGGGTGCCCGCGCCAGGGCTGTCGGTGCCCGCTTCGCTTCGAGTAAACCCTGAAGGAAGGAGACAAAGCCCTGATGCCTGTTCCCCTGAAGGCAGCTGGAAACGAGAGGACCACGCGGCTACGGACCAGGCGAGCTGCCCGGTACCCCGCTGGGAGAGCAGGGCAGGCAGCCCCGCCGAGGGCCAGGTACACCGTGCGAACCTCGGAAACCTTTCGCTAGGCAGAACGGAAACCGTTCCATCCGACGAGCCAAGTCTTAGGGGACCAGACCGGTTCAGAGCCCTCTGCAAACACCGCAGCGCGCGGGCAGCGCTGTTTCCACAACAGAGCGATACCTGGCACAGACAACAATAGACCGTAGCTACGTCTTGTCATTACTACCAGTAGTAGTCTCGGAAGACAGCGTTAAACGGTGGCTGTCACAACAGCTCTCCCACGAACAATGCTGTTGCTGCACCTTCACCTGAGATACCTCCTCGCCACCCGGACCCGCCAGGATAACCCCGTTTGCCATGCCCCCGCTTGGCCGACACGCGGACCGCCTGCCCCAGCCTTCACCTGGGCAGGAGGAGGAACCGCGCCAACCTTGCGCAGCACTTTGCCTGCTTCTGTTAGCTTCCCAAGAAAAGAAATTACACGACGGCCTTTGAAAACATTAGGAAAATTATCTAAGAATTTGGCCGCTGCCGCCCCGCTGCTTCGCCAAGCGGCGCCGGGCAGAAAGCGGCCACCGCAGACGGGGCAGAGGAGAAGATGGAGCACACGGGTGTCAGGAGCCCACGGCTTTGCAAAGCCCTGCTCACAGGTTCGAAAACCTCTGCGCGGCACAAATGGCAAGAGGCAGATTCCGGCATTTGGGCCGTATCCCCCGGGGCGCGCGACACCTCCCAGACGACAAAAGAAGCGGAGGCCCCTCGACATCTCATCGCCTCCGACTGACGGGCAGCATCAGCTGCGGGAGGGCAGAGGAGGAAATCTGGTGGTGACTTCTTCTTAGCGGTTAATAGTACAGAATAAATAACCCCAAATCGCGCGATTCGAGGGACTCGGTTTAACCGCTGCTCTTCCTCCTCTTCCGAGGTGCAAGAGGAACGCCACGCACCGTCGGCAGAGGCTGGCAGATGGTCCATGCTGTGACACGTACATTAATTTTATATGCCTACGCCTTCAGCAGGCCACGTCAAACCCCGCCAGGCTGTGCCGGCTCTTCTCTCCGACTCCAACTAGAAATTCATCTGAGCCACGGCAGCGTGCTCTGGCCGGGGGACCCGCCTCACCTCGCCTGCCGCAGCCAGAACACGGCGAGCCTCGCCTCGGCAGATCGCGGGGTCCTTCGGTAGGGAACGGGCATCGCCACAAAACCGTTGGCGGCGCTGATCCGGAACGCCCCGGGGCCATCTCCGGCTCCTCTGGCAGCCCCGAGGAGATGCAGGCACCGGACCTCCGGGAGGCTGCACCTCACAAGCTCCCAAACAATAGCCTGCCTCTGGCTCAGAAAACCACCGTCCACCT
Source organism: Bucorvus abyssinicus (assembly GCA_009769605.1). Classification (NCBI taxonomy): domain Eukaryota; kingdom Metazoa; phylum Chordata; class Aves; order Bucerotiformes; family Bucorvidae; genus Bucorvus; species Bucorvus abyssinicus. The sequence goes on from CM020063.1 coordinate 1,192,314, forward strand.
CTTGAACCGCAGCTTCCCTCCCTCCTTAGCTCTACTCCGATCACAGCCGCCGCCCTGGTACCCTTTATCAGTTTAGGGGAAAGACCTTCAAACCACGACAGGCACACACCCCTCACGGAACAACCGCAGACCTGCTCAGGCTTCTGGGCACGGAGCTACCGCGCACCGTGCTATCAAACGCTGCAAACCGCAGCCCCGGGGCCGCCGGGGTCCCCTCTCCTCTGCGCCTCGCAGAGACACACACGGCCAGCCAGCAAACACGCCTTGCCATTAGAAGCAAATGTTTCATCTGTAAAGCTTACAAAATGGCTTTGTTTATCATAGCGGAGGAGAGGGGGGGAAAAAAGGGAATAATTTTAAACTCAAACCAAAACTGTTTATGTGACAGCTTTTAGCGCTCCGCGATTCTCTGCCGTTGAGAGAGATTCGCGCAATCAACAGCATAAACTTTCATTACACAGTTCTGGTAGAGATGTTGACGTGACTTAGTTGTTCATCTGTTAGTTAAGTGATTGCCTCACTGCCATACTACGGTAAAGATATTTGCTGATCTTGCCAAAAAACATCAAGCAGTTCACTCGCGGCGTTCCCGGGACCCCAAAGCTTGTGTTTCAATGCTCTCACTTCCTAGGTCAGGAAAATGCCAAAGCACTTCCAAACTTCAGCAGTGCTCTAGGTCGGGGGGTAATAAATAATTCTATCACACGCCCATTCTGCAGCAGCCAAAAACTAAGCGGTGGAAGACTGAAGTCTGCGTGAGCTGGTGATCAGGAGGTGCGCAGGCTCACCGGTGTTCGTGCCTATTGCCTGTGGCTGGGGAGCGCAGGCACTGGGCGCTGCCCCCCCCTTGACAAAAGCCACGGTGAGCCTGGGAGTGCCACGGGCACACACCGAATGGGAAGAAGCCAACTTGTACCTCCCAAACGCCTTTTTTCCCCCCTCTCCATCCCCTACCGAACACTCTGCACTCCTCTCTCATGCCAAGCGAGACCTAAGTTCAGTGGTTTAGCAGACAGACTTTGTTCACAGATACCTCGATCCACTGGATGATCTAAACCACGACTTCTGCGGCTGCTAAATTTGGCAACGGCAGGAACAACCGTCTCCTCCAAGTGACATTTGGCTGGATCCGGCCCCCAAGCACTCCAGTCTCTCAGACAGCTAATGTGTTTGTTTCTGAATTATTAAATGCATTCAGCAGCCGTGACAAGGTAGACACGCAACGAGTGTGACAAAAAGTATTGAAAAAAAAGAAGGCACAGTGTTCCACCGGGCATGGCCGAGCCGTTTCGCACACAGAGCCAGGGCAACCTTTCTGCCGAGCGTTTGTTCAGACCCTCTTCCATTTCATGCGGCTCGTTTTCTTCTGACAACCAAAATCAAGGGGATTCACTTTATTGTTCCCTTTTTTTTTTTTAATTTTTTAATTACCACGGTAGGACCTTGGCTCCAGATTTAAATACCTGTGAGGGCTCGCCGGCGGCTCCGGGACATCCTCTGCGGGACACGCTCACGCTGTGAGCAAGGTACAAACTCTCTCTCTCCTCTGTAACTAAATATTTAGCTGCCCCAAGTGTGCGCTGCGGTGGCGTGGGCCAACCCACAGCCCGTGGCGTGGGTCTCCTCCTGCCCCCCCAGTCCCCTCTCCAACGGGACGCGGAGGGGAGGAGGACCGACCGCTTCCCAAGTAAACATAGCTGCAAGGATGGGAGGTAACTAGCATTCTTCTTCATCATAATTACGAAACGTTAGGGATGAAAAATATGGAAGCAGTTGCCTTTGTGTGTCTACGGAACTAAAGCCTCAAGTATTTTTCCACCGGCAAAACAAGCGAGGGGTGTGAGGGAGGACAGCCCCGAGCTGGCAGCAGCGGCAGAGCCCGCCCGGGCCAGGGGACGGAGGGTCCGGGGCTCGGAGGTGCCGTGCCCTGCGCACCGGCGTGCCAGGGGCCTGGAATGCCGCCTGGCAAACCCAGGAGGAACGTGGTGCAACACGCAAGCGAAGCCGACACCCACACCACCCCCCGTCTGCTGGGGGTTCTGGCAGGGACCGTCACGAGCGGGGACGACGCTGCAGAGCCAGCGATGGAGCTGCAGCGGCTCCGCACCCGCCGCGCTGCCTGCCCTTCAGCATCAGCCGTACTTCTCCATATGCTTGAAATTCCTCGCCTTTGGGGGATTTTCCCCCTTTTTGAATGGCAATCCCGCATTACGACCCCCAAATAAATGCCGTTCATCCCAACTCCTCCCTGGAACAGGGCGTGCTCTTCCCCAGCATCGCTCCTCCTGCCGCGGCCAGGACCTGTGCTCGCACCCCGAGGTGTGCCCAACCCGAGCCGCCACCAACACCCCCTCAAGAAAAACACGGTGTTTAATCCAGCTTCTCTGATGATCAACCAGTAATAACAAAATTATGCACCTTTCCCAGAAGGCCACCCTCTAAAAATGAACTGCCCTTAAAAAAGCCCCTGTATTTGGTTAGAATTTACCCACAGACACATCCAAAGTTAAAAAAAAAAAAAGGGGGGGGGACTTGAAAACCGAGCAGAATTTGGGATTCCACTGTTAAAGATGCATTAATTCATAATCGCTGCCACTCTAACGCAGGCCAAGCCCTAATCAAACTAATGGCAAAATTAAAAGCAAGTCCTTAAACCCCTCAGAGCGGCTTTGCTGTCTCCAGCGATGTCTGCGCCAACCAGGACCGTCCGCCCCGCGCGACGGGAGCGGCCGGTCGGAAGAATTCTGGTTTTCCACTCGCACCCTCGCCATACCCAAACACACACACGCAGCGGGCGACCTGTCACCGACGCTGGAAACCTCGGGCCAAATTAAACACCTAGACCAGGAGAAGCAGGAGTTGAACATCATCAGCAAGAGGTGGGCTGTGATTAACGGCTCGAAAGCTGAAATACGCCAAACGCGACAGACCGGCCAAATTCTTTAGCACCACAATTGTTGCAAAGCTGCTTCCAAATCCACTCCCCAAATCAGGCAGCAGCCATCAGCATCCTCCCCTTATTCTACAGTGGCTCGCACTGAGAGCGTGGCAAACGCCGTTACCGCGGGAGCTGAGGTAAACTACTCGGAAAAATTTAGAAGAGGCAGGAAAATTAATTTTATTTTGGCAACCGTCCTAAAATAAGGGAAAAACAAACAAACAAATAATAAGGGGAAAAAAAAGAAGACAGAAAAACGCTGCTTCGTTCTAATGGGTGTGTATTGCTCCAGTTAAGTAACAGGTATTAAATCACTCGACAAACACAATATACATTTGAGGTGACTCCAGGGGAGCTTTCTTAAAAACCATTTCGCCCCCCAGCCCTCCCCGCTAAGGTCAGAGTCTCGCCACCAGCCCGGCGGAATTGTTTTAGTGCTCTCTGCTGAACACCTGCAAACATCAAACAAAAACTCCTGCTCCTTTACTGGCTTGACAAAAGCCTTTCATGTGAAAAATGCTCCACGGGAATGTCACGGCTGTGGCTCAGGTTACATTCCTTTCCCCCGCGCAGCCCTCCCCGGTTCTTCACGGGGGAAGAAGCCATGGTTGTGAAATTACAGATGAAAAGGCAACGTGGCTTTACTTCATTTTCCTTCCCCCGTTACAAATCACAGCGGAGCATCCCACATGAGCTGGGCAAAAAGCCCCGAGGATGACTTATCCCCATGCTTCCTCAAGGACGGGTAGCCTCACTTCGCTGCTTGGGATCACTTTTCTTTGGGGTCTTGGTTTTTTTTTTCTTTTCCTCCCCCCTCAAGAGAAGTTTGGGGTTAACGCGGAGGAATGACATCCCAGGTTCCCCAGCCCAGCCAACACCATTTCTGCAAGAGGACGGTCAGCAGGAGGTCAGCGGGCGCTCCAGCGGGGCTGTGTCCGGGGGGAGGCCAAGGCTGCACGCAGCTCGTTAGAATTCCCCGTTATCGATAGGTGTAATTAGAACAATAACCTGTGCTCTACGCTGCTAACGGAGCCGCCACGGAAAACAGCCCTTGCAGCAGCTGCCCGGGCGCTATCCCACCGGAGCAGAGCGGCCCTTCTCCAGCCCCGGCTCCCCATCCCAGCGCTCTGGGGACGCAGGACTCTGGCTCGGGGCTGGCTGGCCAGCAAGAGCCACGGCCACCGCCTCCAGGCCAGGCGCCCACCCTGGCGCCCAGCAGCACGGGGGCATCACACCCGCTCCCGGGCTCTGACAACTTTTCTGGCACCCCTGAGAGCTCCCTGCGAACCTCCCTGACTGAGAACCAAGCGACCGAGATGTATCTCGTGAATCCAGGGTGATCTGCCCTTGGAGGAGCGTGCCCGGTGCCGCACGCCGCCGTGCGAACGCTGCACCAGCACGCAGCCCGCGCTCCTTTATCAAGCATCCTCCACCAGCGGAGACCGGGTGTTCCAGCCCTCACACGCTGGGGACTTCGGGAGTTATTTTAAACGGCCTTTGTCTTAATATTAGTGACTGACTTCAGCTCACCAAATTATTTGCACGTCTAAAACGATGCGCCAAAGCGACGCGAAGCTCCCAGATTTAGAGGCAACAAAAGCCCAGCCAACGCCCCGGGTTCAGCCCCTGCTCGGGGCTGTCCTGCGGGTTCTCTGACCACCACGACTCCGCAGACGAGGCTGCCGACGCATTTATTAACTCTAACTACCCAGTCAACTGCTGTTCGACCGAGCGGTGGTGGCTGCAGTGGCTGGTATGTGAGCATGACAAATTGATTCATCTGGCACAGACGCTCTTCGCTTCTCTCCAGTGAAAACAAATATAGTGAACATTGTGTATTCGCTTAAATCGGTTATTAAAATGAGGTAATTCAGAAAACGACCGACAACGGGATCAAAACCCTTCGCTTGTGCGATACAAGGCGAATTACATTTGGAAAGTTATTCGAACCCAACGGTAAAAACCTCCCAGTCGCCCTCTTGATGATCCAACCCAGTTTGTGGAGACAAAACCAAACCACGTTACTATTCTGCGACTCCGGACAGAGTAAAATGCGCCAAATGGGTGCTGAAGCGCTGCAGGCGGCACTGGACCTAGGGTCTGTAAAAGGCGTGTGACAGGCTGCCCTCCCCGAGGAAGTCCTCCTTCGGGAAGCAGAAGTTAACCGAGGTAGCGGCGTGTTGAACACAGCTGGCGGAGCGGACCAGAGCGGAGAGGCTCCTTTAACGGAGCCCCAGCAGCACATACCGGGCACGGAGCTGTCTGCAGTGACGTGTCTCTATCTCGTAGCCACTGGCAGGGTGCAGGGCAGCCTGTCCAAACCCCCTCTGACTCAGAGCACTGCTCGCCGTGTCACCGTCCCACCTACAGCGCGGCGCCATGCGCCGCTCCCCGCGCCCGGCAAAGCCCGCGACCCTCTGCCCGGGGCCGGGTTTGTGTCCTCCGCAAAGGCGGGGAACCCTCTTCACCCAGCTTCACCTCAGAGCTAGGAAACTGCACCGGCGCGAGGATCTTTGCTAGTTTTACTTCTAATTTGTCAGGCATATAAAAGCCGCCACGTAAAACTTGGGTTGCCAGACAATTATTGCACACACATGTTCCACCGCAAAGAGCTCCGAGGTGGCTTTTGTCACCAGGTTCTGGGGAACGCAGAAGTGGCCCCTACAGCACCGCCGCAGCCCTCCACACAAACAAATCCTCCAGCTACCTCTCAGGGACCCCGCCAAAGCAGCCAAATATTGAGGCGGCGATCGCCCTGACCTCCCCCAGGACAAGGAACCAGCCTGCGGACGGCAGCGCGCCGAGAAACGTTCCACCAGCCAGCGGGGCTCTCTGCTCCTGAAGAGTCCTGGCCCCGGCAGAGGCTGGGGTTGAGACTCCGATACTCGCCTACTTACTTATTTATTTGCCTTCAGCAGCCTCCGACTCTTATTCGCAAAAGCCACCCTCACGCAGGAGGTTTTGGTTATGGTTTCTGACACACACAAGAGAGCGTCTGAAATTGTAAATAAAAACCTCCGCTGCCCGATTGAAAAAAGGCTGCAACTCGCTCCCCTCGAACAATCACACAGAGAAGTTTAGGGGGCTTAAAAAAAAAATATCATAAAGGATGGAAATGCTGTAAAAATGTCCCAGCCTTGGGGAAATACCACCACCACTAATAATAACAGCCAGCACTTAGCCTAACTCCGCTCCAATCTGAATGAATCTGCTCCCCAGAAGAGATTAACGCAACCACAACAAAGGTACTGCCTGTGGATAAATAACTACCGGCGTTTCGACTACGAGCGACACAAAAACCGTACATACTTGAGCCAGTGAAATGTCCACTTGCCAAGGAAGTTGGTCCATTTTTCCCACTGCTCACAGGAGGTGAAAACATCTAAAAAAAAAAAAACACAAAAACAAAACAAAGAGGCATTACTAGTGGAAAAGCAGAGATTCCCGAGTCCACCGTCGGGCAAAAGTTCCGTCCGCGTTGGCTGTGACCTACGCTGGCCGCGGAGCCCCGTCCCCCCCAGCCCCGGCGAGGAGCCGGCGCTGCTCGCAGCCCCCCGCAGCAGCCCCTCGCCGCCGGCGCCGCCGCTCTACGAGGCTCACTAGCTCCCCGCGCAAGAGTCGCTTCCCGAAGAGTTGGAGCGCTCCCGGTCCCCGCAGCCGTGCCCGGGCTGGGCAGCGGGGCTCGCCGCCCTCGCCCGCCGACAAAACAAAAAACAGCGGGGCTTTTCGCCGAAACCTTGGCCATAAACGTAGCGACGTCCATCTCCATCCCGCTCGAGGACTCGCCTGGCATACGGGAACCCAGAGCACCACAACGCCAAGTGCCACCTGCCCTAAATCCTCATTTCGCCTCTACCAGGAGAGCAGTTGAAGCAAGGCTCGCTCCCTCGCTCTCTCCCCCTCTCTCGCGCTCCCTCGCTCCCTCCCTAGCATTTATTTCGACCCTAATTGGTTTCTCTCTTCTCCGACGTGTCTAGTGGATAATACGCACCTTCCCTGAGTCAGAGCCTGCAAAAAAGCGAAGGAACAAATGGAAAAAGTGCAACGAGCAAAGAGGGGGCTGCGAAGCTGCCTCAGGCGGCGTTGGCTGGCCCCACTTCCCCCAGCCATTCCCCCAAAGCGAGGGCTGGAGCGGCGGCAGCAGCAGCCTGCGGCAGCCCCGGCTGCGCCGGGGGGTGGGGGGGGAGCGGGCTTTGGCGGGGTGTCGCTGGTCTCTAGGAACGGCCGTGCACCTCGCAGCGAAGCGGTTCTCCCCCCCCAGATAAATCAATAAGGGGGCCGAGAGCTGCTCCTGACATATTGGGGGGGAAGGGAGGGGATGGGGAGAGGAAGGAAGGGGCTGGCAGGGGGAGGGGGAGCCTGACAAAACTAGACAAGTGCACACGTCCGGCTTAACGTCTGGCCTCCGGACCAGGAGCTGCCCGGGGAGACAAAAAAAGTACTTTTTTTTTTTTTTTAATAATTTAAAAAAAAAAAAAAACAAACCAGCACCATCTCGCTGGGAGGCTCCGGAAAAGATTGGAGCAGTTTTCCTGACAGCAGAAGCCATACGAGATTCCAGTGAAAACTTTAAACCGAGACAGTCGTGGATTTCTTTGCACTTTCCATGTGCCAAAAACCGAAACAAGGGGAGAACTGAAAACAGAATATCAGCGACTAATTAGCAATTAATTAGTTCATGTGCCAACAACGCTCCGAAAGGTAAAGCACAATAAAAGTGCTCGATATTGCTATTAAACTGATGATGAGAAATGTTCGGGTTTAGGGGCGCATGAATTCTTACAGACATCCAAGACATTAAAATAAGCTGCGAACACAACCGCATCTCCCATCACATACAATAAGAAATAACAAAACGACTCTAATTTTTTGGTTTTTCTATTTTTTTTTAAGCAAAAAGGTATTTACCATGGTTCTAGCTGCTGATTAAAAATTGCCCAATGTACTTCGATCAGTTTTGTTTTGTTTCTGTCGCTCTGCTTTTTGCTCGGGGTTTGTTTTGGTTTTTTTTTTTTCAGTTTACCAAATCAGCTAGAAGATTATTTTTTTTTTTGTTACAGCTGTTGTTAATTTCCACCGTTGTTTCTTACCGCACTGAAATCCAGTAAATCACTCAGTTCTTTGTCCGTCCCTAAGGCAGCCATTCGCTGTTGGTGATGCATTTTAGCAAAATCACACAAACCTAGAAACATGGAAATAACCGCAATCAGAAACCCAGTCCCGAGCCTTGCGGGAAACACAATCGGGTGGGTCGGGGGGGTGGGGGTCGGGGGGGTGGGTAGCTCAGAAGGAGGGAGGGGAAAAAAAGATGGAGGGGCCGCAAAAAAAAAAAAAAAAAACACCCCAAAAAAACCACCACGACCAAAAAAAAAAAAAAAAAAAAAAAAAAAGCGAGGTTGTATTTCCAAGGAGGCGATCGGAACGCGGTAACATCCACTCTAAACCCAGCTCCGGAGGAGGACAAAAAAGAGGCGGCCTCGCTGCCGGAGCATCCTTTATGCAACAGGAGGTTCAGCAGCGAGCAGCGAGGATCCCGGAGCAGCAACTGCCGCCATCCGCTCCCAACTTTTTCCCTTCTCCTTCTTCCACGCAAAGTGGCGTTTCGAGGCAGAAGCGGCCGAGAGCGACAGCAGCAACGACAGGAAAAAAAAAAAAGGGGGGGGACAAAAAAAAAAAAAAAAAACCAGCGATGCGAAGCGGCGGCTACGGCGGCGCCGGTGCGGAGGGACGCGGGGCGGGGGGAGCCGCGAGCAGCCTTTGACAATGAGCCCCAATTCCTAATTTGCGGAGAGGAGGAGGAGGAGGAGGAAGAGGAGGGGGGGGAATAACAACAACAGCCCAGGAGCGGCTCGGGCCTGTGCGGAGTCCGAGCGCCCGGCTGGGGAGGGAGGGAGGGAGGGAAGGGGCGCGGAGCGCGGCGCAGCGCAGCGCGGCGCAGCCCCCCCGCCCTGCCCTGCCCTGCCCTGCCCTGCCCCGGGCCGTACCCGCCGATGCCGGAGCCGCGGCTCCGGCCGCCGCGCCGGGGCACGGATCAGCCTTGAAATTTCCGCAGCGCGGCCGCAGCCCCCCCCGGCCAAGCCACTTTATACGGGGCTGCGCGCACACGTGATGCGCGCGCCTGGCCAGGGGGAACGATATTCCCCCCCCCCCCTTATACCACCCAGTCCATATTATTATTATTTTTTTTAAACTCCGCTTTGTTTTGGTTTGTTTACCCCCCCCCACCCCGGTCTCCCCCCCGAGCCCGGCGGTCTCCCCCGGCACCGCCGCGAACTTCGCGGAACCGGCCCCTCGAGTCGCGGATACGCTCAAGTTTCTGGGGACGATGCCAGCGCCCCCCCCCCCCCCACTTTTTATTTTCCATCTCGCCACCGCGGGCCCGACACGCTCCGCGGAAAGGAGTTCGCCGTCGTTTTCCGGTAGGAAATAAAGCAGCGAGCGATCGCGCTCCGCGGCTGCACCTTGGAGTAGCTCTCCCACGTGTAGTTACACCGTGCGGGCACGGCTAGAGAGAGGAGCGCAGATTTAAGACCCGCGCGGTGTGTGCGCGCTAGCGGCGGTTACGCATCGCGTAACTTGCGCCTCTTTAAATAACACATCGGGATCGACAATGAGAGAGAGAGAGAGAGAGGAAAAAAAAAAAAAAAACCCAAAACCACAGACAAGTTACTCTAACAGCAAATTGTAACTTTACCTTAAATGGCCACAAATATGGTCACAATATTCCAAGGGGGAAAAAAAAAAAAAGGAACAAAAATAACAAAAATAAAAAATAAAAAAAAGAAGAGAGGAATCTTCTGCCCAAGTGCTTTATTATCTCAGTGGTGTGTGACCCTCCGAAACCACCAGAAAGTACCGAAAGTGTCAGTGCTGCTCCGGGCTGCTCCGCGGCTCTGCCCTAGCCCTGGCTTTGTTGGGACTGGGGGGTCCCGACCACCGACCGCCCGCCACCGGCTCCCCCACCCCGACGGCCGAGCCGCCAGCCACACCAAAAAAAAAAAAAAAACACCACACCAGGAAAAAAAGAAAAAAAAAACCAACCCAAAAAATTAAAAAAATAGGCAAAAACCAAGCCGGTCCGACAACTTTTCGCTCTATTGTTTTTACGAACACATGGTGACTGACGAAGTGCGAGCGCCGGGGCGGCTCGGGGACTTTCCCCCTCCGTCCTTCCTTAAAAAAAAAAAAAAAAAAAAAAAAAAAAAAAAAGGGAAAAAAAAAAGAAAAAAAAAAAAAAAGGCGAAACCCCCCGAGCGAGCGCGGAGCCGCCCGTCCCGAACTTGTTCCAAGTTTACAGCGCTCTCCTCCTCCTCCTCCTCACCACCACGGCCTCCCCCGCGGAGACGCGGATAATAGCATCGTTCCCTGGAAGACACATCGCCAGCCGCTCACATCCGGGCAACGCCGCCGCCTTATAAGCGCCGCCGCCGCCGCCGCCGCTGCCGCCGCGCCGCCGCCGCCGCTCGCAGACAATGACGACGGAGGGGCGGGCGGGACGGCGCGGCGCGGCGCGGCCAGCGCGGGGCGACCAAGATGGAGGGGCCCGCCGCGCCCTGCCGCGCCGCCGGGAGCCCGGGGCTGCGGCTCCGCCCGGCCGGGGCGGGCGCGGGGGTGCCGGGGGGCGGGTTGGTTTTACCGGGGTAATGGGAGCGGAGCGCGGAGCTGCGGAGGTTGCGGGCAGTTGGAGCGGGGAGCGGATGGGGAGGGGGGAGGAGCGCTGGGGAGGGGAGACGGGCGAGGGCAGCGTGCGCAGGTCGGGGCAGAGCGCGGGGGAGCCGGCCGGGAAGGGGTTAAGGAGAGAGAACAGCCGGGGGGGTGGTGGTGAGGGGCTGGGGCTGCCGAGACCTTCCCGTGCTTAAAGGGACCTCCGAGAACCACGGGGAGGGGCTTTGAGCAGGGGCTGTTGGGACAGGACAAGGGCTGATGGTTCGACTGACAGAGGGAGATTCAGAGCAGAGAGAAGGGAGAAATGTTTGACCCTGAGGGTGGTGAGCCCCTGGCCCAGGTTGCCCCCAGAGCTGGCAGAAGCCCCATGGCTGGCACCATGGCAGGTCAGGTTGGCCCTTGGGGCTCTGAGCAAGCTGCTCTGGTTGCAGATGTCCCTGCTCCCTGCTGGGGGCTGGGCTGGAGGAGCTTGGAAGGTCCCTTCAACCCAAACCAGCCTGTGGGTCTATGAAATGGTGGGGGGGACAAAATCACAGAACACTTTTGGTTGGAAAAGCCCTTCCAGCCCCTCGAGTCCCCCCGTTCCCCCAGCACTGCCAGGTCCCCACTGACCCCTGTCCCTCAGCACCACCTCCACACGGCTGGGAAACCCCTCCAGGGATGGCGACTCCACCACTGCCCTGGGCAGACAGCAACACGCCTGCACAACCCCAACGGGACAGAAATGGGTCCTCAGGGCCAACCTCAACCTCCCCTGGTGCAACTGGAGGCCGTTTCATCCTACTGCTTGTTCCTTGGGAGCACGGACCGATCCCCAACCTTGGTCCAACCTCGTTTCAGGGAGTGGCCGAGAGTGAGGAGGTCACCCCTGAGCCTCCTGTTCTCCACACTACAACTGGAGAGAGGGAAGGATCGAAGGAAGGACCGCAGGGCCCAGGCCACACCTTGTCCCACCACACACCTCACCTTGTCTCAACAAGATGTTTTCTTGCACCCACATTACTCTGCTGGGCCTGGAGAGGAAACTGTGACCCTAAAAGCAGTATTAGAAAAATACAGGTGCCATCAGTTTAAACCTTTTGGAACCAGAGGGTTTGCAGACACCCACACGATGCTGTGGGACCAGCACAGATGTACTGGGCAGGACCATCAGTGGTGGCACCACGGCACCGTGTGGGTGCACGGTGAAGGCTGCTGTCCCCATGGCTGGTGTGGAGGATCTTCCCGCATGGCCTTAAAGCCAAGTGAGAAATGGGTGTCTGGGAGGGGGGTGCCCCTGCCACCCCGGATGTTCTCCTGTGGCTGTTGAACCTCAGCGTGAGGATGGGTTTGTTCTTGGACCAGGACTGCTGGTGGCCTGCTCCGGTAGACTCCTCCCTCAGGAGCCACCAGCGTGCCCATTTCTCACACGAAGTAGTGGTTCAGAGAGACCGCTCACCCGCTCATCACGCTTCTAGCTGAGCTGCTGGCCCGTGTGGAAGTCCGCCTGCAGTCCCAAAGTCGCATCAAGTTTGGGGCGCCTCCAGAACAACTCCATCACGTTGTGTATGGGTCAAGGAGGCCACACTGGGATGCTTTAGGTTCCCGATGTCATCCAAGGCACAGGTGGCGTTGGCAGTCAGGATTTTGGCTTCAGGAGACTTACGGGAACATTTCGGGGACAGTTACGTGGTCAATATTCCTGCTCTTAGCATATTGGCTTCAGTTCGTCTCCAAGGGCTGCCTCGATGGCCAGAGAACCGAGTTCAGGCAGGCTGGACCTGTTCCTGAATAGAACCGGTGACAGCCACGGGACCTGGCCGTGTGTTTCATCACGCTCCCTGCCGTAGATGTTTCTTCGGGTGCCTTGTAGACGAAGAGTAGCTGTGGGAAAGCAGCAAGAGCAACGTGCTCCGTGAGTGAAGAGAAGCTGGGAGCTGCGGGCACCCACTGGTGGGGGGCAGCCCCACAGCCCTGGCCACAGCTCCACCACCAGTGCAGCTCTCCTCAGTCAAAGGTCACCACATCACAAGTGAGGTCTGAGGCCACCTGGGAAGTCCTGCAAGGGCCTGGGAGCTGCAAGGGACGGGGCGTCTCGTGCCCCTGCTGTACCCCCAGAAGGCCTGGGGCAGACTGGGGCTCAGGCAGGGGCTGGGGGTGGCTCAGGTGGACATCTCCAGGCCCTGGCTGCTTCCTCAGGCAGTGCAAGTCCCTGGGCGCCGTCCCTTGAAGCAATGTGGGTGGCTGTCAGAGGATGGAAGCCCCTGCCTGATGGTGAGGTGAAGGTACCCAGTGCCCTCGTCCCCAGAGCGTGGTGAGGGGCGCGGAACCAGTGGGGAGGGACGGTTTTAGTGGCGAGGGCTCCTGGTACCCAGAGCTGGGTGGCGGGGGACTCGGCAGGCTGGTAGGTGCGAAGCGCAGCCGTTTCCCTCCGTCACTGGAGTTGTTCTATCTGTGAGTTATTATTCCCCTGGCACCGGCAGTGGTCTTCACGCTGTACGGGGTACAAAGAGCAGACGGGGCCGGTGCCAAATTGCTTATTGTTTGAAATGCAGATTTGGGTTGTTTTTTTCCTCAAAGTGAATCAATACATGGAAAATGGGGGGAGGAAAAAGAAAAACCAGTATGAGCCCAGAGAGGAGCGACAAGGCTTTGTTTAATTATTTAACCCGGTACCGCGTCCGGGGTCTCCAGGTAGCACCGAAGAAACGGAGCATTAGGAGGTGTTAAACTGGGAAGGAACAGGGGCTCGTGAGCCCCGCTTTGGACCACATTTGGAGAGGAAGAGGAGAGCGGGGGCTGCCGGTGCTCTGATGGCGGCCCCTCACGGCGAGGGGCTCACAGACCTCCCGCAGGACCGGGTTCCCCCCGAGGACCCAAAATCACGGTCCTGCGCCACGAAGCGCGTGGGGCTGGCAGGCTGGAAAGTCCTGCGGGGGGTGCGTGGCGGGCTACGGGGGGTTGGCTTTGGGTTGCCCAGCCAAAGGGATCGCCCAGCTGCCGCGCTGGCCCCCGGGGTTATTTATTTTGCCATTTTAATGCCCTGTGTTTTATAGCGTCCCCATATGTTCGGTTTTCAGTGCGCCACAGTCTCGTACGGACAATTCACAGATGTTGCTGTGGACCGAGAGGGGCTGCTGGCGGTTGGGCCTTTTAGCACCTCGGAGGAGACGTGAAGCCATTTGGAACCTGGCGGCGTTGGCTGAAGGACGAGCTTTGGGCAGACCGTCACACCTTGAGGTTCCTGAATGTCCCCGTTAACTCTCTATCTCCAAAAACATTTTTTCCACCCTTTGAGAGCAGGACATCCAAGTCCTACCCTGCATTTTGGTCCAGCTGGGGGCTGTGATGGTGCCCGTCTTCATTCCCATAAAAACCCATCAAAACGTGGCCGTACCATAAAGGCGTGGAAGAGTGGAGTGGGCACATGTTCGGTGCACAGCTGTTACGGACTCACAGATCAGCTCCGGACCTCTTATCAGAATCAACGGATTCATGTTCCGAGGCGCTGTGTGGCCGCAATAACTGGTCCTGTGGAAGGAGGCACCTGGAAGCCGCTCATTGTGGTGGCACGGCGTGCACGGTACGGTGCCATCGGCGAGTCCCGGGGCCACGCACCAAACGACAGCGACCACACATGTAGCGAGAGGTAGTTTTTCAAACACTGGGTATTTTTGGCACTGAATCGAGAACACCCCTGTGCTTTGCCCAGCGATAACACCTTGCGGCTGTTTCCCCCCTCCACCCATTTGCTCTTTGAGACACAAGGGGGGCAGAGGACCGTAGGTCACACACACCTATAAAATACTCCACCTCACTTTATTCATAACGGTGGTTCACTGGAGGAGAAGCGCAAGCCAACAGTTTGCTGTCGCTGTCCCGTCCAGCTATGACCAGCGCTCGACAGCGTCCACGGGGTTCCTTGGAAGCCCAGAAACTGGGTAGATGGTGATTGCTGTGATACCAACCCCCAACCAGCTCCAGCGGGACCAAGTCGGACCTTTTGCAGCTCCTGGGCAGCCTTGTTGTGCCCAGCCCATCCACAGAAACAAGAATTGGGCTCTCACCTTTCTTCCCTCCTCAGATATGGCTGGGCTTGGAACTGATGGCTGCGGAGTCTGGAGGGAAATGAGGATATATCCGGATTTATGGGAGTAGGAAGCAGTGTCCAGAGTAAACCAGGATGTGCCTCTAGAGAGGAATTACTGCGCCAGACCCACGCTCTGCACGGATGGTCCTTTACGGAAAAGAGAGTTTATCCTTGGTTTAAGAGAACTAAGTTTTACAGAATATCAAGCAAATTTGCAAAATAGCACTCTTCTTCCAGAGTAACAATAATACTCTTAATATATAAATATTATTCTCCCAGAACACTAACGTTATCAACTTTATTCTAGAGTAGACTCCCTCTATCAACAAACTTTATCTCAGAGGCTACATCTATAGGTGCTCATGCTGAAGTTTATGATAAGTAGTGTCGTTTAGTAAAGCACAGTCCCATTTCCACCAAAATGAACCAAATTCATATAGCTTCATTAATTTCAGTAGGGTTTCACTAATAGGAGATTTCATCTATTGCCTCAAAAATATTTGTTCTCAGATGTCCATGGAGTGATAGTACAGGAGGAGAATACTCTTCTGCACTTCTGTGAATTCCTATTAAAATTTGAGTTGCTTTCTTACTCCCCGGTGGAAGAGCGTGCTTGGTTTCAATTAGAGGGAAATGCCATCATTTTGGGTCGCACCGCGTGGTTTGAACGGCGTGCAGCACCGTAGTCCGTGCGGGAGAAGGCAGCGGGGTTGGAGAAGGGCCATTCGGTCCAGGGAATATGCACGGCGCACGCTGCGGGGACAGGGGTTCCTCTGTCGTCATCACGGGGCTTGGGGCTACCTCTGTCACACCTTCCTGGGGGTGGAGTTCCCAAGTCCTGCAGCCTCACCACCAGTTTCGTGGATCCGAGCGGTCACAGCCCAGTTGGAGATGCTGTGGGCTGTAACTGCCCGTCGGCTTCGTGGGCAGCAGCGGCAGTCGGGGATATTTTGTCCTCGGTGAGGCTGGACGGTGTGTGCTGTATGTGAGGAATGTCCGCAGGCAAAAATCTTCAAAAAAATCAAACTATTCCATTCAAAGCATCAACCTCCGCACTGTTTTTTAATTCAGAAGGGATTTTCCATGTATTGTATTATTCAGTCCCGGAGCTGGGCATAGGTAGGGAGTTTCGGAATTACGTAGGTCGTGATGCGGCTTGGCTAAGACTGCAAAACGTGCCATAAAGCGATTTCTCATGCAGGCTTCAGCGGGTATCTGTAATATTGCAGCATCTGGAAAAAATGGTTTTCCGCTGGAAACATTCTTAAAATACTGATATTTTTTCATGGACTAGCAGCGAAATGTTCTTTGGAGGTGTATCACGGCTGATCTCCATCGTGAAAGGCCAGTAAACCAATCGTTATTTTTGTCTGCTGCGTGACATCCCCTTGCTGACTAAAGCACAGCAAGATGTTCTCCTTAAAACAATTTAATTGTTGGCTTTCCTCACAAAGCGGACAGACGGAGGCAGGGGGTTTTGGAATGGGACAGGCAGCCCAAAATGTCCCGTTCACCCAAACAGAAATGTGAAGTTTTGAGGTTTCTGGCCGAATTCCGTGTGCCGGAGAGGGGCCCCGTTGCCAGTTTGCCCTTCGTTAGGGGAAAGGAGGTTCTTTCTCCTAAAACCGAATCCACACAGTGTGAGTATGAAACAAACTGTTCTTCTCTTCCTTTGGGTTTTCTTTCTTTTCTGGTCTTTCTTCTGCCGTGGAATTTGTGAGCAGTCCTAAGTGTAACCGCAGGGATATCACAATTACCCGTTCAAAGCCAACTCCATCGCCACGTTCGAACACCAATCGTATTTTGCAAGTAGAGGCAGAAGTTTTGCGCTGTGAGAAAACATCATAACTTTTCGTAAAAGATGCATTTGGGAAGTTTAACTCTGCCAGTGTTTTGGGAAATGCCGAGTGCCCTTATTTTTCTTATGTCACAATTTCAACGAATTTTTGAATTCTAAAACTTAAAATAGTCTACAGATACGCTGGAGGAAGAGTTGGCATATGGAGCCTGGGCTGAGGCCATTGGCAGCTCTAAACCCCCGCCTGCTGGGTGGTGCTGATGCACCGCAGCTAACGTCTTCAGAGAGGGGGGACAAGTGTCACAGCTCACACGGGAGCAAGCTGCTGAACCAGTGCAGCTGGTCTGCAGGAGTTTTCCTACCTGCTTTTGCCCAGCTGAAGCCAGGCTGAGACAAGCGGAATTGTCTTCTGTCTGATGCTGCCCCTTCACACGTGAGTCTCCGCGCTCATAGGCTTTACCTGAAAATTTATTTTAAACTAAGACCAAGAGGAAAGTTCCCGATGTTTTATACAGCCCGCCTAAAAAATGCCGAGATAGGTGGCACTTCCTTTTCTCATCCGTCATGTGGAGGGACCCTTTTAGAGCCTTTATGAGACTTGAGAGTCTGTTCACCCAAAAGGCATTACTTATTGTATTGAGTGTGCTTTGAAGTCCCTAGAGTGATGGCAGAAAACCGTTACTATCATTATATATTACCACAATGTGTTATCTCTATTAACAACGTATGGGTGTTATTAAGTATTATTTTTATTATTGAGCCCAGACGCATAGAAGAGCATCAGAGATCCTTGGGTTCGGGAACATACATGGCTTGTCCTTATAATCTAATTACAAGACGATGTAAAAAATACATGGAAATAAGAACAGAAAAGGGATGAAGAAGAAAATAATTGAAAGGGTACATGGTGCTCGGATTAGTTATTTTCACAATTAGCTCCTTGAATGAGCTCCTAGACAAGCCGTACAGAAGAATAAAGGGCTCTCTCTGACGCGGGCAGTTGTTAGTGAAGCTGCGACTCTAAGTGTATTACGATTTAAATATAAAGAGCTTCAGGTTTCAGTTAAATGGATTTTGATTCTGCTTATTTTTCTAATGCTAGATTTGTTTCATTTCCACATTAAGCTCCTTTTATTAAACCACGCAGTGTGCGATAGAAATTTCAACCTTTGTTTCAAGTGCGACAGAGTTGTCTGGGAGCAGCCTAGGACATAACCGAACTGGTTTGTAAGGAAAGTGCCTAATAAAGAGATTGAACATAAAAGTTTAGCTTTTCTTTAAATACCCTGAACTGGAGACTCAGGTGTATTATTTCTAGATCCAGGAGAAGGTCTGTTCTGATCAGCTCGTAATTTTACCAGTGTTTTCTCTGGTTTGGTCAACAGAGGTCTAATTGTATGGACCCATCTCAGGTTTGCTGGGTCAAGTGCTGTATCAGCAGGGGAAAACAAAGGGAAGAGCTAGGGGAAACCTGCCCCAAATCCATCAGCATTTGGCCACAATTAAGTTGGTTATTTGGGATGAATATGAGGAAGGAAATTCTGCTAGAATTAGTTTTCATGGCCAACTAGTTTTAGTCATTTGTAGGGAACCAAATTCCATATAAAATTGAAGTTGGAAGGAGGTCATCAGGAAAAGATGACATGGGGGGATGCATGTAACCATGTACTTATGGGGAGATACATATATATGGACTTACTATATCTATATTGATGTATATATGTCCATGTTGTATAGATAGTGATATCTACAACCAGTCACAGTTAGTAGCGCGTCTCAAACGGCGGGTGGGGTATGTGAGATACTCGTTCACAGATTAACTCCATAAAAATATTGCCATCACGGATATTGCATAGAGAGTCGCAAACCTTTATCTTGCCTGACAAAAACCAGGGGGAGCTGCCAGAGGAACGATCATTCAGTGTTCTGGTGGTGGCGGAAGCAGGGAACCCACTGCATGAAGTCGGCGCTTTTCCCAGTGCCCATAAGGGCCGTCAGATTTTTGTGTCGTACAAGAAAAATGTCAAATAAACCAGAAGGGTTTATCTGGACCATGGGTTTTCCCTGGGAATTTTAGGTGGAAGCAATGGGAATCTTGGTGGGAGTTCATTGCTGTGAAAGATCAGTAGGTTGTTGTGAGACTGCCACTGGAGATTAGAGGTGGCTGTAGAAAAACATCAAGTGACCTCTCGTCGAGTTGTAAGAGAAAGGCTGTTAAAGGAGCACTTGCCTCAGAGGTGAAGAAACCAGAAAAATGGGAGCACTGTTCAAACCGGTTGTTGTGAAGATTCCGCGGGTGTTTTTTGAAAGAGCGAACCGGCCATCGCAGCGTTAAGCAATACGTGTATGTAAACCAGCGATACACGGTACCGCGGTAGGATTCCTCCTTCTGGTACAGTTAATTAAAAACTTCATGTAAAGAGAAAATGAAATCCTCAAGGAGCCTTGCTGTGGACGCCAAAATGTCTGCGGAAGAACCACCCAGAGTCTGTGCCCCAGCTTTCAGGAAATAGGTTTCGGGGCTGTTTTCTGGATTCTTACCTCTTAAACTAACTGTCCTTGCTGGAGACGTAAAGGCGGAGGCTGTATCAAATTTGGCAGTGGGTATCCAAATGACCGGTGAGACAGTTCAAAGAACGGCAAGACAATCTGTTCAGCTGCCTTTGGCCACTGCTGGCTTGGCTTCTGGTGAGGCCACCACATCACCCAAGGTGTCTGGAGGGAGTAAAGCAAGAGCGGCATGAACGTGCAACCACAGCTGACCAGACAACAGCGGCAAAGCCTATTGTAGCTGCGTATCTCACCGAACCCACAGCAAAGCACAGGTCTAATCCTCTTGACTATTTGGAATCCAAAGAAACCATCTGGCCAACATTCACACTTTTGGCTAATGAGTACCTTGGAAGCTCTCCCACTATGGTGTCATGTGGATGAACATGCAAGGCAGGGGGATTATATTCTCACTCCGCAGCCTCACTCTACAAACGCTTCTCTGTTTAAATTTCACGTCCGCTCGGGAAGTTATCCCTGTCAAATTCGACGTACTCATCCTCAGTTACCAGTATCACCATCCCTTCTGACCAAACAGGGACTCTGTGCGTCTTTGCTGGGGTTTCTGTCTCACGCTTTCCACTGTCGCTGCAAAAAGTCACCCCAAATCCTCAGAGATCCCATCAACAAGGTGTTAATTTTACAGACACGAGTCCTACCTTGTTCCCTTTTCCTAACAGAATGTCTCCTCTGCTCTTGTGAACCTTTTGCTTTGAGTTTCTTTCTTTCGTAGACCTTCTTTTGGGGGAAAACCTATCTTCTCCTAGGAACACATTCGGTATGAAGCCAGCTGCTTACTTCCTTCTGTCTATTTTCCACACCCCAGGCTGGACTTCAGAGGACTGCAATGAAACCAGCGCTCTCAGCAGATGTCTTTGGGCCACTGCAGAGCTTCCCCTGGCAGTAGAGCAGTGCCTACGCTCCGTTTTCCTACGCACACTGACAGGACGATGCTGAAGTCCGTGCTCAGAAGTAGGGACGTGAGCAGTTTTATCGTATGTGCTTGACTGTAAGGGTGGGTGTTTTAAATCCCAGTTAAGCAAGTGCTTCATGCTTAAACTTTGTGTTGATTCAAGGTGGGAACACACACGTGGTTAAAATTAAGCCTGGATTTAGTGCTCGTTTGGAGGCAAAACCTAAACTGCTATTTTTAGGCTCTGCCTCAGGAACCATGCCCTCTTCCTTTCCGATGACTTCAGTATTAGAAGTACCTCCTCTGACAAAAGGCATTTCTCTTTATCTCCCGGTGGGTTGCAGACATACTCGATTCGGTAGCAGCAACCTCAGCTGCGATCTCAAGGAAAATCCCCCCGAGGCTCCAGAAAGCACAAGCTGTTTTCGCTAGGCAAGCAGACAACGAGCTCGCACACCTCGATAGACGTGTAGCAAGATGCTCGCTGCATGGCAGTGGGCAGCCTATGGCAGCCAGCACCCTGCGAAAGCTCACCCTGGCCAGGAGGCAGCACGGGAAATCTGCTTCTCCAGTGCCCTACCCATCACATTGTTTTCCTACAGGTATCAAAGGACAGTAAAGAGGGAGATGACAAACTATTACGATTCAGAGTCTGGAGTGTTCAAGACAGCAAAGACGAAACAATGGCTGTTAGTGTCATCACAACGGCCGTGGTGTACGAAACCCCCAAGAGACCTACGTGAACGCGGCCAGGCTTTGCCAACCCGTAGTGAAGGGAAAGGCTGCAAAATTTCCTTACCGTTTCCTGAAAGGAGACTCTTGAAATGAAAAACTTTCTGGTCTATTTAAGGCACGAGATGACTAGCTGAAGTCACAGCTGAGTATTGCGGGTAGAAATTTGAAGTTACTCATCAATGCTACCTACACGTGGGAGTCAGGCCACCAGACTTCTTCTGTTCTTTCAGATTATTTGCTTTGCTGCAGAATAAACCCCAGGCAGCGCGATGTTTGTGCCAATATTTCTTTCTCTTTCGGATAATCCATTGTGTGGGATGAAATCTCTATTTCTGCAAATGTTTTAAGGATTAGATATTCAGTCAGCACCAGGTTTTAAAAGTAGCTCTTCTGAAAAAAAGAGATAGGGCGCAAACAGAGCTCTCAGTCTGGCTATGGCTGAGCAGGAACCATGCGAGCAGAGGAGAACGCGGCCCCAGCGGATGTGAGTGCCAGATCACTCAGTAAAACCCAGTGATTACTGAACTAAGAGACCAGAGCTTCTTCAGAACACAGCTGCACTTGTGCACTAAAAGTCCAGGGAGAAATCTTTGCTTGTCCAAAATCATTTAAAATGCGTTGGGCGAAGATACTTAGGTATCCTGACAGCTCGTCTTTCACCGGCGTCTTCCTGGATCTGAGCTCCTGAATCACTTGGGCAATTTTACACAACTCGTTCACCCCAAATAAATAATCTTGAACAAACCCCACACTTTTCAGTAAAAGGCTTTCTGAGTGACGGTAATGTTCCACATTATATCAAACATAGTAATTAAGTGTCTCATTTAAAAGAAAATATTCTTATGTGCTATCATCTATTCATTCAATTATTCAGCGGAGTTTTGAACAACCGAGCCTAAAAACCAAAGGCATGAAGAGAATGATGTTGCAAATGCCCCAACTTCTCTATGTGGCCTTCATTCCAATCGTCAGGAATTAAATGTACGTAAATGGCAAGTGATGGGTTTGGGTTTGGTTTGGTTTTTTAATGTTCCGAGATGACTCTTTTATCTGTGCAATGTAATCTGGGAAACAAGAGGAGTGGAAACCCTCAGACTGCTGTGAGAGTGAATGTCGGGGATCCTACAGAAATGATCCGTTTGTACCTTTTATATCATTGTAAAAGGAAACGCTGAAATAATTGTCCATGTAATTGTTTCTTTTACTGTTATTGAATTCCAAGAATATTAACAACGGAAGGGAAGGGCTGGTGCTTTGCCTTCTCCTGACCTTTTCATCTGTATCTCTTCAGGGATGCCGAATATTGACAAAACTGTTTTTAATCAACAGCGATTCCATTTATCTAATGTCCCGACAAGCCATGGGGGATGTGGGGCAGTATTGCCTGGGGCTGTGTGAAGGCAGGAAAGCGGAGTTCTTGCCTCCATGGCTGTGGAAAAGAGCTCGTACATTTGCACCTCCAGCATTCCAACTTCAGGAGAAAAATGAGAGGTTCCAGCACATTTGACTCTTTTTGACGTCGTGTTGTGTAACTGTGTGTCTTTTGGCAGAAGAGGGAGGAAGTAATTCAAGGCTTAAAATGTTAATAGCCACACGATTCCCAAGTAAAATTATTTTAATAGATTGCATAGCAGCAATATAGTCAGCAGCGCGGGGTTGATTGGATGACAGCATCCGAAAGGCTCCTCCTATTTCACTGCAAATTGCGAGAAAAGTTATTTGTGAAGGCCAGTGTCCGGCACAGCACAGTTTATATATACTGTCCCTATTGTTTCCGCAGGTCTCAGTCCCAGCTCTGGGGAGCACTGGGGTGTGCATCCGCGTGAGCGGGGAAGGGAAGAGCCCAGCCCCCAGGGCTTGGTGGTACCTACCCTGAGTGTGAACGCGCTCGTTGCAAAGTCTCCTCGTCAGGGCGCGCTCCTGAGGGCAGGGCCATCGCCTGCCACCAATCGTGGCGAGGAAAGGGACCCCAACATCCAAAGCAAAGTCACGTTCCCATGGAGATTTCTGGATTTTTAGCAGTACCGGTGTAGAAAGATGAGAGAAGGAAGCAGCAGCCTTTGCTCCCTGCAGATTTTCCGTAATAAATGGAGTTATAGAGGAATGCAGGATGCTCGTGGCAGCTAGGAAGGGGCAGCAAGGGAATGATTGATGCATGAACCCTTAACACAAAGAGCCTGGAAACTGTTGAGCGGGGAACAGCAGATCTCGGAGTTAGATTATGCTTCTGGCAGAGGATCCGGCATAATCTTTTTGGTTGACACCATCCCAGAAATGATTGTTTATCTTATCTAAAATAACCCGCTCTAATCTCAGCCCAGATCATCGCTCTGATTTAGAGGTCCCCTAGAAGAGAAAACGAAAGCTTCTCTAACCAAGTGAGAACATGAATTGCTCTCGTTTGAAGCCAGCCCTGTTCCTAGTTTCCAGCCTCGTGTGTGGGCACAGGCAGTCAGTCTCATCTGCTTTGCCAAGAAACAGTCAGTCTAGTACCTTCTGCTTTATATTTACAAAAACGTTTTTTCATCCACTCTCCAACCTACTGCTGAAGTGTCGAGGTGTAGCATCCAACAGTCAGAATTGATGGTGTGGCTTCTCTGAAGACGTAGCCTGCTCAAGAAGAGCCCGTCAGCTATAGATTATGTTTCGACTGTAATTTCTCAACCTGGCATCATCCAAGAAGTGATGGGGAGCAGTGAATAAGAGCAAGATCTTCATGCAAGTCAGCTCAGACACCATGACATTTGTGTTGAGAGAGGAGAGTCATCGCAGGATTAGGGGATAGGCTGCTGCTGAACTGTGAGATCTGAATTCCCCAGCTCTGTTGTTATTTTTATTCACAAGTTACAAGGGCAGCTGGTTTATATTCCGCTGTGCAATTACTGCACAGACCTAGGAACAGCTTAACTTTCATCTTCCTGAATTTGGAAAGGAAACAGCAATACAAAGAGCAGAAAACCCGTAGTGGCACGAGTTTCCTAGCATCAAACCTCTGTTGGTCTTGGATCCTGATGCAGTACTTCTTGCTGCTGCAGGAGAGATTTACTCTTGACTCAGATATCTAAATTTAGGCTGTCTGTGCTTTAGAGGTTCCCATGTGAGGTGCGTGTCTTTGCTCACCCTGGCGTAGACATCTATGTTTGGCCACCTTACACCCACGTATCTCCATGGACTATAAAGGCGTTCTTAACCTTGTAGCTCCCAGCCCAATGACAGTGTTTGACAGGATTGACAGTCTCAGAATAGGTACATGAGAGAGCGGCTGGGAGGTGACTTTGTCACTGCACAGTTTTAAGATGAAATCAGGCAAGTTTTCTCAGGTTCAAAATAAGATAATGGAAGAAAATATTTGCCCTTAATTCTAATAACTTCCCAGCTGTGACCCCAAACAAAACAATTCTGAAATTCCATGATCTGACTTAGTTTTCTCCACTTAGAACATCTGTTTAGTTTTTGCACCTCACTCACTCAGGAGCAGATCCTAAATGCCTTCCAACCCAAATGGCCAGTGTGAGGGAGCGCGAGAGAAGCTTCCTCGGGCTATGAGAAATCATAAAAGACATCAGAGACATCTCAGCAAGAAACACTGAGTGGACCCAATACCTCACCCTGGGACGAAGGGAGCGGACACGGTGCCATTGGTGCAGTAATAAGGCAGTAGATGAGGAAGAGGATGTCTTATGCATGGCATGAAATCAAGCCCAAGCGTGTTACCGCTGTATTTGCTGAGTTTTCTTATCTGGAAGAAGTCAAAGGGTTGGTTTGTTTTGCAAAACAGGCCAACCCACAGCCTCAGATGAACCTGGACCACAAAAGCCCTGCCTGCAGAAGGTGCGCGTCACGCTCCAGTTCTGTGCACCGGGTGATCTGAGGCAGGTTTTGCATTGGTTAAAAGCTCTTGGTTGGTATCAGAACCGGTAGGATCAGGATGTTGGGTTTTTGGTGCCAGCTGTCCTTCCTGGAAAGTGAAATGTCCTTCGCTTTTCTCCCATAACTCCATTGAGAGGAACATGCTTTGACCTGTTCCCCCATGTCTCCCAGTCCTTTCGGGACCAAACCCAGGAGCTGGCGTCTGGGAGCAAGTACAATTTCTGGATAGTACATTTTATAGGAAACTTGGTAGGTGGTAGCTCCAGGGAGATCCTTCCAGGCTGTGGATGCTCTTTGCCAACTGGCAGCTACTGCTTCACACCCAGTCAACTTTCCGCTGTTGAATAAATCTACTGTAGGCTTTGTTTTGGCTAGGTCTGGCCACTCACCTCCCTCTGGCCCCGAGCAGTAATGTTCACCTGAATACTGAAATGGTAGAATCAGATCTGAGGAGCTTTTCTCATGATTTCCTCAGGGCACGTCTGAGGCTTTTCAGCTTTGTGGTAAGAGGAACAAGCTGAGTTTTACTGTAGTCGCTGGGCCACCTCCTCCACATGAGCCAGTAAAACAGGCAGGGACGGATGATCTCGCTCCACCTCGAGCTCGTTCAGAAGATCTGAAAATTGCTGACTCAGAACCTGCTGATTAGGGTGCCTGTATCATCTCCAGCACAACGTTCTTTCGCTGCTTAATATGCACTAAATGTAAATAAATATCTTAAAATTGGTTTGGAAGGAGGGATGGAAACGCATGAAGTTATCCCTACAATATAATAACCTCCTGTTCCCCAGCAGGAGCTCTAGGGCCGTGTTCAGATCGTGGACTGTGTTGTCTGTAAAACTAGAGAGCGAGCGTAAAAGGTTGAAAAGAAGTGAGGGATTAGGGAAAAAAAGGCACTAGAGGGAGGAAGCACAAAGCAAAGCTGCGTCTGGCCGGCCTAAATGAATAGGTTCTTGCATATGAAATGTTCTCATTGTTATTGCTAATATTGAGTCACTAGTGAAGTATTTTAAATAAAACCAACGATGCCCTGCTGGATCATTCCAACAACCGGTGAACCTGACGGCAAAGCCTTGCTGTCCCGTCCTCACCCGTGGCTTCAACAGCCAGCCTCGGGGTTCGGCGGGGGACCGCGGAGGCACAGCTGCTGTGCACGTTTCCTGCGGCTCCTCGGGGCCCGGCCGCCTATGCGGGGCTCCTGCACATCCTCGACATCAGCCTCGCCCAAGGGATGAGAGCACAGGGTCCGGGAAAGCCGCGCCGGTTTGCACCAGCCGAACAGCGGGTTCAGCTGCCCTGGAGCTTTCCTCTTGGTCTCTCGTTGGAAGGGGCTTGGCCGCATGCCCGTTGGTGAGCTCCCGGGGCAGCCTCTGCGTCGAGCAGGGTGCAGCAGCAAAGAGACTTTCGAAGCCCTAGGCTGAAGGTCTGGGTGCAACGGCCGATACTCCTGGGCTTGATATGAGCCTGCAGCCGAAGCCAAGGTGCTCCAGCTGGCAACTCAAGGCACTCAAGGCTGGTTCTTGCAATCACCCACCACGGGAAAGCATCTGCCTGCTGCGTACACAAAGGTCCTGCGTGTTGTTGGAGACGGCTACCATCAGGGCAGGTCCTTACTGGAATGTTCCAGCTTTTGCCTCTGAAAAATGGAGCCAGCCTGCCTCTGACTTTGTCATGGGTGGTTAAAGCCTGTCTGTCTCCGCGTAATGGGGGCATCGGGGCTGAGAAGTGGTCCCATCTCCTGCTGGCATCAGGGAACGCTTTGCTGTTCCCCAGGATCAGGGGCAGAGAGCTCTGGCAGAAAGACTCCCGATGCTTTGAGGTTTTGCTTTGAATTGTGCTTTAGAAATTAAACGATCGTAATTACCATTATTGTTCTACTTTTTTCGCAGATTAACAAAATTGCTGGCCCAATTATCTCACCAGTTATACCCATTTAAGTTGTGCCAGATCTTCGGCTAGCCTGTAAGCCAGTCCAGCTCCACTCGGACAAGAGAGGTCCCCCAGTTTACACCATTCTGCGGCCCAACACACCGGCTTCACTGGGAGGGCTCTGATTTACGTCGGGATAATGGCGCAGAGTCAAGCCGTGCTTTCCACTCCAAGCTTATTATTGTCAAGCGAGCTCTTCTCTAAGTGGAAACAAGAAGCAATCTTGCTTTTTATTTCATCGCCAGGAAGCACCCGAAACGCGAAGGGTCAGGGAAGGAAGAGGAGACCGAGGAGAAAAGCAGCCTGTCTAAAGTAAAGATGTGTTTCTTGCATGAATAACTCCCTAACAATCTGCTGAAGGAGTGATTTTGTATCAGCCCGAAAGCCCAAACCAGCATCATTTTAATTTGCCAAGCACCTGCGAAAGGATGCAGCTGCACGAGCATGGGAAAACAATGGGAACTGTGACAGTTCATTAATATCACCCAGCAACGAGATTTATTTGGAAAAGTCCCTGATGGAGAATTGCGCTGGAGGACACAGTGGCATTCCTGAAGTGTGCCAGCGAGCAGCTAGCGAAGATTACAGATGTGTGCACAGCACTTGAACCCGAATGGCGGGCTGGTAACCGTTACGAGTTATTGTCTATGGCGGGCAGCAAAACAAACGTATGAGCGGGAGCGGTGGCTTCAGCCTTTCCTCCTGCCTTCGGGTTTTTGTTCGTCCCTCACTGTCATTTGTTTCTTCGTTGGGTTTTTTGGGGTTTGATTTTTTTCTCGCCCTTTCTCTGGCTGTTTTTTCTGGGGAAGCAGGAGTTGGGGAAGTGGAAGCGGTGTTTAAAACTGTGGTAGGCACAGATGGGACTGAAGGAACATCCTCATGTTCTCGGCTACAGCTTGGTCGAGATGGATACACTTCTGTACTAGGTGGAACACCCTGACGGTCGTCATGAAGGTGCTCAGGCAGCGCGGTGCTGACAGCGGGGGCAGACCCGAGGACAGATCCGCGGCCAGGAGACCTGTCCCACCAGGGGGTCGGTGAGTTGCTGTGGGAGGTTGGTGCTGGGGAGTGCTGCCCCAGGGCACGGCTCCTCTCCGCCCCGCTCCAGCAGCATGGTGGGATGCTGCAGAGGTGGGAGCAGCGGGCACGAAGAGGCGATGGGCGCAGCTGGTGGATCCAAGGCAACGGACGGCGGTCTCCCAGGCGAGAAGGCTGGGAGATAATCTGTGGAAAGAATTGTCCCGTGGAGAAATTTTGTTCAGAACCAAGTTGCTGAGGCGATCAGCTGCTCCTGGTGTTTTGCCCTTAGAATGTTTGCTGCCTTTAATGAGTTTAAGGTGTATCTCTAGCGTGCAGCGTGATTAAGAGTTTCTGTCACTGCAAACAGCAGTTACAAATTACAGGGTGGGCAATGATGTTCTAGGTAAATCCAACACAATTTGCTTTGCATAGATTAAGCAGCTACTAAAGAGATACATTAATCTGTTGAAGATGTTCATGGGGTCGAGGGTGCAATGTCAGAGATGCTTTGCTGCCCATCCCTCTGGAAGCAGCGAAATGTAATGAGAGAAGCAGGAGTGCAATGACACCCAGCCTTCAGATAGTCGTAGTTTTGGGAAACCTCTGTGACGAGGTCAAGCCGAACGAGCAACTGAACGTGTCCAGTCTAACTTGCTCCATTTCATCTCTTTTTTCTTGCTTTCCTCCCCTCTCCTCTCTCCTCTGCTCCCTTATCTCTCCCTCTCTTATTTTTAAACCTGAATTTTCTGAGTTCCAGATGCAACTGCAATATAAAGTAGAAATAAAACAAGGCAGTTAAATTGTGGAAGCCCATAATCTCTCCACATAACCCCTAAGAAAATGGGTGTATCATCCAACTCTATTTACCGGTTATGGGTCCCTGTTGCTGTAAATACAAGAGTAGCTCAGCTTATAAAATTTTTAAGCATGGGATACGCCAAGGAAGCTCGACAGTGTCTGTAGAGCCACTGGAAAAGCTTGTGGCATTGGTCAAAGCCAGCTTATCTCTTAAAGATCTCCAGCTGACTCTGCAGAATCACCCTGGGGTCACCACAGCGCTTGGGGCTGAGCTGTAGAGAACTCACCTTTCATCAGGTATTTCACTTGGATATCTGCTTTACTTGTGTTTCACTAACCCCTAAATTTCAGTGGTTTTGCTCTCCTCCTCCCGTGGAATGGCTTTGCAACGCTTGTCCTTAAGTAATAGTCGGTAAAGGCAAATTATCTTAAATCAAGCAAGGTTTATTTAATTTAGAAAATAGGAAATAGAGAGAAAATCAAACTAAATGAAATGAAAATGGAATAATTCATATCTAATCTAAGGTCTTGCTCAACGGAATGATTCTTTTAGTTACGCTCGTGGAGTCGGGCAGCAGTCCCGATTACAAGTTAGGGGCCATTTGTCCCAAACCAATGACCTCTGCAGGCCCTGCGCTCACCAGGTCTGCAGAGAGCAGGATCGCTCGTGTCCACGTCTGCAGGATGTTCGCAGGATGAACACCTCCAGCTGAGCCGCTCGTTCCTCCGCTGCCCTCTCCGCTGTGCGGCTCTTCCTGGGGCACGCTCGCCCAGCTGTATTTTTTATAAGCCCGTGGCTATCAGGTAATGCCAGGTTAGACGGTTCCACCACCTATCGACAGTGCATTTCTCAGGTTGTTCACCCGTCCATTATCTCGGGCTGCCTTTTTATTAATATGCAATACACTGCCGTACCCCGTATTAATGAAGCTTGTTACAGGATCCTGACAGAAAGCTTTCCAACTTCCTTCCAATTAACATGCGGTGCTTCAGAGGACTCCTCCGAACACGGGGAGGTGTTTGGCAATTGCACATCACCTTTTTTTTTTCAGGCAACTTCACTTAAGATGTCCTTGTCAGATTAAAGACTCCTCAGATGCTGATTACGCCCTCCGGTTGGTTTCTTCATTGTTTTCCAGAGGAGCTGCTTTCATATATTTTGTTTAGATTACAGCTTAGAAGCCTCATCCTGGTTTAACACGTTCGATTTACGTTAGACAAGCTAGTTTTAGATCGTCACACGTAAACCACTGCGTCTTAATTAGATGCATAGCTAGGCTGCAGGCGAAAAAACGTAGGTTGTCTTGCAGTGGGTGAGAATTATGTCCTGGTGGAAGCTGTCCTGTGCCTCTCAGGGAAGGAGGATTTGGCAGCAAGCAGGACTTTGTGCTTACACAGAGCACAAATCGGAATGGATAATTACCTCTTCTTCTCAAACTCAATTTAAAGTGATAGAACAGAACCGATTTTTAATGGTCAGCCGTTACTAATGACGCAGGTGAGACTTTGGGGAGCTGCAATCATCTCCAAGTAAGTTGTAATAAACTTGGAGGCGTAGGGGACATATCACGTCAGCTTCCCGTTGTGTACAAGGGTTCTTGTCTTCCAGGAGGGGCGAAGAATCCTGCCTCCAAAACTAGAAATAGAAACGTTGAGAAAACTTTGGGGAGCCCCCCTGCTCGAAAAGGCCATGTCCACACTCTGTACCAAATGCAAGAGCGAAAGATCGCTGGAGAAAATGGCCTGGAAGCATCAGGCGTAAAAAGAGCGTTAGAAAAGTTGATTTCCAGCGAGAGGAAACCTGCCACACTGCGCGATGACTCCTGGCACGTTCCGGTTCCACAACAAAGGAGAACATTTACATCAGTGCAGCTGCAGCTATTCACCTGCTGCTGAGCTGCTTTCTGCCTGCGCTTCAGAGAGCCTCGCCGGCGAGTCGGAGCGGTACAGGAGGGAAGTCATCGCCGTGACGTGCTGGGCTCCAACACCCGCCCGCTGCACGGCGTGGGAGAGCGCGCAGGGTTTGAGCACACCTCCGGGCCTGCAAGTGCCTGAGCGTTCCCACAAGTGCGTAACAACCTTCCAGAACACAATATCCGTGTAAACACGTGCCTTTTTGTAACGATTCCCCCGGAAAATTGCACACCGTGTGTGTTTATGACCTACCCTGCCACAGCAGCCTTAGCGACCTACTGGTCCGTTTTCCCCACTCTAACCCCAAGATGCCCCAAGTCAACGCACCATTGGGCCACCCCCTCGTACAAGGACTGCGCTGCAAACACCTCATGGTTGGGACTTGTGGGCATACTGGTCTAAAGGGACCCTCTAGACAGTGGCTCGGTCGTGCCGTAGCTGCCGAGAGCTGTAGCCATGGAGTTATTTATGCCACTGCATTCTCAGCTGCAGCTTCTGCTGGGGCTTCACTTGCAACCATGCTGACTTCTTACGCCGGTATCTGTCAAAACGCTTCCCTCCTTCGTGGTGGTGGGAAAGCTCGACGGTATGAAAGGAGCTGAGTTTGTGGCTGCTCAGAGCTACTCACATCATAATTTAGACATTTGCGTGCGACGTGGTGGTCTTGAAGAACTGTGTGGTCTCTGCAGCGGAAAGACTGGCTAGGAGTGTCTGCAGAACAGAGGGCGAGATCCTTCCCTGATGGAAATCCTTTGATTTCCTTTGACTTCAGTGCAGATTTTATCAGCTGAGAATCTGACTGAAGGCGCACAACTCATATGCCTCCCTCAGCGAGCAAAACATTAGATAAATAAATCATAACAATATATTCCTGCAGGATTATTCTGCATCCAGTTCTAGGATTATTACCAAGAAGTAGTAAGTAGTGCAGTGGCACCACCACGCTAATTTGTTTCATTCTTCCTTTCCTACACAAATAAACTCAGCCGTGGGCTCAGAGAGTTTTGCTTCTGCAAAGACGGGTGCGCGCTGTCACATTGGCGGCGGGTAAATGCCCCCGCTGACCCGGAGAGGTTGGTTTCTGTGAGATTTCTCACGGGCTCAGGAGTGATTACAGGCAGTGGTGGCCGGATCTGGTAGCTACACGCTGATAAAAGATGACATCGGCAACTCAAGAGATAGTGCTGACGTGCTCTCTTGTTGGCTTTACAAATTGCCGGAGTTCGTGATAAGCTGTAGAGGAAAAAGTGCCGAACGGTGATGGGCTCTCTCAGGTAGTAAACCAAGGTAACAGCCCAACAGAGATGTAACTCAGATGTGCTGTGATAAGAATGTCACATCGACTGGAAGCGTTGTATGAAAATAAGAAATACCTGAGCAGGAAGGATATTTCTGGAAGTTTGAGGCCGGTTGGACCTAGAAAGCCCCTGAACCTAATTTTAGTGACAATAATAAATCATGATCAATAAGAAGGTTCTTAGCAGGTACCCGAGCACATTTAGGCCCTTTATTAAAATTATTTAATGGTGTTATTTACTTAAGACCATGCTGTGACCCAATTCTATGGGTAGGCAAAAGCTGGGTGGGGGGAATAAAGGAGCCCTTCTCCACCTCTGGGCTCCCATCCAGCGTGGTTCTTCCCCTCAGCTGCAGGGGTGTGAGGAAGACCCCAGCCTCACCTCTTTTCCCAGTAGCCATGTGGGCTGGTGAGATCCATCACTGGTACTCCCTGAAGATGTGACTTAGGCACATGGTTGGGTGCAGAATTTTTACCAATCCCCCACAGCCCTTGGCTCGGAGACGAGGGAAAACCCTTCCAGCCTGATGCCATGTTGATAGACCCAGCCTCGCCCACACCAAACTTCACAGCCAAGATTTGTGGTACTTCACATGGAGCTGAGGCTCAAACCACTTGGTCCCATTTCCAGCCCAGTGATTCCCAAGTCGCGCTTAAGACGAGGACATTGCTGGCCTGTCCTTTGCATGGATGGAGGTATCTGCCCTACGTTCAAAAGCGCGCTCAGTGCGAGGCGGCAGCTGGTGTGAGCACGGCCCTGCTCCCCAAGAGCTGGAGCTGGCCCGTCGGAGCCAGGAGGGCTCTGTCCTCGCAGCCCCTCGCTTGTCTGCGCAGCTCCTCGGGGCCGAGGCTCTGTCCCTCACGGTCCGTGCTACCTTCAAGAGGCGGGTTTTGTTCCCCTTCCCCCAGTTTCCAGGCAGCTGCTGTTAAGAATTCAGAGTTGCTCCTTTGCCAGTTGAACACTAACACTGGGAGCCTTCCAAGGGGAGCGACGCAATTTGTGAAAATGAGCAAATGATCGGGGAGGCTTCACCCCACCGTGGACATCGATGAGCCGGAGTATTGGCCGGTCACATCGTGCTTTCAGAGAATCAGCGGTTATTTTGCCATTGGCTTTGCAAGAAGTAGGATGGGGGCTGTCCTTGCTATTCAAAACAAACAAAACTGTGCATTAAATTAGACTTGGGCTGCTGCAGAATGTCGCAGGAAAGTAAAACCGATACCGTTGAATTACAGATAAAGGGGGAGAGTCCAAAATCTCCAAAATGTTCCCTTTCTCTTTTTTAACGACCGTCATTATATTTTGATGTGTTTAATAATACAGCAGAGGTTAAATGAAACATGAAAAAGGGATGTACATTAAAATTGAGATAACTCTTCCTTCAGTGAAGTGGAACCCAGCAGATGTAGCTGCACACTGTAATTGCTGCCTGTTTCCTGTCAGTCTGATTAAGTTGCATTGTCCCTGCTCCAAGTGTAGGAATCAGTGGCTTCCCATAGGGCACAGCATGGGACAACGGGCTTACGCACTCCACTGACTGCGCGCACCTCCTGCTCGTCCCGGTAATGGTATAGACAGACAATATACATTGACGACTCCTAAAACCAATGGGCTGTGCAGAGCGGTGGAGGCACGGGGCCTCTCGCCTTTGCGGCTCTCCGGCCAAGGGCCGAGGGGTTGTGAGAGAGTTAAATTCCTCAGTCCAGGAGGCCAAAGAACGCCAGCGCCGGGCTGCTCCGGCTTCGCCGCGCTGAGGTTGTTCTCGAGAGTTATTATGCACCTTTTACTGGGTTCCAAATAGCACATTGTTCATTCTGTTCACAGTTATTCATGTTTTCCTTTCTGTAATAAATCCCTGCTTACCGGATTAGAGTGCTAATGGTAAAATCCAGCACCTATCTGGGGAACGCGGGGCCGGATTCCCAGCTGCTCCGCGTTGCGGTGGATCCGCCGAAGCCAGTGGGGTTACTCTGATTTACAACAGCTGCCAGACTTGCCTGAGAGCTCTATAAAGTGATATTTTGGGTTTATTCCATTCAGAAAGAATGCGACGTGCCTCATTCAGCACAGCATTGCCCTACTTTTGTCCCGGGGTGATTCCGCTGCCGTCTGTGACACTGCGGCAGTGCAAAGCTCCGGCAGCGTGGAGGTGAGGCAGGGCTGTCGCTTACGATTATTAACTGGTTTTTACAAGTGGCCTCCAATTACTTATGTATTAAATTGCATACGTGGTGGCCTATTTGTATGTCTGCATGTAAGTGGAGGAGCAAACCTGTGCTTCAGCTCGGGAGGAAAATTCAGGTTCTGCTTACAGAGACCTCGACAAAGCAGAGCAGAGCGGTACCCTCGCCCTAGGCACTCCCGCCCCGGGGGAAGCCCGACCCCCCGTTTAGATGTTCTGCTCAACGGAGAGAAGATTGGAAGCTTGAGAGAGAGGGGGACCAACTGAACGGGGAACCGCCAAGTACCGCCGGCGGGAAAACGCCAGCAGCGACGTGTCGGCAATGCCAGCCCTGCGAGCGGGGCAGCCGGAAGCACCCCGGGGAATGCCCCACTGTGGGAGAATTTTTGGTGCCTGCGCAAGTTGAACACTTCACATACTGAGTCACCAAAGGAGCTTAGTTGCCTTCACGGTTAGCAGCAACCGGGCGGGAGGGCTGTGGATTACCATTTGGGATTTAGGCATCTATCCCATTTAAAGTCCCGTTTTGGCTCTTTAATCCCCAGTTGGATCTGGGACCTTGCTTTCTAAAAATGGAAATTAATATTAGAAGTCATTCCTCCACACATGTTTATTTTCCAATTTATAGAATGTACCTATTACACTCTCCAGACACATGTGCTTGATTATAATGATTATCGTATGTATTTCTAAGGCACTCATCACCATAATATCAAATGTCATTATAGAAATTATGAAAGAGCATCAGCATTTCTTCCAGGGAAGAAGCCAGTTTCCTCCTTTCCCACCACATTAGTGGAATCGCAGAAATTAAGCTGACTTTATGCCACTTTTGTTTCAGCTCGAGCCAAAACAGCCAAATCCCCAGGGCAACGTGCACTGGGCACCTGAAGCCAAGCCCTCTGCGAAGCTCCGTGGCGAAAGGCCCGTGGCCGTGCCGGGCAGCGCGCTCCAACGTCGAGGCTGTCCACCCAGCCCAGCCACCCGGGCACCCGCAACCCCTCGTGCTTTTCAGCAGGCGGGTGCAGGAGCCAGGTGCTCGGGGAAGCGCCAGGACAAGGAGGTCCTGAGCAAAGCTGCCGGGGTTACAGACCCTGGCTTGAATCCTGGTCGCTGCTCCCAAGGGCATTTCTTTTTCTGACAGAGCTCATGGTGCCCAGCCCCAGTTGGGACAGCGGTGGGGACAGCCCCAGCAGCAGCCCCAGCTCTTGGCTTTGGTCAGTACGAAAAAGAACCACCCTGGTGTCTTTAGAGGGCTTTAAACCCACCTGTTTCCTCTGTAAAGCACGGAGGAGGAAACAGGCGTGAGCGGCCAGCCCGGCACAGCCCTTCGGATCCAGGGACTTCAAGTGAAACTACAGATATTGGTCCCACGTCTGGGAAGAGCCTTTTTAAGAAGGATTTTCACTCTCAAAGCAAAAGGTTTATTTCGCCCTTTCGGAGGTAGAAGGAACCCCGCGAACGGGGCGTCCCCCTCGCTCTGGCGGTGGCTGGGGTGCTCTGGCTGGGCGCATCCCGCTGCGGCCAGCGGTGCTGCGGGGAAGGACTGCCCCGCCGAGAGAGGGGACCAAGGCCAGCAGGCAGATGAACCGACAGGGCTCGCATCGCCACCTGCCCCCTCCTATCTCGACGTGGACACCGGAGCGCCTCTAAGGTCACTGGGATAATCTAGTAGCACCGAGGATGATATCTAGCTCCGGCAGGAACTCTTTGACGGGTTTGAGCGACATCCATCTTCATTATTTTACACCGTCATGTCTCTATGATTGATTCACGCTAGATTTTGTCTAATTGCTGAGAAGGTCTGAAGGACTGACATTTGGAGAGAGCCAAATGGGATGTCTGAGCTCCCCCTGCTGCTCTGCCGCACGAAGCCGGCTCCGCCGTCGGCCTCGCCGCCGCGCCCGGGCACCCCCAGCCCAGCACCGGCCCTCCTGGGGGGAAACCCGGAGAAAAATAAGCGGCCCTTTGCTGGGAGGAGAAGGACCAGGGTGGGGTTCAGCAAAGGCTGGCTGCTCTCCAGCAGGGGCTCATGGAGACCGGCAGCCGTCTCGCTGGCAAGGGAGAAATGCCGAAACTCCTCTTTTAGGGGTGCCACCATTGACTCGCTGAGTACGGTTGGCAAGCGGGTAGTCCGCTGGTTCCCCAGAGGACACATCCCTCGCCTCGGTGGTACGGAGTCCTGTGGCTGCAGCCGAGGCAGGATGAGGCCTCCCACCACCCAAGTAGTTTAAGACAAAGAGCCGGTGCAGATGGGCTCAGTCCAGTTGCTAGTGATGGTGTTAGTGTGGCAGGAGAACACGTGCTTTAACTGCATTTGGGTGCTGAAAGGTGAGACAGCAAGCTGCACAACTTTAGAGAGGTGGTGGTCTCCTCGCTTTCTTTTTTAGGGATTCAAAGTCCCCCGAAAGGTCCTTGCTTTGGGTCCCTAAAACCCAAAGTGAGGAGACTGCCACCTCTTCTTTGTCCTGTACGTGGGCAGCAGTGGCGTTGGGGCTCACCTGGACGGCCAGGGTCATCCAGGGCTGGCTTTGTGATCTGTGATGCAGGCAGCACCCTGACGAAGCTCCCGGCCAGCTCGCACTGCGGGGTTGCTGTGAGGCACCACCCAACACACCCAGCACGCCGGCCACCACCGCTTTTATCTTCTATGCTTAGGTTCAGGTTTCCCCAGTTCAGAGGGGGTCGAAAGATATTGTATTTGCGGGGCAGAATCTCCGCTTGCCAGCTCGTCCTCCCCTGCACAAAACCGTGTTTGTTTTCATTTGAATCCCGTGCATGCCTGAAAAGGAGCGTCGCAGTCATCACTTTGAACTGGGCTTGTGTTTTCCTGAACAGATGTGCTTGAGCTATCTGGCAAGTGTGGCAGGGATTCTTATTTCTGTTCTCTTCATAGTCTGACTTCAGTTAAAACATCTGGAGGTTTTCACGGTGGATGCTTTTAAAGCAAGATCTACTAGTAAGAAGAATATTAAAATAATTTAAACTGTTTTAAACGTTTAAATAAGTTCTAGAAGGTTTCATTTGAATTGTGAGTCCTATTACTAAGCGTAGCCTGGAGAAATTCACACGTGTTTGATTTGACAGGTAGTTTATTTTTCTTTTTGTTGTTTACTCAGGCCGTGGTCCAGGAAAAGGTATATGAGCACTTGACTTACCGCAAGCAGTGAAAGGTTTCATTAATTTTTAGGGAATGAATTTCATGTTCAGCGTAAGCACATCCTGGAGAAGGTTTGAGAAGTGAGGGCTCTTTGTGCTGAGCCGTGCCCCGAGCACGGCGTGCTGGAGCGTGCGAGGGTGCACCACCTCAGCGTGACCTCCATCCGCTCTCACCCCCGAGTCCACCTCCTGTGGAAGGAAAATGTGTTGTGATCAGTGTTGCCTTTCCAGGATGGGCAGGGACTGTCAGTTCTCCCCTAGACAGAAGTTGTTCCTAGAATCAGAGTGGTTTGGGTGGGAAGGGACCTGTAAAGGTCATCTGGTCCAACTCCCCCGCAGTGAGCAGGGACATCTACAACTGGGTGTTTAAGTGGATAGGTATGGTCCAGCCTATAGGTATACAGCCAGGTGTGTGATGCCTAGCTGCTGTATCCCCAGCGCCATTTGTTCTGGTCACGGATCTCACGCCGCGTTACGTTCCTGTTACTACGCACTCCGTAGCTGTAGTCTCCAGACACTAAAGCAGAGTCACAGCCACCGTAACCTGCCACGAATCGTTGCACCCCTCCGCGGGTCCGTCACTGACGGGACCGACACGGCATGTCAGAGCAGCGTGGCACCACGGTGGTGTGCAGAATGATCTCCACCAACAGCACCAGCAAGAGGGCAAGTCCTGCTATCTTGTCGTTGTCTTTCTTTCTTGGTACCAAGGGGCAAAGCTCTGGCCCAGCCCTGGGCCCACCCCGTGGCTTCTCCTCATCAGGTATGCCGTCAGGCGTCCTCGATTAAAGGCAGCAAATCGGAGCGGTTCCTTAGGGTTCAAGGTACACCCATGCAACCCCAACCCACTCCTCCGTCGTTCGGGAACAGCAGCTGAGGCGCTTCTCAGTCTGTGCAATTCTCAACCTATTTCTTGGCTGTAGAGAGAGCCTGACGCGTCTCACACCTCCGACAGCGCCGTGCGTGCGCTTGGGTAGCGTTAGCCCTAGTTGTGGTAGGTGTAAGTAGGGCAGCCGAGCGGGGCCTGGCCTGACACTGCTAACAGCCCCAGAGGACATGGAAATGATTGGAAAACAACCTGCTACAACGAGGAGGAGAAAGAGCGAGAGGTCTGGGAGGAGGCCAGGAGGTGGCAAAGGCAAGGAAAAAGGATTTTTGTTGGCTTTTGCTTCAGGGTCTGGAACAGCGCTCGGTTACCCTGGGTGGAGGTGAGGGGAGAGGGAAGCGAAAGGTGGAAATAAGTACATATTTGTGCCAACGGGTGGATGGAGAGAGAGAAAGACAGAGCAGAAAGCGGTATTGCAAGGCAAATACGCTGCAGGCTCTCGACATTAACTAGTCATTATTTACACACTCAAATATCTATGATCCGGTGCATGGACACAAAAGCTGTGGAAAATATCTCCATTTTCAAACAGAGTTTTAATTATTTGTAAAGACTTCAATTGTTCGAGAGATAATGTCATGGATTGGTCCTCACAGTGTGAAGTGCAACCGTCCAGAACCCCCACAGTATTATAAATAGGCTTCGGAGCTGGGATTGATTGATGTTTGGCATAAAATCTATTCCTCTGAGCATGTATATTCCTTCTGTTCACCAGTTTCATACAAATATACTTGGGCTGATTTTTTATTCAAATCTCCAATTTATGTAGGGTTTAAACTGTTAAATATTTAAAGCCTTTTTCATCTTTTTTTTCCTTCCCCTCTTTTCTGTTAGAGGTAACTAAATCTTTTGCCTAACACAAACAAGACTCGGAGATTTAGCACATTCCTGTGGGGGAGAGAAAGGGTTTATTAATTATATTGAGACTCAAATAATATGCTTCCTTGACACTAATGTTCCATCAGCTCCAACCGCAAGTATCCTATGGGATAGCTTTAAAGCCTTTATCAGGATCTAGATTACTGCATTTATGGCTCCATAGAAGAAAGAATTTAATGAACGGCACGCCGAGTTTGAAAAGAGACCCTGAGATAGGGCGATACCGAGGTATAAAAACTCTAACAATGAGGAGTGATTTCCGGGGAGTCTCGGGGACTCCGTCATGAAACATCAAATAAAAGTAAGGATAATGTACCTTTTCAAGAGTCTACATAAATATCCAGGGCTCCTCGTGTGGAGAATTCGTCCTTGTTGCACCTTGTCTGCCTCTGACAGCGAAGATCTCAGAGGAGTTGTGCCTTTCGGAACATTTCTCTTCCCAAGTCTTATTTAAGTTTTCACTTATCAAATCAATATGCTCAAATAATTTTATTTTTGAATTTTTGTGACATCAGCACTTTTGTTTCATCTGCCCTTTTTTTCCACCCACCCTTTTCTTTCCTCTCCTAAGCTAATGTATTTACATACCGTCACCCTTGTGGCTGTTATTAATTCATTTATTCATGCCTTTGTATTGCGGCAGCACCTAAAAGTCGTAGTCATGAGGCAAGACCCCATTATGTCTCATTTATTATTTTTTGCATTCCAGTAAAATCTGGAGACGTGGCTGATGTCGTGGCCGTGTTGTAGAAATAGTGTATCTGCGCGTACGGAAACCTCACACCCTTAACACAGCAATAAAAATCGCAAGAGGAAAATACAAAACCATTTGATGTGGGGGCTTCGGAGGCGTTGGACAAGTGTTGCCCCTCCAGAGAGAAGACCAGGATGCTCCTTCCTCTGCTCCTCCTTTGCCTCCAAGCAGGAGTTTGGCACGGAACTGCCCCTGGGACCCAAACAGCCAGGTCCTCGTCGTGCCCCCGCGTCACTGCCCGCGTCAGCAGCGCGACCACGTGCTCCTGCGCCGGTTCCTCGTTGCGTTGCGGAAGCCCAACTCGTCAAAGAAGCCAGACTGATGAAAAACATGCAACACATAAAAATAATAATGTCATATAAACCCAAACACTGTTAGGGTTTACAAGCAATCAAGCTGTAAAAATCGCATTGCTTAAAGCCCATTAAACAAAGCAAAACTCCTCTAAATCACAAATAGGAGCTGTTTCCAACAGAGTGTCTTTGGAAATTCCCATTTCTGAGCTTTTCACATAAGAAATACTCAGCTGATCAGTTATTCAAGCATCAACATCTCCCCAGACTGATTCTGGGGTGCCCGTTAGGTTTGTGATGTGAGAGAGACTAAATAAACTGGACCTGAAGATAAGGGGGAGGAGGGTTCGGGAGGAAACAGGGCTGCAGGTTTTGAAATTCTTCCCTAAAAGCAGGCTCCTGGGCTCCTGCTTCAGCACCCAGGTACTCAGCCAGAATGGTAAAAGTGCTGGGAATTCGAGGGAACTGGAAAACACTCCCCTTTAATGGGTACCAGACCATCATCAGGTGTCTGGCTCTGCCTTCGAACCTCTTACCCTCAATAAATTGTTGCATTGTTTGGTGCCCGAAACACACGTATCATTTCAATTGGCCGAGTCTCGGTTTCTCAAGCTCAGTTTTTCTCCGTGTGTGAAACCTGTGCAAGGTCAGCCAACCGCTCCGTAACCAACAGCAGGGGGAAAGAGATGTTCCAACGCTCCGTGGAAGCTTAAACCAGGAATTAATTTATATATCGTAGCGTTTGACAAACCTCAGCTCCTGATGTCTCAGCCTTACTTTATAGTCACATCTGTTAGTTTGAAGCGTTTTTAGTTTATTGGAGAAGCCTTTACAAAGAAAAAACAGATGATGAAAATCTCATCTGTCAAAGCTGTTATTAAAGCCGGTAACAGTGTGAGGTTTTGTTTAAATTGAAAGCATCATTTATTTTTTATCAAACATTTTATAAACAATAACATTTGAGAAGGATTTGGGGGACCTGGAGAGCCCTCAACAAAATGCAGCTCATTATGGTGCTTTGTTTAATGTGCTGCTCAGAGATAAGCGGTGGATGCTTTCCATTACCTCACTGGGAGGTATCGTAGCTGGTGTGACTAGAGAGGTGGAAGAATCACCTGCGCACAAACGCACATCTATCAGTCACCAAGAGAGCGGGGAGTATCGAACGGCTGGGAATCAGCCGGCGAGGAAAATGGGTAGAGGCAGGTTCTGCCGTCGCTGCTTTGGAAGCTTGTTTGGCCCAGTTGAGAGCCGAGCGTTCAATTTAATCATCACAGTGAAAGGTGATGATGAAGGAGAGATCCGACACCCCTCTCCAGCACAGGGGGTTATAGCTATGGCCAGGGAATGGAGCAGGAAATAGACCCCCAGGTTTCCGGGTGCAGTTCTCCATCCCGAGACTGTCACCAGGTAGATCGTCC
This sequence comes from Bucorvus abyssinicus, assembly GCA_009769605.1. Classification (NCBI taxonomy): domain Eukaryota; kingdom Metazoa; phylum Chordata; class Aves; order Bucerotiformes; family Bucorvidae; genus Bucorvus; species Bucorvus abyssinicus. The sequence goes on from CM020063.1 coordinate 1,233,385, forward strand.
GGCTCATTCCTCCTTCAGAAAGAGCGAGAGGGGGCAGAGGAAACCCTCTGCTCCATAGCTTGCGGCCCAGAGCTGCTTTGCACCGTCAGAAACACCCCGCGGCAGGAGCGAGGGGCTGCTGGCAACCGCGACGGCAGCACCGTGCTAACGGCGGGGAGGAGGGTGGCGAGCATCCTTCAGCAAAGCTACCCGCAGAAGGGAGGTGTAGCCTCCGCGTTCCGAACACGGCAGAGCTGGTCTCTTCAACTGCGCAGCCAAACCGAGAGGAATCTCACCTGGCCAGATCTCTGCGGGTCGCCGCGGATTTCTGAACAGCAGTTAAAATGAGCCTTGTTTCATTTCAGATAGTGTTGGCGTTTCCACCTGCTCATTATTTCTCTGTGAGCCTCCGAGTATAAAATATATGTGAGGTTTCTAGACTAAGTCAATTCTGGAACTCAAAAGCGGGCTAAGGTACCTTTCCAAAAACGCCGTGCCAGGCATTTCTAAAAGCTTCCATGGCTTCGTCTTCAAAAACTCCGAAAAAGGAACAAAATTCTGGCATTTTTTTCTTAAACTCTTCCTTGAAATGCGAGCACTTCGCACTTGTGTCAAACAGAAGTGCCTCTCCCAGCCCAGCCTGGGCCAGGCTCCTAGAAGTTCCTAAGGGCAGGGGATGTTTTTAGGCGGAAGATATCACACTGACATCACAAATGCTGTCTTTCCTGCAGGATTACTAAATGGGCTTTAAATGAGTCAAAACAAGGTCCACAGAACAACTTTTACATTGCAGAAAACTAAGCAAGAGAACATTTGCAAACAAAGCAATTGACTTTGTTGATCATTTTAGTCCCTTGGCTGCTGTTCCAAACATTTATGGTTGAATTAAACTAATGATGGGAAGATCTCAGAGGATTCGGGCTGTCGAGTGGGAATGGTGTTTTCCAAAACATTCAGCATTAACCTAACTCTGCTCCGTTGAAGTCAATCTCCCGGTGACTTCACCGGCAGCAGTTGCCCCATCGCTAAGCGGCCCTGCGGGAAGAGCAGCGGTTCCCTGTGAAGAGCCTGCCAGCCCTCCCGCAGCGCTCGCCGGGCTCCGGGCTCGAGCAGCCCCCAGCAGCCCCCAGAGCAGCCTATCTTGGCATGCATATTCTGAAAACAGGGATGTTTGGGATCCAGCTGTTCCCGTGTGGTTTCCTTGTATTGTTTTGCTGCAGAAAGAATGAAAGGAAAAAAAAAAAACCTGCCCTAAGAGTTTAGATATTTATTGCAAACTATCTGTTCTTTTTCAACCCACCCAATTTGAGAGCAGCACATCCCCCCCGTCTCTGTGGGACGAGGACTTGGTGTGTTTCATCTCCATTTATGGTTATTGCATTGTAAACACGCAGCAAGCAGGAGTTATCATTTGCATATCTCTGAGAATTAGCCAGAAAGCTCCTCTCCCCATAAATGATTTATACAGCAACCGCAACAATCGAGTGTCTGCTCTGCTCTGAAATACCCTTTTAAAATATATGCCCTGGTCTCTGACCTGGAAGGCAGAGCTGATTAAGATACGCCCAGAAAACGCTCAGTTATGAAGTAGAGATTAGCTGGGATCAAGTAGCGATAAAGGAGGAGCAGCAGAAAGATAAATACTGGAGGGGGACTCAATCCATTAACTAGACACGGGCTTACATTAGAATATTTTATCTAATCCTACTCCAAACTTTGGAATTTATACTCAAAATACTTCTGGTTTTAGGTACGGCTTTACAAAACCGTTCGTGGGGTTTCGCGAGCTCCGAGGCGCTTCGTCTGCCTCTGAGTGCAGCTGCAAGTTTGATCTTTCCAAAATGAAACCAAGGTCTGACGACTGCCGGGGTTCCCGCTGCTCCAACACCTTTGGCTCGTTATGCCGGTACGTTCGGTGTGCCGCGGCTCGCAGGGGTTGGGGTGGCAGGCTTTCCCCGGGCGCGCGTGCGTACGTACACACCCACAGATAGTTCACACACGTAACGAGCTGCAACGATGCACATCAGGGGTAGCCCAGGCGACTCACGAGGAGCCCTTTCCTTTCGCCAAGGACTCGTCTGAAGCACCGAGGGTTCACGCGCGACTCACGTTAATGGCTTGGCACATGCACAATGCTCCGGGAGATGAAGCGTGGCTCTGGCCCTTCACCGGGGCATCTGCACCCGCGGGTGACACTTGCCATGGCTTTGGAGCGGGGCAGGGTGGTCCGGACTGCGAGCTGCAGGGCTCCGCGTCGCCCCGGCCGTGCGTTGCGGAAGGTGGCAGGTGTAACGCGCACCCCAGGACAGGGCGCGGATGCTCCCCGTTGTACTAAGGCTTGCCAAGGATAATGCTCTTCCTCAGAAAGCGCTCCTTCCGCGGACTCCTGCCTCGTTAACTCGTGGATTAGTTCAGCAGCGAAGTAGAGGTATCCTATTGGGTTATTCTGGAAAACGCCCAAACGCCGTTTGGGGCGTGAGCTCTTCCAGGAACCAGCCGGTTCTCTGCTCTGCGCTGGTGTTTTCTAGTTCTTTCAGCACGGCCCTTATGATGAGCTGGGAAAGGTTCCCTGAAACGACGGCTTTTCAAAACCCCAGCGCCACTGTTCCCCTCGCGATAGAAGCGTCTGAGCGGAACAGAGTAGGCCACAGCTCTGTCGCCTTGTCTGGGGATGCAGCTGGCAGCCCTGGTAGACGGTTACCTAGTTAGTGCTTGGGATCCCCCTCCTCACATCCTCCAGTTGCACGCGGGAAAAAGAACCCGCTCTGAGGTCACCTGGGGGCTATTACGGCCAGCTTCTTTTCTCCAGTTCCCTCCAGCTCCACACAGGTACCAATGTTCTTCACGTGTTCTTTAGCTGAGGTTGTCTCCTTAGTGCAAGTAGAAGGGAGGCTGGAAACTCTCCCCGTTGTACCATTGACCACATTGGTGCTTGCTGGTTCCAGGCTGTTAATCCATTAGAAAGTCTGGGAGATCAAGTTCTGGGTAAAGCTTCACCCACAGAACCTTTTACTCCTATAAAGTGTGTAACTTGGCAGCCGCGTGTCGCACGCTGACGGAAATGGTGCCGATGCATCGTTGGTGCTTCGGTCAAAGGCAGCTCTGATGGCAATCCCTTTGCAGTCATGATGGGCTGGGATGATTGACTCCCTTTGGGAGACCAGGCGGTACGTTCTGCCGGAGAAAGGGAGCGTCCGAGACTGCCTCATGTCCTCTTTTGGAGGAAAACACGCAGCACTGTCCCGATGTGTGATGGATCCTCTGCTGCGTGTTAAAGCGCTGGAGTCTGCGTGGCCTCTCCCAGCCGCCCTGCGAAGCCAGCTGAGAGAGGAAAGGACTTCCAGGAGAAGAATTTCCCGGGACTGCTCACGCCATGGTGTGACGCATTGGAACGCGTTCGTTCGCGCAGGGTTCAGATGTTCCACTTTAGAAGAGCAAAGGCAGTTCTGCGCTGCTTTCTGCCACCTGCCAAAGCACGTGTCCCAGCCCAGGGTCTGGAGCTCCATCAACAAGTCAAACATCGTGTTAAAATTCCAGCTGGCAAGGACTGAACTTGCCGACAAGGCTTCTCTGACCAGCCCCAGAGTGATTCGCAAGCCTCTAACAAAATTACTTGGTGGGTTTACAGCTTTAACGGAGCCCAGTAACAGGAGGAGCAGCGCACTGGAATCTTCTGTAGAACTCACGTAACAGTTTGCAAATATTTCCTAGCCAGGCGTGTCCCACGAGCTGTGAACAGACCGCTGGGCGAGGCAGGGTCTTCACCTCCGAAGATCTGCAGAGCGTTCTCCTACTGCCACTCGCTCCTCCAGCCTCACGGCCTCTGTAACTAATCCTGATTGCTCTAGTTGTACATTTTTGCTCTTTCATGGTTAAAACCGCCTCTGCTAGCCTTTACAGCACAGATCCACATGTTTCTTGGCTACTTTTCAGCTGCTGCCGATCGTGGCCGTCCACAGCTTGGATGAAGTGACGCAATCTTGCCAGCACTTAATTGACCATGATCGGAAAAGCTGCCGCGTTGTTGGGTTTAGAAAGTGTGGCTTCACACGCGAGCCCCGCGTTCGCGCCGAGCGCAGATTTCTGCTTCCAGCAGAGGTTTGCCAGCACCCCTTGGCCATGGCCGGTGCGTGGAGATATTTTGCCTCCTTAAGATCTGCTGTTCCAGAGGCTGAGCATGGCTGCGGTGCAGAGAGGCTTCGCTCCCGCCTGTCTCTCTTAATTACGGTAACCACTGGGGGCTGCTCGGTCTGCCGGTGGTGCCAGCTCCAGCGTGCCTTTCCTCTCCTCGCCGATCGAGTCTGCCAGGTTATCTCTGACCTGCTCTGCTTGACTGCTGCTGACCCACAGACTTTGATTTTTAGCAGGCAGCAAAAATCTCCCGCTTCTCTCTTTTTTGTAAGAATTAGTTTTTGAGCGCTTGGTTCTACGCCACTTCTGTGGTGGGTTTTAAGTGGTTACAGAGTGCTCAGTATATTGAGCAACAATTCCCCCAGATTTAGTGAGAACCAAGAGACTCTTGGCTTTTCATCAGACGATCTGTCATTTCCCAGGCTATGGTGCTGGTGTTTAACACGCTCAGGTCACCATTTGGATTAATTTTCCAAGGGCATGATGCACTGTGCTTCAGATGCTCTGGAGGTGTACCTCGAAACGGCTTGGAGGACGTGCATGGGCTCATGGCGTGTTTTAACTGGGTTTGGAGGATACGGCCAGCTCATGGTGTTCACTTCTTGCTGCTTGTGAGAGGTACCAGCAATAGAGGTACCACCACTCACCCCTCCCTTGTCATTAGTTCTCCACTCAGCCTCTCTCTAGAGTCTACAGCTACGCAGTGCAAATCTCTTGGCTGTGGAAGCGCTGCAGGAAGTCAGAGCATCTCGGAGTGTGGTAACCTGGCTGGCTGCCGGCTCTGTCTAGAGCACTGAAGGGAGACAGGACTTTCCCTGGGAGCTTCGGGCAAGAAAAGCGTATTTTCTAGCCTTCTGGCGCTTTACGTGGATGGCGCGTTCTACCCAAAGAGGTGATATAATCCCTATTTTAGGCAGCAGGCTATCAGATCCGAACAGCGTGGCGTTGCAGAACATCCTTGGCTGCTAGGCACTACCTTGCCTCCAGAGCAGTAAGAGGCTATGTTCCCTACCCATAAATCTCATCCAACTTTAGTGCTCAACTTCTGATTTCTCATATTGGGTTTGGCTGCCTCCTACTTCCAGCTTTCTATCCTTAGCACAATTCACAGGCTTTCAGCTATCTCACACTTCTCGCTCTCTAATCTTAGCGCTGCTTCTAACTATAGAGTGGCTTCAAGCTTCAGGGTCTCTCACTTTTGTTCAGGCTCTTTCTGGTACATGGCCAAGTAGGTGAAAAACTCGAGAAGGGGGAAGGGGAGGGCGAGCACTTCTTTCAGATGTTGTGGGCTGGAGCTAAACTCGTCTCAGTATCCATCGTCATTTTTTTGACATTTCCTGAGATGTGAAAAAGGGTTTGGTCGGGAGAAGATGTCTGTTCCTGCCTTGGTGATGCCTGAACGAGCTGACGTTGTGTCCGTGAAGCAGTATTCCCCGTTCTCTGGGAATTTTCCCAAGACTGTGAAGTTATCATTTTCAGAAATTTCCACTTAAGCTAATTTCACCCGTGTTCTGGATCCGGCTCATCATAGCCAGCTTGGCTGATTTCATAGGCTGCAAGCTGCTCCTCTGTCAAGCGTCTTCCTGGATTATGTCCTTTTGTAGCAAAAGGTGTCTACAGGGGTTGTATCAGCCTTCCTGAGTGAGACAGTTCATCAAATAAAGGCTTCATACATGGCCTTCTCTTCCACATATTTCATATGCAGACTGAGAGGCGGCTTACTCAGGGGAAAAAAAAAACCACCATTGTGTTGATTTTTCTGATTATTTTCCATTGTCCAGTTTTCATATTCTAATAATAATAATAACAAAAAGAACCTTCCCTCTAGTTCCTTCTCACCAAGCACAAACCTAAGCCTCAGCTGCTTCTTTAAAACCCTTCTACTTCAGGATGTGCTGTCAAGGGTAAGTCAATACTCAAATTACCTTGCAAATATGTATAAAACCTGCTGGCTATCACATTAGATGGGATGTACTGGTATGGGCAACACCGACTTGCCTCAAAAGAGAGAACTGAGATTCAAGGTGAGAATCCTTGGTGTGGAGAACCTCAGCCGGAGCCTGGAGGAGGGTGAAGGTACAAAAGTGGCAGAAGAATTTCCTTCCTGATCTTCCTCTTCTAAAGTAAGATAGAAAAGGAGCTGTGTGCTTTCTTTTCCTGGCCAAGGAGAGTCAGTTGAGGTCAAAGTACATGTGATCAGCCAAAGTGACATCTTTATTTCCAGTCTTGGGCCAGTGGAAGTAGGAAAGTCCCATAGAGAGCCACCGATGGGCTCAAGTGCAGAGCAGACCCAGCTGGCAACGAGACAAACCCAACCTGCAATGGCCAGGCCAAAATCAGGGCAGTGGTGAGGGGGGTCTACCTGGTCAAAACGGCTGAGGAAGAGCTCGTGGATGGCAGAAAATACAGAACAAGTAGTACCTGTGTCCCGTAAGCGTGGAGTCTGAATTAAGGTTGCTTTACTTCCCAACATGTTCTGCAAACTCCATGGGGTTTTTTTTTCAGATAATAAAAATATATATGAGGACATACTGTCTGGAGGGAGCCTCATTTTTTAATTCTTCAGACCCTCTTGAGCACTTCAAGGAGCACAGAAGGAAGTCAAGAGGCTCAGCTTAATGAATAAAAGAAAGCAGTTGAGAAATACTGTCTCTCACATAACCAGAAGGACCTCAAGACATCTTCGAGTCATTAAAAATGAACTAAACATCTTGCCGGCTTGCTTGTACTTACCTGAATTGTGATCCATGAGAGGAGATGAATTTGGCATGTCATAGTGAAGAGAAATGTGGATACAGTATGGATAATTCAACTCATTTTATATTTATGGGAATATTACATGAGGTGCTCCAAAGCATTAGAGCAAAGTCCCGTCTCGTAACCTGTCCATAAAAGAAAGAATCACCAGTTCAGTAGTAGTTCTTGGCACGAAGTATTGATCGCAGTTTGGGAAGAATGACAGCTATTCAGAGATGACTGAAATGGGGGGAAAAGCAAAAATCTTTGTACGATCCCACGTGATCAGATTTATCACAGCTCTCGTTGGCTCTGTGAACATGAGTTGGTTTCGTGTCAGAAAATCCAGATTCCCTCTCTAATTAAGGGAGAGGGGCTGGACTGCTGAGAGGTGATTCGTCCTGACCTAAGACTGCTCCTGAAAGTAGATGTGAAGAATTCCCCTCTTCTTGAGGTGCTCCCCTCTTCTTGAGGTGCTCCCCTCTTCTTGAGGTGCTCACCTCTTCCACTGGCAGCACGAGGAGCCCGGACCAGCTGCCTCTCTCCTGTCTAAGCTGGGTGCAATGAATCCCATCTGCAGATGGGTGAAGTAAGCAGGATACACTGTCAGCTGGAAGGAGCGGCAATGAGACTAGCTCTTGACATTACCCAAGGCCAAGTAAAGCTTGCTTTGATTTGGCAGAGCCAGGTTTCCTCTCCTTAGCTCTGTAATAGAGTTATTTGCTACTTTTATGATTTCCACAGGCATCCATCCATGTTCCAGTTACTGAGATGACGTTTGCACCAGCATGATTCATGCTGTCAATTCCTGTCGCAAGTTAGATCCAAGTGAAGTTTATTTTGGGAACACTGGGTGCATACCTACCAGAGCATGGAGGTGTGGGAGAAAACAGTCTTCTGCCAAGGGCAGCGACAGTAAAACTTTGGGTTTCACATCACTAGAGAGCCAAAGTGGTGGTCACACACCGACGGACTTTCTGCTCCGCGGTGCACAGCCCGTGTCACTGTCCACGAGAGGTTGCTGGAGGTTGCAATATTAACCAAATAAACACTGCAAGAGCTCTGTCTCTCCAAAGTTAACGGCTCCTCCGATATCCCCGGTGGTTAGCCATAATTCTTCTCTTGAAGGGCCTATCCCCAGTAACCTCGGTGGTGCTTGCCGTCTCCTGACTGGAAGACCCGTTTCTCTCTGCGTGGGACGGATGCTCAGGTATGCGCAGGAAGATACAGGCGGTCACAGTGCTGGGGAGGGAGAAAAGGCAAGAGCGTGTGGGGTGGGAATATGGAGCTGAAAGCCACTAGTTGAATCTGTTACAGCTTTCCTTTCCCCTTTCCTTTTTTCCCTTACAACCCTCCCCATTCTTTATTTTCACGTTGTCCGTCAAGAACACAACTTGTCAAGGCAGGGGGGTTCTCACCTCACCTAGCTGTACAGCGTGGAGCTTACACCGTGATTAATCGCAGCACTTCTTCACTTCTCCGCAGCACATTGCAAATGTCAGCAGCCCTCAGGAGGTCCCTGCGGTGCAGCAAATGAGCGTTCGCCTGGTTTTCCAGAGAAGGGACCTAAGACAGCGGTCACCGTTTTCCAAACACAGTTACTAGGTCCATGTCCCGTCATCTAAATCGTTGATTTACGTGGCTAAAGACGGGCCGGGCCGTTGTGGTGGAAGGTCTCCTCTTGCACAAAGCAGGTCCTGCTTCCGGCTGAAAGTCACGACAGGCGTGTCCAGCCCGTTGCCTCTTCGGAGGCACTGAGCAGTCGCACTGAGGAGGGTGGAGTGTTTAATGATCGTATTACAGTGAGTGAGTCTCAGCAGACACAATACGTGATCATGACAAGTTTCCTTCTTCGTTCTTCCATTCCAATATGTGGTGGGAAACTGCTATTAAAACAATAATAATTATAATTATAATATGATAACATAATATTAGCTTTGCTCTATTTCCTCAGTAGCTCAGATGCTACTGGAGTACACGGCCTGAGAGCAGATGCCTCCTCCAGGCTCCTCTTCAGCAGCTAGAAGACTCACGAACACCGCATCTACCCTTTTTTATAAGAAAACGCCCTTGTAATATTTATTAATGTGAAATGCACAGTTAAATGTTTGATGAAAGAGCTGTTGTGCGCTCGGGTTTACAGTAAACAGTTAAAGCTCTTAAAGCGGAGTCGCAGCAAGTGGAATATTTGCTGAGATTTGGCAAGAAGAAATATTGTAAATAATTCAAAGAGTGTAATTTGATTCTAGATTTTTCTGGGCTATGTGGCATATGGCCCTTCTGTTTTTGTTTTATTTAGGTTTGCTGCCTCCGTTACGTAACTGTTCTTTTTAGCCTGTAATGAAACTTCAAGGTCAACCAGGAATTAAGCAGGGAGGAAGTTGGTGTAATGGAAACGAGTGAGGCTGGACCCTGCTGCTTTACATCACCCCCTTTCTCCTAACTAACTAACTAACTAACTAACTAACTAACCAATAACTAACTCCTCTGGTGGTGGGGACGGCAGCGGGAAGGACGGACCCCAAACCTCCTGCAGAGCCAGAAGAGGAGGGCAGAGAGGTGCTGGTGCGCCGGCCCCGGAGCATGGTCCGCTGGCAGCTGCTGCACCAAAGCGGTTGGTTGTGGAGGGTGGCCGGGCTGGTTGTCATCCCTCTCCTACAGAGCCGCTCTGCGGGGTCGTGACGTGGAGTCAGGTGTGCCTCTGCCTCCCTTTGCGAAGCTGGGTTATGCTTTTCGGTTCAAAATAGGGACTCTCGTTGCCTAAACGGGTTGGCATTTCACTGCAGCCTCCATTTCTGCACGAAAAGAGAGTTTGGTCACCCGCGTCACGTGCGTCTCCTGGTGCTGAAGGAGCCCCATGACGGACCTTGGCCACGCAGAAGCTGTTGCGTCGTTCCTCATGAGGTGAAAACCTGGTTCACGTTTAATTGTGCCTATTATTTGGGGGAATTTTTTCCTCAGGTGAACGGCGCTGCGTAAGTGTGAAGTGTTATTATTTATTAGTCACATGTGTTCTGTAATTACTTTGCAAATACGATCATTATATTTGAAGTTACAGAGTACTTCAAACATTAATTGCCACATAACTTGCAGATTTCAGATCTGATACACAAACCTAATCATCAGTCATTAAGTATTAAAGAAGAGAGCACTGGAAATATATTAAATTACTTCAGATCACTGATTAAACCTAATCCCTGGGAATTCCTAAAAGCCTATTGAGGCGCTGAGACTCACTTCCAAGTGACCATTGGGGATTTAGGCCTGAATCACCGCCGAATGCCTCAGTTCTCGGGGATATCGCAAGGCTCTGACCTGGCAGAGTGCTCCTTTTCTGGAGCCCTGCCCCAGCCACAGGTCAGTCTCGCTTTAGAATCCTTCGTGGCTGGCTTTATGGCCACCCTTCCTCCCCAGGCATTCACCTCTACGACTGCACGAACCGTACGAACCAAGGCAAGGGCGGAGGAGGAATGGCAGAAGTGACACAGGAGATCAGCGGCAGGCTGCATGGGGCTTGGACCGAGAAAGCTGGGGAGGGGCTTTGAGCAGGGGCTGTTGGGACAGGACAAGGGCTGATGGGTTCAACTGACAGAGGAGAGAGAAGGGGGAAATCTTTATACTGAGGGTGGTGTGCCCCTGGCCCAGGTTGACCCCAGAGCTGGCAGAAGCCCCATGGCTGGCACCATTGCAGGTCAGGTTGGCCCTTGGGGCTCTAAGCAAGCTGCTCTGGTTGCAGATGTCCCTGCTGACTGCACGGGGTTGGACTGGGTGAGCTTGAATAGTCCCTTCCCACCCAAACCATGCTATGACTCGATGATTCTCCCATGGCATTCAAGTAATTCTGTGTTAAAGCTCAGATGATAAAGCAGGCGATGTTCTATTAGCTGGGAAAACAGACGAACCTGGATTCATGGGCACAGGCAGAGGTGTTCCCCCCACCCCATGCTCCGGATCCCCTCCCTTTCGCGGCGCGTCCCTTCTCCGCGCAGCCTGCGGAGCAGAGGAGAGGATGCGAAACTCGGGGCTGCTGGGCCCGTTCCGCGCTACCCGGGTGTCTCAGGCTGGCATTCCGCAGCAGCAGCATGCGGCTCTGGGGAGGCGTTGGGTGCTGGATGGCTCCCCAGCGTCTGTCATTGTGCTTGACGCCGTGCTCCCTTCCAGAGCGGTGGGCTGGAGTGACAAGACAAAGACACAGGCAGCCTGTGAAATCTCTCTCTTGCCTTTTTCAGACTCGCTGAAAATTTCTCCCTGGCTTCGCTGTGGTCACCGTGACATCTTCTCGGCGAGGACCCGCCAACGCCTGTGCTAAAACTGGTGGGGAGGCTCATGTTCCCAGGCATGGTCTCAGCCACAGAGGGGAGGAGAAAGGAAGGAACTGCCCTTTCCTGGGTGCTCCAAGGTTAATTGAGAGTTAGAAACTGTATTTTAAAGCCACGTGGTTATTTCATGACACTATTGAGGAAAACGGCTTTTTGAGCTAGGGTTGTACTGCCTCGCCATAGGTAAAATATTTCTGGTTGGGAGCTGTTTCACTCAACGATCTACACCAAACACTGTAAAAATAGCGGCATATGTGTGTGTATACATAGATTTCAAAGCATTAAATAGTGGGTGTTTGTGCATGTTTGTGTGCTGGAGGAGAGAGGAAGTGTGGGAGATGCTGTGGAAGTCCTTCTGCAGCCCTTCTGAGACCCCTTGACAAGTGATGTGACTCGGTTTCCCTCCTCCTGCAGTAGCATCCAGCGAGACTTCCACTGCCCAGGCCCCAGCGCCGAGGGATTCACCACCCATCCCCAAGCCTGGCAGGATGGGACGGGGACAGGGCAGCCTGATTGTGGAGGAGGAAGGGTCTCCCTGGGGTTTTCTGAGGCTGCTGCCCATAAACCTCCCTCTGATGAAGCAGAGGATTGGTGCCTGCGTCAAGGACGTGGGAAGGCTCCCAGTCTAATGGGAGCTCCGTGGGAAGGCAGCGTTCCAGCGAGCCAGTTCATTAGTTGTAGCAGCATCTATTTAGCTGGTATTGCCAAAGAACGCCCTTCCAGTCTTGACTGTGGTCGTTACTTACACCTGTGAAAGGGAAGACCAGACCTGATTTATGCCCATTTTAGAGACATCAACCAAAGGACATAATGGCATTTAAATATTAAGGCTTACATCCAGCACCTTGGTGTAGAGCTGAGCACCTGGGGGACAGGAGGGGTGGATCTGCTGCGCCACGGGATGCCATGCGAACCCCCGGCCGTCTGCTTTGGGATGTGACGAAAGAGTTCGTGCAGGGGCCAAAACATAGAAAAGCACCATGAATTGGGTATTCATTAATAAATAATAGGCAGACTTAATGCTGAGCTGGAGAAAAGCATAATGTCTAATTGCTGCGGGCTGCAATCCGCGCGTGATAATGATTTTAACTGTATAACAGGCACAAGGAATCATTCACCAATTACCCGAGCAAACTATTGGTGTTACTGAAGTTGGCAGCAAACCCCCCTCAGTTTCACCGGGGAAACCATCAGGTTTCCATTTATGACCTCTTTTCTCTGACAATCAGCAATAGCAGCTCAAAGAAGGCAAAGGTCCTCGTCTGGGCCTTAACTGGCTGACAACTGTCCTTGAAAATACTATTTAAAGAAACGGTATGTTTAGCATTCATTTCATTTGTTGTTTTGTAGGGTACTGATCTATGTACTCAAGCAAGACGCACAGCTGAACGGTTCCAGCCAAGGAGCGGGCGCAGGCTGAGCCCACGGGCTGGGACACCTCGCCCAGACGTGCCCTTTGGGCCACCCTAACCGCTGTCTGCTGCTACCGGGGCAGATCCAATTTGGAGGAGTCCTGGGTCAAAGCCAGCCTGGGACCTCCCTTCTCCCGTGCAAACTTCAGAGAAGTTTTCCCTCCATGCCTCCGCGCCTCTCTCGGATGTATTTCAGTGATAACTTTTTGATTCTGCAGCCGACACACTGACACGGAGCAGGTTTCAGCGCCAGAGGAAATGCCAAAGAGGGAGACAAGCTGACACCCACAGGCCACCGCCGAAAGAAATTGGCATCTGGGTCTTGCAGCTGCCAAACCTTCCCTACGAGTGGCCGCGGCAATCAGCTCCAGAGATGTAGCAAACCGAGGAGGAGGCGGCGGCGCGGGGCATGTGGTGCACAATCAATGCCGCAATCAAAGGGAAGAGGCCGTGCCAGCTGGTTACTACGCTCCCGTCACCCTGCCAAACGCACAAAATAATATTTAAAGAAAACAGCCACAAAAAGCCGGCAGCTTGCGTGGCCCGTCGCAGTGCGAGCGAGGGCTGCGGAGGTCGGCCATGTGCGCGAGCCTGCGCTGCTGCCGCAAAGGGGCTCCGGGGCCCCTTTACGCCCCGCGCCAGCTCTTTGCAGGCTTCGGCGCCGCTCAGAGAGCTGCTGCTACTTTTAAAAGTACAGGTTGTGCCAGTAAAAAAGCGGAGAGATGTCAGACTGCATGGCTGAGAGCGGGGAGAGCGCAGCGGCGGCGCGGGTAGCGGGGACGGTTAATAGCATAAGGCCGGCCATCGAGTACAGATGTCAAGAGGCACTGGCTGCTTTAATGGGCAGGCCAATGCGTAACAAACATTGGAATGTGTCAAAATGGGGAAAAAATCCCCATCATCCGCCATACGAATCGTTTTACTGCCCCGACCATTCTCTGCAGCTCTTTTTTGATGGGGAAATGCAAAAGAAAAAGCCATGTTCTCTCTAATGACCGCAATGCGGAGGACAGCCACCCACCACGACGGGCTGCAGTCACCTTGACAGCCCCTCGCCTTGCCAAACCTTGTGTCAGCCCTGGCCAGACCATCAGGAGTAGTCTGGAAGGACCTGGAGAAGTCATCCCGTACACCCTCATCCCCCGCTCAGCATCGGTTCACCTGAGTTGTGCTGCAAAGCAACTGGGGACGGTGCAGATGCTTCATGTGTCAATGAAAAGAACCTGGAACACTTGTGACCCCTGTGAAAACAACCAGTAATAACCATTTTGAAGGGGAGTGCTCCCAGACGATAACTTCTGACGGGCGACACCACGAGACGCGCTGAAAGGGTGCCGCAGAGCTGCAGTGGGGCTCTCCCCGTGCCGTGAGAGCGGGTGATCGTAGCATGGTTGTGTACAAGGCAGTAGCACTAGGCTGCTCTGCACTGCTTGCCCAGCCTCGCAGAGGTTGGTCCTAGGGGAGCAGCTCATCTGAAGGACCATTGCGGTGTTCTTAGAGTCTAGCAAGAGCAGTGGATTAAAACCGGGCTGGTCCTACGGATTGCTTTGGTATGGCCTTCACCCTACCGCACAGAACACACCAAGCCACATGTGGCAGCTCCGGGGTCATGGGTTGACCACTGGTGTCCGTGGCTGGTGCCAAAGGCCAGGTTGCCCAGCCGATGGTACAGAAGGAGGCCCTTTTGCACAAACCAAACGCCAGTACCGCTCTTCTTTTAAAGCCCAGCCCAGGCCCTGCGCTCTTTTCTGGGACTTCTCCGAAAGGTACCTGTGGTGTCTTCACTGACCAGGGCTGTCAAAACCTTTGTGTGGTAACAATTGCCATCTTCACTCATCTCAGACGGCTTTGAACTGGTAGAAGGTAAAAACGCCCGTAGGCATCACTCTTGGAAGGAGTGATGTGCTTCATAGCTCAGCGGGACAGCCCTTTAGTCCTGGGTAACCATCAGCAGCACGTTATTAGCTCTCTGCCTGGCCTTCCTGACATCTTCTGAGCGCTTCTTGCCTTTTCAGCAGGGCATGAGTGTCATTTTTGGAAGCCAGATTTTAGGCAGCGTAACCCTTAGCTGTCTCCAACTGCCCGTGGTTATGGGGCTTCACAAGAAAATTGAGACTAGTCAGTTACTATAAAAACTGAGCCTAAAAATAAAGGCAGTCTCCAGTATCTTAGAAACTGATAAGTACACTTGATAAACAAACTCTAAAATTATCCTTATCATAATAAAATGGAAAAAATAAGTGCTCTGCCTCATGGTGCCCTGTCAGCAGAGCAGCGCATTCACCTAACCGTGCCCCTATGGCCTGTCCTGCCGTGCTGGGGTGCACTGGGCAACGCATCCCACAGCTTTTCATGCTGCATGGCTTGTCAAGAGACCACGCGCGGCTCCTTTCCGGACACAGCAGCCTCCCCTCCTGCCTCTTCTGGCTGTTCTGCCTTGGAGCCCAAAGGAAGGAGCCCGTCCCTCGGCTGGCAGGGATTCCGTGCCCCCTTTCCCACGGGATGGGGGGAAGAGGAGCCGGCTCCGTGCCACTGAAGGGCTGTTGGGCATGGCCTTCAGTCCGTGGTGGCACGTGGGACAAAGCGGCCTTAGCTGTCTGACGCTCTGGCTGAGCACGATCCTCTTACGTTGGAGAATCTCTTTTATTAGGAAAATCAGCCACTTCTTCACACCAAGCAGGTTTTTGGTCCAACCCCGGTTGTTTATAAGGAATGATGAGTAAGTTCTGTTTCCCTAAATACCCTGGAGAGTGTCTCCCATCTGATCTGTAGTTAGTGATGTGGTTCGCAGCCTGGTCTGGCGTCACGTTCTCTGGCTCTGGGGCAGGCAGCGGAGGCAGGTTAACGCAGGCAGACCCTTGCTCTGGCCCGGCGCGGCTACTCCCATGTTTCTGCAGTACGTCAGATATCTCATCACTGCCAAAAGTCCAATATGACGAGAAAGAGTCAACCTCTCATCTTTGCCAAGGGCACACACCAGTAAGACAAGCTGAGACAGCCAAGAGCTCATCCTCCCTCAGGCGCTGCTGCCTGTGCCTTGCTGCTGCCCCAGAGACCCAAACATCTCCTTTAGCTGCCGAAGGACCATCACCACCTCTTCTTCCTACCCACATTCCTTCTACAGCAATAATTTTGGCTACGCTCCACCACCCTGTGCAAAGTTACACTGGAATTCATGGCCGGGAGCGATGGCCGCAAGCCCATGGGGTCCTTTTGAAGGCTGGTGTGCTCTGCTGCAAAATTTCTTCCATCCGCGGGGTCCGGCGTGGGCGGGGAGCGGGCTCCTGCGGGCAGCCACCTGGTAGTCCTGCTGCAAAGAGCGAGGGAAGAGTTGGGGAGCTGAGGAGCCTCTCATCATCGCCCACGGTGCTGAGCGCCGCACGCTGCGCTCACTGCAAAGGCGAGTAATGTTCACGGCACGGCACGGCGGAGAGCGAGCCTGAGAGTGTACCATAAACCACACGGATGCGGAGGGAGACTGGAGCCCCAAGCAGCCCATATCGGCTCCTGAATATTTCATGGGTCGCACAAGCCGTGTGGAGGAGAGAGACCTGCAGTGCTCCATTTTCCACAGCTCCTCTCCTCTCCTCTCCTCTCCTCTCCTCTCCTCTCCTCTCCTCTCCTCTCCTCTCCTCTCCTCTCCTCTCCTCTCCTCTCCTCTCCTCTCCTCTCCTCTCCTCTCCTCTCCTCTCCTCTCCTCTCCTCTCCTCTCCTCTCCTCTCCTCTCCTCTCCTCTCCTCTCCTCTCCTCTCCTCTCCTCTCCTCTCCTCTCCTCTCCTCTCCTCTCCTCTCCTCTCCTCTCCTCTCCTCTCCTCTCCCACCGATGCTGCTTTTCATCTGTCAGCAGCGATTTCCCTTCCTTTTTGTGAATAGCAGACCTGAAATGCCCAGACCAGTGCTTGGGTTTATAAGCATCTGCGGCAGCATCGGCAGTGATGTCAGCTCCGAGCATGCTAATTAATCTGTGGTCCCTCTTCTGGCTGTTTCTGCAGTAACAGAGCAAAAATAATTTTAGGTTATGTATCAAGACTGCCTGTTGTTTATTTTTTATTGGCTTTCTCTCTGTACGGCGCAATTAAAACAAACCACAAAGGCTTTGCTTTCAGGGTAGGGGCTGGACTCTGGCGTGGTGTAAGGCAGCGCTGCTCCAGCTGCGGGAACCAGCCCAGGAGGGCACCCCTGCTCCCCAGAGAGCACCAGGGTCGGGGTGCTGAGGATGTGACCCGGTCAGGGTGGGGCGTTTCGGGCATCCCAGAGCCCCGGCTGCCCATGAGACCCTCGGTGTCAGTGGGGACCACAGCACTGTCCCACCAGCCCAGCACCCACGGCATTGCAGGGGTCTCCCTGGGGGCTCCTGGGGCGGCCGCTCCTCCACTGTCCCTCTTTATTTTCCCTTCTGGCCTCTAAGCCTGGTGAGCTTTTCAAAGGCATCAGCGCTTCCTTCGCTGTTCCTGTTTTCCACTGGAGAAGGAGGACAGTTCCCCAGTGCCCGGTACCCGCAGGGCAGCCTCGCTCGCCCTGGGGTTACCCAGACCCGGAGCGAACTGCTGGGATCTGCAGACTGGATAACCCCCGGGTTCCCGCTGGGCCACCCACCAGTAATCTATCCTAATATTTGCAATAGAAACGGCGTTTTGCTGAGATTAGCAAACTTCACAGCGGCGTATTTGCAGATTTGAATTTGTAAATGATGGAAAGGGCTGAGAAAAGGGGACTGGGGATGATGTACAGGGAAATCGGGTTATGAGAACTTATCCTCTTCATTAAAAGCTACTAAGATCTTCATCGCTGGTATTTAACGTACCAAATTCAATATTCTGAATGTAGTTTGCATATAAAAATAGCAGTACCGTATTTTTAAAAATAGAAGGGGGAAGGGAAAGTTTTAACTAAGCCACACACTTTAATAGCTTCCCCCTCCCCCCATAAATCCAAGCTCTGGGAAATATTTGTCAGGCAAGAGTAACCGCTCTGCAATAACTGAAGGGGTTTCTCCCCTTTTTCTCCCCGTGGAAGTTGTACTTTTCTTCTACATGAAGCAGGATGCCCCAAGAAGTAAAAATGATGAATCTTAAAGAAAAGGAAAAGCTCTGCCCTGAGTGGAGAGAGAGCCTTGAAAACCCTGGGTTTATAAATGAAGAAAATGCATGAATAATAAAAACCACACCACCTAAAATCTAATTAATTTGAGTGAGTCGATAAGTTTCTGTTTTCTGGATGAGGTAACAGGGGAGGAGGGGGAAAAAAAAGAGGGATGCGAGACTCTGTTTATCTCCCTCTCATTCAGCTACTTAAAAAAATCTGGAAAATTTGTGTATCCAATGCACACTAAGCAGAAATATGTCCTTTATTTATTGTGACATTTCTCTACACTACTTCAACTCCTAATCTCATAACGTGCATCCACATATTTGCCCGTCAGGAAATTTCAGGGATTCCTCTGGTCATGTGTTCTGGCCTCCAGCAGACTCGGGCAGGGGAACCCTCCTGCCATGGCTACGGGCTTGGGAATGCCACCAAGGTGGGGACGTGGGGTGGGAGCTGTGCCGTGCCGTGCCGAGCCGTGCTGTGCCGAGCCGTGCCGTGCTGTGTTGTGTGGTGCCACGGTTGAGCCACAGCTGTGGCAAACAGTGGCCATGCTGTGCCATGGCCATGCCCACATGGAAGCCCTGCGCTCAGCTAGGGTGTCGCTGCCAGCACCCCAAGTACCCCTGTGCCACGGTCCCTTGCTGTCCCACATCTCTTCCTGGGATCATAGAATCACAGGATCACAGACTGGTTGGAGTTGAAGGGACCTTCCAGGCTCCCCCAGTCCAACCCCTGCAGGGAGCAGGGACATCTGCAACCAGAGCAGCTTGCTCAGAGCCCCAAGGGCCAACCTGACCTGCAATGGTGCCAGCCATGGGGCTTCTGCCAGCTCTGGGGGCAACCTGGGCCAGGGGCTCACCACCCTCAGCAGCAACAATTTCTTCGTTCTATCTGATCTAAGATGGTTTCTTAGAAACAGCGATGCCTGCTGAGAAGCTCCTCTGCCCAGACAGGCAGCCCTGATCAGCGCAGGCAGCTGCCAGCCCCTCCACCTTACACATCTCCTAAGGTGACCTGACCGGCGGTCACCGGTGTCAATCCCAGTGGGCGCGCAGAAGTCCACAGCTTGCCCCGGGGAGGCTGCCGCGCTCCATCGCCACCATCGCCGCCATCGCCGCCGGTACCTCCGCGCCGCCACCAGCCCAACACCTGGTTCGGTCCGCAGCGCCGGCGCAGCGCCTCGACAGCGGTAACGGCTGAGAAGCGGGATGCTAAACAAGATATATACATGATGTCAAATATTGGCTGCGCGCATCTAAGCCAATCACTTCGAAATAAATTAACCATGGCATTGCCTAATACGATCCACCTGCTTTCTTGCCGTGCTGTTCCAGACCCTACCTGAACCCCCCTTTGATTAAATGTCAAAAGCTTGCCTTGTGCCTGCAGATTTCACTGAAGGCGGATAACAGAAAGGTTCCTCCTGTGACTCCATAAAACTGAAATAAATTCCACTGGCATCTTGTAAATTTTTATTTTCTACAATGACTGCAGGCCCCATCTGCGACCCAGCTGTTATTAGAAGGGAAAGCGTTGGCCCTTCTGCATTACAAAACAGCATAGAACAGTAATTGCCAGTGGAAGAGATTAAGTGTAGACACTAAAAATGTTTACTCGCAATGAATATGCATAACGATGGGTAGGAAACAGCACTGGAAGATTAAAAAGAGAGAAGGGTTTGTTTACAAGGCTGGGAAAAAAAAAAGAGGGGAATGTCAGTTGGCCCCAAGCCTGAAATAGGAACGAAAAACCTTTGGGCAAGGCATTAGGGAGAAAAACAGATGGTTTGTGAACCTTTTATTAGATAGAAAAATCATTAATCAAGCCCAGGCTGGAAATGGCAGGGTTTTTGGTAGTTCATATTTTAGTTTATTTTTTCTTAAAGTGACAGTGCGCCGTTCTGCTGACAGTCAGCGGTACGGAGCCCCTTCCCAGCGGCGAGGCAGCCGCTTTAGCATGCAGCGCTGGGAGCACGTCTAACTCGAGGTCCGTGCTCGCACCAAGCTGTTCTGCAGAGGAAATCCCTCAGTAGGGTTTCACATTTCAGCACCTGTTTTGCCCGTATAGCGCGGCAATTAAAAAAAGAAAAAAGAAACGAAGAAGGGGGAGGTGGAAATCACAGCCTGGTTTATTTTTTCGTAGTCGCTTCGTTCTGACTTCGGGGTGGGGCGGAGGGTGGGGGTGGGAAATGCAGGGCAGGAAAACTTGTGCAGCCAGGCTCATGAATAAAGAGCCATTTAGCAGGGCTTGTCAATACACGCGCCCTCCATCATGTCTCCTGGTTCCCTTTATTCTGCTGCTGGAAGACCAAAAATAATTGAGTTTGCTGCATTCCAGTGACAACGAGCCAAATGGCAAGTGGGGAAATGCTCTGGCAACCCAGTCACCCCCGGTCCTGTGCGTGCCAGATGACGCCACCTCACGGTGCCTGAACGTGGGGCTTTGTTCTCTCGTTTCTCCCCTCTTCCATGGCCACCAGCCTCAATCCCGGGCGTTGCCGTGGCGGTGAGAGCCGCAGGCTCAGCAGCCTCCCTTCCCCAGCCTCTCGTCACCCTGAAGCGGTGCCTTGCGCAGGCATTGCTGTTTGGGAACCAGGCAGGTGGGCTCCTGCTCACAGCCCCCTGGATCTGCTCTTCTCCTGCCACAGCTGGGCAGCTGGGCGAGCCCACCATGGAGGGAGCCACGGGAGGCTGGGGTTCACTGCGGGAACCGCCTGTGCCTGGGGGGCCCCTCCGTGCCTGGTGCTGCAGCATGAGGATGGGGATGGAGGGGACCAGGAGCAACATTCCTCCCCACTGCCCCAACATGGGGCTGGAACCGAGGGCAGGGGGATCTGGGGCAGGGGGACACATCCCTGCAGACGGACCAGGGTGTTGGCATTGGGTCAGCAGACAGACACCTGAATTCCACCCAGAACCTGCCCCGAGCTGCCCCTCCTGTGCTCTCGTCCCCCTGAGCATCTCAGGTGCCCCTGAGCGAGTGGGTGCATCAGGGGAGCTCCCAACCCTGCACCATGGTCACCCCTCACCTCCTCGGGGGGGGACTCACCTTCAGCATGTCTTTCTGGGGCAAATAATTCCCAAGTCATGTAATTTTATATATAAATTATTAGCAACAAGAGGAGGTAAATTAAAAAAAAAAAATTGTCTCATTTCTAAATTATGTGGAACCTTCTAGATGTTCAGCTGTACTTGATGGCCATCGCAACTTCTAGACACCCTTCTAAGGCCAAATCGTGCCTGTCCCTTGCCTCGTGCTGGTGTAAATGTGCTGATTTTAATTGAACTGGTTTTGAACACCTTGGAGCGGGAGCAAAATCAGCCTCCTGGGTTTCAGTTTCCGATCGCACTTGCCATGTCGTAAATCCGGGGCAAACCCGCGGTGGAGTTACCTGGCATTTGCACTGACGCGGCCGAGGTTGCGATTTGGTCTGGTAGTGTTTAAGAAATTTAAAAAAGAGTAAGCGAGAAACCTCAGCTTTACCAAAACATCCACGCAAATCAGAGTTACAAAAGATGACATTAAGAATGAACCATAAAATATTTCACAGTAAGCTCAAGACCAAAAATAAAGCCAATATCCTTCTTTGGGGAATAAAGGGGAATGGCTTCTTTTTCCAATTTCTTTTATACCACAGAGGAGCTGCCCACACATTTCCTAATTCTTAGACTAATAACTCTGAGATGAACTTCCTAAAACATATGAGCTTCATCAGAGCGGGAGGCGGGAGGGGGGGGAACGAGGGGGAAGCACAAAATGATCTTTGTAAGAAATAGTAGCTGGGATTGCTAGCGTTGCATATGTTACAGCACATCATTAATAACAGTGATCAAAAGAAAAAGAACATCTTAGCAGCTGCATCAAATTATTATAGAAATTGGAATTTTCAAATGAGCTCAGAGTTTAGGAAAAAAAAGGGGGGGGGGGGGGGGGAGAAGAAGGAAAAAAAGGGGGCACCATGCACTGGAGGTCAGGTCACTTTGCAGAGCAACGGGATAATCCCGAAAGGTATTGAAAGGTCTGGGGTGAAAAATAAATTCTTCTTCCTATTATGGTCTTTACTAGACAAAATGTGGGGGAAGACCCCCCGAATCTTCTTGGAGCAGCATTTCTGGACATTTAATAGCGCTGGCCGAGGGGAGCGGGGCCAGTCCCCCGCTGTGACTCTCTCCAGCTCTGCTGCAAACCCAACTCTGAATCACCCCAGGGACGGCCCTTCAGCTCTGACACGAAGTCCTGAAACCCTCCTGCCAGAGGACACGTGTTGCAGCTCGGGGTTGGGACAAAGCCACGAAGCGAAGCCGCCTTGCTCCCCGTCCTGCCGCTCCGACAGGCAGCTGAGGGCTTCCAGGAGGCCGGGGAGAAAGGGCTGCTCATCTCCCCAAGGACAAACGTCTCTTCCTCTGATAAAAGTTGGTGCGCATCCATGGGTTTTATAGCCCCCCTGTGACAAACCGGTGGGAGGGAGGCGAGGGCTTGCGCTAGGAGCGCGTCCGAACTTTGTCTTCTCCCACAACGATCGTTTTGTAACAGCATTGCGCAAAGGTGTGGAGCCCGGCCAAGTTCAGCCCTCCTGCTGCTCGCGGGACGCCTCAAAAATTCAATTCATGAAGAGATAGAGCCTTTCTGGGAAGCTGCATCCTGGGGGAGGCTCGGCACCGCTGCGAGGCTGAGCGCAGCCCTGCCTGCGTCCCCTGTCCCCACCATCCCGGCGTCCTGGACATCTCCAACGGCCCTGTAGGACACGAGGGTGTCACTGCAGTTTGCACAGAGGGGTGGCTTCTACATCAGGTGATTTAACCCAAACCGCTCGTGAGGAAATGGGCTTTCCACCTGCCCAGGCGCGGAACGGTCTCAGGATCCCCATCCCACCGGGTGGGACCGCAGCGGGCCTTGGGCTCAGCCATCCCGAGGAGGATCTCGAACCATCCCAAGCCCAGCGGGTGGTGTAGGAGAAACAGAAGTGTCCTGACAAAGGGAACCGCGGGCTGCGGAACCTCCGCGGCCCGATCCCCCCTGGAAATTAATTGGTAGGGACTCGCTGTGGAGAGAAGCAGCGCTCAGCGGGAGCAAAAGGGGACGTGAAGAAACCCCTTAAAGGCTCAGGTTTGATCTCGAAATAAAAGCCTTTCTTAAAAACGCACTCCCAAGCCCCCTCCCTTTCTTTTAAAGCCATGTTTTCCTAATGCGAACCAGCTCTGAGGGCTCCGGTTACACATCTGCCGTCTGCGTGTGCTGCCGCCGTCCACCCCGGCCCCCAGTAAAAGTACAGGTGTCTCGGTTTTAAAGTCACCTTTTCAAAACCAGCCTCGGAGCGGGGCCTCGGATGGTTATTTTTTACAGCTGGCCGCGTTCCCGCCGCAGCGCGCCAGCGCAAGGGTTAAGCGGCAGAGAAGGGCCGACCGCTCGTGACTTCGTTGCTCTTCCATCTGGTGGGAACCCTGAAAACCATTTGTAAATTAAATTTTTACTTGGGATGCATGCTGCCGCACATAGTCGTCGCTGGATCCTGCGCAGACAGCTTGCGCGGCTGCTTCAACATGTCTCCAGCGACAAGCTCGGCTCCTACTGATTGCGAATGCAGGAGAATAAAATCATTAAGTATGTATGTCCATCCTGCCGGCATGCTTTCTCCCCCGTACTTTATGCCATAATTATCATCACATTAGTTTGGTAAATAATGTTGACACATGGTTCCAGAACAGCTGTAGAGTGTCCATCTGACGCCCGCACAATCAGAAGTTCAGCTCCTCGAAAAAGGGAAGACAGATTGAGGCTCCCATTTCTTCGTCTACGCTCCCTCCTTGCCCCTCCAAAGGCCAGTGCGGATGATGCGGGATCCCTGCTAGCCCTGTCACAGATGAGGAAATCTATTATTTCCTATTAAATCCCTTCAAATAATCCATTCATCTGATCTTGGAGAAATGCAAAGTGCTCATTAATCATACGACTGGTGAGCACTGATTTACAGATTAATCTAATTAGACCTCATTTGTTTCAGGGGAAAGCCGCTATATTAACCGCTGCTGCCCAGCGCACAAAGCCCCGCACATGTGGCTCCACGTACAAGTCAGGATCAATTACGAGATTGACTTTGCGGAGCTTGCGCTGCCCTAGTTGAGGGCCTGTCAACATTTCCATTACAAATTCAAACCGCGCTTTTAAGGGATTTATTACTCAGCCGTAACGTTGGGTTGACTCTTGGCATCCAAGGTCTAAGCTGGAGATCGCCCGGTATTTAGCAAAACCACTCAACCCATTTCAAGGCCCTGGAGGGGGCAGGGGAAGGGTGAATCAGTGGGGCTGTTTCATCTGGGTTTGAGCTTTGAAGAACGGCTTTGTTTTATGAATGCAGGTTTTGTTGAATTAATTTCTGGAATTAAGTCTTTGCAGTGGATGGAAAAAGCAGAATCACTAATTGCTGCCGGGGCCGCCCCTCCTCTGCCCCTCCCCGGCACCACGGGGCTGCTCCTTCCCGCTCGCCCTTGCCCTAGCAGGACCACGGGGAGTGGCTCTGTGCTCCCCAAAGTGGCCCTTTGCACCCCAGCTCCCCTCTTCTCCACCCCGAAGGCAGCACTTTGGGGTTGGGGACATGCCAGGGCATCCATCCCAGGGCACCCCAGTCGCTCTGAGGCCACTCTGAGCTGCCCCGCTTTCAGCCCCTGAGCTCCAAGCGCTCCCGCGTGGCTCCCGGTGTTTAATTGTGTCGGAGCTGCTAAATGCAAAGAGCTCATTTAATCCCCGGCGTCGGCGTCCTCCGTTGATTCGCCGAACCCTCGCGCTGTCTGGATCTGCTGGAATAGGGGAGCGGGCTCTGCTCCCCAGGGAATGCCGCGGTCCCCGGGTGAATGGAGCAGGGGCCAGAACAAACTCCGTGGTTCAGACTTGTGGTATTTGTTCTATGGGGGGAAAAAAAAAGAAAATGTGAATGATACTTCCAAAGGAGCAATTTCTATGTTTCGCCAGAAATCGCCCTTTTCGTTTAGCAGATGCATGCTCTGGACTAACCACTGGATTAGAGCGGAAACCTGCGCGTTTCCCTGACAAGGCAAAAACCGTTAAGCCTGCTCGTGGGATGCGGAGAGAAATCCTGCCTGGAAAAAGCCCAGCAGAAATGCTTCCGATTTATTTTCATCAGCATGGAGGTAAATACAATGTAATGGGAATATTGAAAGACCTATAATCTTATTTACATTCTGAGCATGAATACAGTTCCCAGGACATCGCAGACATCTGTCAGACAAACAGACAAGACTCTGCAAAGATCTTTAAAACGCCCCTCTCCTAAACGGCTAGGAAGCTGTTGGGGATTTTGGCATGGTACCTGGGCTGGGACATGGCTTTTTTTCTTCTTTCCTTTTTCTCGCCATTTCTTCTCTTCTTTCCACGGTAGCAAATGATTTCTTGGGCTCCTTACAAGCAAGCTGGAGGAATTCTGTTTGATGGGGTATTTACTAGGAAAACTGAAGTGCTAACTCGTGGGTCGATCTGGCTTGTCAGGTGTTTTCTCTTCGAGGGCTCTGTCTGCCCTTGCCTACTTCAGGTGTGTTTGAATGGTTTTTCTTCCCCCTCTTGTTTGAATATAAAAATAACATGGTGCAGGTCAGTCACGACAAATAACATGAAACAAATTTAAACGTGGCTATTTAATCTGAAGCATCCTCCAGTGTCAATGGAGGGATTTTCAGGTGTAGGATAAAATTTCCTCTTTCAAGCCCTGGCCACCCCTGACGCTTCCCGCAGCAGCATCGGGTACTGATGGAGCCGTAGTTGTTCCAGCAAACGCAGCGACCCCCTTGTGCTCGGCAATGCTGGGGCAGCCAGGGGCTGGTGCTGGGTGCCAGGTGCCGCGTGCTGGGTGCTGGGTGCTG
This sequence comes from Bucorvus abyssinicus, assembly GCA_009769605.1. NCBI lineage: Eukaryota > Metazoa > Chordata > Aves > Bucerotiformes > Bucorvidae > Bucorvus > Bucorvus abyssinicus. The sequence goes on from CM020063.1 coordinate 1,258,921, forward strand.
TGCAGAGCAGATGGGCAGGAATGCGGCTCCCCTGGAGAGACCAGAGCAGCCCGGCCAGCACCACGCTGTGTTACGCTTAGCCGGGAGCAGGGACAAATGCAGCCCTTTGCCCTGCTCCGAGTGTGCTCCTGGGGCACCTTCCTCCTTCAGCACGGCCTTTTTCTTCCTTTCTGTAAGCCCGGCTGTAAACCACAGCCCCATCGCTGCTGGGCGATGCGGGGATGGCTGGCCCCCAGCCCGGCAGGCAGGGACCCAGCTCCCTCCCCAGCGCTTCCCCAGGGGCTTCGTCTTCGCCGGGGCCTCCTCCTTCACTGCGCAGAGCTGCGTTATTAGCTGCGGTTTCATCTGCAGGGTCCCTTCGGCAGAGAACGGTTTAGGGCTGGGGAGGAGCAGGGGCAGCCGGGAGAGATCCACCTCAGCCTTGTCCTCACTGTGCTCGAGCATCCCTGTCTGCAGGGCGGGCCGTGAGCCCCCCTTGGATCTCCTCACCCTTTTTCCCCACTGTGTGTCTTTTCCTGCAACAAACGGACAGCTGGGGAAGCGGATGGCAGCACGTGGGAGCAAACCTCGCGTGGACGCATGGTCCTCCCCGCCGGGCAGCATCGCTACCGGATGGGGCCATGGGGTGGAACGGGCATCCTTTCCTTGCCACGCACACCCCCTGGCGTCTTGGATGGCAGCAGTGCCAACGTGGTGCTCAGCCAGCCACACCAGCCCGCACCACACGCGTGGCCCTGGCCTGCTCGCTCCGACCCCTAAGGCCATTGTGCTGTCGGTCCAGCGCTGCCCTGTCTCATTTTGCTGAAGATAATAATGATGTCGCTGCGTTCCCTGAGATCTTCCCCGCGCCTGTTTTCAGCTGCTCGACACAATATTGCTGCATAATTTGGAGTGTCTCCTCTTCATTTTTTGGATGCGAGACTTAGCAACAGGGAAAGGTGCTAAAGAGAGACAAAACTTGTGTGGGTGGCTGGAGATTAGCCATTTGGAAATCCATCCTTTTCTTTGTACCACAAGCTGTTTGCGTGTTTCCACTCCAAATTGCTATACTTGGGCGCTAGCGCGGCGCACCGAGCCCGGGGCTTCGCTTAGGTGAGGACTGCGCTGGATGCTGGTGCTCCCATTGCAGCGGGCAGGAGGGCTCCGACTGCTGCCCCTGCTCCTGCCTGCTGCCGCCATCCTCGCCCCGTGCCAGTGCGTTTGCTGCCCACCCTGGTTGCGTGGAGAAGGTGGGACGTGACCGAGCGGGTCTCCTTGCTCCCCAGGGGATGGCTGCTGCGGCGTCTCTGCATGCCCCTCCACACCCAAGGCGATTAATTAAGGGCACTCATGGTGCAGGAGCTCGTTAGGTGACACCATCCCGGGATGGTGCTGCCATGGGAGCGATTGTCTCACCCCCACGTTGGGGTTAATGCCGCAGCACTCACGTGTAAACCTCCTGCCTCCCGCTCACTAACCTCGTCGGTGTGAAATTCAGAGCGCCTCTCGTTAACCGCCGCTAAATATTCTCTTCATTTCCAAAGGCAAATATGAACAGAACCACAACAAAACATGTACTGTATTAAAATCATTGATTCACAATATTTAAATTTCCAGCTAGCCTCCAATTAGCAGGCTTTCCAATATTTGAACAGAAGACCATTTTAATGCAATTACAAACACATTTTAGGCATCTAAATTTTTTGCATAATTAGTTCCCTATTAAACTATTTATGTAGCCCTTTTTCCATCAGAAACAGAGAAAGCAGAACAATTTTATTCCTTACTGTTACAATAATTAACTATGCAAGTAGAACAGCATATTAATAGAGTATAATTTGTTTACATTTAAAAGAAAATTGTGTTAGATTAGCATAGCAAAAGACTATTTCCATATCCAGGCAGTAATATGCAGGCCTAATAGCAATTTACAGTGTAGTTAAAGAATATTATTAATAAAGTAATACAGTGTAATTCTGTTTGCCCCCACCATATTTCACAATGTCCTTAATTACAGCTAATTCCATCGAGACTAATTTGGGTGTTATTAAGCGGTAGACACAGGAATCTTAACTACAACCTTTGTTAATGGCAAAGGTATGAAGTTACCGGGGAGCCCGTTCCCGCGGCGGGGAGTGAGTGCGCTGGGCGAGCTGGGAAGGGATGATGCCGAAGGATGCAGCGCTGCTGACCCTGGCTGCACAAATCCGCTCCAGCCACAATGTCTCTACACCTAATTCCACCCATTTTCAGGGCCACTTTCCAGGGCAGGAGTGACGCACCCGACCAACGTGTCCCCCTGAGCTCCAAGCACACGTGGGCCTGGGAGCCATGAGGAAGGTCACCCTGGGCAGCTCCTCATGAGTGCAGGGCTGTGCCTGGGTACCACCGGGGCTTTCGGTGGTGGTACCGCAAGAATAGTGACAAAAGCCTCGTGATCAAACCAATGCAACCAGTCACAAGGGTTTTGTCACTATTTTTGCGATATTTTCCTTTGTATTTGATCCTGCTCAAGCTCTCCGGGTGCCGTCCCATGCCACCACTGCCGTGGTGGAACAAGCCATCGTCTCCCCTTGCGGCAGCCTCCATGTCACAAGTTCACCAGTTCTGGCTTTCTCAGGAATCCTCCTAGATTCTTCATGATGAGATTTGTGATCCTGTACACAGGGAAGGCATGAGCCGGTTGTCACTTTTCCTCTTCTCCCTCTATATCCCCGTGAAGCCAACAGAATTACAAGGAGAAACCTTTCCTTTGAGCATGATTTTTGCCCAGAGAAGGTTACTCCTTCCATGGGCAGTCGAGATGTTTTCTATTCCCATGTTTAGATGCACATCAATGCACTGGATCACATTTCGCCACACGCCAGTATGCCCCAGCACATGCTTTCAAGGCACAGAACACACATCCCATCATGCTAAAGTGATTTGTGGCAAAATCACACAAAGCCCCAGTCAGTGATTTTTAAAATTGTGCTCTTGAAAGCAATTACAGTCGTTCTTTTCGCTCACTGGCAGGTTTCTGGGGACACCCGCACCTCTGGGGTGAGGACACCGGAGCCGGCAGCTCCTGCCGATGGCAGCTGGGGAAGGGTTAAGCCATGAGCTGCCACTGGGGTCAAAGAAAAAGGGATTTTCCCCTCTTTGTAGGACCTCCACGCCTGCCGGTTGCCATCGCAAGGGGCTGGTACACCGCCACGGAGAAGGGCTACAGAGCACTAGCAGGTGCAGTGAGCTTTATTGATGCCAAAATAACCTAAAGAGACATGGCTTGTGCCCTGCAAGTTAGGCTTGTTCCACAAAGTTCTTCAGTCATCCAGACCATCCAGCGAAGTGACCTGTGTTTTAACACAAGCGCCAAACTGCCGTTCGAATGCCGGAAAACCCAAAGTTCTGATGAACTCTTCGTGTCAGAGCTGCAGTCATCCACAGCCCGTTTCTCTCAACACGGCTTGGAAACAGTCTTCTTTTTTCTCTTCTTTTTTTTTTTTTCCTAGCTATTATCTTAGTAGAATTTGCCAAATGCTGTTCATTTCGATGCAGGACCGAAGAGACCGCTGGTAAACGCGGTTCTGCAATAATTTGCTCCACCAAAAATTGAAAAAAAGGGGAAAATAAAAGCAAAAAAGAAAAGAGGAGATAGAGGAAGAGAGAAATCATAGCTGTGTCTTCATACCCCGCAGATGGCTAATATTCATATGTAACTGTCAGGCATATCCCCATGCCAAGCTCCAAAGCAGAGTGCATCAGCTTGTTCGCGCATCTGAGCCATTAAAGCCAATGGGTCTCCGGCAGAAGGATCGCAGGCTGCACCCGGAGCTGGCAGCCGCGCAGCTCAGCCCCTTCCAACAGCTCAGAGCCCTTGGAAAACAGGAGCCGGAGGGAGCGGTTCCCGGTCTGGGTGCACAGAGCTGACAGGGGTGTTTGCTCGAGGAAGTGGAAAAATGAGGAGGCTGGAAGAGCCTCAGTCCATCCCTGCCTCGACCTTGAGGACATCCCAAAGGCTGCTGGGTTTTTCAGCCTCCTCTCCCTACGGCACTTTGGGGAATTGTGAGGCCCCTTTGTAGCGGCTGATGGCTCCGTGTAGGCAGCACAAAAATCTCCAGAACTCTTTTAGTTGCGTCCATCCTGGGCTGCAAAGCCACGGATAGTATTTAGCTGCTTCACACCCCCATGTGTGGCTCCCGCCAATGAGGGCAGCAAACAAGCCAGGTCCGTGATCAGGCACTGGACTGCATCCTCGAGCCCAGCAAGTGACACTGCTGGCTGTCCCTTGGCCACTTCTCTGGCCCTCGTAGGTGTGTCCAAATGATTTCCATTTCTGTTGAAACGCTGCTGTAAAAGCTTTCCTGCAGCGCTGGGAAAGGGTTCCTCGCTCTTCAGGGGAAGGGGTGCTGCTCCCAGCCTTCGTGTCCTCCATATGCTTTCAAAACCCCTTAGTCTATGTCTGGACAAGTGCTTCCCCGCACTCCGTTGTGCGGCTCCTCCACGGAGAAAAAAGCACGTGGTACCCAGAGCACTGTCCCCCCGGCTGCAGCGGGGCCATGCTGGCAGGCAGAACTGGGCAAAGCGGGCCACAGCACTAACTGTATGGTTATGGCAGCATCAGCACCAAGGGGGCTTGGCACTGGCTGGGTCAGGGCACGTTTCAAGCCGTGGTATTCTGGTGCTGCCAGAACATCCCTGGCAACGTTCCAGGTCAGGTTGGCCCTTGGGGCTCTGAGCAAGCTGCTCTGGTTGCAGATGTCCCTGCTCCCTGCAGGGGGTTGGACTGGAGGAGCTTTAAGGTCCCTTCAACCCTACCCAGCCTGTGATTCTGTGATTCCGTGATTCTGTGATTCCATGATTCTGTGATTCCATCGTTCATTTGTGGAGCCAGCATTTCCCGCAGTCAGCAGTGCCTGCTTGCAGACCCTTCTCTCTCCCCTCGCCAGTAGCTGCCAGCTTTTGCAGAAGCCAGACACCATCCTTCTCCAACAAATTCACCAAACAATGAAATTGTAACAGCACTCCAAATAATAGGCTCAATTTTCTTTTTTTCCTCTTTTAATAGCACCCTGCGTTGCACACGCCCAGCACAAAAGCCCCTTTGTGTGAGCGCTGGCAGGATCCTGCCTGCGTGGCTGCCCGCGCCAGCTGCGAACCGACCCTTGGCTGCCCAGACACACCAGTGCCCGGCGGCAGTTGGCACGACCAGCTCCCCATGCCGGCACCCAGAGCAGAGAGCATAGCCCGAGCCAAAGCAGGGTGCTGCCCTCGCCCCCCCGAAACCAGCACCCACTGGGGTGCTCAGCAGCATCACACACCTCGGCTGGGGGGACGTGGCCTTCGAGCTCAGGGTTACAACCTTCATGCCAGCCAGAGTACAAGAGTTGATGAGCCAAGGGAAGAGCTGATGTCTGTATCGGGTCTTTCACAGAGACGGAATTATATTCATGGCTTGGATTTGAGAGTAATTTCTCTGGATTCAGGAAATGGAGACTAAAAAAACCCCCCAAACCCGCACCTTAGCTTGTTTTTCTCTTAGTAATACCAGATGCTTAGAGTGAGTGTTGAAGAAGTTCATTTTTCTTCTGTTTATCCTCACGGCTGCTCTAGTTTCCTCCAGCCCATCGTGCTTCCACAGCTCAGCAGCTCCTTCCCCACTAGGATCCCTTGGCCCATGTTTTTCCTTCAGCGCTGGTTTGCCACGTGCCCGCTTCCTCTGCATGAACAAGGTGTTCCTTAGCTGCCAGTTTGGGGAAGCGCTTTGCCGGTGTTGCTGCCTGCCGCGGCGCAGCACGGGCTGTTGAGCATCGGTGGGTCATGCACCATGTCTGCCCCCGGCAGCACCCTGCTCTCCTCAGCAGCACTGCACCAAGTATTCCCAAAGGTATCCGAGGACTTCCAACAAAAGCCCCCGATGTTTCTGCCCTGGAATAACAATTTTTTTTTTTTTTTCACTAGTCAGAATGACTGCTGGGGCTGGGGATTCCTTTTATAGTGGGAGGACTGTTGGAAGGCCTGGGTAAGCGTTGCCTCTTTACCTCCAGGGTGCATCACTAAGGCGTTTCTGAATGAAGTGTCCCAATGGACGTGGTACTTCAGCATGTGTTTTACCAACGTAAAAAAATGGGATTACCTTGGAGAGATGCGATACATCTTTAATTAGCATCACACTTTAACACAACAGCACGCTAACACGACAACGCCTCCTCTCCGGCGAGAGATCTACAGGGGTATTTAGTCCGCATCTTTCTTGATGAATCACATCATTTCTTTTCTTTATAAAGCCATAGGTGTGATTCAACCCTCGCCTCACAAGGCAGAACTCCTGCCCACAGCCACTGCTCCCCAGGTGCTACAGCTACAGGATATGGCATGAAAGAGTAATTTGACGTGAGCTTAGGAGTCCTGAAGACCTTTCTGATGGCCACAGATAAAAAATCCCACCCAAGTCATGCTGGTGGGGGCTTAAAGCCCCGATCCTGTGCAAAGCAGGTGCCCACAGATAAGGGCAGTGCCTGGCAGGGCTGAGTTGGAGCGATGCTCTCGAACGCAGCCGGGCTGGGGCTGGGCTCTGCGGACGCTGGCGGTGTGGCAGGCAGAGCCTCGGGAACGCGGCGGGGCACTTCGAGAAAACCTGCTGTTCATCCAAGGCATTGTGTCTTGCTCTGCTTTTCCTGGGACAGAGACTGCGGCTCCTGCCTCGCTCAAACTCATCTTCGGGTACAGTATGGTGCAGCAGGGGAGTAAGGAGGAGTGGGGCAGCACCGCCAGCACTCGGGGGGAGCTTTCTTTCCCGCTGGACGGTAGCCAGAAAAGCAGGTGATTCCCCAGGCACCGGGTTGCTATGAAGAAAATTAATAATTAATGCTGCAGAATAATGCATGCTGCGCTGGTTAAAAGCACTTCTGCTGCGTGTGGCACTGCAGCGAGCGGGGTGGGTACGCAGCTCTGCGTTGGTTCCAGCCCGCAGTGCCTGACCGCGGGGCCAGCGGCCATGGGGAGGCAAAGCCGTGGGCCCCCCCGGGGCATGGTACCTGCTGCCGCATCCCCCCTGGCTGCAGAACAGCCCAGCACTGATGTGGAGCGAAGGCTCAGACTGCTGAATGGAGGAGGTTCGCTTGCTTCCCCCTCTCTTCTCTAGACCCACGGCTTGGCTGTTGTTGCCCAGGGTTTGGGGGTCTGTGGCTTGTTATTTCCCTGCAGGGCTGGAGCCCCCAAAGCTACATGCTTCCCCTACTGCGAAACGGGGACCTGAGCGAGATCCACATGGTCCCATCGCGTGGGTGAGCATCGTGGTGGCCACCAAGGAAGGTGAAAATGAGGAGCATCCATACCCCCTACCCAGCCAGCATCCCGCGGAGACTCCCACACGTACACGGTCCCCACAGCCCCCCGGTAACCTGGACCTAGCGTGGCGAGGGCCCGGGAAGGACACATTGAGCTGCTCAGAGCGGGGAGGAGCTCAGACCATGCCCCTGGGCAAGGCCCGCTGCCCGCCTAAGCACGAAGCCTACGTGCATCATCACCCTCCCATCGCATTCAGCGCTTTCAAATAGTTCCTCTGCTCCCTTCGCTGCCTGCAGAAGGCTTTTGTGGATGCCGGCGTTACAAATCTCTGATTTCTTCTTTATTTTTTGCTCCGAGAGACACTTTGAGACTCGTCGATTCCTCCCAGCGCCAGTTAAACTGTGCCTCTGGCAGCAGCACTTCCCCGGTGACATTTTCAAATGCCTCAGGAAGAGTAACCGCGCCGACTGTCAGATGGCAGCGAGTGGACGGCCTCGGCAGTACCACTGCGCAGCTTTTATTCCCAATAAAGACGTGCAAAATTATCAAGCCGGAGTTAATGTGTAGGTTGGAAATACTTGTCCCACATAACAGGATAGTTTACAACCCGCCTCTACTTTTGACATGCTGATATCCTCAAATAGCAACAATAAAGCTTCTGTCTCCTTTCAAGATATTTGTCATCTTTTGATCTTAAGCCAGAAAAAATTGAATTCTGGGAGATCAAAACGCCAAAACTGATAGCTTATATCCTCAGCAAGTGCTTATCGAGTGTAATCCAGAAAGATGGCACATTTCAAAAGTGACAGTGAATAAAGTTCAGCTCGCTGGAAAAAAGTAAACAATCTTCAAACAGCAGCAGCGAGAGCAGCCCGGGAATTTCCTCCTAATACAGGCGAAGCAGCGGTCCTCTTCGGTTCGTCTGGCTTGCAGGAATTTTATTGAAATTAAGGCCGCAAGAGCTGCATCACGTATGGTCTCAGAGAAAATGCCAGGTTAAATATTGGATAACTCTTTCATAAACTCCATCCTGTCATGCCCCAGCAGCTGCCCCGGGAGGCGGTGGCGCTGCCCGCTGCTGCCCTCCCTCTCTCGGCAGAATTTCCAATGCGATGGTGTGTGGGAAATCAATCATTTTAAACCCAACGCCCCAGCTAAATCTGCTCCTTCCCCTCCCTGTGAGAGAATTGCCCTATGCCAAATCCCGGACTTGGCACCCAAGGCAAGCCAGGCTGCCCCTGGGACCTCCAGATGGCTTCGCCCCCCTGGCCCTGGGGATCCAAGCGCTGAGAACTGCCTGGCACCCAGCTCGTTGCATGTCCTCCATGGGAGATGTCTTAGAGCTGGGGATCCCCATGCGGGCAAACAGGGATGCAGGCACAGTGGCAGGCAGGACTAACCACCTCCCTCCTCAGGCTGTGTCCAAGCTGCAGCCCCTGCCCTGGCTGCTGGAAAACCAGCCCGCTGGGTGCCCCTGCCCTGGGAGCCAGGCTGGGAGCCAGGCTGGGGGCCAACGAGGGCTCGGGGCATCGCCACCCCCCGAGGGGCTCACAAGGGCTTCTGGAGCGGTCGGCGGGAGATAAACTGCCAGTGAGCATCGGTGTGGCGTCCTCAAGCCTGGCTGAGAAGGTCGCTTACGTTCCCAATGCTTGACCCGTAAATACACCGAGTCACAGAGTGGGTTGGGAGAGACCTTAAAGATCACCCAGTCCCAGCAGCGATCTCCAACGATTGCTCCTGTGCTGACCCCAGCGTTGGAATCAGCTCACCCCTGCAGAGCACGAGGAAAATAACCTGGGAAAATGATACGAAAAAAAGTCTAAGAACTCTCGAAAAGCTTTTTATCAGCGCTGAGGCTCCAAGGCAGGCAGAGGAAAACAGAGTCAGCAGCGGTTGTAAATTGTCTGGAAACCATAAATTAAAATTAAAGAGTTCAAATATGATATAAAATCATTTAATCTGGATGATTTATGCTCGTTCTCAGATGCAATTATTTACTAACGCTTCTGTTTATTGCTCTTTTGACTTTTTTAATTACTGTATTCCAAAAATTCAATTACCGAGTGTAGTATATATTTCAAGCAATAGTATTGTAAATAAAAAGAGAACCAATTAATAATGTGCTTAGTCTAGCAAAGCTAAATCAAGTGTAATACAAAATGCCTGGAAACTTGATGGAGGGTTGGAAAGGAACGGAGGAGATCCCGTCCGGCAGCAGGCGGGTGGGGGAGCCCAGGTGGGGCTTTGCCGGGGGAGCACCTCCCCGCTCAGCGCCCCGGCCCCTTACTGGGCACTCTGGACTAGCTTTCCAGCCGGCTGTTACAGGTTGGTGCTCCCAGCTCTGGCTCTCTGTTATTAAAAATGATGACAGCACACAGGGGCTGCTGACTGGCAGCGAGGGGCGGGTCCGCCTGGAATTCAGGCATGTTTCCCTGAGAAATATTTTGTCTTTTTATCTTGTTCTGTCAACAGACTTGGACATTACCGGAAAAATCAATTTCTAGTCACCTCAGGAAGATTGTTCCACAAATATCTGGGCTGAGACCTTTGCTTGTAAATGATATTTACTCTCTCTCTTTGTCAATAGACGCAGCAGAGATGCCGTGGAGAGCGCGAGCCGCGCGATACGGCATCGCGCCACCAGAAAAGCCTGACCTAGTGTTTGGGAACGGGAGGACTGTGTTTTTCCACAGCTCCGCTCTCAGGAACGGCTGGATTTCCTTTTGTGGGGAAACCCCCCCCAGACTCAAGGGTCCCCTGGAGCCTGCCGCATGGGAGGGACTTTGGCAAACTCAGGAGCGGCTGAAAACGGGATTTTTGGTTGGTGGTGCCGGACAGTAGAGGGACAGCGAGTGACCCCCCAACCCCGGCTTTGCCCTTTACTGCAGCCACAGATGTTTTTTCCGGTTCCAGCTTCATAGAATTGTATTAGTGAGTGACAAACCGGACCAAACTCCCCAAGTCTCTGAGAAGTTTTTGACATGTTTGCAGGGCCTGGGGTTGGGATGTCAGGGACTTCTCCCCGGCACGGCTGCAGCCCCCAGCTCGCTCCTTTCCTGCAGGCAGATCGAGCCCCTTTTTCCCCAACAAGAAATTAAAAAATGTTCAGTGCTGCACATGGAGCTTGTTTCTCCTTCTCCATCTTGTGCCCAGTAAATCTCTCAGCTCCCAGGCTCGCAGCTCCAGTATTTCACGTGTTACGCGGTACCACAAGTAGTGATTTGTGAAAAGCGATAGCGGCTCTGGCTGTAAAGGCTGCAGCTCGCATAAAACCGTGGAGTTTTAAAAGCAATACGGAAAACTTCAACCAGCACAGAAGAAAGTGCTCTCCAAATCCTCTTCTGTCCTCAGGAAAAAAGAGAGAGAGAGAGAAAAAAAAAAGCCTTATAAACTGGAATTGATTCTTGTAAAACCTCCATAAAAACTAAACCCAACCATTTGGGAACATCTGTTGTGAAGCACAAGAGTTCTGTGGCTGAGTTCAGCCTCAGCGACCTGCGGGGTTTGTGTCCTATGAAAAAGAGGAGCAGCAGCTTCACTCTCCCCTACTCATCGCTTAATGCAGCTTTGTGTTTCCCAAGGACTTGCCTGGGCATCTCAGCGGCTCAGCCGGGTGCAGGGTGAGGGGGGACTCTCTTGACTGGGTGATGCTGCAGCCCCACGAGAGAAGGGACGCAGATGGTGGGGGGTAAAACCACCACATCCTGCTCCCCTTCTTAAAAAAAAAAACAACAAAAAACCCAAAAAACAAACCAAAAGAAAAATCTCTGCAGTTCTTTACTTTGAAATCTCTGGGTCGGGTGCAGCAAAACGCAGCGGGTGTTTGTGCTCCTGGGAAGCCCCAGGGTGATCCTGTGGCCACAGCCCTCCTGCTGGATTCTGAGCACAACCTCATCTGAAATATTAATTAGGACTAATTTCGAAGTGATAAATAATAGGAGTCATTTAACAGAGTAGCTCGTCCGCAGTGAATCTGTTGGGCTGAGGTCCGTACACAGCTCGTAACCCCGACGTCCATCCCTTCTGGTAGCACAAATCGCTGTCATTGACCCAAGAGGACAGAGAACAGTGCAAGGTCCCTGCCGAGCAGGGGTGGGTTGACCCTGCTTCCCCCCGTGGGACTCTGGCCGGGTGCAGCGTCAGGACCCCCCTCAGGATTGACCCCCTAAGCTGGGAGGCTCTGCTGGAAACCCGCGCTGTAAGGAGCAAAGCTGGGGCTGACGTCAGAGCCGTGGTCCTGCACCCCGTCTCCTTCATGCTGCTCTGGCCGCTTCTCCCCGCTGCCTCCCACCCAGGGGTGAGCTGCAGGGTTGTTTCCCAGGACCTCGCCACTGGTGCTGGCCATTGCCTCTGGTGCTCAGCTGTGTCTGAACCCCTCAGCTCTCTGCCCGGGGCTGCTGGGGCTGCAGGGTGTCAGGCTGGGGGGCAGGGGTGCATTTCCATACCTCCTATTCGTTAACGGGAGTCATACGGCTGAATGCCGGAGTGCCGAGCTGCGCCATTCCCACCGCACACCCGTATGGTCAGGAGGACTCCAGCACACCCTGTGTCTGAAGGTACCAAATGGCTTAATTAGAATATTAAACTGATGTACAGTTCCCAAATAACAGGTATCACCAAGCTAACTCTGCTCGAACAGGGTCCTGACACCAGCAGGCTCCGAGCAGTACCGTGGGGAGCGAATCCTCAGCAGTCAGCAGAGAGACGCAGCAGCAGCTCGGAGCTGGCCACCAGAGCTCTAAGATGTACAGCTGCGAGAGCCCAGCGACCCAGGGGAAAGGCGTCCGGCAGAGCACAGCCCCTCGGGTGCCTGCTGCTCTGGCACGGTGTAAGGACCAGAGGAGAGCTGGCTGAAGGGCAACGGGCGGGCTGGGTGGGCTGTGACGGAGGGTCGAGAGCGGAGGCTGTCTTGAGGAGCGGCCGCATCGGGCTCACGCTGGTCTGCCCCAAGCAGAAGCCTCAGTCCGCACAGGCAGGTCTGGCGCTGCACAGCGATGGGCACCAAAGCAAGGTAGGGGCTGAAGTGCCCCTGCAGTTCCTCCCCACGTTTGCTCACTTCTGCTTGGAGTCCCACCATGGCCCAGAAATACTTCAAAATTTTTAAATTTTTTTTTTTTTTTTAGTTTTTTTTCTAACTTGTCAGTATGAAATCACAGAATCCTTTAGGTTGGAAAAGACCTTTAAGATCGTCGAGTCCAACCGTTCACCCAGCACTGCCAAGAATTCAGATCAAATGTTAAAGGTTTAGCTGCTCATGCAGTAAAACCCCCTGCGGGGTCTTTGCACCAAGGGAGAAACTGCTGAGGGAAACCATGTTTCTCTCCTTCTGCACTTTGGGTAGCGAAGAAAGGAGAAAGCAGGAGAGGGGCAGAGGGGACGCGTGGGACCATCCACCAGGTGCTGTGGCAGGGTGCTGAGAAGACACTTGGGTCCCCATCTTTGACCAGAACAGGGGGCTCCGTATCCGCGTGTCGCACCCTGTAAACCCAAGCGCTTCCAAGGAGGAAAACAGAAAAAAGTGAGTTTTTAAACAAGAGTTCGAGGATGTCTAAGGGCGGAGGCGGGGGATATTGTAGAATTTTCTTTGTGTTTATATGAAAACCGTTCCAGATGGTGCTTTAGAGGAATTTACGCCCAGACCAGATGCAGGCTGGTTAGTCCAGACCTGTTTCTGCTGCGGGATAGACGCAAAAACTTGTCACACGGAAGAAGTCCCTGAATTAAGGATTTCATTGCCCAAAGTTATTGTCAGCTGAATAACGAACGTGCTACCTGGCTAGAGGAAAGTATTAAAACATATTTACACTTGAAAAGAAGTAATTAGTAGTAGTTCAATCACTTCCGAATGTGCCGGGCCAAGACAGAGGAAGGAGTGTAAATAGATAGAGACGAGAGAGATTTATTATTAAATTAAAGTCACTTAATTACTGCAAATGTTAAACATGCAGTTTTCTGGCATTTGAATGATATTTTTCACCAAAATTAAAATGAATTGTCCACTCTGAATTCCCACTTCTTAGGCAGCGTGTAAATGTCAGTCCTAAATTAAAGTTAACTAGGATCGGTGTCTGCTGCACCTTTAAAAAAAAAGATTTAATTAGAACCAATAAACCACTTTTTATTGAAGTTTCCAACGTGTTCTGTTATTCCAAACATACGGCGAGCCGCTAACGCGAAGCCTTCAAAGATTTTCACAGGTTCGGGTCAAAGGGGAGCAGCGAGCGGCAGCACCTGGCTCGGGAGCCCCGGCACCCCCCGGCACCCCCCGGCACCCAACGCCCCTCCGGGCTCGCCCACCCCCCGGGAGCGGGGGGAGGCGGAAAGTGGGGCCAGCCCCTCGGCGGGATGGAGCCCATAAAGCCGCGCTGATTTACGCCAGATGAGCCTGGGGTCCCCGCTGGTTTTATCTCGCTGCGTGTTGCTGGCGGGGCTCCGGTCGAGCTGTGAGGTAAGCGCGCCGCCACCCTCCGCCCCATCGACCCCCCATGTGTAACTGCGGCGCATCCTCCCGGCTCCTCAGAGCGTGGTCAGCAACACGCACCTACCTGGGATTTCCGTTTCCAGCGATGAAAAGCCCTCTGATCCGCAAACCTATGGATGTTGGTAGGGCTTTGGTTAAACAGATTAACCCCTTGTTCGCCGGCAGTTTGCTAACCGGAGGTGTGCCGTGGGCCGGGCAGGGCAGGAGAGCCGCCCGCTGTCCTCCCTTCGGCGTCAGCTCACCTTCTCACGCTGACGTTTCCACTTAGCAGCTTTTTCGTGTTGCTAGTTTAATTTATTTTTTAAAAAAATATCATTTCTGTGAGGCGCACTACTACCGTGCTCGTAATCACGGCGGCGTGGAAGCGATTCTATTAGAGGCCTTTTTACAGTGCGTGCGCTCAGATCAAGATGTAATATGCATTTCATATCCCCCGACTCCCTGTCCTGAAATAGAGACAAAACATTCCGTAATGTCAGATTGCTTTGAATTAGTTTTAATTTGATTAGAAATATCCCACAAGGCTACCCGAGTACATAGAGATTATGTATAATTAATGCCGTGATCAATTAGATCTGAATTGTTAGTCCATCAAGAAGCAATAACACGGGCTCTGATTTTCAAAGAGTTTTTCCCTTAATCCTCTTGTTCTAGGGCTCATTATGATGAGACACAAAAGCTCCTAAATTACGACCGCACGATATTGCACACATTTGGAAAAAAAAACCAAAAACCTCTGCCTATGGTTTATAAGCACGGAGGGAGATGCCCATCCAGCTCCAGCCCCGGGGCGAGCGCGCGCAGCCCCAGCTCCTCGCAACGAGACTGGCAGCCACTCACAACCCCGCCGAAACAGCTCCTCCGCTCAAAATGACCTGTCTGACCCCATCCCCGGTGCGAGTCCGGAGTATTTGTCGAGAGGGAAAATTCCATTCGTTTCCTTCCCGTCAGCCTTTGGTCCCTGCAGCCCAGTATGGCTTTGCCTGGTGTCACACTGGGGCCAGCACTGTGCTGGCATCCCCCTCCCATAAGGGGCTCAGAGAGAGCTGGTTTCAGGTGACAGCAGTAGGACATGTCCTGAACCAACCTAACGGGGCGGGCAAGGGGCTCAGGTGGCTCCAGGAGCGCAGGGTCAGGAAAGGCCCATGCATGGAAGTGGGCAATGAGGACACCCCCCCGATTTGCGCCCATGAACCCACACCCTGACACGTCAGCGGCATGCTGGTCACCGGTCCAGACTGGTGACCGGGTACGCAATTGGGTACCGTGGCCATCCGCCGCATGAGCTGTGCGCCTGCGAATCCTCCTGAACTGGGCTATGTGTGCAACCACTGGTGTGACCACGGGTCCACCTGAGCGTCCTTCTGTCCCTGCTTGTGCCTGCTGCTCTCCAGAGCCTTCCCAGGCCACCACGCGGATGAGCGTCGGTGCCTTGTGCCTTCCCGGAGACAGGCGAAGTGGTGCAGGAAGTGCTGCGGGTCCCCAGGCACCGCAGGCTGGCCGGGTGAGCCAGCGGGCACCGGCACTCCCAGAACTTGGGAGACACGACTTACAAAAGAGGGACGATTCGAATCAAACTTCAGATGAGATTCACTCCACCAGCTGCTCTCTCAGCACGTGCAGGAAATTATCGTGCTTTACTGTGCGGAGATGCCGGTTCTGGACCAGAGAAGGGTGAGGGCGCAGCTGCCTGTCCTCGCCATCTCCCTCCTGGAGCATCCCCAGGCGAGGCTGGGCGCAGGCATGCCCTCGCCTCTGCCTTTCGCTGGAAAGTTTCACCCCCGCTCTGCTGCTGGCCAAGGAAGCCCACACCTGGTCTCCGCCGGGATTTCAACCTGCAACCTCGCTGAGGCGAGAGGAGCCGACCCCGGCGACCCGCCGCGGCTGCCGCGTGAGGGGCGCCCACAGAAGCCGTGGCAAAGGCGCCTGCTCGAAAACGCACATCAAGGTGGGAATTGTCTTCCAGCGTATGACACGGAAAAGCTGTAAATAATTCATGGAAATTTATTATTCAAGGAGTAATTCCTCCAAAAGGTAAAACGCGGTGGCTGAGGCCCTGAGGAATGTTCCCCTCCGAACCGCGACACGTGTCACTCGGCGAGCCGAGGTATGAATATTTTAAGTCTGACAACTTTTTTTTCCCTTTTTAACAGTCTGTAGGTGCCACCGAAGGTCGCCGCCAGAACGAACACAAACCTCCGTGTGAGGAAGGATCACGCTTTGACACTTGCTCCCAGCTGCTAAAAAAACGAACGAGCGTGTTTAAAATTTCTCAGGAAAGGGGATTTCCCTGCCTCTTCCTATTTTTGGACCCTCTGATCTGCTTTTCAGAACTTCGTCTCAGCTGGTTTCCATTCTCCAGGCTGACGGACGCACCGTTTATCCCGGATTATCGGTGTGTCCGCGCCGGCTGGGCGAAGGGTCCCTTCTCGCAAACCCGAGGCTGCGTTTTGGGGAGGGTTGGTGAAGAGCAACTAAGGTGCTGAAATACGGTGTAATCTACGGTGGATTCTCAAATAAAGCTGTAAACAAGGCTTTGCGATCACAGGAACATAAAGTGAAAACATTGTAAAAAAAATCAAACTGTTTTAAATAGCCGGTGAAAACTTGAAATGCACTTCTTTGTTTCCAAACGCTTTTCCGCGCTGTTTCTGGGGTGCCAAGCATGATAGGGGCTCTCGACAAAACTGACCTTTTCCCAAGAGCGTTTTCCCGCAAGGCACCGGCTCAGTAAACATTTTCCTGGCCAGCCCCGGTCACCGTGTGTCGTGCACTCAGAGCTTTACTGAAAACACGACATAAAACACTTCGCTGGAGGCTCTGGAGCTTTGCAGCTGGTTTAAAAATACATTTTTGCGGTGTAATATTAGTCGCTGTCAGCTGCGCCGCCCAAAAGCCCCTTTTTGTTCGGTTATTGGGGAATGAATGGCTGGGGAGGGGTCAAGCCCCCTCGGCAGGATGCTGGTACCCTTGGCTGCCCCGGCCTGCGCCCTCCCTCGCTCCTGGGCCCCCCAAGACCGCCCTTGCAGCCCCCAAACGCCCGTCACCTCCTAGGAAATGGTGTATTTGCTTCTTTCTTGTGTCTCTTTTGGCCATTCGGGTGACATGCGCGAGCGGTCATTTCCTGGTGAGGTATTTTTTAAGGTTTTCTTTCGGAAGCAGCAAGGAAGCGGTTGCAGCCACACTGTGACCATGCCCCTCCTTGCCCTACTCGTGTCTCACAGAATCACAGCATCCCAGACTGGTGGGGCTGGCAGGGACCTCTGGGGATCACCCAGTGCAGCCCCCTGCTAGAGCGGGGTCACCAGAGCAGGGTGCCCAGGATGGTGTCCAGGCGGGGTTGGGATCTCTGCAGAGCAGGAGACTCCACGGCCTCTGTGGGCAGCCTGGGCCAGGGCTCTCTCACCCTCAAAGTGAAGGAAAAATCTTTTTCTTCCTTTCCCCCTCACCCTTTCTCATCCCCGCACTGTCCCATCCCGGGTGGCACCGCCTCTTACCGCAGCGGTTGCACAGAGGACACGGGCTGGCAGCAGCGGTCTCTTAAGACCTGGTCAACGCGTTTGACTAATGATGCCAAGTCATCTCGCTACGTTATGTCTTCCTCAGCCATTTTCCCTAACTTCTTTCACCTTTTTCGTTCCCGAGCACGTGTCCAAATCCTGCATTGGCTGCAAGAGCTTCTGCCACCTCATGGGGATGCACAAACCCGGCGTGATTAATCTTTCTCCAAGGTCGGCCGCTCCGGGGACATGCCCGCTCCTCCGCCTTCCTGCACAAGAGTCCTTCAGATTCATCCAGGCAGGATGGAAACCGGGATCACCTGGGAAAAGGACTCGCTGGAGTGGCTGGAGCTGAAAGAGGGCAATTAGTGGCCGATCTCGTACAAAGAGATGGCATCTGCGACAAAGAGGTTCCTCTAATCGCTAATTGAGGAGCTGAAGGACACCTTGGAACGAGTTTTGGTCAAACCCCACATGTGGGCACCGGCTGGGCAGGAAGAGGAGCCTGAACCCCCTGTCAGTGCTCTGGGCGATCCCCTCCCGGGGGGGACACCCAGCCCCTTGCAGGCGCGCGCGCGCAGGCAGAGCCCCGTTCATTACTGCGTGCCACTCCTTTCTCATTTGTTGCTATGCATATTGTGCCATTATAACAGGAAATTACATTTGCATCTTGTGTGGCACAAGCATGTTGTGAATATCATAAAAACACATATGGTCATAAATGGCTTAAAAAAAAGGCGATAAAACTGACATTTAGAAAACAGCTTTGGAAAAGAGAAAACATGTTCATGGAGCTTTTGTGCTTCTCTGTGAGAAATCCTGTGCTCTCGTTTTAGAAGCTTTTTCAGCAAACTTCTTAATTTTTTCCTGTGTATTAATTTCAGTGTTTTAGAAATCTTACTTTGCCCTAAAAATCTTACTTTTGTCCTAAAATCTCAGAGGAGAAACCCGAGCGAGTCCTCAGAGTCCTCCCGGAGCGCGTGTAGAAAGCAGAGCTCCCGTTCCCGCGTCCTCGCCTGGTTTTGTTCGGGGGAGCGCTGATTCGATCAGAGTGCTAAGTGAAACTCTTCAATATTGAATCATTTTGATTTGGATAAAGCCACAATATTTTTGTGCGCTTGGGAAGGGGGTTTCAGCCATTTAGACACTGGCAGGTTAGTGGTGGGAGTTGGGTTCGGGCTGAACTTCCCTGAATTCAGCCGGCACTTGGCTGTGGAGCTTGGGGAGCATCAGCATCATTTCACAGCCAACTGCTGGAGCCGCAGAGGTCTGTGTGCGTGGTAAGACCTGAGGCCAGGGAGCCGCTCCCTGTGCGATGACGCTGTGCTGCGCAGAGCTGCCTCGCCACAGGCCTGCGCGTCCCCCCGGGGTTGGGCTCTGCGATGTCCAGGTCAAGCATCGTTTCCTCGGAGTCTTTTTTGCCATCAGTCAGCCCTGGCGCTTGGTCCAACTTAGTGTCTCAGGGAAGATTTCTGCTAGTCATTGCTCCGTGCTCACAGCAGGGAATTCATTCTCATTTTCCAGGGCTGTAAACTGCAACCCTTTTATCTGTAGCCTTTAACACGATCTGTGACAAGCAGATCCGACGTTAGCATGCTATGCTATAAATCCTCCCGAAATGTTCCTTTACACAGAAATTATGGGACTGATTCATGATCCAAATACGGATTTTTTCAGTGTGGGTCTTGCCAAGTCGCCATCGCTACCTTCTGCTTGAAATGATCATGGGAACTGTCTACCAAGCAAAGGAGCTCTGCACCGGCGGCGGCGGCGGAGGAGGAGGAGGAAGTCTCACAAGCAGCACCACATCTCCTGTTTTTCTGGCCAGTCATCGGGAGGATGTCACTACCATGCAGCTGTGTGCTTCTCTGGCAAACTCTGCGTCGAGATGTTCACAGAAGCCTGGATTTGCACTTGTTCAATGCGAAGAAGTTGCATTTGCCTGTTTTCTGTAGGGTCAGTGCAAACTGGAAGAGGGTATCTCTCCTTCACGTGTCACCTCTCCGTCCCCTGTGCTCCGGGAGGGTCAGGTGTTGTCCCCGTGTTGCCCCTACCGTGTCCCTGCTCTGGTCACACTTGGGGGTTCCCATTGCACTCCCAGGTTCAGCACGTGAGGGCTGTGTAACGTTCAGCCCGTGGGTTTGGTAGTCGCTCCCGGCCGGTGGATTTTATCCAGCAGCACCAGCTCTGCTGCGGTCGGCCGTTGGAGAGGGGAAGGGCTGTGGTCTCTGCAGCCGGGGAAACCTGAGC
Source organism: Bucorvus abyssinicus (assembly GCA_009769605.1). NCBI lineage: Eukaryota > Metazoa > Chordata > Aves > Bucerotiformes > Bucorvidae > Bucorvus > Bucorvus abyssinicus. The sequence continues at coordinate 1,278,403 of CM020063.1, forward strand.
TGGGAAACTGCTCCCAGACCAGCTCACCTTCGCTCGCTCCTGGCTTGCTTTAACCACACCAGCAAACACTAATTGACATCCCCTCTGTGGTCGGGCTCCGCCATCCAGGTATGAACCGGCCTGGCTCTTTCCTGCCGGGGCTATGGCGCTGATTTACAGCGGCAGTGGATCTGACCTTCCTCCAGCTCTATTTCCACAGGGAGTTTCTGCTGTTTCATTTCAATTTTAGTCTGAGCCATTTCAGGCTCACGGTCCGTGCCCCACCTCGCTGCCCTCCTGCTAGAGGAATTCCCCGGTTAGAATTACCAGGGAAGGTGCATCCCTCTGTGGTTCCCACTCCTGTTTCCCTATCCATCTGCAGGAGCTGCACGGCCGGGTGGGGATGCTTTTCCCTCCCCGCCAAGCATCTGGCCTGGTGCTGTGCTGCTGGCTGAGACGCAAAGAGCCGTGGAGAAGACGGAGAGCTGGGTTTCTGCATCCACAGCCAGGCGCTGCCTGATGAAGTTGTGCCTTGCAGAAGCACGAGGTATCAGAAGAAAGGAACTTCCCTCCCTGCGCCAGCTGCCTGTTTATCAGCAGCTCCCAGCCCGGTGTAATTCTTCCCCCTAGTTTTCAGTGATGGAATAGTTGACATTAAAGCAAGTCCCTTCTGCAGAGAAACCCCCTAGCCCCGACACGCCCTCTCCGTGTTTGAGCTTGTTGGGGGGAAGGACATGGAGGAGAGGAGGCAGGATGGAGGCTAGGGCAGAGGCCAGCCGGTGGGGAGGCAGGACGTGACACAGATGGCCTCCACAGCGACGTGCAAACCCTCCACTTCTCCGTGACTCATTTCTTCATCTGCTGAATGGAGGCAATTGTTGCATTTCCATAAAGCAGATAAAACCAGCGAACACCCACCCATCTGCCTCCTCCCCATCTCCCACACAGCACCCCCTGGTCCTCTCCTTTGCGTGCAGTGCAGCTCAGCGCTGACACCCTCCATCCCTGCGCCGTTCCCGAAAGCACAGCACCCTTCCACAGCCCCGTCCTGCCACCGCCTTGTACCGGGCTGCGGGGAGCAGGAGCTGGAGCAGGAGCTGGAAGCGTTCAGATCTTGGGCAGGAGCGCCGGGCAAAACCAGAGGTCACCACCGCTCAACAGAAGAGGAGCTGCAGCGTGTGAGCCAGATGTAAGGTGGAGCTGCACCCCTTTAGCTCTCCCCAGCAAAACCGGTCCTGGGGTTTGTGTTCTAATATTTGTAAGAGGTGCCGCGCGGAGCCAGTGGGGTCGGCCGTGCCCCCTCTCCTCTGACACTCGCCACTACAGCATTTCCACCGCTTGGGCTGATTTCTGATTCCACGTTCTCTTTTAATATGAAGATGAACATTTTGTACTTCCTGAATTTAGATAGGTGTCATATTTGTTGCTGAGCACCCGTAATTTTTGGAAGAGTGTTTGTACTGAAAATGGAAACCTGTCATTTCCCTGCAGCTCCCGTCTCCATTTAATTACATCAGCTATTGTATCCGAGTGTTTCACATCTCCTCTGTTAAATTATGATAATGTTGCTCAGATTAAAACTAGCACGCACATCAAAATTTCTATAACCATATACAATTTTCCCCATTCTTCTCAAAATTTTGGCAGGCACTGATCTCTCAATGGAGTCGTACCTTTGATCATCATAAACTGTCAAAAAGAGGTGGATGATACAGAAAGGTGAGTATTAAGCCCCTGTCTTAGCAAATCACCTTTATTCACCCTCTCTAGGAGCTGCAAGCAGTGATATTTTGGAGGCAAATGTAGAGTATTAACTGGCATAGATGGGGTGGGAGGGAGGCGGTGCGAGACCCATGGCCAGGGCAGATGTGTCCCACCACTGACCCTGCCCAGAGGCAGGCACTGCCACCAGCAGCTTTGCCAGAGACGCTACCAGGTTAAAAACAAAACCAAAAAAACCAGGCAAATGAAAACGTTTTGGAACCTCTGATGGAGGAGTTTGTATCCCATCATCCCTATCAATTTAGCAAAGCTGAGATGCGACCCTTGGTATTTTTTCCTGAAGCACATTTCATGAAGACCCGAATATTGCTCGCTCTGGTGTGTCGGCTTTGAAAAGGAGGCAGGACAAAGCACCCACCTAACCCCACGTTATCTTCAGTGCACACGCGATCCCTATCTCCAGGGAGCCGAGGTTGGTTACGGATCGTTTCAAGGTTCACAGAGTGCCTGTCCTTGCTCTTATCGATCATTTGACTTTCAATCATCCTGGGCAAAGCACCCTTTGTTCACACCACAGGAAGTTTCTATTTAAAAAGCTGATTATTCAGCCTGAGAAGAGGACCTGGGACCCTGCCGCAGGGCAGGGGCCAGCCCAGGAGCTGGAGACACCCTGCTGGTAGCTGCAGCCCAGACATCTCCTTGGGCTCCAGCACCCAGCAGTGCTGATTGATCCCCCGGCTCCCTGCTTAGAGCACCAGCTGCCTTCAAGGGCTGACCCCTGCCCTGCAGAAAGCTGAGGGTGCTGCCGGTGCCCGGCACGTCCAGTGGCAGGTCAGCAGCTCGGGGGCAACTCAGAGCAGGCACTCTGAACCACCTTCCGTGGAAAAGTCAAGGGGAGCAGGGCCTTGCTTTCCTCTGCGCTCCTGGGGTCTGCGTGGGCTCATCCCGACACTGGGGAGCTGCCACTCAGCCTTGGCCGGGGAAAGTGCCGGTGGATGTTTGCTGACACCGCTCTGAGCGCAAACTCCAAACTCTGCATTTCCAGAGAAGTCCCGAAGCATTTTCACAAAAGCCACAGTTCACAGTGCTGTTTCCATTTCCTAACGGGATGCTTCATGTGACCCACCGGCTCGGCACAGCCTTGGACCCGTGTCCAGCTTTGCACACTTTGCCACAGAAGAAGCCGGGAAGTCTCCTTCTCCTCTGGCTGAGGACGGGCTGGCCGAGCTGGTGGCCCTGGGGATGCTCTGTGGGCACAGAGTGAACTCTGCTCCTGACCCTTTCCCCATCAAGAGCAAGAATAAACTCCACCTAAACCAGTTTTCTTTGCATTTTTCTCCGTTGTGCCACAAAGCCAAATCTGTCTCCTCGACACTAATGGAGCAGATGCCTCCATTCTCCCTCCCCACTTCACCCTCAATGTTTTTAGGAGTCTAAAAATAACAGTGCATGACTAAACCCAGCCCTGGGCCTAAAGCCAGCCGTGCAGTGCGACACTGGTGTGCAAAGCCCTGTGCTGGAGGATGCGCCTGAGATCCAGCGGCAGCATCTGCCGGGGAGGCCAGAGAATTCAGAGACTACTGGAAAGGTAGCGGCAGCAGCGAGATTTGCACGGTGGCACAGGCCATATTTCAGCGAGCGGCGGGTCCACCTCCACCGGCGGCGCTGGGGGGGGTTTCTCGCACTCGCCAGATGTCGGAAGGAGCGTGGCATTAGCTGGAGATGCTCAGGGGGGACGTGGCGGGCTGGGGTGGCTGCTTTGCTGGAAGTGGATGCTGTGCTCAGGCCACTGAGTCGGAGGAGAGAAGCGATCGAGCGGAGCGGGAGCAAGGGCTGGGAGGGAGCTGGAGGGCGCAGCTGCGTCCCTTGGAAGGACCAGAGGCGCTTGTCCTGTCCTGCCTTAATAGCAATTTTCTGTTTTAAATAACAAGCACAGTAATCAACTTAGGTAACCAAACTGATGCTGCTTTGTTTTTCCAATGCCCTGGAAATTGGATCTAAAACAAAGATCCAACAAGGAAGATGAATCATCTGCTCAACAAATAAAGCTCCAACCCGCCCTTCAGTGTGCGTGCCTGAGGCTCGCGGTCACCGCAAACCCTGGCCACGTGGAGCCCACCCCGGTGGCTGCAAACACTGGCTCTGCTGCAGACCAAGAGCTGCTCTCAGGTCCTGTTTCTCTTCCCATGGAGGCAGGAACAAGATTTTAGCAGGGCTGGACTAGACTAAAAGAAACCCGTGGAGGGGACACCAAACCAGGTCTTCTTCCAGTTATCTGAGCTTGAGACCAGGAGGAACTTAAATGATTATATGTTTTTTGCCATGAACTAATATTAGCAAAACACAGCACCTCCCTGTGTAATAACAGCCACGTAAATATTTATTAAAACACAAAATTAATAAAACTCACTGTGCTGTTTAAAAAAAACCCAGTGGATACACCTGGAAGGTGCCACAGGAGCACATGGGCAACCTGCGAGGACACAGATGTGCCCAGCGGGGCGAAGAGCACAGGCTTCTGCAGAAACACACAGGGTTTGGCCAGAAATTCAGAGGGAGAAGCTCCCTGGTTGAGGCACAGGCTTCGGGCTTGCCCCTGCCTCCACCCAAGCTTTGCCGGTGTAAAACCCAGCGCGTGGGACCTGCAACAAGGCGTGGCTGTGCAAGGAGAAGACCCCCAGGAGCTCTGCACTCTGGGAAACTGTGGATGCGATTTGTGCTCCAGGAGGGTTTCTGCGGGGGTAACATCTAGGCAGGATGAAGGTCTCTAGGCAGTCCCGGGAAGGGGATGTCAGGGTGAAGATCCCCTCCGCGACCATCTCCTCTGCCCTTGCAGAGCCAGCCCTCGCACCGTCTTGGCTGGCAGCAGCAGCCGTGGGCTCGCAGCAGTGTCGGGAGCTACCGACACAAGTCAGAGGAGCTGAGCCCCGTCCCTGCTGCACAGACACATCCATTTTTAAAAACGGGCCTTCTGTGCGCTTTTTTTTTTTCAGCTGTGTCTCTCCAAACTAAGCGAAAGATGTTCTCAGCTTAGCGGGATTAAAAAACAAAGTACGGCAGAAGTATTCTGGCAGTCGAGGTGGCGTTAAACTAAAATTGTCTGCCACAGGCACATCTGAAATTAAGTTAGGATTTAATGGCAAACAAAACCGGAAAATGGATCTGAAAAAAAAAAACCCCAAACCACCCAGCCACCCCAAAACGCATCGTTCTGCTAGTGTTGCAAATGGATTGACAGAGAACCAGGTCCCCCCGGCCACATGGTAGCGCGGTGCAGCCATGCAGGGCAGGCAGATGCGGGCGAGGACGGGAGCTCTCCCTTCCAACCCGCGGAGAGGCAGCCTGGCCATGGGCAGGAGGAGGAGGGAGATCCGCCGCTCAAAAGCTGCTACTTGGCTCCTCGCACGCCAGTGCTGTCCGCTCGTTAAGTTACTGGTAGCTTGTGCTGCTGCCCATAAGCAACAGTCTCTCGATTGCCGTTCCAGGATTTGAAATGGGAATCAGAGAAACAGAAACGGGAGGAAAATGAGATGAGGAAAAAAAAAGAGAGAGAAATGATGCTTTGGAAGCCTGTTCAAGCCTGTAATCTCCTGTGATGTTTGTACTGAGAGAATAAATCCGTGCTCTGTTCCAGGCTTGGGGGAGTGGGGAGGGAAATATGCCCCCTCCCCGGCTGCCTGCAGTGCCGGGCTGTGGGCAGAGTCCCACCGGGCAGGGACCCCCGGGGAAAGCCCCTCCTGCCGTGGGAGGGGTGCCCGGACCTGTCCTTCCCAGAGAGCAAAACCCAGGCCAGCAGCAAACGCTTGCTGCAGAGCTGATGTCCACAACCCGCTTGTACTGCCCCGGAAAGCTGGGCGAGATACTGGAAACCGGCCTTCAACAACTGTCTCACGAACCCCAAGGAAAAAACCCGTAATTTAGTGTTTGTTCTGAAACTAAAGTTCACGATGCATCACTGGCAAACCGGGCAATTCTTTGCAGTGGAAGGGGCGCAGGTGCAAAGCCCCTGCCGCTGAGGCAGCCCTGCACGGCCACGCTGAAGGAGAGGCAGAAAGGCTGTGCCCTGCGCCCCGAGAAACCAGTTCACTGTTCTTAAACTCTGCTGGGGAAAAGGCAGAGGGTGACACGGAATCGGAGAATCACAGACTCATAGAATCATAAAATGGTTGGGGTTGAAGGGACCTTAAAGCTCCTCCAGTCCAGCCCCCTGCAGGGAGCAGGGACATCTGCAACCAGAGCAGCTTGCTCAGAGCCCCAAGGGCCAACCTGACCTGCAATGGTGCCAGCCATGGGGCTTCTGCCAGCTCTGGGGGCAACCTGGGCCAGGGGCTCACCACCCTCAGGGTCAAACATTTCTTCCTTACATCTAATTTAAATCCACCCTCTTTCAGTTTCAAGCCGTTGCCCCTTGTCCTGTCACTACATGTTCTAGTAAAACCTGTCCCCAGCTTTCTGACAGCCCCCCTGAAGCACTGAAAGGCCACACTCAGGTCTGCCCGGAGCCTTCTCTGCTGCAGGCTGGACACCCCCAACTCTCTGCCCTCTCCTCCCAGCAGAGGGGTTTCACCCTCCCGTCATTCCCATGGCCTCCTCTGGCCCCGCTCCAGCAGCTCCATGTCTTTCTTAGGTTCCATGTAAAAATCAAACTGTGCAGGAAGTGCTTCCTCAGTGCCTGGGACGTGATGCCTTCAGAGGTGCCTTCAGAGGCAGCACCCCTGGACGTGAAGAAAGCGTGCAGACAGTTAATGTGATACTTGTGGAGGATTATAATGTTTTCATTGAGGGACCACAAATTCCTGTTGTGTTGTGTTTTGTTCTTTTTCAGAGAAATGTTGTTTTTATGTGGTGTCTCAGGAACTTCTTTTGGACATCTGCACCATTGTACTCTTCCAGTTATCCGCCAAAGCCCTTTTTTATTTTTTTAAGCGCAGTAAGAAAATACTTAATCAGACACATGCTGACAGACACATTTGCTTTATCTTCTCCGGGAAAACCCAGTGGAAGCAGCGTTCCCCGGGACGGCCGGGGTTCGGGGAGGGGACGGAAGCAGAGGGAGCGGAGGCTCCATCCCGGGCTGATCTAACAATGCTCCTTCAGAGGCTCATAATGAACCCATTGAGAACAGCGAGTTATTTGGAAAAATCCCGAACTGTGAGAAATATGCGCATGTTGCGGTTGAGTCACAAGTTGGCACAAGTGCCGCCAGCACATAATTTCTGTTTTTTTGGAGTGTACTTTTCTCTTAGAGATTCAGAGACAAGGGACCATTATCATCTTTAATTTAATCTAAACCCCAGAATAGCGGCGTCCAGCACAGTCCCGCTGCTGAGCTGGAGGAACTCTTTCGGAAGGATATCTGTCCTGATTTTTAGGCTGGAAGGGACAGGCTTTCTATTATAGATGCTTCCAATGGCTCAATTTTCATCCCTGTTGAAAATCTGTACCAAAACCTGCTTATCTCGTGCCTGAAATTATTTGGCTGCAGTTTGCGCCATGGATCTCAGCACCTTCCTGCCTGTAGGCTTAAGAGATCCACTCCAATCTATTCTTTGGCAGGTATGTTAAAGCCTCCGGTTCCTCATACCTTCTGCTGGCCTCCACTGGTTTTTTGAGCAATAGTAGTACAAAGCATCAAAGGACAAGGAATGTGGGTTTGCTTTTTCTCAGGGTCTTTAATATTCGACCCTGTGGCCGACTACAGCCTTGGTGTACCCGCACCAACGCCTCAACCTCCGCAGGGCAGCACAGCATCAGACCCGCCTTCTCCGTGTCAGATGCAGTCCCCTCGTGCTGACACTGTGACCAGGGCGGTCCGGGATTTCCCAAGCCGTGCCTTGGAATGCTTTTATCACTGAAACCCAAGCTCTGCACAAAACCAGTTTTCTTGCGCCCACCTGAACCCCATCAACAATTACTGTCTGCTAAGATCAGGCTGCCTCGCATGAGCTGTACGTGGAGAAAAGCGCACTGTAATTATTCCGGTGGGAGTTGGATTACACCTGCAGGGCTTGCTGAGATTCTACCAGCCCCTTCACTATCTGACCATGTTCAGGTGGTCAAAATTCCTCCAGCAGCCTAGTGGTCCAGTGGCACAAGCCGTGGCTCCACGGCGGGCACATCCACTGTGTCACTGGTGCCCGCGCATCCAGTCTCAGAAGAATTAAATCCTCTCTCAGGTCCTGCCCCACCATGGATGTGTCCATCTGGATCAGAGGAAAAAAGGCGCTACCCAATGAGCCCTCAGCCACTGGGTGGTCCAGGGGTCCTGCACCCATGGCTCCCCAGCTGTCTGGGGCTGGGGCACCTCCTGCCCCTCATCTGCAAGCATGGCCTCTGTGCTGGCTAATCCCAGGAGGACATGATGATCCCAAATGCAACAGAAAGGTTCCTTTTTACATTTCACTTTCTTTAAAGGCAATTTGGGTGGTGCCAGCGTGGCAAATGCCCCCTCGACATGCCTCTGCCCTCCTGATCTGCCCTCGCAGGCTGGGTGTCAAGCAGTGAATCCTCCACTTCCCGCAAGCCTCTAAATTTGCTGCTTCCCGGCTGCGGCGAGCGCGGGGGAACGCGTGTGCTGCAGAGCGGCAGTGACCTGCCAATGCATTGTTGTGGAAGTGCTGATCGGATCAGGCACAGATGGGCCACCCAGAGCTGTCGCAATCAGCCTGGATTTGAAAATGTTATAATTGGGATGGTAAACAAGTTCACAAGGACCCTATTGAGGCAAGGGATTGCCATGGTAACAGACCAGAAAAGTCTGGGAGCGAGGAAGGTATCGATAAGCGGGGGCAGCGGGAGGGAAGGTGAGGCGGGTGCTCTGGGGATGCTCCCGCGGCACAGGTCCCTCACCGGCATGCCTTCACGCACCAGGGCCAGCCACAGGACACTGGGCATGGGGCGCCATGGGCTCTGCCCCAGCGTGCCACCCAACCTGCTCCAGAGAGACACCGTTGATCTGAGCACTGAGCTTGCCGAGGCTGAGCATGCAGAAGTGCCGTCCCTGGGGTTTCAGCCTGTGCGTGAAGCTTGGGAGTAGCCTGCGGAGCGCGTTGGATGTCCTCTGCTCTTTGACCACCGTGGCAAAACGGCATTTTTGCAGCAGTGAGCCAGCGGGCTGCGCTGCCCTGGTTTGAGCAGGACTGGAGCGCTCTGGCACATCTAGGAGCAGGGAGGTGGCCATGATGTTCCTTATGGGTCCCTTCCAACCAGAGATCTTCTATGATCTTCCCGCCTGGGGATGGCACGGAGAGCAAACCCTGCCGCGCTGCTGGGTCCTGCAGCCCGCACCGCCCTGCTCCAGCTGTTTCCCAGTTTTAGGGGGAGAAGCTGGATGTGCAGAAGCAAGAAGGAAAGTCAAAAGCTCCTGAATAAAACTAAGCTTTAAAACTTCTTATTTACTCTAAATACTACTTTTTTTGAAATCCTGTTTTGTTACTTAGCTATTTGTCTTTAATAGGGTAATACTTCTCATGCCAAGACAAATGCAGCCGTTTTCCTCACTATAAGAAAACAATAAAATTAGTTTATAGGCAAAAAGAAATGTTAAGGGCGCAGTGGCACTGAAAGCCCATTAACAAATCTTTTTTAAGTGGCAGGCTTGCAGCTTGGGTAAATGGGCAGAAGAAGGAGTCACTCTGTAAAGCTGGGGTAGACTCGGCTTTTCTTCCTCCTGTGCCTAAAACGAAGAATACACAACATTTTGTTCTCGGGAGTTTAGACAGCAAAGGCTGGGAAGCAAACCCCTATTTTAAAACCCGCATGTAACAAAATAAAGGGAAAAAGGTGCTTTTGGGGTGAAAGACTCCAATGAGGTGGTGACGTGAAGCACTCGAGCCGAGCATCCGCCCGGTTATTGGAGCCGCACTGTTTGCAGAGACGTGCGTGCAACAGCCAGGAGCACCTGGGCCAGGAGGAAAGTCCCTCCTTATTGTTCTCATCAAGTGACGTTAATAAATAAGCAAGGCAGGCATCACACTGGCAGTAAAGCTCTTTGTTGTAGAGGGTAACGGTGACAAATAATGCTATAATTTAGCAGAACTGCAATCTAAGATATGGCTACTTACTGCACCCAGGGCCATTGAGATGGAGCTGGAGAGAAAACCAACTTTCTACGGGTACATTGTGCAGTTGTGTAGTTAAATACATCCTCGGCGGCTCTTCGGCTACCCCCGTGGAATATTGCTCCATGATCTGATATTCCCATCTAAATTTTTTTAAGAGGAAATTTCATTATTACATAAAAAGTTTTATTATAGCAATAATAAGAAAACAACAATGACAACAAAGGAGAAGAAGGATGTGAATCCGAGTGTGTTCCTGACCGAAAAAAAGATTTAGGAAGTGCTTGAAACCCTAAAGAAGTGTCTAAACACTGCAATTATTTGGGCGGCACCAAGGAAAGGGGAGGAGGGGCTGACGTTGCTGGCTGGCTGAACAGCACCGGGGCTAACGGGCGCTCCCAGCTTCCTCACCCTCTGCGGTGAGATGTCCCCCAGGGCTTACACCGCTTCTTTCGGAAGACACCCTTGAAATCCATCTGCATTCGTCCTGGAAATAGCTGGGTTTGAGTTCGGAAGGGTTCGACTTTTCCACAAGTGGAGAGCGAACACGTGCGGGCGCGTTGTTACGTGGCGCAAGACTGCGAGCCCAGATTTTTCCATCACCATCGTGGCCGCGCGGCAGCACTAGTTATCATTTTTCCAGTTGCTGCATTCTGTTCCAGTCGCAATGAACTGCTAGGAAAGATCTCTGATAATAACTAGCCACTCAGACCTGTGAGACTTCATTTATTATGGCATAATACACACATTACCTAACTTGTGTTGGACCATATGGAGAGCTCTCTGCTGAATTTGGCGTAGTTACTGGGGTGAAACAAGGATGAATTTTGTTCCTCATCCTCTTCAATTATGCCATAGATTGGATCATGCAGCAAACTCCAACAGATCATCTGGGCATAGCAATCAGCCCCGAGGAGCACATCACTGATTTAGTCTGTGCCAATAAACACAGCGCTCCGTGCAAAAACACGGAGGGCAGCGCGAGCAGCCCTGGTCCCTGCAGCAAATCGATAGGGCTTAACGCTCACCTAAAGCTGAGGTCTCCTCTGCAAGGGGAACGGACTTCTCAGCCTGTCACCTGAAGGCAGAAAAAGGCTTCGGGAAGCTCGGGCTCGTCTCTGAGCTCATAGGGAAGATGGGCGATAAGATCCCAACTGGTGTAATCCAAGGTCAGTTCCATCGCTGCCGGGGAACGGCGGGGGGTTCAGCTGCAAAGCTGGGCTCGGCAGGGACAAGGCCTCTGGTGGCACAACGTGCGGTGTAAATAAGCAGTACGGCCGCCCCAGCTCTGCCTTCACGCGTGCGCATGCGCTCAGGTCCACGCTTTCGTTTCCCTATAAACACACGCGTGTGGCTGCGTGTATATACACGTGCCCACACCCGTGTTACGTATATGGGACCCAGCAAAGCATTTTATACAACAGTAATTTCTTCTGGATCTTACAGTTTGTTGTCACTAACTCGGGAAGTTACGACACATGGTCTTGCCTGGCGCCCAGAACTCCCGTGGAGGTGATGACTTTTTTACCCAAGCACCACGCGGGAGGACTCAGCAGTCTCCAGGACTGGCCCCAGCGCCTGGGTGTCGCGTTTACAGCCGAATTGCTGCACCTGCGTTTAACTCTGTCCCACAAGCTCCCTGATAAATACACTCCATTTAACTAAAATCCCCTTTCTGGAATGTAAGGCCTAATAGAACGTGACATTTATTATTCGAAAGAGGTGGCAAACGAGTCAAGACATTGATTCAACGTGAATAGGCAGAATATGATCCCCCGTTCCCGCCTCGGTGCCGCTCGCTCTCTCTCGCAGACATAAATAATAGAACGGTTCCCATTCCCATTCCATTATCGCTAATAATGAGTTATGGGTAAAGCCTACCATGTCCCTCGAAAAAGGCAAGATACAGCCATGCTTATGGTTGATTATTAGGGGATCAAATAAAAAGATTGATGCCCAAAAAAAAGTCTAATTAGTGTTAGTCTATTGGAGAGGAAGCTGAGCATGCTGCTCTAGCACTGCCAAATGAAATTAAGGCCCAATTATTGATAAATGAAGAGTGGTTTGTGCTGGAGTCTGGCCTGGAGTCGAGGAAATACATCTGTCATTTGGCCTGCACAGGAGTCATTCATGTGTGACACAGCATCCTGTGCATTTATCATGCATCTGTAGATTTTTGTTTTAATTCAGTTAGCTGTCTAACTAGATTGGGTGCTGGATGCCTCGCACCGAGGCAGGATTTGGACTGACAGATGCAGTACAAGGCTGAAATGGTGTGTGACACGACTAGCTATTCCGCATATTAATTATTATTGAGACCGCCGCGGCCAAAGCCGACACGCTAATGGTCTGTTTTGTTATCTGCTTTCGTGGCGTTCCGTTTAACAATTGCCTGGTGGCTGCAGGGCAGGTAAGAGACCGAGCGGAGCAGCGGAGCGCTGTTGTTGGGCGCCCTCACGATTACCACGGGAATGGGAAGCGGAGGCGTGCGAAACGACGCGATGGAGGTCCCCCGTTTTGCCGTTCTGCACAGACCACAAATTCTATACGGGAGATAAGTGGGGTCAGGAGCTCGTAAAACCTAAATTGGTGAAATAGTTTATTAATTCCATTGTCAAATGCAAATGGAAAACAAACATTTGTTGAGATGATAAAATTGCAGTGCCGGCGCGATTGTTCTGACGCCCGTTCGGGGCAGTCAGCTGTGAGGCTTATTTATCCTGCCGCACTGAAGTTTGATTTAAAGTCCATGTAATTTCATCATCATATTGCGGGAAGAATTGAAAATGAATGTCACCTTCAATTGGAGACAGTTAATGGAGTTATTTGGGAGTTCTGAGACAACATTATATGAGGGGGCAGCTGGGGAGACCTCCACCCCGACTGCCTCCTCGGCAAGGCAGCCTTTTGCCTTTGTCATTTCCTTCCCTTTCTGTGACTACGTACAAAACCTCAGCATGTGCTTTCCTCCCTTGCTCCTGTCTGCACGGACTAAGCCGACGTGACTTCGATTGCCCAGAGAGGCTGTGGATACCCCACCCCTGGAAACGTTCAAGGCCAGGTTGGACCTTGGGGCTTTGAGCAACCTGACCTAGTGGAAGGTGTCCCTGCCCATGGCAGGGGCATTGGACTAGGTGATCTTTCAGGTCCCTTCCAGACCTAACCCTTCTGTGGTTCTATGATTTTATGAGTCTATGATTTTATGATTCTATGATTCTGTGATTCTATGACTCTGTGGTTCCACGCTTCTATGATTCTATCCCCAGCTAGTCCCAGTGGAAGGTTGCACAGCATCTCACCAAGGAAGAGCCAATTTTTTAAGAGGATTTCTGCCAAATCCTCCCCAGGAGGCTCAGCAAAGCCTGTGGGACATCAGCGCTACCTGCTGCCGTCACCTTGCTCAGCTCCAGCACCTACAACCCCGCAGACCATCACACGGTGTGGTGCTCCGAGAGTTCCTCCCAGGGCACTCACTCCTCTCTGCTGTCTCCAGACACACACGTTCAGGCTGTACAAAGGCCCATGGCCAAAGCTGTTGGCTTCAGAGGAGCTAAAATACCCTCTGAGGATCTGGGGCTTGGGGGCTGCTCTGCTTGGCACTGCGACAGGTGGGGATGGCTCCTTTAAAAGTAAATTTTCTAGACAGGCACCCGATACGCCGTTGGAAACTAGGCTGCTCACTGTCACAGGTGCCAATGCCGAGCTGTTTCCAAAGGACCTGGTGAGAGCTTCGCCGGATCTTTTAATACCCAAACATTTTTGGAAATCTGCCCCAATTCTAAGTAGGGCAGAAAATGTCTTATAATCTGAAAGTGCTGTAAATCATTTCCCTAGACAAGGAGGAAAGTTTCCAAAGGCACCATGTAATTCCTATTCCTCAGTCCTATTTAAATGAGGTTGTGCCTTGGATCCCAGCTTAGCCCTTGGGACCTCTCTGCGGGGTTGTCTATGTCACCACTGACCACCACCGCACCACCAGCACTGGGCATGGCTCCCACAGAGACACTCTGGGCATGGGGCTCCGGTGCCAGGGCCAGCGCACTCTAACTGCCCTGCAAACATCTGGGGCACTTGGTCTGGGAACAGGTCTGCCGGCAGAGATCAGTCCGAAGGTAGCGAAACACCTAAATGTGATGAAGCACCAAAATCTCCTCTTCATCGCTTCAAGGGGCCTCTAAGCTGGGGAGGGGCTTTGAGCAGGGGCTGTTGGGACAGGACAAGGGCTGATGGGTTCAACTGCAAGAGGGAGATTGAGACCAGAGAGAAGGAAGAAATGTTTTATGCTGAGGATGGTGAGCCCCTGGCCCAGGTGGCCCCGAGAGGTGGGAGATGCCCCATGGCTGGCACCATTGCAGGTCAGGTTGGCCCTTGGGGCTCTGAGCAAGCTGCTCTGGTTGCAGATGTCCCTGCAGGGGGTTGGACTGGGTGAGCTCTAAAGGTCCCTTCAACCCAAAACAGCCTGTGATTCTCTGATAAAACCCTCTTTGCAGAGCGAGGTGCTCAGTGGTGGGACTGCAGTGGGGTGCCTCCATCAGGACGCTTGGATTTCCCTCCAATTTGTTGCTTCAGCACCTAAACTGTTCACTTCCCTTCAAAATAATCCCATTCATTCCTCACAGTTAAGACTCTTGCAAATGAGATACTAATAGAATTTGCTACGTTGGATTTACAACATTTCAATCAGTATTAGAGATGCTGAAAACTCAAGAAATAAGAAAAAAATCCTTCCTGGAACGTGTTTCTCCTTGTGACGTTTATCTGGGTTCCTCTGAAATGGAGATCGTGTCACTAGCTGTTGGTTTCTGTGCACTTCACAAAGTGAGCCGTACTGTGCCTCCCATCCAGGCTAAATTTCAAATATTAAAAATAACAATGAAATCCAGTTCCACTTACTCATCCTAACTCGGGTTGGGGCCGCCAACAGAAGCCGGCTGCCATATGGAGATTCGTTAGCCACTTCTGCTCCGTGACGCAGCGCTTCGGCGGGGCTGGAGGCGGCGGATGGGCGGCAGCAACTTGGTCATCTCCTGCAGCCACCCCCACCACAGGGGCCAGCGCCCGGGTCTCACCCTTCCCCATCACTCACTGCACCCCCACGCACCCCCTCAGCTGCCTCCAGCAGTCCAGGGCTATTTCTGTTGAGTTTTGTCTATTCGTATCATTATCTTTACTTCTGCTTTGGCACAGCACCAGCCCCCTTTTCGGATGGGGAGCAGTGCCACAGGGTGCAGAGCTTGTGCCAGGGGAGACGAGCAGGGCTGAGCCCACCTGCCTCCCCGGGGCACCCCGCGAAGGTACTGGCCAAGCTGGCATGTGGAGATGCAGGGGCTGGGCCCACGCGAAACACGCGGCTTTCATCCAGCCCTGATGGCTGAACTCCCAGGTAGGTGTGAGGATGGAGCAGAATCCAGCCTGACACTGCAGATGAGCACAGCTCACCTTGTTTGTCCCCTCCGCGCTGTTCCACCTGCGCTGTGACCCTGTAACTTTCACAGAAAGGCAATTTTTGCTGCCAACAACAGTTTTGTGTTTACAAAAGAATATGCAAAGCAGCACTAAGTAGAGAATGACATTTTCTCCCTCACAAAGAAACAGATTTTCCTTGTGCTCGCTTTATGCATAACTCTACCCACATCACATCACTCGCTCCGAGCGGTGGGGCTGGCTCGACACAGCCAAGGGTGCTGTCACCCACTGGCTTCTCCCAGCCCCTGGGGTGGTCTTGCTGCAGGAGGATGCTGGGGGACACCCAGTTCAGGCACTGGGCAGGTCCTTCCATGAAGCCATCAAGCTGCGTCCCCACTGCGAGCATCGTCTCAGCGGGGTTTGCGGACCCAATGTGCTGGGTCTCCCCCATGGGACCCGCTGGGGTCCTCAGCTCCAGGCTGCAGTGCAGCAGAGCAGAGCGTTATCCGTAACTCAAGTAATTGCTGCCAAAATCAAGCAGTCCACGAGCGAGCAGCCTGGGCAGCTCCTGGCAGTTTTGCGGCTCCATCCTGGTGCGGCAGAGCGGGGTGCGGAGGATGCCGGTACCCGGAGCAGTCCAGGTGAGCTGCTGTGGGCAGCTGCTGCCACGGGAACCTTGCTCTCAGCAGAAAGTCACGGATTACTGAGGATGACTGAGGAACTTGGCATCACCAGGAGCCTCCTTTACAGCTGGGTCCAGAAATGGTCACCAGAAACCAGAGATGTGCCGAGCTCCCCTTCACACCCTGGCCACCCACCTCCTCTGGGCACCGGCCGTTGAACAAGGGCAGGGCTGTAACGAGGGCATGGAAAATCAGGTCGCAGATCCCTAAGATGATGCTGGCTGGATGCACACCCTGACTGACCCCCATGGTCCTTCCCCAGCAGGCTTCTGGCCTCCAAGCCGACACTGAAGTCCCATGTCCCCAGCAGACGTGAGGGGTAACAGGATGCCCAGGTTGGTCAGGAGTTTTTCCAAAAGAAAGCGCCCTCGTCCGGTAAGGGCTCGGTGCTTCCCCGTTCAGGAGGAGCGGTTGGGGTTCTTGCTGGGAGAGCGCAGGAGAAGCTGCCACATCCGAGAGCCCCCAGCACAGCAGTGTTTGTGGCGGGTTGGTAAGTCCGTCCGCACGGCCTCACTGGCCACTTGGCACGCGGCCCCGTGTCCCGTCACTTCTGTGTCCTTCCCAATCCGCCTGCAGGGACTGCTCAGGTGAATTGGCATAGCGAACAGCCTGTGGGACATCCATACCCTCCTGAGAGGTCTGTTCTCGCCTAGTTTCCGTCCCAGGTTTAGTTAAGCACCCTGGTTTTCTCCTGCGGGGAATCAGATTGATTCGGGGCTTCCCCTTGCTGGCACAGACACATTTTAGTGCACGGACGCAACTTGCTTTCACTGGAGCCGCATAAAAAGCTTTATTACACAAATCAAGCTGGAAAACCTCCTTTGCTGCGCCGGCAGAAATGCAAAGTTCACCTTTTAGCAGACTGGTTCCTTTTTTCCTTCTTTTTGTAGATCACCTTCGGGCACAGCTACGCGTGCTGACTGACCCCACACGCGTGCGGGGAAGGGAAGAGCGGGTCAAGAGGAGTCCCGCTGCTGGAGCACCCCTACCTCACCTGTGCACGCACCACCCTCACCCAGCCGGAGCTGGCAGAGCCCCTCCTGAGCCTCTGGGATGTTCAAAGGTGCCCACGGGATGGAGATGTCCTTTCATTTGGCCGGCTCGGATGAATATGCAGCTCTGTGCGCTAAGGGAGCGGCCGGCACAGTACAACTGGACTGCTTTTCAAAGACACGGAAAAAAACAAGGAAAATGGGTGCATCAATGAAATTGTTACTTAAAAAAAGAACACAACAACCCACCCCAGGAAAATAAACCCGGGAAAGCTGAACTACGGAGACACAACAAGAGCTGCAGGGCTGAGACCTTGTAAAGGAGCGTGTGCCCAGAGTAAGGTTTTACAGTGAGTTTCAAACCGCTTTAAAATGTCAAGTTTGGTTTTTGACGTGGTTACGTTTACCCCATAAAAATAAAGTGATTTGAAGACCCTTTGGAGCCCTGGAACAGCTCCCGCTCTTGCTATATAGACTGTGCTTCACGTGTTGGTTTAAGCTGCTTATTGCCTTTTATGATACTCTGGTTATGAGATTAGATCAGCAGCACTTCCATTAAAAACCTCGATTGATCATGTGCGGTACCTGAATGGTCGGGAGCTTTATGTGAAGAGAATAAATGATATTCTCGTTTCTGGCCGTTAAGCTATAGGGTTATCAGGGGACTGAATAACTGCCCTTAATATAGCAATTATTGGTGCAGGTACAGCGCTCGGTAACGTCTGAGCGTAATTACCTGGTAATCTGGTATTTACTGTGTAACTGCAAAGTGCAATATTTGCACCTTGTAAAATAAAACTGGCCTTTAAAGATATATTTAATACTTTCTGGCTTGCCTTTGTGTCTCTGCCTGCCTTTTCCCCACAATGCAAAAACCTGGTTTTCCATCGCCCCAGCCGGGATGGCAACAAGGCTGAGCGATGGGGAGAGCGGGTAACCCCACAGCCGGCGTCGCGCCAGCCGTGCCGCCTGGGAGCCGGGCTGCTGGTTCGGCTGCCACCCCCTTGCCGTAAAGCCGATCCCCGTCATCCTCCGGCTCTGCGGCGGGGGCAAATGGTATGTGGAGATTTCCATCCCCTGCCCTTCGCAGCGGGCAGGGAGGCTGGAGCTCCTTTCTGCCGGGGGCTGATCTGCAGAAGGATTGCTAAACTGCCGCGCGCTGTAATGTGTTATGACATAGATCAGCTGTTGTTTTCCAGTCTCAAAGGAAACCTTGTGGAATCTCATTCCTTTGACTGTATTAAATTATCTGCAAATGTTGTCCTTTAAACACAGACTCAAGGCCCTTTCGCTGGAACGTTAAACATGGATCACGGGGACTGTGAAATCTCTTTAAAGCCATTGTTTCTTTGGGTATTTGGTTTACCTTTAGTTTTATAACAAAGTAAATTAATAAATGAAGGGTTAGGAATTGTTACTATAGCAATCCCCATGGTAACATAAAAAATGCCACAAACACTCATCTTCAGAGCACAGCTCCTGGGAGAGCACGGCTCGGGGTAAAACGCGGGGATGGCTCTTCATCTCGGCCATCCTAAATGCAGCCAAATTTCAGTTGCTTTCCAAATGGCACTCAGGAAAAGTTAACGCTCTGTCCTCGGGTCCTCTGGTCCCCGTGGTGACTCTCCTCGGGGTTTGCACAGCCCCTCTGCTGTGCAGCAGCTTAGCAAACAGCAGCACGAGGCGTTGCACTCGCGTTGGCACTGCGCTCACATTTTTCCTCAACCTCCTCATGTCTCTGCAGAACGAGGAGACACTGGAGCTATTCAACTCCTACCATAGGTCACCCTTCAAAAGGTGGGGGAATCAGTAAAAACAGTTTTGACCACAGGGTGAAATAAAAAGACACCTGTTGAATGAGTCCTCAGACTAAAAAATATTGAAAATAATTATTCTGGGCTACTTCTTGATATTTACAGCTAAAAAGAATCATAGAATCATAGAATACCAAGTTGGAAGGGATCTCAAGGATCATCTGGTCCAACCTTTCTTGGGAACAGCCCAGTGTGGACAAGATGGGCCACCCCTTTGTCCAGCTGACCCTTAAAAGTGTCCTTAATTCTAGTAATTAACGATTATATTGTCCTTGCTTTAGGGGAACCACCCAACGAGTTAAATACCACCAGTCTGAACGAGATGGAGCAAGCATAAAGGATAAAACCTGGTATTTTTAAGGATAAAACCTGGTATTTCTGACAACAGGATGTATTTTTAGATTGCTCCAGCAAACCGTGACAGGTTCAGCTGGTGCAGGGGCTGGGAGAAGTACCTTTCACACTGAAAAACTGATAGAAAGGAGCCTGGAGCAAAAAAGTCTGAGGTGTTGGTCCTGATAGTGCACTCGAGCGGCTCCCCAAAGGTGAAGCTCCCCCAAAAGAGCAGCAAAATTCACTGTTCCCGGAGCACCTCCCAGTTTTCCCTGCGGAGGAGCCAAGGCCCTTCAGTAGGGATTTGAACGGTCGGAGTCAGGCTACGAAAATGCATTTTCATTCCTCCACGCCGGCAGAAAACACCCGGCGCTTCGAGTTCACACTGACTAATTTTTAAAGCAACACGCTGCCGGAGCACTGCTATTTCAACCCAGAAATGCTGTGGAGGTTCGACGTGGCTGCTAATGCCGTAGGGCGGCAAGGGAGAAGTGGCGAGTTGAGAGGAGAACCAGCGCTGGTGACTCCGCGCACAGAAACAAAGAGGGGCGAGGGCTTTCTTCCCAAAGAGCAAAGTGAAGAGCGAGCTGCAAGGGTCAGGTCTGGATAACAGCCACGTTCCCTGTCTCAGCATCCGTTCGGGGATAAATTTGGCTCTTAATCAGGGCTGACAATTAGGCTGTACGGTTAATATTTTTACAGCTGTTTTATTAATAACACATACAGAGCATCCAGCCAGGATTTGTTGGAGACACCTCAGGAAAACGAATGATGTAAATAACAGATGGATGCAGAATATTCTTACAAACAGCCATAAAGATATTCCCATCTTGTTTAGAAGGAATTTAAATAGACAGATTGTAGATAAACAGGCAAACCGAACAGAGGAAAGAGTGGGAATGGGAATTGATAAACCGCACAGGCGCCTGGGAAGCCCGTGGAGCGCGTGGGATCGCAGCACCCACGGGGATGTGGATGCAGGAGCACCTGAAGAGCAGCCTGGCGCCGACACCGCGCAGCCACGGGCAGCACCAGAGTGGGGTCCTGCGGACACAGCCCAGCCCCATGCGGGACCCTTGAAGCTCCGCGCACGCACCAGCTCCCGTGGGTGCTGCTGCACCCAGGCAGCATCACTCCGATCGTCCCTGGGCTGTACAGCCGCAGTCTGCAGCCCTCCGGGTCGTCCTGACCACCCCACGTAAATTAACGGTGGTGGCTGTGACGCAATAATAGAATTTAAAGCATTTTTACTTTCCAAACATTTCAAACTCTTCCTTTAGCTGTGTCTCACCCTGTGTTTTTACCACACGGAGCAGGATGCAAAGCCCCGAGGCCACCCCAGCTCCGTGGCTGCCCCGGTCTCTGTGCAGGGGTGAGCACCAGCGCAGCACAGCCCCGGCCCCAGCAGCCTGGACGGGGCTGGAGTTCACGTGGGACCGTCCTCATCGGGGAAGTGTTGCCAACAGGCAGAGACTAAGGTCGTGCAGGAACAGCCACTGTGCCAGACCCCGCTGTCAGAAACGGGTTCTGCTGGGGGGGAAATAGTGTCTGCTGTCCCCATCTCCGCAGGACCTTCAGCGCAGGGCGCTGCCACCGGCACGCGCAGGATGGACCCAGGTTCCTGCGTGCCGTGGTGGGATGAACGGAGACGGCAGAGAGAGCTGCTGCTCCCGGCCTGGCTTCAGCCCGTCTGCACTCCCGAGTGCTGCTGTGGAGAAGGTAGGAGCCGTGGAGAAAGTAAGTGAATGGAACCTGGAAGGTGCTCCCAGAGCCTCGAAGCCCCGGCCCCAGCAATTACAGCAACGTATGTCCCGTTACAATGCTGGTCAGGAGCCAGCCTAAAGCCAACAGGCTTCTTGCCCTGTCCCTGCTTTCAAAAGGCTTTTGCAAAGAGCCAGCAGTGTGATGGTGAGGAAATCTCCTCTCGTTTTCAGTCGAAGTTTATTTGGTGTCATTTATTGCTGTGCCAAGGCTTGCTTTCAGCTCAACCAATTTTCCCCTGCCCATTCACGGGCATATTCCCTCACCGAGTTTTCTCTCAGCAGAGAGGATTTCCCCTCCTCTGCCCATCCAAGCTGGCCTTCGCCGCCTGTTCCTCTGCTGCCGCATGGTCTGTGAGCCCCAGGGCCGTGCAGAGGCAGCCCGGCGCGCAGGGACGCCGCGGTGCCTCGCTCCTCTGCGGCAAAGAGGCGCAGCAGAGCCTGTTTGCTTCAGCTTTCTCACAGCTCTCTGCAAGGCAACGCGTTTTCTCAGAGACGCAGCCTCTGGAGCCCTGGGATTAGATGAGAATTTCCGCTCTTATCTCGGGATAAAGGAAGTTTCCAGCCCTTGGCTTGCAAGGAGAGGCTGGAAAGCGCGTCTCGCTGTCCTCAACAACAGGTAAACAACCGCTGCCTGAGCTCAGCGCTGAAAAACACCACTCTGAGCTTGGGAAAAAATTCCGAGCAAGCAAGAGCCAGAATTGCTGCGGAAGGTGCGGGGTGCTGGTGCTCGCTCGGCTGCCGGCTCGCAGCACGCAGTGGGGAGTCAGGCTCTCGGCGTTGCTGGATAAGCACGTTAGTCCTACGCACAAATTCGCTGGCGGGAGTTAAATATCGGACAACGTTCTGTTTACCGAGCAAACAATTTCTATTAAGGGTTGGGAAGTGTTGTAGAGAGGGCTAACCCTTGTTTGTGATATTGATTTAACCTAGTATCTGACACGAGATCAAGTGTTCATCGTCCCTTTGCGGTAAACCTTTGTGCCAATAACTGGCCTTAGCCGGGCTCCTCTTGTCCAGGAGCAGCCCGAGCCGAAGGAGGGGGCAGGAGTCGGGTTCCTCCCAGGTTCCCATCGACACCAGCCGAGCTCAAGAGGGAACCACAGGAACGTCGAGCTTGGGGTTACACACAGAGGTCTGCAGCTGCTCTGGGACCTGGAGGCTGCCTAAGCGGAGGAATTGATGATAAGTTACCTGATTTGTCTGGAGTTCAAACTGGGGATGCGACTGCCTGTTGCTCTGCAGTAAATGGACATATCCCCCACCGAGAGCTGTGCCCGCAGCTGGGGGTTCTTTATGTTGCTGATTTAAATGAGCAGTGGGAATATACCTCTCTCTGTTGGGTGTTCCTCTGGTGCCCACAGCCCCAGGGAAACCACAGTGATGTCCGCATGGTCCGACCTAAAGCAGAGAGAAACAGAGAGCAGAACAGCAGATGTGGAAGGACATCCTCATGTCGTAATAGGCGGATATTGTACTGTGTTTACATCATCCACGTTGTATGACTGGTGATGTTACGGCCCTGGCAGTACCGTGATTCACGATGCATGGGATGCTCGGCAATACCCGCGGCCTTGGGTGGGGCCCTTGGCAGCACTGCCTGGCCAGCCCGGTGCCCTGCGCAGCCCAGCTTCTGCCTTGCAACAGCTTGAACAGTTCTGTCAAGCTTGGCGATAATTTGATCAGAACTACCTAAATATTTAACATATGTTTACATAAACACAAGCAGCTGTATATGTATATATGTATATATGTATATATGTATATATGTATATATGTATATATGTATATATGTATATATGTATATGTATATATGTATATATGTATATATGTATATGGGTGTTTGTATATAGAGATACTGATGGGTATCAAAGCCCAATGAGATTTCATGCTGAGATCACTCATCACGACGTAAAGGACTCCAGATTACCAGTAGAATCACTGAATGGTTTGGGTTGGAAAAGCCCTTTCAGCTCCCTGAGTCCCCCCGTTCCCCCAGCACTGCCAGGTCCCCACTGACCCCTGTCCCTCAGCACCACCTCCACATGGCTGGGAAACCCCTCCAGGGATGGGGACTCCATCACTGCCCTGGGCAGCCTGGGACGCGCCTGCACAACCCTTTCAGTGAAAAAAATTAATTCATCCTCACAGCAAAGTTGGCTTTAGGAAAGAGCCGTCACCGCACTGCCCAGCTCAGCTCAGACCTTCTCGCAGCCGTGAACCCCCGCAGAGCCCAGGCAGAAGCACCGCAGCCCCCCGTCCCTCCCTAGCTGCAGACCAGGAGCCCAGGGGAATGTCCCCTCGCACTGACATGCCGTGGGGAGCCGTGTCCCCACGCAGGTACCGCCCTGTTTCCAGCACCGGGAAATGCGCAGGTACGTGCACGCCGTATTCGCAGCCGAGCAGGAGGAGCATCGCTCGAAAGAGCAGCGCACTCAGCAGAGCATGGAGAAACAGGGAGAGCAAACACATTCAGGAGTTCTAAAAACCGAACTGTGATAATATCAGCATAACAAGCCTCCCTTGGGAACACACCGTTCTCCCGGAGGAGACTGACTGACTATCAGTGCCTTTAGAAACACTCTTTCTCCAGGGCTCGGAACTGAGCGCAGGGTAAGATAAACACGAGCGCCTTTTCCCAGCCTGCTCATCTACAGGCATCTAAATTAAGAGATGGTGTTATCAGTGATAAAAGTTCATTGGGGGTTCATTTCAGTTGGTTTGAAGGTTTTGGAGGAGAAGAATAAACAAACAGCAATTAGCACCATATTTAACATCTCTGACATTTTGTGCAGCCTGTTGCTATCGCTGGAAGAGGAGGATCTATCTGCTCGAGTGACTCGCCGTGTTTCAGCGCAACGTTATGCATCTGCCTCGAGAAACTCGATGTGCGGGAGATGGCACGTCCCCGCACCGACGCGGCTACGCCAGCTGCCGGCATCGGTGGGATGGCAGAGGCTCAGCACCACTTTGGAGCAGCTTCAACCAGAGCTAGTGGGCTCTCCCAGCCCACCGAAGGGAGAGCGACCATTTCTGGTGCTGCAGCTGGAAGGCGCTCAGCACCAGCCATCCTGCACCACCCTGGACGCTCCGGCATCAGCCCTGTGGCCAATCCTGCCCTGGGGGTCTGCCACACCAAAGCATTATGTGTTGGCAATGGAGTTAAAGGTCATTAACTTTAAGCAACGGCCACACAAACTTGCTGAACTTCACGGAAGCCCGTCGCCAGGCACAGAGACGGAGCTGTGCGCAGGAGCGTGCGCCGGCAGATAGAGAGGGAACGGGATCATCAGGCATTTCAGTGAGGAGAGTTAAAGGATAAAAAGTAGAGGCAGAGCATCTATTGTGCTTAGCTGATGTGCAGAGCTCTACAGTACAGACGTCTTAACACATAAATTTAACAATTATTATTGTGTTGCCCTTTTCCCAGAAAGGGTAAAGGAGATTTGTAGGAGCACTTAACACATGTAAATCCCTACCTCTTTAAACCAAAGCAGTGTGTTAAATGGGTCCATAAATATCATAAGTATTCTGTCCTTTTAGAAATCATACCTGGTTTTTTTCTCCTTTC
Source organism: Bucorvus abyssinicus (assembly GCA_009769605.1). NCBI lineage: Eukaryota > Metazoa > Chordata > Aves > Bucerotiformes > Bucorvidae > Bucorvus > Bucorvus abyssinicus. The sequence continues at coordinate 1,302,723 of CM020063.1, forward strand.
AATGCAATTAAACCCATGCCTTATTATAACACAACTCTTGGGAACCAGACATTTAAAAAACTCTAAACAGGTGTTTATTGAGAAAGACAATGATCTTCGCTGGGTTAAACGTAAGTTGAAGTCAAAGGCAAAAGGCAGGCTGCGTAACGCACCGCCCTGACTCGCAATTCACCTGTTGCTTCGCCAAAAAGATCAGATCTCGTTCAGCCGCATCTCTCACCCACGTGCCAGAGCTGGAATGTTCACCTGGGGCCCCTCTTTCTGCTCTCAAAGACCTTTGGCAGCAAGGGTGGGACTTGCCCGGTTGTCTGGTTTCTCTCCTGCATCCTCACCTGCACCCCCTCTGCTGCCCTTGGGAGCACCCTTGGGGATCCCTCACCCTCACCCCAAAGGACTGGTGTCGCTCCACCGGCTGCAAAGGGCTCGGGGCAATTAGAGCAGAGTCAGATGAAGAAGCCACCCGGTGTTTGGTGAGACTAATCTCACCTCAGTTGTGTGCACTTAAAATCAGGCTCCTCAGGTCTTTTTACTGGAATTACGGCATATCCTTCCTTGTGCTTAGTGGTTTCTGACATAATAACAGACACCACCAACACTTTCCCAGCAGAAAAAGAATGAAGTGTCCAATAAGTTCATGGCCAGTTCAATAGTCATTGCATTTACAGACAAGCCAGCTGGTGTCCCAGGGCAGCAGACACCACACAGCCTCCCTGCCCAGGAGAGGACCCCTGTCTCCCCACCCCAGACCATCCACCGTGGTGGCTGCTTCCTGAGGAAGACACAAACCCTTCCCTGTGCTGCTGAGCTGCTGGTGAGCCCCCACTGAACCCCTGGTGAGCTCCCAGCCAGCCCCTGGTGAGATCCCAGCGCGCCCCCAGCTGCAGAAGAAGTCCTCATGGGCCATTTCCATGGCAGGCACCACGGTCTGCTTCTCTGGCTGCTCCTTGCAGAATACCTTCCACACATTCCTTATGATTGAAAGGTGCCTAATGTATAATTTATATGTTATGATTATCGCACAAAGCCCCAGTTGTAAATTAATGAGGTTGGACGGTACTTAAAGCCCGCATTCTGGAGTGAAAATTCACTTGCTGGCCTGCTCCTTTTATGATTCCTGTCATAACTCTGCGGTGTTGCATCACTGCCAATGGAACTACACTTTTACCAGGGCGGCGAATAAGGAAAAACGAAAATCGCATTTGGCACTTTTAATCAGATAATTATTTTTAAGAAACTAGCAGGAATGTTAAATACATTTTCCATTTTTTTCCATCTGTTCCGGCTGACGTGCAAGACTGGTGCTCTAATAACAAGGCAGATCTCACGAGCGGGCCTCGTAATGAATATTTCAGGATTATTCGTGCACCGAGATATATATTGTGGTATCTGGGTGCGGGACATCTGGCCGCAACATGTGCCTTGTTAAGTTACACCTGTAAATCTGAGGTCAGCGGCTGAGCCTGGAAGGGGACAATAAAGAGTTCACTGACGGGGGTTATTAATGGTGCCAGGTGCCGGCGGGGTGGGCGCTGGGCTCCGCTCGAGGCGTGGGCAAGGCTCCGGGTAATTGCCCTGGCTTCGGCAGCGCCGGTGTAGCGTGTCAGGAAGCGGGGCCGGCGTTAACCGCTGCTAAAGCTGTTGAGTGCCAAACGGCTTTTCTCTGCGGCCTTAAACATGCTTTGTCCAACTGCGCTTTGGTAAAATAATGAACTTGGTGTAATTCGGCAATATCTGCCTTGGTCCACACAAGCAAACTGGGCTGCACGCTGCGTAGGGCGGCTCCAACGTCTGGTTAAGGTTCAAAGCCAGCCCAAAGACCTTCTACTCTGGATGAAAAATTCACTTGCTTTCTTTTCCCCTTGGCGGGTCCCACTCCTGGCCGCACCGAGTCAAGACATCACGCAATCGAGCAAGGAGCGCGTGCGGTGTGGGAGCCTGCCCAGCCCGCCAGCACCAGCAAGGAGGGGAATTCTGCTTCAGAAAACCGTCTCTGGGAAGTCAATTGCTTGTTAGTTTTGCCCTTTCTCCTCTAGGCAGAACAAATCCACAGGCTCAGACCTCCCATCTCCCAGACCCGGCTGTCGGGAGGTCAGGCTCGGGGGGTTGGGTCAGCTCCTGGGGTTCCAGAAGTTTTTGAGTTTGCTTTTCCACCAGCAAGAGGAGTGAGTGCAACCAAGTGGACTTGGCAGGGGGAGCAGCTCCCGTTTAATTCCGCAGTTGCTATAGTGATTGATGGAATTGAAAAAGCCCAACCAACTTGTAAATTCAAAATCCTAATTGTGCCGACAACAATCTAAATGTGGGTAGAACAGTGAGTCACCCTCCAGATTACGTGTCTCCAAGAAGGTTCTAATTTAAATTTAACAAGGCAATTATTGTACAGTATGTTAATTCGGTATGGTTTGATTAACAAAAACATGCTGCTCGAGCTTTAACACCTATGGCGTTTAGTCAGACCGGTATCTGTGGCACGGTTAAACCTTGCTGGCGTCGTTGGTGCTAATAATGAACAGACAATAAGCATGTCAATGCACTTTCCTAGATTTGGTACGACAGCCGCTGGGTCTTTATTATACCTCAGGTAAGTACTGAAGCCAAAGGCTGTATACAGAGGTCCCACACCCATGTATGAAATAAACTGCCCTGGACACTTCTTTAATGTGTAATCAAAATCCTAAACACCTCCAACGCATGTGACGTGAAGGTATTTTATTCGGAACATCGGATTTGACATGCTACCAGCATGTTTCTTCTGTTTCTTTTGGTCTCCATCAGCAGCTATGGAAAGGTGCCACGGCAGGCGGTTGGATCCTCATCGCCGCTGGTAGCCTGATTACCCAGCTTGCAAAAAACCACCAGACAGCACCACGATGAGAGAGGTCCAAGCGCTCAGCCCCTTTGTGAAAGCAGCGCCAGAGAAAACACCCAAACCCGAACTGTTTGTTGTCAAAGGAAATAAACCTCCAGATATCCCTAAGAGGATGCTCCAAGACCAGCGCTGCTGTGACTCCTGATAGACGCTGGCTCTTCCCAAAGGCTGCCAGTGCCAGGGATGCTGCAGCCTCCCGGATAATCTGTTTCTAGCTTCGTGCCATCACAGTCCTGATGGCCAGCAAAAGTCTTGTGCTGCATTTTAAGCCCATCCTTTGCAAGGACCTGCTATGGGCCTCGAAAACCAAGTTCTCTCTTTCCCTGAGACATGTCGTAGTCCTCAACGGCTGCATCCCACCCACCTTTTCCTTCCCAGTACACCTGAACAACCTCTCCCCAACCAGATATTCCCCATCCTGACTCTGCACAGTTGATAGTTCTTGCCTCAGTGTCCTGCTGAACTTGCTCCCATCTCGTTTCACAGTTCTGTTTTGGTGCCATTTCTGATTTGGTGCTGCAGCCCTTCCCTGCTCCGTCCTGCCGAAGGCGTGTGTTCACCGCGTGGCTGTGCCCGTGGCCTGAGCTCTGCAGACCCACACCGGCACTGTCTCCCGCACAGCCTGGCTTTGCTGCTCCTCCCAGTCCCAGAAGGTGACAGTCAACAGCCCCGTAGCTGCTGTGGCCAGGTCTAAGTGCCCAGTGATGAAGTCCACCAGCTCCAGCAGTTTGAGCTGGTGGACAATCTTCCGTCCACGCGGAGCATTTGAGCTCTGACAACGGCACAGGGTAACCTGAGATGGGTACATCCTAGCTCCGTAGCCACCAGGAGACCAGACCTCCAGGAGTGATGGCAGTCACCAGTTCTGGTGAGGAATGCGAGCTTGCTTTCTGTTGCGAAAGTGCTCTGGCCTGGCTGGGTTTGGTGAAGGCAACTGACTTCCCAGGTGCCTTAGCGCAGGACACCCCCTCCAGACCCTTCCATGCTTTTCTTTACAAAACTTTGAAAGCCAAAATTTTGTACCGAGTGAGTTGAAAACTAAAAAAAATATGGGGGAGAGTAATGAAAATATTTAATTTAATACTGAGCTCCATACCGCAGAGATGACTCTATGGCCTTGTTTTATGCATTTTCACATCTAATCCTGTAAAAGCTTCTGTTTCTTAACTTCGGAAGTTGCCAAGGAATTCAAGGCCTTCTTCCAGAAGTTAGGTCAATACACAACGTCTTGATAATGAGTTGTTGGTGACTCAGCTCTGAGACTTGGCGAGAGCGGGCGGAAGTTTTCAGAACTGGCTCTGATCCTTCCTCCCTGCGAGCTCCCAGAGGGTCATAATGACCAGCTGCATCGACCCAAAACCCACGGGTTATCTGCGAGTCTCTCTCTTCTCCCAGAAACTATTTATCGCACACAGAAAAACCCATGAGAAGCTTAGGAGCCATCGTGGAGCCGAGTGCCATCAGGACACAGATGACACGCACGTCTCCATCGTCCCGCCACGTACAAGCAGCAGCACCTCGAAGCTGACCCTGTGGCTATTTGAGACAGAAGCCCTGATGAAAAATGGGGCCATTCCTTCATAAAACCTTAAAGATAGGGATGATTTGATGGCAAACAGAATGTTCTGATGAACGAAGCAGCACCGTGATCGGGGTGACGATACCAGATCCCCTTTCCTGTTACGGAGCAGCGCCGCCTTCATGCGTGATGGATCCTGAAGCCCACATACCTTCGTCTGGGAGACAGCTGAAAACCAGTTCATGGCACAGAGAAGCCACAGTGGGGAGGGATGCCTGGGGTCTGGCCCCCCCTTCTGCTGCAAGCAGAGCCCTGCAGCCACGTATCCCTGCTCGGCCAAGCCCAGCCTTGAGCGTTAACGTGTAGTAATTTAATAATTTAACCAGGAGCTACTTCTGAACTACTAATTGACTGAATTCCTTCTGGATGGATCTTTATCTATAAACAAATGGCACTTCCTCTCAAATCCATATTCTCCAGCCTGTCTATAGATACGGTCGATCACTGAATCGCAGGCTTTTCCATTCAGTCCACATTTCGAATCCGACGGACTTTGGGGTTTTACCCTGAACCGCCCTTTTTCTACAAAAAGGAGAGATAGCTAAAAACCTGTGAGCAGTGACGGTTTACAGCACCAGTGCCGAGTGCGAAGGTTGTTTTCCCATGAATATAGATTACATATTTTTACATAGCAAGTAAACAGATGCATAAAGATGCATTATTTCATAAGCATAAAAAAGGATAAGCATAAGCTGCAAGTATAGTGCTTTTAATTTGTTTTTATGATTACTTGTAATTAATTAGCATCAAAAGTAAATTATCAACATAGCTAAAAAGTGAAATTGTACCAGCAAACGCAGGAATGATTTCGCTGGTTTATCTTCATACTAAGGTGGAAAAAAGAAATTATCCTTTTTTTTTTTTTTTTTTAACTATGCTTAAATTAAAGTGTCAAAAGCTAGTGGCGGCACAGCCTAAAAGTGTACAAAAAGAGAAATAATATTCTATAATTATAAGCTGTGCAGAGAGCATGTCACGCACATAAATATTTAAGGCAGTTCCAACAAGTTTGGCTTATTATTAAAGTTGGGTTTCAAAAAGAATTTTTAGAAATCGTGTTTACACTTTATGGAGCAATTTATGAGGTCACTGTTCATGCACCTCATCAAAAACTTCAACCTTCGACTGAAAGCCATAAAACGGAGGTATTTTGACAGGATCTGGAGACTTTTAACAAGTCCTTGCCGCCCGGCTCCACGGCCCTCCCCTCCCCAAGATAAACGGCGGAGCTGTTTGTGCTTTGGTCAACCTCAACCAAATCAACGGGTTCCCCCAAAGCGATCTTCCTGACCCCCATCCATTTCCCTTGACATTTACTGCCCCGTCTCGCTTTGCTGTCAAATGGTTTACACGAGCTTTTGGAGAAAGGACACGGACATGAAAAGGAACAAGGTGGCTGTTTCAGGAGGCGAGTTTGCATCTGCGAGCGGCGCCCGCGCCCGGCCCGGCAGGAATGCATGTGATCTCCAGCCCTCGCCCAGCGGCCCCGGCTATCCAAACTCCAGGAGCAAAGCTGGGGGGAAAGAAGAAAGCAAAAATAAACGGGTGAATCACGGGTGCACGTTCTCCTCGCACGGCGACTCTGCGGCAGCTGGCGTTGCTCGTCTGCGCAAAACGAGTCTCATTGAGGAGAAGTTTTGGTAGATGTTGTGCACCGTGGGGGTCTCCCTTCCATGCAAGCAGAGAGAAGACCGTGCTACCAGGGGAACTCAGGAATGCCGTTTTGCTAACCCTGACGGAGGAGCAGAGTGGGTTCTGCGCAGGGAAACCCTAAAGACAGGCTTTAATTCAACCCCAGCCAAAGTAACTCTATAACGCAAATGATGCCGGAAGATGATTCTCAAGCGCAGGGTGACCTGGGAGGCTTCTTAGTGATTCCCTCCCCTTCCACCATGGCCTTCCACCTGCCACAGCCTCAGGTGGTGAGCAGCTCTTCTGGTGGTCCTGTCCTGCCTGGTCCACTGTGGATGTGTGGATCAGGCTGGCCAAAGCAGCGTGCATGAGTTCCTCAGGGAACGGCTCCCAATGTGGGCGCCCGACTCACCACACCTCCGACTGGGAAAACAAACTCCTCCACCAAATCTCGCACCGGAGTCGTTAAACAACACCCAGGGTATGACCCGTGTTCCACGCAGACAGACAGACCACCGAGGCTTCGAAGTGACTGCCGTGCAGTTTGGCAATTCTCTTGGGCTTCCGAAACGAGCAAATACTTGGGCAAGAGAAGCTGCTCTTGGAGGCGCATCCACAACTCTCTGTTTCTGCCAACGTGTTTCCAACATTCCCCATCCCGGAACCTTCCTGAGAGCCACAGAGGCTGCCAACCCTCTTCCAAATGAGCTGATAAGCTCTTTTTAAACACCACTTTCACTATTAAATGCCAAATCTAGAGCTGCATGCGCTGCCTCATTAGTTATTAATGAAGCAACATATTTGTTCAAAATTTATGATTGTTGATTTGCTCCCATCATTGTATGAAATATTAACACAGCATTTGTACTTGCAACCATTTTGCAGACATTAGATTGTGAATTTGCATATTCATGAATGCTCATAAATGTTTAAGGAGACAGCACAGAAAGCATGTGAGCTGTCAGCGAGCCAGTAAAAAGGCATATTTACAGTGTTAATAAGTATTTGAGTTTATAGGACAAAACGGCAAGGAGCGAATTAAATGAATTTCAGTTTGCCTGTTGCGACAAACTAGAGCAGCTTTTTCTCCTCTCCTTTTTACTAAGCTGAGTAACTTCAAACCTGCTTCTGAAATTCTCCGTCGAGCAGCTAAGAGTGCAGCCGAACGGTCTTGCTGCTGCTGCCAGGGCTTCGGCTTCTCGCAGCTCCGCCTCGTCATACCACGGCATGTGCACAAGGCGTCTGTGCCTTGTAACTCAGGTAGCTGCTGTCCCCAGGAGACACGGGACGGCGGGACTCCATCCTCGCTGGCGCGTTAGCCTGGCGTCCATCATCGTGCTGCGCTCACAGCATGGGAATCGTGCAGGTTGGCAAAGACCTTTATGACCATTGAGTCCCTGTGGGGAGGCAGCGCCCAGAGATCCTCCCGGAACCCCCCGGCTCCTACCGGCTTCTGCAGCTTTGAAGACCAAACCTTTGGATGAACCTGGCTAAGTACGGGCGAGGGCATGAAACCGTCCGCCCGTGCTGGGAAACAGGGCTGCGCTCACACAGTGGGAGCGTGGGAGCCCCTGTGTAAACCCGGCGGTGCACAACCTGCCGGCCTTTTGCAGCACCCCAAGAAACTGGTCGTCCCAGGAAACTTGGGTCCCAAGTTGTCAGTTGACATTAGTCGTCTGCAACCAAAAGAAGTCAGTGGTCTGCGTCGGGTGCGCTGGGTGTGCAGCGACGTGTTAGCGGGGCTGGACCCACGCACACGACAGAAGGGCTCCCGTGGAGCCGGAGTCCTGCCTGGGTAAATACGACACAGATTAATTGCTCCCAACACCACGCGGTGTGTGTGGTGTGGGTCCCCTCCGCCGCACTGGTAGCCCCGGGGTCACTCCAGCTTGCAAAGAAAAGCTTTTGATGCACTCGGAAATGTGTGAATATGCAAAGCGGACGAGCAAAATGAAATTAATTTTATGTAAATCTTGGAAACTGAGGCAGCGACCTTGCTGACCTGATTGGAGTTTTGAAGGTGCTATTGCTAGCAGGGAAAATAGTCATTATTTACAAGAGTTGTATTTATAATAAAGTGCTAAATTAGTTTTATTAAACAGTATTTTCATGTCTGTTGCCTTTTTTTAAAGCAGGACGGTGGTTCATTGGCAAGACAATAAAACTTCCTTTTCTGCTTACTGGATTTTTTCTCCTCCGCAGAGCACAAATCATATTTTGTGTGAAGCGTGCATCCCTGCTTGGAGCGCCCCATGTTTTAATAGCACAGCCGAGTCAGTTATTCCAACCTCTGGTATTTTATAATAAATGCTTTTTATTGATTTTTATTGTACGCTGCCATGAATTGAATAAACTGTAGACGTGGGCAGCTGAGAGAAAAAGGCTGAAGGAGAAAATGCGATCAGCATGTTTCAAAGTTAAAGGTGAAAACACGATGGTTAGCACTTCCCTTGGTCAGCAGCTCCCCGGCAGCGCCGTGAAAAGCAGCGAACGTGATGTACCTGTTATTCTTTCCTCTTAAAGCCCCAGAACTGGGGTGGTCCTTCAGGAAGGCCAAATATCAGCCACTGCAGGAGTCTTTCTTTCAAATCCTTTTTTTTTTTTTCCCTAAAAGGAAAGATTTTCCTTGAAAGCCAAAGATCAGCTTGTGCTTTACCCACCCACGATGACATTTACTGCTGGGAAGGAGTTAAGGATGATCTTCCCCCACCATCTTCGCTGTCATGTGAAATTGGGTCCATCTTTGACCTTAAGGAAGACTTGGAAGCCAGCAAGGACACGAGCGCCGTGTGGAGCAGACCCCACCGGGTGAAGCCCCGGGGACCTTGCGGCAGCCGCTTTAAAGGCTGTCACAACCAGCTCCTGGGAAACTGAGGCCTGTACAGCCCACCATTGCGACGGTGAACTCGCCTCCGCTGCCGGCGTGCTCAGCTCGGCAGAGCCCCACCAGCACTGAGGGCCGCTGTCCACCATCCTTCATCCCCACCAACCTGCCTACCAAGTCCTCTGCCTTCTGCCCGGAGGAGGGGAGCTGCCAGCCCCGTGCCTGAGGGCTTGACGAGGACTGTACGGCACACAAATAACCGTTTCTTTAGCCATAGTTCTTTTCCCAACCCAAACGCCGAGCGTGCCCCTCCGGGGACGAGCCTTGAGCAGCAGCAGCAGCAGAACGACGCTGCTTTATTCTTTCCCCGAGTCCTCTCTCTGCAGATGACCTATAGGAGTGATTTAACGCGGAGCCGCTGGAGTTCCAGCACTTCCTCTGTGCTCCTCGGGCTGAGACGAGCTGATTTCTTTGGGGTGTTATAACTATGACCTGCTCCATTAAGTAGCAAACAAAGTACAGCTGGATATAGCAAGCTCAGCTTGACTCCTCGCTTTCACATAACCTGCTTGATGAGGAAAAATGCCGTGCCCTTGTCAGGCAGCTCCCGCTGCAGTCGGCAGACATGGGTACCCATTGATCTCTGCATAATACGCATTCACGCTGCCTTTCCACAACAGCGTGTTTCACACCCTCAAATAACCTGGCAAAACCCGTTCTTCTTCCTGCTGGTTCAGCCGTACAGGCTGTTACTACTCCAGGTAATGCGCTGCTTGTTACACCATTACCTGAAGAGCTTTACAATGCATTAATTGCTGCTTGATTTAAACATTTCCCGTTCAGGAACCGAGCTGCATCCTCGTGACAAATTACAAGTCGATAATCTGGTTACCACGAAGAGGCGGCGGCTGCTTCGTTAAGGGAACCAGACCATCGCCGAGTAAAACCCCGCGCTGGTGCCGTTGCCAGCGTTGTGATGCGTGGACGCAGACTGACGCGCAGAGGCGGAAGGTATAACTGAGCCTCTTTGGGGCCGCTTTTGGCACGTGGAGACTTAACGGTGGATTGATCTGGGAAAAGGCTTCCTTCCTCACCAGGGCTTGTCCCGAGAGCCCGGAGGGGCATGTGGGAATAGGCGGGTTTTGCAGGATGCCGGCTGCCACAACTACACAGGGTGAACCTCCAGGTTCCTCCTTGCTACAAATGTACGGATTTTTTTTTTTTTTTATGAGAAGTCTCAAAAAAGAGAAAGCTACATGTTGGATACCTCCTACATAAAGGATTTGTCTCTTCTTTGGGATGCTGCAGGTCTGCTCGAGGGGGCACAAGGGAAGAGGACCAGTTTCTGTCGGGAAAAAAATCCCTGGCCAGCTCTCAAAGAGCAGCTGGGGACTCGCACACCCAGCGCAGCCAAGGGGTTTGGCTGGGGTTTTGGTGTTGCCAAAAATTTGGGCATCTTATCCACACACTTGCTGGATTCCAGGTGGGACTATATTGGTTCTTTCTTTCTCCAGGGTCTCCTGAGGTCATACGCTGAAGCTGTACCCTGTTCTTAAAATCGCTTACACTTTTATCGCCACTTTTCTTCAGGAGCTGGGACTGTTCCTAACACACCAAGGAAACCGTGTCGTATTCCTGCAGCAGGCGGAGGCGCTTTTTTCCTAAGAGTTGCTCAGCATTAGCCTAAGCCAGTCTCATTGATTTCAGAGGGAGCAGAATGAGATCGATGCTGAGAAAATCCTATCCCTGGTGCTTTGACTTCAGCGATGCGTTACTTCTTGGACAACCTGTTTTAAAGGCACTAGTGTGGGAAAAAGTAACGCAGGCGATTTTTAACAGAGGACTGATAAATAAAAGAAAACCCAGGTGTGGAAACACATCAACTGACCACTTAAAAACCAATCCTGAGTAGGAAGGACAGGAAAGGAGTCAGAAAACTGCAGATCAAAGATGAATTATGAGAGTTGGTGCAGCGGAAGATGATGCGTGAGACGCAGAATGCCAGACTGACAGTGGATAAAGCAGAGGGAAAAGGGATACACCGGTGGGACTGAGGTCAGAAAGAGAGGACTGGCATCAGCATTCCCAAAATCCATTTGAGGAGCTTGTGGCATGCCCTTGTGGCCTCTCTTCTCCCTCCACCGGTCCTGCCCCATCACCTGCCTCATGGCAGGAGCTCTACTCAGCACCATCACCCGGGGAGAAGCTGGTATGGACACTGCTGAGCAGAGGTCGCTCCAGGAGGGCTCTTGCCATCCACGCCAGAAAGCAGCAGTGCAAGCAGCAGGCTGCTCCCAGCGTGAGCGTTCGGGCAGGTACCGATGAGCGCATCTCTGCAAACCTCTGACGAGCCGTACGCTGCAAGCTTTGGACGAGAGAAGGGTAGGAATAAATCATGAAGGGTGGTCTTAGAAAGCCAACCATCAAGGCGGCTTAAACAATGATTGATGAAGTTATCGACTGGAAGAAGATATTCTCAGAGTCAGCCCACGGACTGGGACTCAGGAGACCCAGGCTGTGCTCTTCCCTGGCAGATGGACTTCATGAGTGTCTTCAGGCAAGTCACTTAGGGGTAATTTGTCAGCACGAGGGGATAAATCATCAGATATATTGTTACAGTGTTATTTACATGATAAATATCTGTATGATTAAAGCTACTCATTCCACCGTTATCAATATGATTTAGATTTATGGGTTTAACCACATACTTTGGTTTCTGAACCTGCAGTTCAGCTGCAGCACCTCCCAACATCCTGTGAACCAACCACACGGTTTAGGCTTTATCCTTCCTTTGTTGTGGTTTTCTCCTCCCTTCCGAGGGCAGGGTGGCTACTGCTCCGCATGGCTGTTTGAAGACCGAATTTATTACTTAGAAAACAATTCAGGATGCACAGAAAGAGGTGAAAAGGCAAAACATTGCTATATTCACAGCAAAATGTTCCTCAAGTGAGATAATCCCTAGACTTTCTCAAGGGCTTGCGCTCAGGCCACCACCTCAGCGACTACGTAAGCCGGTCACTAACTCCTCTACAAATAGAGAGAGGAGCCAGGACTTAGAAGGACTCAAAGCCATGCCCTGCCATCTACATGCTCCATGCATTCGACCTTGCTGGACCAGACCTGAGCTCCTGGATACCACTGACACCGGTTCTGGCGCCGATGCGCTGCCGCTCTGTGGTTTCAGCTCTAAGCCTCCCTCAAACAGACCTCTGGTAAACTGCCACATTTGCTGATTTTGTAACGTAGATTAAGACTGACTAAGGACCTTGGGCACAACCATTAAAGCATTCACTTGTGAAACCCAGCTGGATTAAAAATAAAGTTTTCCCTGGAGAAAAATTTCACCGTCAGACAACAGAGCAGGGAAAACTGCAGACCTCTGGTCCTTCACCCCTGCATTTCTGCCCCCTTCTCTTCCGAGCTCACACTCCCGAGCCCTGTTAACCTCTGCGAGCCACCCTGACTGGAGAGGCCCCAGCAAGGCACCCGTGGTGGCACAGAGCCCTGTTTTGGGGCGACGCTGTGCTGCACAGCCTGGCAGCACCCGGATGAAATTCTGTCCGTTTTGAGGTCAGCGGCAAATTTTCCATTTACTTCAGTAGGGACGGGATTTTGCCTGAGGTGACTGCAGATGTTCAGAGAGATGCCCCAAGGCCCTGCAGATCACCACGGCTTCACTTACTACCTTTTACGTTTCCTTCCGCCTCGCTGCCCTCTGCCGCAGCCCCTGTATCTCCCAGTCCTGACTGCCTTGAAGAAATAGTTCATGGGTGGCCCACTTCGAGCTCTTGAGCCATGACCAGGCTGCAAGAAGTCTGAAGGCAGCTTTCCTATCAAAGGTATAATGAGGTTGCTTATGCACAGAAGCTGCTGATTTCCAGCTAGGGGAGAAGCGAGCCAGCAAGGACCCACAGCTAGCATTGACGGGCATCAGTGGGCAACGCAGAAACAGTTGCACACAAGCCCATCACCATCATGCAACACACAGAGCTTCTGTTCTCCCCCCAGCTGCTGACATCCTTCACCCGTGCCGGGAAAGCCTCATCTCTTTGGGTCTGGAATGATTGTGGTGTATGTGGTGGCTCAGCACCATGAGGATATTTCGGTACGGGGCTCAATGGGAGAGAGCTTGGCGCCCTTGAGCGAATGGACATCTCCGAGGGGTTGGGCTGGGTTGATGGTGAGGTGGCTGAGTTGCCTCTGCTGAGCTACATCTCTTCTTCATATAAATGCAGCAGGGCTGATTTTCTGGTGCTGCCCACTTGGCTCTTTTGGCCAACCGTAAATTGACACAGAATCAAAGAAAAAGATTCCATGAAGACAGAATCTTCCAGCAGAGACGTCCAACTGCTCATGCAGAAGAACATTTCTTGTCCTAGGAAGTTCTGTAACACTTGTGTAAAGAGTTTCACACAGCGAGATAAACCTGCTCCTCCTCCCTCCTATCATCCCTCTTCATCACTCAATGTCCAGGTATTCTTAGGTGGATCCTCTACGTTAATTATTGCTGTCTCTGAACCCAGGGCTGGTTCAGGCTGCTCGTCGCGCTGCGTGTTGTAGAGACGGGGGCAAGGACCACAGCTCGCGTTGAGTCCCTGTCCCCCAGCAGTTCTCCTGGCAGCCGCAGCCTTGTCAAGACTACTTTAATAACACGCTATTAGTCAGCACATCTATCTGCATCTCTGCCTTCAGGGAGAAATATTTTGGTAGCAAAACTCCTTTCACTGAAATGTGAACTGAAGAGTTCAAGAATAGTGCCTAGCGCTTGTGTTTCATCCACACACTGATCAAACGGCTGTTTCAGGAACTGCCACAATGTGACGGAGCCTTAAATTACTGGAGTCATTTCTGATGAGACTATTACGCATGTAAATAAATTGTCAGAGAGAACCGCTCGCAAGCGACTCTTCACATCCAGACAGGAGCTTTACGAAGCCAAAATAACGAGTAGGCATCAATCATTAGCTGAGGTCTGCAAATATTTGCCTGTTCCCATAGCAATCGGCAAGCCCACAATCAAAAGCATACCTTTTCCCACGTACCTTATCGTCACCACTTCCTAGTAATATCATCACAAAACCATTTCTCCGGCAGGGCTGAGAGGAGAACAAACGCCGTTAATTAACAGATTTATAAACTAGAGAAGGAGGAGGCTGCAAATGAGGAATTGAGTGTAAAATGCTTCTAGGAGCAGAAGATGAGGGTTCGGGCCTTTTGCATTTCTCGAGGAAACTTCACAAACTCTTAATTATCTCACAAAATACTATCTGTCTTTTTCCAAAAATAGAACTTCTGACAACTGTTCGAACCACGCCGCACTCTCACCCGCAGAACACACATTTAAGTAAAAATACAAAGCCATGGCTGTGAAGTGTCAGAGCAATTTATCTGAAGTAGAAAAGCGAGACGTCTGGCATCGCTCTCGAAAGCAGCCGAGAAGTTCTGTCCCGAAGAGGGACGCTGCGGAGCGGCTCGTCTGGAGCTCCAGGGGACGCGGCGCTTCACCGCAGAGCGACACTGGGCCAGCTCACCAGTGACAAACGTTAGTGATGAACGTTGTTAGTGATGGATGTTGTTAGTGATGAACATGGCACAGCGCACACAGGATCGCACCCAGGAGCCACAACTGCCTTCAATAATCAGCCCGGCGAACAGGCTGCTCGTTAGAGCGCGGCTTGTGGTCCCCAGCTAGCCCACTGCAGCCAGACATTCGGCGGTTTCTCTGGGGGCGGGGTGATTTAGGAGCATGCACATAAGTGTGCACACGCGTGTGCTTGCGTGGGGGCATGTGTGGAAGCTGGGAAGCAATTGAAAAATAGCAAGGGAGAAATCGCATTTAGCGTGCTGCCGGACAATTGCTAGTGGAATGTGCTCTGGAAATTAAACTGGGCCCCAGGAAAAGTCCTCGTTATGTCTCAGTGTGCCCAACATGCACCTTCTCCAGGACTGGCCCAGGAGCTTGAATAGCCAGAAGATGAAAGAGAATCGCAGTTAAATGCCAAGCCCTGAACCCCACGTCACCCCTGAGCCGTCAGGTGCCACAGCCCTTGCACCAGGAGAACTGGGTGACTCCTCTCCTCTCCCTTTTCTCTTCCCCAGCGCCCGCGGAGGTTGTTGGAAAGGTCTCCTGTGGCAGCAGAGGCTGGTGAGGAGGGCACGGTGATGAGGCACTGGCCCAGCAGCACCCGGCCGAGGCTTTTACGGGAAGGGCAGCTCAGGGTCCCACTTCCCAGCTCTTTGATGATGAGGAGTAAGTCCCTACTCTGGCTTCCCTGGTGAACAACACCCAGGCTGGGGATTTTCAGAAGAAAGTTTAGAATTTCCACCACTCCGGCGACGTTCTCTTCCGCAGTGTGAGATGAGGAGTGTCGCTGTCCCCCCGTCGCAGAACGCCCGTGGCAGCTGGGGAGCTCACAGCGGCTCTTGCTGATTAATAACGTATTACCATCTGCAAAAAGAGTTGAACATATATATGGGCTGCAACGTTTAGCAATCTCGGATGACATCTGAGTAATGTTGATTTTGTTTAGATGACAACCTCATTATGGTGCATAATTGCGAAGCAATCTCCTAGTAAGCACTGGGTTAAAAACTACTGGAAGATGCTTGTTCCTCTCATTATTAATTAGCATGTGTCCACTCCGCCAGATCCAGAGCCCAAACTTCATTTGTTATGTTCAGCCAAATGCATGAGTAGCTTTTGAGTAATTATTTTCCAACATCATCTAATACCTCTCTGCACATCAATTAAAAATCCTCTTAACAAGGAACTGCATTTTGTTTGAGATCAAATGCCTAGTCCAAAGCTGTATCAATCATGTAGAGCTAATTAGTGGGTCTGCTTTATATCATTTGTTTTACTTTATTATTCTATTATACACTTCCTAATGAAACCAATTGAACAATTTTTAAATCTTTGTTCAATTAATTGGAGGCTTAAAGGCCGGCTACCTCTGCAGGCTTCTTCTGCTTTAAAAAGCATGCATATAAATTAAAAAAAAAGCCTCCCTACATGTTTTATACCTATTTGTTTTATGTGGTAAATGCTCTACAGCCGGTTTTAAAGGTTTATCACCACTTCTATATTGCTTGCAAATAACTAATGGCTCGCCAGACCCTTGAAGCCCTTTGTTCACAGTCAGGTGACGTTGAAGAAAAGGGTTGAAAGGATGGGAGAAAGATCCGTGGGAGCTGATCATGAGACCAGAGCTGCCAGATCCTCGATTAAACTATTACCGACGGATGCTGACATTTTCTGAGCCAGTTGCACAGTGTTGTCCCTCACTGCAAAGAGGAGCTTTGAGAAGGATTGTCAGGTAAACATTTGCTATGGGAAAATCGCCTTTTAATTCCTTAATATTAGAAAACCCAAATGTTCTGAGAGTTAATGCCACCTGATGTATCAGAGAAGGGCATTTTGGCAGAAGCCAGCGTGGTTACACCTCTGCGTTTCAATGCACGGGTAGGTGCACTTGTTTCATTTCAGACAACAAGAGGGAGGACGATAAAAGGTATTAATACGCCTTTAATCACTTTTTAGGAGGAAAACTATCCAAGCCCCGCTTAGCCAAGCCCCTAGGAGCCACGCTCACGTGCCCATCTCCTCCCAGCAGGTCCAGCAGCTCATCAGCTGGGAGCTGGGCAGTCCTACCCTTGTCAACTCGCATGCCGTGCTGCTCTCAGTGCCGCAATATTCTCCAGACACCATAAGGAGGGGGGAAATCGCATCCAAGGTTATGGCTCCTTTGATGAACAAGCAAGTGCTGAGCATCCCTCAGACCTGGCTCTCCTCTTGCGGTAGAGTGAGGAAGACGAGAGTTTGCAGAGATGGGACAACACGTATAACTAAATGCACTATCCCTGTGCCACAGCGTGGTACAGACCAGGTTTTCCTGAGCACCCACTGCCTCAGCTGCCCTCTCTCGCTGGGGTCACCTCGGGGTGGTTGGGAGATGCTGGGTCGCACTGGCCGGCTGGTCCGTGCTCCTGAACAGCAGCTGTGGCCCGATTTAAGCCTTTCGCCGAGACGCTGTCGCAGGAAATGTTCCCAGGTTAGAGAACTGGCAAATGGGTGGCAGCCCTGCCTGTTTGGGAAAGGTTTGGAGAAGCAAGGTGGGTTATAACACCATGTTCTGCCACTCTCAGAGACTGTAGTCACACAGCAAGGGTAACTGGACTGAAGTTCTCGTTAAGGAGCCAGAACTAAAGCCAATGGATCGACATTAAACATCCACTCACACACAAAACACGCCAGCAGCTACTTTCTCAAGGTGTAGGCATATTTTTCCCACCAAACACTATTTCCCCCCCTGCCATACTCATTTTAAACTGCCAAAACCACCTAACTAACTCCCAAAATATGTATACGAGGTCATATCATATGTCACAAAGCATATCTTAATTAATGTACAATCAGGGTGGTTAATGCTGGTAAAGTAGAACTAATTTTCTCCAGCTAGCTTGTCTAAATGGTCCCCTATGCAGCAAAAGTGAATGCATTTTAACTAAATAAAACTGACAAATCAGCAGATGCTCAGGGGCTTACAGCAAATGGACTGTGTTTCCTTTCTCATATGGGTAAGAAGGGTAAAAATAAGAATGACTTTCACATGCCGTCAGATTGCTTTGGAGAAATCAAGTAGTATTACAGAAGCGTTTGAGCAGAGGGAATTCAGATTTAGACCTCTAGAAATCTGGGTTTCAGAGCTGAATTTCTACTTCATTTTAATATCCAAAAGCTCCCTGCATTCATTCCAGGCTGGGTTTAAAGACACACACACGCCTTTCAGAAAAGCACCGTGCTCCTGTCTGCTTTTACTCCAGGCACCCTCCAGTTCCTCAGCGAGAGCCGCCGGCGCATCCCCGCCTGTCAGGGGTGTGAGGAGCTCAGGTGTACATCGGGCAGGATCCGGCACAGCCTGACATGTGGATCATGATGAGCAGGAAGGACCTGGTCCCGCTGCGGCCAAGGATGCCATGCCACACGCTGGGTCCCAGCCTGGGCCACCGCTGCCCTGGGAAACCATCGCCATCGTCACCGTTACCACCACAGCCGGCCTCCCTAGCCTCCTGCGGCTTTTGGGAGGTCCTTGGGGGTGATGTT
Source organism: Bucorvus abyssinicus (assembly GCA_009769605.1). Classification (NCBI taxonomy): domain Eukaryota; kingdom Metazoa; phylum Chordata; class Aves; order Bucerotiformes; family Bucorvidae; genus Bucorvus; species Bucorvus abyssinicus. The sequence goes on from CM020063.1 coordinate 1,320,730, forward strand.
AGTGCACCCTGGCTCTGCCTGCACTCCATGAGGCTGTCACAGTCCCTAACGCTTTCCCTAAAGGTGTGTCACTTTGCTTTACCTGCGGTTTGAACAGGCTGAACGCGTGACGACCTCACGGGTCGCTGTTGGGGATCCCAGCACCGACATCGGGTACCGAACACTTTGTGAAGACTTGCTCTCTGTAGTCAGTGCCTGCTTTATGCTGCCCGGGCAGCTCCACCGCGGCGTTTCTGCATTGTGTGCTCTCTCAACACTCGGTTCTGCCCGGGGAGGAGGCTCCATGGCCAAGGTCTCTGCAGGTGGCCCCTGGTGCCCCCTTTGCCCCCTCTTCGTGGACAGAGCCCTGCACAGTGCTGGGTCCAGCCTCAGCACCACATCTCCTCAGCTGAGCTCCTGGTGGGACCCACAGCAGCTGCTGAAAGCACCTGAGCACGGTAAAAAGCCCAAAGGGAGGGAGAGGGAACACAACAGTCCAGGATGCTTGAGGAAAATGGGAGAATCTAAACATAAAGAAATCCCAAAAGGAGCGGCAGAAAATTGCTATGAATATTTATGGATGCCCTGTGAATAATAAGTGAATGTAGGCTCAGTATTTTATTGTACAAACAGGTTTTACTTAGTTAAATCTGTAACAGATGTTATGAAACTGCACCGAAGCACATCCCGGCTCTGCGGGCGCCGCAGCCCTCCTGGAGGCAGCTCCGGCGGGTGCAGCCCCTCGGGCGCGGGTGCCCACCAGCCCGGCGGAGATGTTTGATGACCACTCCCCAGGTGTGAAGGGCTCCTGCTGTCCAGACATTTGGGAGCCATTAAGATTCCTCCCGCGTACACAGCCTGCTCTCTGTTCCTCCCCGTTCATGAGGGGAAGCGGGGGGACGCATCCTTTTCGGATTATCCGAGCATCCTGTTTGGAAAGTTTTTGCCAGAAAGAGCAGCTACATTTCACATCCCGCTAAGAAACAAAACCAGACACACAAAACCCCCAAGACCTCTTGGTGTCAAAAGAGAAATGTGTTCCCTTGTCTTTGGGGCCTCGGTCATTTCTGAACTTAAGAAGAGTCACAGAAAAAAAATTGCCTGTAATTAGTTGAGCGCTAAACTGATGTGAGTGGGAGGAAAAGCAGAAAAAAGCAGTTAAGACTGGTTTGAAACTGCACCGTTTAATTACCTTCTTTGGGTGACAGAAACAGCCCTTCTGATGGTGTAAATCCTTTTCACACCCTGCCCTCAGCCAGAGCCACACCGGTTTACGTGTCTGGTTACCCCGGGGTGGAAAACAAGGTGCAGAGCCTACAGCTCAAGGAGATTACGAGTGGTCACTCCCAACGGACATCTGGCAACCCCATCAGCCGGCTTTCTGTCTCCGTGTCTGAAGGTGAGTGACAGTGATTCAGGCAGCTGCACCAGCTCTGGGCTTGCAAAACAATTCATGCTGTGAGCTGGTTCACACAAGCGACACAGGCAGGACTTGGAGCTGGACCTGCCCGGGTCCAGCCGTTCGGCACCACACGCTCCTGTCCAGCTGCAGCCTGGCCTTGGGAGCCCTGCAGCCTTCCTAGCACTAAGTTTTCCCTGGTAATGCTGTGGCACTTAGATTTCTTCTGTTGGAGAGCTACCAAACCCTCGGTGGGTTCTTGGGTGGTGCCTGCACCTTGATGGGATCCCCAAAGCAGATGTTCTGCCCCTTAGGCAGCCCAGTTGAGCGAAGGTGTACTGAACATACGTGATGCTGAAAAGCCACCAACATACCCCAGGAGTCTGTAATGCGGCAGCCTCAGATCCCGCCTCTGCCCTGGGGGAGTGGAAGCCCCCCAGGCAGTGCCTGCCCACGGGAGACCCCGCAATGTTTGCTGTCCTTCGGGCCTCTCCCGCATGAAATACAGGAATATTTGTGAGCCCCCCGATGAGATGAGGTTTTCCCACCCTGCAGGTCTGAACACTCTGTGTTCAATGCAGTCAATTAGTTGATCGATCACAGAGGGACAGCTTTAGTGAGGAGCCTGGGAGCTGTGGAAAGCTGTCCGTGCACCGAAGGCTTTGCCATGCAGCCGTAGCTGACCCCAATTGTGTGGGTAAGAAGAGTACACGAACCGGACCATGCAGCATCCGTTACCCAAGCGAGCTCTCCAGGCTTTGTTCAAGAGTCAGTGCAAAGCTGCGATGTGCAGACGCTGCACCTGCATTTTCACAAGTGTTTCCTAAGCATTCACAGTTGCACTCCCAGCTCTGAAGGCAGGGATGGGGTTTGAATCCCACACTCCCATTTCCCAGGTGAGAGCCCTGCTAGGGAAGAAATGCTGCACATTTTCGGCTGTGGATTAGAAAAAGAAACCCTCCCATTTAATTAACACGAGGACAAACTCTGGGCTGTGAGTGCTGAGCAGAGAGATCCGCGTTTCCCTCCCTGGCTGCCTGCACCTGAGCAGTGACAACTTCCCTGTCTTGCCTCCTTTGCTGCAGCCAGAGGTGGACTTCAGAGCATCTCCCCTTCTGCCCCTTAATGAGTTGTGGAGATGGATATAACGCACTCGGTGCTGCTATCGTGGAGCTCGGGTGGGAACTCTGTGACGGGATGAGTTTCAGCAGCCCACTCCCACCCTTGGAGGTACGTGTGCCCTTCTACTTTCACATATGGTTAAAGTTCACCGGCAACCCATGTGCAATTTGTCTTTGCTTACGCAAACATCCCTGAGATTAAACCCCTAAATCAAGGTTACTGCACATGTGGGCATGGCTGCTGGCTGGAAGATTTTGCAGGCTCTGATGGCCAAGTTACAAGCCAAGCATGCGAGGTCTACGCGATGGCTTCGCAGATAGCTGAGGGGAAAAGGATCTCGCAAGCTTTGTTGGCAAAGCCAAGGGTGCTCGTGAGGTGCATCAGGTGGGTAAGGAGGGAACCGCGACGCCTGGGGACACAGAAGTGATGGGAACAGCTCCAAGGGGAGGAAGGCTACACCTGCAAATAGAGCCACTGCAGAACGAGTGCATGCGGCGGCTTCAAAAAGGAGTCTGAAAAAATACCTATAACGTGCCTAAAGACCTGGGCTGAAGCTCCCCTTTGCCGTGAGGATTGCCATTCAGCCTGCAGAACATTCAAGTCACATTTACGGTCTCAAAACAGGGCTTAAGTAGGACATGAGTGTTCATAACCCTGTGCTGGCCACAGCGCAGGGATGTTTTCAGCTCAAGTGAACATTGAATTCTTGCTTCAGCTAGATGAAATCCTCTTGGCATCGAGCCTTGATCAAGGTTTGGCGAGTGTACACGGGTTACAGCCAGCATTCGGGAGCCTGCGCCTGCCTTTGCTGAGGCAAAATGGAGAGCGCAGAGCTCTCTCCCCGGCGAAAGTGTCCTTTACAGATCTCAGGAGAGGAACAAAAATCAGCCACACAGTCCTGCCTCTGTTTTCGCATGGTTCCCCTCTCTCTGCGAGGGCTGCACATTCAGAGCGGTCGAGAGCCAATGCTGCCCTGTCCTCGCTTTGGTTCTCCTGGACATCAGCTTGCGACGTCTGTATAATTAATACACACAAAGATGAAGTGACAGTTCCCCCCTCCACCTGTGGTCGTGGCTCACGCGGGCCAAGATCTCCTCCTTCTCCTCGGCCGGAACAGAAGAGGACGGCCATCTGGAAATTAATTTTGAACAAAGTGTGAAGAGAGAATATTTTTTTGTGATCTAATTCTTTAGGTAACATTATTTAATTTATTTGTACAAAGAAGCAAATATGGAGACAGATGCAAAACAGAACTTGAGAGGCAGAGAGCACATTGTTCTGTTCTTCTTCTGTAAAGAGCCAATTATTCTCCTTTAAGTCCTTTAGTTTCAGGGGCTGACTGAGTAGTTTAAGGGATAAAAGTATTAGCCTTTCATCTGCGGGATTCAAGTGCCGGTCCTCAAGGCGAACCAAAGCAAAATGAAGTGGGTTGTCTTATTTTGCTGCTTCATGTATTATTATATAATGGTATTATTAAACATTAGTGAATAGAGAATTAAAATTTGCAGCACTGACAGCTGATTAATTTTTTTTTTTAAGTGAAAAATTTCACTCATCATCAAAAATATAAACGAAATCTTTTAAGGCAACTTTCAAGGAAGGCACAATGGTTGCTATTTTCTGGCACTATAATGCTCCTTTCTGCAATGCTGTAATCAGAGCGCATTTTCTTTCAGCTACGGAATAAAACACAGAGTATTAAAAAAGAGAGGAGAAAGGTTTGCTGCATTGTCGCTGGAAGTGAAGGGCTCACAAGCATTCACAGCCCCTGTCTTTTTCTCTCAGGTGATCTGGAGGCCGATCGGCTCTTTCCAGAGGTTTGCTGGGCTGCTGGCCTCACCGTCGTCACCTCCAGCCCGTCTCTGCGATGGGAACCGCGATATTTACCTTCCTCCTGCAGCGCTGGCCAGGTAACCTCTCCACTTAGGCTCATTTGACTCAACTTTTGCCTTAAATATCTGAGCCCAGGGAAAACGGGACCTTAAAGTTGTAGCTTAGGTACATCCCTCGAATTCCCTTCGGCTGCCCTCATCCAGCCCATAACAAAAGCCATAGCTGGGCTCAGGTGCGCTTGCAGAAGCAAACAGCATCTCTACATGCGGGGCACTAATGGCAAATATATATTGCAGGGTCAGGATGCTGGAGGCAACCCCTGCCCGGCTCCGGCCCCGTGCTGCCAAGGGTACAGGGAGGTGGCAGGGAGGCCCGAGAGCTGTGCAATGGCCCCGCGGCACATGGGGGAGCTGGGCGCTGAGAGCTTCCTCACCCTGAGGAAGGATAAGTATGAAATAGCTCTTCTGGAGGACATTTGAGGCAGGCTGGGCTGGTCTCCTGCCCCACGAATCCATCACGCCAGGTGCCAAGGAGCTCCTACCCGCCTGGCAGCACCCACCTCCCTCGGCAGAGCCCAGCAGCGATCCGCAGCTGAGCCCCTGCGCCCCAGCAGCTCCTGGCGCATCCATACTCATGTACAGGGTGATAGGCAGCGTCAGGAGTAATAAAGAAGAATGGCTACATGAATCCAAACAGGAGAACCCTAGAAACTTTCCATCACGTCAGAAGTTCTCTGTCATGTCCTAATAGGTTCGTTTGAGTAATTTTGTTTTCCCTAATAGGATACAATGAATAATATAATCCTAGCAGGAAGTTTTTAAAATATATTAGGAAAAAGGAATATTGGAATGACAGAATAGAAATATGAGGCAAAAAAAAAAAAAAAAAGGCAGGTAAAAAGGAGATATTTTGGGACCTGATTGTATCAGATATTTCTGTGGCATCAGTCATGGGAATGGTATTACCGTCCACGCCACTGCGTTTGATGCACAGCCTGTAGTTATCGGGGAATGACAGACATCTTCATCATCCCGGCATGTTTATATGTCGGGAAGAGACCGTGTCTTCCTGGCTCATATATGTTTTCCCCAATAATGTCCTTATTAGCCTTCCGTCTGCTCACACTGCAGTAACGGGATGACTACAGCAATATGTTTTCATTAGGAACCGAAGGCGAAGCGCAGAGGCAGACACACCGCCGTTCCCAAAGTGTGCCAGCCACCAGCCAGGGACACGGCGAGACGGGACGGCACCGGGGCCGGGGGGACAGGAACCACCTTCGGGCACACAGACCCTTCCTCCTCAGCAGGCGCTCCCGGGGGTTCGTGGTTTTAAGGAGCCCTTTCAGCAGCTAATTGCTCTTAGCAGCGAATGTTTGTGAAGATGGATACGTGTGTGATCATTTTGTAATCAGTGTTGAAGAACAGGAGAGGAAAGCAGGCAGGGACACCCAGAGGTGCACAGCCAGAGCAGTACGATGTATACACACCCGTGTGTGTAGATACACGTCATCTCAAACAACAAGCTCGGGAAGGCACTAGCACCCTCCTGCAATCAGCAACATCGGAGCAAAACCTCGGTGCACAACGAAATCAAAGTAAAAGCTGCCAGTCGGACTCTGCCACGTGCTGCATCACCTCTCCGCTGCAAAAGCTGCGTTATTGCCCCCGCCCCGGGCAGTCTGCGGGGAGCCGGGGACACCCATCCTGGCTGGACAGCTCAAACAGTCTCGTTTCTTTCCTGGCCTCAGTGTTCGTTCTAATTCTAGAATTAGAATGGCCTTAATTCAGTTTAACTCACCCCCGTCACAGAAAATCAAACCGTTTCAGATTAAGGTCACTTGAAGGCCAAATGTGCACGTTTCTACAATGGCTTAATTGAACTAACTCATTACAAAGTCACACCTTTTCCTAATTCCTGTTACCTTTCCCATATGACCTGGTATAAAAAGTCCTGAAAATCGTCACCAAATATAAAAACTTTCAAGTAACAGAGCTCTAAAGCAATGCCCTTGTTTTTCCACCAAGTTTCTGGTCTGCGTTCCCCCTGGAGAAAATCTCAGCCGGATCGTGCAGCGTCGGTGTCAGGCTGCTGACTCCACAGAAGTCTAATGATTTTCATCCATCTCAGGGAGCCTCGAACAAGCCGCGGAAACATCCTGGCACGACGCACCTGTCCCTGGGACGGGTACGGCAGAATAATTGCCCAGCCCTTCCCGCGCCGTCTCCAGGCGCCGCGCAGCGGTGGCTGATAAAGACGCCTGGCTTTCGGGTCATCCCTCTGGGCTCCGGGGCAGGGACGGACCCACGTTCCCTCCTGGAGGAGTTTAGGCACTCAGAAGACAGCGATACCTTTGTCTGCGTCCTCATCTGCCTGGGGTATGTTCCTGCTTCGTTTCCCAGCCGAGCGGTGTCAGTAAAAATCTCCCTTTTTGTTGAACCTCGTTAGCAAGAGAGTAATTCTGTTATTTATTATCATCACTGCGTGATGACTGCACTGAATCGCGCAGTCCGTTCCCTTCCCTACCAGCGGTAATGAGGCGGTTGGGCGTTCCCACGCCCAGAGGAGTCCATCGGCCAGACGTGGGATGCTGTAAAAGCACCCCGGTTTCAGCAGTCGTCCGTCAGCGCGTTGCCTCCGTGGAGAGACGTGTGAGCCCTTGAACCAGCAGCAGCTCCGTCGTTCGGGGTCGGGGACAGACTCGGGTCAGAGACCCGTGCTACCTGGCCGGCTTTCATGGCTGTCAGCGGGCTCACATCCACATTTAGGGACCAAGGACGTGCTCTGGGCAGCACTAGCTTGAAACAGCGGCTGGAAACAGGCTGGAAAGACTAGTTTTATCCGTGAAATGTTTGTTTTCCTGGTAGCAAAGGCAGCATAAAGAGGTAAAAGCAGCCAGCGCGCACTCTGGAATGTCATTTCGGTCGTTTTCCTCAGTTTTAAACCAGGCTGGAGCATTATCATGACTTCTGCAGCAGCGACGAGGTGCTTCCCGTCAGCCTTAAAGAAAGTGTGACATGTCCACGAGGTGGTGTTAGAAAGGGGAAGGGAGACCTCACCGCTTTGTCGTCTGCGCAAGAAGCCAGGGCTTTCCTAACTCCCCTGCGCACCCACACCCGGAGGGGACAGCGCCAACTTACGGAACAGCTTTTTGGCCTGGAGATGACTTGCTCCGGTGAACGCCCTGAGCCGCGGAGCTCAGGTGCTGCTGTCTGAACTGGCCAAGGGTTTTCATCTTTGGGCCCATTTCCAAGAGCACTGCGGGAAAAGGAGTGCTTGGGTCTCGCTCCTGGAAAATGGCACGAGACATTCTCCAGGCATTCTCTGAGATGTTTCCATGGGGAAAAAATTCATTGAGGCAGAAGCAGGGGAAGGTAAATCAAGGCATCCGGCACTCCATCGGATCCTTCTCAGACACGCGTTCAATGCTCCCATCAAACATCACCTCCACCTTCTCATTTTCTGCTGATTGTGCCACACCGAGGTGCTGTAGACCCTGTGTCATACAGTGGCAGGAACTCAACAGCTGAGAGCTAATTTGACCCAAAAACCCCTTAACTTTTGGCCAAACCAGACCCTCCTGTGCCTCACCATGAGACCCCGGCTGCTCACCACCTACGGGGAAATACGATATCCAAAGTTAGGTGGAAACAGTCCTGAGGCTTGGGAAGCGGCAGAGATACAACGCATGTTTCTGCAGCTTCAGACAGGGTAGCTACAAGGGAGGGACAGTAAGGGCGTGATAAAAAAAGGGAGGAAAGGGAGAGTCTTGCAGCAGCCTCCAGCTCTTCCCAAGGACTGGGGCATCTGAGAGATTAGGACAGTTTTAGCCGTATACCTAGCGCAGGCTGGTCCGAGCAGCACTTTCATCTCCTGATTTCACCAAAGCTCCCTATTACCCGTTCAACATCTTCCAGCACCCGAGAGATTTCCTAGATTGCTGCCCAGAGCTGTTAATCCCACACTTCATCCTTTCCTGGTTTTTTCTTTTTTCCCGAGGTTGAGAAATGTAATCCTAATTTAATCCTGACTCTGACAACGGTGGAGGGGCAGGGTCCCGCCGGGCAGGTCAGAAACGGGCATGCTTCACCTCACACCAGCGCTAGTGCTGCCCAGCCCTGGTGTTTATTATATACTAGAAAGGTGTTTCCCAGAAAGTGCCTTTGTTTTAGCTGCAGGCAGTGACCTGACAGCCCTGTGGGGTGGATGCATGCCGGGGGAGATTTGAGGGGCTGGCATTGCTGGATTTACTCCCCCCAAACCAGCGGGCTGCGGAGGGGAAGAGTCACACCACGGCTGAACAGCCTCTAAAATAAAGAGTGAGGAAAAAAAAAACCAGAGAACATCCGAACTGTCATTCCGGTCTCAGCTTACAGACTTATGCCTTTCCCTTCGTAGAGCGGTGTGATGGCAGGACGGGGTGTCAGCCTTAGCTCTGCATCCCCGGCTGTGCTGGATTAATGGTGAAGGTAAGGTACTTACTGTTCCCTGGACAGACAGCGGTGGGAGGGGTCCAAGCCTGGGCGATTTTTTTTTTTTAATATTTTCAGTGAGGGAATTAATAAGAGTTCTTTAAGAAGAAGTGTGACTTTAGCTTTTATTCTTCTCTCGCGCTGCTGGTTTTCCAGAGGAGTGACCGATCAGCTAAGGGAAGGTCCCTGCCCGCTCTGACGTCTCGTGCGCAGCGCAGCCCCTACTCTACACCCGACATTCGCCCATCAGGCCTCTTGTACAGGCTCATCACCATCGCTCCCACACGGCAGAGCGCCCTGCTCCAGCTGTAAGCCCTGGCTCTCCGCGGGATGCGGCCACACCGTCCTGCCTTGAGCATCTCCCGCTCGCCCTTTGGCTCTTAACTGGCGCTTGATGGCAAAGGGCTTTTAGACCACTTGATGTGCTCGGGTATTTCCAAAAGCTTTGCACAACATCTGCACGTTTGAATTGTCTTGTGTTGTGTACTCACCTGGTGTGCTGGACCAAGCTGGTCCAAGCCCAAGCACGGGTGAGGTTCCTCTCTCACTACCATAAAGGTGCCTACGGCCAGAGCGCATTATTCCTGTTTATCTGGGTGTTGGTATCTCGGCATCCACGACTGGAAGGCAGTTATAGCTGTAAGGATGTGCTCTTCGCACTCCTTGCCCTTCCTCGTGGAGGTCGGTCCTGATGAGAGATGTCAGGAGACATCAGCTTTGCTGGACAGCTGAGTGGAACGCTCGGATATCGTTAACAAGTGCAGTCCTTGGGACAACACTCGAGTTAGCTAATCACTGAGCCGCAGGATGCCAAAGGAAATATTATCGGGTCCCCACGGGCTTGACATACTCTGAATATTCCAAGAACTTTTATTCTCCTCGTAACCCGCTACAGCTGCCTTTTCCACTGCAGAGCTCCTCTTCGGGGGGAAATAAAGCCCTACACGTGTATCCAGACTGAGAGCGGGTGCCCATGGACAACAGGATGTATCTTCCTTCATTCGTTCGGGTCAGCAATTGCTCAGCCTTTGATGGGAGCTGCGTCCCTGCAGGCTCCTCTGCCGGGCTGTTCACAGGGCAGTGTCTGACTGCCCGCTCTGCGCCGCAGTAACCCCGTTAACTCCACGTACCCTTGCATTTCCGCTCCTCCCTCTGCCAATACAGCTCCCGCGCGTACTTGGCTCCCTCATCTCTCACTTGAAGCAGAGGAACAAAATCCAAGCTCGTGTCATTTGCTGTCCAGCTGCAGCCTGCCGAGGTAATACACTGCTGGCTCCGGTTCTAGGACAGAACATTTCTCATGTTTATTTTTATATTTAAAAACAAAAAAAAAAGCTTTCAAATGTTCCAGTGCTTATTTAGACTGTAAGTTATTAATGTTTGCCCATTTCTTTTACTCCTTTAAGATCGGTCTAATGTGTTGATAAAGGGCTCAGTTTCTGTGTTTGGGTTGGTTTTTTTTCACCAGAGGCAAAATCGTGTGTACTGGAAGTGGAAATCTGACATGCCCAAAGCAAGACGAGCCAAGGGTTGGGCAGAGGAACCGAAAGGTCTCAGCCTTCAACCCACTTATTAGACCCAGGATTTACTGTGACTTTGTGCAGCAGAGGATTAATGGAATGAATCACCTTACTTCCCCTTAAGATTTGCCTAGGCATGTGATTTGTGTCTGCTAAGCTGGTATAATGATGAACAATCCTTTTTATTAACGTGGCTAAAAATAGAAACTGCAGTAAGACCTTACATAAACCAGGAGTAACACGTGCCAACTCATGCCCCAATCCCCCAGTGAGCTGTTGCGGTCTATGAGCTGTTGGCATCGAACAAACCAGTTGACTATTTTGAGAAAATAGGAAAACACGGTATAAAGCTACTGCGGTGCTTTCCCCTAAACTCTGCGAGCACAAGGTCTTTTCTGGCACCGGAGACATGGCTTATAGATACAGGTACTCCTGTGAAAGCCAGAGGTGTGTCGAGGACCCTAATAGTGTTTTGGATCCAGTGCAGTAACCCCGAACACCTCTCTGAGTCAGGAAGGCATGCCCCGGTGCCCTTTCCGCGTGGGCTGTGGCGCCTCAGTTGTGCCTTCAGGCGTCATCTCTCACCAGTTTTACCTAAAATGTGGATGAAACAAAGAGAGTTTAGATCACGCCTAGAAGAAAATGTGTGTTAGCCCCTGCAGACGAACACCGTGGAGAATACCCATCCCTGGTGAAATACGTTTTTGGACGCTTTTTTATGGAGCTATATTAGATACTCACGAGCTATGACTGACTGAACCAACTTAGAAAAGCTTCTGCTGAAAAAAAATTACACTAGAAAACTTGACAGCTTCTCTTTTAAGTCTTGCCTGTTCTTAGTAAGTTTAAAGACCAAATTAGCGACGCAATCATGAGAAACAGAATTGGAGCCTTCTCCAAGCTGTCAAGTGCATTTTACTGGATGATTAATTGGCAGTGCTCTGGCCAACCCTTGGGTCCTGCTAAAGGCCATGCCCCTTGACTTGCACCTGCCACCGTGCGACTGATTGCAGAAAATGGATGTCTTCACTTTCCCTTTCCCTTTTTTTTTTTTTGTTGCAGCTGTTAAACTGCTTTAAGGAAATCTTATTTATCTAGAGCAGAAACTTGAACTCCTCTAATCTCAAGAGGATGGAATGAATGTAGTTCTCTGTCTCAGACTGACTTATGGAAGCCATATTTTAGGATCTTTAGGAAAGCTGTGATAATTGGACATGATTTTGCTTTCATGCCTTCTCATAGCCTCTATAAGACGCCTTGTGACGGCAGATCGGAGGCGTCTGCCCTCAAAGGGCCAGACTTGGGGAAGATGGCACATGGAAGTCCTCAGAGCTCCCCAAGGAAATACAAGCAATTCCGAAGGCTTTATTTGGCCGGTAAATATTCACAGTAATGTTTTGGGTGTGTAAGCACTGCCTTCAGACTTGGTGTCCCTAATAACAAAAAGAAACGCCTTTTCCCAGCGTTGGTCCTGGGCTTGGTCCCGGGCTGTTTCTCACAGGCAATAAGCCCCCCCTGAAATACCACGTTACCTCCTTGTCTTCCTCAACTTCAGGTTTGTCCCCAGATCCTGCCATGAGACCTATAAAACATGAGCCAAATGAAGGTGAAGCCATCACGTGCAAACCCACATCCCAGATAATCCGGCTATTTCCGATGAACTAAAGCCAGCTGTTTCCACACACAGCAAGCCAAAACAACATTAATTTACTGTCGTCATCTTCGTACCAACTGCCTGCAAAAGTGAAGAAGGAAATGGGACTTTCCCTAAACTTGCAATCCAGGATGCTACGCCCGTGACAGGCTGGATACAAAGACCCGCGCTCGGAGGGGTTACCTGCCTGCACCAGGGGCACTTCTGGAGCGGAGATCAGCTGCAGAAGGCCCATACACCTCAGGACAGGCGATGAGCGAGTTTTCCCGCAGTAGGGACATCACGCTTTCGGACTTTGGCTTTTTCCCTAGGAGGAAAGGCCATTTGCCCTATTTGAGCTACAGCCACTCACCGAGTCAAAACATTAGTGTACAGGTCACTATTGCAGTCTTTGTAATTCTGAGCATTTGATTCTAAAAATAAACGACCAGTCTGCACAGCCGCTGCTCAGGGCTGACACAAAAACCAGGGGTGACTTCTTCGGGCAGCGGTTCTCTCCATCTCGTCTGTGAGGAGGGCAAGGAGGGGAGGGTTGTTCACGGCTTGTCACTTCTAGGAAAGGTTTTGTAGTGTTTCTTTGCTCCCGCGGGGCTCAGACACTTCTCATTTACCCACGAAATCTCAGATCCTCATGAAGTACCAGGAGCGGAGAAGCTGGGACTTTAAGAACAGTGCCTAATATTGCAATCAGCTCCGAAGAGTTGGAAACACTTACGCTCTATAAATAAACCCTCCGTAGAGCCCATATGCAGCTACTGTATTTTAAACCTCAGGAGACACAGAGAAGGCAGTCCTGGGAAGTGTGAGCTGCTCATTAGCGCGGGAGCTGAGGGGAATGATAATGCCTGTGTTCTTTCCCTGCTGAGCCACCGCAGCCAACGCCCCGACGAGCCCGTCTGCTCCCGGACGGGTGCTCCTCGCCCGGCGCCTGGGGTGACCCGGGTGACAGCAGAGAGTTGTGACGCTTCCCAAGATGAAAAGCAGTGGAGAAATGCAACACCTTCTCCCTGTTTGGTGTATTTAACGCGAAGAAAGCACTCCAAAATGCTTTGCAAAGCCGAAGGAGAAAGGTAGTATCCTTTGATCGCCCCAGACAGCAATTGTCCCTTGTCCTTATTTGCCCTTAATGGGAATTTTCTTAACAAATGCTTTTTCCTCAGAAAATAGCAACTGAATTGCATAAGAGATGTGTGAGCGTACGAATGACTCACAGTGTAAGGTGGCTCCCTTAGGGCCAGAGCTTAAATAACTGTCACTGGAGATACGAGCTGCATTCAAAGGCACTTGTCCCTGTGTGGACAAGGAATGAGAAGAAAATACGAGAGAAAGGCTGCACAGTGCTTTTGTTCTGGTTACGATGTGGGTAACGTCATTCCTGTCTGTATCTCAAAAACTCTTCTTCCGTTTGGACGGTGCTTTGAGATCCTTTGGGAGATGCCTCGAGGGGTATGTAACAGCAGAGACAACCCCATGTTCCATAAACCGCTCTGAGACGACCTATAAGTTCCCATTAGTGAGGAGCACGTCTCCTTCCTTCCTTCCTCACACGTGGGGCTACGCTTCACTCTCGCTCCTCACACAGGGCAACAAATAGAAAAACAAATAATGGAGAAGTTAACTGCCCCTCGCACCCAAACTCTCGACCCACCAGTGTCCCACCCCTCCGTCCCAGGGTGGGAGCGGGGCTGGTGCTGCACAAAGGGGAAGGATTATACCCCCCTTCCCGCTATCCGCAGCATCTTCGGTGGTGGTGGGAAGTGCCGGTGGAAACCGGCCCATTAGCAAGCCTTAACTGCCAGGGAATTGTGAGTAAAACAAATTGAGAGTGACATAAAAAAGTAAAGCATTGAATGGATTTTCTTCCCGAGAATTACACAAAGTCAAGTATCTTATTAAGTTCAAGAGAATTACATTTTACATGCTTCAGCAAGAGACATGTACCCTTTAGAAAATAATAATGAACTGCTTTTTTTCTTGCATTCATTTACATACCTTTGATAAATTACTGTAACCAGATTAGGGAGATAAAATAACTAGTCTATTAATTACAATGATTATTATTTAATAGAAAATGGGATTCTGGGCAGCGTGGATGGTAAAAGGAAAGCTCAGCAATGCATTATATGGATGTGGTATTTTATCTTAAAGAGTAAGATAAGTGTCCGGCTCTTTCTGCAATCTAAAGAATATGTTCATTACCTGTACAAGATTTATAAGTATAATTGAGTGTAATATTTTAAAACTATTTGCCTTATTTTGGCGTACATGGAGGACAAGGCAGAGCCGCTTCTTTAATTAAACTGTAAATTCCTTCATGAAGTTATCTACCAAGGGCTCCTTTTGTAAGAAAATTGCTTTTTTTATTTAAAAAGTTTGCAAGATGATATAATTACAGCCCTGCTTGAACTTCGGAGGGTGTGTGAGCATGTGGTTATCCAGGCGTGCCTTTTCGGTTTATATTGCAGCTAACGCGCACGTGGGTATACAAACAGGTACGAACCCAGAGACACGTATTTCTGTGTGTATCTATACGTGTGTTCCTGCAAACGCATGTTCTAGTGGCTAACAAACCACAGGTGATGTCAGGCGTGGGGGCTCGGTTCCACCTTGGTGCCGGCCCACACGCACCTCTCCGGGGCGGGACAGGAGGTGGGTCCCATGCAGGCAGGTGTGGGTGCTCAACCCTCCACCCTTGGGAGCCAGTCTTCTGCTCGGCATTCCTCCACAGCGTCACACAGCCTGTTCAAGGGAAGGCGTTTGGAACTGAGTCCAACCCAGGGGACTGCAGTCTGTCGGAGTGGAGACACTCCCTGTTGTAGGGAGGCGGAGGAAGGGGAGTTACTCGCGCAGTCCCAAATCGGATATTTTCTTTGCCCATAGGCTTTGTCTGCGGTTTCTGAAGGCTTTTTTGAAGCGGTTGCATTTTTTATGATGAAGACAGTGGCATGGGCTTCATCTTGTTCTACCAGTCCCACCTCCACCACTGCTTCTGCACCTGCGCTGACAGCATCCGCCAAGCACCAGCAACCTCCTCCCTCTGCCTGTGCCTGTGCCACGCTGGTTCAGGGACCGATGCTCTCCCCATGAGGTCGAGAAGAGTTCGAGAGCAACTCCCACTGGATGCTAGGAAGGTACGAGAAGAACAGTTTGTCTGAGGCATGTTTACAAGAGACACCAATAAGCAACATGAATACACTAGCTGTCACCAGTCCATTTAATTAAATATCTTTAAATAAATGACCCCATCTCTCCTTTCAAGCTTGTCCCTAGGTAGGCACGGCACAAGAGCACGACTTAAAAATGGGCTAGAAAGAGTATTTGTTGCTCACTGGAGCTGGAATTCCCCCGTGCACCCAAGAATGAGAACATTTCCTCCAGCCCCCTTAACGTCCTGCTTACGCTCTCGCCTGGCACGCGAGGCTGGGCTGTAGCTGGGGTGTAAACGCCGGCTTCGCTGTCTGGGCAACAGCAAATTCATGCTTTTTACACCAGGGCTGCAGTGTTCAACCTCATTGATGGACGGTCTCATAGCCATACACAGGCTGGTATCAGGAGAGGGACAGGGAGACTGAAAGCATCGTTGTAGGTATCGTTAGTCCCTCATTAGCTGGCCAGTGTGACGAGTGCCCGTGCATCCAGGAGCTGCACATCCCGCCTTCCTCCGGCTCCCAAACCACGGCTGCGCCCAGGAAACGGAACAATGGGAATTATTGGCTTATTCATTGAAAAGTAGGAGGCAAGAGGCTCTTGTCCCGAAGTGGAGAATGCAGCTTTTCTGATATCTAAAAGAAAATAATAAAAGAAGGAGCAGGCAGAAGCTCCACCTGCTCCCCGGAGGCAGCCAAGCCCTGCAGCCCTTCTGCAGGGTGCCGTCGGGACCCCCGCGTGGGGCCCAGGAGCGTGGGCACGGGCATGGGGTGCAGCCGGGGTGCAGCCAGGGTGCGGGGGGTCTCCCGCACCTCCCGTCAGACAGACGTACCTGCCGGTTTAAAAGGGAATGAAAGATAAATGCTAACATCTGCGCTGCACGTGCAGCGGTGGCAGGGGAGGCTGAATGCTAAGTAGAGCAAGAGAGGTGTCTGGCAGAGTTACCTAGGCATGAACGGAACCTCCCCGCAGTGCCCCGGGAGCAGCGGCCATCCCGCCCCGCAGCCCCCCAGCCCGTTCCCCCCGGACCCGGCCTTCGCCAGCCCCGCCGCGGCTGCCTTTGCCGCTCGCGGCTCCTGCTCCCCAGCTGCCAGCTGCACCCACTTTGGCTCTTGCATCCTCCCTTCTCCTGCTTTCCACGGGGCTCTCCCCTGTCTCGTTTGATGCCGGAGCTGTTGCCACCTTTCCCGGAGACGCTCTCGTGTCTCACATCTTCTGTTCACACTCGCAGCATCTATCATCTGCAGCCTTGCTGCCGTAACTTCTTTTGGCATATGTCAGGTCACCATTTATTTCGACATTTTATTTTTTTAACAGAACGTCCCCCATGCTGCGATCCGGACTGCTGATTTATAAACCCCCTGCACCCCCTCCGCAGCTATTTTTCTAAGCAGGTCAGGAAGTGATGCTGGAGCTAACCCTTCCCCTCCACAGCCAAACGGAGGCTGCTTTCCCCAGCCCTTGGATGAGCTGACAGGCAGTTGTTCTCAGCTTATCTGTCACATCTGGTTCTATTCACACATCTGGCGAAAGACAGCCATTACATATATTTTCCAACTCTCCTAAATGTTCCTGCCTTGCATCCAGACAGAGGAAGGGGGAGGTCACGCAGGAGCATCGCTCTCTGACAGCTCCTTGATGGCTCTATGCACGGAGGAGCTGGTCTCTGGCATGCTCCTCTTCGCGGTGCTCCTGTACCTAAAAAAATAAATCCTAATTGCTACTAATTAACCCTCTGGCATCTTTGCCCTACAGTCTATGCTACACTCTGCAGCCAGGCCCAGCAACCAGAGCACGGTGATGCTGCGAGCATCACGCCACAGAGCCTGGACCACTCGCTGCCCCCCGAGCCAGGGCTGGTCCTCACCAGCGGTGCCAAGGCATGCCGAGCCCCCAGCCTGGCTGCCCTGCAGCGCACATCTGGATCGGAGGGTCACCGGGGACCCTGGCACAGGACCCCGTCCCCGCTCCGGCTGGCAGCCCTGGCTCTCCCGTTACGAGCACGGGGGAGGCTGCAGACAGTCAGGTTTGCAGAATAACAACCACCTGCCAGGTCTTATTACTCAGATATTTCACACCGGAGATTTGTTATATTAAAGGGCACTGGAATTACTTATGTCAGGTAACTGAATTATAATTAAATGCTCTGTAGATTATTAAAATACTCTTAGAGCGATGGGGAAGCATAAATGATAACACAAGACAGCCCCATTACAGAATTAGCTTACTCGCAGGGTTTTGCTTTGATTTGTCATTAACTGGAATAACCACTCTCTCTCCAGCCTCCTCTCCCTCTGCCCAGTCAGTGCTCGGGTGGGCAGGGGAGCACCGCTGCCTGGCCACGCTCCGGCCAGGCACTTATCGCGGCGGTGGCGGCGGCGCACAGCAGCCACGAACACCCCAGTTCTGTGCAGCTTCCACCAACAAACAGAGAACTGTGTCTAAAATGCACGTGAACCCTGCTGGGTGAGTCTGTGCCAAGATGGAGAGCGTCACCCACCCAGAGCCCCACCGGTCTCCACCAATCTGCCATCGCTAACTGGGAGGATGCTGCAAACAGGAGAAGAAGATGGTAGGCTGGGGGGTCTGTTCTTTTCAGCCTGAGAAAAACCCACGTTTTGTTATACGGTCTTATCTCCAGAAACACAGAAATTCAGCACATGGGCTGAATGAGCTGCAGAAATTATGTATATGGGCTGAAGGAGCTGTGAGTTTGCAAAATTGTTTTCCCTTTCTTCCTCATTCCTACATATGTGTAGGAGACAGTCACGATAAACTGTAAACCCATACGATAAACAGCAGAGCAGTCTCTAAGCCCTCTAGCATTTAATATAGATGGATTTAATACGTTCAGTTGGGTCCTGCAATAAATACCCTGAACCCCTACAATACCACATCCTTGGTTGCCGCATCAAAGACGGGAGCCCTGGCCTCACGCAGGGCCCTCGATCACCCGGGTACGTGTCACCCTCCCCCTTTTCCTACTCCAGTTCTGCACATCAGCTGAGTTTCCATGGGAGGGTGGAGAAGAGCCCCACGGTACCGTGGGTCACTCACGACTGAACCAGTTGTCATCTGTCCTGGCTGACCAAGTCACCAGCGGTGGGTCCTTCCCCTCCTGGCTGGCAGATGCCCCCTCAGTGGCTGCTATAGACGGGCACCACGGCACTTGGGACGAGGAAAACCAGCCGGAGGGGGTTGCATGGGGAGACCAGGCTCCTGGATGGGGCTGGGATGTCATCGGTTGGTACTTGCACAGCTCCCAGGGCTTGGACCTGGCCTGGTTTTCTTTCCCCCGGACAAATACATATTTTACAACCCCAGACGTTTCTTAAGGAATTGCTAATCAGCAAGATGCGACAAGAAATAAAAAGTAGCGGTGGTTAATAATAAACCAAACAGTATGGGGAGAACAGATTGCACTCAATATTACTGTCTTCCCCTGCATGGGGGGTTCGGGGGGGCTTTTCTGGGTTTGTCGGTGGTGTTTTTAGCTGATAGTTCCCGGCTGGGACTATAAATTCGTCTGTGTGTGGAGCTATTTTCCTACTTGTCTCTGCACCCGTTGGGATGCTTTCTCAGAAAACAGGAACACTTACACTGCAGGCACGGGCACACACACACTTAAAGGAACTTTGTCCATATCCAGCATCCACGTTTCTCCCTTAGAAAAGTTTCTCTGGGATAAGCTGTCTTTGGAAGCTGCTGTTTCTGCATGATCGGGTTAAAGCAGCTACATGAGAAGCTCAGGGCAGCTCTTCTTCCACTCTGTGTTCCTACCAACCCCTACGCCAGCCCGTCACTTCGTGACCGCACCAGGATGGGGGAAGACAGCACTTAAGAATTCCCAGTTAAATTGCAGTGTTCTTCCAGCAGGTCCACCCCAGCCTTCACCTCTGATCACTGGTTATCCCACCCTTAATGGCTGGATTTACTTAGCTCCAGCGGAGCTGGTGGACAGGTATCTCTGGAACCCTTCCATGCACCTGAGGTGGGTCATTTTCCAGAGATGTCCATGGCTGCCTCCCAACCAAAGTTCACAACCAGGGCATAGAGGTAACACCCTGTGACGCATTTCACCAACAAAAACTCCCTAATTCCACCCGCAGCTCCTGCAGAGCTCCCAGCAGTCCGGGTACAGGACTGGCAACACGCGTTTGAGCAACCCCCAAAAGAGAGAACACAAATCCAGGTGAGCCAGGATCTACCTCAGTGACCCTCTGGGATCACCGTCCCGCGGGGAAAGACAAAGCTGCCAGCTCCAGCACTCCCTTGCAGGTGGCAGCGGGGTTCCTCTCAGGGGGGTGTGATGGAAAAACAGCCAGGTACCAGCAATCATCTCCTGCCACTACCAATAAAGAGGCAGGAAACTCTTCACTGCTCTCTCTGGAGGGAAGAGGGTGGAAATACCGAGTGAAACGGCTGGGAGAGGAGCGTGCATATGTGTATGTCTGTGTGTTAGTTTATATAACACTTTAACTAACAAGCTATGATCTTCTCCAGAACAGTAGATAAAATGGCAAATGAAATATAGGGCAATAATTCTGACACTAAGGCGAAGTTGCTGGTTTTAATATATGCCTCTTTGCAAGCAGATAGGCCATAACATGACAATAATGAAATATAAATGACCTACATAAAAAAAAAGATAAAATCAGGTAATTACTGAGGCGTCAGTTCTTTACAAAATAATTGGTAATGACCTTTGATAAAGAAATCACTTTCGTGATATTGCTGACAGCACAATTTTCAACTCTGAGAAAACAGAGCAGCTGGCTCTAAATCAGGGCCAGCGCTGCCGGCACTCGCCGTGGCAGTGCCGGGGGAAATGCACTCCTCGTGGTAGAGCCGAGGGGGCTCTGCGGTACAAACCATGTCTGCAGGCACCATTCCGGTGAAAGTGGTGGCACCCAAATCTGTCAGGTCCCGCAGCTCGTAGGCAGACCTGGAGGTGATGCTCAGCATCCCTGTGCCAAGGGGTGGTGGGACACCGGGAGCCCTGAATGGCAGCGTCCCCCCGAACACCCGGTGAAGCCACCCTGTCCCAACCTGCTACGGTGCTGATGTAGGGGCAGGAGCTGGACCAGGGACCTCCAGCTGCCCCTTGAGACCTCCATAACACCACCGTGTCCAGGACAAAGCTGGGCCAACTCTAACCCATTCAACCCCCCCGTCAAAGGACCCGGGTGAGATGTGAGATGGCATTTGCTGCTTCTCCTCTGCCCTCCTGGGCTGTCGGGCAGAGCGTGCAGCTTGACCCGCTTGCAAGCAGGAGCTCCTGCACGACCCCCGGCTCGCTCCCGGCAGGCTGGAGGACGAGCGTCAGATGGAAATGACTTTTGATTGCTCCCAATCTGGCCGAGATTGCAAACAAAAGGCTGCAAATGTCACATCCCATCTCCCCCAGCGGATGCTCCCCCCAGAAAAACTTCCAAGAAGTCCAAGCGAGGGAAGGAGAAGATGGCAGGAGTATCTCAAAGGAGCTGCTCAACGTCAAGGAGGGACAATGACCTGCTGCAGGCAGCCCTCATGTAAACGCACCGTTGCAGTTGCTGAGCTATTCCTCAGGCTTTTAATTTTCCAGCTTAGGAAAAGATCCGAAAGTGACATTAGAAAGGTACACGGACAGGTTTACACTGCGACTCTCCTCCCTTGTCTCCTCTGTTCCTGAAACATGGTAGAGCAAAAAAAAAAAAAAAAAAAAAAACAAAAGCCCAAACTCTACTGAAACCATATTCACAACCACCAAATCTCTCAGCTTTGTGTGACAAACCTCGCAACACACCCACTCCCTTTCCCTTCCCCCACCCAAAGGGGGGGAAAAAAAAAAAAGATCTTCACACTTTCCCCAATACCAGCTGGTTCATTTATATTGCAGAAGTTTCACGAGACAGTTACTGACAGTGATATACTAAACACAGGTTAAACCCGCCATGCTCGCTGCCTCTGCGCGTGCAGCCAGGAAATGCGAACATTGGCATGGAGCGAGAAGGGTGGCGGCGCCTCCCTAACGCAGCGTGGAAAACCCATTTGCAGGGTGTCCCGGCCAGGGGCCACCAGCCCCCTGAAGAAGCGCCGGAGATCCCTCCTCCAGGGCCGAGCTGCACCTTCGGAACGGGAAGACAGAAAAAAAAGGGCTCAGCAACCTCGTGGTGCCTGTGAATGGGAACAAGAGCTCCCAGAGAGCCAGGACAATGGTGACAGGCACCAGAAGCCAACCGTGGTGCACAGGCTCCCGCACCTAGTACTGACCACACCAGCCGGGGGTCCCCACTAAGGGTCTCCTGCCCCTCAAAGCCTTACCTGGATGCTGTTTTATAAAGCTGAGCCAGATGTGCCCCATTCTGTGACAGCCACGGGCATTTTGGTACCTCATCCCATCACTCTGTCCACACCAGTAACACCTGCAGATGGTCTTTGCTGTCACACAAGCCTGGCCGGGACCTGCAGCCGCCTGGGAGCAACGCGGTGGGTGGCACCTTGACGGCAGGACGGGGTTCTCATCCCCCTGTCCTTCCTTTGCCATTTCCTTCCCGTCTGGATTTCCAACCTCTAACTTCTGGGCAGACGCCACCCGTAGACGCCCACAAACGGGCCGTTTCAGGCCAGGCGATGCTGCATTTCCTAACTACACACGGGTGCTGGTGGGTAGCAAGGGGCACCGCCCCGCGTGAAGGACCTCGGCAAAGATCGGAGGCTCGGTGGAAAAAAATCCCATTGCTAAATAAAATGTAGGGGGAAAAAAAACCCCCTCTTTTTTCCTGAGGAGGGAAGGAGCGATCTGCCTTTTGCCTGCGCGCAGCCCGCGCGGCTGCGGAGGCGTCCCTGCGGAGAGCAGAGCACGCCTGCTTCGTGTCTGCAGGCCAAGGCAGGAAGAAGCTCCAGGAAAATCAGGTTTGCAGATGTGTGCTCCTCATCTGCACTCGGAGATGCTCCCAGTTCTCCACTTAGAAGCCGTCTACAGGTTAAAGAGAGGGAATGCTTTGCTGTTCCAGCAGGCTCTTTCTTTTAACGATCCGTGTTTATTAATTCACCAGCTTCACGTACAGCCCCGCTCCGTAACGCTGCAATTTGCACGTTAATACAGAAGTTGGTGTACCTGGGTTTGAGCGCCGCAGCTGGAGCGGTGGGTCTGAGCGCCGAGGCGGCACTCAGCGACACTGCGGGGCTCTGGGAAAGAGGGGCTCCGGCTTTTGCTGGCGCTGGGAAGCACAGCACCGGTACGCCGGCACGGGGACCAGGCGGGGAGGCTCCGGTGAGGTGTCATCAGCAGAGAGCTCTCTTCATCACAGTTCAAATCGCTGCCCCGGGAGGTCCGGCGAGGCTGCCTACCCCTCGGAAACCCAGCGGGTCACTGCGAGTGGGACCTTCCAGCTGCCTGGGCCAGACACGGTGCCCAGGCACCTTCCCAAAAGACAGGGGGCAGCCCGGACCCATCCCAAAGCGCTGAAGCCGGGTGTCACCAGTGGTCAGGGATGCCGGCTCGGTTTGGCTGCCACCGGCAGCAGTGGGGTCTTGGAACGAGCTGCGGGCGGGTGGTGGGTGCAGCTGCACCCGGTGCCACGTGCTGCAGCCCAGGGACCGCTGCCGGGGTGCTGGGGCTCTGCAGCCGTCAGCTTGGGTGCTGGTGCTCTACCCGGGAAAGGGAGAGGAACAGCTGAACCCTGCATTGTCACAAGACAAATGAAAGCGGGCAAATTAGAGATACACAACAATTCATACTGGCAAAACCCCCTTTTTATTAGTGCAATCTAAAGGAAAAAATTGTTTATGCTGAGGGTGGTGAGCCCCTGGCCCAGGTTGCCCCCAGAGCTGGCAGAAGCCCCATGGCTGGCACCATTGCAGGTCAGGTTGGCCCTTGGGGCTCTGAGCAAGCTGCTCTGGTTGCAGATGTCCCTGCTCCCTGCAGGGGGCTGGACTGGAAGAGCTTTAAGGTCCCTTCAACCCAAACCAGTCTGTGATTCTACGATTAACGACAGGATTTGGAGGGGTTTCGTAGTGATTTAGGACCACCTCAGACTAGCACTTCTGAGAACACACATACAGAAACAATCCACCTCCAGAGGCATCAAACACCTAATAGACATTCCTGCCCATTTCCCCCCCTCTAAGGGATTAACTTCTAACACTTTTCCAACTCAATATATATTTTTAGGTCTAAGATGCTTTTATTCTGACTCCTACCCCCAGCTCTGTGGGGAAATCACAGAGTTTGTGACCCTCCCCCGGGAGCGCAGCAGCCTCGTTCCCCGGGACAGCGAAAGGGAGAAGGATTCTTCACGTTTCCTTTACAAACGGGGAGGAAAAGAACAAAGGGAAAAAGAAAAACAGGTGCTTTAAAATTTTCAAGGTGCAAACTAAATTACAAGATGCCCAGGAGTGTGCAATAGCATTTCATTGTCTGAGTTCGGAATAAAAGACAGATAATTAGGAAATTGGGAGTCTATTAATTTTCCAAATTTACTCATGCAAGAAGCACTGAGCTATGGTGATATTTGCTTACCTCGTCATTATGCAAAAATATATTAGCTAATTATTTTGACTAATGCAATTAAGATATGCATATTTAGCATAAACTATACAATAGAAACGTTACAGTCAGCAGTTGCCGGGTTGCACTCATGGGCAGCAGAGAGGCAAAAGCCTCCGCACAGTCTCTGATGGTAAACCGTAATATTGCTCCTATTCTGCCCAAGCGGTTGTTATTAGTTCTGTTGCGGTAATTAATTGGCTTTGCAGCCTGCCGAGGTGGCACAGTTAGCAGCGGTGTTCATTTTTGCTGTGAGCCACCTGAAGATGTCAGCTTTGGAGCAGCAGAGACTGAGCCTTTAATTGCCGACATCAGTGGCGATGCAGCAGCTCGTGCTGGGATCCAATTAGGACACTCAGTGGCTCCTTTCTTGGCTCTTTATTTCGTGGGGCCACCTCGGTACCAACACATCGCTGTGCCCACGCCGGGGAGGTGGGCACGTCTCCTCCCCTGCCGTCCCCTCGCTCCTATGGACACGAGAATTGCCACTGTCCGTGAGGAGGGACAGCGACAACACCGACGGGATGGGGCACAGCCAAGCTGGCTCCTCCCGGGCGCGGAGGAACCGCAGAATTGCCGGTATCCCTGCGTTTCCCACTGGTTCCCAATGCCCCCCTGCTCCCCACATGCCCCGCCCGGGGTTCAGCCCTTCCCTCGGGGTCTCTGCAGATTCCTGCCCTGCCCTGGACTCTCCATCATCAGGGCGGGCTCGCAGCCCCACAGCTCCCCAGTCCAGCCCCTGCTGGGTCCTGTGCCCCCCCAGCTCAGCAGGTAAACATGGGGACAGGCAGCATTTAGACCATCAGCCAGGCAGGTCCCAGCAAGGACCGCCAGAAAATCCTGGCCTCCCACCCGAGCAAATCTCTCAGAGTTGTGCCAGATGCTGAGCGCTGGGTTCGAAAGCTCCAGCCACAGCACGGGGGGCCCGGGAGGGAGAAGCATCTCAAGCAGGTTGGGAAAGGAAAGGGCTCCTCTTAGATAAACCACTTGATGGGTAGGCTGCTTTGGGGAGCAGAGCCCAGCGGAGGAATCCCATTGCAGCTGCAGCTTCCTCCCCCTCTTCCAGCTCCAACAACCTTGGTGGAGCCTGGAGCAGAGGTCCAGAGGATTTGTCAGGACCCGGTAGGCTTGCTCCAGATGTGACCAGTGCATCTCAGAAGCCAGTCTCACCAGTGCCTGCACTCCAAGGCATCCCAAGAGCCCAAGGTGCTGCAGAAGAGCAGCGCTAGGTGGGAGGGAGGACCAGGGATGGGAGCAGAGCACGACGCTTGCACCGAATCTCTGAAGGTTTGGGTGCCTTCCCTCAGCCGCAGCTCCAGCTTGGCTCAGCACTGGCTGTGCTTCCAGGGGAGTCATTTTGGCTAATTCTGCACGAACCATGTGGACTGTCAAATGGCTTCTGCTGTATTTTGTTGCCCTTTCAAATATTTCTCAAAGAGTAGGCTGTACCATCTGGTGGACAATCTGCCTGTGTGCGCAACAGCAATGTACCTAGCGCAGCGCCGGCGGGCCCGCAGCACCCAGCAGCAGCCGCGCGCCTGCACCCAGGGCTGCTCCGCACCGGGCGAAGGGACACGGCTGCATCGGTGCGGGGGGTGGGTGCTGGGGTGCCGCGGCCTGCCGGGCTCCACGCAGGGGTGAGGGATGGTCTGATCCCCTCAGAGCAGGCTCAGGGCACCCAGTGCTCCCCTCAGCAACTCCCACGGCTCAGGTCTGGCCCAAGACCACCGCCGATGGGTGGCGTGCTTTGGGGGTACGGGAGTCTGCCAGCACTAAAGCGAGTCCTTCCACAGCAATCAGCCTCCCCACCAGCAAACCGTCCTGGGCATGGGGCTGTTATGGCCTTCGGGTTGCATCACTATTTCCTCCAGCTGCAGCGTGCACGGGAAAGGCAGAGTGGGGTGGTTCCCCTCGTTGTGAGCTGCTCTCCTGGAGCCACCTCATCAAGTTTCAGAACTCCTTCCTGTCCTTTTTATTGATTTATTTTTACATATCGTGCATTCACAGTTACTGCTGACTCCGCACACTTCTCCCTTTTCGCAGCACGCTCTGATCGGAGTTGCCAGACAGGTTAGAGAAGGCGGATTATACATTGCTGACAGTATATATAAATCCTCATTTATACCTTACCACGGAAAGAACACAATGGTCTCAGGAAAACCACTCAAATAATTCCTTGCAGCTTGGGCTACATTTTGTTATCAAAAGCAAAAGGCCCAAAGATCATCAGAGGAAGCCACTAATATCAGCATTCACCTCAAAATCTACATATCAGCTCGGCGTGCAGGGTGACAGTGTTAAAATAATCACCTAACCCCCAGCAGATCCGCTCCCCCTGTGTGCACGCGCACCCGACTGCGTAACGCACGTACCAGTGCAACGTCCCTAACTCACAAACACCAGCTGGAGACCACCAAGGCATGACCAATCCAGAGGGGTAAGATGTAGTCCCTTTGCCGAGCCCCCTTTGCGCAGCACTCGGCTCCCTGCCCTTTTGCACCCCCGGAATTTGTCCCTTGTCCGAGGGACTCAACCGCGCGGGGTCAGCTGCGACAGGTTTAGTTTATGGTTTGTTGCCTGGATGTCGGTTGAAGAGACGTGGTGGTTCTCCTTGGCTCCCCTGGGGAGGAAGACACTTTGTGCTGTGGTAATACACAAATTCTCAGAGCAAAAGGGGGGTTTTGATAACACCAGGGTGTGTCCAGGAAACACGCTGGAAGGTCTCCTGGGTGCTAGTGGTCCCAGAGACACCAGCCCGGTGATGGGAGCTGCCCTGGAACAAACACAGGGCTCTTGCACAAACCATCGAGAACCACCGCGCTCCTCTCCTCCTACACAGGAAAAGTCTCGTTCCCACTTCACAAAACCTTTGGAACAACATCCCCACATTAGTTTAAGACATCCACAAAGTGGCCTGCAGCTGATAACCTTCCCGGGGCTTGCTGGAGATGACAATAGGAGCAGAACGTGGTCCAACGGGTGCTGTCCCAGCTCAGCCCCACCGGGCCAGGGACCCCAGCAGATCCCCAGCACAGCGGGACGCGGGCTGCAGCACAAGCCCAGCTGCAGCCAGGCAGGGTCACTCCTCCAAAGGCAAGGATTTTATCTCATCCCCCTAGTAACTTGTCTTTATTCCTCATTGGTTTATGTACGCTTAATATGTAGGATCTTAACAGCTTTGGGGGCCAGATTATTTCAGCAACTGCTGGAATGCAAATCCCGTTAGGTCGGCCAGGAGTCCTGTCACACGGCTGACAAGGCTATCTGGCAGCCGATCTCGCTCACGCTGGAAGAGATCTCTTCTCCTCTGGAAGCAGGAGAGAGACTTCACGGGGGATTACACCATGTGAATACTCACGAAGGAGAGGCTGGACTTTTAGAATCGTGCTGGCATCCCAAAGCTGTTAATCATCTTAGGTAATGATGAAAAACACGGTGGGGCTGATGATGTAACTCACCAAGGGGGAACGAGGAGCTCTAGTGAATGGAGGGCTTGAGTAAAACTTCTGCTGTTCTTCTGTTTATCCCATTCTCCACTTAATTCCCAAATACGTTTTAAAAACACACCCCTGTAAACAGCCTTTGCACTGCTGAAAGGAGAAAAGCAGCTCCCTCCAGCCAGCAGAACGCCTTTTCCTCCCCTGTTTGTCATGTAATTAATTCCACAAGGAGAGAGGACGAGGAGGAAGCCTTGGCCCTGTCGATACAGGGCACGGGTGGGTTGGGTGAACCACCACCGGCTGCAGGGGCACTGTCAGGAGACCCCAGCCTTGCTCCAGGTTACGGAGTGACCAGCATTTCCCACGGGGCTGGTGGCTTTCCAGTACAGACCAGCACCTGGCAGTGGTGGGCACCGGGCAGCAGCCAGCCCCTGCCCCTTCACCACCTCTCGCTGGGACCACAGCATAGTTTTGGTTGGAAAAGACCTTTAAGTTGATCGGGTCCAACGAGGCAGTGGTGTTAGTGTTCATTCCCACCAGTTTGCCCACACAACCTCCTGAGGATCCTCAAGTTCCCCAGGGACAAATCCACAATTTGCTAATTTTTTTGATTTTTGTTGTTGTTCAAACTCCCACACATAAAAGGGGATGCGAGACCCTCCAGAGAGCTCACCGTACACCCTGCTCTCTGTGTGCACTAGACAAGAACACCCCCAGCAAACCCCCCAGCCCGCTGGCCTCGGCTGGGGCCCCCACGTCCCCGTGGGGCTGAAGGCCGGCAGGGGAGGAGCTTGTCCACAGAACAACTGTCACAGAGGCACCCACAAAACAGACAGCAGCAGCTACCCAAAATCTGGGGGTTTGTTGCGGTCAGAGTTGCCCAGCATTGTGACAGACCAAAATTAGTGACGGGGTGGGGGATGTCAGGCAGGAACACAACCAGGGAGATGAACCACAACATGCACACCCTCACTCATACAAGGGAAAACCTCCTGCTCAAGGGCACTCGACCCAAAGATCACTCACCAACGCGGGGGTGAGGGCTCACTCAATCCCAAGCAGCATCCTGACCCAAGGGGAGTCCCGGGAAGTATCCTTGGGCAGCATCCCAATGCGAGGGGAGAGTCCCCAACTGCAGAAATGTCTGTCTAACTGGCCCCCACGGACAGGGCAGGACTAGGGCGAATAGTTCGGCTCTGTGACCAGCGGTACAGAGAGTCCGGTAGAGTTAAACTGTGGTTACAAACTAAAGTAATGGTTACATGACTTCTTTGGATCTATTCTTAATTAACTACCAATAAAGCTGTGCAGTAATTATCGGCTCCCTCAGCCCCTACTGTCCATGATGTATCGCCGTGGTTATGATTGCGGTCGGTGCCGTCCTCATTGCATCCTCGGCCAATGATTTCACCGAGAACACAGACGCTAGCTGGGATCCCATATCAACCAAGGCTTTAGTGAGCTGGGGAGGTTACCTCTTCCCTCAGCACCTGTACGGCAAAACCAGAGCAAACACCACAAGAAAAACCTGTTACAACTTTGCACATGCGGAGAAAAAAACATTTTTATGAACTTTGAGAACTTTTCTGCTAAAAGCTGAGCGGCGGCAGGCTTCAGGGAGGGGGTTTGGCAGCCTACAGCATCGCAGCTTCTCTCATCCTAAAGCAGACACCAAACCACGGCGAATAAAATGTGCCTCAGAAGCATTTATTTCCTCTCTACTGATCAGAAATCAAGCTTGGACTGATACTGAAAATGAGGCGAAATGCTTCCTACCCTGGTTGCCTAAGGGGTTGAGCAGGTACCTTGGTGACTGCACTCTAATGTGCTTCGATATAGCCCACCCAAAGCTGGGCCAGGTACAGCTTTCTCACAGGTCTGGGCACAAACCTCTGTATTTGCACCGAGTGCTTTTCATTGTCTGCGTGAGGAAAGCACCGTCCATCTCCTCTGCTAGACAACATCCTGCGTGCAGGGGAGGCGGCAGCTCAGGATCCCAGCTTGGGGCGTTAGAGCAGCGGCGGAAGAGCCCACCTCCAAGCAGCCGCTGCTACGCTGATTAAAATGGACTTGAACTGAAAAAAAAGTATTGGGAAGATTTATTAGCACTGAAATTGCATTCTTGCCTGGAACAAGGAGTTCTTTTGATACAGAATAATTCCTTTCTGTCTAAACCCTGGAAATTTAGAAAGCCTTTCACAATGCATTAGCATTATCCAAACAATAACTAAATCGAGATGCTAATGAATGTGGCTTCCCGGGAAAAATGGGGGGCAAAGCACCATGTGAGGCTCCATCTCCTGTAAAAAGTAACTTCAGGGTTCTTAGCCTTGAACCTGCAACAATATGAGCCTGTGCACCGAGGAGCAGCGTGTGAGAACTCGTCAGGAGCCAGCGGTGCCGCGTCCTTTAGAGCGCGGGCTGTGGCTGATGCTCCTAATTCTGCCGCAGACAGACTGAGCTGCACCCACTGTACAAACAGCAAGACCGAGAAGCAGCTGCAGCTGCTTGGCAGCTGCCTCAGCCCGGGATAGGCACAGAACCCCCAGTTTCCACGTTTATTTTTAGCCAGCCGAGATGGAATCCGTACGAAAAGCACAGTGAAATGAAGAGGAAGCGGAGGCCGTCGCTCCGCTGGCGAGGAATCCGCAGTGCACTGCACTGGGGACGGTCTCTGTGCAGTATTAATGCTTACCGACGACGGGGAAAAATGTTAAGCACTGAAAAAAAAAAAAAAAGAAAACTTCAGATGTGCCTCAGTGGGAAACTAGAAAGGACACAGCTCCACGTAACGATTATTTTTATTTGGGAAAACATTATACAAGGGCCCCTTTCCAAGGAAAGCAATCTGGGTTGTGTCTGGGCTGAGTACACAATGTCATCCTGCCGCAGCAAAAGCAAACTTGGTACCGGGATGTATAAACAGGAGTGTCATGTGTAAGACACATGAAGTAATCCTGCGCTCCAGGCAGCCCTGGGAAGGGCGCAGCTGGACAACTCTCTCTGGTCTGGGCACGGCGCTTGGAGGAAGCCAGGGACCAACTGGAGACAGTCCAGGGAGAGCAGCAAGAACGATCAGAGACCGCAAAAAGTGACCTAAGAGGAAAGATTGAGTGAGGTGGGCTTGTTTAGTCTAGGGAAGAGATGGGTGAGGAGAGACGTGCCAAAATTCTTCAAACGTGTTTGAGGCTGCTGCAGAGAGGAGGGTGATGGGCTCCTCCCAATGCCCACCAAATAGAGAGCAAGGTCATGTCCACAGAGGCCAGCCCACCATCTCCAGGGAACAGCTCTGATTCTCGGCCTCGCAGCATGAAGAGCTTTCCTGCTCACAGCGCTCGCTCAGGAAAAGGTGGTGTTGGGGCGGACGTTGTCCCGTCTATGGATCCCCAGCAAAGAGAAACCGCTGCAGCTGGGAGGGTTCCCAGTGCAGCGCCCAGCCCTGCTCTCGTGCTGCCTGCGGTCATCTCTGCGCGCTGTCTCGAAGAAGCTCTGAGATCCTGCAAGGTGTTGGCTCCTCTCACTGCCCAGCTAAAATTAGAGATGTGCAAATTAATTAAACGGAACTATTGTCCAAAAAAGAAGCAACGCAGTTACTGTTTTCTTTCCCTTTTTTCCATGCCCGCCACAGCAAGGGAGTCAGCAGAGCACACTGAGCTGAAGTTCAGCAGGGAGGTGGCTAATCTCTCCTTCATGCTGCTGTACTCCTAAAAAACTGCGCAGGCGAGCAGAAATTCGCTGTATTTCAGACATCCTGTGAAAGGTTGTATCCCAGGACAGTTGCCCCTTGGGGAGGAAGAAATTTGTGACCTTGTTTAGCTGAGCAAGCACATCGGTTGCTGGAGTAAAGATGCCGTAAGCATTTCCAGCCCAGCTGGAGGGGAGGTCACGTTGCAGGCGGGCTACCTGCCACGCGGGGGGCTGGCCGTGGACGCCTGGAAGAGCCGGAGAGGCCGGGATGAGGCAAAGGGATTTGAGGCATGCACGAGAACTCACAAAAGAGAGCGGAGAGCGTGCACGGCTCCTTGCAGAGCTGGAAAACCGCTTGCACCGTCAGTAGTCCTGCTGGACGTTAACCGAGCCAGCGGGGCGAGGGGCACCACAACGCCGCGCGGGCGTGGGACGCGGGACGCTCCCAGGCGCTCGGGGAGGACTCGGAGCGACACACGGATGAAGAAGCAAGATCTGCTCTCTGCTGCAAGGCAAAAGTTTACCTGGCTGCGAGGATGCAGCAAGGAGAGGCAGGGCTGAGTGAGACCAGTGTTCGGTGGGGTTTACACTGCAGTTTTGCCTAATTAGTCTCCAATAATTAATGCTGTGAGTGTAACAGAGAAGTAATCAGACCAAATGCAGGAAAGCAAACCCCATGGAAGCCATACATCTTTTGATAGTAATGATTATGTTCTTTTTTATTATTAAAGATCCCATTAGAAAGAATTTATGATTTTTCCCCTTTGTGAGAGAAATAATAAACATTACGTTGGATGCTCTTATTTTTGGTATTGAGCAACCGAGTGCATGTAATTAGCCACAGTTAAAAAGAAATTTTGCCTGAATGGCTTTTGGGGAACATTACATCCAAATTACAGCGCTGTCGATTTTTTTCGTGTGAAAATACACTCTCAATAAATAACTCAAACACAGTTTGTCTGAAAAAACATTGAGATCCTGAGGAAAACATGCCGGAAAGGAAAACGGTGGTGCCGAGGGCCTGAAAACCCACTGGCGAGAGGACCATGCCGGCCGTCGGTGTCACCGCGAGCGCCCTCCTGATCGCTTTTCTGGGATCTGTGGTCCACAGCTCCCTTTTCCCGCCCAGGTTTTCCTGCTGAACCTCCTCCTTGGCTGCAGTCGGTTCCTGTCCCAGTGCTGCTGGGCTGGATGTTCATACTCACTTTAAACCGTCCCACCCCGATGAACCCCCAGCCCAAAAGGACTCGTTCAGACTGAAGAAATTAGATGTGCAGCTTTGTTCCAGTCAGATTCAGGTCCGTGTCACGGAACTCCACAAAACTTCGTGCAAGAGATGCAGCACTTCACCCTGCGGGTTTCACAGTGAAGAAACAAGCCCTTACGGGGTTCGTTAATGGTTCTCTGAATGTTTGAGGCCAGGCTTCGTGCTGGACGTGCTATCGATGTCCTTCACAAGTGACCATGACCCTGACCTGTGGGGTGCGGTGCCACCCCCAGGCTTTCCACCGCTTCCGTGAGGAACATCCCTTCAATTGTGGAGTGTGGCCTCATGTGACAACCAGACACTGTGCAGGCAGATCGTGCTGAGCCCTTTGGTAGGAAGCTGCCTGACCTACACGCTAAGGTGCTTCGCAGGCATTATCCCTGGCAGCAGTCAATAAATGTGACAGCAGTGGCACTGCCTGCACGGGGAAGTGAGGCTCCTCAGCATCTAGCGATGAGATGTCACAGAATACAGCAGCCAGCGAGGGAAGAAATGAAATGAGAACTGCTGAAAATGCCAAATGTTTGTTCTTTCCTTCTTACCACTGAGAAATCCCCGGGGTGCTGATAGCACCCTGCAGAACGACGTGTTAACACCTCCGTGCTGCGTGCTTCCCCGCCTTCTACTGCAGCTTAGAAGGGACAACCTACAGCATGGCAATTTATGGGGAAAAACCCCCACTGGATTGCAAGAGAGGCCATCAAAAATTCCTCTTCAGGATATGGAGGATGTACCTACAGCTGGCGAGACTCTGGTCAACTGGGAGGAATGCACTTGGGACCAGTGAAGAGAGGCCATGAGGATGAGCAAGGAACGGGGAGGTCTTCCATGGATGAAGACCACCAGGGCTTGGCTCATTTATTCTAACAAAACTAAGACAGAAGGATGTGATTTGTCCCTAGCAATGTACCAGACACGAATCCTGGTGAGGAAGGGGAACTCTACAAGCAGAAAGATAATGTCCCATAGGAGGAGAACCGGGTTTCAGCTCGCCTTCAAAACTAAACTGCCACGGAAATCTCAAGCCAGCTCAGCCAACATGCTCTTGTCTTCTGGACAAGCTCCATGCCAGGAGAGGACACAGCCTGCTCCCACAATGAGGTGACTGCCTGGCTGAACCATCAGGCATGAGGAAAAAAGTCACATCGAGGAAATCTCCATGGATAAAAATAAAAGAAAACTCCCATCCTGTCAGTAATGGGAAACAGGAAGAAGGAGCGACTTCATGATAACGGTGACCTCTCTCAGGACAAGATCTGCATTGCCAGGCTGGAGAGGCGATGTTCCAGCAGATGGCAAAGCCAGTGGCTTCTGGACGTTTCCAGATACCACTAAACAACCAATCTAACACTGCGCCATGCTTTCCCCGAACAGCACAGAGCCCATCCCATTCCCATGTCTTGTCTCAGGGGGGTGTTGGGAGACTTTCTCTTGCGCCAAAGAGCATCTCCCCCTTCTGCAGCATGTCACGTTTGAACAGGGAATGGTCACTTTGGAAGGACATCCACATGGGGACGCACGGCTTCCAGCTTTTGGTGGAACACTCTTTCCTTTCTCATCTCCACCTCTCCGGCAAAGCTCTCAAGTCCTCCACCCTTTCAGGCAGCCGCACTGGAGGGCACAACCCACGTGCCCCTTGGCTAACTGAGACACGCACCGTGGAGAAGGTCAGCAGGAGTGGGCAGCTCCAGCACAGCTCTGGAGCTTCCATGAGGAAGCAAAAGAGAGTATGAGCCTTATCGCATGGTCATAGACCTGTCAGAGGCTACAGACCAACCAGTGATACCTGGTGGTGGAAGAACTGAACACCAGGCTGCAGCTGCTAAGTTTCTCTGTGCAGGGCGTATTGGAAAAACACGGAGCTGAAGTATTTTGCAGCTCTAAGGTGGGGTTTTAAACGAAGCTGACATGCAAGACGAACCTTGGAGTGAGTATCCTCACCAGAGACGGCCAAAGTTCAAGGCTGTGCCTGGCCTGGTTCAGCGCTGGTGCTTGACCCGTGGTCTGCAGCATTCAGGCAGAGAAGGAGGCAGTCAGGACTGCACCTCCCCTGCCAGGCTGTTTCTGAGACACAGCTTTGGTATTTCGCAAGTTCGTTGTCAGGGGTTCCAGCTCTGTCCAGATACAAACAGGGAATTTTGACCATTTCACCCCTGCTTTTGCAGCTCAAGGTGCCCGTCCGGACCTTCCACGGGTGCCATCTCCTCAGCCGCACTTGCAAGTGCCCGCAGTGGAAAGCCATTACAAGGGGAAGTCGTCTGAGATGATCCACACGCTGGGAAATTCCGTTCCAGCAGAGGTTTAATGCAAATTTCAGTCGGTATCCACGCCGAAGCCTTCGCTTGCTGCGAGTTGATAAATTCGCACGGCGCTTGCCTCCAGTGAAAAGATGCGAGTTTGCCGCGGAGCCCGAAGACAACGCGCGCACAGCTTACACCTAATGTACGCATTCATCCCCTCGTTCCCCAACCCCAGACGCTTCTTACAGCGATGTGCAGCCGTGAAGTTGGCAGGCTGCTTAATTCCGAGTACAGTGGGGATGGAGCGGGGAGCCTTTTCCATCCCGAATCAAATGGAATTTGCGATTTGCATGCACCTTTTGAGTCAAAATCAAACATTTGCCCTGGATTGGCCCTAGTTTAATTAAAATGATGAGAATGCATGATATGCTTTTGGTCTAAGGCAAAAAGGATGCACAGCACTGAAATTTGGAACAAACATAAAAAAAATAGAGAAATGCATGGTTGGAAGTGATAAGAAATGCCAAGACTATGTATTACATGGGATCACGGGATGAAAATAGAAAATATCCTAAAAAAATTCTGGCGTACTGTGAAACTGTTGTCGGAAGGTTTGGATAGGATTACATGCTTTATGGATAATGTCCCCGTCACCAGCACTGTCGAGGTTTGTAATCTCTTCTGCGGTCTTTCTGCAGAGCTGAGGGGGATGCTCATCGGTGCAGGCAGATTTTCCCCTCCTGGTTTGGTGTAAGGGAAGGGGATGGGGATTTTGTCTTGGACTTGAGCTGGAAGAACTGGTGGATATTTAACATTCACATCATGAACTTCCCTTTGGCCTTTCAAATCACAGTGCCCAGAAATGAGGAATATGGGCACATCCTCCTGCCCCGGCCTGCAGAAACTCCCCAGCAAGGAGGGGGTGTGTGCTGGGAACCGCTCAAAGAGCTCCGTTTCAATGCGTCAGTTACGGATGAAGGACTTAATCCCACCTCCCGATCATCGCCTTCCCATGACTACGTCTGCTTCCGGACTTGTTTTCCATCATCCTCATGAGACGCCACTTGGCCCAGGCTGAAGGTAACCAATAGCCGGGAAGAGCAGTAATGTTTTAAGAACACATTTTCCCCCAAAAAAAAGTTTACTTAGAAAAAAATGTAATCTCAAAAGGCTGTTAAAATGAGACGATGATAGAAATAGATTTTGTTTTCACAAGAAAAAAATTGCCAGTGGAACAGCTGAGTTATTTATAGTCTAAAAGCTTTTCACTTTGGAGTTGTTTGTTTGATACCAGCAAAGAAAGGAACAAAGGAGGATTCCATCTGACCTAATTTTAGTCACCCAAAAGCTGGTCTCTGGTTTAGCCGGGTCACTCGGGCTGCTTTTGTGGTCACCAGACCCAGTCTCCTGCACAGGACGTTGCACTCCACCTGCCCTGGCCACCTGCCCCAGCCGCGTGCACGGTGTTGGGGACAAGGCGCTGCTCCGTCGGCCACGTGCTGGCTGACATGGCTGCAGTGGCTCCTCAGCTGCTGACAGGGACATGAGGGAAAGCACAGTGGAGATGCTATAGTGCTGATGCTGGCTTAAAGGGTCATTTTCACAACCGCTGTTGAAAGTTAGCGTCAGCAACATACAGCAATGTCATACGATAAAATTCCTTCCCCTGCTAATTTGCCCCGGTTAAGAAGAAACCCACTCTGGGTCTCCATCAGCCCATCCCATTTCCCACAGCACCCCGAGAGCCAACTTTGTTTTCATTTGTACACGCTTTGATGTCTGTGGACTTGGCTCTCGCGCAGCCCTAAACTACCAGCAGGAGGTTACTGTTTCCAGGACCTCACCTCACTTGAGTTCCCACTATTCTTCAAGGCTCCTTGAGGTACATTCCTCTTAAGGGGGAGCCAGTCATTCCCCTGCTGGATTTTCTCCTGCTGTTGGGCTTGCTGCTGTTCCAGGAGTCACACCAGGCTCCGTTCTTGCAAACCGACCCATACGTGTGGTTTGAGAAGAATGGGTGAACAGAAGGGGCCGAGAAGCAAAACTCCAGGTGATTTCGGAAGGGGCGAGAAGGAAGGAGAGAGATGCAAAGCATAAGAGCTGGGCTGGGAACAGCTTGGAGGAGCTGGTGAGGAGTTGTCCCACTGCGGCTCATCCTGACCTTCATGCAGCATCTGAAGGGAGAGGAAAGTGTATGAAAGCTTTCAAATTTTGCCTGCTTTGCTGTGACACGTGTGCAGGAGAATGTGCAGAAGCCCCCTGGGGTGGGAGGGCACCAAGGAACCCCTGGTCCTCCAGCAGAGCCCATGGGGACTTCAGAGAAGCCCTGTGAAGTGGCAAACGCCTCTGCTGAGGACCAGGCTGAGCTCCTGTCAGTTTGAGGACGCAGTTCCTAACATGACAGCTCTCTCCTGGCAGGATGGCCATGCCCTGCCTTGCCACTAAGGACTTTCTCGATGCTCCCCTGGCACTCGGGGCGAGTTACCAACAGGTAACTGCCCACAGCTCACACCCGGCTCAGGCTGGGGGTCCTCTGGTGCTTGCCACCACAAAGACCTCGCTACACGCAGTCAGATGGCTTCAGCACGCGCTACGGTAACCTGACTTGTTATCTCTCTTGTGTATTCCCCTACGAGTTCGGATAAAACTGTGCTGTAACATCAAAAGAGACCCTTAGGCTCCTGAGATTTCAGAGGGCTAACAAGAAAAAGCACCAAGCTCAAGGACCGCAGCATGCCTAGCCGGGCAGCATGCCTCAGCGCCGAGGATACCAAACCAGCTCACCAGCTCAGCACCACCACCTCGCCTGCCAGCCGCCGCGGGGTGTGAGCACCCAGCGAGGAGCGCCCGGTGCCCTCTGCCAGGCTGGGGAGCGCCGCCACTGCCACCCCACAGAGACCCCCAGGGCAAGAAGGGGCCGTGCCATGTGGGAACAGCAGTTGTGGACCACCGTCCTGCACGAAAGCTCTGCCCCACCCTGGAGCAATGTTTGGGTTCACGATTCGCGAATATTAGCACAAATCCTAACATTTAAAAAGGGAAACGAAATAAGCAAGTGTTTTTCCTTCAGACCTTACCTCGGCCATGCTGTAAGTATTTGAAGATGTTCCCCGCGGTATCACAAAGCACAGGGTGGGCCGTCAGCCCGTCAGCGGCTGGCACAAGCTGTGGTGTGTGGGGGTGATCTCTGAAATCCCAAGCCCACAGACGAGCAAGGCAGGCAGTGACAGCCTGCCCTCCGCCCCGCTCCCCCCGCAGCGGGACAGGGCTGTGGCGCTGCACCCCTCAGGGCTCAGCAAAGCGTCTACTGCGAAGCACCCGGCATTGAGCCCTTCTGTTTTACACCGCACACTGATTTGGAAGCAAATATTTTTCCAACAACATCACCAAATTGAAAGTGTTTTTGCAAATCTGAAACTTTCTCACAATAATGTTTTTGGGGAAAAAAAAAAAAAACAAACCTGCCTGAGCGAGCGTAGAGCTGTCAGTGACAGAAGCCATCGCTGACAATTCAGCTGGAAAGTGCTAACCCACTGTGTCACACAGCGCTGCCATCCCACCAGCCCAGGCTGGGACCCCTTGAGGGGGGCAATGGGCTGGACTGGGCCAGCACTGCCCCAGCCCAGGAGAGGGACTGGGGAGGGGCTGGGGCTGGGCACCCCAGGCTGACTTCTGCCATGTCCCATCCAGTCCCATCCCATTCCGTCCTGCCCTATTCCATCCCACTTATCCTGTACCATTCTATCCCATCCTATCTCATCCCATCACAGTCCCATCCCATCTTGGTCCCGTCCCGTCCCATCCCATCCACCCCATCGGCCCCATCCCATCCCACCTGGACTCATCCCATCCCACCCCATCTCATCCCACCCTGCCCCGTCCCGTCCCGTCCCATCCCATCCCATCCCATCCCATCCCATCCCATCCCATCCCATCCCATCCCATCCCACCCCAGTCCCCCAGCCCCATCCCATCCCATCCCACCGAGGCCGGGCAGTTCAGGCTCTCGCTGCTGCTGCTGTGCTGATGCCCCACGAGACCACCCCACCACCCCCCCCCAGCCCGTTTTTTGGGGTGAAATCTGGACAAAAGGCATCTCCTACGAGGCGGCACTCCGCCGTCTGCTTTTCCCCTCAGGAACGGCTGGAAAGCTGCTGCTGCTGGGGAAAGGGCCAGCGACGTGCCTTTGCCTTCACCCCCCGGCACTGCGGTGCGGCCGATTCTCGCTTTGTACCATTTCCCGATTTTATTAGAATATTTTACTGAACGGGCACAGAGCTTTAAAAATGCGAACGGGAAAACCGGCCGAAGCCGTGGCGGAATACAGACATGGGAAACACCCGAGTTGGAGGCACAATCTTGTTGTGACCATGCGGTACAACACCTGCGTCCGTGGTACCCCCCGAGCATCCCACTTGGGCTGGCATCCTTCGGGGCACCGACCGCCACGGGCACCACGCCTGGCCGGGAGGCTGCCCGGGGGGGCTGCTCTCCAATCCTGCCCCAGCAAACTCTTCCCTCTCTGCTGTTTCCTCGGGGTGAACACGGTCGGCAGGGCCGTGTTCCCCATCTGTCTGCAGACAAAGGGAGGGAGAAGCAGAAAGAAAGGCAGAAAGCAGCGAGTGCCGCCTCCACGAAGCAGCCGGGCAGACTGGTTCTTTTCTGAGCTGTTTTGTGACTTTCTCCAAGAAAAGAAAGAAGAAAAAATTAAAAAGCCTAACATTTTGATGGAGGATAACGAGCAAGGGAAAATAGTTTAAGGGCCAAGGATGCGCCCCCAAAGGACTGTGAAATCCTGGGGGAAGGGTTTAAACCTGAACCTGGGTGATTCACGGTAAATTACAGAAATTGTTAAAGACAAAAAGTTCAGGACTGCAGAGATGCAGCAGAAGATGCCCTGAGCAGCAGGAGCTGCGCCAGCCCGTATCCCCAGCTCCTGCCCCGCGCGGTTTGCGAAGGACCAGCAGCAGGATGCTGGGATGAGGGCTGGGGCCCAGAGCCTCACCTGGGGTGAGGGGGCTGCCGCGCCCCCTCCCCAGCGCTCAGGGGAGGGGACCATCGGCCCTCTGAGACGGGAATGAAATATATGACAGATGGCTTAAAAAAAAGCAATTATCAAAGGGGAAGATTTTGGAACATATCCTTTGAAATAAAAATTTGTTTAGCATTTTTAGCAGCTGAAATAATTTTCAGAACATCTGATGAGAGATGTAAGTGCTTCATTTCCCTCTCTCCCTCGCCAAGCCATCCGTCTGAAGCTTGTCTGTGGCACGCCTCGTTCTCCGTTTTACTGCTCTTGGCATTTTTCGTCGGATAATGGTAGAACTGGAGATCAATGGAGGAGAGGTACGAACCGCAGCACTCCCGTCCGTTGGACCGTGCGGGAGCTTTTGAAATGCTTTGCAGGAAGAAACGTAGTCTGTGATTCCGTCAGTGCAACTACATGAAAGTACGTCTTGTTACAGCTTCCCTTTCT
Organism: Bucorvus abyssinicus; assembly: GCA_009769605.1. Taxonomy (NCBI): domain Eukaryota; kingdom Metazoa; phylum Chordata; class Aves; order Bucerotiformes; family Bucorvidae; genus Bucorvus; species Bucorvus abyssinicus. The sequence continues at coordinate 1,360,496 of CM020063.1, forward strand.
TCCCCGCTTGGCTCTCTTCTTCGCCGACAAAAAAGAAAAAAAAAGAAAGAAAAAGGAATTAGGCCTTGTCCGTTATCCAGAGGAAGTGCCAGATCACTGGAAAAATTAATAAGATCACGTACCTGAGGGTCAGAAAGTACCGCCATATCACAGGCTGCAGAGAGCTGCCCGGCAGCGCGGAGGAACTCCTCGCTGAGCTCCGAGACGTCATCTCCATCTAAAGGCCGGAGAAGAAGAGCTGCCACTGCGTTATCTAACCATTAAGGACAGATTGGGGCTAAAAAAAGGTGATTTTTTTTTTGTAGTTTGTGTTAATTTTCAGTGTCAGCGTTTCCAGCCCTCCTGCTCAGCGCCAGGCTGGGGCTGCCGCCTTCCCACCCTGGTACCTCCCCGGGTGAACGCGAATTCACACGAACTCCTCCCGAGCTGCTCGCAACGGCCGCTCAAGAAGATCCGTGGCTGGAGATGAGCGCAATAAGCTTTTCTGCCTTCAGAAGATGCTCCTTAGGAAGAGCGAGAATTTTCTGAGGGATGTGGCTGGGTTTTAAGGACTACGGTAAAAAGAAATGAGGTGCCTTTCTGCAGGCTGCGCCCCCCCAACGCTGATTTTCAGTGTTTCCCGAAACTCAGAACTAACGGCTAAAGTCTCCTGATGGTTGAAATCTGCTCCAAAATATTCCAGTTTGCACGAGGAATTTGGATCGTCAGGAGCGAATTGAACTACAGCCTCAAATAGTTTCTGCCAGAGCAGATCTTGAGTCATGAAGAGGTCTTCCAGCCTACCCGAGACCAAGGGTCAACTTCCTGAGTCCAGCTTCTGGACTCAGAAGACAAGTAATATTCACAATAAAATATTCATTAATAAACACCATGCAGCAGCAGTAGGCACTTCTCCCTAAATTCAGATTCAGCCTCTCTGCAAATAGCACCAAAATCCATGACGAGGTCCCAGCTACGGTGGATTTTCTGCCTGGAGATGGTGGCCACCTTCCCCGCAGCACCCACGGGTGCTGCCCGCCGGGTGAACTCGGCCGTGGTGTCAGCAGCAGCTCCTCGGGCTCAGCAGACAGATCCCCCCGCCGGGAGCTGCCTGCGCAAGGCAAGGACACGCCGGTTCTCCTGGGCAGGTAACCTCCGCGTTGGGGGCCTCCAGCAAATGTCCGGAGATGCTTCACCTTCAATGGGATGAGTCTCGGAAAAGAGGATAACAAGGCCCTGAACGAGATTAAAGAAGTTCGCTGCTTCTGGTGCGAATTTGGAGGAGAAACGCGCTCTAATCTTCCACCCAAGGGGAGATTCGGGGCCTTTAAGTCTTTTAAGCCGTAACTTCCCTGCAGCCCTGCAGCTCCTTCCCGTGGAGGAGAAGCGGGGAGGGAAAAGAGCTGCCAAAGCAGGGGGGACAGCGGGGGCTCTGCGCCGGGAGACCACCGCCGGGGCTGGGCGCCCCGCAGGACAGCCTGCTGCAGCCGGGGTGCTCGGGGCTCCTCATCGCCCCCGTCCTCCCGTCACCGCTTTGGGTCGTCCCTGCCGCGAAGCCCCAGCCATCGCGCGCCGTGTCCAGGCACTGACCGCCTGAAAAAAGGGGAAGAACGGTGAGGGAAAAGGCGTCGAAGCACAGACCCAGCCCTGGGGAGCCGCGCGGTCAGCCAGGGCTGCCTGCAAAAGCTCTTTTGATGGGAGCAAGAAGGACAATGCACCGCGGTGATGAGAGGCAAAGAATGTGCATTTTGAACGTTCCGAGTGATGCTATCGAGGCTGAAGGATTTTTTTCACGGTTCTTTTTGCAGCACCGACCTGTGCAGAAAAAACCCCAAATGTCAGCGGGTGCATCCGAGCACCGTGGGGATTAATCCAAGCGGATCTCCAAGTCGCAGCTTTTCTCTTCGACAGGTACTTTATGGGAACCAGAAGAGTGAGGAGCTGCGCGCTGACCACCCGGGCTGCCCGCGTTGGTGCTGCCAGTGGCTGCGGACCCCGCCGGGGCAGGAGCTGCTGCCCCCCACGCTGACCCCACGGAGGAAGCGACACCGCCAGCTGCCAGCGGCAGCTCCTGCAACGGGCATTCCCCACTGCCGGCAGCGCTGGGCAGGCACAGGGCAGGGCTGGTGCAGGTGGGGATGCTCCCCGGGCAGGGATGCTCCCCGGGCACAGCCGCTGGGTCCCGGACCAGTGAGCCACTGCGCCGCCTGGGAGCCAGCGTCTTCCCCAGGAAAAACTTGGCGGAGTCCGGGGGCAAATCCCCAGGGCTGAGGCTCCTTTTGTCATTTTGTTAGGGCTCCGCTGTAGGCAAAGCTGTGGTTTCCTAGGAGGGAGATAAACTCCAATAAACATGATTTCATCAGGGAGGCTCAGGCATGAAAGAGGAGTGCGAAGGGGGGTCACGATTGGGAGTACACCAAATCTTTACGGATTTTGCTGTGCAGCTACAGAGGGACCAGAACACGCGGAGATCTGAATCCCTCCAGGGCATGAGGTTCTCATTTAAAGTTTTCATGCCTGTCATCTTTCCCTTTCAATTTTTGATTTCCTTTATTTATTTTTTTTTTTTCTGCAGTAAAGACTGAAGTGGCTGTCTTCATCTATTTCAATCCTAGATTTTTCTGATTAGACCCCCAAGGAAAATGAAAAATGCTTTGGGCGTCTAAGTGTGACTCATGTTCCCTTCACCAGAGCCCCGCAGACGTGTGCGCTCAGCAGACACCCCGTAAGAAACCAGGGGCGGCTGGAAAAACGCTTCTGCCACCTGGCTAGGAGGGTGCCCACCCCTTGCAGGGCTTTCCCGGGAAGTTCCATGGTTCCGACTCCGGTTCCCTTGTCTGCCAGCATTCCTGAGTCGGGGAGGGTGTCCGACCAGCAGTGCGGTAGCTGCTGCAGACACCCAGTCTGGGAAATGAGGAGTTTGGCACCCAGCCTGGGCCTCTGGGCTGGCTGGGGAGCCTCGGCGGGGCTGGAGGCACGAGGGGCTGCACCGGGCGCTCCCCAGCAGCGAGGGACAGCCAGGGCTCCTTTTCTTCTGACGGCGGCTTTCCATCCCCCAGCAACTCCGGAGACACAGTGAGCATCACTCGAAGACACCTCCCGAGTTCACCCGCTGCAGGGGGCAGGGTGGGACGACACCCCCCACAGGAGATTTTAAGCTCTTTTTTCCTGATTCTGCCATAAGGTTCTTGGTACATTTCTGATTTGCAGCTATGAGGGAGGGATCTGTTTCGCATCCAGGCTAAGGGCAGTCATTTCAGAAACCTTCACCCTCAAGCACGTGGTGCCAGTGAGGTCATCGCTGGCACAGGAGCACCTCAAAAGTCAGAGGGGCGGCTCATGGCACTGTCCTGCAGGAAACATTTCCAGGCTCGGGCTCAGGATGACAGGAGAATATTGAATACAGAATAACAGAAAATATCCTCTGAAAAACAAACGTCAGCCTTTACTGGCGGCGGAGGATTGTCTCCTGGAAACAGCCACAGAGGCGCGGTGATGCAGTAGAGGGGGCACAGAACCAGCTGCACAGCCCTGATCGGTCCTAACTGTCCCATTTCGCACAGGTTTACTGGTTTCTGACGTCTTACTTGCCCACAGCCCTCAGAGCTTCGCATTAAAGATGGAAATGCCGTGGAGCAGAGGAGTACAGCTGCGGCGTTCGTGTGCTCGCAGGGAGGATCTGTAAAATTTTGTCCGTTCCTGGCTCGTGCAGGACACTGCGTTCCTTTCCCCTGGTTTCAAAGGCTTTGATGCTTTGAGGTTTGCTGATGGAGGAACACACATCCCTCCACTTCTTCGCCAAGAGCTTCCCGTTTGGACACGGCTGCCCCACGGCTGCCCTCCGGCTCTGGCAGGGTGACAGAGCAGCAGCCACTGCCTCAGCCGGGCAGCACGTCCTGGTACCAGCCCCGGTCAGAGATGCCCGAGCAGCCTCGGTGGGAAGCAGCCAGCATCTCCTCCCGGGACATTATCGTCCAGCCCGAGCCAGCCATGCCCTGGACACGAGGGGTTTTGCCCTGGAAAAGGAAGCGTTAGGCTGAAAACTGGGGCACCCGGCGAGAAAGCTGAAAGCTGCTGCCTGCTGTGGGGCTTCCTACCTGCCAACGGTACCTGACGCTGAAAACCAAAAGAGCCTGTGAGGAGAATTCATTGCGTTGAGCCGGTATCAGCGACTCGGGATAAGTGAGTCCAAGGAGATGAAGCATGTTTAATGTAATTACACATCCACTTCTTGTGATGTACAAGCATGCGAAGCATTACTAATCCCCCAACAGATACCTGCAGGGAGGACGATCACGAACAGCTGTTTGGACAACAAGAAATGAACGGCACGGCCTCCCGGTTCTGCCGGCTCTCGGCAGAGACGCTCGGGAGTCAGCGCTTGTCCGTGTAAGTGCAAGATTTACAAGGAACTAAACAGCACTCCGTAAGAAAGTACATGAGTTTCGTCTATAAATCGCACTTCCAACTCATTTATTACTGTAACAACCCTCAGCACTTCCATTACGGGAGCGGACTTCTCCTGAAATGAAAAACGACTTCCCTAACCGGGCGCGCGGAACTCGCCGTCATACGCGGTTTGGCTTCCCACTTCAGATGGCACGGAAGAAGACGTCGAGCCTTGTGCCCAAAGCGTGCTATTGATCGCAAAGTAATGCGGAGTGAGTTTATCGAGTGTTCGGGAGTTCATAAATAAGAGAGACAATAATGCAGACGGCGTCCCTCCTCTTGGCTCGCTCAAGACATCTCTCTGCTTGGTGGCTGCTGAGGACAGGTCAGCCGCCAGCACCGTTGTTTCCACGTAGCCCGGCTGAGAACCTATAAGCTCTTTACCACCACATTACGGTACTTTAATAACCTGTATGTTATTTACGCCTAGTTTCCAAGGTTATTACACTTATTATCAAGCATTGCCTTAAGAGAATAATGGGGGTGACTTTAGTGGGTGTTGGGAGCTCGCAGAGCACTAACCTGGGTGAGGGGCAGCTGGTTCCTCAGCGTGCCGAGAGCTGCGGGCAGGATTGACGGGGCTGCTGGAAACGCTCCTGCAGCAGCTTCTCCGGGCACGGAGGGAAACCTCGCTGTCCTTAAGGGCTGGACGCAAACGAGGGGTTTGTCCAAACAATATATCAGTGCACAGCTGAACGCACGGGTCAGGGTGTCATCCCGTTGTCCCAGGACCCGGCCCTCGGGGCGTCTGCTGTCGCTTCCCGGGAGGGAAACAGAAGAACAAAATATTTGTACATATCTACCCACACAGACATCAGGTCCAGCCCTGCCGCCTACCGGAGCCTCCGGAAGGCACTGAGCCGCGAAGCGGGGCCATGCCCGGGGTAGGTACAAGCACCCTGTCACCTCACCAGTGGGTGACCAGCACCTCCGTCACCGCCACCTCCGCCTGACGCCGTGTTTCAGCCCTGCCAACAAAAGCACATCGATGGCTGAGCCGTGGTCTGCCCTAAGCGTGTGCAGCAGCATTTTGCCTCCCGTTGTGTCCGTGCGCGCGGTAAGCGGTGGATATAGGTCAGGGAACCATTAGACCGGATAGAAATCAGAGTTGAGGTTGGTTTTCAAGGCAGATCTGATCGGTTCGGATAAACCCAGAATCAACCCACGTTCGTATAAACAACTCAGACATAATTATTTTTAAACTATTGGCCAACGTACATGTTGCCATGTGTGTCCTGTTTTCAGGAATTAATGTCTTTTACTCATAAGCCACCTACTGCTGTTTACTTTATTAATGACATTCTGGCCAGCTCTCCTGAGGGCAGTAAATGAAAGCTAAATTTGGCTCCCTGTCTTCATTTCAGTGATTTAGTCTATCAGGCCCTGACTTTGTCTAAAGCCGCCCTAAACGTGGGCAAATGCAAAGGGAATTGTTGTTTACTGCTAATGAGCAATCCCGTGGCAAGGGCTCTGCTCTGCTGCGGAAACGAGGAGGATTTTCCATTGTTCTCTCCCAAAGGCAGCGCTGACGTCGCATCGCGGGTGTCGGAGGGATCCTAGTCACCACCGCCAGTAACCTCCGCGGAGAGCAGCCGGCGCCCCCCACATGTGGCAGAACACCCCGAACCACCCAGAGAGATGTTTGGGGGGGGCTGGAGAGTTTCGCCAGGAGCAAAACCGAACGAACCCTCCCGAGAAGAAAACACACCGACACCCCCCGAACAGGTCACTGCTGCTCTAGGTGCGACAATACATTTTGTAAGCCGTACGCTTTCTCCGGTCCTTCAGACGTTCGATAACGCCTGGACCCCCCACGTTAATTCACCGCAAATATAGTTTAACAAATTCCTCGTGTTCGCCTTCGAAATGCCTCCAGCTTCTCGCAGCGCGTCTGTCTGAAGGGGCACAGGGTTCTCTGCTGGCTCGGTTGAAATGAACACTGGAAAGGTGCTCTTTAGCCACGCGCACATGTCCCAGGGATGAGGGGTCGTAGCAGCCTCCTTCAGCTCCGGGGACGGGGGCGATGGCAGGGACCCACATGGGTCACCCAGATGCTGAAGCATCCAGAAACCACAGCGGCGAGAAGCAGCAGGCAAACGACAGCGCTATTTTGGCTTGACACAACGGAAACCAACTTGAGTCACCAGACCAAACATTTCAGCTCAAATAATGATTCCCATTAAAGCAATGACAACCCTGCCTTATAATGCGCCGCGTATAAAGGCAGGCGTTCCTAGTACGGAAAACTAATTGGTTTAGGAATCAAATTTGAAAAATGCAACATCTTCATAGAGCAGTGGGAGTGCAAACACTCCTCCTTTAATGAGCTTCCTCTAAAGGAGGCTAATGTGTAATATTTCTCCGTATGAGTTTGCATTAGAAATCTGCTGAGATGGGAATACTCATTACCTGCCTCTATCGGAGCTCTGCACAAAACGGTTGGCTTCTCCGGAGCAACCTGACGTGATTAGCAATGGCTTGGGGAAGGCACCGTGAGATCGAGGCCCGAAACAACCGGAGCGACGTGCAGGTGCGCGGTGGAATTTTTGCAAAGATGCAATGACTTCTTAGAAATGACGCACCATGAGTATCAAATGAATCTGGGAGACTCTTAGTCCTGATGTCGCAGCCCAGCCCCATCTTCTCCGCTCGCTTTCTAATGAGGCTCATTTATACTCTTGCAAACATATTTTTCTCATTCTTTCTCTGTAATTCTGGAGTACGTGCACCAGCTTCAGCGGGGCACGGGGGAGGTGGGGTCGTGCCATCCACCGGCCGGGCTTGTGGCATCGCTGCCAGCTTAGGGTGGCGCTGGGGAAGGGGCTCCTCGCCTGCCGGCTTTCTCGGGGGGCTGCCGGGCTATTGGAGCCGTCCACACCGCCAGCGTCCAAGGCCTTGCTGAGAAGGGAGAGAGCAATTTCTGTGCCCAGCAGCTCTTCTGGAGTTGAAGACTTGCTGAGTTTCATCTCTGAAGGGTAACTTTCCAACAGCCAAGCGCCGTCCCCCAGCGCACGCCGACGAAAGGGTTTAAGACTGGGGACACGAGCACAGAGTCCTGCTGTAATTGAGACGGCCACTGCGTGCAGAAAACACTGCGAAAACAAGAACCTGGAGTTTTTCTGCTGGCTACCAAAGTGGGGAGTTATTGATGGATAGTGACCCAACAGCCCTGGCTTGCTTGCAGGGCGAGCCCCGGTGGCCATCCCAAGGTCTGAGCAGACCAGAAGGGCCGCAGCTCTTCCCGCTGCTCCACCTTCCCAAGGAGAAGCTGAAAAGGTGACGCCTGTGCTAGCGGGGCTTGAAAGACATTTACAGTCCTCGCTGTTTAAGATTAAAATCCCTTTCACGATGACCATTCGTATTTCCCCAAGTAAAATTGAAGAACTTTTGCCTCACTTTATCTTCAAAGGCTGTAGCCAGCGCCGTTAATGAACGTGCCACGACGCTTATTAGGGCTGTTGTTTGTTTGCGTTTAGCTAAAACAGGTTTGAAGGAACGCTTGCCAGAAGCGGGTTTTTTAAAAACAGCAGTAGAAAAAAAACCCGCTTGAGCAAGGACGCTTTGGAAAGGATTTTATCCGCCCCCATCTACTTCCATTGGCAGCTTTGCTGGGGCTCCTTCTCCCACGCGCGACGCGGTGCAGAGCCGAAGGTAGCGGTCCAGGCTTGCCCAGAGCCGCGAGAGCTCTCTCCAGAGCCCAGGAACACGGGGCAGTTACGAGGCACGCTTGAGCTTCCCCAGAGCAGACGCTGCTCCGGGGCCGGATGCGGAGTTTGGAAGAGCTTCTTCAGTACCCGCATTGCAAACCCCGAGTAACTGCTTGGACAGGACAGGGAAAGCCCCTGTGAAAGGCTGCTGGTGGAGCGGGGCGCAGTGCCGGCTTGCCTGACCAGTCAGCCCACCCTCACAGGCGTGGGAGAGTGCAGCCTTGCTCCCCCCGCAGCCCCTCACCATGGCAATGGGACCCGGCTCCTCACTAGCCGAGTCGTGCTGATGGTGGCCTGGCTCCCTGAAGTCACATCTAGTAGCTGGGAACTGGGGCCACTGCCCAGCTGCCCCTCGGGCACCGATGGTCCATGGCCAGCAGCGTGGCAACCTCCCTCGGAAACCTGAAACTTCCAGCCTGGACGTCAGGAAGCATTTCTGTACCCAGAGGGTGGTCAGACCCTGGAGAGGGGGTCGATGCCCCAGGGCCGTCAGTGCCCTTAACACCATCTCTAACGTTTGGTCAGCCCTGAGGGGTCAGGCAGCCGGACCAGACGAGCATTGTGGGTCCTTTCCAACTGAAAATAGTCTCCTCTACCCCATTCTATGCTACCCCTGTGGGCAGCTGCGGCCACAAAAGGCGAGGGAGCATCTGCCGGACGTTTTGGGAAGAGGTGGCGGTGGCCGTGCTGCCACACCGCCGTGTGTTTCAGAGGCTGCTGCTTCTTCCCTTCCTTCTCCGGCCGGGGAGATGGGGGAGGCAGCGGGGGCTTCATCTCCCGGTCAGGGCAAAGCGAGGGCACCCGGCCCTCTTGGGTGCCCAGGCAGCGCGCAGATGCAGAGCTCGGAAGAGCGATTGGAAAGGTCAGGAGCATACATTAAACCTGCCTCCCGGCGGCCTCGGCAGATGCTGGTGGGTCTTCTGTGGCTGGTAACCTCGGGCAAAACTGACCCGGCAGCCGGGACCCACCGCATCCCCCTCGACGCGTCCCCCACCCACCTGCGGACTGGTGCCGGGAGGGAAACTGGAGCGTCCGCTTTCCCAGGCAGTGGGAAAACCAGGCATTTATGGAGCAGGCGTTGGGAAAAGAGATAGGAACTACAGCGGCAGAGACAGGCCAGCCAGGGCTGGCCGGGGGTGACGGCTGTAACTTGACTGTACCCCGCCACGACGCTGCCGCTGAGATTTATCAGCCTGCCGGGTCAGTCGTTAAGGGAAAAGCCTGAACTGAGTTACCGTTTGGTAGAGAGTCGTTCTTGGAGCAGCTCAGCCATGTGGGACCTGCGAATGCGGGCAGCCACGAGCAGCCCGGGCACGGCTGCCCCGGGAGAGGAGCCAGGACCCCGCGCAGCAGCGCTGACCCGTGCCGGGTGTCTGCGCCCGCTCTAGGGCCACAGCTGCCAGCCCAGCTCCCAGCACCCTCCGGCCAGCGCGGCATACGTGGTTCTCGCTCAGGGATGCGCTTTGGCTCGCAAAACGGCTTTTTACAGAAAAAGCAGCTGCTGAAGCGCCTCTAGAGAGGATTTATTCTTTACCTTGGTGTTTGAGCCTCTGTGGTTCAGCTCAGCCCCTGGCTGTGCCCATGGCAGAGTGGAGCCCCGAGCACACCTCTGCCCACGCCTGGCAGGCACCATGCTCGGGAAGGGCACCATGCCCTGCCCTGCTCACGCCGGACTCCCCCCTAGAAAGCACCGGCAGCCTGCGGAGGGGCAGAGAGCCCTCCTGGGACACCTCAGTTCTGCCCCGTGGTGGCACTTACCGGCAGAGAACCCCCATTGCACAGCACTGCCAGCGGCGCCGCGGGAGAAGCAAAGTTACAGTGCACAGCAGGGGCAGCAGGGTGAACGGGGAGGGAGAGGGAGGCAGCGTTGAAATGAGAAAGAGCCATTGAACAAGTAAATAAGAGCTCCTGGTCCTACCGCCAGCTATAATGGTGCAGCCGCGCTGAAGGCGCCGAGGTCGCAAGGGTTAAGGGAGAGCAGAACATGGCCAGTGGCTGAAATAGATAAGCCGTATGTCTGCACGCTGCTGAATGTGGGACAGAAATAATTATGTGATCTTCCCACTGATAATAAACCGACTACATTATCACCAGAAATTACAGTTTTCCACCGTATTTATGTTTTCAATAAAACACGGTGCAAGGAAATTGATATTACGCTGAAGTTTTGGCATCGTAAATAAAATGCAAATAAACCGCCATGGTAATAGTCCTCCAGAACACAGCCATGACCAGCCCCGTCCGACCCCCGGGGCCGGCTGCCCGCCCGGGGCGAGGGCTGGGTGTGTGCAGGGGTGCCCAGAGCCTGCACCCACCGCCTCCCTGCAGCTCTCGCTCACGATGGCGAGAGCATCCTCAGAGCGACCCGGCGGGGCGGCTCTTTGTGCTGGGCGAGCCGCGCACCAGCTACCGCCAGCTCTACGTGTTTACTTTCCTTCTGCTTAATATTTCTGCACTCTTCGCTGGCATCATACACTCGTAATTTTTCTCCTCCTCCTTCACACTTTTGATAAGCCTTCTGGTCCCGCAGCAGATGCATTGTGAATCTTCTCCTTCTAAGTATCTTGCATATGTTTCATTAAAAGTGTTTGTTTCTTTGATCAGCTCGAAGTTCTGACGCGAAAAAGAAAAAAATAACTTTGTGGACTTTGCTTGGCAGCACCCAGCCCCGAGAGGAGGCGCAGCGTCTCGGTACAGGCAGTCACCCGGGGTCCGGATGTCACTCATTTACTCTTTGCCAACCGGTTTCCCTGTCCTCCCGACCACAGCCCTGGCACCCAAAGATAGAAAACGGGCTTTTTTACCCGCTGCTCCCTGCGACGGCACATGAAGGAACATGGTGGGAGGTGCCAAATGGGAGCAGCAGCAGTCGGGATAGATTTCACCCGCCGTTGCTTAGTGATGGGGAGCGCGGGCAGGCTGGCGCTTCCCGTGGTGGGAGCTCCCACCTGGGGTTGCCAGACCCCAGCATCGCAAAAAGGGTGGCGGGAGGGGAGGGGGCAGGTGTGGGGAGCACCCTCAGAGAGGGTAAACTGAGGCACTGCCTGCACGGTGACAACCCTGCCTGTAGGCAGGTGGAAGCGCTGCCGGCGTGTGCCACCCTTGTGCACGGGCCCCACCGCTCTTCATGGGTGCCCGGTGCCCTCAGGGCTTCAAGGAGCTGCAGGGCAGTTTGAGGGACCTGAAGTCAAGCTGCATCCAGCGTGGGAAGAGCTGGACCAGCAGCTCTGCCAGCATGTCCCTGGGGGGAGCAGCAGTGGGCAGACGGCAGCCTGGGCACCACATCACCACCCCCGCTGCCACCGCTGTCACCACCACCATTTCCCTGCACAGCACAAGAAAACCACGCAGCTGCTGCATTTCAGGCTGTGCGGCAGCTGCCCCGCAGTGGTTTATCCGATGCCCTTGCCAAAGCCCTGCAGCTGGCCCGGTGGCGTGTGCCACCTCCCCTGGGCTGCACCGTGCTCCAGCGCAGGGCCCACGGCCCAGAGAAGAACCTGTGCTAAGCGATGGGTTGCAGAGATCTCTGCTGCTGTGGGTCTGGGGGCTTGTACGGATGCAGCCCCATGCCAAGGGGGATGGCAGCAGTGCGGAGGAACAGGGCAGCACAGCTCTGGGGGGCACCCACAGACCCTCTCCCCATCCCATCCCCTGGGGAGGGGGTGCAGCAGATCGTCCTCCACCCGGGGAGCCAGGGCCTTTGTCCTCTGTTTGCCATGGGCAGGGGTGCTGCGGGAGGGGACACGTCCTGTCCTGCGCGGCTTCCGATGGAACTCACGCTTTTCCCCCACTTAAATCTAGAATTGCACCTGGAAAACCGCTGCCCTTCACCCAGTCCCTACCAGTCGGGAGAGACCTCACGTCTTGTGGTGGGCATTGCACCGAGCCTGGACTCCGGCAGCTCTCTGGGCAGGGGCAGGGCCGGCTCCCACCGCCCCGCTCCCTTCCCCGGGTAGGTGGCACCACGGCCGCTTCATACAGACCTCATCTCACCTGGGCTTCCAGACAGCGAGCAGTTCGGGAGGAGCTCCGTCCGCGGCAGTCCATCATCGCGGCTCTGGCGGGGAGGAACAGATGCTGCTGGCTGCTCACGCTGTCCCGGAGCTGCTGCACAATTTGGGTGTGATGGATAATGGCTCCGAGCGGATTTCCAGCCGTGCCGTGGGTGGCCCTGGGAAGGGAGTGCCCCGGCAGTGGCTCTGGAGCCTACGGCTGCTCCCTGGGGTGAAGAGCACGGTCTGCTTTGAGCCGCCTGCCCCTGCTGAGCCCGTCTGGCAGCAGCTCCGGTGGCGTCTGCCCCATCCCCTTCCCCGGGCAGGACCATTTTCTGATCAGGTTGGCTCAGCATTAAGAACCACCCCTGCGTACTTACCTCACCTACAATATTAAGACCTAACGCAATACTGCGGCTTAAATTGCATTAGCTGCACTTATTTTCACGGCAGCGAACTCACCTATTCCCACCCCTACAGGTGGGATAAAGCCCCCCACAGAGGCACAGCCCTCGCTGGGCAGCGGTTTTGTGCTGTCTCTGGTTTCCACCTGCCCCTGGTACAGCCCCAGGTGGTTTATGCAGTGGAAGGTCCCCCGCCTGTAGCCACCCCACCGGGCACCCAGGACCGGCTGTTAACGACGCGTCTGAACGACGGAACCCAACTGGCCGAGGAAAAGGCAGGAGAGCGCAGTGTGACGCTCACCGCTGGCTCAGAGTTCCCCGTCACTGAAAGTCATCGTGCCCCCAGCTGTCCTGAAGTTTCACGTCCCATTTTCCTGACGTCTTTCATGAAAAACGCGGTTTCCTCGCCCGTCGCGGCAGCTCTCTTCCCCGGCAGGTACGCTGTCGAACATGTTGCGCTCGCAACATGACACAGAGTCTGAAAATCACAGAGAGACTAATTACTGGAGGAAAATTACACCCAAGGACCGCTTTCCTGGGGATGGAGTGACAGCCCGGCACCCAGCCCCCCGGCCGGTTTGGGCAGCTCGCCCGTGAGGCGCTGTCACGTCCCGCTGCCCTCAGCGCCCCCGAGCCCCGACACCACTCCCCGGTGCCTTTAGAGCAGGGAGGTCACGGCGGGATGGCTCCGGCTTCACCGAGCGCCTCAGAAGCGGGACCTTCCCAATATTCCGCACCGAAGGGCGCTGCCGCGGCTGTGCTCCCCCAGCCCCACCTCACACACAGATTTTCCAGTCTGCAAACTGGGAATCCCCGGCGATCCCAGCAGCAGCAGCATTACCAGAGTGTGCTGGGGAGGAGAGCACGAGGATTCCGGTATCCCACGGGGGAGACCGCTGCTCTGCCACCACCCACGAGATGGGTCCAGCACAGCCTGCAGCATCCAGCCACCTAAAATAATAACTATAAAAACACTTAAATTACACCCTGCCGTACCTCCTTTCTCTCTTTCCGTAGCTCTGATCAGAAAGCAATGCTAATTCTTAGGTAGAAGTGCAATTAAGTTAATGCTGCGATCGTTACAAATATAGTCAAATAATCCTTCAGCTGGGAGACTTTGTAGAAAAGCAAAACCGCCACAAAGATAATCTATACGAGAGCTGAGGTATGGCTGATGAATTAGTTCATATTTACCCAGATTAGGTATAATAAATGTAATGTATATCATTTCTCTCTCTATGGTCCTAATTTAGTCGGAATCGGAAAATAATGCCACATGAACTCCTATGAAACACAATTTTGTACAGGAAAATTAAAACGCCAGAGCGTATTGTTTTACATGAACCGCGGAGCTGCGCGACGGTATTTGTTGGAGGCTTTAAGAACACTTCAGCGGGAAAAACCTATTCGTTCCCTTTGGAGCTTCTTTATACGTGTATAAAAGCTTTAATTTCATATGGTCATAAACAGGGGGAAATTCTCAAAAATGCCATCAACGTTTTTCTCCCTTTTTCCATCAACATTAAGAGGCGATAAACAGCTACTCAGAAACGCCTCAAACTCTGGTTCTTTTGCGCAGTTATTCAGAGAGCTACTCTTGCTTGTTAATAAAAAATAATTATTAAAAACTCCTGGCAATTTCTAAGCATCGCCTTGTCCTGTGCACGTGCATCGCATCGTCCCAGCGCTGCCCTGCGCGAGGTGAAACCCCTGCGGCGCTCGTCGCACCCCTCGCAAGCCTCCTCGGGTGCTTCTGAGGACAGTGACCTTCCGGACCGCGGAAATGGGGGAGGAAGCTGCCGGTCACCAGCCGCCACCTCGTGCACCAGAGACCGGGAGGAGCCTGCAGAGCTTTGGAGAATTTGGGGAGATGGACCTGGGATTTTTAAAGTTCGATGGGGAAACTAAGACAACGTTGCTGGCTTCTGGTCCACGTGCAGCGGGACCGAAGATAACTGCAGCCGCCTGAGCTGCCGGAGCTTGGCCCCCCTGCCGGTGCTTTGGGCAGACAGCGCTACGGAGAACCCTGTACCGGGGACGCCGTGGTACCGAGGGGTCTGGGGACACGGGGGCCAGGCAAACTGCCACTGGGGCTGGGACCCCACACTTCCCAGGGCCAGAGCCTTCACCGCTGCCCATCGGAGGGGTGGGGGGCAAGGCCAGTGATATGAATTGCCAAGAGAAGGATTTTCCCCATCAACGCCAGTCTGGGACCTCACCTTCTCCCCTGCTGCCTTCAGGGAATACTGCAAGCGTTTTAAAACAAGCTACATGGATGTTTGAGACAAGCAGCAGCTTCCAGCATGGTTTACAAAGTACCAGAAAGAGCTAAAGCGAACTGCAGCCCAGAAGAGAACAAACAAAACCCTAAGGAGAGCCAGCGACCGGTCGCGCACACCCGCCCTGGTTTGTGTCTGGGCAACTCGCACTTCTCGCAACTCGGAGGTAAATGCTGCTCTTTCTGCTCGTAACAGGCGACGGGGGCACCCTGGGGTACCCAGACACCCGGGACAGCACCATTCCTCCCCCCGGGAGGACAGCTCGCCCCAGCCAGCGGCACACGGGGCAGCGGCTGTGAGCACATACCCAGGAGGGAACCGCTGACTTCTGCCAGATTTCCATGTATCCTTGGTAATGTCATGTTTAAGGGGGGGGGGGGGGGAAAAAGGGAGCTGGTGTCATTGTTACAGCTTGTGCTGCGTGCCAAGCTGCCAGGATGCTGCCAAAGATAACGGAGTCTTTAAGATGTCTATTAAAAACTCCTGGTGCTATGAGATGCGAAAGACCGAGCCCTGTGCAGAGGTAGACAGTAATTATGCAATTCTTATGTAAAACACGGGAATGATGCACGGCCTTAAAATGACGTCTCGATTCCTTCCCATTCTGGAGCACTCCGGAGATGTCTCACTTCCAGCTCTCCAGGGCTAGAGCTGGCTTTTTCCAGCACTGAAAATCAGAGCCAGGAGGACTTGTCAGAGGGAAAAGAAAAAAATAATTCTTAGATCAAAAAAAATTTTGAAGCAACCTGCCTGTCTGCGTGCAGCGCATGCAGCTGATCTGGAACTTGTCCATGGGCACAGAACGCTGCCCCATGCCCCCTTCGCACCTCTCCTCGGCCCCGACACGGGCAGCGCCTCAGCGCAATCCCAACGCTCACCTTCTCCTCTCCATCCTTCATGCTGCTGAGGACTCGGGAGAGCTGCCGTCCCCAGGTAGGGTCGGGTGGCCACGGGGCAGCGCCTCCTTCACAGCGTCAAACCCTTCAGGAACTGTGTCAGACGGGTCAGTGGCTCCTCACCGCTGCCTGGCAAGAGCCAGAAGAGAAGCAGGGTGATGTAAGGGACAACTCACCACAGGAATATGGGCTGACCTGCCGGGGGGCTTTCAGAGAACGCGCCTTCCCAAGCCACCGCTCGTGCCTTTAGACTATAAATAACGTACCACCTGATGGCGAAGAACGTAGCTTAGCACAAGGCACTACCCGGAGTCACACAGGGAACTAAAACGATGTATGAAACGTGTTTCACAAGGAGTTGTAATTACAGATTTCTTACTGCTGTAAGCGGGGTCTAGCTTTTCAGAAAAATGGACTGAAAATATGTATTTTACAGCTCCAGACAGATCTTGCCAGCTCCCAAAATAGTCCACAAATTAATCCCACCTCTATGAATCCCCCCTTTTCTTTGATTTAGCATCACCCCCTTCAGGAAATTTTCCCCATGCTGAAGCATTTTGGAAAGTATTCCACATATGTGCTCACACATCATCACTTTTCACTCTCTCCAGTCCCTCCCCCATCTGCTCAGCTCTCCTCACCTCTCCAGGGTAAGTACTTTCCTCTGTCAAATATCCCTTGGAAACCCACTTCATGTGAAACGCCAACACCTTTTAGCCACGTACCACGGGCAGGACTGGAGGGGGAGCAGCGGTGCAGCGTACTTGGGCAAGGCACGGCAGGACAGATGTGTCAGCGGTCCTGGCCACCAGCACCTGGTCCTCCACCCAGGTCAGTGAAGGTCTGCAGAGAGACCTCACAGCTATGCAGAGCAAACCCTGCCGCAAGCAGGGACACAAGGCGGGGTCTGGAGTCCCGGGTTGGGACGTCGGTGGCCATGGTCTACTCAACCCTGTCCCACCAGCATGGCTTGGCAGGCTGCAGCATGACCAAGGGGTACTTGGCGACTTGGACAGATGGTTGAGAAGAGGCAAACAGAGCAAAAACATTAGTTTCCTGTTAAGAAAAATAATAAAATTCACAGGCAGTAGAAACAGTTAGTTGCTGCTTTTGCGTTAGAAGTTCCCTACTCAGTTAAAAACCCCAAATTGTTCTTCTCCTGCCGCATCACCTCCTTCTCTTGCCATCTGCCAGCTGTAAGAAGATCCCTCGTGTCCCTTCCCTACTTGCCACTACTGACCATTTTGCAAGGAGAAAACACACCGAGCAAGCGCAGAGCTCAGCTGCCGGTTTGCTGCTTCGAGACTCTGTGTTCCCGCCGCGTTCAAAAGAAACTGGGCACTGCCACAGGTAACGTGCCAGTGAGGCGAAGAACCAGCTGGCACCAGGCAGACCCAGAGGGGAGGGGGACTGCTGACCAGCTCGACCTTACGGCCGTGCGTGCGCCACAGACAGAAACCTAAAGCAGCAGCATCAGTTGGGTGTAAAGCCCTTCCTTATTATTTTGTTTAATAAAAGCACACTAGCGAGGCAGCACCCAGCCAGCTCTCCTACAGCACGCAAACGAAGGGTGGGCAACGCAACAGCACGATCGTTACCTGCATCCAGAAAAGCGACGGGTTTGCCATTAAAGGAATTCCTCCACAGCTAAATCTGGCTTCGCATGGGATCAGGAAAACCCAAATACTGAAAGTATTTGCGTTGTGGAAATTCCCCGATTATTTCAGTTTAACAGTATCAACCACCACGCGAACATGAAGCGTTTTGACCCTTATACGTTGTGTTAAACACTACAAAGTGCAACCCTAAAAATCTCTCGGAAAGGGGATTTCGCGTTTTGTTTGTGAGCCCCTCCAAACTTCTTTCACTGAAAATCTTACGAGAAGTGCAGTGTTCCCATAAACCATTTCGGTTTCATCAAAAGTCTATTTGCCAATGAAAAATTGAGCAAATTATTTCTTTTCTGCCAACTTTAACTGCTCCGACTTGTTGAAAAAAAGCTCTGGGAGGTTCTAGGGGATGCCTGTTTTCACCATTCGGCCTCCCAGCTCATTATCTAGAGGAAAATCTCCGCTGACACAAGGAGTCCCTGGGAACTCTCAGGTGCACGACCAGCACCTCCGATGGCATACTGCGGAGAGCGGGACACAGCAGTGAGGTTTCCACAGCTAACCAGGGGTTCCACCTGCCGGGGGGGACAGGCAGCTGAGCCCTGCTGCCCTCATGCCCCCCCAGCCTGAGGAAAGGACGCGACGCGTCCGTGGGTGAAGACACTCTCTTGACATGCAAGTGGATGTGAAGAATCAGCTGAAGTGCTAGATTAGGGCTTTTAAAATAATTGTGATAAATGACAGCATCTGCACTCACTAATTTCCCTCAAGATGTGTTAGATTAATTTTATGAAATCAACGTCCAGAATAGCAAACACGAGCCATTTGCGTGACCAGTGCTTGGAATCCGTTGGAGCTCTCGCTGGTTTTGTGCTGTCAAACATTTTGAATCCAGGGAACGCAGGGCGGGAGCCCGAAGCTTCCCTGACCGGGTACTTGGGAAATCCATGGGATGGGGGTAAACCGGGGCAGTTCTGATGGAGCTCAACTGAGCATCTAACCCGGACGCCCCCGTCTCAGGGCTTGGCACTAGTATTTTTCAGTTCGACTCCTGTGTATTCGCACAGTCCAGGTTGTGCGCCAGGCTGCTCACCCCGAAGGGGGAAGGATCCCTTACTCACGTTCGCCAAATGCTGGGAGCGATTCACAGCTGAGGACAGGCAGTTCTCAGAGCGGACTGGGACCTGACCCGGGCTTTTCAGCACCACGCGTGTCGCTTAGCCCCGCATAGACACAGCTGAGGGGATAGTACGCTATCGGTTCACGCTCCTGCTGACAGACTGCGGGGAACAGAAGGTGATTTTTACTGTCCAGAGACATGTGAAGCCCTGCAGTCCCCTGCTCCGCCTCCTTCTCGAGATCTCCAGTGGCATCACGTTGACACGGGTGTTTGAATACACACTTTCTTCTCATCTGGTTCAATGAGCCCCATCACGAGGAACGAGATGTCTGAGACACGAGCATCTGGAGGAAGAAAGCTGAGCTGAAACTCAGCCCAGAGGAAATGGAAGTTGGAAGAAATATGGTAACACTCAGCAGAGCAAGCCAAGCCCACGACTCTCTCCTCTGCTGAGGGGATCCACACTCCTGCTGCCAAAGCCTGCTTACCGCAGACAGCCTGCTCTGCTGCTTGGGCTGGACTGTCTAGAAACAAAGAGAGGATCCACGTATTGATCCGTGATCCCCATCCCTTCCAGACCTACCGACCCCAGCAGCTCGTGCAACATCTACAGGGTGAACTCCAGCTGGTGCTTCTCCCTGAATACCCAACCCACCAGAGCTCTGCTGAACAGCGAGCACAAGGGGAGCAGAGCAGGTCTGTAGCTATTGCAGAGGCGACAAAGGCTTCTTTTGTTGTCCTGCTTCTGGACCCTTTCAGATCCCTCCAGATAGGGAGGTGAGACCCCAGGTCTCGGACAAGGAGGGGCTGCAGAGCGGCCACCATCAGGGCTTCCCAGTAGGCCCATGGGCAAACAGAGAGCCTTGCGCAAGAGATAAAAAAGGGGGTTACATGACAAATGCAAACCCGACCCTGTTATTCTCTGAAGTGCCTCTGTGTATGGGCGCTCAGGTCAGAAGTGGAGTCACCAGGAGCTCCCTGCTCACCCAGAGCTGCCACTGGCTCTGCAGGGAGGTGAGCGTTGCGTTACGCCCTGCAGCAGGCTGCTCTACCACCACCTTCACACAACGCAGCTAGAGCCAAGGGCACAGATGACATAAAGAGCGAAAAATAAGACAAGGTGCATTCACACACCAATACAAAAGACATAAGCCAGACTTAACTGCATTCTGCAGACGTACCTGCAGCTGGAAAGGGGTCCATGTTCCACCCATTCGGCGCTGAAGATGCCACGGCCAAGGCCACCTCCTGAATCACTGAAGGCTTTCCAGCTGGACGCTGGAACCGAGGCAGAAAACACATGAGGTACCTGGACCACTTCATCTGCACTTGAATTCGTGCCTTCAGGACAGGCTCAAGAGGACACGTCTCAGTTCCAAAACACTTGGGTTTTCCTGCCCATTCTGAGCCACAGTGTTCAAAAAATAATGTCGTTATCTGTGTCTGGTAACACTTAGCTTTATTTATAATTAAGTATTTCTGTAATTTGACCACCGGAATCTCTATTTCTTACATACGTCACGCACACACACACAAACACTTGGGTCAGGGTGTGTGCATTTGGACCTACACAAGCCATGCTGCAGACAGCTCACGTGCAGACGCGGGAGCGGACAGGACGTCTCTCAGCAGAGGTTTTGGATTACCATCTAAACTACAGTCACTCACAGACTGGTCCAGAGAAAACAACCGGACAGTCTGTCAGAGCACCTGAGACAGACACCTAGCTCGGGTATCCGTGAAACCTCGGCGAGTTGAGTTGAAACAACACTGACATGCAAAATCACACCAGTTAACCTTTTAACCGGGTACACAACGTTTCCTCCTCTCCTTTTACACCTCCAAATGGAGAGATTTCAGCCCCTTCTGCTCACGGAGAAGGCCGGCACCGCCCAACCCAAACCCCACGTTTTACAGGTGCCCAAACCCCCTGCTGCCAAATCCAGGTTATTTTTCTCTGGCCTTCCACATCCTGCAGCATGCTGAAAATTAATGACAAGAGATAGACTATGTCGTATCACGGAAAAATCATTTTGGCAAATATCTGGCAGAGCACCGAGAACAGGCTCTGACATATGAACACAAGAGCAACGTTTCCAGGAAGGCTGTCAGCAAGAAAAACCTCTCTGCAAACACCAGCACAGCGACCGTCAGCGGCGCTGGGCAAGGGGAGAAGCAGAGCCCTCGCCTCAGAGGTTCGTTTCTGATCAGCTCGCAGCCGCTCCGGCAGCATCACACAGGCGGTGACCCCACGGAGAGGGTTGGGGGCTGCTTGGTCGGTTTGTTGGGTTCTCTGAACCGTTCCCATCCAGCCACAGGAGGTGACAGGGAAAGGAAACAACAAAGCAGCACAAAAAGCGACACGAGGGACAAACCGCAGAGCGAATTCCCCACTTGCAAAGTTTCAGATCATTCAAGATTCAGATTATATGCTCTTAGACAGCACCATTAACTAAACTTTAATTAATCACCTAAACCTTTGCAACACTCTGCTGTTCTGCCCGATTTCAACAGGAACATGATGGAAGCACAAGCCCAGCAGGATGCTGAGTGTCCTCCCGACCGGACCCCTGCTCGACTGGGAAGCACTGCCCAGTACCTACATTTCAATCTGAGAATTGCATCACAATCTGGGGTATTTTGAGCTTTTTAAAAAATTTTATCATAAACCTGTTATTACTGTTTACCGTCATCCACATGAAGTTTTTTTTAATCTATCTCTGCAAACAGAATCTTCACGTGGAGCTCAACAAATTGTGCTTGTCCTGCAGTACCACCCACCTTGCCTCTTCTCTGATCACCCCTGGGGAATGGGAACGGTTTTAGCTCCCACCTCAAAGCCAGCAGCAGGGGACCCCGGAGGCACGGGGGCAGGAGCCGGACCCCGGAGGCACGGGGGTCCCCTACCCGCCCCGCGGCCCCTGCGCCCAGCAGAGCACCGGCCCTTCCCTCGCTCCACGGGGCGCTTCGGGAACAGCTCCGTTTGTCTCCGTCCGAGATGGAGCCCACCGGCAGCGCTCCAGTCCCGAGCGGTTCGTACCCACGCTGGGCGCCCCCCGCCCCGGCCACCCGCACGCGTGGCCCCGGCGGCCCCGCAGCCGCCCCGCGGGGTCAGGCGCCGCGCTCCGCCCCGTCCCTGCCGCGCGGGCCGGCAGCGCCACCTGCTGGCGGAGCGGGGCAGCGCCTCGGGGCCACAGCGAGGGGAGCAAACCCCCCCGCTTTGGGTACCAGCGGGACGAGTGCCGTGTCCTTGCGCCTAACCACAGACTGGTTTGGGCTGGAGGGACCTTAGAGCTCCCCCAGCCCGACCCCCTGCAGGGAGCAGGGACATTGCAACCAGAGCAGCTTGCGCAGAGCCCCAAGGGCCAGCCTGACCTGGACACGAGCTGGTACACATGCTTTTTAGCAAGATCCCACACTCAGAAAGGTAATACAGGTATTTACTCCTTCCATCCTGCTCAGCTTTCTGATAAAACCAGGCATTCTGGCATTGGAAACACCCGGGAGAGCAGCCTCAGGTTCCTCAGCCACCATCTCACACCAAAGCCAGCCTGAGAACAGGAGGAGTTCATGCCTTTCTGCTCCTCTGTCACCTCTGACCACACTCGCTTTCCTCCTCACCACGTTTTCGGAGGATGTGTCACATCAGCTCTCCTATTGCCTACACCCTCAGCTGGGATGCAGGAAATGTGGGATTCCGACGGCATCGGGCAGACTGAGGATGCACCTCCTTGACCACCAGCACTTCTTGAGGCTTTGGCTTCCAACCGTCACCACTTCTTAGACTTTCTCTGCTAATTTAGAAGCGAAGTGGTATTTCGAGGTTAGTCTTCTAACCTCTCAAACCCTTCTCGGAAATGAAAACATTGAGTACTCTAAATATGAGCACAAACACATTCCCCAGGGCTGGGTGTGCTCTCTCACCGTCTTTAGATCCAGCCCAGCAGCTCGCTGGGAATACACGCTCACTGACCTCAACACCCGAGTAACAGAAAGGATGGAGACAAGCCCAGCGTACACCACCTGCTAGCACCTCCAGTCCCCCTTCTCAGCCCTTCGGTGCCTCTGCACAGGAACATTTCACACGGCAATGCTCCAGTTAAGGCTCCGCAGATTAACTCTGTACCGCAGTCCCCAACCCGATGCCCTGACCAAGCTGCTCAGCCCCAGGGAACCCCACAACTGAAGAGCCGTTTGGTGGTGGAGCGCACTAAGCAAACCTCACAACCAGGGTGTCAGCCCTAAAGGATACAATGGAAGGTTCCAGCTAAGACTGGTCTTTAACCAGCAGCTGAACTGGGACATTTGGTGTAAAAGACACGTTTGAGCGCAGGCTTTCAGCAACCCTTGGGCACTTCACCCGCAGTTCAACAGATCAGCCTTTGCAGCAGACAGAGCAAGGGGTGGGCGGGCTGAAGGGGACAGCACAATTCTGCACGCACGTGCTGCTTAACCTCAGCAAGACTTTTTGAGTACAACAACAGCTTACTCCACCCGCCTGTCCCAGCAAACACCACCTCTAGGACATGTAAAGAGCAGGGAACCGGTTTAACCGACAGCAGCCAATGTTAGCTCCTCTGCAGCTGGGGCTGGCCACAAACCTCCATTCTCACAGCTCTGTGTTACCTGAGCACCCATGGTGTGACACTCCATCCCCTTTTAGGGCTCCTGCTCGGTTACAAAACAGATCCACCTGTCAATAACCCAACAGGTAATTAGTGTACACAATTATTAACAGAACTTTATAGTATTTATCATACTACCGTGCTGCCTTCCCGCACCTCTAAAAGCAGTTCCTGTTCTCTGTGCAGTGTGTTACACACCTCACCCCCCACACCGATGCAGAGCATTAAGGAAGGATGAAAGGAATCGGGTCACCATCCCGCACCACCAGCTAGAACACAGGTAGAGCAGCATCCTGGTGAACAAGAGGTGCCTCTCAGTGTTCTGGACAACACCCAGCTTTCTGTCCGCAGAAAATCCCTCTGCTAACATCGACCAAACTCGCTGTTAACACACTGGTCTGCCAAGGCAGAAGAGAACCACCCCACCGTGTCCAAGGAAGGAATGCCAATTAGGACGGGATTTAGGCCTTAGCGGGATTTACAGTAATTAGAAATGTAACAAATTTAACTTTACAAAGAAATTAATTATGGCAATTAAAACACTTAGCAAGTTTTGCAGGGAATTTATACAGTATTATATGTATACGGTGCTCATCAATGCCTGATGTATTAAAATTCCTTAGGGCACACGTCCAAGAAAACGCGCCGAAGTGGGAGAGGAATTCCAATTAAGATGTAAAATTAGTATTTGCAATAAACATTTCCTTACCAAGATCCAGTGAGAGGAACACCCCATAACAGAGACAAGGTGCTTCTGTTCAGGTGGGGCGCACAGACCTCTAAACCCCAGAGCTGCAGAGCGTGCTGGAGGCTGCTGGGAAACGAGGGCGAGACTTTCTGGTGGTGGTAAAAACCAGCGTCGAAGGCTCCGGAATGGCCGGTGTGCCAGAGCCTGCACCAGCTCATCGCTTGTGACCAACCTGCAAGGGAAGGGGATGGGAATGTCAAACAGGCTGGTTGAGAGGGGAGGGAGATGGAAATTCCTGGACCAGGCGAAGTTATTCCCATCTGGAAATATCTGTCTTTGAAGGAACAGCGATGCCAAGTTCACGCGGTCTTAGGACAAAGCCGCTGGGATTCCACTCTCAGGTGGGTGCTGAAGGCCATCACATGTCACTTCTGTTGGACACGTTGAGCTACATCATGTCTTCTGCTTCTAAAGAGAAGGCCACTGAGTGTCAAAGTTAAAGGGAACAAAGGAAGAGCCACAGTTACAAGAGTAACAAAATTAATCTTGGCAAAAGTAATGAATTTTATTTACAAGTACACGTAGGAGGATTACAACAGAACCACGCCAGGGAAACGCCGTCTCAACAAAAGCAATGATTTATTGGTAATGGCATTAAATGAAACAGACTGACAGTCTCTGGTTATGGTCAAGCAATTATCCAGGAGTTGTAGATAGAAGTGAAGATCTCTGATTGCGGTAAGGCCTTCCAGTGTCTCGGCGTCCTAGTGGCTCTCTCCTTTTTTGCCAACTACCTGAGAAGAGAAAAACAGAAGTAATGTTTAAGCACAAAAAGTCCTGCCATGTGTTTTTTGAAGTAAGTCTCAAAATAAACAAGTGCAAGTGAATTTTCAGCCAAGGTAGCACATTTCTCATGCGTTCCTGAAGCACCAGCAGAGGCCGTGAATCCCTCAGGAGGGTTACGAGGGGTGCAGGACGCACGAGAAACCTTTAGTACTCAGACAGCAAAGCATCAGGCTCATTCTGAGCAGAGTTAGAACTGCAGCAGAACAGACCACACTCAAATGTGTGTGTTACACACCGAGCATCAACCTCAGTGCACCATATAAAGTGTTACAGCGGGACGAGAACCACGGGGTGCTCCAGCGTCAGCCTGTCCATGTCCCCTGGCATCCCTGCCACACTCCTCACCAAGAACCAGCACCCAACAGCACAGCTCAAGCCCACACAGCAAGCCGGAAGAAGGCACCTGACTTCCAGTTATTCCCTGACAAAATGTTTTTCCTTACTAAGTCTCCTTCCACTCTCCAACTCCACAAACTCCACTTGGAACCAGAACCAGCTCAGTGCTTCCCCCCTCTGAAAAGGACCCACTGCCACCAGACTGGGAGCTGATCTGCTAGCCTGCAGCAAGCGCATCTCCGGCACTCTGCGCTGCCAAGAGAGCCTGCAGGTAGCAGGGTGCACTGCGGAAGGGGGTCTGGTCCCCTTCCTCAAGATAACTGATCCAGAGAGTAGGAAACGAGGCCATTTCAGTCACTTTTCTGACAGGATTCAGACATAATTCTAGTGCTCTTGCAGACTGTTGAGAAAAATATCCATTTATAAGCCATAAAAAAAAAAGTCGTAAAGTTAAGACTTTAAACTGCAGGCGGGAGCTTGCGCAAGGCCCCGATTCCCAATTCATTTCCATGAGACCAGCACTTACAGCTCTGACAGGGAGTAGCTGGAATCCACCTGAACGGCGATTTGAAGATGACACTAACAGAACATGGCATTTCCCTGCTCACAGTAATGCTGAAATCAAACAGCACCAAACCCAGCACACCCACAGCCCTGACCTAGGGAAGTCTCAGGGATCCACTGCTCTACTCCTCCTGACCCTTCCCCATTTTCATTTCTTGTCTAACTTCGAGAGGGAGAGTTTTTCACTATACAGCTGCTCTTGGCCAGCTGAGTTATCGCCAACACAAAGCAATTGATGAGAAGTACTTCTAAAGACCATTTTCACCTCCAAGGAACCCTTGACCAGGAGTATTTCACTAAGCTGCAAATTCAACCTAATGCTGAAGGGCAGGAAAATTCCAATTTGACAACATAAGGAAGGAAGAAAAAAAAAAAAAAAGAATCAGAAGCCAAATCATTTGCATTAAGATCCAATTAATCAAGTTAAAAAAAAGAAGGTTAAAGTTGTCAAGAAGCAGTATTTACTCTTTGGGTGTTTTCAAAGCACCAAACTGTGTTCACACACAGATTAAGAAGAAAAAATTAAAACAAGAAAAAAGAAGGAAAGAAACCCCGCAGTTAAGAGATTACAGATTAGGTGTTAGCAAGTGCGGATGTCACTGAACACCACTGATACCAGTCGGAGGCAGAAAGGGATAACACGCCCATGTGTATTATCTGCGAAAATCAATCACACCGACACGGACAGCTTGTCATCATAGGTTCAAGGTGCCCGTTTCTGCCCATCCCACCCCATCCTCCCAAAAAGCAACAGGCTATTTAAACTGTAACCAAGCACAGGACACGATTCTTTTCTCCGAAGCTCTGTTTTCCTTCCCTTCACCTTTCCTTCCCAACCACTTTCTAGTCCATCCTATGGTGGGGGTTACAGCCCTTCTTTCCCACACCAAAGACGACCGTTCTGGAGCAGCCTTTTCTTCAACTGTTCAGCTTTTTCCCAAGCATCAGCCCAGAGCCTGGCAGTGACAAAGCCACCACCGACTCCACGGCTCACTGCTAGACTGGAGACACTTTATGACTGCACTCTTGGGAGCAGAGTTGGGTTTTTTTGTTTGTGTTAAATGTATATATAAAGCAGTTGAGCAAGTAACATCAGTAGGATGCTCTGGGAGAACCCTAATCAGGCCATGGATGTCCACACACTCACCAAGTCCTCCCAGCGTCTTCTCTGAGCACGTGCCCAGTGCCACTGGAGGGACAGTAAAAGGTTGCGCTTGCCTACTACTTACTGATGGGTCACAACAAAGAGGAACACCAAGATATTAAAAAGTCAAGTCTTGGTAGAGCATTTCACAAGCTGCATCTCAACAGCTTTACAAAATTCAGTATGGGCTAGAAAACAAGTTCCAGAAATAATTTGTACAAGGACTGCACGGTGTTCATGGTAACGGGGTGGGGACAGAAATCTGGTAGGACCAAAAGGTAAAGAGAAGTGTTGAAGGTAAGATTTGGAACGGGGAGTGGAAGGGGAAGATGAGCTGATGAGTCAGAAGGTAGAGAAGGCTTTTCCTGGTGGTAGGACATGCAGAGAAGGCAGCTCTTGCATTAGTGCTGAGATTGTGGAAGGGGTGAAAGATGCTAGATGGGCAGAGGGAGCAAGGAAGGAGCAGTGCAAGGCCAGTTCCACCCTAGCGCTACTTGTTAATTCCTCCTGCCTTTTTAGTTCTTTAGCAAGAGCAAGTTAAGCTGAAAAACAAACAAAACATGACAAGAACACAAAAGCAGCAGCACACAGTGCAAATAAGCAGTTCTGGGAGGAAAGCAAGCCTTCAGGAGAGGGGACAGAAATACCCCTCAGCCTGCCACTGTTAAGCTAGGCTCCAGCTCAGCCCTGAGCAGCAGGATGTTTTATTCCTTAACACCAGAAATAAACACAACCATACTGGACAGCATCAGCTGCGGGCTCTTCCTAAAACCTGTTCACAAGTTCACCCCAAGGCTCCCAGGAACCTGCCTAACACTCAGCTATCAATTGGCAGTGAAAAACCCTCAGACCTGGCGCCTTTTCTACCCTTCTGGCTGCCTACCCAGAGGCGTCCCACCAAAGAACAGCTTTGTGTGCTGGAAGCAGATCTCAAATGAAGTCTACAACCCAAACACAGTCTGCTGTAGCAGTGTGCAGCATCACCTGGGCCTGAAGTCAGACCCTGGGCGGCCCAGAAATGTTTCTGTCCCTCTTTTCCATCACTCTAAAGACTTCCATCCTCCCCAGAAGATAAAAATCAAGTTGTGTGTGTCCTGCTCCTTGAACAACACTAAAACAAGCTTGAAAGCAGCTTTTGTACCTTTAGTCAATCCAGCAATACCAACTATATGCAACAAAATGAAAAGAAATGTTTTACAGTGAGACCAGCCCATCACAGGAACAAGCTCTGCAGGGATGTGGCAGGGTCCCCATTGCTGGAGCTTTCAAGATGCAGCTGGACAGGGTGCTAAGCTAACCATATCTCAGCTCCCTGTCCCATGTAAGGCTGGACCAGGTGAACCTCTGAGGTCCCTTCCAACCTGGGCTGTTCCATGATTCTATGTATGTACAAACTGGAAGCCAGAGACTCCAGTGAAGGACTGACCCACCTGCAGCTGCTCAGCACTCCTGTCATTTTTCAGGGTAGATGAACTCCCACTTTCTAGGTGATGGCACAAGTATTGGGAACTGCCTCCTCTCTGTTAAACCTGCAAACCATGACTCTACTCCCAGCCTGCTGGGTGTCCGAGCACAGTCAAGTTCTCCTCAGCTGTCTGAAAGACACAGGAGCTGTGGTTATGTACCTTAACCATCAGCTGCTGTAACTGGGAGCATGCCTTCAGACCCCACCCTTCCCAGCTGGGAAGCAGAACACACTAGCCTGGTCCTAGCAGACATCATTCAAACCAACACATTGGTTTTCTTTTTTCTTTGAAGCTGAGTAGCGATGGGATCAGGGAAAAACATGTGACTGGGGTCACAGTAATATCAGCTGAAGTCCTTCAAGTGAAATATTTAACAGCTTTTTAGCAACACTTCTCAAACTCAGGGAGCAAAGCATTTCCCCACCTCATTAATCACCTATTTCTTTTAGAAGAGAACTAGGAGCAGCAGGGACAGACTGAGATGAGGCAGATGATGGCAGTGAGGAGTAGTGTGGGTGACTACTCAAGGAGATGAAAAGAACAATCAGGTTTCCCAGTTGATCTACAAACCTCAGTATAATTAATGCCCAGTGCTATATTAAGGTTTCATAGGTGACAGGGTCACTGGAAGAGAGGAAACAAAAGTTACAACTCCCAGAAGTGCTATCAGACTACACCTTCCGTTTGTGACGAGGAAATGTTTTAACAGCCAAGGATTAAAACTACACATTCAGGAAGCAAAACAGGAGTGTTACAGAAAGCGTCAATGCATGTCTGAGTTGAGACAGGGTTAGCTGCTTCCTAACCCAGCAGTGCCTGCTCCTCTAAGGCTGCTCTGAGCAGCTCCTTCACACCTGCTGTGACCAGCACAACGCTGACGCCGTGGCACTGTTTGGTGCACACACTCCTGTGGCTTTGGCCCCTTCACGGACACAATGCCACACTCCTGGGTGGTGCCAAGATGTTCCTCTGCACTGGTTGATATTAAACTCTCGGTACTTTCGAAAGCAAAACCAATCTACGGAGATCAGAGAGAACTGAACAGATGAATTGCTGTGTCAGAGCCACAGCCCCTCACACAAAAGACTGCAGATCCACGAGGTGACAACAGGAGTTGCAGGGGATGCCCGAACACCGTCAGTACTGACAAAAAAGCTGCACAAACCAAACGATATAAGTGGACTGTAAACCAGTTAACATGTTTCTAGTGCAGGGAGAATGGGAAGTGCTGCATCAGGAAGGTCTCAAACTGAGATCCAGTTCATTTTAGTACATTAGAACAACAACTACAAGGTCTCCAAGTTTCATTGAAAGGCAGCAAAACCTGTTAAACTTCTATTTAACTTCACCATTACCTGCAAAGGTATTAAGTTCTACGTGAGGAAATTAAGTTTGAGTACTGACATTAGAAATTCCACGTGTGATGTGTTGGTGTTAGTGCTTTTAACCCTCTGACACTGCAGGTTATTTGTAAAACAGATTGAAGTGTTTCCGATGTTACTGATCACCTACACGGTAGTTTGCAGGCGGGTGTTACAGCAGTATCTGCCCTGCTGCAAAGGCTAAGGTTTAAAGCAGTTCATTTTTAAAAGACTTAAAAGTCGCAAGTAGCTTTAAAGTTTCAATCCTTTCAAACCCATTTCACATTCTCAAAACAAAGAAATCAAGACAGAGTGCCTTGTTGTTCAGCACTAGTACGACTGACATCAGGCTGAAACAAGGCTCATTTCCTCTTGAAAATCAGATGTCTGACATGACAGACACCTTGTGACCAAATCGTTTTCAGATCTCAAAGCTTATTCAATGTTGCCTAGTGAATAAAATCCTTCAAAGCAGAAGTCAAGTCAATCACAGGCATCTCACTGGTAGATGCCATTGCTTCTCTACTTCCTGAGCACCATCAGAAAGCAAGTTTCAACACCAAGTGTAAATCTCACGGCTGTTTCAAAACCAACACTGTCCGTAGGGTATGTAACTTGACAGCCCTGTGTTGTCCTATACACATTCTTATTTGTTCATCAACTCCATACAAATAACCAAAACTTGTAAGCAAGACCACAGACCTGTGAGATAAAGCTACACATTTTCTTTTGGATGCCAAAACTACCTTAAATGGTGGAACTGTAGTAACACCCAAGTGTATTTGTTCTGTCAACCCTTTTCTGAGTAGGTTTAAAACATTCAAAAGTGCTTTTAAGAAAGAGGACTCACTCGCTTGAAGTCGTTCATATTTGTTGCTTGGACCGGAGTCCCAATGAACGTGAAGTATGTAATTCTTGTTGTTTCTTCATCTCCATGATTGGATTGGACAAACAACTACAGAGAAAAACCAAACACAGGAGTTAAGGTGAACTGTCCATCCCTGCATTAATACACACATCAGGTGCCCACAACGTCTGAACTAACTGAATTCACACTTTTTCCACTTATCAAGGCCTCAGTAACCTTTGGAGAAGCAACTGTCCTCCCATTTTAAATAACAATTATATAGAACACTACTATTTTCCTGGTAGCTTGTTAAAAAACACACACAGCCTGGATTTCCACAGATTCTACTTCTGCCCCAGACCACATTCAGCCAGGAAAAACAGGATCTAAGAAGTCACAGTTCACTGGTCACTGGAATCTGACTTGAAATGCAGGTAAATACCATTTAATCATGTTTGCTGAAGCCCCGCAGACTATTCACGTGTAGTTCACGAATACAGCTTGTGGAATTATGTGTTTTACAGCATGAATACTGGATCTGTGACACCCTGTGAAGTCACCCAGAGCTGGAGGGGAACGCAGCTCTAAACACTTGCCCTACACTTCGAAATCTTTCTGTGACACACCAGATAAGCAGGATGGATTGCTGAGCTGCACCAGCACAGCCATTCCCCCTTCCCAGCGGCTGCCCGTGCTCAGAAGAGCGTGTATGCTCCTACACAAAGGAGGTGTAGGGAGAGCGAGGGTTAAGCACTGCAGAAAGTACTCTGCCAACAGAAGGAAACGGAAGAGCACATCACAGACAGGCTGCTGTCGAACAGAGGTGAGCTGTGCCGTGCTCAAGAGATTCCATCCCAGGTACGATAGATATGCAAAGTTCAAAGAGTGCAGAGAAACAAATGCCACAGAAGCAGCAGTAGTGGAGAGAAGCACCCAACAAATGGGGAAAACCAGCATTAGATATGCTGAGTTACAGCGATCAGAAACTACAGGGAATAGAACTAATAAGCCAGGCAAGTTAAAACTATGCAGCCTGGCAGAGACACTTATCAGTGAAGCGTGAACCTGCTAATACTGCACGGAAGCGTTTTCAGTTACACACGGCAGAAAAGCAGGACACTCTGTGTCATTAGGAACCAACGGAAGGTTTTTATCCGCAGTACGATGCGAGAGCTCCATGACCTGCACCAACAAGCTAGGTGTGGACAAGATGACTGGCCACCTCGTTTTCAGGAAGTCTGACATGGCGAATCCAGGTTTAGCTGGGGAACCAGAGGAGCACTGCTGCAGTGCCCACACACAGGCAGAACACCTCTTTAATCACCTTATCGCTCATCTAGTCTTTACCCACTGTCCTGTCTAAAGCTGACATGGGGTTTTATTAAAGAACAAATACATAACTTGTCAGCACAGCGCTGGAGGATATAAGCCTCTGTGACCAATCTCCACTTCGTCTGGGGGAGGATAAAGCTGGTCACAAAGGTAACTCCAGAGCAGTAACAGACTCAAAGAGGAGTTATCTAGGGTAGAGAGCTCTCTAAAAGACAAAGGTGATGGGATTAAGACCCCTCACAGAGAGCAGGTACTAAGTTTAAAGACATAGCGAGTCCTTCGCTTGCTGCTTAGAGGACTCGGCCATTTCTGCGGTCAGATTCCTGGGGAACAGGACTCCTTGTCTCCAGCTCTTCATCTGAAGACAAGTTCCTTTCCAAAGGTTGGTTAAGCCGCAGGCTGTGTTAACAGCACACTAACAGCGACCCTGACGTCTCAGACCAGGTCAGAAGAGACACACGTGCACGTGGCCCTGTCTCACTTTAAACTCCTGCAATGCTTTTAGCCTAAACACAGCGAGCAGTGGGCAGAGAGGATCTAGGAACACCCATGCTGAAATCAAGCGCGCGGGGTGCTTTAAAAGCCTGGGGAGGTGTCATTCAGCCCGCGCAGAGCTGGGAACAGCAGCTTTACTTACAGTTACACTGTTAACATTCTGAAATTTTACATAGCGAAGCTGGACAATACCATCTTCTTTAATATCATCTGGCGTCAGCTCCAGGGCTTGAGTCGGTTCGCTTCTTTCTGCTTCTTCAAAATCCATGGATCGTGGAAGGTTGATGAAGATCTTTACGTACTTTGGACCCTGCCCTGTGTTCAAAGACAGCAGTGGTGTTCCACTGTTCACCTGCGTCCTCAGGACACTGCCCGAGGAGCCCACATGTATCACAGCCTCTAGACACCGAGGGCAGAGCGAGCTCCCGTAGTTCTGGTATCTTATCTGCCAGTCCTACACCACCACCCCGCGCACTGGCAGACATCCAAAGCTGCACTACTCATCTATGTGTCAGAGACAGAATTCCACCACCAAAAATCCAACAAAAACCTAAACAGAATCGTTTTGCTGTGTCATACAACACCGGAACATCTGATGTAATTTTCTAATGTAAACTGAGTTACCGGGAAAAGTAAGCTACACCTTTCAGGAGCTCTCGCATGAATTCTGGACTTAAATCTAAGTTCCTCTGTGCAGCATATTGAACTATGGTAAATACTTACTTTTGCATCACACCAAAACACCCATGCACGAACTCAGCAACAAATTATCTCATTTGCTTTTCGTGTAATTAATTTACAACAAACGTGCTGAAGCTGCTGAGGATTCTCAGAAGACAAAAAGGTGCCAGGGCCAGCAGTGTCATTTTTAAGAAAATTCAGCTAAACGCGGTCAAAGCTCTGGTTTCAAATACATGATTAAACAGATGCTTCACTCACCGTTATCTGGCCCCTGAAGTTTCATAGAATAAAGCTTGACAGGCTGACTGAAAGCTACAGTAATAAGCAGCTGTGGAGAAGAGAGGTGCTGTTAAATACTGTTTTCTACATTGTGAAAAACAAACCCAGCACAATAATTAACTAGAAGTTGGTCTGAGTGTTGAAATAAAATTCAGTAGTTACCTCACAACATTCCACAGGTGCACCAGTTGGTCACTTTAAAGTATGAGCAAATGCTGCTCTGCTCAGAATTCCTTCCATACATACAGGGATGTGACACTGAAAATGCTACCCCGAGCTCTGTGTGCTCATTTTACTGACATCCTGCCACCATCTCCCACTCTGACTTACACCACCAGAACAATAGGAAGTAGACAAGTTCTTAAAAGCAGGCTTGCAGAGCAGACCATCACTGAAAATACCTCACTTAAAACTATCCACCATACCTGCTCGTCACAGTCCGATTCCAAGTAAGTCGAGTCTTTGCGTAAACAGTTATCGAACCCGTGCTCGTCGCTCTCATTAAGACATTCACAGCCGGCTTTATTGATAAACGGCATCAAATCCATCTGCAAGGGAAAGCAAGAGCGTTGCTGAGGGCACGGTGAGCGTGCCATGAACTCATCTGGGGTTAGTGAGTGCTGGAAGGAATGAAATTCTTCATTCGGCAGCTTAAAATAACAAGACACACAGAACACCTCAGCGGTTCATATCAAAAGACTTTACAAACAAAACCCATGAATCCTGGAGTACTCAGATGGATCCTGCTCATAGCTGAACGACATTTCCCGCTCCATTCCAAATCCTGCCCCCTAGAACACAGGCTGGCCATTCTGGGAATAAGAAGTTGGGTACAGGGAGAACTTCAGACACACTTCTGATAAACAAGACCCTGCACACTCTTCACCATGAACCTGCTTGTTTCACTGCTCAGCTCTTTTGTAAAGGTCCAGTTAAAGCTCCGACCCAGGCTGACCGCTGCCCATACTCCAGGTGTTTCTGCAGGGGCAGAATAACCTGTACCCATTTCCAGATAGCCAGAACTTTCTGCCTGCAACTGAAGTAAACCAAGTCCAATTGAAGCACAGTAAGACAGGCTAAAAATCAAGTCTTCCGTGTCTTAAGGCCTGAAGTATCAACCTCTCACACTGTAACAACACAAACTCCAGCTCAATGTACAGTCACAGAACAGTCCAGACATAAGACACTAAAGGAACTTCTAGGTGACAACCCAAAATACCCTTCTTAAAGGCAGCGATTAGGTCCTACAGGATGATGTTTCACTCCTGAAGAGCACACACTGGCCTGGAAATTGCTGCGTGCAACAGCTCAGGCTACAGCTTGACAGTACAAACAGGATCCACAAACAGGCTGCTGAGAGCACAACAACCCATTTCCTGCATGTCACTGCCCCGGCTCCTGCAACAGTGTCATTCTGAGAATAAACCCAAAAACCTTACCCCCTCCCGACAGCCAAAGGAAGGCTCAGCTCACAACTCACGTGCTCAGTAGGTCAAGGTAAGAAGAGAAGGTGCCTGGAGCCAACATCAGCCCAGTTCAGGTCAATAAAACAGCATTCCAAACTACCACTTAGAGGTCAAATGGGCTGCCACAACCTGAAAACACTCAGGACTTGATCCACAGGATAAGACACCACCTCCTACAGGGTTAACTTCTAACAGAAGATGGTGCAGTCACCTCAGAACCAACCTAAGCATGCAGAGCTGAACTGGCCACTCGAATGACTCTCAGCATGATCAGGGCTTCAAATCGAACAAGCTGATCCTCTGGCGTTTGACATTCCTGTAGGTCCAAAGAGGATTTCCCAGAAATTGCAAATGTCAGCATTTACACACCAAGTGAAGCAGAGCAGTTAGAAAGTAGCTGAACTGCTGGGGATCCCAGTGACTTGTGCCCTCCCTCGCAGTGTGCTGAAGTGAGAAACACTCAGCCAGATTGGCACTCCGCTCCCACCTGCCTGCTGGGATCCAGCTGGCTGCAAGTTTAAAACACTGAACTCCAAACACCTGCCTTGGCATTTAACACCACCATTCCCAGCCTACAGATCCTTGTCAGTTCTACATTTAACATGTTACATTTGCTACAGCAAAACAACGTGCACACCACCACAACCAGCTCAGCACCAGCCTGGGGTGCATGTCTGCAGTGAAATGGGATACACCATGTAACCAGCTGCTTCCGCATTTCTGGTAGAATGCTAGACAATGTCACTGAAGGAGTAACATTACACTGAGGGCTGTCTGGAGAACACCACCTAAGCCAGCAGCTCCAGGAAAGCATTTAGTCACATTAGAGCACTCACTGACACGTGTTTGCTCGTACAGCTGTCAGGTTTACGATCTGCAATGCTCAACTGCCATGAGGTAACACGCAAAACACTGTGATCATGATTCCTGGAGAGCACCAGGACTTCTCAGCAGACTGCTGCTCCCTCACTGACATTTTGGCCAAAGATTCCCATGTTCCCACAAAGTTCTGATTTTCCTAGAAGATGCAGGGAAATCACGCAGCAATAAAGACCTGACCTGCTCATGAACACCCATTTTTAAATTATTTGGAAGAAAATGGCAAACTTAAATATCTCGTGAGGTGTTTATATCCTGACACCCTCCCAAAGTCATCCTGTTTTCAGGGCCAGCTGCTATAGAGGAAGGTGGAGCTGAACTGTTATGAAGGTTAATTCCTTTGGCAACAGAATCTCTTCCTTTGTTGTTTTTTTTTTTAAGAGATGACATAAAGAGGATTAAAGGAAGGACAGAGAGCAAGAACAAGAAAGGGAAACCCTAAATGAACCCACCACCACATAAACAGAGAGGATTTCTTAAAGAGCAACCAGAGCAATTTTTCCAACATTTTTGATGACCGTGTCCAACACCGTCTTTTCCCATGGGCAGTTTTACCCTTTAAAATACGTTTTGGGGAGGCAGATTGAGATGTCTGAGGAGAAAAAGCAACTGCAGGAAAAAGTTCATCATCAAACAGGAAATTCATTATTTTAATGACTAAGGGCTATGTGGGGAGATTTTTCTTAAACCATTTTACAACTCTATGGCCACAAGTATCAGATTTGGACACAGTCCCTTTTGCAGCCACCTGGCACTGGCAGTTTTGCTTGCAGCAGCAGTATTTGACTTGGAGCATGTTTAGAAAGCAACAGCTATTTTGTAAACACTCAGGTTACACAAGCATTTGAAAAGCTCTGTGAGGAGATGCATACATATCCTTTGGGGATATCTGTATCTTCGCTGTTCCCAGGATCGTTCTCCAGGTGCTGTTTGATTTTTTCTTCTAAGCCAACAGCATCTGCTCCTTGATACTGGTCAATTCGCACTTTGTTTCGGAAGAACAGGAACGTGGGTGTTGCCGATATGTTATTGGTAGCAGCTGTTCCCTGGAAGGCATAAAGCAGTCACAGTGTTACCTCCCAGTGCATTACCAACACGAGACAGACACATCAGCTCACTTCACCTCGGTGTGAATGCACGCACCGGACATTCATCAAGCTACAGCACCCCCACCACCACTGACAACATGTGAGTTTATAAACAGCGTTAACTCACACAGCAATTTTAGTTTCAACCCTTCAGATGCCGCCAATCCTTTACACACTTGGGCACTCTCTGAAGGGGCTTCGCACTGGTGATAGGTTTGTGGGAACACCATACAAGTCCTATCGCTCACTGGCTTTCGGAGTGGAGGACAGCTGAATGCAACACCTTCGCTTCACAACTCTTCCCACCTGCACTCCTTCCTCTCCAGAGCCACAACCACATGCTCCCAGGAGCTGCAGCCTGCTGCTGGGGAAGGTGAATTCCGGCCGGTTTCCCCTGGTGTTCATAGCTGTGCACCCACAGCAGTGCTCTCAAAACTTTCCAGAACTTAGCGTTATTTGCAAACATCGTTACCACTTGGATGGTCATCACTCTCCATTACAATTTGTGGTAAGTCAAGACACTTCAACATCCCATTGTTAATTGCTGTTAACAACCCCGAAGTCCATCAGGAGCTCACCTAGAGCACTGCTGAGTTAAAAACAGTTGAGTAGTGCTTGAGAGGGATCTAGGCCCACTAATCATATTGATTTATTGCATTTTTTTGCTCCATAAATACACCAGTATTTGTTTGCAAAGACTCTTTTTCATTCACACCAGCACTATCTTCTACATTGAGCAGTACCATCCCGACAGCACGAGCAGCAGGAACTGCTGAAATGTCTGTATACTGCTCAAAGGAAGGACACCACAGCAGTGACTGCACGAACACTTCTCTAAATGACAGCACTGTTTGGTCACATCTTTGTGCATATCCTCATTTTGGCTGTTTGTGACTCACCAACCAAGTCAACAGCCACAGCATTCTCCTCTTGGCACCCTGTCTGAACAGTTTCTCTTCAGGTTTCCCATTCACCACATTACTTGCCCTTTTTCTCACAACTGAGAAGATGTTTTTGAATACCAACCTGGCACTGATGCACATCGACTTCCAAAAACATTGCCTGGGGGTATTTGTTACTCAGCGCATTGAAAGCTGGGGCTATCCTTAAACAAGGGCCACACCTGTGAAAACACCACACAGTTTAACTTCACTCAGGCCTGTCATGAAACCCCCTGCCCCAAACCCAACGAGCACACTCCCGTTCTTACTGATACCCTTGGCACCTGTAAAAATAGCCCTCCTACCTGGCTGGCAGATGGTGAGCAGCCCTGGTGATACAATTAGGAATGACTTTTAGAAACACATCATGAAGTGTTAATTCCCACTTCCTCAGGCAGCCTCAGTGTCACATGATAGCCTCACCTGCTCATTAATATTTCCTATCTAAGGGGTTTTTAACAAAGCCAAAGTCCTGCTAACTGAAATGGCATGGGAGAGAGCAAAGCCTGCTTTCCCTGGAACCACAAAAACCCCCACTCTGAGCAGAGAGCCAACACTAGCACTCCACATTACCTCCTAGGAAAAAATGGCATCGACACTAAAATCTACTTGTGACTTTAAACACTTAACCATAATGATGTATCAAACCCTCAGCAGAAGCAATAACATTCTTACTACAGTAATCACCGCTTACTACAACTGTAACCTGTCACCACCTCCCTGGTGGAACACAGCTGACTTCTGCTGATTCCACTGTGCCACCTCAGCTGTACAGATTTGTTAATTATACCTTGGCCAGCATACAGAGACCATACAGATTCAACTGTTCCTGCAAAGGGATGTCCTCACAACGCAGCCTGCTGGGAAAGCAGCATTTCAGCGGCAAAACAGGAAAACACAACACAAAACCAAGCAGAACCTCCCTGCAGCAGCATATCACCACTGGCCTTATCCGAGCTGGGGAGCTCTGCCGACACATAGAGCTGTAGAACAGCGCAGGCGAGAGCCGCCCCACCTTCCCTGCTCGCTCTTCACAGAGAGAGGTGTAGCACAGGAAATTCTGTATGGTAACAGGCCAAGCCATGAACCTCACTGGAACCTGACCTGCTGGCTTGTCTGCAGCCAAACCACCTGCCTGGGCACTGTATTTCTGAGATCCCCAACACTCTGCAGTTACAGGTGTAAAACCCCACCCAAGCCCGTAACTAATCAGCAGCAATCGGACATCAGAGACATGTGGATCGATGCTTTTCTCAGCTACAGTCAGCGATTCCTCTGGCCTCTCCTGAGCAGAGCATCTTT
Source organism: Bucorvus abyssinicus (assembly GCA_009769605.1). Lineage (NCBI taxonomy): Eukaryota > Metazoa > Chordata > Aves > Bucerotiformes > Bucorvidae > Bucorvus > Bucorvus abyssinicus. The sequence continues at coordinate 1,399,272 of CM020063.1, forward strand.
CACATTAGGCCCGAAGTCTCTGGAGCTCCAAACAGCCACTGGAGGTGGGACGGTTCAACAGCACATTTCAGTAAGGGGCGGAAAGGTGGAAGATGACAGGCACTGAAACCCTGGGTTCTGACAATAATCAGGTGCCCTGAGACCCCCAGCACTATCGCTGCTCTCCCTAATTCCACCCTCCGGGTGAGTCGGGCCCAGCTCCCGCCCTCTGTCGCCTCAGCGGGGACAGGCCGCGGCGGCGGCGGGAGGGGAGGAGGCTGGGGGCAGAGGCGGCTCCCCGCACCGCCTCTGCCCCCCGTGAAAGGACCCGTGAACCCGCCTCCCGCCCTCACTCACCCCCTCATGGTGAACTTCACCACGGCCAGGCGGGAGCCGGCAGCGCTGAGCTCAGGCTGGAACTCGGTGTCGTTCGCGATCACCTTCACGCCCACCATCCTCGCCTGAGGAACGGCGGCGGTGGCGGTGCCGGCCTGTTATGTGCAGCGTCACGGCGGGAAGGGGCAGCCCGGCATGCACCGCTCGGCCGAGGGCGCAGGCGCGCCCGCCACGCCGCTCCCAGACCGGACGCTCCGGGCCGACATCTTGAAGGCGGGGCGCTCTCGCGAGAGGCGCCATTTTGGGAGAGGGCAGCGAGCGAGCCAGTGAAGGCGCCGACGGGCCGTCAGCCATTTTAGTTAGGGGCAAGCGCGGTGGATGGTGGGAGGCAGGGTGCGCCATCTTGGATTGGGGCAGACATGGCGGGAGGTGGCTGAGGAGGAGGAGGAAGGCGGCGGGTAAAGCTTTGTAGGTACCGCGGCTTCAGAGCCTGGCAAGGAGCTGGACGCCATCCCCTCCTCAAGAACGAGGAGGTGGCCCCACGCTCAGCCTTCCTGTGCCAGGGCCTACAGTGATGCTGTGGCTAGGGCTGGTTCTAGAAATGCAGGGACTCAACCCAAGGCCTGTTTTGTCCCGCGAGGCTTCTGCCTCCCTCTGTTTCGGTTCTTGTTAACAAGTCTTCCTGCTCCGCCGTGGTGGTTGAGGAGAGGAGCAGCACCCTGCCCAAGGCCAGCGGCTGGAGCTGCCTCTGAGGCTGCCAGTGCCAGCGGTACAAACCAGTGAAGGGGCTGAGCTGGTTCTCTAGACCCCCCCATCCCACCTCGTGGGGATGACACTTCTCTTTTAGAGACAGAAAGCACTTGTTTTTCAGTTTCCGGAGACTACGGGGTCTTTACACAGCAAGGTGAGTGGGATAACAACTGGAAAAATTCGGGGGCTTGAATGCTCAGACGCAGCAAGGGGAAAAACAAAGAGGGATTAGCGAAATGTCAGTGTTAACCGCTGTATTCTGTTCCAGGATAAACTAAATAAACCCAGAAATGAAGCCCAGCGCTCTCCCCGCCCGGTTTGCGGTGTCATGACTGACAACGCGCCTCACACCCCCCGCACCGGCTTTTGCCCGACCTCCCCCTCGGGCCGGCGCCAGAGAACAGCGTTCCTCACGCTCGGAGCCCGCCGCGCTCCGCGGCACTGCCTGGCAGCTGCTGCCCGTTACGAAGCCCGCAATAATCGCTAAACCGACGTTAATTCCTCCCGGCTCTCCCCTCGGTTTCCTAGAGAGCTCTGAGCAGGGGCCCTTCGGCTAGGCCGGGGACCGGCTTTCCCCCAGCGGGGCCAACTGCCGCGGGCTGAGGCCGAGGGGAACCCGCTCCGCCGCTGCTGACCGCCCCCCGGGCACCGCTCATTCGCCCGGCCCCAGCGAAGGGGACAGCCCCGCCCGGGAACCGCCCGCCCCGCCGCCGCCGCAAAGCGAGGCCGCTCCGCCGCGCGGTTTCCACGGCGACGCCGCTGCCCCATCGTGCCGTCAGTCACGGCGGCCGGCGGCTTTGCGACAGTGGCGGCCGGAGCCGCGGCAGCCGGCGGTGTCAGCTGCTTCGCCGCACCGGCCGCGGGGGCGGGGACGCGGCGCCCGGGGACCCTCCGCACCGCCCCACCGGGGACAGGTGAGTACCCGCCGGCTGCCGGCTACCTTCGGGCCCAGGGCAGCCTACCCGCGGGCGGTGCCGGTGCTCGGCGGGGCTCGCTGCCGGCTCCCTGCGCTGCCCCGGCGGCCCTCGGGCCCCGCCGTGTCGTGCGGGAGGCGGGCGCGGTGGCGGCGGTACCGCCTGCCTGGGGGCTGTGGCAGCCTTCACCCGCGGCGGGGGATGCCGCGGCAGCGGCGGCAGGTGGCGGCCCCGCGGCGGCCTGCGGGCTCCCAGAGCGCGCCCGCGGCGTGAGCGGGGGCGGAGCGGGCCTGGCCGCAGGACCCGGCGTGCCCTCCCCGGCGGAAACGGTAAAGAAAAGGGGGTGTCGTGCGCTGGGAGAAGGGGTCAGGCACGGCGGGGAAGGGACGCCCGCGTTCCGCTCCCCGGCCCTGCGGCAGGAGGCTCGGGTGGCTTCTCCTGCGCCGGTAAGGCCAGGTACGGCGTCGCCACCGCAACGCTTGCGGGTCTCGGGCTTGTGCTTTCGCCGCAGTTCACCCCAGAACGCCCCAGCGGCCTGCGCGCAGCCCGGCCTTGCGCTGCTCTGGAATGCCGGGCATGTGTCACGGGAGTCGGTGACGAGTGACCGGCTGGTTAGTAATGGGATGGTGAGCCCCGTTAACGGGAAGCTGCCTAAGGAGCGGCTCTTCGTGCAGGAATTGTCCTTGGTAGGAGCTTGAATTACTCTTAATGCCAGATTGTTGTGAATGGTGGCCTCTCCAGTCTGTTTTCTTTTCCCGTGACAGCCGTGGTACTGTTGGTGACTGGAGATATGGTCTGGAGTTCGCTCTGCAGCCGCTCCGGATAACTGTCCTTCGTGTGAGCATGACCATTGGGAACAAGAAAATATCTGTGGACTTAATGTGTTGTCAAATTAAGTGTCAGAAAAGCCTGCAAATGGCTTCCAAAGGTATCCTCTAACTGGAATGAAGGACTTACAGTCCCAGGGTGTTATTTTCTTCTCTCTCTCCATTGATAACCTTCTGCATGTCCAGGGAGGGGGCTTTGGGACAAACTATCTTACCTCACATTGTTAAATCCTTCTGGAGCAGACTTGTGTGGTCGTTCAGCTGAGGCAAATAATGATCTGCCATGGGATTGTTGCTGTTGTCACCCATGCCAAAAGGCAGAGGAAGAGCTTGGGTAGAAACTAGTTACCAGTCAGTTTCTGGTTTAGAACCAGGTTTGTGTTTGTGCATTTCCCTTTGGTCTGGGGTGTGTTGGGAAAGGTTGGCAGTGACTTTTATGATCTTTTCCTTCAGGTGGCTCTAATGGCTGATTCCAGGGCCCCCTGACTTGTCTCCAGGTGCCTGGAATACAGCTATATATTATTTGAAGCTGTTTGGAGAGAGCTGCTCAGATAAATCCACTTAGGGGGCCCAGAGGTACTGGCTGCATGGTGTTGGAGAGGAGCTCCTGGTGAAGGGTAAAGCAAAGGAGATGTGAGGTGCTGAGGGTTGAACCAACAAAGTCTGTGGGGATAAAAGAAGGCCGGTTAACTTTTAATCCTTGATCAGCATAACAAGAAGGAGGGTCTGGTTTGTTAGTCATCCTTACCCAGCTGGAAATTACCTTCTGCCTTCAGGTGAACTTCAGTGTGGCCTGATGGCTCTGACCAAGCTCCAGACAGCAGGTTAGCTCTCTGCTGCAGGTACGCATGGCTCTGTTTGGAGGAGCAGGGCTGGTGAGCTCAGCGGGAGAGTTCACAGCAGTCAGACTATGTGCTGGGTTCACCAAATCGAGGCCTTTGGGAAGTCCTTGCGCCTCTTGGTCTCGTAGGAGACCTTGGTTCTCCTCCGTGGCTGCTGGGTTGGGTTTGTGGGTGTTGGAAGGAGCCCAGCTGAGGATCAGAGTGGATGTGGGCCAGAAGGACATGCTGTGATCAGGAGAGAGTATAAAGGTACCCTCATCCTTCTCCGTGTTTTGTACTTGGCGCTTCTCGAACGCAAGCTGCAACGGTGCTGATTTTTGCATGTGTCCTGTCATTTGAACGCAGTTTCATCGATTAATGACAGGTTAAGGAAGGAAAAGTATTTTGCATTTGATCCCTTTGTAGTGATTCAGAACTAATCCCAAAAGACTGCAAATTGCAGACAGACCTTCAGAAACAAGCAGGATTTAATTGGCACCGCAGACTTCACTGAGCATTGGTACTTAATAACAGAATTGTGTATTGATTCACCGTCTGTTTAAAGAAACATGCAATTGTCTGGAGGTGTTAGTTCTGAGAGTGAAAGACTTCTGCAGCTCTGGGTAGAGTACTTGATGTTCTTCTCCCCAGCTCGTTAGTGCTGCTTCTCCATCCCCAAGTACTGAATGGAAAAGGTCATTTGTAATTAGATTTTGAATTGGCAGATTTGTGTAAGAGGCATTGGGTTGGTCAGGTGGAAGCCGTGACCATGCAATGCCCATAGGTTCATCCTGCTGTCAGGGATGACAGGGTCTCTGCTTACTGGTGGCAAATCGGAAAAAGAACAGAATTGAAATTCTGCTGAAAACACAGAGAAATGGTGTTAACACATGGTAACGTGGACAGGGAAGGGAGTGAAATGTACAGGTGGAAGAAGACCTGGGGGCTTTTTTGCCTGTCTGCTGCTGCCACTTGGGAAGATAAAAGCACATGCAGAAACCGGATGGACAGGAATGCTAATCGTGTTCTAAAATACTGGAGTTAGTTTCCAAGGGTGAGCTGTGGCAGAAGGTAACAACCCTGATGACAAGGGCGCGCAGTCCTGCTGTGGTTTGCGTGCAGAATCTTCTTGGTTAGGCGTTACTCTCATTGGCCACATAGGAGGTTTAGTTTGTGTGACGGATGAGGCAGAGGACCAGGACAGTTACCTGACTTTGCCCTTAATCTGTTCCAGAAGCAGTTGTTATAAAGCTCTCTGACCTTGGCCGTTACACCCCGTACATCCTACCTGGTCATTCCCCTCATCACACGGAACAAGGATCTACTGGTAACGTCAGACGCTTCTGGGCATCTGCCTGTGGGTTTGAACTGACTTGTGTGTTTTCTGACTGTCATGTGCTTTGGTGAGTTGGCTGTGACTAGTTCAGCGTAGCTTACTAGTCCTGGAAGTGCTAGTTGGTGTTGAGAAGCCGGGGGTTTGATAAAGATGTTTATGTAATAGGTTGTACTTAAGACATCGGTTTGATGGCTCTAATACGAATTTATCCAAGATTATGAAATTGCCCTTAGTGCCAGCCTTAAGCAGGGCAGACGAAACAGTCACTTGATGATTCTGCCAGACCAGCATATTATTTTTAATTCTGGTTGGATCATCTGCTGCTCTGAAGAATCACACTCTCCAAATACAACGAACAGAACTGAGCTGTACGTGTCCCTGACTCTCCCTGCGTTGCATTTTGACCATGTAGTGGGCCTGGTGACAGAACCACGAGAAAGGCTGAGGTACTCAGTGCCGTTTTGGCCTTGGTTTGGCCACGTACGCCCCTGCACGTGGATGCTTCTGTGCACACACACCCCCACGGACATGCAACTCCACCAGCTCGGTTTTTTTTACTGGGCATTTGGAGGAAGGAACTGGGATTCTGACACTGGTGGAAGTGTTAGGGAAAGCTTCCCAATTCTGCTGAAGACAGCGGGGTGTTAAGCAGGAAGAACTCGATTTAAACTGGAAAATGGAGCCATCAAAGTTCCAGTTCCCTTTTCTGCAAAAATAGTTCATTCTAGAAGGGACCTACCCAGAAGTGGGATTTCAGGCGCCCTGACTCACCGCAGGCTGTTTGCCCGTTTGTCAATGGTCCAGTGTTTATTCGCTGCTGTAGTTTGTCATCATTGATGTCAAAAATCTATCGATCGCTTGCAGACAGTGGTGAGTTTGGGGTTTGGCCGGAGCTGTGTTCCGTGTTCGCCGGCGAGAGAGAAGGGGGCTCCGTGTCGGTCGAATTCCTCAGGGCTTACCATGAGCTTGTGGTACTGGCTGAAAAGGAAGTTTCTGATGAAGGCCTTGCGGTACCATAATAAAAAACTAGAAGGCAAGAGGTAGTCTTTCTTTTTGATATGAAATATTCTGAGAAAGCTGTCCCTCATAGGTGTGAGGTTTGAAATGTGAATGTGCCTTTAGAAAGTGTTTTGCTGTTAATGTTTTCAGTGCTTTCTCTCGTTTTTCTGCATGGAAAGTAGAAACTACGTTATCTGTGCCAATACTTCTGTGTGCCGTGATGTCCTTTGAAAATGCAGGTGAAGTATGTGTTTGTAGTGCTGTCAATTTTGAAGTTTTTAGAAATGGTTTGGAAGAGCATTAAACAGGCTGCAGAATTTCAAGGGATGGTTTTGTGCCCTGGAAGGGGAGCTTCTGCATGCGTTCAGAAGGGCAGCCGTTTGCCTCTCGGAACAACCAGGTGACATGTAGGTACTGTGGCTCGGTCCCTGAACGGTGAGTGGTAGGAATCGAAAGACTTGAGAAGAGATTTTTTTTTTTTTAATATTGCTTATCAGCAGTTTTACTCCTCGATTTTTCAACTCTGAAGTTATTGATGGATTGCTTTATTATTCAGTAAACCTTAGTGCAGAGGTTGCACTGATGATCAAATGCCATTTATTGTCGTGAAGAAACCCCTCGGGGGAAGCGTGGTCACACCAGTACCTTGGAGCTGCTGCTGACCAGCGTGTCTCCGGTCAGGAGCGAGAGGATTCTGCAAGTGTGGGACCCGTGTTGGGGCTGCGCTGGTGGCATCTCTCGGGGTTAATGCGGGCAGGTTTGCATTTTGAGTGCCCAGCAGTGGAGCTTCTCGCAGGTAGCAGGGGAGGAACGCTTCGTAAAGAACGTTGGGATTGGTGTTCAGGGGCTTTAATATGTATAATGCAGAGACATTTCCGTCTCTCCCCACCTTTCCTAGGGTGTTCTTTGCTTTCTTTCATTACAGAAACTGGGCGGTAAAGGAGTTAAATGGGTGGTTTTGCTTGGTTTGTTTGGTGATTTTTGTTGTTGCTTATGATTGCATTTTTTTCTGTTACATCCCAATGCTTCATTTCTGGTTTTCACTAGATTTTTGTGGGTTTTCACCCTAAATCAAGTATCTTTAGAATCGCAGCTCTGAGTAAGGTCACCATATTCTTTAAAATTTTTTGATTATTTTACGGTTCTCTATTGTGATCATCCAGACAGAACAATTGATCTGCCATTGCGTAACAATTAACACTACATTTACGGGCAGGTTTGACAGCTGCTGATTCCAGAGTAGCTTTTGGAATGGTGCAGTTGGTGCAATGCTCGATTGCTGGTCTTTATTTGTACTTACTCATCAAGTAGTTGTTAATAAAGGTAGTGCAAGATGCAAGAAAAGAGTTGGCATGAAATGGCACTTCAGTCAGTGAAATTCCTGGGTTTATGATACAGAATTTGTGCAGAGCCCTAATGCACCTCTGGCTTCTCAGAGAGCTGAGGCTCTGTACGTCCTGGAGCTGTCTCACAGGTTGTAATACTTAGCCATTCAGGATGCTGCTCTTGGTGTCTTCCCTTCCCCCATTTTTCCGTGTACATTGTCCCATTCAGTGTCTCTGGCTGCAGTGGCTGGTCACACTAGGAGCATAGGCAGCATTTGTCAAAACTAATGAAAAATGGCTTTCTTGTAGAAATGGAGCTGTGATTTTTTCACAGATGAGAGATGATGTTAATCTATGTGGAACCCCCTGCAATAAAACCCAGTGTTTCGAAATAGGAGGTGGTTTTGATGCAGAAGTGCCCCTGGGAACGGCCAGGGTGATGTCAGACCAAAAGGTCCTGTTCGTGGCTGGTGCCAGCGCCATCTCTGGGGGTGCCCCTGAGTCTGTCTTCTCCTTTAGGGGAGGCATTAAACCTTGCATGGTGGTTCTCAGTGGAATTGAAGGTGATTTGATTCAGTTTGTGCCTCTTACATGGAAATGCGGCGCTCCCGCTGATGAAGGGCAGGCAGGATTCTTCGGTGGTGCTGAGCTGGGCGGTGGCTGGGCAGGGGCCGGCACAGCTCCACTCGTGTGCTGGTTAGCACCTTCTCACCATGGCTGTTGCCGGTCGGAGTCTCCTGGGGACGCAGAGGGGACCTGTGGCTGCAGTGGGCCGTGGGGTTGTGGTGAGCCTGACCTGCACTCAGCATGACCTTTATTTTTGTCATCAGTTGGAATTTTCTCCCCCTCTTCCAAAGTGCCGTAAAATAGGTTTACTTATCTGTAGACAAGTGCAAATCCTGTGGGTCACTCAAGCTAGAAGAGTGTATATGCGTCTGTGGAAAGACAGGGAAATGGGCACCTTTATTAAATACTTGTGCAGCGAATCCTGCCTGTGCGGGGTGTTCATACTCCTCTAAATCAGAATTCCGCTCTGGTTCGAGCTGTGGTAAGTTCAGAACGTAAACCTCCACAAGATAGCACATAAGGAGCATTTGTTTATTTATTGAACACAATCGTTCCACCCATTCATCGCAAAACTCTCCAAGCAGTAACTTGCCATAACTCAAACTTTCACCACAGCAAAGTGGAGTCACTCCTACAACCCTGTTGGAATCCAGAGTAAGAGACCACTAAGAAACCGGCAGTCCTCACCTCTTTCCTCTGCTTGGTGGTCACAGGTGCCGTTTTCCTGGTGTTTCAGTGGCAGTAACTGGAGCGGATCATGCCTGTGTCATGTATAAACTCCCCACCAGTGAGCTGCAAACTCGACAGTTGAACTTGAGTTTCGCTCAAGCGAACTCAGGTCCAGGGGCCCGACGTTAGAAAGAGTGGAAGTGGTTGGCAAGTGCCGAGTGTTACCAACCAAAACAGGGGTTTGTTTTGGGCTTTAAATCTTGTGCAGATACTCCGGGCTGTTTTCTGTCACTGCAGCCGGAGTTTCTGTGTGTCTGCTCTCTCTCTGAAGCCATGATTCAAACACCTTTGTTGCCCTCTCTTTTCCAGTCACCGAGAAAATTTTGGCTTTGTGACAGATAAAAATTTCCCCGTGTTGTTTGTGCCAATAGACTCAGGAGATAATAGATGTTGCTGTGAAGATTGTGCGGCATCTCTTGCTTGTGGGGAGTGGCCAGAACCTAGTCCATATGGCAACTCATGGAGATGGCAGCTACCGTCAGGTATTAAAGTAAGCCCATCTAGAGCTGCTGTAGCTCCTCAGCAGCTCCTGGCTGATCCGTGCTCTCTAGAATGAAGGAATGGCATTAACCCTGAAAATGTTTTCTGCCTCTGATTTCCCCTAATGCAGGATACGACATGCTCGAACATAAATACTCCTTTGAGAAAGCGATGGCAGCGTGGCGCTGGTCTAACAGAGCAGGGGGTTTGAAAGGCGCGTGGTGGTCTGTAGGAACCTCCAGAGTCCCCTTTTGACTGAAGGCTGTTGCATCTGTGCATGGGATGAACTCTGCTGTGGGCACACTGCTGCAGCCCCGGGGCTTACCGCGCTTGTACTTCACAGTTAGTCTAAAAAGAGGGATTTTGGCAGAAGTACCTGCATGCATGGGGCCAGGGTACCTCTTTGGGTAGGGAAATGCCTCTTTGAGAGGTGTTGTTAGCTGAACATGTAAGAAATGAGAACGGGGAAGTTCTAGTGCTAGCGCGGGTCACTGTCTCTTTGCAGTGACCGCTAGTGACTGTGCTGCTCTTGAATGAAACGGTGGTGAAGGCACCTCAGGCTCGTTTTTTGGGGTCAAGAACTTGCCCAGTGCAGGAGCGGCAGAGCTGCTGAGGCGTAACCTTCGTGATCTCGATTCCCTCGACAGGCGCGACAGCAGAATGGCAGGGAACAGCCTGGTGCTGCCCATCGTGCTGTGGGGCCGCAGAGCCCCCACGCACTGCATATCCACCCTGCTGCTCATGGAGGACGCCTCCATGATCGTCACCGGCTGCCACGACGGACAGATCTGTCTCTGGGACCTTTCGCTGGATTTAGAGGTAAGACTGAAGTCTGTGTAATCTGGATTTTGTTTGTGTTTAAAGCAAAGCATTAGCGCTGTTGCCAGTGTGATTTTATTCTTCAGTGTTATAGCATCCATTCTGGTCTGCGGTTCCTTCTATGCCCCGCTCACTTGTCCATCTGTCCTTCCTCCTCTCAGGAGGCCGAAATTGATGCTCCGTGCTTCCCATAGTGAATACTTCTAATTAGGAAGAGCTGGGTTTGCTCTTAAACTTTGTTGCTGCTCTGGCAGTAATTTTTTTAGGTAGTCGCTCCCTCTCTTCTGGAGCTGCTCTCAACTAGTGGTTACTTTCAAGTTTAGCTGCTTCATACCGTTCTGTGAAAACAGACCCCTGGGATCAGAGGATTGTACCTAGGAAACTTTTAAAGGTTATTATTTTATCTAGCCGTTCTTTCCGTGAAAACTGAAAGAGAAAAAAAGGCTGATAGCGTAGGTAAAGGTTGACAATTAATTGTTTTAGGCCTTTCAAGATGGTGTATCTGCTGCTGTGCTGATTGTGTGTCTGTATGTTAACACATACCTGTGTGCAGTACCTAAGGTGGAAATCTGGGTGCGTCTGTGGTGGGTCAGTAGCAGGGCCTGTGTTACTCTGATGTCACGTTTTGTCTCCCTGGTTCCAGATTAACCCCAGAGCTCTGCTGTTTGGTCATACAGCCTCCATTACTTGTTTAGCCAAGGCCTCTGCTTCCAGTGAAAAGCAGTACATAGTGAGCGCCTCCGAGAGCGGGTGAGTGCCCCCAGCATCTATCCATACGCAAGCGGTTAAAGAGCGGAGGCTGAGGCTAGGGGAGAGATCGGGTTCTTCGTACACGGCATTTTTTCCTCAGTACAATGTCTATAGGTGTTCCAAGGGCTGGGACTTCTCCACTGCGGATACTGGATATGGCGTGAGGTTCATGTCCCAAAAGGAGCACAGGGCAGAGCCCCGGTCTCAGAGCGCTTCCTCCAGTATGTCCTGTACCGGCGGCAGGATGCTGCCCCGGTGTGTGTGGAGCACTGGGTGGGACGTTGTGGCCTTCAGTCAAGGCCCTTCTGTGCTTTCTGTCACCTCTTCACTTGTGGAGTTTGTTAGAGATCCATATTTTGCTCCTTTTGCTCTGCTCAGCCAGGATCTGATTCTGAGGAAAGGCTAGAGTTGTGGTGGAAACGTGTACAACACGTGTTGTAAAACGGGGCATCCTGGCACACGATTCATCCGTGTGTCTGCTGCGGAGTTTGATTTTTATCCTGGAGATAAATACCTCAGCAAGTTCATCTGTTGTTTCAAACTGTTTTATTTACTAATCAGGGCAACTCTTTAGAGAGTGGTGGGGGAAGGATTTCTCATGCAATTGATGTTATTGGGGATTGCAGTCAGGTAATTGAAAGGAAAAAAAGTCATCCTGTGTAATTTTTAAATAAAATGCGCTTTGTACACTCACATTTTAGCCCAGATGTTTGGGCTAATTTACTGAAAAGCTACACAATGTGATAAATTACAGGTCAAAGCTTTGGGGCCAACCAGTTTTGTCATTCTGAACTCACACACGTTAATTCCCCCCACCTCTTCTTCCCACCCTCTGCCTCAGGCGAGTACCAGATCTTCAGTAACCGCCTGTCCTCTCCTGGGAGGGTGCTTTCAGCTGGCTGAGTAACCTGTGCTGCTGTGCTTTTACACTGCAGTTTTCTTGCTGTTCCCCTGCCATGGAGCGCTTTTCCCATGCCCTGGCGTATAGCTGGTGTCGGGGTCAGTGTGGCCAGCACGGGAAGAGAGCCCGGTAAACTGGGCTGGCCGAGACAGCTTCCAGAACTTTCTCAGGAGCTCTTCAAGGCTGCTCAGCAGCTTATCAGAGCAGGCAGCAAGGCCAGGCCAGCCCCCTCGAGCAGGGAGGAGGCTCTGCCTGTGTCCTCATATCTACAGGCAGGCTCTGGCTGAGTTGCAATTACAATGTGGTATTCCTTCTCAAAGCGCTGGAGACTTCGCGCTCTGAGATTTCGTGTGGCGGGCGCGTGTGATTTGTTTGTAAAACGTGTCTTTCCACTCACCTTTTCCAAGTGAGCTTTGAGAAGTTAACACTGCCAACTCATCTGGCCTTCGCTAGGCAGAGTAATGTGGAAGACTGCGCTGTTTTCCGTGTGGTTTTAATCTGTCTTTTCTATTTTAGGGAGATGTGTCTGTGGGACGTGAATGATGGGAGGTGCATAGAGTTCACTAAACTAGCCTGTACACATACTGGCATACAGGTTAGTACTGGAGTGCTTCAGAGCAATGCATGGGAACTGTAGACCAGGTACCACAGCCAGGCTGTCTGGTTTTTCTTTTTAAGCTTAATAATGACATTATGAGCATAGTGAAGCATCTCTTACATAGTTTACGCTGTATCATCAGCTGCCCTAGACCTGGACATCTGTGCTGTGCTTCGGCATTTGAACAGAGAGATCATATCAAATGAGAGAGGCTGGAAAGACAAGAGGCAGAGGGACTGGTTCTGGACTCCTGCCGGGGGAGGTGGGAGCCTGCAGGTGATCTTGGCGGGGAAGGCTGCGGCTGCTGTTTGGCTACTGGAGCTGGGTGTGCAGGGCACAAGAGATAACAGAAGAGAGGGACCTCTGCAAAAGCTTCCCTCTTCAGTGCAGACCGGTCATTTTTAAACATTCAATTGTATTTATGAACTTACGGTTTTGATTAAAAATGAAGTTGTCAATGTATAACTTCTGTATTTTCTGACTCTCCGTTCAGTTCTACCAGTTTGCAGTTGGGACTCAGCGTGAAGGGAGATTATTATGTCATGGACATTATCCAGAAATTCTTGTTGTGGATGCAACCAGCCTTGAAGTTCTTTATTCTTTATTGTCAAAGATCTCTCCTGACTGGATCAGCTCCATGACTATCATTCGGTCCAACAGAACACAAGGTAATGATTTTCATTGCTTTTAGCTTTGCCTCACTGTAAGAGAAACCACTGTTCTCAAACTCTTTCAAGAACATGGGGAGAAACTGGAATGTCACTTCTTATGATCTCAGGCAACACCAGCAAGCACTAACCTTTGGGAAAAGCGCAGTATAGGGAGCTGTCTCTAGTCCCTGAGGACAGGTGTGATGTCCCCGCAGCATTGTCTCTGCGGCTATTCCATGAGCTGGGTGTGTTGGCTCTGGCTAAAACATGACTGCTTTTTCATCAGCAGAGCCTAACATCTGTGTGTGTGCTTGGCAGGATCTGGACTCACCCAGCAGAGTCCGTTCTGTCCTCTTCAGCGCGTGCAGGTGCTGAAACCTGAAGGCAACCTGAAGGCTGTGATCGGCGTTACCGCCAGGACGTGTAGTGTATGCGCATCGCGAGTGTTTGGCGAGCTCTGCGGTGTAGCTCTTTACTATATGTAGAGGTGTACTGCGAGCATTTCTTGTGATTAGTAGCTTCATAAAAAGCACTCTCATAACATTTTCAAAGCTATTGCTGTAGGAAGTGCCTTTAAGGAATGTGCTGATTGAAGGACTAAATAGGAGTAAAAACCTGAAGCTGTCAAGGGAGGAACTTCTAAACGCGATGACAGCCAGTTCCATGGGGAGATGTGTGAGCAGGCTTGGATTTGGAGTGATACCTGTCCACACATCTGTGGTGCTCTGCTAGTTCGTGTCCATCTGCTGGGCTTTAAATCCTGGCAGAGAGGTGTCTCACTCGGGTTTTCCTGCTGGGGAGACTGTCATTCCCAAGAGGTTTGGGGAACACTACAGAAGAAGATCCTACAAAAAGGGAGACTTTTCTCTTGAGTTGAGGCTGACAGCAGTTGTAAAGGGAGTGTTCTTGAGGTCCTGGGAGAGAAAGCTCTGTTGCTGTCCCCATGACATCTGAGTTGCTGGGACAACTGAAAGCAAACTCTGGTATTTTTTCCTGATGCTGCCTTTAGTCTTATGTCTTGTTTTGTCATCTTTTTTATATTGTAATCAAGAAGTTGCCCCTTGGATTTTGGTCTTACCCTTGTCTGGTAGAAACAGGAATGTCTAGAAGGTTTGACTAGCACTTGATATACATTGATATACTTTGTTTTTTGTGAAGATGGTGACTCTAATGGAGTCACTTTGCGGAGCTGCCCTTTGGGAACCCGCAGGTTCCCCTTAAACTTCAGTCCCGGCAGGCAGCTGGGCAGCAGCCAGAAATCTCTCCTTGGGTGATAGTAACCCCGTGCCTTTGGGGAGAGCCATGGACAGCCCACAAGATCTGATAGCAGTGCTAGAAACGAGCCTTCCCCCCATTTGATCTGAGCCCAGGGTATCAACTGAGAGGTGCAAACACAGAACGGTGGCAGCTGGGGGTGTGCTTCTGGAGTAACACTTTAGAAATAACCATTTGATTTTGAAGCGAACGCTTCAGCAGTGTTTTGATAAACTTGTAATGTGGAGGTACTCTCAGTATATTTCTGTCCTCACATATGCACAAGTGTGCAAAGTGAATGCATCCTGGCACTCAGCAGCCTCCTGTTTGCTTTTCCCCAGAGGACACTGTGGTGGCGGTTTCTGTGACTGGCATCCTCAAGGTGTGGATAATAACCTCTGAAGTTAGTCGCATGCAGGTAAGCAGGAGTGTCTGAATTCATGACGTTTCCTGTTGTGCTGAAGGGAGGGCTTCTGTTACTGCTGATTCCTCTTCCAGCTACCTGATGATTTGGTAAGTCTTTCCTCTCTGCCATTTGAAAATCAGCCTCCTTCATGTTCCTTTACTGACTCTTCAGGTTACCAGCAGAACTCCGAATCTTCCTCAGGTTTGACTCAGAAAACGTAGTGCAGGGGCAGCATAATCTCCAATTTCTACCAATCTATTTTTTCACTTGTAACATGTAATGATTTGTGTTAATAATCAAATATTCTCCTTAATATACAATCATTTTTCTTTTGATTTTTCCCTCTTTAAAAGGCCTATCCTTTTGTTAAGTCATCTTGTACTACATTCCACAGGAGTTTGGGGTTCCAGCAGGAATTTAGTAACCAAGACTGTGACAGGAATGTTTAACTGGCCAAGCTGCTACAGACACTGTACTGCCTGCAGAACTTTATTCAGTACCGGCAGAAGAGTGTGCGGTACAAGTAGTCTTTAGTCGAAAGAGGTGATGCCAATGACTGCATGTTTGCTCTGTATGGTACAGATAAATAAGGCACAGAGGTAAAGCTTGCCCTGTAGGGCATGGGAAGTGCGTGTCTCTTAATGTGGAGGCGGCAGTGCAGAAGTGATCTCATCGCAGTACTTCAGTCTTTTCAGATGAAGTTCTCCAGCTGTGGTTCTTTTGCTCCCAAAATACCTGTACTTAATTTTTCAACGTTTTTCGTTGTAGTTTTATTAGATCATACTACGTTATTATTAATATTAAATTTAGGATTTTCTTTAGGATTCAATTTTAGTATTAAATGCAACCTTTTCTTTGAGGAAGGTAAGTGGCACGTGGAGATGGCTGGAGGGTTTGAGCAGAGAATACAAGTTTGGGGAATAGACTTTATTAGGGATTATCTACAGCTCTCTGTTACTTGGCAGTTCCTGCCTTCCTGTATACTAACGAATAAAAGTCTCAAAGGAGATTTACTACATGTCTCATAGACCGCTGGCAAATTAGCTCTTCACGGAAACCTCCTGTGAAAGATCCACCTTACTGTAGCTGTTCAGCAGCTATGGAAAAATAACCTGAACGATTTTTTGATGAACTTGTTTATTGCCAGAATATTTATAACGCAAAAGCAATGCAGTTTGCTGTAGCTTGGAAGACCAATGTAATGGAATTCCTTGCTTCTGACCCCCTTGGGGACAGAGGTGGTGTTCATGGGGGGTGTTTCATAGTTTTCAGACTTGATGAAGTTCTGTTTGCTCTCAGTGTTTTCCGGAAGGCCGTGTCGTGCAGCTGGTGATGCGTTAGCGAACATCCCACTGAGCGGTTACACTTCAGCCCAAAGAGCACTGGCTGTTGTGAAGGAGAGAAGCACAGAGACAAAGCCAAACAGGAGCTTAGCGCAGGCCACTCTGTTTGGGCAATGGACAACCCTGGAAGAATGACACGTGAGAGAACACACCGAGAGGGGAATCGGCCAGTGCCGGCTGTCTGTCTGCACGGTGACTCGTGGACGGTGATGGTAGTAAATAGGCACCGCTAATCTGGCCAGCTGGGCAATTTGTTAGTCTTACATGACAGAGGAGGACACCACATGCTCTTGTAGATCTTCTTATGAGCAATGATGGAATAAGAACTGCTACAAGTGGTTTTTATTTAGAAGTTGGCCATCTGGTGTCTTGCAAAATGGCGTAGTCCCTTCTCCATCACATGGTCTCTGTCATGTTCCAAAGTGCAATTTGAGCAAGAATTTTTTTTTTTCTTGCTAGTTATTTTCTTGTTACCTGGTTTCCATCTCTGTGTTGTTCTGGGTAGAGACTCTTGGTTTCAGACACTGGCTGCTGTCATGCTGTCTGAGCACTTGAGTGGTTTCTGTGCAGGGCAGGATGCTTATTCCCCTTCCTGAAGATGAGGAAATAATATTTGAGGAAAATACTATCTTGCCACAGAGATTTGTGAGAGTAAGGAGTCGTGTTCTAGGAGGTGAGTCCCCACTTCTGCCGTGGTTGCCTGGCACTCCTGACTTTCTCTGCCCTGTCTCAGCAAGGTTATGTTTTATGAAAGTGAAGAGCCCTGTGAATTGGTTGAAGTGACTGGGGATGCAGGCAAGTTCTTTGTGGAAGTCCCCTGTTTATACCCACAGCAGGGTAACTGCAGCCTCCTGTTGTTTCAGCCAGGCTTTTAGAACTGTCAGACAGACTTTGCAGATGATGAATGGCGTGGCCGTCCCTCCTTCCTTCAAGGTGTCCCAAGTTAGAGTGAAGGACAGTCCAAGTGAGGACTAGCTTGGGAGGTAGTTCATGTGTGTGTGTTCTGGATCTGGGCAGATGTGCAGTGACCACCCTCAGTACAAGCAGGGGAGAAGCTTTGGCTTTGCGGTGGGCTCAGATTACTCAGTGTGGCACTGGTGTGATCGATCAGCCTGATACTCGGCTCAGCGGAGAGTGTTCTTCCAAACGGTTAAGCCCCTGTGCTCTTTGGTAGTGCCAGGCTGAATCTCCTAAGAAAGTGGTCAGCAGTGACTGAAACTTAACTTCTGGCCAAGGGTCAATCTGCAGCTGAAAACCTGGAGGCATGATCATGCTGGTGGACACGAGGAGGGAATGGCTCGTGTGTTCGGCAGGTCAGCTCTCTGGCTCTGCTGGCGCCTGGCTATATACATGTGCTTTCTAAAGAAAAGCCACAGCCTCCTGCTGCTGTCGGTTGTGTCTGTCTCTACAAGCCAGTTTCTTACCGATCACTTCAGTTCTGCTGTTCTGCATGTTTGCTATTCCTGTGACGGGGTCTGCAGGCTTAGCTCTGTCACAGGCAGGCTGGTATTCAAGATAGGATGTACCTGTAGGAGTATCAAAATAAGCCATAAGTGTTTATTTCAGTGAAAATTTACAGAACAGTGACAAGCTCATGACTTGAGCAAATTTAAAACCACGGAGAAGTGCCTTTTTTGGAGCTGTCCTTCAGAAGGTGTCCCGGCTGTATTTAATTTCAGATTTATTGTTTTAAATAAAATGCAGTTTGCTTAATGTTGTGTTGGTTTGTTTGTTTTTAGGATACAACACCGGTATTCGAAGAGGAGTCGAAACCTATTTATTGTCAGAACTGTCAGAGCATTTCTTTCTGCGCGTTCACCCAGCGGTCGCTGCTGGTGGTGTGTTCCAGATACTGGCGGGTAAGGCGAGCAGCTCAGCCTGGTTTAATTATGCTGCCAGTAAGACATTTAGATCAAGAGGCTCTAAGTCCTTTTAATGTGTCTATATCGAAACCGAAAATAGCTGCTGTCTGGGGCCTTTAATGTGTTATTGGTTAATGACAACAGACTTCCCTGTTTCCTTTCAGGTTTTTGATGCAGGAGATTATTCCCTTTTATGTTCAGTCCCCAGTGAAAATGATCAGACCTGGACTGGCGGTGACTTCGTGTCAGCTGATAAAGTGATCGTATGGACGGAAGATGGACAAAGTTTCATATATAAATTACCAGCCAGGTAGTCAACAACAGAGTACTCTATTTATTTGCTTATTGTTTGAGACAAAAACATGAGTAACTCTGAAGAAATATTGAGTATCTTTGGCTTTTGAATATTGTCACATAAATCAGGCGAGAACTTGCCCACCCTCCTGAGTGGTGGGAGCACAAGGATGCGAGCAGGTCTGTCTGGTGATAGATCTTGTGATTGGTGTGGCTTGGTCCTGGATCTGAGGCCAGGTGTGGTGAACTCTGACGCAGACCTAAAGCCAGGCTTCCTCCAGTTGTGCATGTGGGGGAACTGAGCTGGAGACCTTTGGAGCCACTGTGAATCGACAAGGCATACCCTGTACGTTAATGACCGCTGTACACTGTTCTGACAATTGAAAATGATCACGTTTGAGGGCTTGGGGGTTGGTTTTGCTTAGTATTATTTAGGCAGGTAGGGCTGTAGTAATAGCTCTCTAGTAATAGAAAGAATTAATTCTGTTCTCTCTGTTCTCACCCAGCTGTCTGCCAGCTAGTGATTCATTTCGCAGAGATGTGGGGAAAGCAGTAGAAAATTTAATTCCACCTTTATTGTACAGTGTGTTGGACAGAGCAGATAAACAGGTAAAATGTATTTCTTCGGGGTTTCTTTTATGGACTGCATTTCTCTTGTAGAGGTGAAACATGCGTCGCTCGGGACTTCTCTTTCAAAGCAGACCTGTAGGGTTTCTCCTTCGCCCAGAGAAAGCAGGAGATACGATGGCCCTGTGGTTTGGTTTGGGTTGTGTTGGTTTTCACTAGATGCAGAGGTTAGCCTCTGGCCAAGGGAATCTTCAGTTCCTGTTTACTAACAGTTCATCGTTTGTCAGTGCCTGTTAGAATGTTCACACACGCATTTATAAACATTCTAAGTATGAATATTTTCAGGGCAAAGCCAAATATATATACAAATCTTTTTTCCTCTCCCCTAAAACTGTGACTTGTTTTGTAGCTAACCACAGTTTCTTCTGATTCCAATTGCTGTATTTATTCTTTCTCCTGTAAGGAAGATAAAGCATGAAGTTGTCCTGCTTTCAAAGGTCCAGGGGACCCTCTTGGGACAGTAAATGCTGAGGTTGGCACACGGTTTGCATGGCTTCTGAGGCTGATAATTTTTTTTTTTTTAACAGCTACTAATATGTCCTCCAGTTACTCGATTCTTCTACGGACAGAGGGAGTTCTCCTATAAGCTGTTAATCCAAGGAGACTCTGCAGGGAGGCTGTGTATTTGGAGTGTGCCTGACACCCTTGATCAACAAGACAATGTGAAAGGTATGCCTGACGGGCAGGCTCGGGCCCTTGACAGATGGCATCTCTGGTTTAGTTAGGCGTTTTGTTGCTGGGTAAAGCACAGCTGCTTCTCCTGCAGGTTCAGGAAGGTGGTTTTCAGTTGGTACCTTCTTGTAAGAGTTATAGTAACTTAGATTTTTCATATATGGTCAAAATCTTAATTTACTCTGAGTATTTTTCAGGTATTAGGTTTAACTGCTTTATTCCAGGTACTAGCTCTGGTCATGGCTGTCTGTCTCTAACTTCCTCTTGTGGCTGAAATCATAGACTTGTCCAGTTCTCACATACGTTATGCCCATGTGTCGCTGTAGCTCCACTCGTGTAGTCAGTAAATTCACCACCAACGTGTACCTTTACTTCGTTCAGAGTGTTGTAGCGTGGTGTGTTTGAACCTGGAGATCTTTTCAGAAGCACATTCCTAACATCTGTTCTTGATTTATTTAGTTTTAACTCTCACCTCACTCTTTCCTCTCTATTTTTTTCCATTTGAACAGGTCTGCAAACAACCACTTCAGTATCCCTCCAGGAAGCTTTTGATAAACTTACTCCTCGCCCTGCGGGGATTATAGACCAACTAAGCTTAATACCAAACATCAACGAGCCCCTCAAAGTCACAGCCAGCGTGTACATCCCGGCCCACGGGCGCCTGGTGTGTGGCCGTGAAGACGGGAGCATTGTCATAGTGCCAGCAACCCAAACCGCCATCGTCCAGCTGCTGCAGGGAGAGCACATGCTCAGGAGAGGTGGGTAAATATCCTGAAAAGCACCGAGGATGACAGCGGGCGCCGGGTGCACGTGGGATATGGTGACATTCAGAAGTAGCTTCTTGCAGTGAGCGTGGAGCTGTCTTACAGGCCGTAGTCGTGTCCGTTACTGTTCTGATGGTCGAGTACGCAGTGAGAAAACTGAAGTAATGTATTCACTGTGGCCAGCTGGCATCGGTCCTGGAAAAGGGCCCTTCCCTGGAAAGCCTGGGATATTGATTTCTCCTGGGGTTTGAGATCTGGCGGCGCGGGGGACACCTCCCACCTCTGTCAGAGCGGCTCTGGGCGCTGCGAAGGATTCCTGACAGAGGCTTCCTCCTTGTGTGTGGTCTAGCAGGTTGAGTGTTACACCTTGGCTTGCTGTTGTGTGCTTGAGTTCCAGACAATGTCATTGGAATCCTTTTGTGATGACGTTGCAGAACAAACATCTGGGTTGTGGGTTTTACAAAGGCTGATGAATGAAAGAGACCTGTAAATATTTTTCTGTAAATTCAGGTATGAGCTTGTCAGGTATAGAGCAGGCTGTTGGTTGTACTGGTTTACTGATAATACAACTGGCTGACTGTATATAACTTCACACAAACCGATTTTTTTCTTCATGTGCTGTTGGATTGCCTCAAAGTCAATATGTTATTCGTGATTTATATGTATTTGATACAACAAGCGTTGGTGGTTCTTCCCCTGATAAACACCCAGAAGTGACTGGGAGTGTTCGACGAAGGGTGTACTGGCCTGTCTGGAAAGGTCATTGCATAGAGGAAAAAGGTTCCACTCTGTGCCGCAGGTGGTGTGTAGGGTAGCTGAGCCTGCTCCTCAGTTCCCTGGGCCCACGTCTCAAATCTGCTGTCTAATGGGCAGTTCCTCTAAGCCCCTTTGGCAGCAGTTCAGGGCGTTCTCATGCTAACCCTTTAGCTGATGTGGTTGATCTGGTGAGCAGGAGACTCGCCAGACTCGCTCTGTGGTCACAAGAAGGACTTTCCTTTGTAAATGTACCTCGGACATCGTGAACCTCTTCCTCCCACGCGGCAAACACGTAGCCCTGCAGACCTGCGTGCCGCTTCTCCTGCATCTGGTCGTTGTGGTTATAACCTTGGAGAAACTCAGGTGTGACAGGGAAGTTATTTTGTCACATCTTTGTGGCCTTTTCAATTTTTTTTTTTGCTAGGATATTTTGGGGTCAGAAGGCTGTTCTAAGAGAGCTGAATTTCTTTGAAGTGAGATTGCACAGGAGGAGAAAAGGAATTATTCAGTCCATGTCCAGTAAAAAAAAAATGAACACATAGAAAAAGGCAGATCTAATTCTCTAAGAACTTCTGTACAAAATGGCAGTATGTCTGTAATTTTCAACTAAGGACAGTGTTTTGGATTGTTAGCTGTTCTATTGAATTATTTTTTCTCTCTTTTTTTTCTTATTTGTTTTTTTTTTTCTTGTCCTTTCCCCCCTGCTTCCACCCCTTACCCGCTTTCTCAGGCTGGCCACCTCACCGGACTCTCCGAGGCCATCGAAACAAAATTACATGTTTACTGTACCCTCATCAGGTTTCCTCTCGTTATGATCAAAGGTATTTGATCTCAGGTGGTGTGGATTTCTCAGTCATCATATGGGATATATTTTCTGGAGAGATGAAACATATCTTCTGTGTTCATGGTGGAGAAATTACACAGCTGCTAGTTCCACCAGAAAACTGTAGTGTAAGTTCTACATACTATGTCCGATAACCTGTCTCGCCCTTCCCGTACATGGTGCCGCTCCTCCAGCCCTTCTCGAACGCGGGTGCGGTGGGCAGTGCTGAACCCGTAGCACTGCCCCGGTGTGTAACTCCGGCCGGCACTCGCAGAGCTGCGTTGTCCTGCTATCCTTGGTTTGGTTCGAGTCTCCTCCTGGCTAGGCAAGGGATTACAAGCAGAGGGAGAACGGGCTGTTAGAGGGTACCTCGCTGGGGAAACGCTGTGGCGATGTGCAGCAGCAGAGGATTCCGGTGATGTGGCAGAAGCAGCCTTTCCCCGATGGTGTTTGTGGCTGTGATAGCGAGTGTCCCCCACCAGACAGCCCGCGGGGTTTAAAGGCTGTTCTGTCTCTCGTAACTTGGAGGAGTAGATAGTTTAATGAGCAAAACAACCTCAATTTCGGTGAAAACCCTGGTTTCTCTTTTTTGCTCTTTACAAGACCTGTTTGCTCTTTACGAAGTGCAGGAGAGTGGATTCAAGAGAACTTCCGCGAGTGCCGTTCTGTCTCTCATGACCTTAGTGGGTTTCGCCCTAGGCCTGCGTGCCTGGCTGTTGTTTGGAGGACGTGGTGTTGATCACCACGCTTGGCCCAGTGAAGAAGAGATTATTCCATGCAAACTCCCTGCGTTACGATTAACAGGTCGTTTCTTTTTTCCCTTGTATCAGGCGAGAGTCCAGCACTGTATTTGCTCCGTTGCCAGTGATCACTCCGTTGGTCTTCTGAGCCTGCGGGAGAAGAAGTGCATCATGCTGGCCTCCCGGCACCTCTTCCCTATCCAGGTGATCAAATGGAGACCTTCCGATGACTACCTGGTGGTGGGCTGTTCCGATGGGTCTGTGTACGTCTGGCAAATGGATACTGGTAAGGTTTGGTTCAGAGACGTCCATCGATCAATCTTACCTACGCATATTTGGTTGTAGTTCCGTGTGAGTTGCACCTGAGAGAAGAGTTACAATTACTTTGTGCATTTATATTTGGAAACGGAGCACTCTATGTATTCCGTGTATGGGTGGTTGGTTTGTTAGTTGTTGGCTTTTTTTTAAATGGACTAACACTTAGTTTAGAAGAAACTAAAAATGAACCTTAACAGAATGGGCAACAAAATAAAACCAGCTTTGTGGTAGAAAATTTGGTGATATTTGAAAGGGAGAAAGCGAGGAAAAAATACATCAAAATATATGAGTTACCTTCTAACTCCTTAACTCACTTCTTAACTCACTCCACCTCGCTGCAGACCTGCAGTAATGCCTGAATGGTGGGTTTTGGCTTATTGTGAAAACTGGATGGGAGTTGGTTTTTACTGAAGCTCTAGAAAGCAAAGAGGGACCTGAGGTCCAGCATGAACATATGATCCACACAGGTGGCTGGGTAGCAGAGGGAGCTCAAACAGATTGAACACAGCCTTCCACTACAGATGTGGGGCACCTGCAATCATCACTCTGGTCAGTGCAGAATCACATCGTGGGTTTTTAAAACTCGCCTTGGTTTGTGTTAACGTGTTTTTATCTTACACACTTCAACTTCATAGAAATTTAGGAAAAAACCCATCCCTTTTATTTAATTTAAAACCAGTTGTGAACTCAATGGCAAGTTTTCTGCATTGCATCCTGTGGTGTGAATTATTTTTGCCCGATGTTGTACTCGTGACAGTTGGGATGTTCTGCATCGCTTTGGCTGAAACTCTCTCTTCTCAAACCTCGTGCAGGCGCGCTGGACCGCTGTGTGATGGGAATAACGGCAGTGGAAATCCTGAACGCCTGTGACGAGGCCGTGCCGGCAGCCGTGGACTCCCTGAGCCATCCCGCCGTCAACCTGAAGCAGGCCATGACGCGGCGCAGTCTGGCTGCGCTGAAGAACGTGGCCCATCAGAAACTGCAGACTCTTGCCACTAACCTGCTCGCTTCCGAAGCGTCCGACAAGGTGCGTGGTGGTTCCGCTTGTCCGCTTTTAATGCGGTACCTGGAACGTTTATTTCCATCAGTAATTGAATAAAATGTGGGAAGTCTTTGCCGTTGTAACCGAAAGGTTCTTACCCAAAGCTCTCTGAAATCTTAATAGAAAGACCTAAACTAGCTGTGGGTCAGTCCTAGGAGTTCACTTCCTGTTAACAACACGAATTGGCTGTCCACGGTGTCGTGCAGTTTCCTGTGTAGGTGGCGGTATCTATAGCTACATTTCAAAAACACATTTCACTTAGTTTTTTCTATTTTGTGCCTTCAGTGGTTTTCCTTGATGGACTCTAATGCTTTTAAACTCGCTCTTCACCGTCTAAGTCTGGCGTGGGTGCTGCTTTCCCTGTCTCTTTCTCTAGGTTCAGTAGAACAGAGCTTATGCACCAAACAAATGCCTCTCTTCCTAGACAGGTACTAATATACTTTTAATATCGCCGAACACAATCCCTTCCGCATCTCTCTGGATGTTGTTCCCCAGTTTACTGATCATGGTGCTACCACCCTCTTCAGCATGCATTCTACTGTGGTTATTTTTCAGATTGAGTTTATTTTTAGTCTGGATTTAGCAGCATTTTGTAGAATCTGGAATATTTACTCGATTGTATGTGTTCTCTCAATTGTAGTATCGATGTGTAAACAAGAGACCAGCCTGTAAGCCATATCCATCAGACACAAGTGGATGTAAATGGAGCCAAAGTAACTTAAAAGCTGAAAATTAATTATGGTTTGAGAAAGATGCTAAGTGTTCGTGGCCAGCATCCCAAGAAAAGCTAGTGCTGTGTGAGCATTTGAAGGTACTGAAGCGTGGAGGATAGAATGGTACAAGAGTTAGTTCCAAACACCCTGTTAATTTTAATGTGCCGAATTATTGCTCCATCTGACGGGTTTGGACTGGCCGCTGTGAAGACCAACAGGCAGCTCACAGCATCAGCTGCAGAGACGGAACAAAGCAAGCGGTAAATTTTAGGCAGAGGCTTAACTCGGGGGGGCAGTTTAGCTGGTGGGCTCGAAGGATGTCAGGGCACATCGTTGTCGGCAGGAGGAGCTGCTCCTGGGCTTTGTAGTGTGCTTTTCTGTTTTGGCCAAATGTGGAGAGAAGGTAAGTCCTGCCTTTGTGTGGGTTTTGTGAACTTCATCACAGGACGAGTGTGACCCAGACTTTGAAATTTTTCTCTTTCTGTTAAAGATTAATAGCACAAAGTACAAAATTACCTCGAAGGAAACTGGGGAAAGTATTCTTAGAGTCATGTGTTGGAGAAGTGTCAGAGGCTTTTCTCACCCGGGTGAACTTGCTCTCGTGGATCTGCTTTGGGCAGGGCTTGGACTGGAGAATCGCAGTGCTGTGGCCGTGTCCCGCTCGCGTTTGCTCTTACTGGTAACTCCAGTACTCCACCGCTCACCATAACTTTTTTCCCCAATCAAGACCTGTCGGAGTAGACAGGTATTAAACTTGTGTAGTCTAGCGGTGCCACCCAGAAATGTTACCTGAGTCCAAACGATCATTAGGAGAGACAAACGCAAGTGTTCCCGCTTTTCCTGGGGCACTGGTGTGATGCTGGCAGTCTGGGCTGGCACCAGCAGGGAGCAGCAGAGCTCTGCGCCAGCCGCTCGCTGCCCCACGCCTGTCCCTGCTCTATTCTGTTTGGAGAGGAGATGTCCCTTGGAGCGAGCATTCCTCGACCACCACCATCGTGTTTCCACAGCCATGGTGTGTGCCGGCTGCACACTGCTGTTCCTGCTGCGCCCAGTATGACCATTCACACGCCTGTGCGGTGCGCTGGGATGTGCTGTGCAAATGTGCACGGTCTGTGTGCAGGTCCCTCACGTCTAGTGAAGGTGTTGCTACCCGCAAAGGCACGGTACAGAGCGCAGCAGAATATGCTCCACACCAGAGGCCAAGGGTGATGAATGGATAAAATATTCTGGCAGTGCCTTAACTTTGTCATCTAAGTGAAGTGAATTTTAATTCGAGGAAAGACAGAAGTTAAAAGTGGTTCGATTGCGGTGGAGCAGCTGGTGGTGTTGAAGATGTTGCCAGGTCTGCATTTCATCATCATCGTGCGTTTCCAGTATTGCTCCGTGAGCGTTCCTGTGCGTTTGGCGCCTGGCTGGGCGGTGTGTTACAGAATGAGCGTGTCAGAATAAAAGCGGCCAAGCAGCCGTAGCTCTAGGAGTGTCGCTGTCTGGAGAAAGTCCTTGAGAGAAAATGAAAGGTCCGTACCACGTCCCGTGTCCCAGTTATAAGGTGTGAAGCAGAATTCACACCTGTTCCTGTGATTCATAGTGATAAATACGTTTGATAGTGTTCAGAAGTGGAGTGGAAAGGATTGAAGACCGCAGGGTAGTGGGTGTTGGTAGAAATAACGTAGTTTACAGGTCAGCAGGTTTTCTGTGGGGACTGTTCCCGTGGCCCCGATTGTTTCAGCCTTTGTAAGACGTGCACGCTGCTTCGCATCCAGGAGCAAAGGAAGCGATAGATCAGGGGGTATGTGGAATAGGGAAAAAGCTTTGTAATTCTGTGCATCAAACATAAATATTCAACCGTATCTCTTCCAGACTGTTAATTAAACTGTAAAAGACGAGAAATAATATTTTACTTACATTTGAACCAGGTTTCTTTTTGTTCAAAGAGTCTCTCTTTCACTTGTTTGAGAAGTCGAAGTTACTTGAGCATAATTTTGTGTTGGTTATGGAGAGAATAAAGTTCTCCCAATACTTGAAACCTTGTGTTAATGTTCTTCTGTCCAATCGCCTTTTCTGGCCTTTTTCAGGTTTTATCCCTCTAAGTAATTTTCTTTTTCCCCTTTTTTTTTCCCCCTTGGGAGGAAGGGAAGGAGGAAGAAGATGGCCTTAAATAGTGAACAAGCAGCGACGCACTAATAGCGTAGCTGGACGAATTCCTTAGTGGCTTGTTTTGCAAAGGCATAAATCGATGGTGTACGTCAGGGTCCAAATACGAACTATTGAATGAGTTTTAAGTTTAATAATGAAATACTGAAATGTCATTGTTCTTTGGAGTAGAACTATTATCTCTTAGAATTCATGAGAAAGAAAGGTGAACTTTGTCTTCTCTAGAGAGCTCTATTTACCTGGTAGACTTCTGTGTTTGAGGGGTGTCACACTTGCTGACAAGTCAGACATTCCTGACACTGTGAAAAGTGCTGTAAAATTCTGCACTGCTGTTTTCATCACGTTTATCACATGTTTTATACCCCTGTGAGTTTTCAAACTTGCTCAATTTGCGAATTAACTTTGTGAAAAGTGTTAAGTAATCCAGTTGAAATTTCAAAATATTTTTCTTTTTTTTTTTTTTTTTTTTTCTTAGGGGAATTTACCAAAATATTCACATAACTCCCTGATGGTTCAAGCTATAAAGACTAACTTAACAGATCCGGATATACACGTGCTCTTCTTTGACGTGGAAGCCCTGATTATCCAGCTGCTGACTGAGGAGGCCTCCAGACCCAACACCGCGCTCATTTCTCCGGAGAATTTACAGAAAGCCTCTGGTGGATCTGACAAAGGAGGCTCCTTTTTGACTGGCAAACGAGCAGCCGTCCTCTTCCAGCAGGTCAAGGAAACAATCAAAGAGAATATAAAAGAGCATCTTCTTGATGATGAAGATGAGGATGAAGAATCGGTAAGGCAGAGAAGAGAAGATGGTGACCCAGAGTATCGCTCTAGCAAATCTAAACCATTAACTTTATTAGAATATAATCTAACCATGGATACTGCAAAGCTCTTTATGTCCTGTCTCCACGCCTGGGGCCTGAATTCTGTGCTAGATGAGCTTTGCCTCGAGCGTCTTGGCATGCTTAAGCCACACTGTTCAGTGTCCTTCGGGCTCCTGTCTCGAGGAGGCCACATGTCTCTGATGCTTCCTGGCTATAACCAGCCCGTGGGCAAAGCGTCGTACGACAGCGTGGAGTTTGGGAGGAAGATGTCCATCACAGAGGGACTCGGAAAGGGGACCTACGGTGTGTCACGTGCCGTCACCACGCAGCATCTCCTGTCCGTCATCTCGCTGGCCAACACCCTGATGAGTATGACCAACGCCACGTTTATCGGAGACCACATGAAGAAAGGTCCCACCAGGTATGGGAAATCATCGCCTGAACTTGCGATAACCTTCAAAGTCTCTCTTTTAATACAGCGTTTGGTGTGTTAAATGCCTGGGAACGCTTTTGGTACCTCGATGGAACTGAGTGTATTTCTTCTTTCTGGAATGCAGTGGGTTTTATGTCCAGATAACTGTATTGCTTTGGGTGGGGTTGTGTTAATTTACAACATTAACATACGCACCGGGAGGTCTGAGAGGCCATTTTTATTCTCGTGTTTAGTGCTGATTGTTTTTAAAGGTCAAATTCTAAATGAATCATCACTTACAGATGAGGTTTTTATCCCCAAGAAATAAGCTTACCTAGGAATTGTAAATGAGACGCATTTTTTCTGTCAAACCAAGTGTTTTTTATAGGGTTGCTTTTCAAAGTTTGTTTAGTCACAGTGTCGTTAGCAAATAATCTCTTGGTTTGTTTGTTTGTGTTTCTCTTCCCCCCCCTTCCTGTATGTTTTGTGTTTAGGCCACCTAGGCCAGGCACTCCTGAGATGTCAAAAGCGAAGGCATCCCCTTCAGTGTCCAGTCACGCAGCCCAAGGACAAATCAAGCAAGGTAAAGATGACTTGCTTTGGAACCATTTCATGTGTCATTTCAGCTCTGGACACTGGAGTTATCACTTTCCTGTCAAGTGATAAAAATATTGCTAACTGCTGTGTGAGAGGAAAAAGCAGTGTAATGTTCTAGATAAAAACCGTAATGGCCAAGACCTTTTTAAGAACCAGCGTAAGATGCTGATGCTGACATGCTGTCATTCCCCAACAATTAATTTGTGCAGTTTTTAAAGCGCTCCCAAGCATCCTGGCGTGGAGGTTCAAAGTCTGTAACTAAGGGCTGTACAGGTACAGACTAACGCAAAGATGTTTATGTAGGGCATAAACTAAAGCGTAAAGGTGAACACATCTAAAAAATTGTTTTCCTTTAACACTCCTGCTGCTGGTTTCATCAGGTGCAGTTAGGAAAGACGGCAGAGGGTGGCAGTGAAGGACCCTGCAGTATCTGCAGGGTCTGTCAGGAGTGTAGCGGTTGGGTACAGGAAGCAGAACAACATGTGATGTGAAAGAAGGATGTCCACAAGGTTAGACGTGAATTTTCCACTGGGGTAAAGTGGAGCGGGGACTAGAGCTTCCTGCAGGCAGCAGGAGCATCATGGAAACAGCCCTGCTGGGACCAGGCAGGGGCAGGAGGAGGAGGAGGTGCCTTCCTGCTCGCTCTGCAACTTAGAGTCGCTGTTTGATGGGGGCAAAGGAGCTGCTGCTCTTAATGCCAGGACTGAAGTACGTGTAACCACCACGACATGACCAGGTCTGGCTGGAGCTCAGAACTGAGGAGCGAGTGAACTGCTGGGAGAGCATGGGTGACTGCTGGGGAGGGGAGCGACGGCAGCACAGCACGGCTGCCGGTCCCAGGGAGGAGCAGCAGTACCTACCCGCTGGGGTGACGGCAATAAAACCCCTGGGGACCAGCCAAAGGTTCTTTACGGCTTGAGGGGGCCGGGTGTTTGTTTCCTGTCCCACACGTGCTTTGCCATGTGATAAAGCAAAGAGGACAGGTATGCACCTCACCCCACTTCACACGGTGCTGGGGGGCGAGCCCAGCTGTGCCCCTCTGCTGCAGCGCAGGAGAGCAAAGATTACTCTTCTTTTCCATAGCGTGTTGGGGTTTTTTTAACTAACCTCTAAAGCAAATAATCTTCAGCACTTACCTGGTGTTCCCTTTGAAAATTACCATTATGTTTCTATGTTTGGTTTTTACCTGTTAACTACTACCACTCTGACTTTTCAAGCTGTGTGAATACAGAGGCACTTGCGACTGTGACATGATTGAGTGTTGCTTTTGTGCAATCTTCAGATGTTCATCGGGACATTTGTACATCTGTAAATGTATCTGCAAACTGTGGAACTGCCGAGTAAGCGCAACAGGGAACCTGCCCATCAACCGGGTGATTTTCTTCACTCACCTGCTCAAAAGGGGGATGTTTCTGTCTGAGGAGGAAACTTGCCCATCAGCATGTCTGGGTGTATTTATTCTTTTCCTAAATATAAATATTAATTACTGAGGTCTTTGATTGGGAAGGGAAAATCCATTTCAGGAGGGGTGCTCATCAAGTTTGCTTCATCCTCAAGGGTGCTGCGTAAATAGAGCAGGAGCAGTCAGTGACAAAAAGCAGAAATAAAAATCAGGGCTCTTGTCTCAGCGTGTGGGGCTTTATGTTTGGGGTTTTTTGGTTTGGTTTCTACATCCATTTCCTTTTCCTCTTAGATAATTATCTGAGAGGTGAGGATTTCTCAGTTGATAGCTATGTGACAAACTCAATGCGATAAGAAACATTCATCGCAGAGAGGGGCTGTGCTTTGTTTTTAAAGATCTAGTTCCGTTATTGTTTTTCTTTCCCACGTGACAGCTATGCAGTTTTTCTTTGACATAGCTTTGCTCATTTTGGGGGTAGACATGCTTTAGTTACCCAGTGGAAGTATGTACAAATTCCTGAGAAAGAACGGATAACAAGAAATTCTGTGTGCTGTCAGAAATGCAGAACACTCCTGTTCCCACAGCGACATCTCTTTCCGTGCCTGCTGGCATGTCCAGCAGGCTCCCGGGGGAAAATTCATTTGGTTTGAAGTGTTTCTAACCCTCAGGTCACATGTTCCCTTGGTGTCTTACCTTTACTGCACTACTCACAGTAGTATCTTGCTCCTCATAGATTATTAGTGCTATATACTATTCTTAAACCCCAGTTAGACGCACAGTTAATGTGTTTTTTTGACGTGCCGGATCTCGGCCAGGGTGACCAGTGTTTGTCCCGAGGGGAGCCCAGCTCTGAGCAGCTGGGCCAGCGGCTCCCTCTGCAGCGCTGGGTGTAGCGACTGACCGACCGGGGAAGAGCGCAAACATCTACAGCAGAATGAGGCCAAAGAGAAACTCTGGAGCGAGCCTTTAGCTGCAGCAAGGGGCGGTTTGGTGGGTTTACAGCCTTCTTCATAAAAGAAACAGCTTTGTTTATACATCTACCGAAACTAGCTTTGGCTATTAGAAGTGGTTCACGCTCCTCGTCCTGTCGCGACACACGTGCCGTGGTGATGCATTTGTGCGGAAAGCCTGGAAAAAGTAGTTTTGATGCAGATGTCCCGCAGTGACAAAAGTAGTTCACTGCCTGAAAAGCAAACAGACCATTCAGAGGACAATGCTTAATCGGGCAGGAGCTTGAACCCATTGTTGTGCTGCAACGGAATAAAAGGGGGGGGATTAGCGTGAAGATGCTTGTGCACGACATATGGTAATTGCCCTATAGGAAGGAAGTGTTAGATAGTGACCTCTAAAGCTCCCCGTTGACCCTGGGCTGTAGCATGTGTGTGCCATAAGGTCTGCACATCTTTTCATGTGATAATATTAAGTCCTGAGGCCTCACTGGAAGTCTCATGTTTAGAACGGCTTTTAAATTCCGTTTGCACCAAGACGTGATGCAGGTTACAAAATCGATGTCCCGGCTGCTGCTGTGGGTGACGTGCCTGGCCTGTGCTCTCCGGTCCAGGTCCGCCTGCCTGCAGCACGCTTTGTCCGCGGCTGCTGCGGAGTCCTGCTCCGTTCTGCGGTCGTGGTTTGAAACGACCGCGGTGGGGACACCCCAAGGTGAACCTGTATTAAAAGTGGCCACCAGCAATGCCTTCGGTGACGTTCTGGAGGGACAGATGGCACAGCCGGGTTTAACAGGGGTGGTTAACGAGTAGTGCAGATTCCAGACCTTTCTCAGTGTGGGAAAAGCCCGGGAAGCAGCAGCGACACCGCTGTTTCTGAAGCACGTCGAGAACGGTGCTGTCAAAGGCGAGCCGGCTCTGGAGACAGCTGGGCGGTGGCTCCCTGGCAGCCCTTGTCTCTGCAGAAGCCCGGTCTGCGTTAGCCTCTCCGTGTTCCTCGGCAGTCGCGTGTCTTCCTCTCACACTGCACTTCTTGTAAACCCTAGAGCTCTCTTTAAGTTTAATATTATCACAGTTTTGTTTCTCATTCTTCGGTGATACTAACCTGTTTTCAGAAGCTGCTCTCCTCACTTTTTTTTTTTCTCTCTTTTATTTCTTCTTCTTTTCTCTGCAAGTTGCTCCTGCTGTTTCCTCTAGCACTGAAGCTGGTCACTCTGGCTCTGACACTGCTCCTCCTTTACATACCTGTTTCTTAGTCAACGAAGGTATCTTCCTCACTTTTCTATTTGTCTCTCGCTTTCGACTAATATCCCTTATCATTGTTACGTCATGACTTTAATT
This sequence comes from Bucorvus abyssinicus, assembly GCA_009769605.1. Lineage (NCBI taxonomy): Eukaryota > Metazoa > Chordata > Aves > Bucerotiformes > Bucorvidae > Bucorvus > Bucorvus abyssinicus. The sequence goes on from CM020063.1 coordinate 1,431,341, forward strand.
TGGTCCGTGTAGGAATTGTTCTTTGCGAAGCCGAGGCGCTGAGGGCTTTGTGTGTGGTTAGTGCTGGTGGAGGGACAGCGGCTCCAGTCTGTCTCTTGGGCTGTCTGGCAGGTCCATTCTCAGCTAGTGTGTCCAAGCTGGTGGTTGGGATCTGCTTTGGGTTTGCTTTGCCTTGTGACAAATCTCAGCCCTTCTGAAGGAGGGGAAAACACCCAGCGGTAGAGCGTGAAGGGGAGAAGCTGCCCCCGCGGGTGCCTGGTTTCCCCACGGGCGCCGTGTCCCGTCTCGGGGCTGTGGGTGTGAGTGCTGCTCCTTGGTACCAGCCCGCTGCTCTGCCCGCCCTGCAAACCAGAAGACTACAGATTTAATGCTCCTTTTAAAATAAACAAAATCATTTTCATGTAGTTTCATTTTATTTTTGGTGCTTACAAAAGCTTAATGCTTATTTACATACTTGGGGTTTGTGGGAGCCGATTTTTTTTCTAATAAATGTTTATCCACGTTATGAAGAATGTCTTCCTGCCATGAAGATTGGCACGGGAAGAAAACAAACAAAAAACCCTGTCGGCAGGTTGCTTTAAATCAGGGGTTTTATGCCCTTATTACTGAGCTATAAATCGCTGCTTTCATGCATCTCAAGTAGCAGAAACAGTGCTCGGAAATTGGAAATCCCTCTTTTTAATCCATTTTTCTTTAAGGAAAATTGACATAATGATTTCTTTCCTTGCAGCACCACAAAGAGCTGTGTGAGTTAAAATACTGAGATTTTTGTGCTCAGTACTGCTGACAATCTGAAAATAGAGATCTATATGCTCTCCAGAAGCGTTTCTCAAGTTCCCCCGGCCAATGTAGAGCACAAGGCTGGCAGAATTCTCCTGCACAGAGTATTTTACGAGCGCTGGTGTTTGAGCTCGATACGCTTATCTTTACTGGTCGTAACCACAGAGGATTGCGGGCTTGTAGGCTGAATGCTCCTCCAGTAAGAGTAGCGGAGAGATAAGGACAGCGGCCAAACGCGCTTGTGCATACCTCATGCCTTTGAAAAGGGGACAGAAAACTCGTGTCATCTTCTAGTGGTCACCCATGTGTTTTCTCTAATGGAATAGGATATAAGGGAATGATATCCTATCGAATATACTCAATAGATTGAATTATATCTGCTATTGCATGTTGGACGTGAAATATCATGAGAAGAGATGCTAAGTGCGGTAAGTGATGCCTATTATGGTTTGAACAGGGCTCCTAAGTCTTGAACTCAGAACCATGGCTTATGCTTATGTAACAAATTGGCCGTGACGGTGTTAAAGACTCTGTTTGTCTGTAGTTTGTATGTTGAGGATATTGTTAAGGCTGCATGTTTGAACTCCAAGCATGCAACCAGCTACTGGAGTCTTTCTGAGGAGCCGGGGAGGAAGAGGGCTGTCCACGTTCCATCAGGACTGGTTTGCGGCAGACTTCTACTGAGCTCGCCTTTGACCCTGACGTGTTGACGAGCTCTGAGCCGCTAGTTCACGAGCCATGGTTTGAGCCTGGAAGAGCTCATTCCTGTTCCCTGCAGAAAGAATGTGCACTGCACAGCCTGCCCTGAGCTCAGCTGGAACCGGGAAAGATGGGCTGAGCTCCAGGTTCCCACAGCAGAAGAAACAATTCCGTTGTTCTGCTGCAAAAATTATTCCATTTTATTTTTTTTCTCTCCCTCTTCCTCCCTTCTCCTCCTGAAGACCCGCGGGGTACCAGGCCAGTGGCCGGTGTAAATTGACTCTGGCATTTTGAACCGACGATGGCTTCAACGCTCACTGTGTTTGTGCTCCTGTTGTGTTGTGTTTTGCCAGGGTGGAGCCAGCTCGCTGCCATGCACTGCGTGATGCTCCCCGACCTCTTGGGGCTGGAGAAATTCAGACCTCCTCTCCTGGAGATGCTGGCTCGCAGGTGGCAGGATCGATGCCTGGAGGTGATTTCAGCAGTCATTTTGTACTGCCAGGTTTGGGGGGGCTATGTTGTCGTTTACTGGTTACGTTTTCCCTTAATATGGAATAATACATCATTCTTTTCTGACACGTATTCCTGCAGGTTTTATTTCAGATTAAGTTAATTTTCCAGTTAATGTGTCAAAATGTTGAAAAAGTGTTCACGTCTAAATATATGTGGTCATGTCTAAATGTGTATGTAAGTGGGATTTTTTTTTAATCTTTGGGATGCTGTACGTATATTCTTGAAGTGATTATTGGATTAAAAACTTCCCTGATTCCCTGAAGTATCTTACTGGGATTAAGAAACCTGCCCTGTGGTTTTCAGGAGACTGCTGAGTCGCTGTGTTTTTTGGAGTGTGTACACAGGAGGCAGTAACTGGTTTGTCACCCAACCGTTTGATAAATGACTGGTGGGCCTTAACACTACCCCTGTGCTGCTCTGGCAGAAAATGTGTTGACCGTGCAGCTTTTCCAGTGGGAGAGGAGTGACAGAGCTGCTCTGTGGGCCCCCAGCTTCATCGGGAATCGGGTTTTTGCCGGCGCTGTTGCTAGGTCGGCCACCCCGTGAGGTGCGTCCTGAGGGGGTCGTTATGTGGAAGTCATGAACGTGTGTAAGCAGCAGAAGGCACTACTGGCTCTCCTTAGGTGCCAGGGCAGCATATTTATGCTCTGTCCACAATTTTATTTTATCTACCTTGATCAGATCATTTCCTTGTGTGTTAAATCTCTTAGACCAAGACTCCTGTATGTATTTATGACTCTGAGTTTATGAACTCTTCAGGGCAACAAGTGATATGAATGGAGGACAGATAGGACAAGCAGTGTTTTGTTTTTGTTGGTGTAAAAACCCTCATCTTTTTAATTTGGGGGGGAAAACCTTTTTATGTGTATTTTTCTCTGCTTTCATTGTTCAGTCTTCCAAAATTTGTAGCAAACAATTAAATCTCACATGAAAAAATACTTTGAAGAGATTTTTTTTGTTTCGCTTTTATATTGCAACATTCTTGACGTTCAGAAAACTCCACGGCACGTGTGGAATTTTGAGCCCCCTTTGGAACGGCTGTAGAGAAGGGATCCCAGACTGCTTCTAGGAAACGAGCGTCTTGGTGGCCTTTCAGTGCATCAGCGCAAACTGGCTGGGGACTGAGTGGTGACGTTCGTACTCGAGCGTCCTCGTGGGGCTGCACCTCTTTGCTGTGTCCTGTTGAGAGGTGTCATGGCTGGGGCACGTCCTATTCGAGGTTGTTTTGCTGCTGGGTTGGAGGTGGGGGAAGAACATGGGGTTTCTGACAGCTTAGTTTAGTTTTCTATCGCAGTTTTTTCTTTAAGTGGTGCTTTTTGTTCTTGCTAAATTATACTGAAAGTGTCTTTTGGGTTTACGTGACCTTCCTGTTGGCTTTGCAGGTGAGAGAAGCTGCCCAGGCCTTACTGCTGGCAGAGCTGAGAAGAATCGAGCAGGCGGGTCGGAAAGAAACCATCGATGCCTGGGCTCCTTACTTACCACAGTACATGGACAACGTTATATCCCGTGAGTAACGCGGAGCCAAACCTGAAAACACCTTGGTTACTAGGTGAAAGGGTGTTTTGTACACCAAATTATGAACAGGACTACCAGTCAGGGGGAAGTTCTAGGGGAAAGTTCTAGTTCTAGAGAAGTTTCTTGAAATTCTCAAAGTAATCTCACAATCGTGAAATCACTTAAGGTCACTAATGCTGATGAGGGAAACGGGACACTGAGACGGGAGTGTCTTGGGAAGGCTGTCCCCGCTGTCCAGAAATATCTGCCACGTGTAACAAACCAGGAAAAATTTGTGAACGAGACCCTTTGCTTCTCAGTCACAGGGGTTCGTCTTTCCTAGAGCCAGGTGGTTCTTCCACTGGACAATGGAGTTTCTATGCAGAGAGAGATCTCTATTAAATACCAATTGATTTTGGAGATATGTGTAATAATCTTATTAAATCTAAATCGAATGCATAAGCTCCACAGAGTATAGTACATACTTTAAAGCGATGTCGAGAGTTTGTGGGTAAGACTGAGCTGTTGTTAATGACAGCCCTCAGCCACGTAGCGTTCGCCTTATTACGGGGAGGCTGTCGCACAGTTTGCTGTGCGGCCAGGCAGTGAATAACAAGTGAAGGTGTGTTGTATACACATGCCAAGGAGCCTTCCTCCATACGGGTAGGCATTTGTGCCATTTTGTGTAGTAGGATGTGTTTTTTTAACTGACCTTCTGAGGTAGAAGACGTGCCATCCTGTGAAACACTGCTGCTGGAGACCTTTCACCAGGGCACGGCTAGCAAATCTGAGTAATTGTTTTTTATTAACAGTGTTGAAAACGTTGAGTGCAGAGCTTGTGGTTCTCTTGAATCACGGGGCTGAGGAGGTGATTAATAGCGTTAGTGTCTGTGTGAACCTGCACAAAGATGCTGACACTCTGAAGAAGAAGAATTAGGATATCAGAAAGGAGAAAAATAAGGAGCGACAAATGTTGCTGTCGTGGGTGAAGTTATAAATATTAGTTATGTTGTGAGACACAATTAAAAAATTGACTTTCTTAAAGATCTGGGGAGGAATTGAAGGGGATAAAAATTATTTAGGATGGTCAAAAGGGATGCAATGGACTTCTGAGAAATACAGTTTTATGCTGGAAAGGCAAAGAGAAGAAACGTGAAAGATAAACATTGCTTTGGTGCCTTCACCCTCCACTTGTCCCAGTTTTGCCTCTTGATAGAGGGGCATAAATTATTACCAGCATATTGCTGTGTCCAGCGTCTGTTACTACTCCACAGAGGTTCTTATCTGCGTGGTGGGACGTGACCTCACTCGTGCAGATGGAGGAACTGGCACGTCTGTCTCCCAGCAGTTAGCAAAGTGTGTGCCAGCGGTTGAAAGACGGGCCGATGTGCACAGGGTTCTCTCTTCATGACCTTTTAACTGGTGCCAGGGGGATCGTTGCCCCTCTGTAGACGATGGGCTGGTGGAGCAGGGAGAAAGCCAGGCAGGTCCCGTTTTCTCTTCTTGGGTCCACCAGCACACCAGCAGCCTGTGCCACGGGGAGCAGCTCAGACGGGCCGTTGGCTGTCCCTACTGCTCGCTGCCCGGCTCCCGCATCGCGTGATTCAGGTGTCCGTCGCACCAGGCTTTATTTCATGGTGCCTTGTAGGGGGAGCAATAAATCTTTGTTTTATTTGGGCCTTCAAATCCACAAGTGGCACGTTGGCTTGTTGACCCTGTGTCAGACAGGATGGCCACGTAGGTGATGCTGTGAGTCAAGCCGGTGCAGGGCAGTGTGGGTGTTGGAGCTTTCCAGGCTCCCGCAGGGAGGAAGACGGTTCAGCTTTCAACGCTTCATCTTGTGTCTACCAAGGTGATGTCATGCAGCAGTAAATATTTGCCGTGGCCTCGTCCACTCCTCATCCTCACAGTACAACTCTCTCTGAACGCTGCACAGTCCGTGGGGCGTTTGCCCTGTGTCCAGGTGAGGGACAAAGCAGGAAGAATGCTGCTGCCTTTTCCTACCTGCTTATTTTGAAGAGCAAGGGCTGACTTCAGAGTTAAGCAATGCTGCACATTAAATTCTCTTTTTGAAGGGATTTCTTTGCTGAATATTCTGTTTCTATTTTGTTCCATTTATGTATTTTTCCGTGGCCAGTGTAAACATTTTCTCAAAAGGCTGAAGCCCTTTTCATGGCCCTGTGCACTGGGACACCGTGAGCTCGTGGCGGTGGGTCTGTCCGCCGAGCCCTGGAGGGACAGGTATCTTTTTAAACCTGTGACGTTACTGCAGGTAGAAAAATGGCTGCGATGGCTTTAACGGAAGGCAAAAGGTTCTCCTGCCCTGGCCTCTGTGTGCCTGCGGGATGCGGATGGAGCCGGCAGCCGGGCAGCGTGCAGGGCGGCTGGGAGCCGCCGGGGCTCGCTGGGTCGATGGGATGGCAGCGGATCGGTGTGGAGTGAATTACCGTGAGGCAGGCGGGGGGCCCGTCACGCCGCGGGGACGCGGGCAGCGCTGGCCAGGCTCTGCGGAAACCTGCCCAGGAATTCAGCACAGACCTTCCTCTTGCGGCCCGTGCAGCAGAACACTGGTTTGTTCAGGTAACAGTGTGTATCACGTTACTGTTCCTTCTTAAGTGAAAAACGTGGCAGCACGAAACTGAGGAACGTGAAGCAGCTGTCCTTAAATTGTCTCTTTAAACTGCCTCAAGGAAGCATCCGTGGTTCCACTGGAAAACCAAATAATTACAAAAAGTCTGTAATGACGGATGCGCTGTTGTCAGGTTTTATGGATGTATTTCTAGTAGACTTATATTGCTGTTAGAAAATTTTATTTAAAGCCAGATTAATTGAGCGAAGCTTAATTAAGCTTCCACGGATTTACATGGGAGTTTTCATTGACAAGGGGAGTTTGATTGGGCCCCAAAGACTCTGCTGTTTATACGTGTGGCTGATCATCTCGCTCCGGCAGCGTTTGCCTGAAAAGAGCACAAAGAAGTAAGGCAATAATTTTGTGCTGCAATATTTTAATGTATTAAATGAGTAATGAGGTTAGGATGCTGCTGTCAGTAGTAAATGGTAACAGCAGCCTGAGTTTCTGATACCAGTATATCTTAAATTTCCAGTATGCTCTAATACGTCGACTGGCTTATTTCTAATACATTCAGGGGTTTATGATCTTTTCCACTTCTAAAACGTGTTTCTAAGACATTTTTGGTGAATTACGTAGGAAACATGTGGGTCCAGGAGTACATGTTCCTTCTTGCTGGACTTTCATGGGGAGGAAATGATCATCTATTGCCTGACATTTGCATGATGACTATTTTTCTGCCCTTTTAGCTTTATCCGTTGAGTGGTTGAGGGGGAATGTTTAATCGTTCTGATTAAATAGATCTTTACTTACAATTTTATACAATTAAAATAAAAGTATAATAAACTTTTCTCATTTTTCAGACACCGAACTTAGAATCGACTCATGCAAAGACACTTATTTCCTTCCATTGAGTTACAACTAGTCTCGCTCAGCTCTTTAGAAAGGTGTGGTGAAAATGTAACATGACAAATCAGCCTCTTTTCAGCAGCTCAGGGCTAGAAAGCAGGGAAAGAGTTGAGGTAATAACTAAATAAATCAAAGGCTTTGAATTTTGGCCCAGCCTGAACCTACCGTTTAGGGACTGATAAACCTTGGCTTCTGCCGACTCGGGTGTTCCACCACAGAAAACTCTCCCTCGGAGATGAAAGCTCGTGGGTCAGAGCCTTCGCACCTCAGGTTTCAAAAGGCACAAGCTCTTCACCCTTCCCTGGCTGTGGAAAGAAATCAAAGACTATTTCAGAGCAGGGAAGAGGTATTCAGGGAGCAGCTGGATGCGTGCTGTGCCCGCAGAGATCAGCAGCTTCTTGCGCTAACTGCAGCACAAAACGTAAAGCAGTGCTTCAGAAATAACTTCCCCTCTCCCCGCCGACACTCTGGCTGGCTCCAGTGGGGGTACGCAAAGAAACAGCGCTGTTAGAAACCACGCTGGAATCTGGTGCCCGTGAGGACCCCGCGGGAGGTGTTCTGCCTGAGGTTCACGGGCGGTTCGTAGCTGTGCGAGGTCCCGGGCAGCCGTGCCGATGCGCTTAACGAAGCGCTGTGCTGCGCTGGGGCCGTGTGTTCCCGTCCGGCTGCCTAGTCCTCGACACTGGTTTTTATTGGTGTTGGCACGGGAAGGGCGTTCAGAGAGTTACTAGAAGGTACTAGTTTATGTATCAAGCAGTGACGTCAAAATGAGGTTAGAAATTGGTGTTGGACAAAGTGCCTGTTATCACAAGGTATAAGCAATGACTTTGCTGTGAATACTCAGTGTTTCAGAACAGTACTAAAAAACAGCGAGTGGTGGAATGTTCGCGAGAATGTGAATGTTTCTGAACTGGCCTGAAGATGACCCAGCGTTAACCGGCCTTTGGGTGCGGGCTCACAAACCTTGTACCCTGTCGACAGAGCCCCCCTGTGATTTGCTGCCGTGCCTTTATGATGACTTCAATCACGTGGTGGTACGTGGGACGTGAATTTGGTGTTCACTGTGTAGTTTCTAATAGCAGCTAACGGATGTACCCAGCCCAAGAGACGTGGGATGAGCCGGCTGAACGGACGTGCTCTGAAGGTCCCCTGGGAAAGAGCCTGGTTTTTGGCAGGAGGGGTGACGTGTTGAGAGGACGTGTAAGAGTAATTATGTGAAGGGAAACCAGAGGAGAGCTGCGCTTTGCTTTACCTGTGCTCTCACAGTGACAGCGCGTGGGTCAGGACGTCAACAGATAATTACTGCTTTCCTGATCTGAGGGTGTTGCCTGCCGAAATCACTGACCTTTGCGGGTGCTCCATTGTGTCTTTCAGCTGGAGTGACCACGGAAGCTGTTCAGACTGGGAGCGCCAGCCCGGATTCGTTGGGGACAGAAGCAAAAGCTCAGGAAGAGGAGCATGATCTGGTCGATGATGACATCACGGCAGGTGAGCGTTAATGTCATGATCGTGTTGTATTTTTTAGGTAACGGAGGGATGGGACGCTTTGTGCCAAACAGCATAGTTTTCATGAGAGAACAGAATGCTGGGGCTGCTTGTGGAGAAGTGCGTGCTCTAGAAACGAAGTTACTGGGCAGCAGAAAGGAGCTGCAGACAAAAACTAGATACCTGCTTAATGGTGACTGCCACAGTATTACCGTGTTACTTCTAGATCATCATCTGTGCTTTAATGTCTGTATTTGGAGCTCTTACGTCTGCCTGCGACCGACCTGTTTAGCTTGTAGTCCTTGAAGAATAAGGGCTTTGTATGATTCTTTGTCCGTTAAATTCTCTCCCTTGGTGAAAGATCTGCTGTGAGAGTGCTGCCATCGCTCTGCCTGATTGAGTCGATGGGTTTGGAAGGAGCAAGCGCTGCTGGTGCGTTCCACCAAGAACCGAAGGGCGTTTCACTTCTACAGCACTGCTGTAGTCTTTTACTGTTGTGCTGGTTTGTTGTAGGCTGGCAGGTAATGTCCGAAAGGGTTTCTGAATGAAAAGCTTTAAAAAAGTATCCTGAGTCAAGGTGGAATTTTGGTGTGCAATTGAATATAATCAGCTTTGTGTTGGTGGAATAGGAAAAAAACAACAAAAGAGTTTGGAGACAGTTTAAATTTAACCTAATCTTACCAATCTGATGCAGCTTCTTTCTCCGGTTGTCCAGTTAAGGCTAATATTTATTGATTGGACTGCACAGAGTAGTGCTGCTGTGCAGCGGTCAGCAGGATTATTTTCAGCTCAAATTGAGATTTACCAAATGACTTTTTTAAAGGATCACTCTCCTGTCAGTCCTTTTAGAGATTAAAGTGTTTTAGCATAGCTGGCTGAAAGGCGCTGAGGGCTGTTGCTGGGAAATCCCCCAGTAACACGCTGCGGCGCCTCTGTAGCGTAGAGAAACACACACAGGAGTTATTTGGGAAATTGGGTCTGTCTTCAAACGCACCAAAAATAGATGCGTGAGAAGCGTTGCAGTGTGTGAGTGGCATGTGTGGCTCTCTTTAATGCCTGCAAGGCTCTTCTGGAGAACTGAAAGCAGAGCGAACACTCCGGCGGGTGCCCTGACAGGTAACCGGGTCAAAGACGCTGTTAGCGGCCCCGCCATTCTGTCTGGGTATTTCCGTACATCGAACCATAAATCATTCACTTATCGCTTTAGGAAATGCCATGGTGTAGCAGTTCCGGTAGTGCACATACGTGGAAAATAACACCTGGGAATGCTACTGGTAAATGGTTGTCAGCTTGGAAATTTCCTCTGGTAAATCTTATCTTTCAGAAGTCACAAATCTGGGTTTCTGCATAACGAGTAGTATTTTTTCAGCAGTAATTATCCTTTAACTGGCAAAGTCAGAAACCCGAAATACTGCTAGATTAACCCACAGCCTAACCTTAAACCGAGCTCCTTAGTCAGCGACAGGATTTGTCTGTGTTCACGACTCAGCAGCATAAGGGCCAGGGTTATGTCTCCTGTGACTCGGTGCGTACCTCGCCGCACCGTCCCGTGGCCGAAGAGCAGCGGTACGAGGAACGTGTTCGCAGGTGTTTGGAACTTCCTGCATCTTCCCGCGTTTGAAGCAGTTCTTGTTGCACCCGTGTGGCCTAGACTTTCTGAGCCTGGTGCCCCCTGGCTGTTGGAAGTTGGTTTAAATCAGTTCCTAGGTGAGGTACTATTTTATTCCGTGTTATTGCAGTTTTTTATTCAAAGGCTTACGCTGTAACCGAAGAAAATACTTCAACTCGCTGCGAACTGGAAGTTGTGGACAGTCATCTGTGAAGTCATATACAGTGCTTTTCTTTCTGTTTTTACATTTTTAATAATATATTGAGCTTCTGGTCTGCTTTGGTGGTTTCTCTTCGTTCTCTTTCTCACGGCTGGAGCTGGATTTGTTTGAAGCGGGAGCGACAGGTGCCATTGCCCATTGCGTCCCTCCCGCTCCGGCCAGACTGCCACTGGAAATTTGGGCTGGGGTGGAGGTACACAACAAACGAAACCATCTGCCGCCCCCAGCAAACAAGCCAGCGGCCCACTGTTCTGCACAATGGGGCTGCCAGAGGAGTCAGTCTCGGGACCAGGTTCCTGCTGGGTTTCTTTTTAGTTGGTTAGTCTGAACCTGAACACCTTCCACAAACCCTGTCACATACGTTTTTGTATCTCCAAAGCCCGCCCTAGAGGGATCAAAGAAGCTTTTAATTTGTATTTAATCACTCATTGGAAAACCATCTACCGTATCGTGCACTGACTATTGTGCAAAACACCAGAAAAGTGCGGGTTTATCATCTAAAGCAAACCTCATCTCTTTCAGATGCTAATTAAGAAGGTAGAGAAAATAGACACGGACTTGTCTCTGTCATGTGGCCTTTTCTGTAACAATTAAAAGTGGAACGTGAATTCACAGACACAGGTTATTCAACATGTAAAAGTTAACTTTCAATGGGGTTTTCGTGCGTACTAACGGGAATTCTGAAGCACCTCGAGAAATGTCTCTTGCAGATAATTGCATACCAAGTTAATTGAGAATCCCGGTTCCACGGTTTGTGATTAGCCATCATGGAAGCATGAAATCACGGGTAAAATGCTGCTCCTCCTTTTTTTTAAGGGAGCAGAGTTCACGAGAAAACACGGGGTTTTCCAACAAAGCTGCAAGTATTTGAAAAGCTGTGGGCATCTGCCAGTCAAGCAGATGTCGCCCAGTCCACGCCATTAAGAGCTCCCCGCGCCGTGAGGGGGTTGTGGGCCTGACATCTGTCTGGACGGCAGCTGCCAGCGCTGGAGAGCGCTGCGTGCATTCATTAGGGACGGACTAATGCAGGACAACTGGTTTGGGAGGGACCGGTGGGGTGGTTTCTCATTAGGAAGAGCAGAGCAGTTGCCGAGCCGTGGGCTGTGCTGAGCGCTGCAGGGTCCGTCCTCAGCCCAGGGGTGCAGGGGACAGCCCGGCCGCTCTCCCTGCCTCCTGTCCTCTCTGTTTGAAAACACAGCTTATTTCACTTCGTTCTGTACGCTCTCTGATGCTGTACAGGTATATTATATATTGATGATACGCAACTTGGTACGAAATGTCCCGTAGCGCGTCTGAGTATTATCGGTCCTCACCCCGTCCTGTGTTGTGGGCGAAAGTGGGAAGCCGGCAGCAGCGTGTCTTGTAGACACCAGTACTTTGTGAAAATGGGGCTGGGGCTCTTGTCTGACATTCTTTTGTTGTTTTGGTGGCAGATGTCGTCTTCCCGCGCTGCGCAGTCTCTCTTTGTGCCGCAGTTACCCTGAAAAATCGTGTTAACTTGGGCAAAGTCAGCTCTCTTTGTCTTAGTAAGACATTTCAACCTTAATGGTGTTCTCTGGCTGCTCATCTCTTCTCGGCGGCGTTGGGCAGAAACGCTTCAGCATGGTGTTCTGAACTCCATCAAAGACTTCTGAACGATGATTGCAGTCAAAAGAAAATCATTTAGAATGATTATTCAGGTGCAGAAGTGGCGTTTTAAAGAGGCAGAGGTTATAAAAGCCATGTGTTTAATGTGCTTTTTCTTGCGTCCTCTTTTTTTGTTTTCCTTGTCCTCATCACGTTTCATTTTTGGTCAGCATTGCAACCAAAAGCTTCACAAGTCTCACACTTCCTGTGTTTTCTCCCTTTGCCTTTCATGATAGTGTAAGGATGTTGAAGAGTGTGGCAGGACTGTGCTTCAATCTCTGCGTGGTGGGGTTTTTGATGGTTGAGGCACGTGAGCGTACAAACGGTTTCTGTTTTCTGTCGTTGCTGGGCGTTGCGTTGGGGACACAGCAAGGCCACCAGCTCTGCTGCTGCTCTTAGCCAGCTTCTCCACAGCAGCTGTTTTGTCTGGAACCCCTCTATGTTCCCATGTCTGTCTTACGTTTGAAGGATTCCTTCAGAGGCGCAGCAAGTCTCCGCTTTCAGCGTTCGACAGCAGAGTTCCACTCCCTCCGTGGTGCCCTGAGGAGGACCGCAGCCCTCACGAGGAGCGCGGCAGCTCCAGGGCCATTGGCAGGATGCAGCTGATGCAGGTAACGCCACCCCCATGCTGGCTTTGGGACGAGTGGCAGCGTCCGTACAGCTCCTTCTGATGTGCAGCCCTTCAGAAAGGCGCGTGGTGACAAAGCACTGCAATCCTCACTCCGATCTCCCTTGATCCACCGCCGCAGGTTTAAGCTCGACTGCACGTGCTAAGTAGAACAGTGCTGGCAGGGTGCGAGTGCCTGGGGCGAGTGAGCTTTAGTCGCGGGCCAGATGCTTCCAGAAGCCGTTCTGCTGTTAGCGTGCACGGTATCCACGGCTCTCAGCAGGATTTACTTGTGTGAATGAACCACTGCCACGTGGAAGACGTGAATGTCACCAGAACTGCTGGAGTCGGAGTTTCCACGAGGCGATCACTGTCCCAGAAGCTCGTGCTGGTTATCGTTACATGAATCATTTACTTGACGACCAATTAAATGTCATGTACATCTTCTTTAACAGTTCCTCCAGGCTCTGAAGCGACTTCTGAAATCTGGGAAGGTTTCTTTGTCTAAGTTCACCGGACATCTGTAGTTTGAGATCACTGTCTGCCATTTTACCAACAGTGAGCTGCTTTCCCTCTGTGATGCAGTAAGTTCATGGCAGAATACGCATTTCCTGCAGCAGCAGCAATAACAATTCCAAAACGGGTGTGTTTAGTACTTAGATATCTAAATGCTGTTGCCCTGAGGTTGTACTGGTTCCTGAGGCAATGAAGTAAAGATGTAAAGCAAAGACCAGAAACCTCTGCGCTTGTTTAATTTACATTTCTGACTTGCTGGTGAGAAATGGCCTGGATGTTAAAGAAGGTTTAAAATGTCAAGCCACAATTTCACTTATAATTACATATAGCTTATTAAAAGAGCCGAACATGGGCAGAGTTTACTGTGCGGGTGCAGAACATCTCTTAGAGCTCAGAGTTAAACTGCTGCTGCCTTAGGGTCTGCTTTGATTTGTGAAGGAAGGTGGAAGGTCTGCAAGGAGCTGGTGGTCTCCTCAGCCTGGTGCAGAAGCCCTTCTGGGTCGTCTCCACCTCTGTCACACAGACTGGGTTTCGTGGGGTGATCCTTTCGGAGATCCCCCGTCATCGGTTTCAAACCCGCATGCTCTGTGTCCTGCTCTTGGGACTTCAATGCCTCGTCACCTCCTCTGAGCTGTTTGCTGCTCAGAAATACCAGCTGGTGTCTCAGCACTACGGCAGTGATGTCCTTCTATTCTAAACAGAAGTGGTTTTCATGATGACAGAGGTTTGGTATGAAATTTGCAGCGGTTTTTTGTGATGTGTTTTAGTAGCAGCTGGTTTTGTAGAGTTTTATAGCATTTTTCTATACCTCCTTCTGCACAGTCAGGTTTTCAAGCTAGTGGGTTCAAACATCAGTTCCCTACACAGTTCATGGAAATACCTCATGGAAACTTACAATAAGGCGTTGGGGTTTTTTGTCGGAAGTGGCTTGTTTTCCCATTTCAGCTGGAGTTTGGGCAGCTGTGACTAGCCAAAAGTAAAATAGCATGTAGGCGGTAACTTCAATAGTACTGCTGATATGCAAACCCTTTAGTTTTACCTACTTAGGCAAGAGAGGAGGTGATTAAAGTTCATACGCGTCGTTCTTTTACCAGTCTTTGCACTTTGATAAATAAATAGATCATCTAGGATTCAGTAGGCCAATTGCAGCATATAATAGCTATTCAGAGGCAATTAAACTGCCTTTTTTCATGCCAGCATGTGAGCGTGCCCTTTCACAACCTTCAACTTGATTTGTGGTGATTCAAAATTAACTTAAAAGTCTTGTTTGCTGACAGCTTAAAGCTTAATTGACTGAAAGCCAAATAGAGTGTGTTCTGCATTCAGCGCCGGCGCCCTCGGTACAGCCACGTGTGAATCGCGTGTGCCGGAAGGCAGCGCTGGGTCCCTCTCGCCTGTTCCAGCGTGGGAAACGCTGCCGGGGTTCGTGCGTTGCACCGGCTCGGCCCTGGGGCTCCCCGGCCACCGAGATGGGCCTTTGGCTTCTGTGGTGCTGGCACTGCCCTGGGGATTCCTCCCTCCCTGCTGCCGCCTCTTGCTCCCGCCTGCCTTTCAGAGATGCTTGATTTTTCCAGTTCTAGTTGTATTAGATGACGGTGACTCAGAAAATGAGAATTACATCCCATCGGTTTTGCTATTGGATTAAAATGATCCCACCAAAACGTGAGGTCTACTATAGCTTAAATAAAGTCTATGAAGTATGAAGGAAAGCTGGTCTAAAGACTCTCTGTATTGGTAAACAAGCAGCAAATAAATACTCAGGTGTGCTTCACAGTGTCCATGGCATTCCCTAGGATTGTAGGCACATTTCCTACACACTTCCTGTGTAGAAAACCCTGTGTTGTGGTGGGGTGCTGCTCAACAGCCCCCGCCGTTCCCCCAGCCCAGGTGACGAGGCGCAGTTCGGTGCCTCTGGGGGTGGGGGTTCCCCCACCCCTCCCAGCGACAGCGGAGGTGAAGCATTGCAGGAGGTGCCTGCAAATAAATATTTGACAGGGGGTTTGTTGTGTTGCAGGATGTTCTTAGGGGGGTGTGTTAAATCACTTCAAATTAAATAATGTCTTTAGGCAGTGGAATTTAATCTGATGGTAGATATGTCACAAGAATATAATAATGGCACCTCATGCGTTCTCTTCTGTAAGTTCTTAGCGCTCTGGTCACGTGCGAGTGGAGTTTTACTATGTAAAAGTTACAGAACGCGGGGTTTGATATTGCTCTATTTCTTATTGATTTCTTGGCAAATCAGAGCTGTGTAATTGCGTCTGCCTTCCCATTGATTTCCAATAGGAACAGCATCTTTTCATAAAGCCTCCAAAAAGTTGCCACTGGCTTTCCCAATGACTATAGTTCAGAATAGTTTGACGTTCCTTTCAATAAGATAATCATACTTCAGGATGGGAAGTCCAGATCCGTACTGGTTTTGTTGGAGTCTTACCTACGTCTAGAGAGATCTGGAACTCAACACTAAGTTTCTTTATTTGTCTCATTACCACGTATTAGCTGTGTTAACCACGTTGGGCCTCAGTTACGTGCGGACTAGTTCTTTCTGATGCGGCTGGCAGCGAGACGTTCTCTCGGTGGTTTGTGAGGTTTGGTTTCCTCGACGGCACGAAGTTGTGTGGAACGTAGCGGTGAGTTATGGACATGCTCGGCACCATCGTTTGAGTAGAAAGCGGCAGACAGCCCTCGCTGCCGTTTTCAGAGCGCCGCGGGGCTCAGGTAGGAAACGTCCTTTTCCACCTGGAGTGCAGACCTTGCGGCCGCGGTTTGCTGGAATTCTCCCTTCGGCTGTGCCGTCCCTTTTATAACAGAATATTTCACTGCGCTGCAGCGTCTGGGATCACAGCATGGGTGAGGATGCTGCTTCCTGGCAGCATCCAGGATACAGCCCGAGACAACATGGGTTCTCTGCCGCTCGGAGGGGGAGACACCAGGCGCGGTTTGTTCGGTGTGACCTGCTCGTTTCAAATGCACCGACACTTGCCTTCTCTGAAGTGACATGAAAACGGTTATAACGACAGCTTCGGAAAAGTACGATGAGCATTTGAAATGCTTTCCTTTATGACCCGTTTATGTAGGCAGGAATGAGGAGAAGTACAGATTTCTGGGAACTGCGGGACAAAACCGCATCTAGAAGGGGAACCGCCGCGTTGGGGGACAGTTCACCCTGAGATACCTGACCTCTGGGGTTTGCTGGTGCGGTCAGAACCGACCCAGTGTCGCTGCGGTGAGATCTGGCTGGAGTTAAATCCTTTGGGCTGCGTGGCTTACGACAGAACAAAAGTAGGGTACGGTGAGGGTCGCCCGGCCGAGGCTGCTGCGGGGAGCACCCGTGCGCTGAAGAGAACGGCTCATTGCTTCCTGAAGGTGAGCAGATGTTTCCAGCACCGAGTTCACAAAGCACTGGCGAGAAAAGGAACGTTTATTGTGATGAGAAAACCACGTAACCTCCGTGCCTGGATATCCCCCAAATGACATGCCGTACTGTTTTCTTTGCTTCGGGGATTTGGTAAGTGACAGAGGTGACTCCAGTTTGCTGCTGGTTTCGTGCAGCCTCCTTATAAAGCAGTAATTGTCATTCGAGTCAAAGCTTCATGCTGCAAAAAAAAAAAGTGAGGCCAGATAAGAACCTCTAACTGTATGAAAGTAATTAATCCATGTCACCTATCGCTAGCTTTAACCCAAACACGTGCAGCCGCCGGGGATTTAGGCGATGCTGTTCAGCTTCTCCAGGCACAGAAGGGTTTGGTAAATCCCGGGCAGTTGGGTAAGCACAAAGGGAGCCAAAAACCACTGGTTTGTAAAATGTCTGGGGTGTGCTTGGTGCAAGGAATAGGCTTGTGCAGGCTGGAGGCTGTGCAGGACAGCGGGTGTTTCCAGGCCCTGGGCAGCAGTGGAAGCACCCCGAAGCGCTGCTGAGCCGGGGGCTGTCTGAGTGCCTGGAGGGTACCTGGCAAGTGGAGGCGTGGAGCTTTTTAGGAAGGAGGAATGATGGCTAATGATTTTTTAATGGCAGCTCTCTGGGCTGAAAGGCACTTAGCACTGGGGGTGTACTGCAAAGCCTATTTCTCAGAGCTTCCGACAGGTTTATTCGGTCTCACCTTGAGCAGAGCAGTGCCGTATTGATCGCCTTGGTGTGGGTTTAAACACCCCATTGGCTTAAAGCAGCACCACCTATGCAGGAGGAACCGGCGTCTTAACCCTTACGGCTGCCGGAGGCTGCTCTGTAAGGCTTCGGTGGGAGGCTCACGGGTTCCCGGTGGGTTTCCTGAGCCTGGAATCCACCGGGTTTAGTTAACAGGTGCGTTGCCATCTTTCAGGAGCACACGTTTCCTTGGCTAAGCTGCGGAGGTGTAGACGTGAGCCTGACCTCCCCGGGTGCCTGACCTGAGGGGGTCGGTGGGGTCAGACCCTTTGATCCAAGACAGGGTCTTAGATGAAAGACATAACAAAGATTAACTTCTTTCCAACTTTTAGAAATCTTTTGGTGGCTGCAGCAGTCTTTTCTGAAAATAATATCCTGCATTCACCCAACAAATATTATTATTCGCTCTGCAAGGTTTTGTAATCGTCCTCTCTCAAAGCTGCTGGCTGCCTGCGTGGACCCACGTTACTGGCACCACACGGGGCTATATTGTCAAAAAGCAAACCCAGAAATGTCCTGCCTTTAATGATACAGAGCTACGTGACTTGCTGGTATTTCGCTATTTGTCTGTAGTAAGGTGGCCTCTCATAAAACCAGAAAAATAAGGTTTAAATGGTTCCAGTTCTTACAGTAGTATCAAAGCTCCGTTATTTTAAATCCGTTGCTGCAGACACGAAAACGCAGAGACAGATGTTGTCAAAGGAATCGGCTGAGTGTGCGGATACGGAGGAGGCTTTGGGGTGAGGAAAACCAAAACAAAGCCCCCCCCAAACCAGCTTTTGTTCTTATTCCAGAGCAGTTCTCTTGCTCATCCTTCCCTGAATTTATTTTCAAGCGGGTTTATCACTATCTAAACATGTAGCTATCTCTTTTTCAAACGTGTGTACCAATAAGAAACATGTGAGAATAACAGAAATGCGAAGGAAGATCTCATCAAATGTATTGGGTTTTTCTTACCTGGCTCCCTTCCCTCTCTAGGAGTTTTTTAGCAGGTATCTTGATAAAACAGCAAGCAACTGAATTGACAAATGCTAATTGTTAGGACACTCAAACGCCCGTCCTACTTCTCCCGAGCGAACGTTATTCAGTGTGCATTCCAGCTCTATCTGGATAACGCCGCAGTGTAGTTTGGTTTTAGTCTTCTACAGTTCTCGGCTCAGTTACGGGAATAGTCAAAAGATCGATTACAGAACGTGTCGTGTCTTAATGAGCTCGTTCGTGCGCTCCCTGGAACAGCCCGATGTGAAGTGCTGTGGGGAAAAAAGGGCTAAGTAACGGTGGAAGGTAAGCGCTGGGTTTCGGAGTTGGCAGTCACGGGTATTTCTCTCTAACCGTGGTGTGGCCAGGTGCTCCAAAGAAAGCAGCTCTGCATGTTGGCCTCTCTTGTAAGCAGTGGGAGGAGGAGTGCGTAGGCAACGTCCTGACCAGGGCAGCTTGACCTTTGGCGCGGAGCTGGCAGCACACGGTGACGTGTTCCATCCACCCAAGGCTTCTTTAGACCTCCTTTTATCAGGAAAGCTCTTTCCGTGGTGTTTAGCCCCGTCTTTAGTACAAAGACCCTCCTCCCAAATCCACGCTGTGGTTTTGTGGGGTTTGCAGTGGGGGGGGGTTGGTTGGGTTTTGTTGCTGCGATGGGAAGATGCTTAATTTTCGTGGAAAAAAAAAAAAAAAAAGAGGCAGTTAAGCCCAACTGTTGAGATGAGAAGAGTCTGCATGGAGTGACTTAGTAGTAATATACTGTGAGTAAGCCGTGAGGAGGGTCAGAGGCACCCAGAGCATCGCTCGCCCTGCTCCCGCTGGAGGACCCTGCTGGGCTGTGCCGGTGGAGGGAGCCCTGGCTGTAGGAATGGCTGCGCTGCCGAGCCCTGCGCCGCTCCTACCAGGGCCCGCGGAGGAAGGAGTCAGCGCAGCTTGCCGAAGGGTGGGCAGAGCGCCTTGTCTCCTGTCTGCCCGTGTTTGCCTCCTGGGCACTTTGTGGTTTGTTCTGTCTTTGTAATATTTTCCGGTTCTGATTTATCGTCACCTCGCCGGCTTTGTGAGCTTTCAGGAGGCGCGGGAATTACGGTGGTTGTTCTTCTGTGTATCCTCTTAGAAACTAGAAGTGTTGGCAAACCCCCTGCGTGGCTCTGGCTGGCTTGAGACTCCTGGACAGTTGACGGGAAGGATGGGTATCCCCCCAGGCACGCTTAGTGGGCAGCTTTCTTAAAGGTGTTTGCTAGTTCCTTTGCAGGTCATGAGCAGAGCATTATGTAAATTCATCTTCTATAAGAAAATAGTACAATTGACATGAACGAGTATTTTAAATTATTGACAGCCAGGATGGATGTGAGCAAAACCACGTTTCCCCCCGTAGCTCTTGTGGGTTCTCTCAGCATCCCTTCTAGCATGGGGGAACCAGTGCAGTGGTGAACCCTTTCAGCGGGTGTGGCGGGCAAGTCGTGCCGGTACCGCGTGTCTGGTGTGTGTTCCCTTCCTCCCTGGCACCTGCTGGAAGGACTGTGAGGATTTGCTGGATTTAACTCTGTGTGGTTTTTCAGGCCTGAACAAGAGGTTGGAAAAGGAAGGAAGGATTGAACTCCTTGTCCCAAACCTCCCTTCATACGTAACCAGGGAACCCGTCAAAGACGGTGAGAGGGACCTCAGCCGGGAGGGACGGTGCCGATGGTTTCGTGGAGCGCAGCCGGTGTGGGAATGCTGCCGGTGTGCTTTCAGCGCTGGGGTACGAGCTTGTGGCAATCAGGAGGGCTTGGGGGGTCACTTTGCTTTGTACTTGCGAAACACCACGTTGGGGATGCAAGGTCTGAGCTCTCTACCGCGTTCGGTACCAAGTGCGTTTGTGGTCTTGACCGAATGAATTTATTCTTTTCATATATTACGTATTTTCAGATCAGTGTATATTTGGGGGGTGACCGCTGCCAGAAGCTCTCAGACCCTCGCTGTGGTGCATGGGGCACCGTGCATCTCTGCTGGAGTGAGCTCCCATGAGGATTCTCTCAGCTGTCGGAGGGTTTCGCAATGGGCTACTGCAGCGTTTTTCCTCAGTGCTGTCACGTTGCACACGGGTGTCGTGACTAAATCCCGGTGATTACATTTACATTATTGGGCATAATTACATCGCCGTGGTTGATGGAGGGGGTTGTGGTTCGCCACGCTGTGGCTGGGTGCCTCTCTGTGACGGTCACTGTTCCATGGAGCAGGGCTGGGCATGGTTTCGGTGGCCTGGGGCTGCCAGAGCCCACCCTTCTGCGCCCAGAACCACCGCGGCAGGTTCGGCCGGTGCATTGATAGCAACGAATGGGGCTGGCACTCCCTGTGCGAGTCTTTAGCCCCTCGTACAGCCCGGGAGCACCCTCGGTGTGAGCTGGCGGCAGGTATCAGGTGTCTGGTGGCAGTCCATCTCTCATAAAACCGCCTCAGCCTTAATTCAAATCCATTGATTCCTATTCCAGTTAAACCTGGAGAACTTAATTTGTCTTTTAATCCTTTTATTGTAAGCTAGGATAAAATTAATTTTACCCAAGAACTGTGCAAAGCCAATTAACATGATCTTTAGAGTTATTTAGTAAAGTGCTTCAAACTGTTAAATTTATCCTGACCTCGTGGCTGCACTCTCTGACTGCTTTTTAAATGAAGTAATCGATATCTCACAGCCTTTTAAACAATTTAAACTCCTGAAATATTTTACCTGGGGTTTAAACACTTCATAAATATGCTGCGTGCTATCTGTAAAGCTGTCTGCTCTGCCCAGGTGTGGGTGGTTTAATTCTCAAAAACTGAGATATTTTGAAATAATGTGAATAAATGGTCGTTTTGTCGAAAGAAAACCCGGCTGGATAAGCGCGTGGACACGGTGGGTTTCTCTTTTGGTGGGTGGATCTGGAAGTGTGTTATTTTCCCGAGTAAAAGGCAGAACGTTTTTGTCCTTTCACCAGCGTAGCTTCTGTTTTCCACATAGAGCTGTTTGAGGTTATTAATTTTCTCCCTGTGATAGGGTGATCAACTGTCCTGTCAGGAAAATGGATCTCCGTGTCACCCTTTAGCATGATTAAATGGAGGCACGTCGCTGTGAGAAAATACCAAATTTTCATGAGACAAATGAAACGGTGGAAAGGACTCCTTTTATAGACGTGATTTCATCTGGGAAGCTCCCGAATGGCTGCCGGTTTTTTTTGTAGGAAATCATTACCATTAACTGTGAGTTTCTGCGAGTAATTAAAAAACCCCAAAAAAGTAAATCAAAAATACTTAAAGGTTCTTTTTTCCCCTCACACCTGGAGGGGTTTGGGGAGGGATGGCGCTAGGAGGAGGGTTGAGATTTTGTTGTTTGGAGGTTTTTTGGTCTGTTGGGTTTTTTCTATTTTTAGTTCCTTGGCTTGTTTTGGGTTTTTTGTTTTGTTTTTCTGCATTAGAAAACCCCCCCGCTGCAGCAGTGCGCAGGAGAAAGACTCTCACGTGCCAGATTGCTGATGAAACTAAGGCTATTTCCCACCCTGCTCTGGCTGGAACGTATTGTTTGCTTAACAAAGAGTTATCCCCTCGACATCTGGGCGCTGGAGTGGCGGGGTCAGCGGTAGGAGTCGGCTCCGGGCAGTTTTCCTGCTGGACCCCTATTCATTGCAGATGAGACCCACGGCGGTGCCGCTGTCTGCGGGGCCACGGGGCTCCCGGCGGCGCGGGTGGCGATGGAGCCCCTGGCTGCCCGCTCGTGCGGCGTTTGCCGTTTGAAGGCACGGTGCGGCCGTTGTGCTGAGCCAGGCTCGAGGGGTGCCCCGAGCTCCACCCGTTGGGCTCTGGCGAAGGGTTCGCTTCATAGCGCTGTCATCAAACGAACGGCGGGCGGGGGCCCCCGCGGTTTAATTTCCTCCTGGAAGCAGCACATGTGCTCGCTCTTCCTTTCTTCCTCGCCTGGGAGCCCGGGACGGCGCGGGCGGCGCGGCAGGGTCAGCGCCTCGCCTATTGATCAGCATCCCGCCGTCCCCTGCTCCAGCAGCTGCTCCGCCGCCCGCGCCCCGCGCCGGCTGCTGCCGCGCATTAGGACAGAAATCCATAACCGGGGCTGTGCTCATCCAAGCAGGGGAAGAAACTAAATTAAACGGTATAAAACAATCCTGGAGCGGGAGTTGGTGCCAATTCATCTTGATCTCGGATGTCACGCCGGGCTCTGTCTGAGCACCTGGGCTGCAGGCGGCCGCGGGGAGCCGGGAGGGAGCCGCCAGCCGTCACTCGCAGCGGGGGCACCCCAGGAAGCGGGGTGTGCCGGGCACCCGCTCGCAGCCGTGGGCTCCCCGGGGCGACTTCGGCGGGCTGTAACGTGCAAAGGGACCGTACGCAAACGTTAACGAGAAGCTGCAGCTGGCGGGAGCGGGATGAGCGACTGCGAAACAATTACAACGGTTACGTGTTTGGCTTTGTCTGTACAGCCCGTTTCCATCCCTCTTCCTCTGAAGGCAGTTACTATTGATTTTTTTCTTTCTCTTTTTTTTTCTCTCTGACCATTGTTCCGTTGTTCCTCTCTCCCTTTCGGCTGGCCCATCGCTGTCACGGGCGCAGCGCGGTTGCCTGGTCCTATAACGCGGGTCCCAGAACGCGGTGAGCATCCTCGCAGGGAGCGTTTCGCTGCCCGTCCAGCCACAGGAACGCCGTTAGCAGAGAGAGACGTAGAGCGCGACTCGCTAATTCACTCCCCGTTAATCCACAGCCCCACCAGGCTCGTTCAGGGCCGGGGGGGCCTTCCGGCCTCTCGGCAAAGGTGTAAGAGCAGAGTGCTCTGGGAGGGGGTAAGGCTTCGCGATTCTTGTGGGACGTTCGGCAGGGCGTTTCCTCGTGTGCGGTGAATCGGCGTGCTGGGGAAAGGAGAACTGGGCTGCTCGGGGTGAATGAACACCGTGTCTGCGTGCCCGTCAACTTCCTCCCGGACTTCGTTTCTTTAATGCTCGGAGAACAAACTTTATCTGCTTAGGGAAACTCAGAGTCCCTGGGCTCTATCAGACTAACAATGGACAATTCGGTTTTATTTAAAGTTCGTGATACCCTGAGGTTTTTTCATTGATTGTAAGAATGTCTGTTAAAATGCCGTAGGTAACATCTTGGTGCACAAAACCACCGGTTTGGTTTAATGGCATAGACTTATGCTAGAATTGAGTAAGAATCTGAATGTGGTGATGGAGCCTAGAACAAAAAGGTGCTTTTACGTAACACAAATAAAACCCCTTAAAAACCCCTCTCCTCTAAAAAAAAAAAAATACAAGTTGTCAGACTAATTTAAAATTAAGAGGAAGCAAACCAAAAATCACCTTTCACAGAAACTAGACAAACAGAATTCCACAGATCCTTTGTCGACTGAACTAATAAAAAGATGAAATTGGGCAGTTTTCTGGTGGCTCTTTTTTTGCCTTGAGATCTTGGCAGGTTTTTCAAGGAAGGGTCTCATTGAAGACAGACCTTGCAATAGGTGGTATTTGGGCTTTCATCGTGCGTTGTGGGTTTTGAGCAGTAAAACGGAATCATTTCCACCCGCCAAAAAGCCTGGTCCAGGCAGTGACAGTCCTGACGACGTGTTTGAAGTTAAAGGGAAACATTTTTATTTTCTCTGGGAATCCCAGCGTTGTTTGGAGCGTTAAAGAACGTCCCTGCTTTTGTTTTTTCTCATCTTCTTTACTTTTCATTCCAGGTTGTCTGCCTGGTTTCCCTCAACTGAAGAAAATATCTACGTCCTACGAAGAGAGGCGGAAGCAAGCCACGGCCATCGTCCTGCTCGGCGTCATCGGGGCGGAATTTGGAGCTGAAATCGAACCTCCAAAGCTGCTCACTCGGCCCCGTAGTTCCAGTCAAATTCCCGAGGGATTTGGTTTGACCAGCGGCGGATCGAATTATTCCTTGGCGAGGCATACGTGTGAGTGAGCCGCGACGCTGCTTCCCTTGCGCCGGTGTTCGGGGCGGGGAGGAAGGGGTGTTATTTACATTTCGGTACAAAGCGGTTAATTTAAAATATCCTTTCACTGGGAAAACTAAAGACGTGAAATTTTGATCGTGCAGTAAGCAGCGCTACGGTAAGAGCTTGCCAAGAAGTCGGTGCTGATCGAGCAAGCAGAACGTGGGGTGGGGTTTGCAGTGGTGCTGCTGGGAGGGCGCCACCAGCCATGGGGAGAACGAGGCGTCGGGCAGCTCTTCTGCTGAAATTCTGACATCCCTTCTTCTCCTCCCAGTCAGACCAAACACTTCCATTTAAGACTGCATTTATGTAATTCGTTCTTCTGGGTTTTTATCCTGAAAACATCCCTTGGGTCAGTAGAGGGAGGAGCAGGAGTCCGTCAGCGCTAGTCCTGCCTCCTCCACTGACCGGTCTTCACTTCCAGCACTTGCTGTTGGTGCAGTCCTGCCCCCTGTCCTCAAGCACTGGCGAGTTTGCTTTTGCTGTATAAATTGAGATATACTGTATTGAAGAAAATAATGATTGTGATGACGCCTTTTGGAGAGGGTGGAATTCTCTAGAAGTCCACGCGGTGACCCTGCCTGACACCCCGTGTTCATCTCTGACCTTACAAGTAGTTCATGAGATATTTAATTCCAAAATGCCACCCAAAGAATTTCTCATTAGAGATGCGCCACGTCGCACTCAAACTGCAGCTCATGCTAGGTTTACGAACTTGATGGGCTGATGAATCACAGTGGCTGTTCTGTCCTGAATGCGAAACCCCGTGATTCTGCTGTGAAGGGGGGTGTTTTTCAGAGCATCTGCCATCAGTGCAGTTGTTAGCGATAAGCAATTCGCCCTTTAGCTCTGTCCCTGTCACATGTGGCAGCGTGTTCATGGCATCGAGTTGTTTATGTTGTTTCTGCAGGCTGCCTGTACAAACTTCCTTCCCAAGTGGATTCGGGGGTTTCCACGCTACTCCAGTTTGGCTGGTCCCGGACCCCCTCAGCCAGCCCGCGGTTAGGTTCCTGGAGCAGATTCCCGATACCGTTTTTCACTTTTTAATGGTGATGTCCCCCATTCCCAGCAGCCGACTGTCCTGCCTGTGTGGTGAGAGGGGATCCAAGCAGTGCTTCTGGAGAGGAATCGAAATACACCCGTCTGCACCGTTGCGTGGGGTAGTAGTGCTGCTGCCAAGAGCCCTTTTCCATTCCAGAGCCGTGCTTGTAAAACGTTAACACCTTTGAGCAGTTTGGGCTGTTCAGCCCTGTCTCTGGAAACCCTCAGGCAAAACAATTCAGTCACTAGGTCAGGAGGAAGGAAAGAGCTATTTTTCACGGTAAATACTTCCTGTCTGATATCCCAACTTCACCACTCAGTAGTACCTTCTAAGCCTCGTCCCTGCAGCCTCTGCATGCCTTCCCTAAGCGCTGCATTTCTCCTCGCGGTATTTCTGTTGCTACTGGAGCTGTGTCTGTGTTGGAGATGCTCCGTGCCTTTGCGGTCCTGCTCTACACGTACGTGGGCACACGCAAAGCAGACGGTCCCAGGATTACTTGGGTGTGCAGTCGGGCATCCCAGGGGTTTGGTTACACTGAGGGTTCCAGCAATTACACATTTTGGTATAGGATCCCAAATGTTTTTCTTCTGCAAATAGAATTTAATGCAGGATAAACTCGACTCTCCCAGTGAACGTGGGGTTTTTCGCTCCGTCGCCTACCTTGAAACCTTTTCTAATGTCTTTTGATCCGTTCGTTCGGTGTTGAAGTTGTCACGCCAGCAAGGAGGAGACAACCCCTGCGAGGAGGAGGTCGCTCCCCGCTGATCGTATGCGCCCACAGTGTTGCCGATAGGCCGAGCGAGCAGCAGCAATTAACACAGGCGAGCGAGCACCCGGGATCATCACTTACAGCCGCAATAAATCAGTCGAGCACCCGAACAGCAGCCTTTCAGAGCAAATTAGGCAAACGGGCTCAGTAACTTAATTTGAACAAAACCAAAAGCACAGCAGCGTGGTTACAGCGAATAACTGATTTTATTGTCCAGCAGCAGCACGCACCATCGCGTCGGCTGCGTTTCTCTATCTGCTATGCAGAAAGCTGCTCCCGTGAGCATGGAGCCTCTGGCTCGTGGATCCGCGCGCTTCAGTCAGCGTGCTGGGAAATTCAGTGTGCTGGGATGCCTAAAACGTGCTTTTTTTCCTTGAGTCGGTGTGATTAGATCAGGGTCTGGGGAAGAATTTTGTCCCTGAAGGGAAAAAAAAATGGGAAAATGGTGGTTTATGAAAATCTATATCTTAGCCTCAGAGATAATATTTAGAAAAAATAGTCAATCTGTGTGGCAGAAAACGGGCAGATATTATGCCCTAAAATCTGGTCTTTGGCTTTAGCAGCAAAATCAAATCTTAAATATTATATTCACCTTTTTCCCCAACTCCTGTAGGGGACGGATGATTTGAATTACATAGGTTTAATCAGAGATTTCTTTTTTCGGTGTTTAATATTCTGGCCACTGTAACGGGTCGTGTCCGACATCAGCCGTCTCCGCAGAAAACGAAGTGCTGCGGCTCCCAGCGTGCCGCCCCCCGCGCCCACGCAGAGGCTGCTGCTGCAGCTGTCGGATACGACAGTTGTCTGCGGTGCTCGTGAAAAGGGGGGTCAGGTCCAGTCCCGTGACGGGGCTGTTCCCGTTGCACTTCACAGCCCCTCCTCGAGCCGGGGCAGATACCTGACAGCGCTGAAAACCTCACAGCGTTGGGGGGGTGGTTCCTGGTTGAAGCTCTTCTGACTGCAGGCTTATGGCCGTGTGCTTTGATGTCCTGAGGGAGGTGGGTGTGCAGGAGGCGGCCCTAGCTCCACAGGAGGACACCTGCCCAGGTACGTGTCGTACCAGCTAGCCCCTTAAAAATAGCGCTTACAGCACCAGCACCTCTGGGCGCTGAGCAGAGCTGCGGGGCTTGCTCCATGTGCCGACCCGAGGCAGCAGCATCAGCCGGGCTCTCCGAGGGCGGGATGTTTACCTGTGCGCTGGGCCAGGGAGGTCGCTGGTTTGTGGTTCATAACTGCGGTAGATGTTTGCTGGCCGCAGAGCGTTGTGGTCGCGTGTCGTATCTGAGAGCCGGTCCTTCCTTCCTTCCCGGTGTGGGTGGTGAAAGCTCCTCTGCTGGGATCTGATGGCCATTTCCATTCTGCGCAGGGAGCAGCCGCTTGGGAGGCTGACGAAACGTGCCGAGTGCCAGCGTTGGCACCACGAGCAATAACAGCCTCTGGGGAGACCGAGGGAAAGGGAATTCTTTCCCCAAAGAAATGCTCCAAAAATTGTGGTTTTGTTTGTGGCTGTTTTTAAATGCTAGAGGGGGCTTGAAAAACCAGCAAACAACAGTGTGTTTGTGGATTCCTTTACATTACCTACATGCTGTGTCACCAGCTTACAACATGTAGTCCCCCTCTGTCAGGTGGGAGACCAGAGCTACGACCGCCTCTGCCGTTCAGCGTCGGCCTCGGAGGAAACAGCGCCCAAACACCGTCAGTCAATAGGTCGCGTGTTTAAAGAGAGCACTTCAGAATAACTTTGGTATGAACTGCCACTTCATTGACAAGTCAATAAATCAGCCCGCGCTCGCCTTTGTAATGAGAGCCCTGACGAGAAACTCAGAAACTCATTTAATTCCTTGTACGAATTAGCATTATGCCTTCGTTAGGGTTGCAGATGCCAAGCCAAGCGTCCTGACTTTAAAAGAGCAGAGAGGACTCCGAGCTTCTGTCTTACAGATCCGCGATAATCGCAAACCCGGGAAAACGCCTGCGGGACGTTAGACTTGTTCGTTAGGCAGAGAAACGCGGGAGGAAATGCGCAGAAACAGTGGGCAAACGCCACTTTTGAGGCTTGGGCTGCCGTGGGTGGGCTGATTAATGCTTAGGATTGTAATTATTGGAAATTATGGCTCTTCACTGCTTTGGAGTGTCTCTTGACCTTTTTCCTAATTAATAGTCTTTGCTGGGAGCTTTTTGCGTTCCTTGGGAAGAAGGTGGGATTTGCGGACTAAGGGAATCGTAGTTGTCTCCTTGTTCTTCAGAGCAGTCCCAGCAGCACGTCCGAACAGCAGTCGGGCAGGAGGGCTCTGATCTGCAGCCACGCTGCCGGGGCTGTGGAAACACCGCAGTCACCTGGGGGTGCTCCCGCGGCTCCCCCTGACTTCTCTGCCTCCTCCGCCGGCTCTCCTTGTCTACAGCAGGAACTCTTCTAATAGCTACTGGATCAGGCAGGGTTGGATGAGCAGCCAGAGCTTCCTCTAATCCCCGTGGTGGTTGGTATGGGCGTGTTTAGGTCTCGGGGCCGCAGAGAAGGACGCCTTGTGACCCCCCAGCTCCTGCAAGTCATCGCGTTGGCTTGCCCGACTTTGCTGATATTGTGCGTCCTCCACTGTCATGTAGGTCCAAACTGGTCAAGAAAATCCGTTACAGTTCTGTGTAATGGGAGAAAGGTTCGGAGATTAACCTCTAGTTCGGCCAGCACCGCGATGGAAAAACCAGCTGCTTCCTCTGAAACGGTGATCACTTTTATGGAAATAGCTTTATTTAGAAAACATGATATAATTTAGATTAAAATAAATCGTGTGCTTTAATGGAATTATGCAATTAGCAGGAATGAAACTACCAAGTTTAATGCACGGTTATGACCCGACTCATATTGGCTTTCTCCTTCCTGCTAGATAATAAACAAATTTTGGATTAAAATAATGATGGTTTACTCTTTCTGTAGCACTGTAATACAATTTCATAGTTGGAGGAAGAATGCGTTTGAGCCAGCGTAGTTGGGCTCTCTCCATAAATTGAAACAAGTCTGATCTAAAACTCATTTACTGTCTTGGAACGGAATTGATCTTGCCTTCACGTTTGATTCCCCCGCTGCAGAGTTTGAGAGGAAGAAAAATGGCATTGTTAGGTCACTTTAACTAGGCTGGCGTTAGGAAGGACAGGGAAACCAGCTACGAGGAACGTTTGCTGCTTTTCCCTTTGTCTCTCTTCCGAACGAGTTATGCAGAATCGTACAGAATATTAAACCATCCCTGGGGCAGCCGTCGTCTGGCCCCGCTTGCCAATGTTCTCTGCTGTCTGCCCCCTTGGTGTAAAGAGCCATGTCTTTGTTACGCTGGTTGACAGAAACGCTGGGCGTTAGCTGTGTCCGGGTGGGTCGTGCTCAGCGGTTAAACCGCTCTTCAATTCCTGGCATTTACGTAGTTAACATGGAGGAAATGCTGCCCTGAAGACTAAGGAACGCGGCTGTTGGGTTTAAGTCCTCAGAGTGGATGAGGACACTTCCTTCCTGAGCAGATACTGGGCAGAACCCCCTTCTTTTTTCCCTTTTATTGTTAAAAAATGAAATCCTAACCATCCAAAAAGCACCCAGTTGTGCATATGCTGCAGAAACAGATTCAAATAGGAAGGATTTAATTTTCATAAACCCTGAGAGACTGTTGCAGGTGTCAGGACAAACTTGGCTTCCCAGGAGCCGCCGCGGCTGGGACGGCAGCGCAGGCACCACAGCACCCTGCTGCGCCGTCCCCTCTGCAGTGCTCCAGAGACCCAGCCTGGAGCATCTGGACGTTTAATGAACATCCCACTTTTCGGCGTAAATGGAAGAAAAGGACTTAACAACAAGCCATAAAGGTCGTTCTGAATGTACGGTTTTGCTAATCCCAACTTTCGCGCTTTTTTCAGCTAATGGGAGCCGCAGGTAACAGGCAGTAGGCAGGGGCTGCCTTTCTCTAGGCGCTTTCAGAACCGCGTTACTCCGTGAGTATTTGAGATAGAAGGGGCTGCTCCTCGGCGGAGCAAAGCCCAAGCCCCCGCACCGGTGGGAGTCGCTTCCCTCCCTTCACGGGGCGGGAGGAGTGGGTGGAGGCCATCGATCGCCTGCCCAGCCAATGTCCCATTGTTCTGGGCACACACCCCCCCCCCCGGACAATCCGACCACATCGGGAATGTTCAGGATTAATTTGGAATGGTTGCACAGAGAAGGGACCAACTGGCGTCGCGAGCTGCGGATGGAAACCCGGCAGCCCCCTGCGCTGACCTGCAGAACAACGGGGCTGCGCAGCAGCCCAGCCTCGCTCGGGTGGTGCCTCTGCCCTTCTTAACAGACTCCAGACTCTGATTTTGAAAAGAAATTAGAAAGCCATTTACTCATGTAAGTTCTGAAATGACAGTAGAAGTTGCAGGCGTGGCACCTGCTGCCAGCACGGGACTGAAATGCCTTGAGGGGGTCCCCGTCAAAAAGGAAGTCTGTCCTAGCGTTAAGTTCAGCTAAAAAATACGTGTCAGAACTACATTAAAGGCCAAAAAAAGCTGAAAATGAATTTGGTAAAAATGAGGAAATTGGACGTTGGGTGTGATTTAAAAGAAAATCTTTTTGGCATGACATCGTTAGAAAAAATTCTTCAAGACTGACTAGGCTGAAAAATGTATAAAATAAATATCATCTCATTTAAAATACAATTTTACACCTGTCTGAAAGATGAGAGAAGAGACGTAATAATCCTCTGCACTAGAAGGGGGAAGGCATTAAGGAATACGGCTTTTTAAGCCAGCTACCCAAATTTCTATTTCTGTCTTTCTGTGGACATTCCGCTCAGGTTTACCCCAAATCGGGGAAAAACCATCCAGTAAGGGTCACGGTCTGGTTCGGTTTCTTGTAGAGAAACACTCTGCCCACAGACCAGGGCGAGAGGGCAGCGTGACAAAACCCAGAGCTGTGGTTCTTCACGGGTTTTACACAAAATCAAGAAGATGCAAAGCAGATTAAATCATATGCTTGGAGTCCATCGCTTGTATTTAGTTGGAACTTGATCTTGTGGCAAATTCTGAGAATAGGAGTCAGGGTTATCAGCGTCTCGTTCGTGCCTGTGCTATTGATTTTCCTGAGCAAATGATTTAATTTTTTAGAATCTGTCATCAGTCGGGGATAACAGTGCTGAGTGATGTAACGTGGGCAAAGCTCTGGAGACTCAGCAAGGAGCACTCCGGTTTGGGGGGATCTCTTCTGTCACGTCACCCACGTTGGCCTAAACTTCTCCTAAAACACCTTCAAACAGACGCTCTGCCACCTATTTGTTGGTAGCACAAGGATGTGTGTTCACTAGAAGATGCTGAATCTTCCAAATCCTCCCCATAGGCGTGAGCGGGGACCTGCCCTGGGCAGCGCGGTGAGGCTGCGGGTCCCAGGGACGCCCGCCCGTGGGCTGCTCCTGGCCCTGTGCCACCTAACGAGCTCAGAGGCGAGGAGCAGGGTTGCTCCGCAGCCCCAGTCAGCAGAGCTTTTCCAGGGCTAATTACCTCCTTACTGCGCTGACTCTAATGTGACATGTTTATTGCCTTAACTAACAACTCATTAGCTTAGTTGATGTTTTTGTCAATATTAATTCGTTCATTTAAGCCAAGTCAAAGCTTAAACAAAGATGTCCAGGCTGAGAAACGGGCAGCAGAATGACTTTGGGTTAGTTCCTCTTTTTCCTTAACTCAGTTCACGGGAGGCAGGAGTCAGCAAGAGCGATGCCACGAGGGCTCCTGCGGCAGAGGCGGGCAGGAGTCGGCAGGAGCGATGCCACGAGGGCTCCTGCGGCAGAGGCAGGGCAGGCAGGAGTCGGCAGGAGCGATGCCACGAGGGCTCCTGCGGCAGAGGCGGGCAGGAGTCGGCAGGAGCGATGCCACGACGGCTCCTGTGGCAGAGGCGGGCAGGAGTCGGCAGAGCGATGCCACGAGGGCTCCTGCGGCAGAGGCAGGGCAGGCAGGAGTCGGCAGGAGCGATGCCACGAGGGCTCCTGCGGCAGAGGCGGGCAGGAGTCGGCAGGAGCGATGCCACGACGGCTCCTGTGGCAGAGGCAGGGCAGGCAGGAGTCAGCAGAGCGATGCCACGAGGGCTCCTGCGGCAGAGGCGGGCAGGAGTTGGCAGGAGCAATGACACGAGGGCTCCTGCGGCAGAGGCAGGGCAGGCAGGAGTCAGCAGAGCGATGCCACGAGGGCTCCTGCGGCAGAGGCAGGGCAGGCAGGAGTCAGCAGGAGCAATGCCAGGAGAGCTCCTGTGGCAGAGGCAGGGCAGGCAGGAGTCAGCAGAGCGATGCCACGAGGGCTCCTGCGGCAGAGGCAGGGCAGGCAGGAGTCAGCAGGAGCAATGCCAGGAGAGCTCCTGTGGCAGAGGCGGGCAGGAGTCAGCAGAGCGATGCCGGGAGGGCTCCTGTGGCAGAGACAGGCACATGTCAGTGGGGGCATCTTGGAGTGGTGACACGTGGTCAGGCGTGGTTCTGGGGGTCCCAAACAACACCCCGTTGTGCATCCCGAGACAGAGTGACACGGAGGGGTTACAAGCCATCCCCTTCCCTTTCCCAAATAGAGCATTACTGACGCCGCGCCTTTGACTGCGAGGACGTGTCCCTATGTTTTGCAAGGAAGGAAAGTCCTTGCTGTAAACCTGGGTGTGTGGTTCCCGGATGCGTCATGGCTGGGAGCCGATGCTGCCCAGCACCTCGGTGCCAGGCCACCGCTCTCTCCTCTGCCGCTTCCCCGTCTAAACGTGTTCTGGGGCAGGACAGGCAGGCAAACCCCCGGAATGCCTCGTTGCTCAGTGGTTCTCCCGGCAGCGGTGTCCCCAGGGAGTTAGAGCGCGTCAACTGACCGTCACCTCTGCCGATGCACGGGGTGGTCATCAAAGAGCAGAGGCGGTGCTGCCACCTCAGCTGAGTGCCCACGCGGCGGGTTCCACTTGGAACCAAGCGGCTCTTGTGGTGACTTCGGTGACTCGGTTTGCCCGTTTCTCACTCAGCTGAGCACGGCAGCATGGACCGCTTCCCGCTGTCACCAGGGTACTGATGAGAAAGCGTGTGGTCTCAACGTGGTGGTAATGGACTAATGTTTTCCCAAGTTTAGTCTCTTAAGCTTGTTTTTCTTAGACGTCCTTTCAAAATGAGGTACCCATATTTCTGAAAGCTTTATTGTCTCTGTTAATATTATTACAGCTTTTCTTAGCAAGTGTCTGTTAAAGGGAGGATTTTTTTTTTTATCATTTCCATATTTTTTTGTTGTCATTTACGTTTTCATTTATTTTTTCATTTTGATTTATTCTGATGGTGTTTGCACCATTTTCAGGCACAAATATTTAGGCCTATAGACATCTCACCCTTGTCCCCAAACCACGTTTAGTACTCTTTCTTTTGCAGTGGAAGGACTGTTTCAGAAACACTGCCAGTACTGGCACGGGCCCGTTTGATTCAGGTCACTGTGCCACGTAGACTGATGTGTCCCAGTCCCAAACTGGCCGTTGTCGCCACTGCAGCTGGTTTAAACTTCCCATGGGCAGCAGCTGGCGCGTCGCAGCGTTGCGAACGGGGCACTCGTCTCTAACCCACCCTACATGAGCGCGTCCCAGAGCAGCCTCCTCGCCTTCTCGGTGATGGGGAGCCTGAACCTGGTGATTTCTGAGCCACTTTCTCCACGGCTCAGAAAGCGTTTGGAAACAAGGCAAAGCCAGCTCTCTTCACGGTGCCGTTCTCTCCCGCTCCGCCCGCAGGCAAGGCGCTGACGTTCCTGCTGCTGCAGCCGCCCAGCCCCAAGCTGCCCGCGCACAGCACCATCCGCAGAACCGCCATCGACCTCATCGGCCGCGGCTTCACCGTCTGGGAGCCCTACATGGACGTCTCGGCCGTGCTGATGGGCCTTCTGGAGCTCTGCGCCGACGCGGAGAAGCAGCTGGCAAAGTAGGTCTCTCCTTTGTTCCCTTACAGCTACGTGCTCGCGGCATTTCGGACCTGGGGATCCAGGCTTTGCGGCAGCGGGTTCAAATCCCAACGGCTGTGGTGCCTGGCGAGAAGGAGGGACAAGGGCCAACTCCTTGTGTGGGGTTTTATGAATTACAATTGAAAATCTGCTCTAGTCTGGCTCCATTCGTCGTCTCGGACGGCTCCGATGGTGAACTCGGAGGGGAGAGGGTTGAACCACGGCAGGAGAGGTCCAGGTACTTGGGCACAGTGGATCTGCGCTGCTGGCTTCTCATGGCACTGCCGGTCGCCCCATCCAAACTGGGAGGGACCAGGCACTCGGTAGTTAATCTGGTCATATTGCTAGTAATCTCGAGAAAAGAAGTGCGTTAAATGGTGGTCTTAATCTAATATATGTCTGTCTGTCTACCCATTCTTAACGATAAAACTAGTATTTTCAGAAGGGGCATACATGGATTTTTCTCCCCGTGTCTTTATAAACCATCCTGTCAGGATGTGGCTTGTTTTGGACAGGACAGTTTGGAAAAGGTGGTTATTTTAGCAGCACATCCCTACTAATAGCAGCCAGGTAGCTTGTAGATGCCAGGATCGCCAAGAAATCATAAAGGCAATAGACCACAGCCTGTCTCTGGGGTCAGAGAACAACTTATTAGAGGGTCCTAAATCACGATTTATACGGTGTGCTGTCTTGTACCTCGAGTGTGACCTCCTTGAAATGAAATCTTCTTTCAATTAGGTATTTGTAATTGGGATGGGGGCAGACTTCACGAGGCAGTCTGACCCGTGGACACGAAATGCACAGCAACGCTGTAATACTGCGGGTTATTTTTGGGTGTGGAACTAAGTGCCCATTGGATCCATTTCTTTAAAATTACCGTAACTGTCCAACCTCCTGTGGCGCATAGACAGGTACGTGCACAGGCTGTCACACTGGGTAGTGCCCTGCACCGCCGTGACCCCGCCAGCTAGCGATGGCTGGATCAGGTGAACGTGGCTGAGTGCAGGAGTGACGGCAGGAAGCGACTGGCGTAGCAGAAGTAGCGTCTTGCCCTTTCCAAACACGGCTTGGGTTCAGATAATGGGATTCCTCAGTCTCAGCACTTGGGATTTGTTTGATGTGCCAACTTTGCGGGACAGGAGTAGCGTTGTTGTTGAGTAGCCGTGAATTTTATGATCTGAGGCATAAAGGCAATAAATCTGGGGGGCCTCGATTCTCCCGTGAACACTCTTTACTCACACCATTAATCCGGTTAATGGCAACAGGACTATTTGCACAGGAAGGAGGTTTGCAATATAGTCCTTATCGTCGTTTGTTGTAAAATTGATCATCTCGTCTGAAATTTATTCTAAATCTCTATCTGAACAATTTCTTCGGTATTTAGTTGTTATAAAAAGGCAAACCACTTAATCGTGCAAAGGGAGAGGCTCTGGTTCCTACCTAAACGCAGGACGAATACCACGTCGCTGCAAGCAGCAGCCGCCGCAGGCTGTTCGTGTGAAATGAAACAACGATGCCATGCTTTATGTAGCTGGCTTTGGAAGCTGTGACCGCGAGGGCAGCCCGGCCCTTCGAGTCTGAAGCTGCCGAGGTCACGGTAATTGATTGTTTGGGTATCGGTCGTGCCGTGGTTCTTCTCGGGAAGCGCAGGGGGTCCGTTGTCAGCAGGCAGTATGGTGCTTGCTGCCGTTGCTGATGCCGATGAAGCTTTCTGGGTGTATCCCAAAGCGTGTGGGTGAGTTTTCTGTCCAAGGAGCAGGAGGTGTCTGCAGTGCTTGAGAACGGCTTTGTTCATGACCAAGGCGTTTAAATGCTGCAGCTGATAGGGGACTGTCCAGGGTTGTGTCAATACCAGGCATGTGTTTGATCGCCCCTCTGCGGAGGTGCTGAGGTTCGGGACTTCCCTCTGCGTTACACCAAGGCAGCTATTACCCATTTTACATCACAGGTTTAATTTCCCCAGGATTTAAGGAATGAACGATTGCCGTGTGCTGGAGGGTGTTAATGGAGAAACAGATACAACCCGGATTAATACTGGTGTTTGGCTGAACCCCAGTTATTTCCTGAGGTGTGACACAAGAAACCCCGATGTTTTCCCTTCCCCGAGAATCTCCCAAGCCCTGCGGTATGTAAATGGAGCCTTTAGCAGCCAAGCGGACGCAGCTTTTCAAGTCATTTCCATTGCGCGATTACATCCTCAGCTGTCATAAAGATTAGTATGGCTCTCTGCCCACGGAGCACGGAATAAATGAATGTATCAGCATGTAGCCTTGAGGAGCCCAGTGCAATTTTCATCATGATAAATTGCATAATAAGCGAGAAAGTGTTTGCTTATTAATCCATAACAAGATTTAGATTGAAAATGGCCTGTTACGCTCGTGACAGATCCAGTACCGACTGCAGGCAGAGCAAGATGGAAAGAAGCAGAGCAGCAGCGTGTGAGGGGGTTAAGTGTGCATCTTACCCTCCCGGTGCCCTGCTGAGCTGCCCCTTTTTGTGCCTGATTTACCGCGTACACAATAACCGCGCGCAGCTGCCTGGCTCCTCTCCCCGATGTTAAGAACGTTTTATGAAAGAGCTTTTATGTCAAGCTTCTGCTTGGAAAAAAAATCACTTCACGTTTATTGACCAAAAAAAATAGCAGCGTTTTTCTTTTTTCCCTTTAGAATTAGATAAATACGAACTGCTACCCAAACCTCAGCTCTTTATAACTCCTCCACGCTCCCAGTCCCCGAAGGTTGTACTCTGCCAGCCGGCTGTGCCAAATGAAGCCAC
Organism: Bucorvus abyssinicus; assembly: GCA_009769605.1. Lineage (NCBI taxonomy): Eukaryota > Metazoa > Chordata > Aves > Bucerotiformes > Bucorvidae > Bucorvus > Bucorvus abyssinicus. The sequence goes on from CM020063.1 coordinate 1,467,967, forward strand.
TCCGGTGTGAGGATTCAGAGGAGTTTGCTAGCGTTTATCCTGGCGCGGGTGACGGTAGGGATGACTGTCGTCCGTTATTTTTGCTCCTTGACTCACAAGCTACAGTTTTATATAGATTATGTTCTAATATACTAAAGCCAGCACGTTGTGTTCTAATTGATCCGTAAGTTTTCATATATACACGTGTACGAGAATAGGCAGGCTAAACCTCTTTATTTTTGGCGGTGTTTAGTGGAAAACTTTACTATGCTTTAAAATTCTTACGGATTCCGTCGTGGGCCCATAGGATCTGTAGTAGGAACATCCCTAGTTTGCAGGTATGGTGGCAAATTTTAGAACATAGCCTAAACAATTGCTGAAATTGAGGGGTTTAAAGGTGAAACATGAGCTGGGTACTTGGTCCTAAAGGTGATGTGACAACCTACCGTGTGCCGCCGCTGCAGCAGTGATTTAAACCTGGAAACCACGGGGGTTTGTGTGGCGTCAGCTCTGGTTCAGCCCTGGGGTTCCGGGAGGCGGGAGCTCAGCCTAGGTGAGCTGCGGTCCCTTGGCACCCGCAGCCTCTCGTGAAGGTGAGGAGAGGAAGAGGAGTACCGCGCTCGCTGGCTTTGTGGCGCAGAGGGAGTTCTCGTGCGTTCAGGCATCACATCAAGGCGGCCCCTAGACACGGGAGTGGTTTTGAGGGGTAGTGATGGAGAGGTGTCTGTTTGCTGAGATGGGAAATACCCGTCTTCCCTCTATCCCACCCTCTGACCTCAGAGCCTCAAAGTCAAGTCTCCAGCCGGAGGAGAGACAAGGGTCTGACTGTCCGTTCTGCACAACAGCGGCTTCCTGACAGCTGAGATGGCCCCACAGACAGGTTGACCCAAATACTTCGGGTGTTTGAACAAGTCAGCTGATGCTTGTCCTTGCGGTTTGGAGTCCTGTGGGCTCAGTGGCCTGGCGTGATGAACCGCTGACACCGTGTTGGTCGGGGTTTTTGGTGTGCCTGGGATACCAGACACCGGTGTTGCAATTTCCACACCTCGGGGGTCGTCGTTTCAGTTTCGTCTTTCCCTCGTTTATTTTCAGAGCAGGTTTTGTCCAACTTTCTGTTTTGAGAGCAGAATGAACTTTGCTGACCCTGATAAACCAGTTTTTACCAATTTGGAAGCGCATAATGATGATGTTTTCTGTGGCTTCCCTGCCCGAGAGGGTACTGGCAGCTTTCTGGTTTAAAGAAGTCTTGAGGATCCTCTAAGGTGTGAGGACTAAACCACCCAGCTTAGAGGGGTGGAGAGAGAGATGTTCTGGCCCTCAGCCTCCTGGGTATGCTGAGCAGTTGTGTGCAGAAAAGCACTTCATTTCCACAGAAAAACAGTAACCCTGTGGATGTTGCGTATAGATTAACGTGCTTTTTTGTCATTTAATCCGTAAGTAAAATACCACAGAGAAAGGGGAGCTGAGGGGGGCTTTCGGGACATTCGCAAGCGTTTCTCATGCTCAGTAAAATCCGTGGAGAATTGCCACGCACTCCGTGGTGGACTGATACCAGGAATGTCACAGCGGCGGCGCTGATGAGGCTCCAGGACCACTTGAAAACGCTTTAGAGCTGGCAGTCTGCTCTGCGGACTCTTTCTGTGCGGCGATGGTCGTGTCAGAGAAGGGGCAGGCTGAGAGTTCCAGGTTAATCCCAACACCTCCTGGTTCCCCGGTGCTCCCTCCCCTCCTGTCAAAGCCCCCGTGGGCTGGGATCGCTTCCTTGGGGGAGCCCAGGAAGGGTTTGTACACATGCTGGGTAATGTACAACTGGCCTAACAAACCGGGCTCTGCGGGGTTGCGTACGGCAGTGACCGTTCAAATGGGACCATCTGAGGAAAGGAAGCCTTCAGACAAACGTTAGCCTGCGTGTCGTCCGTGTCAGGTACACGTGCCCTCAGTGATCAAACACCAGACTTTATTTTTGCTTCATGTAGTTCCTGGGTACTTACTACCTTACTGCGTCTCGCGTTTTTATTGTCAGCAAATAAAACGTCATGTGTGGAGAATGTAGATGCCAGTTAATCCCTTACCGTTACTGAGACAATTGCAGTTAAAACCTCAGTGTTGGAGATTCTAAAGAGATTTGAATAGTTTCGGTAATTAGAAGGCATGAGCTGTGGGGCTGGCTGTCATCTCACCCTGCTGCTGCAGCAAGGAAAATCAAACCGAACAGGTCGGGCGGGTTTAGCTCTTCAGGAAGCCTCTTGCTGTTCTCGCCCATAACCGCTGCTCAGCTGAATTACAGAGTACCACGAACAGGGTGTTTTTCAGCCTGCGTTTAAAATGGTGTAAAAGAGCGAACCATAAATTCTCGGTTAGACGTTCCGTGTCCGCCGTGCCCTCAGTTGGGCGATACGTATTCAGCACGAACAGATAATTTGTTAACAAGGGCTTTTCAACACTTTGGACAGATGCACATACTGTTTTCAATCTTCATGGTTAATTATTCGATTTTGTATGTGACGATAGAACACCCTGACTCCTAATCACTGCTCATTGTTGGAAGTCCATTATATTCTAACTGTTGGAGTGCTCCCGTTGACCTTGAACTGACATTATAAGCTGTCTCTAATCTTTTCACTCTGTATTTCTAATGCTCCTTTTCTTTCTCCCCTTTTTGTCTGGTGCCCGTTTAGCATCACAATGGGGCTGCCCCTGAGCCCGGCCGCTGACTCTGCCCGCTCAGCACGGCACGCGCTCTCCCTCATCGCCACGGCCAGACCACCCGCCTTCATCACCACCATCGCCAAGGAGGTGAGCGCAGCTGGGCAGCTCCGCTCCAGCAGCTTTTCCTCTGGGTTTACAGAGATTGAGGATCAAATATCCCTCCCTTCTTCCTAAAAAAACCAGGGAATCAGCAAGTGCGATATTTGTATTCCCGCAGATACCCAAATCGCCCATGGTTTATGACAGGAGCGGTATTTAACTGAGTCCAATGGGTTGTGTCTGGCTCGGTTTGTTGTAGCCCGGTTGTATAAGCTTCCGACAGCAGTGTGTAAAACCCTGCTTGCTCTGGGCAACGCAGCCGCGACCCCATTAAGTATGAATTAAAGCGGAGCGGTGACTCAGCCGTGGGGTTTGGAGGAGGGGATGCTGCTGTGAGGTTACTGTGGGCTGGGCACCCCGGGTACAGCCTGGAGCTATGGCTGAGCTAAAGCAGATGGCGATGAACAGCGGCTGGCCAAAAACAACCTGTTATAAAGCAGGTACCTAATGCCTAAAGAAAGGTGTGGAAATTGTGTAATGGAGACCCAGGCGTTTCCTTGTCTTGACCTTTAGTTGTATGAGATGAAGAATGAATTAAAGCAGGTACCGCCTTTGTTTAAAGACTACATCAGGGATAACCACCAGTGGCTCTGCTGCTGCTGAGTAACGGGAGAGGGAGGAACAGCCCCTGGGTCTCAAACCAGAGCGTTCTGCACAGCACAGGCTTTCTCAACACGCATAACTAAGCACAGATGGAGAACACTTAGGCAGCCCGAGTCTCCCCCCCGTACCCTGCTCTCTGGTAGGTGCACAGACACACGGCCCTCGCCGCCAACACGCAGTCTCAGCAGAATATCCACACCACCACGCTCGCTCGGGCGAAAGGGGAGATCCTGAGAGTCATCGAGATACTTATTGAGAAGATGCCGACCGACGTCGTGGACCTTCTCGTGGAGGTAAGGCTGCTTGGTGTATCCGCTCATGGGTTTGACACGACGGCAAATGACGTGTTGGTCTGGAGTCGAATCGTGGAACGTCTTTCTGTGTGGACCATAAACCTTTCTGTGTGCGAAGAGGGTTTTTTTTTATACTACCCAGCTCATTTTTCGGTCTTTAAAAGCTTAAATTGTATTCAATTACATTAAATTACATTGCTGGGGAGAAAACCCGAGCAGAAGCATTTGCTGGAGGTGTGGGTGTGCTCATCACACTCATCACTTCGACGCACCAGCGATCACATGGGTGTTTTTATCTGTTGCATTCGTTGGTGCTGATGAATGTTGTCATAGAATAGTACAGCTGATGTGACAGATTCACAAATACTGATGCCCAGAGGCCTTTTTCACAGCGTTGCTGCTTACAGAGCTGCAGCGTCTTATCTTTACCAGCAGTCTGAGGGTTTAGATCTGTTTGGGGGTACTCAGACTGGTTCCAGTTGCCAGTACCATTCCTGTTGTACCCTCTGTCCTATGCGAGACAGTTCTTGTTTGGTTTATCCCAGTTGTGTTTTAAAGGGAGATATCAAAGATGCAGACAGGCACAGGAATTCTCCATTTTTGCCTGTTTATTATGAAACATAAAATGCAGGATGTCGAATGATTTTAACTTTTGTTTCCAAGGTGATGGACATCATCATGTACTGCCTTGAGGGATCTTTAGTGAGGAAAAAGGGTCTTCAGGAATGTTTCCCAGCCATCTGCAGGTGAGCGCTTCCTCCAGGAACACTGTGAATTGTGGGGTCACCAGCAGGAGGTATTTCTCACCTAAGAGTGAAACAATCTCACACCTGATGCTTGCCCCCTAAAACAACATACATCCTTCAGTAACAAGTTAGATTCCAACGTTCCAGGTCCTTCTGAGCCGTTGGCACGGGTGTGTGGCAGTGCCATCCCTTAGGAAAGGTCAGAGAAACGGAGGTGATGGGAAACAGAATGTACCAAATGGTACTTTCAAATAGTAAAACGTGATTTATAAAATGGGAACACTTACAGTATCTTTGAACTATGATAAATATCCCAGTTAGACTATTAAACTGGTACAACCAATAAATTATAATAATAATCTGTCGGCCGTTACATTTTAATTTAGTAAGCTATTAAAATACCGAATAGTTTCAAGAAAAGAACAATTACCCTGCTGACAGGTAGGACACGGACAGAGGTAATCGTCCTGCTTCCCCGGGCTTTAAAAGGCTTCCCTTAAAGCAGAAGCGCAAGGGCGAGTGGGAGCGAGTGCGAACACCTCCCTCTTCCTGCGGTATTTTTATGGCGATACCTTCACTTAGAACTCTGTTAAATTACTGGTAGTATTTCCTAGTCTACATAGTTACAGCCACTGTAAAAATGATAGAGCACCCCCCGGCGTGATCATTCAGCCCCATGGCAATTTTCATCCGATTCCAGCAAATGGCCGAACCTCTGGAGAGGTGCCAAGCGGCAGCACTTTGACTGTTGTTAATTCTCGTCCCTGCCGCCCCGCACGGGGTGCACCCCTGCTGTGGCGAACCCGCTGGGGGGGGTTGGATACCGTGCCTTACAGCGGGGGGTTATGGTGCTGTTCGCGCTCTCCTGAGTGTTAATTCTTTATCAAGATCCTTGTGCCTTTTGCACAGTGAATATGAAATATTTCTGAATTTCGTTCAAATTGCGAAGGGTCCTACCGAAGGCTGCGAAATTCTGTTTGACTTGAGCGTTTTCCAGACCCAGCAGTTGCAGCCGAGTGGTCGCTGAGGGACTCGGCTTGGTCAGGTCAGCGTTTAATCCCGGCTGCTGGGTCTGTGTAAGGGCAGGGTCTCGCGTGGGAAGGCAGATTCAATCTAAACTACCAAGTGTTTTATACGGCTTTTTACTAGGGAGTAGTCCTGCAGGAAGGGTGAGAATTTCAAGGATTAGACAAAGCCAGGTCGAACAACAAAACTTTACACCGTGACTATGGAGAGTACAGTGGAAGGAATGGGAGTCTGTCAGCTGGAGGTGCTGTTGGGGTGATGCTCTAGGGAGCCCGAAGACTCACTCTGGACGGCAAAGAATAAGGAATGACATGTGGAATCGGACTGAAGAATACTGAAATTATAATCCAGAACCCTGCTGGCTATTGCAAGATACTGAACTTCGAAATTAAGGTTTAATGAAGCCCTGATGTTAATCAACGAATTCTTTTTCATGAACAACTAACAGTCCGTTTTCAGTCTGGTTTTAACTTTGAATGTTAATTTAATTTAAAACCCTTTACTGTGGAGGATTAGCTGGTCCCAGCGATAGCAGCAGGGTTCTGTGGATTCCGGCAGTACCCCAAAGCCGGACGCAGCAGCCGCGGGCCAAGGGAAGGGTCTCTGGGGCAGCACCCAGAGCAGGGTCTCCAGCAAGATGCCCACTGTGGATCTGGGTGCACCGGCTAGGCTTGCAAAAAGGAACGTGTGGCATAGTCTAAATCTTGGCTGGGGTATCATTCCCTGCTGAACTCTGCCATACGGGGGTTTAAAAGGCTGCGGAGCAGCGAAACGCTTACATCTGCGTGTGGCTGTAACAATGCTCAGCTAACTAACAGACAGAGAACGAGGCTGAAGAGCTGGCAGCTGAGTGTCAGTTTGAGGAGGGATGTTTTTTAGAAAATTAAACTCAAAAACATCCATTTCCTTGAAGCTTTTTCCCCCCCCCCAAACCCTCCGCGGTTACGTAGTCTGATGGATTCTTCTTTTCAAAGGAAAACACTGACTCGGCACTCTGTCCAGATGGGCAGTTAAATGCGGTAAGGAGAGAAACGCTGTTTGCTTACACCTCACAGAGTGGGATATTCTCTTTCTAAATCCGTTGGGGGAGACAAGCGGACCGTGCCCGTTCTGTGGCACGAGAGAATTCATGGCCATATCAAACAGTTCATCTCGGTCCTTTCTGTTGCAGTCCGCTTTCCTTGTAATGATCACGCAGCCTGGGGGTTTTATAACTCCAGGTATAAATCTTGAGTTTGCTGGGTGTATATAACAGCCTTAAAACCAGCCCCCTCCCTGTTCACTGGGGCACCCCTTCGGTCGTGCAGCCGTTTGCGCGAACGCCCGTGGTGCGGTCCTGTGCCTCATGCCCCAGCTATGGGGGCTCTAGACCCTGCGGGTACCTGTTTGCCCACCCCGTTCTCTTCTTTTTTCTCATGACTGCCTCCTGCCTCTCTCACTCCCCAGCTATTTACCAGCAGCTTCTGAATTTTTTTTCAGCACTCCTTTTTGTCAGCTTAATAATAAATGAGGAACTGTTTTTCTTATTATTCAATGATAAATAAGTTGTGTGGCCGCCACCGGCCAAAGGACTAGGAAAAGCGGATTGATGAGGCAGATGCTGGCTGCAAGGGGAGGTGACAGAGATGGTCTGTGGCCTGGAAATACCTTCGTATCCCAAGAAAAGGGACACCAAGAGTGGAAAAGCGGCGAGCCAAGGAGGGACGGTGGGCACAGCAGTCATCCTGGGGATGGACAGACAGGGATGCAAAAGTGCGTCCAGGCTGCTTAGTCTTGCCCTTTCTCCTGCACAGCAACTAGCAATTTTCTTTCTGGTTTTTTTTTCCCCCTGTAACACCATGTTTCATGCAGTTTTTCTTCCTGGCTGCCATCCTGCACCGCAGAAACAAGCGTATTGTACCTCTACAAGAGCAGTTGCTATGGCGCTCTGGGAATCCTGAGAACAAGGAGATAGATCATTGCAGGATTCGTTGTTTGAAGCTGTAAATATAGTCAGCAACTTCTTTTTATAGACTGGTTCTCGAAATGCCTGTCAGACTTCATTATAGTAAAACGTACCTGTGAAATTAAAGTGTAATTGGCAATGCAGTCGGAGGTTTTCACAGGTCTGCTCTGCCTTCAGCACAAAGGCACACGGGTATTCCCAAAGAGTTGAGTCTGAGACAGGGGGTTTGGCCCTCTTGTGTGGCAAGGTGTAGAAATTGTTTGAGTTCCAGTCGATGCCGTGCAGTCAGGCTGGGCGCTGGGGACCAGCGCGGGCTCCTCGCTCCCTTTTCCCCTGAAGGATGTTAGTGGATTAGAGAGCGTTTGATGAATTTTCCTTTTTTCAATGCTAATCAACAAAGTGTGAGTTTCCGTATTTTTCCCTACACTTCATTGGATTTTCAAGGAAAGGTGCTCTGAGGTGGCTGCTGGACGGTGCTGTTTAACCACGTGGCGTCCAGCACTATTGTGGTGTTCCACCGCGCACAAGGTGTGCGCGTGGGCGTTCGGGGTCCCGGCGATTATCGCACAGGTTATTCCCAAACTCAGCAGAAGCGTTCAACACTAATAAAAATAAAACCCCCTGTCCTGGTGCTGCAGCTCAGCCCTCGGGCGCCTTTGTTTGCCGAGTGCTAGGTGTGAAAGCTGGCAGCCGATGGACCTGTAAACGGACGCTCTGTGCTCGCACCGGCGGTAGTTACCGGGCGGCGTTGCAGATGAACGGAGCACCCCGCAGGAGGGTCCGCTCTCACCTGTTACTTGTTCTAATGTTCCATCCAGGTTCTACATGGTCAGCTATTACGAGCGGAGTCACAGAATAGCAGTGGGAGCTCGCCACGGTTCAGTGGCCCTCTACGACATCCGGACCGGGAAATGTCAGGTAAATAAATCATTGTGACTTCCTCCCCATAAAGCCTGGAAGTTATTGAAAGGAGAGAGCAGGCAGCGCTGCAGCCGTTGACGTGCTGAGCTGCTGGAACATTATGGATAATGCTGAGGGGATCGATAGTTTAATGAAGGACTCAGAGTATATAGAGCCCTACTGCCTTCGTTCAGGGGAACTGAACGGGGACCGCGGGCGGGCGAGTAGTGACAGGATGAAGTGGGGGATCCCCCTGCTCTGAAATAAAGGAAGCGCCCCATGTTTCAACGTGAGGGGTCGTGGCAGTACGCCTAGCTACCAGAGAAGTCACGGAGCAAATCCACCGAGGGGGAGTCCTTTCCTAAAACTCCTCTCTGCAAATGCCGCGATGTTGTGTTTGAGGTACTCACAAATTCCTGATGGTAACTGGGGTACGTATTTTCTTACCGGTGACCCAGAAGAGGAGGTGCTTAAGGGTAACGTTGAGATGAGTGCTTGGAATTAAAAACGTTCCCATGACAAAGTATCTGCCTTAACTTTTCAGAGAAGGTCATTGCTAATGCTCTTTATTATTCCTTGCACTATGTGATCAGCCCTTATTGAATTTCAATAGTCTATGAAAAGCTCGGGTAAAATATCTGTATTTTGAATCTGCCTCTTTCTTTTGCGTGTCTGTAAATATCAGTTTTGTGGCTGTTTCTAAAAGCTGTTCTCCTTAGTCCTTACAAAATGTGCGCCATGGAGAAGGCAGCGCAGGTGTCTTCCTGCCAGACCTGCGGGGTCTCCCGGGGCTTTGCTGGCAGAACCACATGCTTGGGCACACGTGGCTGGTTATTGTCTCTTCTGAAATGCTGGGGCGTATGGTCCAAATCTGGGAGCTGACAGCATTGCACGTTCCGGGATGTTCTGTGGACAGCCGTCCCGTGGAAGCCAGGCTGGCCGGGCTGATTTTATAAACAGCGTGTGGGCTGCTCTGTCTTGTTGGGGCGTAAGTCTTTTGGATCGTGATGCATTAATTTCACTATCAAATGGGTCCGCAAGAACTGCCGTGTATTGATCTATCCGCTGTCACGAAGCGTCTTCGCTGGCCTGCAGCCCTAGAGCACCGTGCTGCCGAGCCGTGCGTATCCCTCTCTCTTTTTTCTTGGTCCGTGTGAGCCTGCGCCTGTTCCGGACCTTTTCCCCTGCTGTTCAGCAGCCGGCGTGATGAAGCTGCTGAACGTCTCTGGCTGGCATTGGTTAATTCGGTGTGTTGGTCCATATTCACAGCGCTTGTTTTCTTCCGTAGTCAGCCCCCACATAGATGGTGGAAAGCGGAGACGACCGAAGGGACTTCCAGGATAATTAGGGCAAGGTCCTTTGCAGGTTTATTATTATTCATGAGATAGGAAAATTTGGTGAGTGCCAGATACGTGATTATTAGGGGGCAACGCCATCTATTGGATACAGATTTCTTAGTCCCAACCCGATCTTTTAAGTTCTTTCTCACGGCTGCAGATTTCGGGCTGCTCAGAAGATGTCAAATAACTTCAGGATTGTGTAGATGAAAAAGTTCTGAAGTTGGAAATAAGCTCGAAGTTTTAACTGTTTTACACAAGTCCTCAGAACATTTTAATTGCCTTGGTATGTTTAGATCAAGCACAAAGTAGGACCCTGGGGAGCACCCGGCTGGCTCAGGGCCCTGCTGTACCACAGAGCGAGAACTGGGTGAGCAGTCGCCGGCGCTGGGTCGGGGCTTCCGCTCTCCTGGCGGGACCTTCTCCCTTTCTGTGCCAGCTGCTGCTTCAATTCTACCCTGAAAAATGCCTCTCTAACACCAGCCGTCGTCTAGTTGTAGCTCGTTCTGTTTCTTCCTGTCCGTAACGTTTCTTGAACGGTGTTACCAGAGACACACTCTCCACAAATGACTTACTCGTTCCCTGTTTGCGAGGGCTTGGCTCCAAGGTCTCCGCTCCCAAGCCCCGCCGGAGGACGGAGCCAGCAGGTACCGGCGGGTCCCCGTGCCGCCTCGGTGCGCCGGGGCCGCGTGGCTCTGGAGGTGCCTGAAGAAAATTCCGGGAATCCTCCCAAAAGAAAGAGATTTCTTGGCTCGCAGTTGCTTTTGATTTTGCGATGTTTGCGTTGAATAATTCATGACACTAACCTGGTAACGGCGCACGGTGCATGCGAACAGAGTTACGGGGATGAAAACAGAGCTGGAACTGCTCGTTTTTCCTATCACGCAGCCATGCTGGGGAAAAAAGCCCTTTTTAAGTTCTGTTGATGTCAGGATCTGAGCCGTGGGGGGTTTGCCACTGAAACGACGTCACGGCTTTAACACAGTTTCTAGCAGGTAGAAAACCGGGGGGTGATGGTCCGTGGTAGAGCCAAGCGCTGCCCTGAACAGGCACGGACACGTGGTTCCTTTCTCCATGCACCAGAGGCGGAATCGCCGCGTACAGCGGGAGTTCTGTGGTCTGCTGGAAGAGGGAAGGGAGGTGTTTCCACTGAAATCACAGGAAACAAAACCATTCTGAGTGGTTTTTTTTTTCCTTCCAGCACATGTTTATTTTGTTTTCAAGAAAGGAGGTTGTGCCTCTGGACTGAGAAATTACATCTCGTGATTAATGGAATGATGGATGTCAGGAATCACCTTTTTTAACAAATAATTAATCAGCACTTATATATGATGGGGTTTTTCCAGTAAAATTTACTATATTAGTATCACTTATTTAACAAGGTGTCAATTATTAATACTACCAGGAAAATGTTGCCTCAAAGCCAAAGTTATCTGCATTTCGGTTTGCGTAATTGCTGTCGTGCAGATATTAACACGTGACTTCTACCTAAGGCTTTAAAAGGTAGATTATCAAGGACAATATTTAAAAACTGCAAAATGTTGTACATTTAATCCTCCTTTCAAGGAAACACCTTATGCATTTTGGGGGGGCGGTGAACTTTAGTTGATTTTTAACACATTAAAATTGCAGCCCCTTTGTACTGTATCATGAGTGTTCCAAATATATAAATTTTTAATCAATTTTTTTCCCTAATTTAATACAGAGATTAAGTTCTCCCTCTTTCCCTTTTCTGCTGATTTACGTATTAAATATTTTCCACGAGTTCCTCGGTATTCCCGACCCGAGCCGTTAGACACCGGCGAAGCTGGAATGCGTTTGGTTTTTCGGGTGCTCTCCAGCGGTGGGGAGCGGAGCCGGGCCGTGTCCTTCCCATGGTGGTATTGATTTGCCCTTCAGCTGTTTGCAGCGCCGAGAGAACCCAGGGCCGCGTGCTTGATTATCTACACAGCGTCTCGGTGCACAGTATTGACCCGCTGCCGCTCGCTGCCGATGGCTCCTGATTTCTCACGCCGTCTCCATGACACTCGTAATAAACCATCCCACCTTATTGCTCCGCGGCTCGGGATTCAACCCGTCTGCCCGCGGAGCAGCCGCCGCCTCTCCGCACAGCGTCTCGCTGGATGGGCAGCGAGGAGCCGTTTCGGGGGTGTCTTCGTGCCCGCGCGCCGCGCTGGGCTCCCTCCTGCCCGGCGGCAGCGGCTTTGCAGGAAAAGGGGCTCCTCGGCTTGTGCTTCGTGCCCGCAGAGCGCAGGGAGGGGTTAAGGGAGGCTCTACCAGCACGGCTTTCGAAGCGTTGGAAGAATCAAAAGAATTTGTGAGGGGTTTAAGGGAAAAAAAACCCTGCTATGAAAAGGGGGACAACATAAAATATCAAGATCACGTTTAAAATTTTAGGTGCTTTGATAGTAAGTTCCAAAATAATTATAACAAACAGAAATATCAAACAGCTTAGCTGTGGGTTGTTTTTTTTTTTTCCCAAACCCGTTACTTCATGTTTTGGTATAAAATAGCCATAGCTTGGAGGAGGTTGTGGGGCAGACTCCTTTGCCATTGTTTCATCTTTAATATTATTTTTAGCCTGTGCGTTATTGCTATGAACTGCTGCTATGGGGGATTCCTTAGTCTTTTCAGGACTAGGACTAGTTCCATAATAAGCCATTTTCTCGTATTAAATTGCACCGGGAACTCTGTTCTGCAGCTTAAATTAGAATTATTTAAAATATTAGCTCAACTTTGGCATATGTTTAGTCAAAAGTTCCTGCCATGTTTGCCGTTGAATCCCTGCCCCGCTGCTGGAGGAGCAGTGGCTTTGTGAGCGGAATACCCCAGAGGTAACTTTGGGGTTGGTTTGTTTTCTGCCAGGTCCAAAGGAGGGGGTTGAGCTGAGCTGCAGTTCTCTGCAGACAACAGGGTCGCCGTTGCGGGGGCCTGGAGGTTTGTGCTGGATTTTTCGGTGGAAATGCTGAGAGGTCTTGCCAGATCCCCCAGAATCTGTTGGCGGTTTGGGCTCTGTTGAGTTTCTCCAGCCATCCAGTGGAAACGCCTGACCGGTTTTGTGTTCCTTGCCCAGTCTGACCAGCAGTGAACTTCCACAGCTGTCCTGAGTACCGAGGAGGCTGCTCGGGGTGGTGGGTTTGCTTGGTTTCCTTGTGTTGGGGGTTTTTAGGGTAGCGAATACGAACAAGAGCCATACCTTTGTGCTTAGCCGCGCTTCCTCTGGAGCCCTTTCTGTTTCTACGCTCTGCCTAAGCACAGTTCCAGCCCAGGAAATCAGAGATGTACATTCTCTGTGAAATTGCCATCCAGCCCGTTCAGGTGACTTTTGACAAACTTCCTCAGATTTCTATTTCTGGAGAAACTGATGGAGAGCTGCATCTGGCTGAGTGACCCCTCCCGTCTTCGCAGGGAGGTGATGGTTAGGCTGCACGTGACTCCTGCTGTGCTCAAAACTGAAAAGCAGGTACAGAGTGTTTACAACCTTATTCTGGTTCTATTTAGAGAAGGAATTACCATAAGAAAAGGGCTGAATGAGAATAACAACTCTGCTGTGCCATCAGCCTAATGCATGTTGGGTTTATGCTTTTTTTTTTCCCTTTATCTGTATGATCTCACCCCGCTTTTATTCTGGGTAACAGAAAGCTGCCTACATTACATAGACAACGACTTGCTGCAATTTTTCTCTTGCTCCTGCTCACTGCACACATGTCCTTGTTCGGCTGGTACCTTGTACCAGCTTCTCCCTTCTCGGGAGACAAGGGCGTGTGTATAAAAATCCCCGAAACAGGCTTGCGGCGGCTGTGTCCTGCTGCCTTGCTCGGAGGGATGTTTGACGGCGTGAAGGCGCTCCCAGGGAGCGATTCCAGCCGGGTGGGAGCCGTCCCAGCTTCCAGTGCCTGCAGAGCTGCCTCTAGCCGAGTCACACTTATCGGGTATTGCAAAGGTTAAGCTTTATCAGCTGCACAAAAAAGGTTGAGGTTTCATCAAAAACTTCCATCCCCACAACCTGTCGACCACAATTTGATGATGATTATTGATTATTTCGCAGCCTTTCACTCACTCTGGCACTGCGGCCAGCCTTGATGTACAGATAGGGCTGCAGTCCGGCTAAAATAAGACTCCATCTTGATAATGGACTGAGATGAGATACTGTTATTTGATAAAGATAATTGATGTTTCACGGTGAATTGGAAATCAGTTCGGAGTGCGGCGGATCCGTGGCTGCTCCATCTGCAAATGTGCCCTTTGTTTACACACGCCGTCAAAGCTCCCGGCCGCGGCGCTCTGCACGCTCAGCACGGCTGGCCGTTCCTCGCCAGAAGGGAAGCGCTGGAGCTGAGCAGCGCCCGTTGCAATGCTGCGGTCGCGCTGACGTCTCCTGGAGGAGCGTGTGGCTCAGTGTGCTTCTGCTGAGACTCCCTGGAGGTCTCGTTCCTTCTGCTCAGGGCACCCCTGGTCGTTTACTTCAGGCGAGCTGGCACCCTGAAGTCCGTTGGTTTGTTTAGTGTTTATACGGCATTTGAATTAGGCAAAAGCTGCTCGAAGAAGGTGGGATTTGTCAAGGGAAAATAAGGCCTAGGGGAGGTCTAGATTCCTGCGTTCTCCCAAAGTTTGAGCTCGCTAATTGAGAACGAATGCCTGCTGGTGGCCTTGGTTGACTGCACACGCGCAGCCCCCAGTTCTGAGTTAATTAAGGTAGCCCTCGTTGCAAGCTCCGTTCGCCCAAGTTCCTTCAGTCCAGTTATCACCTTTGCACCCTCTAATTAAGCATTAGGCGATGGCAGGGAGCGGGGTTATCACGAGCCAATGACACCCCAAGTGTGCGGGGCGGCCCAGGGTTCCTCTGCGTGCCGCTAACCCCCGGGGTGGCGACGAACTGACGCTAGACGTGCCGCGGTGCAGCGTGGTGATGCCACCGCAGTGTGCTCCTGCGCTGCTGGCGAGGCAGAACCGCGCTTCCCCTTCCCAGCATCATCTTTTCCGTTGATTTTACAAACCTCATGAAGCACCTCCGTTCTTTCTCTGGGGGATTTTTCTCATTGCCTCCAGCGCTGTTCTCATTTTGTAGGGGGTTTTTGGCTGTTGCCTTCAGCCGGGGTCTGTTGCATTTCTGTCCCTGTGTTCCCGGTGGCTCCAGTCTTGGAAGAGTGGAGGATTCCCTCCGAACACGGAAACCCTGCACCAGTGTGGAGCTGTAGATGCTGTAGGGTTGTACATACAGCTGAGTGTTTTGACGGGTGATTTTTGAAACCTGTGTCTCCCATAAAGAAGCCTGCTGAAGGGAATGTCCTGGCTGTTACGGGTGACGTGTACACCCGGGGGGTTCCCAGGGCCGGGACACCAGCTGGGTTCTGCATTCCTTGTGAATAGTAAAGTGGATGCAGAGAAAGGCACATAGTGTAGCCAAGAAAGCCATAAAATATTCTGTTTTCCTCAATTAAGTCTTGGTTTTCATCGTAGATATCTAGAACTGCGTTTCATGGAGATGCTCGTAACCGATCCTGAAGTGAGCCGTGCTTCGTGTAAACCAGCTGTACCCCCATGGTGCTGGGTGTGTGAGGGGCTCGTCAGGAGCACAAGTGGTTGATGTAGCTGAGCGGTATCTCATTCTTTAGATGTTTTCTTCTGTGAGCACTCCCTTAGCCTGGGCTGCTCCTGCCTGGGCAGGGGTCCGTGGGGAGAGCGGCCGGTGGAGGGTGCGTGGCTGGGAAAGCCCTGGCCCCGTGGTAGGATCGCTGCGGTGGGCATCACTTTTCTTCGGCACCTCGGAGTGCCTCCCCGGGAGGAACCTGCGGATGCAGATATGAGCTCTCGTACCTAAAAACTCTGCCGTTTTCCCTGGAGGATTAAAGAGAAGCCCGGGCATTGGTTCGCTTCATTTCAAAGCAGAAGATGCTTTTAAACACTGGCTGGAATCAATACCGCGTGGTCCGGGGTACTTCGTGTGGCTCACGGCAGAATTAAAATCAGAGCTTCGGCAGTAATTGGGTTGTGCATAGAATTACTGCATTTCAGTGGCGAGATGCCTTTGCAAGTTTGTGTTGTCATATAAGGCAGAAAATGATTTCATTTGGTGTTCGCAGTGACTACTTGCTGACGTCGGATGGCTTGTTTTAGTTCGGTTTGATTACTGCACAAAAGAGACCGTTCTGCAGTGCTGTATTTTAAAGACAGCTCTCCTGCAGCCTAGACGTGTACGTGCAGCTCCTGACACCGTCACGCCGCCGGGTCCGGCTGAGGCAGGCGAGCTTGTTAGTGGGAACACGCATCCTGAAATGGCAGATAGAAGATCTCTACGGAGTGTAACCTCTCGCTTCCACAAGCCAAAATGCTGTTCTCACTGGAGGCGGGAAGGGACGGGAAGGCGCGGGGCTGCAGCACGAACGCCATCGTGCCGTCCTCCAGGCACGGAGCGCCAGGCGAGCGCCTTCAGTGCAGCACCCGCCTCCTCCAAGACACCCCATGGTAGGAGGGCACCGTGTGGTGTGTGACAGACCCCTTTCCCTACAGGCTGCAGTAGCTTTGCCCCGATTTCCTAAACATGCCCAGTAATCCAGCCGAGGGATTTTATGCATTTCCAAAGGATCGAGAAATGGTCC
This sequence comes from Bucorvus abyssinicus, assembly GCA_009769605.1. Lineage (NCBI taxonomy): Eukaryota > Metazoa > Chordata > Aves > Bucerotiformes > Bucorvidae > Bucorvus > Bucorvus abyssinicus. The sequence continues at coordinate 1,484,203 of CM020063.1, forward strand.
TGGCCCATCAACAGCAGATCCCAGCTGTGTTAGGGATGCCGTAACAAAATAGCCGCGCTTTGCGCGTGGTGACTCACTGGTATACTGAGTGAGGGCAAACTGTGCTGATACGCCTCTACCCGGGAGGCTGGTGTGGATGTAGGCAAGGTGTGAATTTACAGCACACCAACTCCTCCCCGTCAGCTCCCCACTTGGGTATCGTCGATCTGCTCCAACTCTGCCTCCGGGCATCACGGATAAATCTGCTCTGCACTTGTAAATATACGCACGACACTACAGGTGCCCAACGCCAACCGCGGCTCCTCAGGCGCAGCCCGGCGAGTGCGCTGTGAATTCACGCCGTACCGCCGCGCCCCAGCCTCAGCAGGCTGGTCACCGGCGCCTCGGAGTCGCTGCGTTTGTTATCGCTGCTAAAAGACAGGGGGTTTCTCTTTCTGTACCGTTTGCTCGTTGATTTGGAGAGGGTTTAGAGGAGCTTGCCCTCTCACCCCACGTTTGCAGGTGCAGGAACGTCCCCTTGGCCATGGGCAAAGCAGAAACCAAGTTGGACTGAGGGACTCGCAGCAGGAGAAGCTCCTCGTGAGCAGCCAGCTTGCCGCGCCGCGGATAAGTGTATTTTGAGACACGGCTCTCCCTGCTCCCGCTGGACGCTGCCTGTCGGGTCACGCACGGCGCATTTGAATACCGGGCGGTTGTAATGGCTGATGCAAAATCATATTAGCGAAAGGTTAAAAATTGAGTTATCTGGTTTATTAAGTTAAAAAATGTAATACATGCGCTTCGACTTTATCTTCATATTATTGAGAAGCCACTTGAAGGACAGGAAGAAAATTTATTTAAAGATGCAAATATACTCTTTTTCTGAGTACAGTCCTCAAATTTTTACTGCAATTGTTACTATTACTGGAACTTACAGAGAAATGGAATTATTGAAGATACTGAAACTATTTTAAGTTAATAGTATTTCAGATATTTCCACTTAATTGCTTGGAAAGTAGAGATCTATTTTTTTAAAGTGTTCATAAAAACCTCTGAAGGGCCATCTTGAAAGGATTTACCTCTGCTGTGAAAAACGAGATCGTACGTCAGACATCTTTTCAGATGAAGCCGTTTATAAAAACCCAAAGCTGAGGATGGCCTGCCCCTGCCTGCCCCCTCCTCACGGCCGTGGCCAGGGCAGGGCCGGTCTGGAGGGCACGGCTGCGCTTGGCTGGTCCGTCCGGTGAGGAGAGCTGTAAAACCAGGCGTGGTTTCCATTTTTAAACACAGAGATCCGTGTGCTTCCTGTGTATCAGCCAAGACTTCCTAAATAAAAATAAATAATAAATTCTCGTATTATTCAGAATCCATCATATTTCTGTAAAAACAGAATTAAAATACAGTAAAAAGTTACATAACTGCTACTTGCCTTGAGGACGTGTGAGTAGCTGATGTCTGCTCTGTTTAAATACTCGCTTTGTAGGACCCTGCGTGGGAAGGGTCCGCGCTGGGTCCCAGACTTGAGCTCGAGGAGGTCCGCGCTGGGTCCCAGACTTGCCGGAGGAGGTCCGTGCTGGGTCCCAGACTTGAGCTCGAGGAGGTCCGCGCTGGGTCCCAGACTTGCCGGAGGAGGTCCGCGCTGGGTCCCAGACTTGAGCTCGAGGAGGTCCGCGCTGGGTCCCAGACTTGCTCGAGGAGGTCCGCGCTAGGTCCCAGACTTGCCGGAGGAGGTCCGCACTGGGTCCCAGACTTGCTCGAGGAGGTCCGCGCTGGTCAGCTCCCGGAGAACAAGGGCTGTAGATCCCAGAACCCTTGTGACTGCACGTTGATGTCAAAGAGGCAGAGCTACAGCAACTGCTGCACAGTTGATATCTGTTCTGTAGGGTTTTTCCCCTACGTTAGTGTTCAAGTCCAACTTCTAATTTTTAATTAAAAAAAAAAAAAAGACAGCTTTGTTTGCGCGCTGTGGCATTGCCGGGTGCGTGCCACTGCCGGGGGACCTCGGAGAGGTACGTGCCTGTCGGTAAAGCCCTGCTAGCCTGGTTTTTCCTTTGTGGCTCATTGCTGGTTGTGTTATTTGTTATACGATTCAAGGAGGAAAACAGAAGGCTCAAAGCGTGACTGATCTGTCAGACCGAGCTCTATTTAAGATCTATTCTAAACTTGCTTTATGTTTATTTAGTCAAGGGGGGAAGTAGAGGGAGAAGACACGCTTGTTCACTAGTGCCATCTCCAGCAATGATTTTCAGCTTCACGTTGCAGCTGGTAACTGTTAGGCTTCGCCTTTAGCATAATGGGGTTTACGTTTGTGATTTATTTCTGTTCTCGTATCGCGTTGCACGTCTGGGTGGTTGCTGTGGCAGGTCACCTCGGCTCGGCTGCTGAAATTGCCCGTGAAGTCTCTGCCAGTGCCTCCTCACTGACCCAGGAAGGAGTGACAGAATCAGCTCCTTAATTTCCAGACAACCATTCCTTGCCCAGGGGTGATTTGTGTCCCGTGCAGGAGTCGGAGCTGGTGCTTCCCTACCGCTCCGTGCTCGGAGCGTAGGGTGTCCTCATCTGAAGGGTCTCACCTATCGGTACGTGACGGTTCTGTTTCCCTTTCGTTAAGGTTCCCCTACAGACTGGGGAGAGAAATATCAGCTGATGAAGGTGACAAAATATTAGTGTGTCTGTAGGAGTCCGCCAGTCACTTCATCAATTTAAAGTCTGCATTTCAGTGTGTTTATGAAAATAAGATGGCTGCAGTGGTACAGTGTTTATTTTTTATGTCACCTCTAACAGGATACTGCAGCTCAGTGCAGAGCTTATCCAGTATTGGACTTAGAATTAGGTTGTCATAGCTCCAGTATATCATGTGTTACAGGACGGCGACGACGGCAGGTGCAGAAGTCAAATAGTCTCCCAGGAGCATCCTCCCATCACAGAACAATTGCCTGGGCAGAGGGAAGCTGCAGCCAGCTGCGCTCCGTCCCACCCTCCCTGCCGCTCGGAATTCAGACCGTTCCCAAACCAGCAGATCTTTGTGTGCTAGAAGAACCGCTCTGGAGCTGGAACCCTGCACGCAGCCCCAGCGCCGAGCGTTTGGCCGGCACTCGCTGCCGCCCACGAAGCAGCGCCCGGCCCCGCAGCACGACGGTGCCGGCCGGGGCAGCCGCAACGCCCAGCGGTGTCCGGGCGCGGACAGAGTGTGCCGGATGGGCAGCAATAACCTGCTTGTGTTGCGCTTACCCGTCGGCCTCGGAAACGCATGAGGAGCATGGCAAAGCACGCGCTTGGATAGCACACCAAAAAATAAATCTTGGCTTGAAAGGATTAGCATCAATTAGAGAAGCACTTCCTTTAAATAACAAAGCAGATTAATTCCCTGAAGGAGTGTACTTATTGGAACACATTTTCAGTAGTAAAAAGAGCAACAAGTGTGCTGGTACTATTGATTTTCTACCTTTGTATTACCAAAACATATTTTATTGACAAGTATTACTTGCTTGTTAAGTGCTAAGGAGGCTAAACATCGGCTCATCTAATTAATTGCCCTTTCAAACTTCCATCCATAGCTGCGGTGATTACACTAAAGAGAGAGGTTTGGGGCTCTGCCGGAGTTCCCTCACCTTTTTGCGTGCCGGACGAGGAATGAAGAAATTGATGGGTTCTTCGTGCACAGGGCTGCCTTCAGACGCGGTGCACTGGTTCTGTGAAGGCTCTTTGTGAAGGGGGGGGTGTTGTGCCTCTTGCCGTCCCCTGCCCGCTGCCCTGCCAGCTACAAGTGTGGGCATTTGGAGCGTGCAAGTGTGACGGTTTTTAAAAATTCCCATCCAAGGCACATTTAGGTTCATAAAGCCCACAGATTACCTTGGTTTGAAAAGTGGATTTGGCAGGGAGCGCGCTCATCTGATGTAATTCTGTTTTATTGGCTAAGCAGCCATTAGAACGCTTAAATCATCGTGGTATTTAGTACTGAGCTTGAACAGACATTTCAGTGGTGGGCTTTTTTTCATTTGGGCAAATACTTGAGTGCGCTGAGGAAAGGGGGCTCTCCGTGCTGAGCACAAGTCCCTGCCCGTGACCCGACAGGCATCACACTTCACGCCGCTCCGTTGGGCGCAGCGCATGCCGCCCTGCGTGATGGCAGGAACCGCCCGCTGCAGAAGAGCTTTGCCTGGCTCCTCGGGGGTATTTGTCGATGGATGCGACGACAGTCAGAAGACGAGCCCTAGACTAACGGAAAAAGCAGGTGAAAATGAGGTGGCATTTCCTCATAGTGTTTGGTTTTTGCTGACGGTGACAGTGTTCCTCAGTTCTCCAAAGGTTTCTAGAAGTTCACGTACACGTGTGTTTGTGTTTACTTCAAGGCCTGTTCAGCATCGTCGCGGTGACAGGTAGTGAATCCTCTCTGTTCCTGTCCTCTCCCCCTCTTGCAGACTATCCACGGCCACAAAGGACCGATAACGGCGGTGGCTTTCGCCCCCGACGGCCGGTACCTCGCCACGTACTCCAACTCCGACAGCCACCTCTCCTTCTGGCAGGTAAGGGCGCGTGGCCGTCCGTCTGTCTGCACGCTCGGCGTTGGTGAGCTCGTGTTGGGGCTTTGTTCAGTGGGGTGCGATACGCGTGGAAATAGGGCAACAGGAGAGTCCCAGAAGTTCAGGCAGAAGCTGAGACCTCAGCATGGAGCTTTGTGGTTCACCAGTGTCTGCTGGCTATAACACAGAGCCATGGAGGAGTCCTCTGACTATCCTGCCCGGACCAGGGCAGCGGCTTCTCCCCGGGGCCTGTCCCTTCCTACCACGGGGAGTTTCCTTCTCCAGCTTCTGCAGCCCCATCGCTCTCCACAGAGCGAGTTTCAGGAACACGGCTCCTTTATATCCTCTCTAAGCCTGGTGTAAAACCGCCAGGAGAAGCCCTGGGTCCCGGTGCTGGGCTGTGCCGAGCTGTCTTCTGTTCCCTGCTCATAGCGAGAGCAGGAAGGCGGAGACAGAAACGGATAAAAAGGGTCTGGAGTGCAAGGAGAGAGCCAGGCGCCGCTTGGGGAACTATCTAGAGGTTTCTTTCCTCTGACGTAGGAGCAGTCTGTCTTGGTAGTCGCCCCCGGGTAGGAACGGTGGGGGTCAGCTGTAGGCTGCTGCCTGCATTCCTCAAGCAGGATTTTTTTTTCTTCCTTCAAATGGCTTTAGACTTAAAAACCGCTTTACTTGGAAGCGCCTGATCTGATGGAGCCGTGTGCGCTCCCAAAATCATTGAGCCCTACGCTAATCGGCCTGTAACCCAGCGCTCAGGATGGCCTGGCGTGCCAGTAATACACTTCCCCAGTGTCCTGGGTCATTCAGCGGCTCTACAGGTGCCGTAACCGCTTCCCGAGCTACTACCCTATCGTGTGAGTCTCCGTCCCTCGGCTGCCTTTGCTCAGCACAAGCGCTCGGGGACGAGCTAGAAAGCAGCTGGGCCAGATCTGCTAGAACTGGCAGGGAAAGAAAGTCAGGCACCAGTTTTAAATCGTGACCTGCCACGCTCTTCCAGCGTTCGAACGTTCACGCTGAAGCGGCTTTTACGTAAAGAGTTAAATACACCTGCACGTTGGGTTTTAAAATGTGACCTCGTGCACTCGTGATTTTTCCCTTCCGTGTTCTGTTTGGCACTATTATTAATGCAGGAAAATCAGTAACATTAGTCATCTTAAAAGGGTTATTACTCAAGATGATTTAAATTGTGAAAATGTCAGTGGCGCTCGCATGCTCCCTGCTAGAGACGCCGTGATTTACACCCTCTGACACCGCTCCGCTGCCGCGAAGAGCCGGCAAGCAGTAATGGCTTGTACTTTGTCCTGCTCAGAATGCAGGAGGCGGCACCAGCACGAACGCGCCTCAAACGTCCCAGGGTTTGCCAAGGTTCCGTGGGGCGTGTCTCGGCCCCAGTCTAGCACAGCTGTAATGGTTTGAGACCGCGCTGGTCCGGGGGATGGCAGGGATGCTGACGTTTGGGCGGAGGTCCAGGTGCACGTCGCGGCTGGCGACCTCCCTGGAAGCCCGTGGTCACCCGTGGGTGTCTTTGCAGATGAACACCTCTCTCCTGGGGAGCATTGGCATGCTCAACTCCGCGCCCCAGCTCCGCTGCATCAAAACCTACCAGGTGCCCCCGGTGCAGCCGGCCTCGCCAGGCTCCCACAATGCCCTCAGGCTGGCACGGCTCATCTGGACCTCCAACCGGAACGTCATCCTCATGGCTCACGACGGCAAGGAGCATCGCTTCATGGTCTAGGGTAAATCCCCTGCGCTGGGAACCCTGTTCTGTTCCACAGCTCCTCATCACTCCCCCTCTCTCTGTTTCTGCTCCTCACACAGGATGCCCACGCTGGTGCCCACAGGCCACTGCTGGGCTCCTGCAGGGCTCCTGCCTGGCTCTGCGGGGCTCCTGCGCTGACACCGGCTGGTTTTTCCTTGCAGCAGGAGCGGGGGATCGGTAACACTGTGACGGAGCTCCTCGGCCAGACGTGCAGCGGCAGGAACCAGACCAGGCTTTGCAGCCAGGCTGAGCCCAGCCCCTTCCTCGCTGGATGTTGAGTTCACGCAGCAGCCCTCATTAAACACGTTTTTCCCTTGGAGACTCGCGCAGAATCTCAGTGTTTACCAAAAAGGCTCGTGTTTACATGTACTTTCTCCTAGTGACCACTGAATGATGGCGGGGACGCACCTTCGAGCGAGGCACGTGGGATTCTCGGGTGGGTTCGGATCCGAAAGGAATGTTTTCCCACACAGAGTCTCAGTTGTCAAGAGGACGGGGAGTGCTGCTGTGCCCAGTCACTGTTTGCTCTAGTGCAGAAGAAGGAATGAGTCCACATGTAAATAATAAAAAAAAATCTCTTTAAGATGGAATAGCAAACTTGAAACAAGGAGTATTTATATATAAGGGTGGTTTTGCTACCTGTGCAGGTATTTATTTAAAAACACAAAACGGCACAAAGCTTTTTCTCCCTGAAGCCGCTCCCATTTGTGCCGGGACGCGGGGGGCAACAAGGCTGCGTGCCCACCCCGTGCCGTGTCCCAGCCGCGGCCCCCGCGGTGGCTTCACCGGGGACCAGGGGGTCAGGGCAGGGGCCGCAGAGGCAGACGGCACAAATGGCAGCGGCGGGGAGCGCTCCTGGCTGGGAAAGCGGTGACAGGCAGGTGGAAGGTGAGTTGTTTGGATGGAGGTATCGAAACGTTCTCTCGGTAGGAATATTCCTGTGTAACAGTAGCTGTGACTGTGTTTCCCTCTTCTTACATATCTAATTCCGTGGAGTATTTAACAGTGTGGACGTACGCTGGGTTCTGCTCGCTGTAAAGAAAAGAACCTATAAAATGCTCTTTTATTTAAACATATTGATGTACATGTCTGTATAGCCTTTTCTTTGTTGTTTCTGTCTGGGAGGCTCGCGGAGCTGGGGCGGCTGTCCTTACATAGCTGAGCTAACAATGGTACGTGGAGAACCTGCCCTTCCCCGAAAAGGAATGAATGAGGTTTGAAATTAGCTTCTAAATATGAAAAGCAATGGGGTTTTGTTTTGTTCTTAGGCGGTCTGTATAGTACGCTGTACATGAGAGTAAGATTTACAGTCCAGAAGCTACATATCTGTTCGCTGTTTAAAAATAATTTAAAAAGAATTTAAAAAGCAAGAACTGAAGACCACTAGGAATGTTTATCACAAACTGCCGTCGGGTTTAACCCTTTCTCCGGCGGGAATGTAGCGTATAGTGGAGAACTCTGTGGCAGAACGTCGGGGCGCTTTCTCAGTGAGCTAACGCCCCGCGCGTGTGCGCGTTGTGTTCGTACGGGTACGTGTAACCTCGGAGAGTGAAACCTCTGAAATAAAGGGGAGAGCTGGCAGAGACGTCCTGCCCGCCGAGTGAGGTGCTGTCATTTTCGGGGCAGGCTCCTGAGGAGAGTGCTGAGGGGCCCCGTAACCGTTCCCCGCCGTGTCCGGGGTCGCGTCGTTAGCTTATGGTAGACGTCACACCTAGCTGTGTGTTTGCTCCCAAAACAAAGCGCAGCCCCAGCAGGAGCGTGGACTGTGATTTCCTCTGTGCTGTGTGAACAGACATCTCCACTTCTCTGGGCTTCAAACTGTCTGCTGGAAGCGCGATGGGTTTTCTCGGGTCCCCTCGCATCCTGAGAACCAGCCCTTGTCGCAGAGCTGGAGCGGTAGTGCTGAGAGGTTTGTGTCCCTAACCCCCAAAATGCTTTTGACCGGAGCAGGGCATCCACCCCGTGCCCCGAGGGAGACGCCTTCCCACCCCACCGGTACGTGCGCACCGGTTAAACCCAGCCCTGCGCTTCAAGGACTCGGCTGAGCCCAGTCCCGAGCTGCTGCCCAGCCTCGCGCTCCCGGCCCCGCGCTGCAACCTCTGTGGTCGTCCCCGCGTGAGCTTTTAGCGCTGTGGTTGACTGTTAGTGCCGCGGTCGGACTCGTCCTTGTGCACGCAGAGACGTACGTGGCTTCGTGGCAGTTTACAAGCAAAAGGTGCCGTGATGAAAACGTGGTGGTGAGGTCACAGCGTGTGGTGAGTGGTTCCAGCGCCTGCATCTCCCGCAGCTTCTTGACGGATGCGCTCCCCCCGCTGTATGTATCGAACTTCCCGGTGTAAATATGCTCGTGAAATAAACTGAGTTGCACTGAAAAGCGGTGGCATCGGCCTGGCGCTGTGTGAATGATTCTGCGCTGCTGATGCGCTGGGTGGTCTTCTGAGTTCTCCTCACGAGGGGAGAAGCTCCGTCCTTTTCCTCTGACAGTCGCCGTGAATGGGAGCAGAACGTGCCCCATGGAGCAGGCGGGGGGCATGGCGGGGGGACTTCAGCCCCTACAACTGACAGGGGCGGGAGGATGCTGCCAGTAAAGTTCTCTTAACTCCCAAACCAAGGAACAAAGGAGTGGCCGTCTTCCAGAGGTCCACCAGCACCGATGAGAGCGGGGCATGCTCTGTCCCTGTCCTCCGGTCTGCGTTCCCCCAGAGCAATTCCCATCAATCAGCCCCCGAGATTTTTCCGGGCTGTCGTGCGGGATCACGGGGGGTGTTTAACGTGACGGTGCGTTGGGGGCAGGAGCTGCCACACATGGGGTTTTTTTAACGGCGGTTGTGTTTGCCCGCAGAGGAAGCCCCAGCGCCGCGCACCCTGCGGAGGAGCGTGGGGTGAGCCAGGGACGCCGGAGCTGGGTCGGACACGACCCGATCAGCCTTCAAACTGGAAAACCCCCAAAGGAATTGTGTGAATCCTCCGCTCTCAGGGTGCGTGAATGCGTTAAAACGTCGGTGGCTCCGGCGCTGCCCTGCGGGTGAAGCAGGCGGCTGGGAGGGCGATGCTGGCCGGCGCGAGGCGGGCAGGGCAGGGCAGGGCACGGCGGCGCAGGAGGCACGGCCAGCGCCGGGCGAACTCTCACCTCTCCCCTTCTCGGCTGACAGGCAGAGCTGAGCCTTGAAAAATCAATACTTGGGAGCCAGGAGGGAAATATTTCCAACCTCTAACTAGAGAATGTATTTTGACAAGGCCAAGATAATCCAGGCTGCACGGGAGAAAGAGAAGAGAAGACTCATTTTTAAAGCTTGACACTTCAAGGTGGTTTTGTGCGATGGTTTAGAGAGAGCATCGATACGTACAAATACCAAAGGTCAGAAAGAAAAGCCAGAAGAATTTCAAAAATGGGCCGCGCTGGTTTTGCTGTTTACTTCGCAAAACGTCAGCCGTTTGATTTGTGTAGCGAGCCGGTCGGATGCGGTGAGCTCAGTGTTCCCTGCCGTCTCCGCGTTTAATAGAAATGAAAATATACTAAAGCCTAGATTATACCTTAAGCAATTTACCTCTAAAAAGTACGTCCCCATTTCCTGCTATCTATCTGCATTCGGGGACATTAATTGTTTTTGATTTGCCGTGATTGCGTTTTGATGCCAAAAGATCAATATTTTTGTCATTTACGCAGCATCATTTTTTGATAATTGAATATCTGGCTGCGTACCGGGTACCGCACCAAACGGTCGCAAGCGCTTCGGCCCTTCCCCGCTCCTTGGCCGAGGCTTCGTGGGCACCGAGCACCTGCCGTTTCTGCCGGGGGCGAAGCGAGCCGGGCAGTCCCGGGTGGCACCAGCCCCTTCCCAGGGCGCGGGCGAGGGGCGATGGGGAGCTGCTCCTCCCTGGGGTACGCCTGTCCCTGGGCGTAAAACCCCGCGTTTGCCCCGAGGTGTAAAAGCACATCGGGGCGGATGTCACGCGGCGAACGCAGCGCCAACAGTGCGAGTGATCGGGACGTTGCGCTGGGTTCGCGTCACGCTGACCCAGTAACGAAACCGCCCTGAAGCGTCGGGTCAAGCCGAGCGGCGTCCTGCCGATCCGCGGGAGGAGCAAGGAGGGCGTGATGCCCGCGGCGCGGCGGGAGGCGAGGAGGACGAGCGGGATGTATGCGGCAGCAGCGAGGCTGAAGGTAAGCAGGGGCAGGGGTGCGGGCGCGGGGCGCGGGAGAATCGGCCCCGTCACGCGTCGGTATGGGAGGAGATGCAGCGCCGGAGCCCAAAGGGGACGTCGTTAGCGATGGGCGGCTGTACCAGCCTTCAGAAGGTGCTGGGCAGCGCGCAGGGGACGGGCAGACGGACAGACGGACAGCTCCAGGCACGGGGGAGCAGGGGCAGCGGGGATCAAATGGGAGGGTGCTCGTGCCTCCGCTTGGAAGAGCGTGCATTGATGCTGAGGGAGAGGAGCCAACCTGCGAGGAGGTGGCTGGGCTCCGGGGCGATGGACGCGTGCGTTATCATTGGTGTATGCGCGATGGGCTCCCAACCGTGCCGCAGCGCCCGAACCGATGCCGTCGACATTGGCCGCTGGTAGCGTCGTTTGGAGGAAGGCACGGAAATGAGAGGCGGCTCGAGATTTGTAGGAAAAACCTCTAGAAAAATCATACCAGGGCCTTCAGACTTGCTGCTTTCGGTGGGATTAGACGTGAGGGAGGGCTCCCCAGCTTTCCCACAGCACAGCTCCTCGCCCCGGGGCCGGGCTGGGCCACGAAGGGCTTCTGCCAGCACCATGCTCGTGCCTCTCGCATAGAGGAGCCCCGTCCCACCGCTGCGCTGCCGCGGCAGGAGCCAGGTCGCATCTGGAGCGTGCGTGTTTGCTTGATGTCCTCCTCCAACTGTCAGTCGTGCCCCAAACAGCAGCTATTTGGAAAGGCAGACCACTGAGGTCAGTGTAAACTCCATCAAACGGATCGATGGCAGATTTTTTTTTTCCAAGGAGCGTAATGGTGCGGTGGCGCATGGCGCGTCTTGCCGCTGGTCAGCATTCCTCGCAGCTGACTCAGAGATCCATCCCCAGGCATCTCGCCCCCTCCAGCCTGATGCGCAGGGCTGGGCACCACCTCTCCTGCCGCCCAGCGGAATTCCCTGCGCATCCCGGCAACGCCGTGCCCCGTAGGGCGCAGCCAGAACGGGGATCTCGGTGTGCTGGGTGTTCCGCAGGGTTCTGGGACAGAACTTCTGTAAGCAACCAACGTGCAGAAGAACCCAAAGTTGAACACACCTTCTGAACATCACCTCGCAAGCTCCAGCAGCTCCGTGAGCTACTTCTCCCTTTGGAAAAGAGAGTTCCTGGCCGGCTGCAGCCCTTATCCCTCTCTCTCTTTCCATTGCCAGGGAAGCACGACCAGGGAAAATGTTCCTCTTCCTCCTTGTTCCCGCCCATGTAGAGGCAGCAGAAGCGAGGATCAGGTTTGCCGTCTCGGGAACGCGGGAGCTTTGGAGAGCTCGCGGGCACCGGGGAGCAGACAGCAAACCGAGGTGGGCTGTCGCGGCTGTCCGGTCCCCAGCTGCGGTTTCAAGGGTTGCCAAATTGTCAGGACCCTTTGTGGGGTCCGTGAGGAACTCAGGAGCATCTCCATTTGCAAATTAATCCTTTCAGGTGGTCCTGCCTGTGCTGCGGGTCTCTGAGCGTGCGTGGAAGGAGGGCCCGTCCAACAACGCCTACGGCACCGTGATTTCCTGGCGCAAGGTGTGGTGAGGGAACTCGGGAGGTCCCAGGTAGCCGGTGCTGGGCAGGGACGGTGCTCAACGGGCTGGCCGGGGAGCGGAGGAGAGGGGAAAACGGGGTTCTGCCAGCGAGCTGCCCGGGCTGGGCTCCGCTTTTAGCAACCGCCAAAACTTTACCGGCGATAATGCTTTGGTCTGAACAAAAACCGTCAGTAAAAATCTGCATCAGAGCCTTCAGTGTGATAAATTGGCACTTGATGGCAATAGCTGCCTGGAGTGCTCTTTGAACACCAGGGCTCCTGGGGAACTTCCCTCTCTCTGATGTCTGAAAATTAAAAATTAATCTGGTATGAAAAATTAAAAGGTGAAACTTTCTGCTGCAGCAGCACAGGTCCCTGAATGTTGATTTTGTTTTTAAAATGAAGGCTGAGCGACATCTCCGGGAAGATGGTTGCTGGTTGCTGTGCCGCTGCTCGGTGCCACCCTCCCGTGACCTGTGTGGTGGGACAGCCGGGGTGCCTCGGGCTGAAGCGTTACCCGTGTTTGTTGGCTGCGATCTGGCAGCAATGTGAGAAATACGGGCGCTGGATGGAGCTGCCTCGGGGGCAGGCCAGCAGAACGGAGCAGCCCGCCTTGTCTGAAGTGCGATGGGGCTTTGTCTGAGAGCAGAGCTCCCGCCCCAGGACCAAGCTGCCTGAGACCAAGGGAAGACCAGGTTCATGCTCATCTCACCTCCTAAACGTATGAAAGCCGTCGCCCCGCTGACGGACCGGCGCTGGGTCTGGGGACCGGAGGGGCGAGGAGGAGAGCAGGCGCTCTGGAGGTGACCTCTGGAGATGGGACCGTGGCTGCTCAGCAGCTCTGGGAGAGGGTGTTCTCTACCTTTCTGTCTTGAAGGATAATGTTGACCCATTTGTAATTATCTTGTTACTCCAGGAGGACCTCAAAGGTGGATTTTATGATATTTCAAGACAGAGGTTGTATGGTAATGAATCGCAATGAAACGCAAAGCAGCGGAGAGCCAAGCAGGAACCTGCTCAGCGATGCACAGCACTGCTGCGGAGTGGCGCAAACATTTATTTCTGCTTTAGGGACAGAGGAGTTATGAAGACAGGCTGCATATTATCACCGTGTTTGCCAGAAAGTGGGTGAAGATCCCTTTTAGAGCAGTCCCAGGTTTACCGCAGAACGAAACGCACCGACGGTTGCGCCGGCTGCCGGGATGCCCGGCTCGAGGAGAGGGGAGGAGGATGAGCCCGGGAGCCCAGGGCTGTGTGAGAGGGACCAAACCATCAGAGAACGGCTGCGAAGGGTGCGGGGATGAGCAGGAGCCTTCGGGGCGAGCAGCAGACCCCAATCCCCGCGCAATCCACCGAGACAGGCAGAGCCATTTCCCTGGGCTCGCCGAGCCGCGCTTTCAAACCGGGGTCATGTTTTTTTGATGGGAGCGGACTGCTCCGGCCTCCTGCGAGCTCTGCAAACACCGGGCCGGGCAGAGGCGTTTCAGCACGTTGTTGTTCTCCTGGAAACCGCTGCTCCGCGCAGCCACGTTACTCGGTCAAGGTGACGCCGGCAAAGAGCGCTCACCACCGACACAGAAGGCAGGGCCAAACCCCGGGGCACTGGCGTGGGGCGGGTGTGATGCTCTGGCTGGGGCAGGCGCTGGGAGACAGGAGCCCTCGGTCCCCTCCTGATCTGGGTCTCTGATAGCGCCCGGGGAGCCGGGATGGGCGAGGTAAGGGCAAATTGCAGAAGGAAACGAGACAGCTTTGGGGTAAGGGCGTGCTTTGCCCTGCGGGTGCTTGCTTGGGGATGGCCATGAGAGAAACCCTCGCTCACGCAGGGTGGGAGCACACGTAACGCGGCCACGCAGCGGGTCGTGGGGCCGTGGAGAGAACCGGAGCTGCCGTAGGAGCCTGGGCAGCGAGGGGGTGAGCTGCAGATGGGATCTCAAGGTGACGGTCACCTCTGACCTCCCCCAGGTCCTCTGCTGCTGGTCATCCATCTCACGGCCGCTCTCCAGCAGCCCCTTCCCTGTTCCTGCAGCCCGCGAGCGTTCACCATCGATCTCATTGATTAAAATCTGCATCTGCCCCGGAGTGAAGGAAACCATCAGCGTGCCCAGAGACTTCAGGCCGGGGTTTTCTTTCTCCTCCTGGTGTGTTTGTCAAGAACGGGTCCGTTTTCTGCCCAGAGGCTGCATCTGAAGAAAATTCATTTGGGGGTGTGAAAGATGCGCTACGTCGGGGGGTCTCCGCGACTCCAGGGGCCGAGGAGAGGCACAGCACCAGCAGCACCCTCTCGCAAGGTTGCTCAGCAGCCCCATGGGAGTGAGGGACTGCCCGAGGGGTGCAGGGGGGTCTTGTACGCGGCCGTTTTCCCGGGAGGAGCAGTGCCCGTGGCGTGGTCGCGGTGTGAATCACAGCAGGTCAGCAGCGGGCACGGAGGGGCAGCGGGCAGGAGCCATCTGCCCACGTGCTGTCACACACGTGCCCACGAGTGCGTGCGACGCTGGAACAGCATCCTTTAATCACCGTTATTTTAAAGAACGAAGCAGAGCAGAGATTAGAAGCTAACCTGACACAAAACCAATCAAAGTTATCAGCAAACCATTAAATTGCTTCCAGAAATAAAGCTCGGCTCGTCTCAGCAGGGAGAGAGGTGAGATGGAAGTGCCTGCTCACTCCCCCCCTTTCCCACCCCAACCCCTGCATGAGATGCCTGGAGAGATGCCTCCCGCCTCCCGCCGGTGCCTGCTGGACCAGCCCTGGCTGGGCACCAGCTCCACCAGCCCCTTCCCACGTTTCCAGTGGCGCAGGAGCCTCAACCCCGGGCTGGGCTGGTCGTGTTTTCGGCAGGGTCTCAGCGTGGTTTCCCTCCTTGCAGGCAGCATCCCCAGCTCCCCGAGGAAGCACTGGTCCCCAGGTCATCCTTGAGCCTCCGTGGCACCGCCTGATGCTCAGCTCACCGGGCTCATTCAGGTTTTTAATGTGGCCATCCCTGCTGAGCCCCGGGAGCACAGGCTGGAAACCTGTGCAGCGTCCCTGGCCAGGCTTCGCTCCCAGCCTTCGCCCACCCAGCTCGGCCACGTGCCGCTGCTCCGGTGCAGCCGTGCCGCTTCTGGGGAAACCCTCGAGCGGAGCCGGCGGAGGTGTGTGTCTGCGGAGCTGCTGCTCCTGCTCGTCCTCCCTGAGCCGGGCTCACGCTGGTGCACAACGGCGGCAAGGACCGAGCCAGGGAGAGGAGGAAACTGAAGACCTGGGGTCTGGTCTGGCTTTCCTGAGCGAGGCTGCGCGAGCTCGGCTGATGCGGGCTGGGATGCGTTGTCTCTGAAACGCTGCGTTAGCGAAATGGATGGAGGCAGCGTCCCACCCCTGGAGATCCGCGGGGCAGGTAAGCGGGGAGAGCAGGGAGACGCGTTCCCATCAAGTGCATTGGCTTGGAAAATGGGGAAAGTTGAGGGTCGGGCGCCCGCGTTCCCGGGGGAAGGCTTGCCAAGGGAAACGGTGAGCTGCGGCCAGCGGCACCGAGATTGCTCGTTTCGGCGTCAATTTTCTGTACTCTCCAGTTTGCTGAAGACATCCACCTGCTCACGAGGCGTCGCAGAGCTCTGCCTGCAGGAGGGAGGCTCTGCCCTTCGTGAGCCAAACGCTAAGGGGTGAAGCCTACGCGCCCCTCGCCGCGGTTAACGTACCTGTCGCACCCCGCGGTTGGCGGGAGCACGTCGCCCCATGGTTTAAGTGAAAGCGTCGCTGGTGTTCTCGTTTTCCCCACCCGTATCCCAGTGGTGTTGCTCCCGCAGAAGAGATACTTCGGCCGCGTTCAGCAATCCATCTTGGCGCGAGAGCCTGCAGGTAGGGCTGATACCAGCTCCCTCGTGGTCTGCTGTCGTACAGGTGAGGGGGGGACGTGGGACTCGCGCACTCGGAACCACGAGCCGCCCGTCAGGGACAGATTATTCATTCCTGGTAACTATTCTGTTTGGGAGGGAGCGATGGCCCCATCTCCTTACCTGCTGTCACAGCTCTCGCAGCCCTTCGGGACCCTCACCATCCCCAGGGCGAGGCTCTGCCGGCCGCTTCGGAAGAAATCCCCATTCCCGGGACTTCGGATGGATGCGCTGGTACCAAGAGGATGCAGGAAAAATGTGTGGGAGAAACACCAGATCACACTCCCTTTTGTGATTTTGAAGGAGATTGACCTAAAACGTGATTTTTCCAGGTTTGTGGGGGGTGGTCCAGAGCCTGTACTGCCGTTTGTCAAAGTCTGGCTTTGCACAACAACGACTAACAAGCCCCGGCCCTGGCTCTTTAGTTGAATGAGCAGGAGGCAAGCGAAGGGCCACGCTGGGAAGAGCGCAGCAGCCCCCGCTGACATGTACCCGCGGTTATTTTGCCCAAGGTAACGTCAGCTTTGAATCACGTAGGTGAGCGACAATCCAAGTCATCCGCACTGATGTCGGTAACGCGGCGGGTAATCCGCCGTGAGCGAGGTGTACGCAGCACCAGGTGATCACCTTCCAAATCCTGCCGTAGCTCGGGCAGGTTCGGTGGGCAGAGCCAAACCCAGCCCTGCGCGTGCCCGGGCGGCAACGCAAGGGCTCCGGCACCGAGCAGGACCCCCGGTGCCGCCAGTCGCTTCCTCTCACGATGTATTTTTAAGAGCCCGTCTTGTGAGGCAGCGCCAGGAAAGCTTTCCTGGGAGGGTTGTTGGATGCCGAAGGTCAGGGTTTGCAGGTCAGAGGTCCGAGTCACGTGGGATTAGAAGAGATTAAATATCTTCTTCTCCAAAACTGGAGGTTTGGATAATTAATTGCTCCCGAAACATGAACTCTTTAAATGATTGCCCTCCATATAGGCCACATTCATTCTCCTGCCCTCGTTATTTGTCTCTGCAGGGGAACACACATGTGGATGTTAAAAATATTCCTCTTTTTGTAAAACGTGGTCAGCAGCGTTCAGAACAGGGGCTGACCGTGGAGGAGCCTCTGGATACGCAGCACGTCTGGCTTGGGATGCTGCGTACTGCTGGGAAGGTGGGCTGCAAAACAAAAGGTGGCTGCAAAGAAATCCAAAGACGAACGCGATGCGGCGTGGCTCGCTTTTACTGGGCTTCCTGCCGGGACCTCTCAAAGAAATCCAACCGTTGGACAAGGGATGGCTTTTTATCTCCCCACCCCATTTATGGGCTTCCCCCTTTGGGCTTCCCAAGGGAGCCGGGGAGGGTGGCCACCCGATCAACCCCTGGGAGCCCCCACGGCTTCCCCTCCGAGCATCTTGTTCAGCTCCGCTAAGGATTTAAACACGTGTTGAAATTAATCTGCTGGATAAAACCTTTTCTTCACAGTCTTTCATTAATCACCCTTCCTCCCCATATTTCCTGGTAGGAAAATAGATTTTTAAACCTGTCAGCTGTGGTTTTGTGGGATTTGTTTTGTGCCTTTTCTGTCTGTTCTTCTGCGCTGCCGGGGAGGAGGGAGACAATTAACTGATGTTTTAAAAATGCAGAGCTCTCATTACTGTACTTAGCTAATAGATGTGAATTGTGTAAGGATTGGATGTGCTTAGGGTATTAAATATAGATTTTTATTTTGGGATATTAGGTTTCCCAGCAAGGCAGGGGATTGACACGGCTAAAAACTCAGTTCCCAATCCTATATAAAAGAGGTAGCTGCAAAAACTGGGCCCAAACTTGGTGGGAAAAGAAAAAAAAAAAAAGGACCACCTGGCAGTGAAGCTGCTCTTGGAAGCGGTACTGGATTTTTTCAGGGGGTAGCTCTGCCGCCCGTGCTGGGGCAGCTGGGCTGGGTGGGGTGATGCTGCCCGGCTCCTGGGCGCATCCTCCCAACGTGTTGCCAGGCCAAGGGCCGGGGCATGGCCACGCGTGTTTCCGAGCCTTCTCCCAAGGGCCATCATTAGACAGGTTTTAGAGCAAAGTTTGTCATTTGTAGCTGAACGCCCCAGTTTAGTGCTCTTGATTTGTCCCCTCTTTTTTTTCTGGGTTAATCTAAATCCTGGCTGGCTTAAACTGCCCTGACCAAATGCCGTCTGCTCCGCTCGGCAGGGCTCCGGGGCTCTGGCACGGTGGTGGGACGTGGAGGGGGACTTGTCCCTAGGGCCACCCTCCAAGGTGACAGCAGGAATGCTGCCAGCCACGTGTCCTCACGTGCGTTTGAGAGGGACGAGGGCAGAGCGAGGAGGGGCGGTGGGGACAGGGCTCTGGCGGGATGGTGACACCAAGGGGCGTTGGGGACAGGGCTCCGGCGGGATGGTGACACCAAGGGGCGTTGGGGACAGGGCTCCGGCGGGATGGTGACACCAAGGGGCGTTGGGGACAGGGCTCCGGCGGGATGGTGACACCAAGGGGCGTTGGGGACAGGGCTCCGGCGGGATGGTGACACCAAGGGGCGTTGGGGACAGGGCTCCGGCGGGATGGTGACACCAAGGGGCAGCTGCCCCAGCACGGGGCTGGTGCTGTTGTGGTGGGCAGCCCCAGCCAGCCGTCTGTCCGAGCACTTTTCAGACCTATTTTTCACTGTCCCCACATCCCCTGGAAGCAAGACCCCAGGTTTTGTTAGGTCCCCTCCACACTGTGCCTCCCCTGGCGCTCTACTGTGACACTGTGCCCAAGCCTTTCTCCCTCCCAGCATTGGCTCTGCTGTGCCAGGCACCTTCTGGGTCCTTCCTAGTGCATCCCCGGCTCGGGCTTGGAGTCGGCACAGATTGTCTGCCTGGACCATGTGCACCACGAAGGGCAAACACCAACCAGCCAGGTCCCTCGGGCATGCTGGAGGCTCTTCCGACCTCTGCCACCGCACACCCACCCTCCCCACTGCTCCCTTATGAGTGGAAAGGACCTTCAAGCTCCTCAAGTCCCCCCGCTCCCCGAGCCCTGCCAGGTCCCCACTGACCCCTGTCCCTCAGCACCACCTCCACACGGCTGGGAAACCCCTCCAGGGATGGCGACTCCACCACTGCCCTGGGCAGCGCCTGGTGGTTCGTATCAGCCTGGAGGTTTCCACAGACTCACCCACCTCCGTCGAACGAACACGGCGGGCGGTTTGTGTGGGTGGTTTCGGGGATCAGGCGGGCTGCGGTCCCTCAGTCGGGCACCCCAAAGCCCAGCGTGGGTTCCACACCACCAGGGCGCCTCCAGGCAAGAAATCATGACCTGGTATCCCTTACGGATTGGTGCAAAAGTACAGGGGTGAGGGGAGGAAAAACTTCCCGGAAAGGCGGCACCGGAGCCCCCGGGGAGGGGGGTGATGTGAGTGGGGGGAGCTGTCACTCCCTAATGAACCGGGAGCAATTAGCAGCTGTCACTGACGGGAAGGGTGTCTGCTCGGCCAAGCCAGCGCAGTACCAGGCAGCTCTAATTTGTCGGGAACGTGAAGCCATCCCCTGAATAAGCTGCTGGTGGACGCGCTGGGGGGATCCAGTGGGTCCCCAGGCGGTGCGGAGGGACCGGATGGATCCCAGAGGGTGTGGAGAAGGATGGAAGGGGGTCGGGGGGTGGAAGGTGCAGGGAGGGTTTGGGGGTGAATACGGAGCCCGGGGGCGTGTGGTATTTTGCACCGTGCCAGTTTCGTGTTTGCTTTTCCCACCTTTGCGTGGTGCTTCTGAGAGGGGCACCAGCACCCCTCCTCAGCTCCCCAGTTTGTGTTGGACTGTGGCAGGACTTCCAGCCCGGGGGCACAGCCCATGCCCCGTCAGCGCCGAGCTGACCCCAGCCCAGCCCAGCCCAGGGAAGCTGCAGCCACCAGCCCTGACCCCCGAGTCACTTCTGCAGGCTTCTCCTGCCGAGTCCAGGATTTCAGCTGACTCTAGCTTTCAAATGGCTTTTTTTTTTTCCTGATAAATGTGTAGACGTGCAATGGGCGATGCTGTTTTTACAGCTCCAGCCTTGTCTTAACAGCACCCCAGCTGCGCTCCAAACAATCTGCAGCCTTACCTTACCCTCTGTTTTCTAGTTATAATCTATTTTCTGCCCTGGGTAAATCCATTCTGCAAAAATCTGGTGGCAGGTAAGCCCAGGGGAGCACCTTCTCCTTCGGCTGGAGGTGTGACGGCTGGGCTGGGGCCATGGTGTCTGGCTGCGTCCATCTCCAGGGCTCCGGGGGACGAGCCTGGGAAGGGCTCTGAGGCTGCTCCGGAGAGAAGCAGCTGATCGCTGCGCTCGTCTCCGATAGAGAGAAGTCTGTGTGCGCGTGGTGACATTTTTGGGGCACGCTATTTTTGCTTTATGAGTGGGCTGGAAGAACCAGAGTGGCTTTCAAGAAATGAAAGCACCTTATTTCTTCTGAGAACATAGCTCTTACTGACGAGCCTCGAGCTCTTCCACTACGTCTCTCATGGCGGAAGACTTAACCCCGCGAGATCTGCGGTTAAAAGGAGGGGTGTAGGGCGTACCTTGGAAGATGCTGTGGTGGAGGGCCAAAATGAGCTGAAAACCTCTTGCAGCTGCTGAGTGTGCTGATGTATTGTACTGGTCTGAAACGGTCACCCTGAAGAATAACCCCCCCAAAACCGGAGTTCCGTAGCTGCTCATCAGCGAAGAGCGACGTGACACAGTGGAAGTTACAAAAAAGGGTTTTCCGATGGAAACTAACTGGGGGTTTAGATGGGCAACTGAAAATGGACAAAAGGGCGGAACATTAACTACCCCAAACTACTTCTTACGCGCCGGAGTTTGCAAAATTTCTCATGTGCATTGATTTTTTCACGGGTGAAATTCCATGAAATTTATGACAATTCTGGGGCGTGCAAACTGGCAGGGACAGGTCTCTGGGGGCAGATACACGATGAACTGAGCTCTTCCAGCCCTCTCGCCACGCAGACACATACAAACTCCGGTGTGGAGAGGCTCCCAGACTGTCTTTTTCTTTTTCTTTTTCTTTTTTTTTTTTTTTTTGGTGGGGATAATAATAACAGTGTCAAGGACACCATTCAAGTTGATGCCTGGAGAGCTATTCAGTATAGACCTATTTACGGCCATTATAAAATGCCTGTGGATAGTTCAACGACCGATTTTCAAGAGTCTTTTTCTACCTTTTGAAGGATCAGGAAAATCTATCAAACTGGAGAAATTAAGCTATTTTTCTTCAGGGGAAGAGAAACAGAGTAGGGAGCTTCTCACATTAAAATGCTGCCGTAGATTCCCGATGAATGAAAAAATTGGTCTGCATAGTAATGAGCCGGGAGATGGATTTTTAAACGGCTTAAACCCACTCTGCACGGCTGCTGCGGCAGCACGGGGGATTTGGGGCTACCTGCCCGCGTTTTGCTGCATGAAGTTGAAAGATCGCCCTTCTCCGGGCGACCGGCAGCGGATTTTGCGGCTCCCGCTGTCTGTCGGAGCGGGCAGGGGGCAGGCAGGGGGCAGGCAGGGGGCAGGCAGGGGGCAGGCAGGGAGCGGGCAGCGCTCCGGGGGATGGAGGCAGGTGCGGGCTGGGCTTCAGCGAGCATCAAACGTGGAGTGCGGCGTGCCCGTCCTTCAGAGGGCGCAGGGTGAAGGGCAGCTTCTGCAGCCCAGGATTCCTCTTGGCTTTGGTGATGGTGGAGCCGTTACCCCTGCGGGCAGGTACCAGCGTGCGGACCCACAGCCACGGGGAGAAGGAGATCACCCCTCGCACCCCTGCGCCTATCAAGTACCCCGAAGGTGGGCAAGCCGCTCGGGGCGGAGCACGCCTCGGCGTGCCCTCACCGCCGCCTCCCTTGCAGCTTTTCTCCTCACCGCTGCTATCTCCCTCCGGCTCGCTCTTGCGCTGCCAGCCGCTAACATGCGGCGCTTGAAAATGTCATACAAAGTAGTTCGCTTCGGAAAAACGTGGAGTTTGAGTAATGCGTGTTAATGACTTGCACGATAGAAGGCGATCGATATGCTAAACAAACAACTCTCTGCGCTCCAGTGGGCTCCCGTCACGATTTGGTTATCAGACGCTCGCCCTCCTGCCATCCCGAAGCTGTAAATGGAAGCCCATTTTCTTTTCCGATGCCTTAAGTTACATTTAATTGAGTGGGAAAGACATTTGTTTCTCCCCCTTAGAAGATGCCAGCTCCCTCCTGCACGTAACCACAAAGAGCATCCTCTCCCCGTCCCCGCCGTGCTGCGCGGTGGGCAAGGATGGCCAAGGGCCCCGACTTGCCCATCTCCTGCAGCTTCACGAGACGCAGCCCCCTGCTTCGTGCTCAGCGATTCTCCACCCTCTTGAGCCGAGCGGGGCCGAAGGGGACGTCGGGTCACCCCAGAGCGGTGGCATGTCCCTGACTCTGAGGGCTTGCGGGGGCTGCTGCCACACGGCTCCCGTGGCACCCGCCGCCACTATGGGGCTGTGGTCCCGTTCCATCCCTCCGGCGCTCTCCAGCCTGACCCCGCAGGGCAGGCTTCCTTTTTTTTGCTTCACGAGAGGCAGCAATCGATCGTGTCTCTCTCGCAACTCGACAGTATGTACAATGTGAATATTAATAAATAATGACGTTTGGATGGAGGGGATTTGGATCTGCCACGTGCTCTTTGGGTAAAATTCTTTACTTTAAACATTAGCCTCTGCATGTGCCGCTTCTGCATTTTATTTTCTGCTGCGGAGGATATTGCTTCCCGTTAGACTGTGTCTAGGAAACATTTTCAAGGCATTCCTGTGGGACGATAACTTGGACGGTGAATTTCCACAACTGACAGTGTGCTGTAAGTGCTCCAGGTCCTGCAGCCTGAGCTCCGTTCCCGGGCTGTGCTGTGCCAACGGCTCCGGCCGGCTGCCTGCCAACGCCGAGCCCTGGGCCGACACGGTGCTCGGCAGAGAAAGCGTCTGTCTCCGGAACCACGCTGCGGGGTGATGCTTCACCATGGGGCGTTGGCTTTATCACCACAACCAGCGTGCGTTCGCACCAGTGGGGGTAAGGGGAACCAAGCCGCTCTTCCCCAGGCATCTCTGGTTGCCCAAAAGCCAGCAGGGACAACAGTTGGGGCGACCACCTCCTGCTGGGGTGGGTGCCCGGGGCAGGTACAAGCCCGTGGGAAGAGGTGCTGCCCGAAGGTGCTGCCTGTGTCCTGCCCAGTGCTGCTGCGTGGACCCAGGGCCGGAGGGATGCGGAGCATCTCAGGGGCAGGGTGGTCCAGGGCTGCACTGACAAAGGGTGGACGGAGAAGGGGTTGAACTGGGCTGGGTCTGCCGGTGCCCTGCAGAACCGGTTTGGGGACGGGAGTGTTCCCAGTCCCACCAGACTGGTTTGCAGCATCACGCAGAGGTGAGTCCAGCTGCAGCACAGGGCTCCCAGGGACTGCTGTCCCAGCCTGAGAGCCTTCACCAAGCTCAAAGAAAGGCTTTCAGCTCCCGGCAAGGTGAGGTTATCCTTTCTTTACTGTAATTTGTGTCACTGTGTGCACAGCCTCGGGTTACGTTTACTCCAGGAGAAGCTCGCCGCGGGACCAGGCAGGTTCGACCGGGCACCCCCGGGAAGGACGAGGCATTGGAGCCGAGCAGCTGACGGCGTGTGCTGACGCCAGGCTCGCGCTGAGCCGAAGCCGAGTCCCAGGCTGGGTCGGACGCCACGCTCGAGGCTGGGCACAGCTCCTGTGGCCCAGGGCATTTAGCAGAGAAGTGGAGCAGCATCTGCTGGGGCAGGTCTGGAGGAGATGGGGTGGCTGGGTCTGCCTGCCCACTCTGAAGTTTCCTCCAGTTTTTCACCCTCTCCCAGCTCGTGAGCAGCTTGCCCAGCAGCTCCAGCAGCGATGAAGAGACTGCAAGCTCCTCCTGACCTGTAAAGAAAGGGAAAACCCTTTGCTCCTCAGAGCCGGCAATAAAATGTCACCGTCCCCAGCTGCCTGCCGGGTGCAAAGCAGCGGCAGCCAGGGCAGATCTCCCTCCTCCTTCACATGCAGCAAGACACACCCAATCCCACCCAGCCCGTCTCAGGAGCCAGTTTCAAAGCCCTTTATGGAGTTACCTCTTCCAACAGCTGGAGAAACTGAGGCACGGGGCAGGGCTCTGGCTTTCAGGGGGCAAGGGAGGCTGAAAAACCCCTTCTGCAGTGAGCTCTGCCCCCCGGTTCCCGGCACAATGCGAGGGCTGCGCTGGGGGCAACAGTTTGGGGACACCCCTCTCAAAGCAGTGCTGCTCCACGGAGCCTTGGCCGCCCCCAGCCCGGCGACGGTCCCCGCGGGGCTGCAGCTGGCCGCTCCCGTGGGAACGGCACGCTGGCGTGCGGCCGCCCTGGGCTGCCGTCCGCTCTCCTGCCTCCCTCCCGTCGCATGACTTTGTTCTTTGTTAAAAGGCACGCAGTTGAGGAGATGCAGCCGCTCTTTGTGCCAGCAATTTGAATTTGACCCTTTCCAACGCCAAAAATCAATACTCCCGTGGAGAAGCAGTGGGTGCTATTTTTCTAAACCCTGTTTACAGCAGTGCAGTCCTTTAAGGCAGATGTTATCTGCGCCAGAGTCCGCTGCATACTTTACCAAATTTTACAAAGCGTTTTCTGAGCACATAATGACAGTATTATCTTTGTCCACCTGCTGAGAACAGCAGTGGGCTTACAATAAATATCTGCTTCCAAGACGTACAAGTAAGAGTCCATCTTATCTGTCCAGATGGGGGGAAAAAAAGCCCCTAATTTACATCCCAGAAAGCACTGGGGTGTGACAAAGGTCATCGGCTGACACTGTACTCTCAACTGGGATGAAAAATACGTGAGCCAGGACTGCATTGTTTGAAGGGGAGATAACCAACACCAACAGCTCGTGCCGCCTCTTCCACCCGGTGATGCCGCCCCGGCCCCGTGCCCATGTGCCACCTGACCCAGCCTCCCACGGCATCCCCCGGCCACCCCACCCAGCCTCCCACGGCATCCCCTGGCCAGCGAGGGGCAGGGACGTGTCCCCGCAGGAGCACCAGCCTCGCTCAGCACATGTCCCCAAAGCTGCCCCGGCTAGGGGTGGCTTCATGCACTGCCCGCACCCCTCTTGCACTGCGGGTGTCGGACACCCGGGAGCATCCTTGGTCTTCCACTGGAAAGCTGCTTGGTGGTTTAGCGGTGTTGCTTCGCTGAAATCCCAGCTGGTTTGGGTTTCAGGGTGGCGATGCCAACGGGAGGGAGGGAGCTCAGACCTTCAGCAGTGCCACCCCTGCACTTGGTTTAGCAGAAAATCACAAGTGCCAAGGGCTTGACCAAACCAGCGTTCCTCCAGCGCAGAGATTGGCTGTAAGCTCTGTCCTTCATTCCTCCACCTGATTTCTTCCCACCTGCCATGTTTGCACAGGTCCTTTCCCGTGAGGCTCTGGGATACCTCTACGTGCCAGTGATGGTGGAGCAGAAAGCAGATCCCCATCTCTGGGTACCAGGTAAGCTGTTGGCATCTCCACCACGTTTAGCTGGCCAAGGCGTGGGCCACCCGGGGACTCATCCCTCCTCACAGCAGCGATGACACGATATGTTTTGGACAGGGCGTTTCCCTTTTGGGGGGATTAAGACCTCTTCAGCTCTTCCCAGCTCACGTGCCACCTCCTGGGCAGCACATGGGACCTTGCTGCTCCTAGCTGGGCTGCTCCCTCCATTTCCTCCATTTCCAGGAAATTTTCTGGGCTTTACCAAATACCCCATGATTAGTTATTTAACGAGCTAATGAGACAACTCTGGCCGGCTTCCCCTGCGTCTGAAAGCCCGGCAGCATCCTCCCTCCCTCCTCCGGAGGCAGACCCCCCCTGTTTTGGCTCTCAGCGCCAGCCCAGGGGAAACCGCCCCGGCGTGTCCCCCGAGGCAGCAGCCCATTACGGCACTGCCAGGTTCCTGGAATTAGTCGTTAGATTAAGAAATGTGGCCTCCGGAATTAGCGAAGGGGCCGGAGGAGCCGAGCGAGCCGCCGTGTGCCGAGTGGTGGTGGGTGCTCTGCTCTCTGGACGCGGGGGCGTTGCTGCAGGTACACGTCCCACCGCCCCATTGGAAATGACAAAAGGACAAGGACAAATGAGTAGGGAGTCAGGAGGGACTGTAAAATCGTTAACAAAACTCCTAATACAGTGGGAGAAACGCCAATACAAACGTGGAGCTAATGGGCCAGTCTCCTCAAAACTTTTCCCATCTCCGAAGTTTTAAATAATGCATCGCATTCAGATCGCTGCTGTCCCTCCTGACATTAATCTTTGATCGTCCGGTTCAGCACAAGGAAAGTGGTAAATCAGAGAGCCGGCCCTTGTCTACACGTTTTGCAGGTAGTAATTGATCAAAGATTTATTTATTAGCCAGGCTGTGGTTGATTTATAGGAGTTTGGCTTGATGGAGTTAGTTACAAGCAGCCGTGGCTGTCCTGGCTGCCTGGGAAGCCGGCCAGCCCGGTCCTGCTGCCGCCGTTCGGGGCGCGATAACACCGCCGAGGTGATAAGGTACGGGTTCGTGTCTGGTTCACGGCGGGGTTTGGCATCAGTTACCTGTGGTGGATAAAATAGTTATCGATAATCAACGCGTGGTGGAGCCGCAGGATCTGGCAGAGTCAGTGTTCAAGCGTTACCTCCTTGGGACGGGCTGGGTCAGGGCTGCGTTTCCAAACAGCAGAAGGAGATGGTTGAACAGTGACTTATTCATGATGCTACAACAGGAAAAAGCACCTGGGTGACGTGATTCTACTCTGCCAGAAGAATTAGTCCGCAGCAACCCTTGGCTGTTGTTTTCAACACGGGAACTGTGGGGACAGGGGCAAGCGCCGCTGTGTCCATCCTTCTCCCGGCGTTTCTTGCCAGTTTGTGTCTTTTCCCAAAATCAGCACAAAACCAAAAGCTTTCACATCAACTTCCTGCTCTCACACGAGTTCATCAGCACAGGAACTGTGCAGGGGACTTCGGCAGAGCCCCCGCCCCTGTCTCCAGCCCTTCATCCCATCGCCTGCTTGACATCCCTCACAGCACTAACTGCCGGTCCACTAAACGGGGAAAAATCTGCGGGGGTTTGATTTTCCCCACCCTTGGGGGTGGCCTGGGGGGCAGCAAATCCCCACCGGGACCAGTACACAGTGCTGAGACTCCGCAGCAGTGGCGAGGAGGATGCACCTGGGCCAAGTCCCCAGGCAGGATCGCTTCACCGGGAAAGGGCAGCAGAAAGTGAAAGCGAAGGAACCGCCTTGTTTCTGAGCCAACGCACATCTAAAAAATTAATTTGGGGCTGGGATTTTCATGATCTTGTGGGAGCCAGGCACTTAACCCAAGTGAAATGCTGGCGGCTTTGACAGCTAAAAGCTCTTTTAAAGATCCTAGTCTTAATTGTTCGGATTTCTTTCCTACCTCCCAGCTGTAGTTCAGGCTTCCAGCCTTTTCCAAACAAGTTTATCCATCCTTAATTACCGCTAAGAAAGTGACCCCGCGTGAGCCCTGCCGCCGCCGCGCTCCTCTTGGCTGACAGACAACTGCCAGCCAGACAAGAGCTACTAATTAGTAATTGATAAATATAAGTGTGCTGTCTTCCCCCAGCAGAGTCCCGCTTGATGACAGTAATTAATTGTCCATTGATCCCCCCGTGTTGACGGCAGGTCTGCCGAGGTACTGCTCGGCCACCACGGCTCGAGGGGAGCGCCGCCGGCGGGGGCGGCAGGGGGCCCGCGGTGACCTGCCCCACCATAGGTGCCCACCCTGAGCATGGACCAAGGAGCAGCCTGGGAGGAGACGCCCACCCAGAGGCCAGCACTGCACCCCCTGAGAAACAGTGATGCCCGAGGAGACCCACGGTTCGGTTACCCAGTTCACCACAGAACCCAGGTGTTGTGCTAAAGCTTAAACCAAGCACTTACTCTAATTCTTCCTAGTTACAAGCAACAGGGCAAGAGGAACTGGCCTCAAGTTGTGCCAGGGTAGGTTGAGGTTGGCCCTGAGGAACAATTTCTTGCCTGTTGGGGTTGTCCAGGCTGCCCAGGGCAGTGGTGGAGTCCCCATCCCTGGAGGGGTTTCCCAGCCGTGTGGAGGTGGTGCTGAGGGACAGGGGTCAGTGGGGACCTGGTGGTGCTGGGGGAACTGGGGGGCTCGAGGAGCTGAAAGGGCTCTTCCAACCCAAACCATTCTGTGATTCTATGGTTTTTCTTCTAGTCCTTCATCGTTGCACATATTAAAACAATGGAAAATTAAAACCAGGAGAAAAATTAATAAATAGACTGGAAAGGGTGCAAGAGGCGCTGGGCTCGCTGATGTTTGGGCACAGACTTTGCTCTGTACATGTGAGCCATCCCAGCGCATCCGTCTGTGTTCGCAGGCTCCAGACCTGCCGCGGCGTTAGGTGAGCAGGAGGGAGGAAAGCGCGTGTGAAGAGGAGCTATTCCTGGGCCCGCTGCACTCAGGGAGCCTCTGCTGGCAGCAAGACCCAGAAGGAGGCCCAAAACGCTGACCAGAAAATAGATTGGCATTTTGTCATGACCCAACTCATTTTTTCCAAGAGGAAAAACAATCAAACCACTTAAAAAAAAAAAACCAACCCCCAGCTTAACTAGATCTGTAAATTAACATCTCCTGAGGCAAATGCTTGGACGCGGAGTGTGGGTCCTAAGGTTTTTTTGATGCTCATTATCACCCTATAAACTCCCTGCAAGAAGGGAGAGTTCCTGCTCAGGCGGGTGGGTTTGTCATGGAAAAGCTGACCCGGCCAAGCCGCAGCGGCCACGTCCTCCGGTGACAGCTCCGCTGGTGACGGCACGGGAGGGTGCGTGGTCCTTCCCAGGAGAACGGTCACCTTCTGCCCCAGGCACAGCACCCCTCAATCCAGCTGCCTCCTCTCACCTTCAGGCCACCCAAAATGTACCCCGGGCCGCCCTCGAGAGCGGCACGTGCCCAGCCCCGTCCCCTCCTGCGGCTCTCGGGGGATGCTGCTCCCTCGGGGTTTAATTAATCATCCGTGTGGGGTGTTTTTCACCGTTTGGGTCAGGCTCCCAAGCGCCAATCTCTTTGATAGCACCCCAGGGAACCTTTTGTTCTGAATAGGTGAAAAATTGTACCCACAGAAAGAGTTCCCCCTCCGATCAATTCCCTCTAACAACTTTATTGATTAGCTGCAGCAACATTTTTCATTTATTAATTATGAAGAAGATGTTCCAGGGATTTCTTAAAGTTAACTGTTGTGCTTTTCCCCCTCCCAGCCCGGCCGGGGCTGCTGCGGAGCTGCAGGAAGGCTCTGCCCACGCAGACCCCAGCACTGCCAGGATGGACAGACACCTCTGCTGCACACAAACCTGCTCGGTAGGACCTCACCTAGCTCATCTCCTAAAAGTAGCAGCAGCTTCACGTGCTTTTCTGCTCCTGGCATGAGTTATCGGTTCCTCCTCTTCCTGAAAGGCTGCCCAGGCACCTCCACCCTGCGCAGTCTGCAGCTGGAGCCAAGAGGTGATGGAGACAGAGAAGCAGGGAAAAAAACCCCAAACATGATAGTTCAGATACACAACAGCAGCTGGAGATGGGGCGGTGGTGAGGAGACAGAGGCAGCTCTGGCCATCCCTGTGATGATGGAGGCACAGCCCTGCCCAGCTGCCAGCCCAGGTCCTGGCTCCTCCAGCACCAGGTTCCCCACACCCCTGAGCAGCAGCATCTCTGCTGCTCTCTTCCTGGATTGTCACTGGTTTGGAAATCCTAGGCTAGGGCAGGACCAAAACGTTCTAGTATGCATCAAACACGTCCTCCTCGATCGTGCAGGTGCCAGCCATGGGCTCGGCAGCATCTCTGCAGCGCTGGGACCGGGTGGTGGCTTTGGCCCAGGTCCTCTGCACACAGGACCTCCGAGAGGGCGAATGCCAGCAGCAAGGTCAGGAGTCACTTACCCACAGGGAAGGGATGCCGTGGTGGTTTCAGCATCCCGAATGAGGGATCCTCCACATCCTTCTCTGCGGGTCTTTGTCAAGCAACATGCCCCGCTCCAGCCTGGCAAGGGGCTGCTCCCACCTCCGCTCCGACCCCGGGGAACACACTGGCCCCCCAATCTCAATGTCACCCGGGCTCGAGGGTGGTCATACACTGTGCTCACACCATAAATTGAGAGAAGGAGCCACGTGAGGCCAAGGAAGCCTGAGAGCAAGCTGGAAGGAGGAGAAGAAAGGTCAGAAAGAGGGTAATTAAGGAAATGCAGCAAAGAGGAATTATACAAGAGAGGATTAGAAATGTACAATTGGTGTCCGTACCTGCGAACATAAATCACACGGAGCTGGAAGGAGATCGCACGGCGCTGAAGGAAACCTAAGGGTGATGGTGGACTGATTATGAGTTTGAAATATGGCATGTTGGCAAAAAATCTGCGATGATTTATCCCCTGTCACAGGCTACCCCAGGAAGGTGGCAGGCCTTTCCCATATAGCTCTTCTGAGACTGAAACTCCAGCGCTGAATTGATTTCTGAGCCTACCAGCTCGGCTGAAGATGGTAACAAATAACACAGAGAAGAGAAGACAAAATTAGGAAATCAAAAAGCCCCGGCAAAACAAATGCATCCAGCACACCCTCAGCACGAGGGCTGGAGGACAAACTGGGTGCCCCATTTACACCCCTACTAACAAACCTAACCCAGGTGAGTGCCCCAAATTATCCTGCTGGATGGTGTCATGGGTATAGAAAAGTTTAATAACCCCCTACCCAAACCCACTGGTGATTACCCGTCCATGTGAAAGCTCTATCTTGTTTGCAAATACCTATCTCTAGAAATAAAAAGGAAATTCAAATCTCAGTAATAGCGATACGGAGGGGTTGGTTAGAAGATAAATCAGGGATCTGCATTAAAAGGCTATTTGAACATGTGCTGTGCAGTAATCACCGATCTGAGGCACCCACACCGCCAACCGGTGCTGCCAGCAGCTCGTCGGCACGTCAGGGGAGCAACCCCGAGCGGCCGAGGCCAGGGCTGCCCGGGGAGCCAGGAGGAGCATCTGGAAAGGGCTATTAGATGCTGCAGAGACAGTGGGAGGCAAATGAGGAGCCTGAGAAAAGCTGCAGAAGGAGCTGCTGGCAAGAAGCATAAACCAAAAATGCGCAGTGGCAGGAATAAAGCTGAGAGCGGGGAAAATGGAGAAGATGATCGATACCCAAAGACCAGAAACAAAAAGAGAACAGTGAACAATTTTTATTCATGACCTATGCAACCAGGGGCCTGACCTGGAGACCTGTTTTCTCTTTGTGAAAGCGTAGGCACGGTCAAAAAACGAAACATTGAAATGAGGGCATCGACTGCAGCGTCTCTGCAGCGCACTTAGCGCTCCCGAACCACTCCCTGCGGGCTGCGGGGAGAGCCTGGCACAAGGGGAAGGGCAGCCCTGGGGCAGCGCTGTGGGCTGGCCAACCGCCGGACACAGCCTGGGGGACGGGGACCGCGCCTCTGTCCCATAACAGGGACCGGCCGGTGGCTGCTGCTGCTGCCCGTGAGCCCCAGCAGGAGTGTGCCCACAGCGCCACGGCGCCGTGGGCAATACCGCGCCGACCCGAGCACAAGGATAGGCACGGGACAACGGCGCACTTGTCATAAGTGATAGAGACAGCTCGGGTTAAAGAAGCTGTGCCTAGGGGTGGTGCTTGGGGCTTGCGTGTGGTTCATCATCAGCAGCCTGCAGTTCCACGAGGTCCTGAGCATCACCAAAGACAGTGGACGGGGAACAACCATTCTCCAGCTCTTCCACAGTAAGAACTGGGGGCCTCCCACAAAACCAGCGGAGGAGAGCTCAAAACAGAACGAGAGGTGTCATCACACAGCATATAACTACAGTGTAGGGCTTGTCACCAGATGTTGGGGCTCTCCATCAGACCCCACGCTGAGGGGATCCCACAGCCTCTCCAGGAGTCCGGCATCGGTGCTTAGCCGTTCTTGCCATTAGGAAAATCCCCCACATTTCCCCCAAACTTAACCTAAATCTTCCCTGCCCTTCATTAGCAGCACTGCGGCACCTCAGTTTTCCTGCTGCCCTACTTCCACGCCAGCTCCATCTGGGTGACAAGGAGGTCGGGGGACCAGCTCGTTCGTCGTCACCGAGTGCCTCGTTGGCCCCACCAGGATTAGAGCCGGGGAGTCCCAGGGTTCCCGGTCCTTCGCCTGAACCAGGCTAAACACAGGACTCCTGCTGTAAAACAGATGGTAAGGAAAAATGATTGGAGGAGATTAATAATAATACTGACAGAAAACTAGATCGAAGGGATCAGGACGTAACAGAGGGGCCAAACAATAATTTGATGCCTCTGCAGTAAATGAAGAGGACAGATGCGTGCTTAAATGTGGGGATTAGATTTTGTAGGCTAAAGAAGATAATAAATGAAATGATTACAGTATTAAAATGTTGGTGCTCCAGTGGACGAGCAGGTTAGAAAGACCCTTGTCATGAGGAGCCGGGGATGAGGGGACAGGTCCTTGGGGAAGGCAGGTTGCCTCCTATTCAGAACGCGAGAACCTGAGCCCAGGACGGAGCATCACGGCGGGTGGAGGCTGCTGGTGCCCTGGGCTGCTGCCAGGCAAGACAAACAGCCATTAAATGCTGCTGTCTTCATGGCTTTGGAGCAAGACGGATTGTGGGAATGGCTGGAGATAGATGAATGTGTAGAACTGTGAAGCACGGGCTGGGTTCTGCAGCTGTTTAGTTAGCGACTTACTGGAACGCTCATGCAAAGAGTAGAATAATAAATAAGGGATGGGAGAGAGGTGCTTCAGCTCAGCGAAAACTCATTCTTCAGGGGTTCCCTGGGGCATGGGAAGAGGATCCTTTTGGCACAGTTTTTGAGGAAACTTTAGCACAACACGCCTCTTCTTTTGATCTGGCTCATGCGCTATCTGGGCTTTGGGCTGTGGTAGAAGTCCTGTCCTTTCAGCTACACGATTGTAAGGCGGACACGGGAGCATCTTACTGGAAAAGGAAGCCCCCAAACCTCCCAGGAACAGACAGGGCACTGCTGGCTCAGCTGGCTGTCCCCAGCCTTTACGCTCCGCGAGGTGCCCTGCAGAGATAGGTGCTGTGGGGGGGTTGGTTTTGCCTTTCCTTTGCCACAAGCTTTGGGTGAGGAAACGGCCTGAGCGTCACCCCTCGTCACCAGAGCTAGACCCAAGGCAGGAACCCAGCCCCAGGCCTTTGCAGCTCACTTTCAGGCGTGCCCGGCTGGCGGTGCAGGTCTGGCGAGGCTCGGTAATGCCCGCTGTGCCTGGGAAGGTTGGTGCTGCCCGAGATCCAGAGGGACGACTGCTTAATGCCTCTCTTCCCCTTTTTGGCTCTCTGCTCGTTGTTAGTCTAATTGGTACACGGAGCTTTATGATAAAGATCAAGCCCACCGGGTAATGGCAAGGACTGTGGCTGCCTGCGGTTTATTTGCTGCAGTTCCTGTGTTTATTATTGCTAGAATTAAATAGTTTCCCATGGAGAAATGGCTAATGATGTCACTAAAATATGAGGAGGGAGGAGGCAATTGCAGCCGCTCCTGACCGAGCTGTTCTTGCTCAGGCAAACAAAACAGCCTCCTTCGCCGTGCGCGGCGTGGAGGGCTGCGGCGTGAGCCTGAGGAGGAGGAGGAGAGGGCAGTGCTTTACGAGGGGAGAGGCTCCTCTTTGCGCACAAATATCTAAAAACTATTAATTTTGGGCAGCAGCGAGGAAGAAATACATGAAAGGGAAATTGATTTCTATTTAAATAGTATGTTTTCATCACCTTTTCTCAGAGCATGAACATTCATCTTTGAGTACCTGTGCTAATTGATTTCAAATGCAATTCCACACAATCACTGTGGAATAATAAATCTAGGGGTGAAGAAGGAAAAGGAGGGATATCAGCACGGTGCGGTGCGGCGCGGGGACAGCCTCGCAGAGCCGGGCTCACGCCGGCAACCCCACGGGCACGGGCAGCAGGTACGTCAGCCTGTCATAAAGACAAAAGGTGCGCAGCCCGCCTGCGAAAGGTGGGCGCAATCCCATTAGAGGGGTTGTTCGGATCAAGGAGGTTTACGGCTGATACAAAGGGTCCTGCTAATCCACATAAGCTCTTAGAGAGAGGGGATTACAGAGGAGATGGGACGCAGGGCTAAAGTCAGGTGACAGAGCCAGGGCTGGCCAGGCGATGCCCGGGCTGGGGAGAGCCGAGCATCCCCGGGCACCGCAGCCACGCAGCCGGGCTGCGCTCCCAGGCTAACCCCGACCCGAGGCCAGGGCTGGTGGCTGAAGAAAGAAGGGATTGCCAGGGGCTGGGAGAGGGCCTGGCTTGGCAGGGACTGGCAGCTGACTGCTGGAAGTGCCCTTTCTTTTATTCAGGGGTTTGTGTGCTCCCGCACGCTCCTCGGCCGCGTCGCTTCGTGTCAAGCTGGGATGTAAAATGCCGTGGTGCAAGGTGCTGCCAAACTGCGCATGTTCAGAGGAGCCCTTCGAGCGCTCGCAGTGCAAGCCGCTCCTCTCAGGAGCACTGTTAGTCCTCGCAAGCACCTGAATTAAATT
This sequence comes from Bucorvus abyssinicus, assembly GCA_009769605.1. Taxonomy (NCBI): domain Eukaryota; kingdom Metazoa; phylum Chordata; class Aves; order Bucerotiformes; family Bucorvidae; genus Bucorvus; species Bucorvus abyssinicus. Next base: position 1,518,550 of record CM020063.1, read on the forward strand.
TATTGCCAGGGATATTGGCTACAGTGTCTCCCTGCACAGGAGAAAAAGTAAATAAAATTTCCTTCAGGCACATTGATCTTCACCATGAGCTGTCTGATGGTTAGGCAGAAGGCAAGGGGTGAAGAGAGGTGCCCAGCCCACGGGTGAGATGGTGACCGCTGGGGCAGGGGCTCTGCCCACCCCACAGCACCCTACCCACCAGACCCAGCAAGAGGAAAAACAGAGAGACAGTCGAAGGAAAGGGAAACAGTTAAGACATGAAGATGAAAATGTTTCGTGCCATTAAACGTTTGTGATGTGCCCCAGCGAGGGCTCTCGGCAGGTGTGCGGGGTGCCAGGCACGGCCCCAGGGACCAGGAGCTGCTGCTGTGTAACAGCGCGGATGTCCTGGTGCATCAGAGTCACTCGGACCAAGGCGCGTCAGCATCGTCTAGTGCCAGGGATGCGAATAGGAGGGTACCACAGAGAGGACACTACTCTGGGGAGAAACGGCTCTGGAGAACATCTACCTTTTAGGTGTTTATCCTCAGATAAATAATGGAACATGATACCCAAAATGCTGCTGTGGAAAAATGGGCTAATGGAAGCTCTGGCTAAAAGTGTGGGCGAGAAGGAGGTGAGCTGCTCCTGTCTCAGCATGGGGCACTTGTGGACAGATATTGCAGTGCTATAGCCTGTTGCAGTACTTATGTCTCAAAGGGATGTTGAGAAATTGGGGAGGGAACAGAAAATAGCCATAAAAATTACTTTCAAGCCCAAAATACACTGCACAGAAACCGGCTAAGAGAACCCGACGTGTTGAGCTTGTCAAGACAAGAGTGAAAGATGCCACGATTACAGACTATGGGAACTTCTGCAGGAAAAAACGATGGAATAACCAGACATCGTTAACCTGAGGCCAGCTGAACAGGGAAAAAGAGCCCCAAACTAAAGCCATGGGGACAAACTACCCGAGGGGGTGGTGGCTTTGGTGTCTTCTGCCCTTCCCCGGCAGACCCACTACACAGACACAAGCAATTGGGCACACCGTGGGATTAATGAGTGAAAGTCAAAGACCTTTCAAAAAGAACCATCTATGAACTTCGATAGGGCATTGTCGTATAACAGCTCAATAGCAACATTCACACGGAGTTATCTCCCGCTTTACGGTGCATAAGGTTGGCTGGTTTGAGCCTCGTTCAATCGGAGCCATTTCGTCCACCCTCGGGAAGCAGACGTACATAGGGACTGCCTAAAATTGAGATTACGCTGCAATTATCTGTTCTTTTGCACTCTCCGCTGCGGGGATGGAGCCACGCGGTTTTGCCCACGTAATAACTGGTCCGATATGAAGCGGTGTTGTATGGGCATCATCTTTTCCAACGACACTTGGCTCGTTCGTTCCCACGCGTCCTTGATTGCAGTGAGGAATCACGCCAGGCGAGTGGGAGCCCGGGACCGCGCGGAGCCGTGGTGGCAGGAGGAGGCTGGTGCTTCCAGCAACGAGGAGCTGCTGTGAGTCAGGACAAAGCTCATGGAGCGCATTTCTCCCTCTCTGTCTTCCACCGCCTCCTTCTCTCTAGGTGAAGGACCTGTAACCTCGCCAGCGAGAGGGTTAGAGCTTGAAAAAACCCCCAAACCACCCTGATCACTGCTGCCACAATTAAACCCAGAGGCGGTTGGAACGCTTATATCGATGCAGCTGGGACTGTAAGCAAAATAAAACCGGTAAAATAATGGCCAGTGGACAGTCGGAGACCATGGAAAGCCTATTGATCGCAACAGGGTCTCTTTTCTGTGCAGCAGAGTGATCTCCGAAGGGCTGAGCTGCAGGTAATTTCTAGCAAACAATGTCTTGTACACCATTATTTGTGCATGCTGGAAATCAAACCGCAGCATCTGGGTCTGGCTAGTACACGCTCATTTAAGAGCAGACTCTGGTAACGAGGAGCTGGTCCGGGGGCCGCGCTTGCAAATTTTCCTTGATGCAGCACATTAGTTCATGAGGGTTCCATTGATTATCGTGAGATAAACCACACCTTTCCCTGCTAGCCCTGGCTCCTTTCTTCCTCACTGGAAATAAAAGAGGGGAAGGCATGGCTGGGCCACCCGGACACTGCCCTCGCTGCTGCGGAGCTGACGGGGCAACACAAGTCCCGGGCAGAGATGGCCCAGTGGGACGGATCCTTGGATCTGGAGCCAGATCCCTCCAGGCACTGGGACAGTCCTCCCTGCGAGTGTCCCCGGACAGCCCCAAGCATCCCCCAGGCCCTGCAGGCAGCTGCCCGCAGCTCCCTCCTGCCTCACGGGTAACAAAGAGATTTCACTGCCAGTTCAGAGGTTGGGAATTTGATAAACCGTCTCATATTTTTCAATGAAAAAATGACACTTCATCTTTCTAATGACAGAAAACTTGGCGATGGTTTGCAGTAATATATGCCTGTGTTAATACATGGCTGCAATCGCAGGCCAGCGGCGGTGTGAAGAATGGAGGAGCAGGCAAAAGGTTAATAGAGCATTGGTCCTTTTTTAATTGAAAAAATGACTGAGGGACCATGTAGCAGACTGAGCAGTAATATTATTACAGGCTGTAAGTACTGTTCCAGAGACTTACTGTTCATCTGGGAGCAGAGTAATGAGCGCGGGGCTGGGTCTCCTGCCTCGGCAGGAATGCGGGCTGGCTCGCCAACAGGTTCATAACCCGCCCGCTTTGAAAGGGAGGTGATTTCGTGAATGTTTGTCTTCCTTCGCAAACTTTGCGTGTGGCACGGTGCTGCGGGAAGCAGCGTGCTGGATCACTGGCAAAATTGATTCTTCCACATCACACCTCAGAGCATCACAGCCGGTCCGCATCGGCGTGCGAAGGGGCTCGGGGCTGGGCTGGGTGTTTACGGGGTCAGGGGACACAGCGTGGCGCCTTCTGATACAGCATGTTCCCCAACACTCTCCTGGGTGTACATCAGCACTGATCTCAGGTGAACTACCGCAATCCACGTTGCCTGCGGATTGGGTCCCGTGCCCGCCCCGGCACTGCCCATCCTCACTGCCAGCCGTCTGGCGTCCCCACGCCACGGCTGCGCCCCTGCCCCAGCCACGCTGCATGGCCACGGCACGCACGGCAGCACTGCCCGGGCTCCCCAAGCAGCTCCTGGCCACCCTTAAGGGTGGACCTGTGATTTTAGGTGCAAATTCTCCTTGCTGGGTAAATAAATGTGTGTTGTGTGGAGCGATGCATAGGGAGAGCCCCGTGCACCGCGTGGGGTTCTTCCACGGCCCTGGCTGAAGGAAGGGGCTTGATTTGCACAGATGAAGTGGAATCGCTTCGCTTTTCCGCTATAAAACAATTATAAAGCTTTTATACACCGGTCTTATCAGGCTTGCGGTGTCTCATAGAGCAGGAGAAAAATCGCAGCAATTTGGCTGGTAAAGCAGCCGGTGCGCTGCAGCCCCCACCCCAAGCCTGGTCCCACAGGAGAACCCAGGAGAGGTGGTGGGTGAAGCTGGTCCTTCCCCACAGCTCCCAGGGTGGGCGACTCGCAGCATGGTCCCGCCGCCGTGCCCCGCACACAAGGGGGATGTACCTCCATAGGTGTGTGTATAGCCCACGCTGCACGGGCTGTGCCTGCACTGAATGAGGCGACCTCAGCGCTTAAGGCAGAGGTTTCTCCTCCAGCAGCTGGGTGTGAAACCCAGGGAAAATCAGTGTGCACCAAGAGAAGGACCAAAGACCAGAAATGAAGCCGATAGCACAGGGATAGCTCTCTGAAAGCTGAAAAAATGGGCCTTGAGACTACAACTACCCTAAAGCCTCCGGGGGAAAGATGCTCAAACAATAAATAAAAGATTAAGATTGTATACATTATGGCAGTGAATGATAATGTGAAGAAATACTGAGCTTAATGTGCTGCTTAGGCTAGAAAGGGGAGGAGCAGGGCTGATGGTCTTCAGCCCCTGAGCCCCCCAAAGCCAGGGGGGTTGCCGAAGGCATTAGAAATAGAGGAGCCAGGGATGGATGGAGGAGCAGAGGGGGCGGCAGGGGACAGGGATTGCTTTCGAAATACATGGATGAGGCAGAAAGGGTCAGAGGCTGCAGGGGCTGCAGGGGCTGCTGGGCTGGGCAAGGACCCAGGGCTGGGGTGTCCATGGCAAGGGAGCGCGGTGGAGGCAGAGGCTGGAGGAACTCAGTAGCGGTGGTGGAGGGTTCGGTGCTGTGCAGGAGGTCCTTAACTGACCCTCAGGACTAATTGCAGCGGGGGAGCTCTGGCAGGTGTTGCACAGCACTGGTGGTGAGGCGTGCAGCCGGCCGCTCAGCCCTGACATCCCAGTGAGCACCGTGACCCTGCAGTGCTGCCTTCTCCAGAGGTCAGGAGTGGGGACAAATGTCACGTCCGGGAGCCTGCGAGGGGCGAGAGGAAGGAGGGGGGAAAGATCTCCCGGAGAACCTGAGAGATGAGTGAAAACCACCTTCCAGCCTGCAAGGATGAAGGGAACCCCATCCCTCCGGGCTGGTAAGCACCAGGCTGGCCAGAGACGGGGTGACCCTTGGTGGCAGGTTTATTTGGGAGCTGGGGTTAGCACCCAGCTCCAAGCAGAGCGGCTCCCGAAGCAGAGGCTGCGGCAGGGGCGCCCAGCGGTGCGGGCAGGGCTAATTGATGAGCAACTGCTATCGGAGAGCTGCGTCATCCAGAGGAGCTGAACCCTGGGCTGGCTGGGAAGCAGGGCTGTTAAACAGGTTGTGGCGGTACTTTGGGCTGGTGAGAATTTATGGTCTGGAGGAGCAGCTCTATCCATCATCTGTGAAAAGCCTCATTTACAGAGAGACACCGCGAGGAAAGGCAATCAGCTTGAAACCTGCTAAGCTGGGAATTTATAACCGCTCTGCAGGGGAGAGCTCGTCCCTCCGTTCAGCAGGAGCCGCAGCGGGAGGCAGCCCTGGGAGCCGCGGGGACCTCGCACCCCCCTGAGGAACGCCCCTCCGGGGGGACATGCTCCCACCGGGGCTCCAGCAGCCCCTGCAAAGAAGCTCTGAGCCTGGAGAGTTAAGGCGGCGATGGACTTCCTAAGCAGCCTCTGCTGGGAGGCAGCAGCCTATGGGGATAGCCGGGAGTGCCTCCGTTAGACACCTTCCTGCCTCCGGCGGGCAAAAGGGAATTCTCCTGGAAAAAAGAGGGGGAAAGCACATTTGGGAGGCGCTGTGGAACCCCTGGCCCTGGCGATGCCATCCGGGCTGTTGCCTCTTGTGCTGGAGAAGGACTTGGAGACGTGGGTGTGGGTGACTGGAGACATCTTGCCGCAGCCTCCCCATTCCAGCGGGCACATGGGGCCTTTTCCATTCCCCTCCCCAGGCTGGGGCTGAGTGGAGGAAAGTGATTTGGCATGGAGTTGCGACAGTCCTTGCCAAACACTGGCCCTGTCCCCTGGCTGGTGGGGTGACAGCCTGGCCATGGACATGACGTGCTGGGGGAAAGCCAGGGGCCTGGGAACATCCAGCCCACTTCCCCGGACCACCCCGTGGGGATTTTCAATTCTTTACCACTTGTGAATATTTGCTGGCACTGGATTCTTACGGTTGCACAGGCACCTGCATTAGCAGAACCCACACTCGTCCCACGCTCGGGTCCTTCCGTGATGGACCTCCATATAAAGCCCCTGACGGAAGGATGGAGAGCTAACACCATCATTTGTGCTGCATTTTTCTCCCCCGTGGAGGATGAGCTCCAGTTACTCCCATCCATCTCATTCTTTCAAGTCATCTTCAATCTGCAATTTCCCCTCACCCTGAAAAGAGTAAAAAATTGATCCATTTCTTTCCAATTTCAGTCTGGGAGAGAGAAGGAGCCCAGTGAGAGGCAGAGGATGCCTTTCGCACACGCCTCTCCGTGTTCCTCCCCGCACAGAACGTGCGAGTGCGGCTGGTCGGGAGTATTGATCCCTCCCCGGAAAGTGCAGCCGGCTGCGCTCGCACCCTGACCTCCAGCTCACCCTGCCACAGCCAAAAACACGCCGCTTCGAGACAAAAAACGGTGGTTTCTCCACTGGAGAAGGTGAAGGCTGTCCCGGCCAGGACAGCGGCTCGCAGCCATGTGAGCCCCGGGGCTGCACGGGATTGCCGCCGATGGCGGCAGCTCGGGCGACGCCAGCGCTGCTCCATCTTTCCATTATTTCCGCATTTCAGTGACATTCCTGCACCATATTTACGCACACCTACAGGGAAATGATCGACCCGGTGAAAACCATCTTCTCCTTTAAAAAATTAAGGAAATAAACCAATACCTAACATTTTAAAATCAGTGCATTTCACTCCCGCCTGCGCAGGGGGACAGAACTTGCACTTGAAGAGCTTCACCCCAGCCCAGCGCTGCCGTACGGCACCAGCATGGCTTGGCAAGAGAGAAGGGGGCCAGCGGGGAGCTGGGGCGTGGAGCTGTGCCGGGGGAGAATGGGGACCGGGGACGGTGGACAGCAGCGCTGAGCCCCTGGGCTGTCCCCAGCCCCTCCTGGCAGGGTGGCGGCCGCCACGGTGCCGTCCCAGAGCCGGCATGCTGCAACACCGTGGAAATTACTTACCAAATGTACTCAATCCCTAAAGGAGAAGGTCTTCCTTGGTGAGTTGTATTGGCTTCGAGCTGCTCTGCACAGCCTCGCTGCCAGGCGGGGCCTCCACCGATGCCAGCAGCGGCTGCTCCTGACCTGCGCTTCTTCGAGGGTTAACAAAGCAAAAGTCACACACACGCCAGCGTAACATCCCAGAAGCCGCAGCGTCTTTGCCGTGGCGTGGTTCCCCTCACGCTGAGTTCCTGCTATAACACATCACTATTGTACCCGGTGCCACGTCTGACACCCAATATGATTTTAGGTGTCATGCAGCAGGCATTTAATTATTGGAGACGCGGGCTTAATGGCATTGGTGTCACAGGAGCGGACGGTACGGATGGATCCGGACTCAAGGAGACTGAAATGCTGCCTTCGAAGCTACCTCGCCTGATAACAGGTAATTTTACAAAAACGGTGAAATGAACCAGATTCAAATGAGGCCTGGTTTTTTCATCTGATCAATAGATCCGAAAGAAACGATGCCAAATAGCATGAGTTATTGTGCGGCGCTGATGACCGTCAGGACAATGGGAATAGCAAAGACAAATACACACCTTTTCCTCGGTTATTACTTTAAGCCTTTTATTATCATTATTATGGGTGATTAAAAATCCCATTAATCAGATGCTAAACAGATTAAGCCCTATGAATTAATTTTCTGGAAATAACTAAGACAAACATTCTGTGCAGAGCTCATTTAATGAAATAGAAGCTGTTTATCTGCAAAATTAGGGCTTGAGCATATCTGAGCTTCAGCAGAAAAATCCACTCCCGTGTGGGCACGGCAGGCACAGGCTGGAGCCGCCACCCATTTTTTACCCATTCTAAGTAAAAGAAAGATCTTGCTCTAAGTAATTTATGATTCATTACACAAAGAGCTCATTAGCTAGGACTAGAAAATAAAATTACAGTCATTTAAGAAATAATTCCTTGATTTAGTGTTGAAGAAAAGGAGGCTGCAGGGCAGAGGAAGCGTGTGTGGCCCGCTGGGGACCACAGCGCTCTGCCCGGGGAGGGGGCTTGGCATGGCCATGCCTCTTCCAACTGAGCGGCCCGTATGAACCCGAGCCACCCCCTCCCTCGCCCAGCTCTGCCCCATGCTCACCCCATCCTCGGCCGATGCCGCGTCGTGTACCCTGTGCAACAGGGTGCCAGGGGGAGCCGCTAGCATCCCGGGGAGCATCGGCTCTGGTCACCGCGCACAGGGAGAGGGATGGTCTCTCCGGGTACGTGGGAACCCACCCGAATTTTGGATGTGATGGCTCACATATAAAAGCCAGTACTGGGCATTGCCTTGGACTAATGGCAGCTGAGAGTGTGCCAGCCTCAGCTCCAAGGTCCTCCAGACTGCGAGCCCTGCAGTGACGCACCAGCGCTGAAACCCTAGGCGTCTCCTTCATTTCACCTTTGCACTTCTCCGTGCTATAAAACTGCCCTAGGTAATTGGTTAAAAGTTCTGCATAATAATAGGGAACGGTTTAATGGTACAGACACATCTCTGCTGGTTGAGATTCACCCGGTTGTTCATGAATGCAAACAAAAAGGTGAGGAACAATGACAGCAGCCACCCAGGAGCCCACAGAAATGCCGTTGCCTCCTCACAGACCAGCACCGGCAAGTTCAAACTCCCCTCGCTCAGCACCGTCCTGATGGACCCAGCGTGTTTGCTGGTTGGGGCAGCACAGCTCCGTCAGAGCTGCTGCCCAACGGACTGTCAGCAACAGGAGGACTGGGCAGAGGAAATCTCCAAGACGAGTTATGTTTTCCTGGACACAATTTCATAATCACGTTAGTTCATTGTGATGAGTAATTGCTGACACCTTTTTAACCTGGCTGTATATCACATAGGTCCTCCCCATGCCCTGCTCTTGGGTCCAGCCAACCTTGTACCTGGGTCTGCAGTGGAGACCAAGAAGGATGACCTTGAAGGAACACCCTAAAGTAAAGATGTCTTCTTCTGGTACACCAGCAAGACATAAATCTGGGGAACTCGAGGCTGGGGCAGCCTTCAGAGGTTGAGATGTACACAAAAGACAACAGGTTTTTGTCTCGGCTGAAGCGCTTAAGGCAGTGGAGGAGTACAGAGATTTGGCAGATTGAGTTGCTCAACGGTCTCGATTCAGCCCCTGGAGCCACCGCCTTAACAGGGGTGAGGTTTTAAGTCAGACTGAGGATGTTCTTGTTGGTGTATCTACAGCTGCACTCCTGTGCTAGTCAGCCTTTTCTAAACGGGAGCCAGGATTCCTGCAGCACCATTTTTACCTACCAACAATTAAACAACGGGATGGTTCTTATCAGTTTTGCCATTAATGACAATGAAACAGGAAACGAGCATTAATTGATTTTTCACCAGTAAGTTTCCCTCCCTCAATTATGGAGCTGCCTCTGGTCTATACAATGCCCAAGCGTGTTTACGCTCCTGGTCGTGTCTGCCATGCAGCCGTGGTGATGTCCTCCTCCTGAAATCACCCACCTACTCACTGCCCTTATCCCCATCCCTGGTGAGACGAACAATCCCGACCTCTGAGGCATTTCCCTGGTTCCTAAGTAAGGCTTTTGTGCTAAAAAGAAAGCACTGGAGGAGCTTTTAAATCCAGTAGCCAACACTTAAAGCATCATCAAAGACAAGTGGACCTTCTGTTTGCATTCATTTATAGCCTTCTCTCGAAATTGCCTATTGAATTACTATTTCTCGTGCCTGTTTAAATAAATAGGCATATTTGTTATTGCTGTTGAAAGTTCCATGTTTGGCCTTTTTGAGTCATTTGATTAGGAAGTAGGGAGAATATTTCAGCAGCAAAGAAGGCACTGACAATCAGTGCTAGTAGGAATAATCCAATTTTCTTTGCCAAGAAGGGCAAGGGTCCTCCTAGGAGGTCAAAGCTCCCTTAGCACAATTAGAACTTTAATTAATGAAATTGGTTGAGCCTCCACCAGCAGAGCCAGCGTATTTGTCCCTGTGCAGCAGAGAGCCGGGGTGGGGGGCGGTGTGACACTAACTCCCCATGCCGGGGTCACTGGACCCTCTGGGCCGGCACAGCCGTGAGCAGAACCATGCAGAACCCTCACTCGCCCCAAACACAGCCGGACCCCCCGCCCTGCTGTGGCAGAGATGCGCCTTTTGGGCTCTTCGTTTAACAACAAGAGCAAAATTGGCCTTGTTCAGTGGCTTTGTGTCGAGCGGCACGGCTCTCCTTATGTCATGCTGTTCAGACATGCTGTCTGCGATTAATATTGCATAACGGCCTCCTGATCCCTAAATTATATATTTCTCCTTCTCAGCATCGTGTGTTTTTTACAGGATTAATTATTTTCCATCATTCTGCCTTTAGCAACAATCGTCTTAATTACGGGGGCCAAGTTCCGCTCTCATTTCTGCCTGGCGGATCCTAACGAAAGCCGCGAGAGCCGGGAGCGGGACGTAGAAATAAAATGTTCCACCCCTTGTTGATTAATGCGTAAAATTAAACCAAGGCGTAATCTCCATCTTCTGACTAAATGTCGCTGAGCACGAAACTGCAGACCCCAACTCAGAGAGGCTTTTCCGAGTGCAGTGGGAGTGTTGCCTGTTCCCCTCCAGCCACCCGGATCACCAAGAAGGGACCAAACTGGGACAAATGGAAGCGAGATGCTCAGATGAAACCTCTGTGGGAACCAGCCACAGCTCTGCCACCGTGACAGCAGGTGCGGGATTCTGTGGCTTTGCTTTTGGGGGTTAAAAACAGAATTTTGCCGACCCCTCTGGGCTCTCCTTCCCCTTCCCTCCTGCTCCCTGCAGCTCTCGGCTGCTGGCAGCAAAACGGCTTATCTCGAGCTATTCCTCCCTTGCTTGCATTTCCTGACAGCCGCCTCTTAAACCAGACCCGGGCATCCATGCAGCGGAGGCTCCAATAAGTGGATCCACATGCAATATTCATGGATCGCTTCAGAATAGTTACAGATCCATCACACTTGGCAGCAGGATGGCGTGGGCTCCTAATGCTGGGCTTAAGCACCTTTTTGAACCGGAGCCCTGAGGATGACCACACCGCTCAGCCTGGAGAGCGCCCGAAGGGGTGGCGATGCCCACGGTGGTTAGGTGGTTCCTGGGGGACAGGGGCAGCCTGGAGTCTCCTCTGATGGTGCCGATGAGGTCAGAGTCCCTTCTGAGATGTTTCCCATAAGGCAAAGTTCCCCGAGAGGGGACAAGGAGCACCAGACAGTGCCATCACCCCGTCCCCATCAGCACTGCCTTCAGCACAAGAGCCCTGGGTGCTCCATGTTGTCCCCGCTGACAACATGGCTCTTTCCCATCACAGCCCCCTGTCTGCTCTGCAGCTTCCCACCCACCTCCATCCCAGCCTCTGGGGAAGCCCTGGGAAGCCCTTCGGAGACTTGGGGCTGTAGGACATCCCTGCCCCACGAAACCCCTGCTCGTGCGCCCAGCTGAAGCCATCAGATCAGCCCCGCCACAGCGCAGCGAACCCAAGGGAGCCAATCGGGGCTTAATTCCCTCGCTCCAGGAAAGGTTTGTTTACCAGCTTCTTCTGTGTCTGGCCAGCACCACAGTGCAGCTCCAAACCCGATCTCATCCCCCAGGATTAATTTTTACACAATCATTCCGGAGCCTATGATAATCACTCCATAAAAAAATGAAGAGATTTGGGCATTTTTTCAATGCAGAGGATTAGGTCTAAATACAAGTAATCTGCAGGAAGCTGCCTGCATGCACACCACTAATCGCTCCCGCACTCTTCCCAGCTTTAGCCCTTTCATTAGTATTTTCCAGAGTGGGGCCGTTTGTCCTTGGTGAGGTCAGGCCAGCGCAGACAGTCAGACACGTCCCGAGGGCCACGGACATGTGCCAGCCCACGGGGGGGTTGCATGGGGGCAGAGGACCACATCTGCAGCAGCAGCTCGGGCGAGCAGCAGTGCTGTGCATCCCTGCAGTGCTGTGCATCCTGCAGTGCTGTGCATCCCTGCAGTGCCCTGCATCCCTGCGGTGCTGTGCATCCCTGCGGTGCCCTGCATCCCTGCGGTGCCGTGCATCCCTGCGGTGCCCTGCATCCCTGCGGTGCCGTGCATCCCTGCGGTGCCCTGCATCCCTGCGGTGCCCTGCATCCCTGCGGTGCCGTGCATCCCTGCGGTGCCCTGCATCCCTGCGGTGCCGTGCATCCCTGCGGTGCCCTGCATCCCTGCGGTGCCGTGCATCCCTGCGGTGCCCTGCATCCCTGCAGTGTTGCGAGCAGCAGAGCGGGGCTAGGGGCACAGCTGGTCTCAGCTGCCTCTTGCTCCGCTCCAGAGAGGAACCTCTGGTGTGGGACCACTTGCGCTTTTTGCTCTGAGATCTTCCCAGTTTGCTTTGGGAGGGAGGTGCAGTAATTCGCTGGGAAATATGTAATGCAGTGCCACAACCCAGCTGGAGGGATTGTTTTAAGCAAACTATTAAAAGAGGTGACTGGCTTAAACCCTGAAGCCTTTCGTAAAGTCCTGGTTTAACTAAGTGAAGTGTGAACAATAATCTGGGCTCTGGCAATGTCCCCAGAGCCGGGACAGTTGTCTCCGTGTTCCCCTGAGTCCCCAGGAGCCTCCCAGGTGCTTTGGCCATCCCAGGCAGCCTCTGCTGGGCAAGGGTGTCCTGCCTGCCCGCACCGCCGCAGCCCTCCCGTGGTGTGCCCTGTGTAAAAGCTGGAGGTGGGATGAAGAGATGGAGCCCACCATGCTGGTGCAACACCTGCAGCCTTCGTGATCCTGTCCCCTGCACGTGCATGTGCTTCCCCCGGGCACAGGGCTGCCACTTCTGCCCGAGTCTCACCTGCCAGGCTTGTGAAGCCTGTCTTAGCTAACCCTTGTCTTGCAAAGCCCAGCTTAACTAACCCTTGTCTTGCATTTATAGCAGCAGGGACTGGAGGAGGTAACGGCCCTCCCTGTTGGCACCCCAAGATCACTCCTGGGCTTTGGCGTTGTTTCCTGCTGAGGCTTGGGGCTGAATTCCCACAGGTCCCTGGTGGGACACGCCAGCCTGTGCTTGTGGGGACGGGCAGCAGGCTCCTGGGGCTGCCAGAAAGCGCAGGCTCAAAGCCTGAGAGCAAGCCTGTACATCGTAAAGTCAGAAAGGGACGCGTGCTCTTTATGTCCAGCAAGCATTTTTGTAAATATAATTAAAATAAATACTTATCTGGGACTGCTCTGACCACAGGTATAAGGCTGCAGTGCCAGATTTTTAAAACAAAATAACTTAAGCACTTAGAAGAGGACTCGAGCAGACTTTGGGTACTTACGTTCAAAATAATTGTCCCAGGAAACCCAATTCAGCAGCCACCCAGGCTGAAAGCACTTAGGCACACTCGGGCAGGCGTTCAACAAAGCATTTAGCTACCCCGGCGCTGCATCAGCAGAAACCTCGGGGCCTTTGGTCAGGGCGGTGACTCAGGGAAACCACAGGGACTTGGTGCTGAGACAGCTGGGGTCCCACCACGGTCCCGCTGGGGTCCTGCTTGGGTCCCCCCTGCGCCCCGAGCACCCGCCGTGGTGCCATCCCCTGTGGTACTCTGTTTGCAGCGGGCTCCTGCCTCTGTGGGCTGCTGCAACTGCCTCAAGGCTTGGGGAGAGGGTCGTTCTCCAGCGCGGCAGCATGATGGGAACCGCAGGTGGCCTGTTCCTCACCGCCTTCCCGGGGAACCCGCTTTCAGCACAAGAGGAGACGCTGCAAAGCAGCAGCCTTGGCTGCCGAGCGCGGCTGAGGAGGGGGAATGCCTGCGGTAATAAACTCCTAGATCTTCACACACCAGCAGGCTGACAAGCACCTGGGTTTAAAGAGACTTTAAAACTATTTCGGATGCGGTCAGACAGACCAAGACCCCCCTTGCACTTGGAGACCCTAAACACCAGCTTCAAAGAAGGGAGGGAAACTGCAAGGATAGCCCGGGAAAGGTTGATTTCAGATCTTCAAAGCACAACTTTCTTGTAGAGTTAGAAAGACCATGTCCCAATTCCGTGAATAAGTCCAAAAGTGGGAACCTTTCCTAAGTGCACACCTGACCCAACGGGTGTTTCCTCCGTTGGGCTTGAAAGCGAATCAATGCTCCTGGTTTCTTTCACGATGCAGCTGCGCTTCCCTGCTGGAGTGCTGTCTCTCTTCTCCTCGGACGGTTGAATCCTTGCCTCTGCTCCAAACATGTTTCTTCTCTTCTTTGGTCTTTTCTAGCATCAGTAAAAATCATGTCGGACGCATCTGCTGGATGTTGTTCTCTCATTGGCAGGAGGCTGAGGGCCTGCGGGCTGGTCCGGCATGCACCACGGGGAAGCTGTGGTTGGGTTGTGTTTTGCCGCTGCAGATTGGATTTTTTCATGTCTTGAAAGAGACCTGGAGGGATCCTCCACCCACCGCTTTCCAGGCACGCTTCGGCTGCAGGGCAATCCAGCACCTCCTCGTTGAGCCAAGCACGCAGAGCACGTCGGAGGCACTGAAAGGAGCACCCGCTCCTTACTGCGAGTGGCTCTGGGCCGGCGGGGACCTCTCCTCTTAGCAATCCCCTGCCCCGGTGCCAACTGGTGGGCAGGGTGCCCATCAACCCGCCGCCTGCACTGGCGCACAACAGCTGGAGGCAGAGGGGTTTCATACGGAGGGACATCCCTCCTTGGAGAGCCTCAAGTCTCATCAGTGATTCCTACAGGCTTCCCACTGTGTGCCATGTATTATCTAGCAAACACGGGCGGGTACTCATCACCGGCCAAGGACTGGGGTAACCTGCACCCTGGAGCTTCCTCCGCCACTGCCAGGGTGGTGGGCAGCGGCTGGCAGTGTGAAGGCACGGCACCCGTCCTGCCCTGCCCCTTGGCTTCAACGCAGCTTGCAAACCACCCTGTGAACAGTGAAAATACACTCTCAGCAACCCCCCGCCTCCTTCAGCGCTTCACACAAGCACACCAGCCAGCTCACGGAGGAGCAGCGTTCCCAGGCTGCGGGGCTGGGAGCTGGGTACCTGGGCTCCCCGCTCCTCGCGCCCGCAGCCTGCGGCCAGCCGAGCTCCTGCGTCAATTACAGGAAAATCAATGAAGATACTGTTCAGGACTCCTCTTCACCATTCAGCACGGATGATATCCTTCACTTTCTAGCACTGATTCATTTACTTTCAGCCTCTCCAGGGGCTCCTGACATATTGCTATCTCTGAAGAATCTGAAGCAAGAACTGCCTTTGTTTCCACTGCAACTTGTTGGCACACGCAGGCTCTGGGGACGGCGCTGCCGGGGCTGGGGCTCGCCGTGGGCTCAGGAGGAGAGCGGCTGTGGCATGTGGCAGGGTTTTTAAACATTTCTTGCCAAAGCACCTTTGCAATGTCCTCTCAGATACCATTTGCACAGAGATTGGGAGGATCAGGGTGCAAAACAGGTCCAAAACCTGGGGCTGACGCTCCACCGGCCTCCTTCCTCCAGCTCCACACTGTCCTGGCTGAGCTGTCCCCACCAGCAGTGACCCAGGAGCACTGCTGCTGCTCCCACTGCCCCACCACAGCCAACACGTCCCTTCCTGAGCACCAAAGCCCTGCCTAGCAGAGTCCCCTGGCAGGGTTCATCTGCCTCTGCTGCCAGGGGCTTTGCCAGGGCCACCAGGACAGTGCGTCGCCTTCCCATGCTGATAAAAACCCTCTCACAGCTTGTGCCTGACAGCCAGTGGACACCGTGAGTGGGCTCCAGGACACTGCGGGGCCAGCAGCCTGTTGGCCATAAAATCTCTGCTCTCACCCAGGATCTGGGAGATATTCTTCTGCCTGAGGAGTGCCAGGAAAGTGGGCAGGTTTCTGACTGCATGGGGGCTGTACGGTCTTAGCCAGGGATTTGTGCCCAGCCCCAGGACGCGTGGTCAGAAACTGTGCAAGGCAATGTCAAGTATCAGAGGATTGATTTCCAAAATATCTAAAGGTGAAAAGTTGTGGCTGGTTTATCCCGGGAAGCCTGGGTGGACCTGTTGAAGCTGGGGACACCATGCACTGGGTGGATGACAAGAGAAACCATGTGAAAAGTCAGGTAAAAAACCTATCTATCTCCTGTATCAAAACAGGGTAATTTCCTACATCCTTTTCTCTCTCCGCCAAAGCCACAGGCATCCCGCAGGACTGGGGTGTAGACCTCCAGGCTGTACTCAGGCCAAACTCCCACCAAGGGCTGAAGAACCACGCTGTGACGTAAAACCCAACCCTGCAAGCTCCTCGTGTTCCTCCTCTTCAAAGAGTTTCATGCATGGAGAGCTTGTAAGATATAGCCCAGAGCAAGGATGGTGCTACAGAGACAGTATTTATTATTTATAAGGCACTTCTATGAACTCGGGGCTCAGAGGCAGAGCGGTCTGTGGGGGTGAGCTTTATGAGGAAAAAAAACATAGCTTGAAGAAACACCGAAGGTGTTGCAGCATGCACAGGTCATGTTCGTAGGGGACATTCCCCACATCACCGTGTCAGGCGCTCTTGGAGCTCACATGAAATCTGCTGGGTGATTTATGGGTCTGTTTAATTACCACTAGGGTTCTTTTGGGTGGTGGCATGCCCTAAACACCAGGCTCTTAAAGAACGAGGGGTCTTCCAAGCCAGCATCTGGTGTGGCGGTGCCCCAGTGCACGCCATGGCGTAGGCCTCCGCAGCGCTGTACGTGCCGTATGGTGATGGCACAGGGTCCTGAGCAGCCCAGGAGACCCCCTGCAGCTCAGCTTGGGGGGTCACTGAGGGTCTCAGGGGTCCCTGTGGCACTGGGGCTGTCGGGGGGTCACTGTGGCTGTCAGGCCAGGCCACCTCCAGCCTTTTGGGGGGTCACTGCAGGGCACCCCAAGGGGATGGGAAGGGCACTCTGGGCACCCCGAGGTAGACAAGGGCACCCAGGGGATGTTGAGGTGGGTGCACTGGGATGCCAGGTCGGGTACCCAGTGCTGCTGGGGCGGACACCCCGGGGGCTGTGACAGAGGAAACCCGGGGCTGTCGGGGGCATGCTGGAGCCGTTGGGGGCGCACGGGGGCTGGCAGGGGGGTACCGGGGCTGTTGGGGAGCACGCTGGGGCTGTCGGGGGGGCACACCGGGGATGTCGGGGCTGGTGCCGGGGCTGCGGGGGTGGCACGGGGGCTGGCCGGGACGCACCGGGGCTGCCGGTGCGTGCGCCGCGGCTGCGGGGGCGGCCCGCCGCGGGGCGGGGAGGGGGGAGCCGGCGGCGCTGCCGGGGTTGCCGGGGCCGGGGCGGCCGCTCCCGGCTGCCATTTCATCGCGCCGCCGCTCGGTCCCTCCATTTTCTCTCCGGCTGCCGGCGGTGCCGGCCCCGTCCCCGCCGCCGCCCCCCGCCCCGCTCCATGTAGCCCCGCGGCAGCCCCTCCACCCCCGCACCCCGCACACGCCCAGCCGCGGGGCCGCCTCCCGGCATGAGGAGCTGCAAGATGGTGCGGGTGGCCAGCGTGCTGGGGCTGGTGATGCTGAGCATCGCCCTCCTCATCCTCTCCCTCATCAGCTACGTCTCGCTGAAGAAGGACAACATCTTCGGCGCGCCCCGCGCCGCCGGCCCGGGGGGGCCCCGCATGTACATGTTCCACGCGGGATTCAGGTGAGGGGGCGGCTCGGAACGGCCGGCACGGCCCGGGGACGGGGAGGGGGTGGGGGGTCCGCCCTTCCCATCCCTTCCCACCCGACCCCCCGCGCTGCTCCCGGGGAGAGCCCCGGCTCGGCGGGCGGGCCCGGCAAGGCCCGAGCGCTCGGCGCCGGCCCCTCGCCCCGCACCCTGCCCCCGCGCCCGGCCCCGGGGCCTGCGGGGAGCGGGAGGGAGGGACCCCCGGGAACCCCTTCCCGGGGTCACCGCGACCGCGGTACCGGGGAGGGCCCGGGCCGGGCGTGGGAATCGCAGTTCCCCGGGGGGGTGCTGAAAGGTGGGGAGCAGCCCGGCACCACCCGGCACGGCACGGCACGGCACGACGCAGCCCGATATGGGCCCGGTGCAGCCCGATATGGGCCCGGTGCAGCCCAATGAGGCCCGGTACGGCCCGATACAGCACGTCCAGTATCGTTCTGGTACAGCCCGGTGCAGGCCGGTGCAACCCGGTAAAGAACGGTACAGTCCGCTATACCTCGGTGCAGCCCGGTGCGGCCCGGTACACACCTCGGTGCGGCCCGGTGCACACCTCGGTGCGGCCCGGTACACACGTCGGTGCAGCCCGGTACGGCCCGGTGTAGCCCGGTATAGCTCGGTGCAGCCCAGCCCAGCTCGGTATAGCCCGGTACAGCCTGGTACAGCCCGCTGCAGCCCGGCACAGGCCAGCACAACACGGTGCCGCCCGGTGCGGCCCGGTACACACGTCGGTGCAGCCCGGTACGGCCCGGTATAGTCCGGCATGTCCCGACACGGGCCGGTGCCGCCCGGCGGGAGCGGCGCGGCGGGCGCTGTCCGCGGTGCTGATGTCTCTCCCCGGGGCAGGGCCGGGCCGGGCTGGTAACGGGCTGTGTGTCCGTGTGTGTCCGTGTGTGGGTCTGCGCGCTCGTTCCCAGGTCGCAGTTCGCGCTGAAGTTCCTGGACCCCTCGTTCGTCCCCATCACGAACTCCCTGAGCCAGGAGCTGCAGGAGAAGCCCTCCAAGTGGACCTTCAACCGGACAGCCTTCGCCCAGCAGAGGTGAGCCCGTGTCTCCCCCTCACCCCCGAGCCCATCCCTTTCCTTCCATCCAGAATTTCAGAAAATACCATTAGGGACCACTAAATACCCCGAGCTCTGAGTAATTTGCCAGCAGGAAGAGACAAAGGCTGGATCAGCCTTTACCCAGATGGTTACAGCTCTCTCGGAAGAATTGATTGCTTCAGAGCAGGACTCCGGGCTGCAACACGCATTATTTTACCAAACAGGATGTGACCCACTTCGCCCGGGTGCAAGGATAATTGTCGTTACTTCAAGATAAAAGTCTGGGGGTTTAAAACATGAGGCGAACCAGACTGTAACCACCACGGAATGCCGTGTTCATGGAGGCCAACGCACGCCCAGCTCAACTTCCCAGCAAGCGGCAGTTCTGAGCAAGTGCAGTGCTGCTCCGCTTCCAGCCCTGCCCCAGCTGAGGGGGCGGGCAGGGTGAGGGGAGCGGTGGGAGCCCAGGAGCCCAGATCCACTGGAGACGCTCCTTGTGCATTGCCGCCTGCCTCCCGTCTGCAGGCTACGCTGGTTTTCCTGCTGTGTGCAATGAAAAGGGTTTCCTGGTTCCTTCGACTTCCTCAGAGCTGCTCCGTACTTCATGGGAAGTAAAGTGTGCTTTCGGTTTTCTCACTGCAATGTCAACTTGGTGGTGGCTGGCCAGCATCTTTTATCTACTGCCTTTATGCCACCCCCACCCCCCATATATCAGTAAAGTAAATAAGTAAAAGAAGCCAATATACACTTTATGCACTTTCAAATATACATATTTTTACTGAGAGATATATATATATATATACTAAAAATTTCTATTAAAAACCAGAAACATTTAGCCATTTAAGAAAGCAACCACCTTCTCAGGTTATAATTTTGTCCTGACAACTGCCCGCTGTTTTAGAGACCGCCTTGTGACTCAGCTCACATATCCCACTGGAGAAGCCGGAGCCCATGCCCCTCGGCTCTGCGGCTGGGCAACCCCTCTGTGCCGATGGGCAGGGCTTGGGCATCTCTCCTCCTTCCTGGTCCCCCTCCAGCACAGCAATGCCCTTCTGGTGCCCGCTGCCCCTCACGAGCCGTGGAGCACCGAGAGGAAATGGCACTTTGCCTGCCCCATCCCTTCCCTGAGACCTCCCAGGCTGCGGTGACAGTGGCCACCCTGCAGTATTGCCTCATTCCTGGCACCACCAGCTTGTCCTTCCTAAGTCTGCCTCTGTGCCACCCCTGTGATGACTTTAGCTAATGCCTCAGGATCTGCTTTTGCACTTGTCCGTTAGCCATAACCCATAATTAGGGCACCCAGTGGGACTCCATTAATGCTGAGACTTTGGAGGATGCGAGCTGGAAGGAAGGTTGTTTGTTTTCCATAAACATGAAAGAATAAAGCGGTATTGGTTTTCTACTTTTATGCCCTGCTTGGGAAATTCCTGGTTTTGTTTGTCTTTAAGTATCCCTAATAACCCTTGTAAATACACCCGCACGCTTGCCCAAAAAGACCCTAAGGAATCAGAGTTACATCGCTGGAGACAGCGACTGTCACCAAAAATATGGGGTTTGTGATTTAGAGCTTCTTAATGAGAACACAAAATTATATGTATTTAAAAATCAGCTCCTGTTAATTCAACTGAATATCCCGGACCGCTCCGTTTTGCTTCCTGGCAACCACGGTACCATCGCTACCAAAGAGCCGTGGTCCAGCGCCAAGGGGGTAACGCACGCAGAGGACACCAGCAGAAACCCACCCCTAGCTGACATCAGGCAGGATTGCCCAGTAAAGCCAAGCGGAGCTCTGGGGCAGGACCCGCTCCGTAATTCCCACCTCTTTATATGAATTCAAGAGCCATCGCGCCACAGTGCTCGGGAAACGACTCCGTTTTGAAAAAAGGACAATGTAAGTCTAGCTGGCAAGAAAACCTCTCCACCGCTGAAAGAGGGGAACTAAACTGCATGGTTTCTTTTCTATTTCTGTTTTATTTTAGGCAAGAAATCCTTCAGCATGTCGACGTCATAAAAAATTTTTCTTTGACCAAGAACAGTGTTCGGATTGGACAGCTGATGCATTACGATTATTCCAGCCATAAGTACGTTTTCTCTATCAGCAATAACTTCAGGTCGCTGCTTCCCGACGTGTCGCCCATCCTGAACAAGCATCACAACATTTGCGCCGTGGTTGGCAACAGCGGGATCCTGACCGGCAGTCAGTGCGGGCAGGAAATCGATAAATCTGATTTTGTTTTTCGTTGCAATTTTGCCCCAACCGAGGCTTTCCAGAAAGATGTTGGGAGGAAAACCAACCTTACGACCTTCAACCCCAGCATCCTGGAGAAGTATTACAACAATCTTTTGACCATTCAGGATCGCAACAACTTCTTTTTAAGTTTGAAAAAGCTCGATGGGGCCATTCTTTGGATCCCCGCCTTTTTCTTCCACACGTCGGCAACGGTCACGCGAACACTGGTCGACTTCTTCGTGGAGCACAGAGGGCAACTGAAGGTCCAGTTGGCTTGGCCAGGAAATATAATGCAGCATGTTAACAGGTGTGTGGTCCTGCCTTGCCTCGAACTTGTCCAAGTATGTCTCTCTGTACAGATACCGCTGTCTTTATTTTCCTCTTCACGCCTGATCTGGTCAGCAGGACCCGACACAAACGCAGTTTTATTACTGCTTCAGGGAGCACTTTATTTCTTTAAAGTTGTTTTCAGTTGTTCTTCCCAGACGTATTCCTGGCACAGCAGAGGCGGGCTGGTTGGTCACGCTGGGGCATGGTCCATCCCTGGGCTCTGCTCCCGCAGGCGGGAGGGGAACGGGGGAGCTGGGGAGATGCCTCACAAGCAAAGCACCGCCTGTGAAGAGCTCGCGAGCCGATAGGCGTGTGCTGGCAGACAGCTGCGGGGTGCTTCGAGGAAAACTGCCATAAACCAAGGGAGGATAACGTTGCCACCCCTTAGGAATGCACGTGTGAGCAGGGCCCAGTGAATCGTGTGCTCCTGGGTAAGGCACTACCTCTCCTGGTTAGAACCCACAACCGTTCAAAAGGGGACCACAGATGACCATCGCTCAGGTGGTTCTGCACCCCCGGTCACCGCAGACTGACCCGCAGAGCAGCCTGCGCCTTACCCAGGCTGTCAGCTCTCAGCGCTGATGGCCTCCAGCCACTACCCTTCAGGTTTTCATAGGGCAAACGCGTGGCATGACTTGCACCCCAGACTAACCCACCTCTGTTTTTTCTGCAGGTACTGGAAGAACAAGCACTTGTCCCCGAAGCGGCTGAGCACAGGTATTCTCATGTACACCCTCGCGTCTGCCATATGTGAAGAGATCCACCTGTACGGATTCTGGCCCTTTGGGTTCGACCCCAACACGAGGGAGGACCTCCCGTACCACTACTATGATAAGAAGGGAACAAAGTTCACGACCAAGTGGCAGGAGTCCCACCAGCTGCCTGCAGAGTTCCAGCTGCTCTACAGGATGCACGGTGAAGGACTGGCCAAACTCACCTTGTCCCATTGTGCCTAAGAACCGAATTCTTGAAGTGCCAAATGATTGTCTAAAAAGTGCCCAAAACCCAATTAAGCATTCTTCAGATAAAATTCTAAAAAAAGAAAAAAACCACCCTAAAATATTTTCCATAATAGAAAGATGCTTTTTAGTCACCCTTGTCACTGCTCATCAAAGAGTTTAAGCACATTTAGCGGGGCAGAAGCATTTCTCAAATTCTGTGGACGCTATTCATGCAGCAGCAAAGCTGAAAGATTTTGCATTTATAGCTATGCCACCAAGTATGGTTTAAGGTATTTTCACATTTGAGCATTCCAGTAAATGCCCAAAACCTCTTAATTTTATGTTCCTTCCCGATTAGAACTAGAAACGCTAATTTTAAAAGGTTTTGCTTCTTTTGTACTTGTTGCTGTCAATAGCTCAGCATACGTATATTGCCGTGACCGACCGGGAAAGCCGCTCGGAACCCCAGGTTATTGTCACCCGCAAGTTCTTCAGCGTGGTTCCTGATTGCCACCGCTTGCATCTTTGCATTTTTACTGAATTTTACATTTTTTAAAGAATAACGTGCAGAAGAAGGTCACAACATGGCTCGTACCTTAGCTAGGCTTTTATATCGCTCTCAGAGTACGTAAGCAGTTTAATGCCGTTTGGGCCAGCTCCTGGTCCGAATTAGACAGGCTGAAACATGTTCACTCCCGACCATGTGATACTGTTTGGTCTGTTGATTTTAGAGTGAACCCACCACGATGGGCGGAATTTGCTTTCTCTGGAGATATGTTGGGTGGGGAGAGCCCCAAACCCCAGCGTGGGCACACCTCCCTCTGCGCCCTGCGACAATGGGGAGTCCTTTGGGAGGACAATCCCCCCCAGGGGGGAGCATGAGGGTTCCCACCCATACCTTTGCACCCACCGGCAAGGAGCTGGCCGGGGGCAGTGGCCACCTTGGTGAGCTCGGCCGGGTGGGAGCTGCAAGTGTTGGCACTCCCTGTGTTTTGTGTCCCCCCCAAGATGCCATTCATCCTGTGGGGGCGATGGAGTGGACTGCCCAGCCGTGCCAGGTCTGTAGGGAGCGGGCTTAGCCTTCATTAGCCCAATTTACGGCGATGGGGCACCAACTGGCTGGGCAGCAACGGGAGCCAGGCGCTGGGATTTTTCAACATGGTTTTTAAAGGCAAGCGAGTGCAGCACGAGAGCGGGGCAGAGGAAATACAGCTACCAGATTTCCCCATTGCCACCTCTAAACCCACAGTCAGATAACTAAATCAGTGGCCCCTTTTTCCGGGCACCAACAGCCGTCCAAGGCAGCTGAAGGAAGACATGGCTTCCTCGGTACCGCTGAGAATCAGGCTGTTTGTAGAGAAGACAAACCGTAGGGTCATTTACGGTGTGCAAATGTTGGCCATTATGTCTCAGGATAAAGGAGCCTGTAGAATAACGGGGTTTCTTTACACGTATTTTAACATTTTTCTACTGTTCTGGATGCCGCTGAGGACTGTCTACACACTGAAAGAAGATGCAAAATCCGATTTAAAATCATACTTCAAAATGGCACATTTTAATTTTTCTCAGCCTCTTTACCTACAAGCAGACGTAGGAGGTGAGGAAGGAGATTCGAGTACAGCACCAAACCTGAGCAGCCCAGAGCATGTCCCGGTGCCCGCCACCGCCCCGCCGCAGCTCCGCTGGCCCCTGAAGCTGGACCCTGCTCTGCTCCATGCCCCACAGGGAGAAGGAGCTGCCGGCTTTGTCCCCCATTTTAATTATCCCACGTTTTCTGGCTTTTGCTTTTCCAAAGGCTGTTTAGGGCTGGGGCATGCTGTGGGGCGGCTCCGGCTCCCTGCGCTGCCGTGTCGGTCCTGCGCGCATCACCATGCCTACCGCAGAGTACGACCTCTAGCAACTGTTGTTCTGAAGACATCGTTGTGCAGTGATGGTGGTGTCTTATGCCATATGGTGCCATATGAGTTGTTCTTGATATTATCACGTATTGTCTGTGTCGTAGTCACGTGCAGGAGCCCAGGCTGGGGAGCGGAGCTGGGCTGTGCTGGGCGCAGACCCCTGTAGAGCATGAGGACAGGCTGTCCCCAGGGAAGGACCAGGTCCCCCTGAATCCTGTGGGTCCCGTGTTGGGGCAGGCAGCGAGGAGCTCTGGGGCAGCACCGGCCCCGACCGAGCCCTGCGGGAAGCCTTCCGCAGGGCTGGAGCACACAGGTCAGCTGTACCCCGTGGCACAGGGAAGGCAGGGTTCTGCACACGTTGTTAGTGAAGCGCAGTAACGAAGCACTGCCGATATCACTGAGCCGTGCGGCAGCGTGCACGTGCACGCGCGCGCTCGCTAAGGCAGGCGGGTCGCTTTGCAGGCCACCGAGGTGCAGGGAAGGTTGCCCAGTGGCCAGGGGCCAGCTCGGCAAGGAGCCCGCCGGGCGGCAAGTGTCACCCCAAACCCTGAGTGACGCCTGCTGGCTTGTGAGTAATGCCAGCTGCTTTAACGAAGAGGCATTTCCTCAATCTCACGTAGGGAGGGATCCTTTTGGTCAGCAAATTAAAGAAACGTGAACTTTTATCAGTACCTTGGCCCGAAGTGGAGGCCAGATGCTCTGTATGGGTTTCGGCTGCCGGCACCGACGGGAGGTTGCCCTGGCGGGTCCTGCTTGGCTGCTTTCACATGACGTTAATGCGTTAAACCAGATGTAGTCCAAGTAAACACTCATTAGCCCAAAAAATCGTATTTGTGCCCACGCACCGCGTGGGTCCCAGGGAGGCCCCATGGAACTGTGTGGTGGAACTGGGACGGGAAGGTCTCCGCAGCCAAACTGGCCGTGGGTGCACTGCGAGACGCTGGGAAGCCGTATGGGACGGGCTGCCTGCGGAGCGGGGTGGGACAGAGCTGCCCCTGCCCCAGAGCCGTGCTGGAGGAGAAGGCGTCAGTGCTGGCACGCCCCAGGGCCTCGGTCGGTGGGTCCTGAGCAGCGCTTTTCTTCTCTCCGTGCAAACGGCTGCTTTAGAGCTCCCGGGAGAGAAGAGAGCATGAGAAAATCAGAAGTTGAAACCAAAAACCTTCACTTGATCTGGCTTAATTTAAGCAAATGGAGCATCCCCCCGGTTCACCCCGCTCTCAGCAAGGTCCTGTTGTGATGGAAGGCAGCAGACCCTGCTGGGGGGGCTCTGGGGGAGCCCCGGCGCTCCACAGCCCCCTCCCACCCCTGGAGAGGGCTGGGACTCGCGTCAGTCCCAGGGACAGCCCCAGCAGCATGGCTGGAACTTTCCAGAGGCACAAAGAGACGCCGTGCGCAGAGCAGGAAGCACAAAATGACTGCAAATGTTCGGAAATGGGAATACAGAAAAATTATTGACAGAGCGCCATATTATATCATTGATTTTTAAGCAAAAGTCCCCATCGATTTTTCAGAACCACATTGAACATTTCAGAATCATTGATTTTAATGGGGAGTTCTGCCCCAAAATCAATGGCGCAATACAGCCCAAAGTAAATTGCTTCTTAGTATCAATATTTTTTGTCGGAGCTCTTGCAGCGTGGAAAGCCATCTTAAAATGTGCATCTTTTGGTTTTGACTCTTTTCTTAGATGCTCGTTGAATTCTGCTTTTATAGAGAGAGACCAGAGGGGAAGAGCAGCTTGTGCCAACTGGTGGGACCAGCCACAGCCCAAGGTGGGCTCTGCTCCCTCCACAGGGGAGGACCCTCGTGATGCCCGTAGTCAGACTGGGCTCTTGCCTCTTGCCCAAACCCCCAGCTCCAGGCTGGTTTCCTTGCAGGATCTCGCATTAGGGGCACTGAGCGGCAAAATGAGGTGACCCCCCCAGTGTCTGCACTGCCAGGCCTGGCCTCAGCATCCTTTTCTCACCGCTCCGGCTTATGGCATGTGTCATTCTGGTTTTGGAGAAAAGCAGGTCTCCCTTGGAGCTGTGCTGGGCGGCCAGGAGCAGCCTGGGCCGAGCCCTCGGTGCTGGCCGGCGTCCCTTGGCTCAGAGGTGCACTCAGAGGAGGTCCAGGCTTGTCTGCTCGTGGTGGGCTGCTGTGCTTCGGGAGGGCTGTGGTAGATGGCGGTGGGGTCTGATGGTGAGGGGGGCACTCTGGGTCCGCCTCTCTCCGGCAGAAAACACCTTTCCCTTAAAGAAAGCGAAGAAGGCAGCTCCCCGGGGCAGGGAGGTGCTGCTGCCGCCCCTCCTGCTCCGGATAGTAAAGGGCTCCTGTGTTCGGCATCACCTCGGCCAGACTCTTCCTTCCCTTCTGGTTGGCTCCAAGCCTTGCTGCCTCTGTCTCCCTAGAGGAGTTCTTGATGGTTCAGGGAAAATCCTCGCTATCGTTACTGAGCATCCGGACAAGCGAACGTGGCTACGTGAAAGCGCGCGTAAAGCAACGCGATCGCTATTTGTAAGTACAAGACATTTTCGCTCACAAAATCAAGAGAAGTCCTTCTGACTAGCTCCGAGGGAAGGGTCTGGTGGGTCGCAGACCCCGCTGGGCCCTGGGCTGCCAGGATGGTGTCCCCTGGGCTGCGGGCAGCCGGAGGCGAGCTGTGGCCGCATCCTGCTCCAGCCCCTCTGCCGACGGGGCGGGCGCTGAGGACCCGCACTCGCAGCAGGAGCCATCCGTGGGAGCTCCGGGCGGGCGCGGTGCGGGGGGCGCGAAGAGGGGGTGTACATAAGAGTGGGGATGCTGTGGTACCTTCCCTTCTTTTACACATCTTGGGTTTGTGTTTTCATTGCTTGCATCTTTTCGGTGAACGGTAGCAAGAGACATTAAAACAGATTCATTTTGGCTACCAGGTGTAGTTGTGGAGTATACCAAAAAGCAAACGTTTGTGAACTACAACTAACTGTGAAAGCAGGCTGCAAAAACAAATTGTTTAGGGAAAAAGCAGGTTTTCTGTAAATGAATGTCTTTATTCTAATGGCTATACAGTTCAATGCCTGATGGAGTTGTTTTCAATAAAAAAAGATAAATATTTTAAAAAAAGAAAAAAAAATTGCCATAATTGTAATAAAGGATTCAGTATTTAATGGCCATACTGAAAGCATTATTTATTTTTAATGGCTGATGTTCATACAGGGCCAGGGCACAGGCTCAGGTGACCGGCAAAGCCGCACGTGGTGTGAAAGACGTTGTGAGCGAGGCTGGTGTTCAGCCCGCTCCCGCCGAGAGCCTCGGTGGGACGGGACCGGGGCTGGGCCCGCGGGCTGGCACGTTTCGCACCAGATGTGGTCGCAGCCCGTGGCCTGCCCAGCGCGTGGGGTGAGCGAGGCCCTGGCTCTTCTCGTGACGGAGTACCGCATCCTCGTCGTGAGCATCGTCTGTGGAGAACAACGCGGCGGTTCCTCTGGGGTCGCTCAGCAATGTGGTTCTTTGGTGTGAATGTGCCTGCAGCATTGACTCATGTGCCAAATCACAATATTGAATGCATTGTTTTTAAATAAAATGTTTTATTGTGCATTGGAAGTCTGTCCATCTCAGCTGTGTCTGATTCTTCCGTCTTTCTCTTTCCTGACCTGCTTCCTGCTGGTAATAACACCGGGCTGCGTCCCCGCTCACCCCGGGGGGATGGCCGGGACCCCGTGCCCCCGCAGGGGCCAGCCCTGCCGGGTCTCTCCACGCCAGCGTCACCGTCTCCCAAAACTCCCCGCAAACCAAACAAGCTGGGGCGCCTCCTGCTCCCAAGATAAATATTGCGCGCTGGATCAGTTTTAATCTTTAACCATGGCCCTCGCCAGCCAAGTGTGCCATCAGCCACGTCACCACAGCCCCGCTGCCCCTCTCTCGGGGTGCACCGAGCCGGGGCTGTGCAGGGGGGATGTGGAGCAGGAACCCCCGAGCAAGCAACCACCCCCACGCTGCCCCAGCCCCTGCCTCCCCCCAGCGCCTCCCGGTTTCTCTCACTGTGCCAGCGCCCATCCCTGACAGAGCTGCTGTTGCTGCCTGGTGAGGATGCCTGGGAACGGGGCACCAGGGCTGGCAGCTGCTCGGGGAACCCCCAGCGAGAGCAGCCCCGCAGGCACCACTCAGGCTGGAATTTATTGCCCCATAATCCAGTTTCTGGCGTAGTGATGGGAGAGAAAAAAATCCTTTCCTTCTTCATCCTACTGATAAATCTGAGGAAGGCTCCCCAGAGCCTCTGCCCCCCGTGCCAGGGCTGGAGGGTGCCGGCGGTGAAGGTGAGCAGCCCAGCCAGGTCCTCGCTTCCCCCAGGTAGCCTCAGAGCCATTTTTCCTATCACCAATTTGCACTGGAAAAGCTGGATTCAGCTTCCTTGAGCCTGTTTTACCCTCTAAACTGCCCCCTGAAAAGCTCTAGGAAAAAACGCCCATATTGTCTGACTTGCCTTTTACTTCTAAATAACTGAAATCCTGCCCGAGAGCAGAGAAATCACAAGGATTTTCATGAAAAAACCTAGTCCCTGGGCAGCAGGGCCAACCTGGGGCCAACACAGGTTCAAGCCCCCCTGGACCCACGTCCATCCGCGCTGCCGTCACTGGGAAGACGTCACGGGGGGCTGGAGCCGGCCCTTCTGCCCTCCGCAGAGAAGAAAGGGTTTCCGACAGCCATTTCAAAACACCAAAAGAAAACACCGGCAATATTTGTTTTAAAGCAGGTGAAAACTGCGTGTGCCGTCCCTGGCCAGCTCGTGCCAGCGATTTTAAGGGAAAGCTCACCGGTTCCTGCGCCACATCCAGCACTACCGTGCATGGGGGGTGAATCCCTGGACTCACCCTCTTACGGGCGGTTTGGGTCAGCCGGCCAGTTTTGCAGCCCTTCTCTTCCCCAGGTGCTGGAGGAAACCGCGGAGTCAAACCCCTGGTCAACAAAAGAGGAGAGGAATTAAAATTCAAATACCCAGGGGAGCCGCTGCCAAAAAAGAGGAAGGATGCTGAGCAAGAAAGCCTGGGGCGAAGCGGCCAGGCCGGCTCAGCCCCCAGGTCACCCCGTCCCTCCGGCACCGCACCGCTGCCCGTTTCGGGGGAAGCGAGGGCACCCGGCAGCATCTCGGGGAGTCCTGGCTGCAGGCAGGGAGAGGGAGGAAAGCGAACAAAGAAGCCTCCCTCCCCCCAGAGCGGAGGGAAAGCCTCTGGCAAGGGCAGCCATGCAGGCAGGACATGCCGCTTCCCGCTGGGCAGCCCAAGCTCGTTAGGCTGGAAGCAGCGACCGGCCGCCCCGGCTCTCCAGCACTGCTCCTGCCAGCCGTGCCCACGCCTGCTGCCGGCGACACGGCGGGTTGTGTCGCACCGGTCCCCACAGGGACCTCGGGGAGCCCACGGCGGGTGCCGAAGCCGGCGGTGCCCACGGGGCAGAAGGGCAGAGCTCTCCCTTGCCCCATCTCCAGCCCTGGGCTTCGCAGCCCCCGGCGAGGCGCAGCCCCTGGCAGTGCCCGCTGCCAGCAGGACACGCACCACGACGGACCCGCCTGCTGGTTACCACTGGGCCGTGTGCTGGTATTTATACGTCTGCGGGTGATTGCTGGGAAGATTTTGACATCCATTTGGCCAGACACCAGAATTAGACCCTGCCGTGTGTAATATCACATCACCACGGACTGCAATAATCAGGAGCAAGTTTAAGAAGAAAAGGTCAAAGTCAGGCCTTACCTCCTGAATTTTGAAAATAACGGGTTTTTTCAGAAAAAAAAAAGAAAATATCAGTTTCTCGTCTTTCCTCTGTTAACTTAAGGCGAACGCAATGGACCGAAACAACGGGCACAGCCCAGCCCTCCGAAGGCGCCTTCCACCCGCAGCCCCGGCGCCAGCCGGCAGCCCCACACGGCAGCTCGGTCGCTGCTGCACCCTGCCGAGACCGGCACTCGGCCTCGGGCCCACCGGCACAGACCCCCCAAGACCCCTCACCCGACAAACAGCGGGGCTGGGGGCCTACGGAGAGGGCTGGAGGCAGCAGGCGTTTCTGGAAGGGAAGGGGAGCGATACACAATCAAGTAAAACAGTGTCGTTCATTTGTTGGTCAACAAAAAGTTGTATTTCATTTATGAAACCTGCTAGAAGATCTCTGCAAACCCACGGAGCTCAAATCCAGCGGAGGATCAACCTGAATTTGCAGGTAACGGCTCGCGCTCTGTGAGAGTACTGGTAGCTCCCTGGAGCGGCGGGAGGGGACGGAGCGGAGCTTCTCAATAAGCGCGTCCTGCCACCGGCGCACACTCGTGTGACACGGGCGTGAGCAGGGCTTGGAGCGCCGGGACACCAGAGGTGCCTTCCAACCACAGCTCTTCCGGGAAATGGGGAGGACGAGGAAGAGGAGGCACAGGAGGCAGAGGACGCCAGCACATCTGCAGCATCTGGCTGCCGTCGGGCTCTGCCCGCCCAGTCCCCTGCCTGCCTGCCCCTCTCCAGAGGGCTGCGCTTGCCTCCTTTCCCCAAATCAACTGCAACTTTTGCCTTCTTTGGGAAGGACAAAAAGATTTCACGCATAACTTGTCCTGAACAAAGGCACCTCACGCCAGGGCTTTCTTTTTCTTCTTCCTTCCTTTCTTCTCCTCCAGCACAGGCTGATACCAGTGGGGGTAGCTGGGGTGGGGGGGAGCTTCATTTTGTACCCACTCGGCTGCGGAAAAGCAGCTTGGAAAATACCAAGGGCTCCAGAGACGCGTGGTGATGGCAGCGTGGAGAAACGCATCGCTGGCCTGTGGGATCCTTACGGAAAATCTGTAAGGAAACGGTGCTATCCTACACCTCCCGTCTGTGAGGAGCCTCTGGGTGCCCTGGAGAGGCGAATCTAAAACACAGCCCGTTTTGGACAGGACTCACCCATTTTCACTCACCGGCTGCATTTCCTCACAAGCCCCACGGTGTTTCTGCAAGTGCCACCGCAGAGAGATGCCCAGCACCCACCCCTGCCTGTACCCGGGCCCGGGCGGGTTGGCTCGGCACGCTGCCCACCCCACCCTGCCCACCCCGCCACACCACCCCTGCCCACCTGCACCCCTTGGCCCTTTTCAGAGCTTTTCTCCCCAATGCCCAACCCAGGCTGAACTCTTGCTGTCAAAAAGGTGACACTTCTTCCCACTTCGTTACCGGAAAGACACGGTGGGGGTGAGACCGTCACAAACGCAGAGATGGTTATTGGGGCTCAAGATAAGGATGACAGAAAATGCAAGTCTCCGTGTAACTGATTAAAGTGGAGGAGGAGGGAGGGGCACCAGAGGGAACCACACTGCCGGGAGCAGCTGCATGGCCTGGCATGGCACGGCACGGCGCAGCACAGCCCAACCGTCAGGTGCGGCATGGCACTCTCTGGCACAGCCCGGCACAGTGCGGCACAGTCCAGTGTGGCACAGCCTGGGCTGGCACAGCACAGCCCAACACGTGTCGGCACAGCACAGCCCAACACGTGTCGGCACGGCACAGCCCAGGCTGTTCCCCACCTCTGCCTCCCCTTCCAGCGCAGCCCCCAACGCCCACCTCCTTCCAGGGCCCAGACAGCAATGGGCTCCCCCCGGCAGCAGCGCACCAGGGGACAGGGCGCTCGGGAGCTGCGGGGTGGGCACGGCCGGATGGCAGTAACGCGCTGGTTCAGCACAGGGGCTCGCAGCTCACGGCTCTGGATCAATGGACACCAAATGGTTTTGGCAAGGACAGACAGAGAATCACAGAATCACAGAATCGTTCAGGCTGGAAAAGACCTTTAAGCTCATCAAGTCCCACTGTTCACCCAAGTCACCACTAAACCATGTCCCTCAGCACCAGCTCTGTGAAAACCGGTGGACACGGGGACCTGGATGTCTCTCGTGACCGTACCAGTTCCTTCACTGCTGGATGCCCTTGACACATTTTTACTCAGTGGTACTTTCCCTCATGTTTAAAGAGGCTACAACGCACACCACCACAGTGCCTTGCTTTAGAACAGCAGACAGGGAGCCGGAGGTGCCGTTAGCCCGGGATCCCGGGGCCCTGCCGGGGCCGTGGGGCCGGGCTGCTCCGCTCACGGGGCTCCGCCGGCGAAAAGCCGCTTGCCGGGGGAGCTGAGACCCGCTGCCGCCCGGGGCTCCGCCGCGCCCCGGGACAGCTCCGGGGCAGCCTCCGGGGCTCTCCTCGCTTCGGCCCGGGCCCCCTGCTCGCTGTCCAGCAGCCGAGCGGCAGAAATGGGGTCTGGGCTCCCCGGCTGCCACGGCCGGCTCCGCACAAAGGCAGCCCGGCCGCCGGCAGCGCTGGGGCTGGGGGGCGGCGGCACCGGCACCGGCACCGGCACCGGCACCGGCACCGGCACCGGCACCGGCACCGGCACCGGCACCGGGCGGGATTACCGCCTGCCGGCACTCGGTGCGGCCCCGTTCGAGGAGGACGCGAGGGGGGACCCGGAGGGTTGAGGCGCCGGCCGGGACTGAGGGAACCGAGGCGCTGCGGGGGCTGCGAGGCTCGGTGCTCGCCGCCGCCGGGCTGCCAGAGCCGCGGATCCACGGCGCGGCGGCGGTGAGGGTCCCCGGCGGCGAGCTGCCCCGCAACCCCCGCCCCCCCACCCCGTACGCCGTTACAAAGGGCCGCGGCATCTTTAAGGGGCCGTCGGTGCCGGCCCCGCCCGGCGCCGCCCGCCATTGGCGCAGGCCCGTCCCCGCGGGCGCGGCCAGGCGGAGAGCGCGGCGCGCCCTGGACAGCTCCCGCCGCCCGCAGACGGCGGCGGCGGCGGCGAGGCGAGGACATGGCGCGGGGCCGGCGCGGGCCCGGCTGAGCGGCCGCTGCCCGCGGGGCCGCCGGAGCGGGCGGGCTCGGGGGCCCCCGGCGCGGCCGCCGCCGCCCCCCCCACCCCCCCCCTTCCCCCTTCCTCCCCCATGAGTGAATAAGGAGCGGCCGCAGCGCCCGTCGATGCCTCGCCGGGGAGCCGGGTGCCTGCGCCATGAACCCCGAGATGGCGATGGAGCCGCTGGGCAGCCTGCACGGGGCGGCCGGCCATGAGCCGGAGCTGATGGGCAGCCCCAGCCCGCACCACGCCGGCCGCAGCGCCGGGCCGCTCCGGGTGCCCCCCCCGCCTCCGCCGCCGCCGCCTCCGCCGCCGCCGCCGCCGCACCAGGAGCTGGCCCCCGCCGCCGCCCGGCCGGCCATGGTGTCCAGCATGGCCTCGCTGCTGGACGGCGCCGCCGAGTACCGGCCCGAGCTCTCCATCCCGCTGCACCACGCCATGAGCATGCCCTGCGAGTCCTCGCCGCCCGGCATGGGCATGAGCAGCACCTACACCACCCTGACGCCACTCCAGCCCCTGCCGCCCATCTCCACCGTCTCCGACAAGTTCCACCACCCGCACGCCCACCCGCACGCCCACCACCACCACCACCACCAGCGCCTCTCGGGCAACGTCAGCGGCAGCTTCGCCCTCATGCGGGACGAGCGCGGGCTGCCCGCCGTCAACAACCTCTACGGGCCCTACAAGGAGATGCCCGGCATGGGGCAGAGCCTCTCGCCGCTGGGCAACGGGCTGGGCCCCCTCCACAACGCCCAGCAGGGCCTCCACGGCTACGGGCCGCCCGGCCACGAGAAGATGCTGAGCCCCAACTTCGACGCCCACGCGGCCATGCTGGCGCGGGGGGACCAGCACCTCTCCCGGGGGCTGGGGACGCCCCCGGCCATGATGCCCCACCTGAACGGCATGCACCACCCCGCGCACCCCGGCCACCCGCCGCCCCACGGGCCCGCGCTGGCCGCCGCCCGGGACCGGCCGCCCTCCTCCTCCTCCGGCTCGCAGGTGAGCAGCTCGGGGCAGCTGGAGGAGATCAACACCAAAGAAGTGGCACAAAGGATCACGGCGGAGCTGAAGCGCTACAGCATCCCGCAGGCCATCTTCGCCCAGCGGGTGCTGTGCCGCTCTCAGGGGACCCTCTCGGACTTGCTGCGGAACCCTAAGCCTTGGAGTAAACTCAAGTCCGGCCGGGAGACCTTCCGGAGGATGTGGAAGTGGCTGCAGGAGCCGGAGTTCCAGAGGATGTCGGCCCTGCGGCTGGCAGGTAGGTGCGGGCCGGCGCCCCGCGGCAGCCCGGCGGGGAGCGGGGAGCGGACCGCGACCCTCCCCGGGGGCCGAGCGCCGCCCCGGCAGGCTCCGAGCGCTCCCCGCCGGTACCGGGCCCGGCTCGGCTCGGCGGCCTCCCCTTTCCGCGCTCAGCCCCGGCCGGCCGCGGGGACGAAGGCTCGGGGCCGGCCTGTCCCCCGCCTCCCCCGGCTCCCGGAGCCGGCGGGGCTCGGCGGGGCTCGGGGCTGCCGGAGGACCTCTCTCCGCGGCCGCTGCCGGGGCGGCGGGGCCGGGGCAGCTCTCCCGGGCCGGGTGCTGAAGGGCTCCGTGCGCGCCCCCCCGCCCCGCACCGCTCCGCGCTCTCAGCGAGCATCCCTTATGCCGCTCCCGGGCGCACCGGGTGGAGGCCGAGCGCTGACGGGGCGGGGGGGCCGCGGCCCCGGGTCAGGCGGGGCCGGGCGGAGCGGCTGGGGAGTGTGTGTGGTGGGGGCGGCAGCTCCGCACGGCCCCGCGCAGCCCCGCGGCCCGGCCGCATTGTCCCGCGGAGGGCGCGCGGGCGCCCCCTTGCGCGGGCGCGGGGCGCCGCAGCCCCCATTGTTCTGCGGGGGCTGGCGGAGGTGGGGGGGGAGCACCGCACTGGGGGGGCTCGGGAGGGGGCAGCGACCCCCGGCAGCGTCCGCCCCGCACCACGGTGGAGGGGCTGAGGGGGCAGAGGCTTTCCCCGAGGTGACACCCGGGTTGTCTCTGCCGGAGCTGGACCCTCCCGCGGCTCCTCCCCTCACTCCGCCGCGGTACCGGCTCGTTCTGCCGCGCTCGAAGTTCCGCGCATCCCGCACAGCAGCCGGGCAGAGCCCTGCGTGGCCTTGCGGGGGGGCGGACGGGGGCTGGGGAGGCCCCGGTGGGCTCTCGCCCCTCCTTTGTCTGCGACAGGTGGAACGATGCGGTTTGAGAGAAGGGGGCGAGCCCGGCCCCCCTCCCCGCGCCCTGCGGCAGCCCAGCTCTTGAGGGCGGCCGGGGGGCTGCCTGCGGGGGGGCTGCCGGCAGACCCGCACCCCTACCCCGCCGAGCTCCCGCCTTCTGCCGGGGGATTCCCCCTGCCACAACAAGTGTGCGCAGGGTCCGGGCCGCTCATCTCCCGCTCCTGGCTGCGGGCGGTGGGATGCTCGCCCCCTCCCCAGCACGGAGGTGGGGTCCCTGCTTGTGGGGGTGGGATGCGGCAGAGCAGGGGGATGAGAGGCCCGAGCTCCGGCCACCAGCTTGGGGTCTCCAAAACCCTCTCAGAGGGTTCTAGGGCTTTCTCAAGGTGAAGGAGACTTCGCAGGGCCGCCGCGGTTGTGCTGCGGTGCTTGCCCGGCTCCACAGCCCCTTTCAGAGCCTGGCTTGGCCCGGACGGGCGAAGGAGGACTCGGGGCAGGGCTGCTGATCTCCTTCTCGGCTCTAACGGTGTCTGCAAACTCATCCTGGCCTTTCCAACCCACCCTGGTCCTTCCATATTTTCAGCCAAATGAAAGTCTGCAAGAGATGAACGGGTTTGTCTGCGATAAGAGCATCACAGGCACAGAATCAGGCTGGTGGGGCTGGCAGGGGCCTCTGGGGATCATCCAGTCCAACCCCTGCTAGAGCAGGGTCACCAGAGCAGGGCGCCCAGGATGGTGTCCAGGCGGGGTTGGAATCTCTCCAGAGCAGGAGAAAGGGGTTGGTGTTGGGTTTTTTTTTCTCACCGGAGCACGCGGTGATGTCGCCTTCTCAAACAAAACGCGTATCTAGAGGGAAATCGATGCAGATAATGTTTAGAAGATTAAAAGAGCATTAATGCTGGCAACAGGAGCATAAACGCGTGGACCCAGTTTTCATTGATCTGGAACCTGAGACGGCTCATTTCCAGTAATGCTGCTGGTGCTTTTCCTTCCCAGCACCGGTCCCGTGTGGGGGGTCCCCCACGGAGACCTACACATGGGGCAGAAAATCAGACATCGCAGCTACGCACCCGCCGGGCGACAGCTTTTGCTGCTGTCTGGAGGGTGAGTAGCTGTGATGTCTGATTTTTCTGCCGTACACACGGAGTTCTGCATACATAATTCTGGATCTCCGCTTTCCCAGTTCCCCCAGAACGCCTTTGCTTTATCCAGGAGAAAAGTTTGGAGAGAGCTCAGTGACTGAGTGGACATGACTTCTCTGTGGGGTGGGAAAGACCTTCGCAAATTACCATTCCCTTCTGGGAATCAATTATTTTATTTTTATTATTATTACCATGCGTGAATATGGAGCATCAGTGCTTCTTTCTTCCCCTTTACTCGCTGGCTTAAATTCCTCTGAGCCAGGGGAATAAGCCAAAAGTATTTCAGATTTCTGAAAAAACACCAGCTGGAAAATATTGAATATTCATATGTGATGGATTTTATATTAATTTAATATTAATATGTGCTGGAGGGGTTTCCCAGCCATGTCGAGGTGGTGCTGAGGGACAGGAGTTAGTGGTGACCTGGCAGCGCTGGGGGAACGGGAGGACTGGAGGAGCTTAAATGGCTCTTCCAACCAAAGCCATTCTGTGATATGCCCCATGCTCTTCTAAGGTTTTCCTAAACGAGATGAAGCTCTGCTGTCCGTGGAGGGAAATCCCCCCGCTCCCCGTGGGAGCTGTGTCAGTAGGGTGTGCTGATTATTTCTTCTTGTTACAGATGTATAA
The DNA here is from genome assembly GCA_009769605.1 of Bucorvus abyssinicus. Classification (NCBI taxonomy): domain Eukaryota; kingdom Metazoa; phylum Chordata; class Aves; order Bucerotiformes; family Bucorvidae; genus Bucorvus; species Bucorvus abyssinicus. The sequence continues at coordinate 1,554,886 of CM020063.1, forward strand.
TAATACTCTATTCTATTCATTCTTATTATTTCTGAACTTATTATCTCTCCTGAGGAGTCTTTAGAAGTCTCTAAAAGTCTCCTCCGCCGGCGGATGGTGCCCAGGCGGTTCTGGGCTGCTCTGACCAGTATGGACAGAGCTGGCTATGGGCAGAGGTGTGGGCACCTCGCTGTGTCAATAGAACGTTCTTGGGCGATCTGAGGGCAAAACATGGTTTTGGCGTGACCATGTGTGCATCTTGCTGCGGCAGCAGACAGGGAAGGCAGCAGGTACCTTCCTGGGGGACTCTGGACTCCCCCCTGGGGGCAGCTGGAACAGGGACAAGGTTTTTGGGGTCTACACCTGGTCGGGGTGTTCAGAGGGGAGGGTTCAACACGGAGCCCCGTCCTGGGCAACGCGCTGAGCCCCAGGCCGTGGTCGCTGCATCCCTGCCAGGCCAACACGGGAGGAATGCGATTCCAGGAGCTCGATCCCTGTTCTCCTGCAAGCCAGCGGGCCCCGAGCTGCCGGGTGAACCTCTCGGGTGCAGGACGGGCGTTGCCGAGTGGTTGTGGGGATGTCCCCGAGGTGGCAGCTCAGCCCAGTGTCCATGAGCACGATCCCGCCGGTCCCTTTGCTGCTTGTTTACACTTCCCGCTTGCTGAATCACGTTATTGATGATTAAACGTTTTTATACAAAACACCATCAATGATTCATTTGTGCAAAACGCTGACCTCGCCGTATTTACATCCCGGCGATCGCGGCGCAGCTCGGGGAGGGGGCGGCTGGGGCAGCCCCGCTTCTTTTGGCCTGCCCTCGCCCCAGGGGCAGCGGCGGCTCCCGGGGGTCTCTCCTCTCCTCATCCCTGGGGGTCTCTCCTCTCCCCCCGGGTCTCTCTCCTTCCGTGCGCCCGCGAGGGGACAAGCTCCGCTGTCCCCCGTGACCGCTGCCCGCCGTGGGTGCGGGTCTCGCCACGCAGCGAGGCTCGGGCAGCCCGGGAGCGGGCCGGCTCCGGCCTCCTCCCGCCGGGGGGTGCGGGAAGGGCGAGGGGGTGCCCGCGGAACCCGCCTTGGCGGAGCGGCGGGCGGAGCCCCGGGAGCGGCACCGTCAGCACCACGGACAGCGGCGGGCAGCGGAGCCTGGGGCGAGGGGGAACTGGAGAAGGATGGAGGGGAACGGGAGAGCCAGGAGGCCATGGAAAGAGGGAGGGAGGCAGGCAGGCAGGCAGGAGAGGGGCGAGTGCCCCTGGGCAGGTGGGGGCTGCCCCGGTGAACCGGGGGACCGTGGCAGAGGAGCTGAGAGACCCTTGGTCTGTAGCTGATGGCAAGGGGTGGGTTGCGTGCAGGCGGGCTGTCATTGTCCGTCCATCCTCTGCTCTTTGTGCCCTACCTAGTGCTGCTTTCTCTGCATTTTAAGGCTGTTTTGTTGTCTGCAGCTACAGCTAAAAATTAAGGTGTAATAACATCCGTATCAAGGGCGTTATCTGTATATAGAACTATTCCTTAGCGTTGAACTAAATGTACAGGTGCTAAAGATTCTGTGAACGGTGCGTAGTGGCTTGGAATATTAGTATTCTCTTCAGCTATGGATTAGTGGTTATGTCTGAACAATCCATGCGGTAAATTGTGGTGCTGGGTGATAAATTATATTTCTCAGGTACCAACTTTCTGAAATTATATCCTGCCTAATCTTTTTGTTCCGCGTTGTTTCTGAAGGCATTTCCACCCTGCAGAAATCTGAATACCAGTTCTGAGAAGCAACCTGTTTTTATCAGTTTCTTGCTTGGTTGGCAGGGATAAATCTGACCGCGTTCGTCATCAAATGCATTGCTATCTTTTTTCCCTCTAGTTTTTTTAAGGAACAATTAGTCAATCAACATGTGTTACTCTTTCTGAGCTTTTTGGATCTGTTCTTCACTATTTCCTTATTAGATTTTTCCCAGCATCTCATTTTTTTCTCGTATCTCTTCGCCATCACTGTTTCGACTGAAATTTCCCGAGCTGAAATATTCCTCTGCAGCTGAAAACTGCCAGCATTTATTTGTGGTGAGGAACTCATGAAGGGGAGGATATTTTTGCCAAAAGGATTATTTTCTAGAAACTCATGCCGTTTCTTCCTTCGCTCTTGATAGGGGTGTGTGGACTCAAACTTTGAGCTTCTCTCTGCGCCGTGGCCCCAGTTGCTCATCCTTAGCACTCGTACAGTTCACAAAAACTTGTCCTAGGTGTTCCTGCCATCCACAGTTGCAAGCGGCTTTTTCATCCCTCCCAATTAGCCATTACTCAGAGGTGAGAAGCTTCATGCCAGCAGCTCAACACATCTATTCTGAGTCTCCGAGCACTAGAAGTAGCAGGCTCCTCGCATCAGAGGAGCTCCCCTGTGGCTGCCTTCAGAGTGGAAGCAGGGCTCTGCAGGTGTGCGGGGGATTAATCTAACAGGGAAAGCGGGGCTGAAAAGGGCTTGAGACATCACTTGTCCTGACAGTCTGCCCCATTCTTCAAGAATCTTCAGCGATGGGGATTTCTCAGGCTACCTAGGCAATCTCTTCCAGGGCTTACAGGTACAAAAAACCCCTTAATGACTGGCCTTAATCTCCCTTTTTGTCTTTTAAATCCTTTGCCTCTCATCTTATCCCCGCTAGACGCAGCAAAAAAAATGACTCCCTTTCTTCTGATAGCAATCTGTTGGTATTTAAGGCTCCTGTCTTGTCTCCTGTCTTCTCCAGAAAAAGCCCCATCATACTTTGGAGATGAATATGCAGAGAAAGCATTTTGTCCAGTGGGACAGATAATACATCTCTTTTTCCAAGGTAAAAGATTTTGTATCCAGCTCTATCAATCTTGCAGACTTTTGCATAAAAGGCCCTCTGATTTATAGAGGATTTTTGTACACAGAAATCATAAAAAATAGCCTAATCTCAACTGGGTTCGGTGGCAAGATCAACCAGACAACTCACTGATGGCAGATAGAAATGCAATCAAAACCGAAATTGGAGTGTTTTGGGGTTGTTTGGGGTTTTTGAGCTATAAAATCAAACTACTCCATTGTGAAAAAAGGCGACTCAACCACTGGTAAATGCTGCACAAAGGAATTATTAGACAAGCGATAGAGGCTGGCAGTTTCCCAAAACGCAAATTGTCTCTGAGACCAAAATATCTCTAAGTAAGCAGGGAACATATTTATGAGGAGTGGTGATTTTCCAGCAGATCTCATCTTGTCATAATGGGCATTTAAGAACGGGGGCCTGCGCCGAGGCATTAAGCTTTGGCAAGCAGCACGCAGCTGAAGGAGATAAAGGAAGAGCGGGAGGAAGTCTTCCTCGGAGAGCTGCCTACACACCTTCTTCTCCGTTTTCCTTCTCCTCTGACCTTGTCACGCCCGCTCGTTCCCGTATCAGGCAAGGACATCGCTGCTTTCCTCAGCAGCCAGTGTCACAGCCCCTTTCCTCCAGCTGTTGCTGGTAAGGACCAGGGGCACCACGGCGCCCTGTCAGCCCCGACCACAGGCTCCTGGCAAGAAGAGGCTCACCCAGATTAGGTATAAGCTCCCAAAGCTTTTCCCCTCTCCTTCTGGCATCTTTAGTGCCAAATTTCTCCTCCGTCATGCCCGGATCCTGCCATGGTGCAGCATCTTGGCTCTCCTCTCACATCCATCCCAGACAGGCACCGCAGAAGCGGTGTCCTAAGGGGCATGGCCGCACAGACCCAACGCCGGAGCCCCGCTCAGTGCCAGCTAGCTCGTTCCACTGGGGTGGTAGGAGCACCACAAGACACAGATGCTGTCACCCACAGAGCCGTCCCACCTCCCATGGCTGGCTGTGGAGGTGGGAGACCCACGGCCCCTCTGCCTGGAGGGAGCTCGCTCCCTTCCTCACCTCCACATGCCACCATGTCGGTGCTGGGTTGGGGAAGGACACTCACCTCTCCTGCTGAAGCTGGGCTTTTGTCATCCCCTGGGAAGAAGGAAATGGGCACCGCCTGGCTGGCAGAGAACATCACTCCTCCCAGGCCAGGGCTTGCTTTCTGTGTCCAGCAGATGACATCTGAGGTGCAAGCAAAGCCTGGAGAGCCGGGAGAGCGGCACAGGGCTAAAAGCAAGCCAGTTCTGGAGGCCCACAGCAAGGACTCGGTAGATCCATCCTTCCCCTTGCAGCAGGGCCCATGGGACTCAGCCTGCAGCTCTTGTAAGTGTGAGGTGCCGGGAGGGAACCACAGCCTGGGAGGGGGTCAAAGCGACACAGCCGTGGGAAAGCTGCTGGCTGTGACCAGCAGAAGGCAAGGAGATATTTCAAATTCTACTCCACTCTCAGATTTCAGACTCCCATTCAGTGCGTGCTCGCCTCCCTCGACTTTGAATTCCCCGTCCGTTCGTGGAAAAGCTGCCTGAAGCGCTTCCCTCGCTCCGCGGGGAGAAGGTCGCAGCTGTACTCCGGTACTTGAGGGATGTGCTGGCGCATCACTTGCAGGTGCTGCCATGACAGGCAGAGCACTCGCTGTGGGGAGGGTCTGGTTGGAGCTCTGTGCTCTGACGAGGGGAATATAAATCCTCGTTACAGAAAAGTGTTATAATTCAGCTGGAAACTGTTTCGGGATTCAAAAGGGACAATCTCCAGAACAAGAGGGAAGGTAAATCTCCCAGGCCTTAGAAGTGAAGGACTCGCAGCGTGCACTTCGAAGGCTCCCTGGGCAGAGGACCTGGGCAGCCTTGCTGCTGCAGAGCTGGGGGTGCTGGGGTGGGACATGGGCGCTGCAGGCGGGGTGACACTGCTTGTCCCAGTGAGCCGGGTGATGGCATTGAAATGCTGCTGCTTCGACAGCTGCCGTCGGCGTGTGCTTCCGAGAGCGGCTGGGACTCCAACCAGCACAAGCGCGTTTTGGCACCTCGATGTGGCTGATGAGGTTGCGCTGGGGATGTGTCTGTCTGTCCTTGCAGCCCCACCGCTCCCCTCCACACACCACTGGTTCCTGGCAGGGTGCCCCCAGGGCGTCACTGCGCCTGGGACCAGAGGTCTACGGGTGGCAGTGGATGGTCTCACCCCTTCTTGTGGAAACAGGAGTCCCTGGGGAGAAGGAAGATCCTGTAAGTGCCCGTCCTGCAGCAAGGCTACGGCAGGAGCTTGCACCAGCTGGCCGGTGATCCCAGCCGGAGGGAATGCTTATACATCCCTCAGCCACTGGAAAGGAGAAGTTAGAGCTCACGATCAGCTCTGAAACAGGAGTCTGTCAGCAAGCAGGTTTGTTCCCTTTGCAGCTGGCACAAAAGCTGGTTTGTGGAGAGGGCTGGATACCGGGTGTCAGGGGACACCACGGGAGAGAAGCTGGGGGGCTGCCATGCAGAGACGGCTTTGGTGCGCGGTTAGAGCCTGCAGCCGCTCGGTGACAAGGAGAACGTTGAAGCGGTGCTCGTTCTCGCCCTAGAGTGCAATAAATTGGCCCTATCCCATCTATTATTAATTATTCTGTATTAATGATGGAAGTATATTACGGCAGTACTTAGAGGCTCTTGTCAGAGATCCCGCACCGGGAGGGGTGTTGCAGCACTGCATGGGAGGAAGCAGCCCCTGCTCCGCGGAATTTACAGCCCAATTTCGGCCACCCAGCAGATTTACTGGCGGGTTGACACAAATAGCCTGAAGACCTGCTACATGCCAGAGAGAAATGGAAAAGAACCAAGTCCCCAAACCCATTCATCTTCTCTTCTCGAATAGCTGAAGGATGCAAGACCAAGGGAAGGAAGGCCGAATTAAGAGAGGGAAAAATGGGGTTGGGTGCCACGAGAACCCGTTCCTGCCGGAAGCAGCAGGCTTGTGCGCTTGCTCCGGGAGCGTTGCAGGAATCCCTGTAGGTCCAAACAGGAATCACGGTGTAGGGAACCTCTTGCTGTTACAGGAGGGTTGACTGGGGTGAGCAAAGAGACCTTCTCCACTCACGGCAGATCATCTCTGGAAGAAGAGAATTAACCCTTTGTGGGCATGCTCTGCTTTTCCAGACAAATGCCGTCGGAGGGCATCCCTAGGGATCCCAGCCACGGGGAGGGCTCCGTGTGCGTGCAGCAGATGGAGACGGGCAGGTGAAGGCGCGCCGGCCGCGCACCCCGACAATGTGATTATTTGCATCTTCATTCAGATTGTTTCTTGTTACATAATGATTTTGTACACAGTGGAGTACTTAAGCTAATTTGTATTGATCGCAATTGCTTTCATTTGTGCATACTTAATTCAGAGAGGTAATCAAATTGATTTTTCGAGGCCGAGTTTTTAAGAGATCGTCGTAACGCAGATATACAAGAGGTTGCTTTAAGTGAATCGTAACGAAAGAGAAACATTTTAAACCTTTCGAAAACCTTTTGATGGCCATTTCATTGTGTTCGGTATTACTCGCATAATTAAATTTCCTTCACATCGAGTTCCCTCCGAAATCAAATTGCGGAGCATTTTTTAGGTCCATCAGACGGATAACTGGGTTTAGTTGACTTCGTACCACGCCCGCATGAAACCGCACACGGAGATCAATATTCACGGCTTATCCTCACGAACGATGGGGAGAAATGACGTTCTGCTGGGTTAAGGGAATGTTGTTCTCTACTTGGCTCCTTCTTAACATCCGCTCTTTGTTTCCTAGGACCGAAGTCACTTCTGCCATCAGAGTGACGACACGAACCTGGTGACCGTCTGAGGGTGTAGGTTAACCTGAGAACCTGCAGGGAAACAAATTCAGAGCAGGTGGAGACAAAGGGAGGCCTTTTCCAGCAAAGGTAGACCACCAAGTGTGGCCCCGAGGCACTGCAGAGTCCTCCAGGGTTTCTGGTTAACCCCCTCGCCCGGCTGGTTCAAAAGGAGGGACACCTGAGGGGGAAGGTGGGGTGGCGCCAGGTTTATGTTGGGGTTTTGTTTGTGCGAGAAGCGGGGCTTGCACTGTGGTTGCTTCACAGACAGAAAACCGCAGGAGCTGTTCCATCACCATTTCCAGTATCCAGAGGAGACTGGTGTCAGGCTCTCGGCGTGAAACGGGCTGGGTCTGCAGTCCCCACCGGCCCCTCTGTGCCCGAGTCTGCCGTGTGTGGTCTCCCGGTGTGACCGTCACCACCAGGTGCCCCCTCAGAGAGCAGCTCTGGGACGTCTCTCCCTGACCCCCTGCAGCTCTGGCCATGGGGGCGTTTTTCACGCCGATGTTTTTTCCCTCGCCGGAGCAATCATCGCTTCGACGTTGGTGTGTTTCCCACAAGCACAGCTCCAGGCAGCGCTGACGCAGACGAGTGGAGTTTGCCCCATCCCTGCCGGCGGCACGGTCCCCGTCCTCTTTCCCAGGTGTGATCCTTGGGGTCCTCCCCACCTTGTATCCTATGTTTCCATGATTCCATGCTGGGTGTGGGACGTGGCCCTTCCCAGCACGTACTAGCCACCGGCGGCGCTCACATGAGCGTGCACCCACCCGAAACCTGCAGATCCCACTTTCTGACGTACTCGCTGAGATGGTTGATGGACACAAAGCATCTGGACTGCCCGGCTCTGCGAGCAGCTCCTCTTCGCCAAGGACACTGGTGACCCCCACGTCCTCATCTGCCTGCTGTCGCCCTCCCGGAGCACTGGTGCAGAGGGAAGCGGAGGGAGGGGGGAGACTCTGGCTCACTGCAGGGAGCATCCCTGCCCCGTGCCTGCAGGTTCGGAGGGTTGGGTTTGGCTGAACACTGCTCCGGTGCTGCCGGTTGCAGCGGTGAGCTCCGCGTCGGTCGATTTTGGCCTCCATGTGGCAAGAGCAGTTTCTATAAAAGGACCGGGCTTTCTGTGCCGCTGACGCGAGTATTGCTGCCCGTAGGGGGCTGCCCCGCTGCTCTGGGCTCCGTAACGCCAGCGGTACGCGCTGCGGATCGATTGCTCCGAGCTGCGCGTTGTTCCAGCCGTTAACGATGGAGCCCGGTGGGTGTCTTTCTGGGAAAACAACCGTCCCGAGAGAACGCCGAACCGTGCTTCACCGAGCTCTCGGCAGCTCCGCGGAGGACTTGCCCCGCACCGTGGGTCCCAGCCCGCAGGGATCCACCGTGCGCTCCTCTTTGATGATAGAGTGAATCTCCCAGGGCTTCAGCCTTTATAAACGGAAGGTGTAAAGGCAAGACTTGCCAACTGCAGTGCTTCTAGATGCTTTGCAGGATTTATAGCTATTTGTAATGCAGGAGCTGGCTGGGCTCTTCTTTGGTTACAGAAAATAAGATTACTATGAGTAGAAACATTAAGTTTGATGATATTCAGTGACAAAAAAAGAGCGAGCTTTAATTAGAAGCGTGTGAAGTTCACACGGATGCTGAAATTCAGATGGGCTTGCAGAAATAAAATTAACCCCCCCTCCACTTTTCTGCAGATCCGTCTGAAGCCGGCGGGGTTGCAGATGCTGGAGGTGACGTCAGTCACTGCAGCTCCCGGTTACAGCAGGGTCCTGGTTCTGCCAAAGCCGTGTGATACGAGGTTTTTTTCATATCAATTGTATTGAAAGCTACTGAACGCGGGCAGTTCCGAGCGAATTTTCTCTAGCAAAGCGAGGTGTGTCCCAAGGTGCGACGGAGCCCGTGGCAGAGGCGTGCGGGGACCGTGTCGACGCTTGTGGGGAAGCGGCACATGGGATGCCCTGCTCTCCCCTGACTAACCTTGGGAGAAATGGGTGCCAGCCTCACCTCAGCTGGGTGCCAATCGGGGGAGGTGGCGTATGGGTGCAGGGGGGTTGGGGAGACAGGAGGCTGAGCTGGGAGCAGTGGAGTTTCACCCAGTTCACGCTGGGCAGCCTGGCCCGGCGGATGGATTGTGCTTCTCTGGCTGACGAAGAGGGCACGGCGCTTGCCTGGCACCATCCCCAAGTGCCAGTCGCTGGCAGGGAAAGGTGGGGTTGGGGGGAGCTCTCTGCGAGCTGCCGTGTCTGTTAGCCGGGAGGGACGACTGGCCGCTGCCGCTGCTGCCCTGGCCTCCGGCATCTAGCAAAATATTTCAGCACATGCTTAACCCCAGGCTGGCAAACCCGCTAATAAAAAATCAATGGAGTGCCTTGCATATTTAAAGCAGGACATCTGAACAGTTGTTATCTTTGTGGAGAGGAATCTTATTAGCGCTGAGAGCTGCCGAGATTCGGGGCTCGTTCCCGTCATCTCCTGAGCCTCGCCTGCCTCCTCTCCACGCTCGCTCCGGGGGCTTCGTTTCGGTTTATTTTTGAATTTTGAGGCAAGACCCCATTCTGCTGTAAAGCAACGCGTTGTAGGCATTCCCTTGGTTCTAGCTGCAGGACAAAGCTCCGCTCGGGGCAGACAGCCTGTCCCTGCTGCGCTCCCCGCCCGGCGGTGTGGGGGGGGTCTCCGCACCGCTCGCTCCCAACGCCCCGGAGGTTGGTGGGCTTCTGCGTTAGGCGAGGCGGCTCTTTCTGAGCTCGTTCTGCGCTGTCTCTGTTTAAAGCATCTTTAGCGCAGAAGAAAAGGGAAGCTTTCCGTTTTAATTTTTTCCACTGCGCTGGTTGTCAGCTCTGGCCGGTTGTCCATTCTCTTCCGTAGAACGTGTTCGCTATTAACTGCAGTTAATAAATCAAATTGTTCTTTGACTCAGGATGGCTGCTCCCCTCCCCGCGGCTCTGAGAACGGTTCTCTTTCTGCAGGCAGCGTTCCTGGAAAATAACTTTATTTTACCGGAGCGCTCCCTCCTTTTTTCTCCTCTGATAAATGCACGCCAAGGAACAACATTCACCTTTTCAAGAGCAAACTTAGCAGGTCGGGGGAAGTATTTACCGAATGCATCGCAAAGCGCACGCCTCTGCATTATTTATGAGAAGATACCAATGACTGTAAAACGCCGAGTATCTCTGGGCATAAATTAGTGATGTTAGGAAACACTAGACCCTTCCCGGTGTCCCGGAACCTATCAGAAACTGCAGCAGAGAAGCAGGCGCTCGCCGCTCCCCGGTGCCGGGGGTACCGCCGCGGGCGTCCCAGACAAAGGGCGAGGGAAGCGCCGAACGCACCGCCCCAGCCTGAAACCTGCTTTTTCGCCTCAGACGGGCAGCGCGGCATTGTCTGTGGGGCGAGTTAGAGGCGCGGTCGGAGAGCCCCAGTGATGCCGTTGAGCTCATCACCTCTGGAGACCCAAGCCCGGCTGTCGGGCTCATGCCAGCACCTCATGGGCCCACGCAGGAGGGTCCCTGCTGCCGCCCCGCTCCCTTGGGACCCAGCCATAGCTCTGGGGTATTTTGGATGCTCCAACGTCGACCTTCCTCCCAGAGGCAGCTCTGCTGCAGCCGCTGGAATTGGCAGCTGGGAACGGGTACAGGAGGGGTGAGGGAGCTGCTCCAGTATTGCAGTTTCCTGCAGAAATCCAGTGAAATACGGATTTTGTGCCCGGCACAAACCCAGCGCTGTCCGGCTGAGCCTGGCTCAGGCACAGGCAGGCGGGCACGGCCCTGACGGCGGGTTAATTACAGACATTGCCACAGGCTGAGCTTTACTTTTTGGGCCGGGTTCTCATTTCACATTCTAGACCTGCGGAATTATTTAATAGGGCTGGTTAAAACCCATCCACTTATTATTCACTCTACTTATTTTGTCCCGGCACATTACCTAACCATGTCAACATATGGATTTTTGTTATCTTCCTGCCCCGTGTAGCCAGCCTTATCAGGCTATTTTTAATCCTGGGTATGCTCCGGCAGTGGTATTGGTTTCAGCACTTGATGTTCTCTCTGTGCTAATAAATACAGATCAGCTATTCATACGGGGTTTTTTTAGGATCCATTAGCATCGCTTGGCGCAGTGATGGTCCGGCGCTGCTGCCCCGCCTGACCCGAGCTCTGACGGGCATTTCTGGCTGGCTTTGCCCTTGGCCGTGGAGGTGCCCTGGGGAGAGGGAAGGCGCTGGCCCTGCCCAAGGGTTCTGCTGCCGCCCTCCCACCCAGCCGCCCCCAGCTCCCCGGGCTGGAGCCAGCTGGGGAGCGGGAAGGCTGGACTCGGTGAACCCGCAGCCCAGAGTCAGGCTTTGAGGCGATAAATATAATCTGAGGAAGAAGGGGAGGCGTCTTCTCAGACAGAAGACATTTGCCTGCCTTAAGAGAGATTTGCAGTCTCAGGCAATTTTCTCCTCCTGGAAGGAGTTTCAAAGCTTCATCTCAGAAAGTTGCGATTTCACGCCTGTCTGGTGGGGAATCTCAAAGCCGTGCACTGTCCAGACATGGCAAGTGAATTCGCAGGCTTGGGGTGGATGCGAGGCGTGCTCTGATTGCTGGGGAATTCCGTGCTCGTCCAAAATCACGTCTGAAAATGCAGGTCTGTGGGCTGCGGGCGCAAACACCAGTGCAGCCCCCAGGATTCCCCCCCGAATCCCACGTGCCGGGGCAGTGCCACCCCCTCCGCGGGTCCTGCCGAGGGTGACAGCTTGCCCCCACGGGTGCCCGTGCCCGGTGTGGCCGGCAGGCTCGGCGGGCAGCCACGCGCTTCCTGACGCTCGCTTTCTCTCTGTCTCTGCCCACCCCTTCCCCAGCCTGCAAGCGCAAAGAGCAAGAGCCGAACAAAGAGCGGAACAACTCCCAGAAGAAATCCCGCCTGGTTTTCACCGACCTCCAGCGCAGAACGCTTTTTGCCATCTTCAAGGAGAACAAGCGCCCCTCCAAAGAAATGCAGATCACCATCTCCCAGCAGCTGGGCCTGGAGCTCACCACCGTCAGCAACTTCTTCATGAACGCCCGCCGGCGCAGCCTGGAGAAGTGGCAGGACGACCTGAGCTCCGGGGGCTCCTCCTCGGCCCCCAGCACCTGCACCAAAGCGTGACGGGGAGCGGCGCGGCGTGGCGCGGCACGGCGGAGAGAGCGGTTTCGCAGCGGGGCGCTTCACTGGTGACGTAAAGCACAATCCTCCCGGACACAAAAAAACCCCCAGCCCGGCTTTCAGTCCGTCTTAGCAGGCGCGAGTTCCGAATTAACCTCTTTCTATACAATTCTATGCTCAGGACAGGCGAAGCAGGTCTGAAACGTAGGGGAGTCGTTCGCGAGGCATGTTTCTCCTGAGCCCCAAAGAACCCCGGCCGTCGGGGTGCCGCTGCGAGCGCGGGCAGCCTGCCCGTGCCCGGCGGGTGCCCGCAGGGCGCCGGTGCTGGCCACACCGCCCTGCGCCGGAGCTCGCCGCCGTGGCCGGCCATGCAGCAACGGAGCACAAAGTCTGACACGTAGACACTAAAGAACCCAAGAACCTGTTTTTAAAACTCAGGCATCGTTTTGTTAAGTGGTTTAGGGGAAAAAAAAAGATCAAATTTAGGGTTTTGTTTGTTTGTTTGTTTGTTTTTCAGTTTGTTTAATTTAATCAGCGAGTGTAGCTCGATCCTGGATCCGAAAAATTCAGCTCACGTGAGCTCAAAGTATCAAGCACAAAGGCAGTAGCTCTAGCTATAGGTACGGTCCTGGACTCACCGCAGCGATGGTTTCGAGATGCAGTCCAACGTGCCAGGTCGGGAGGGACCAGCTCTGTGAGCGCACGAGCCTCAAGCACAGTTTGCAGTTCGTCCCAAGTCCTGTGTTTGTCCCTAACGCAGACGCACACTCAGGAGGTCAGTCTAACTGCTGCAGTACGCGGAGCAAACACAACCTTTTGGAAGAGCTAGAATTTTTTAGGTCATTAGTATGTCCTTTTTAGTTGCCAGGAAGCTCATTTCTTCTCGACGACGTCCTTGTTACTGAGACGTATTTAGCGTTCGAGGTATTTTTGTTCATTTTTCGGTATTTTATGGTACACTCAAGCAGGAAAAATCCAGAAACAAGCCCTTCAGACGCCACCGACCGTTTTAGATGTGCCGCATATGACTTCAATATGCCACCTAGACCTATTGCATCCCTAAGTTCCTTCGATCCACCAGTTACCCAAGCTGGCGGGAGCACAGCACACCAAAGAGACAGGATTACTGCAAGCCAAAGATGTTTATAACTTGCCATTTTCTCTTCGTCGTCGCCGGTGCGGGGTGGGTGGTTGACGAGGGAGAAGCCTCACAAACTCCGAGCCCTCTCGCCACCTCCGGCTGCTCTGCGAGCAGAGCCCCGGCCGCAGCCGCCGCGCCCGCAGCCCCGCGAGCCGCTCCCGTGCCGCCGAAACGGCCGCGGCCCCTCGACGGGCGCGTCTCCCAGTGAACGGCCCCTCCTGGAGCGCCGGCCGGGCCCGCGGTCGTGGTCTTTAGAGACACTTGAGACTTTTTTTATGTACTACTTAATCGAAACCAAAGAAACGTTTTCTGCACCTACTTCTTCTGCAACGAACTGTTCCATTTAAAAAGAAAAGAAAAAGAAAAAAAGCAAGGAAGCACGTCAGGAAGCAAATGAGTAACACACTGTGTTTTGACAGACATCTCGGACGTTTTAGGAAGCAGACCTCAAAGAAAGGGTTGACGAGAACGAGAACAAAGCAAAGCCAGTACGATTGCTGCTTCATTTGACAACTCAGTCATCTTAAAGTTGAAGATTGTCTTTAATTTGTGCCTATGCAGTTTTTTCAAAAGAACAAGGAACAGAGCAACCAAAACCTCAACAGCTACAATACCAAAGATGAGGATTCTCACTACTTGTGTTTCAGTTCGTTATCTCCTCTTGCACGAGTAAATGCGCGTAGCACCGTTGATCTCTGTACAGGTAACCACTTCTGTTTCTTTGCCAACCAGAAGGGTGGGCTCGTTTATGTTTTTCCTGTTTCTGCCCCACACGGGATCTCTCCACGAGCTGCGTGGACTCCAAGCGCAGGATGTTGGGATACTACGCCGGTACGTCTCCTCTCTCCGGAGCCACGTAGGAAAATCTTGTCGGTTGGGTATGACTTGGTTTGTCGGGTAGAGTTGGTCTCCTGTATGTCCAGAGCTCTGAGCAGCCACCCTTCTGTCCGTGGAACCCGTTGAGTCACCCACACCCTCCTTTCTCTTCCCCAGGGATAAAACTTGCAATATGTCTGTACCGATCTGTGTCATTGTAAGCGCTGGGCACCGCCACAGCCTGGCTCACGGAGCTCAGACCCCCACCTGAACCGACACTGGCGTTTCCGCAGTTCACGTGGCAGTTCAGGAGTTCGTTTTGACGTGTTGGAGGTGTTCCGTTTGGTTGATCAGAGTCATGGTGATCGAAATCATGACACGCAGACCTGGGTCCAAATTCGTCTCTGGAGCTGGAGCTCAGCGGTACCGTTTTGCTCCATCTCTACCTTTAAACAAGGGCTTCTCTTTCTTTAACTACGCTGCAAAGCTGCTGCAGTCATTTCCCAACGCTTACACTTAAAAAAAAGAAAGAAAATGAAAAAGCCGTGTCTGCTCAGGACAGGGGAGGCTTCTGGGAAGTAAATTCAGGAGCCTTACAGCTAAACTGGGAGTACGTACCAGCTCTGGGGCTCAGAACACCCTTCAGCATGGATTTCCAGACAGGTCGCGCATGGTTCGAGGCTGATCCAAAGACGCCTCGTGGTCAGACATGGAGTAAAGCTGCCAGAACTGGTTCAGGTCGGGGCTGATGCGAACTGACGCCTCTGGGTACGTGAGTGGGACGTTCTGAGTCAGCTCGCTGTTGGAGCAGGACCCAGCTGAGGGGGTTTGGTCATGCTGAAATTTCCCCTTCACTCCCACCCAAGAGGATCCACCCACGCCAGCCTCTCCGCGCGCGTTTGGAACGTGGCATTGCCCTCGTAGGAAGTGTCTCGTTCTGGACGTGTCCTCCCGCAATCCGCAGCGGTGCCAGGCGATGCTGGCTGTCGATTGCTTTCCTCACGCTCCATTGCGCAGTGCCCCTCTAACCGCCACAGGAGATGGCACGCCACCAATGAACCCCCACCGTGCCATTCCTTACCTCCCCTTCCCTCACTGCTGTCACAAGGCAGAGAAGAGCGTCCTCTCGGACAAGGAACCGGTGCTGGGCATCCTCTAAAGCCTGCGCTGGGCAGCTGGTGTCCACCGCAGAGCTGGGCACGAGGGACACTTCACCACGGGGATGTCCACGGACTGATGGTGTCGTGTCCCACGGACCACTGCCCTTAGAGGCAGAGGGGACCCTGCCCTGGGCTTCTTCTGAAGTCTGTGATCCAAAACCTGGGCTTTTTGTATCTGTTCAGGGTTCCTTCTAACAGCCATAATGAGTAAATCTGGAACGGTTACTGAATTATAAAAAAAAAAAATGTGGCTTCAATGAAATCACTAATTTCTCCAAATTGTGGAAGTTCCTGTTATGCAATGTTATGGGTTAACTTTTTGCCTCAATCTTTCAAATGCCCATCCACAGCCTGGCACCAGGAACAGCATAGCGACACGGAGCGGTGCCAAGGCTGACCTTGCTGCCCGCACGGCTCCGTTTGTCCAGCAGAGCACGGGAGGCTTCTCTGCGCTGGGGACCGCCAACAGATCAATGCCCGTGTTTCCTCCGCTGCTGCGTTTGTCACCCCTGTATCCTTCCTGGCCCTGTGTCACGTCTTGCATCTCACTGTCGACTCCGGCGGGCTGTAGGTCGGAGCTGCCGGCAGCAGATGTTGTGGGTAGAGGCGTTTGTACGTACGCGTAGGAGCAGAGCGTGTGCTGCGTTCTGCCCCTGCCAAGAATCCTCCCGTAGATACGTTCCGTTTGCGTACCCTGTGTTTATGAACCTGCAGAGCTGCGTAATGTAACTTGTTCCTTTTATTTATCCTGATACGAAAGACTAGTATGTACGGAGAGTATCCCAGCGCCTTCGGTACCGTGCGCTTGGAGTCGCTGCCGCGGGCACACCCGAGATGAGTTCAACTTTCAAGAAACCTTGGATATTGCTTGACCATCCCCGCAGGAACCAAGAATGTGCTCGAGGACTTCGGTTGAATAGCTTTATTCCGGATCTCTCTTACCTAAAGCTGAATCCAAAGACCTGAGAAGGACTAAACCAGCAAACGGCGCTCCAGCCTGCAGAAGGGAACGGGGGTCTCCTCTGCCAAAGCCGGACAGGGGAACGCCGCGGTCCTGCGGCGAGCGTGCCAGCTCCGGACAGAACCCAACGCTTTTCCTGCTTGTCGCAAGGCCTAAGTATTTTTAAGACGTGGGGAAACTTTATACTCAGCCTCCTTTATATTTATTAAGGGGAATTTTTATTGTTTAGACTTTCTAAGAAGGCAAAGCTTAAAATGGTTTTATTTTTTTCCAGACACTTGTGGGTTTTAACCCAGTATATTATCTATCATAATATAATTTATTTAATTTAGTCTTAGACTAGGTCCTGAAATCTCTGTTCAGTCTAAATCCCATTGAGTTCCCCTCTAGCTGTAAAATCTCGTGGGAGTTTTGCCTGAATACAGACTGCGGGATTGGGCTCCGATGTTAGTTACTTGTAACTATTTAATTCAGTCATTTCTGAATTAATTTGGGACTAATTTGACCGTTGTAGCGCATCAGAGATGCGAAGCCTGTGTTTGTTAGAAAATACACTGAAAAGTTAGTGTTGCTTCATAGAGCAGCCAGGTTCTGTTACAGACAGGAGAAAACGACGAGTTACGGGAAACAGGAGTCTACTTTTAATTCCTTCTTTTAATTAATTTTAATTGTTTAAATATCAAAGTTTAAATTATTTAAGTTAATCTCTTCCCATCCGATTAGAAAGTGCGACGTGCTTTTATTACGGCACGTGAAGCCTCCATAATATAACTTATTTATTTAACTTATTCATCATCGCCTGGGGATGCCCTCGGAGAGCTTTTATTTTTTGTTTAGAATGACCTTTAAAGCACTACGGCTGATTTTCTGTGAGAACAGCAGAGCGAATTTTGAGGACGAGCAATGAATCTTCAACCTAAAACTGTGCGTTCAGAAACAATAGGGAAAAAAAGACCCTGGGATACTTTGCCTGAACTTTGTGGCTTCTTACAAGCTAAGCTGGGGGGAAAATAACACATGCCAAGCAAAAAGAGAGAAACCCTTAAACTAGCTGCTTCCAAGAATGAACTTCTGTGTGTGTGTAAAAAAAAAAAAAAAAAGAAAAAAGAAAAAAAAAAGAGGAAAAAAGAAAAAAAAAGAAAAATCCTTTCTATTTCTAGTGAGAACCAAAGAGGCTACCTCACTGACTGTTTCCATTTGTAATTTTAATCGTGTTGATGATACCAAAGATACCAAAGATTTCTTTCTCTGTGCGGTCTGCATTTTGCTTGTGCTCTGCTGTCGTTCCCACTGTTCTCTCCTCCCCGCAGTAACGTACCGCTGCAGCCCAGACACCCAAAGAGCTCCTTCCCGCGGAGCTGCCAGCTCTGGCCACGCCGGTTTCTGTGGTCCCCTCCCGCCTTCCTGCCAGCCAAAACCGTCCGGAGGCGCGAAGCCGTCCCTCGTCCCGCTGGACGGAGCGGTTGTGTTGACCCGGAGCTGAATCCAGGCGTTGTCATCAGCCCGTTCCCTGGGGCCGGGGGTCTGCAGGAGCCTGCCCCGGTCTTTGGTGGGGGGCATCTGCTCCAGCAAACCCAGAGCCCGCAGCTGACGGCCGGGCCGAGGGGACGGGGACGCCTCTCGGGTGCTGTCCTTCCAGCCACCACGAGCCCTTTGCTGGGACGCAGCCCAGGGTCCCACGGGAACCCAGTGGCTCCCATGGGAACCCAGTGGGTCCCGCAAGCGCCGAGGCTGCTCTCTCCCACCACCCCACACCTTCCCCTGGCCCCTCTCACGCACCTGCTCAGCTTTTCCCGGGGACCCCGCCGAGTCCTGCCCGCAGCAGCGCCCGCTCCGCAGTGACTCCGCGCCGGGGGGAGCAGGGGCTGGGGGCGGACGTGAAGGACCAGGGAAGCGTTCCGATCGCAGGAACGCGCTTCGGGCTGCCACCCTGCCGGGAGGCACCGCGCAGGGTGGGACGGGGGCGGTGAGCCGGCACCGCTGGCTGCCGCAGGCACTCAGCCTTTCCCCGGGAAATCTGCCCCAGCGATGCCTTTGGATTCGCAGGGACACATCACCGGCAGCTCAACACAAAAGCTCCGCTTTAGTTCAGCGTTGCCTTTCGGATCGTGTTTCCTTCTGGGTTGAAGTCCGTCTTGGACAAGATGGGGACTTGACAAGTGTGCTTCTCTCTCTCTCTTTCTATTCCTTCCGCAAAAAGCTATAATAATTCTCAGGATGCCTTCTGGCCGTGGAGGAGCCGGCTGTCCTTGTGCTAGGCGAGACCTTCCCGCCGTGCCCCGGCCACCCCTG
This sequence comes from Bucorvus abyssinicus, assembly GCA_009769605.1. Taxonomy (NCBI): domain Eukaryota; kingdom Metazoa; phylum Chordata; class Aves; order Bucerotiformes; family Bucorvidae; genus Bucorvus; species Bucorvus abyssinicus. The sequence goes on from CM020063.1 coordinate 1,573,017, forward strand.
CCCGGCGCGGGCGGGCGGCAGCTGGACACAGAACCCCCCCAGAGCTGGCAGGGCCCTCTGCAGCAGTCGCGGTTCTCACCAGACTCGTGCTTCACTTGCAAAGTGTGGCGTTCCCATGGGACGAGTGCCTTGCTTGAACCAAAGCAACGATTTTGCCAGTCTAGACCTCTCTGTGCTTTTTTTTTTTTTATTCTTCCTCTGAATACCTCAGCTTCAACTGGGCCGCCGAATCGTACCTGGTGGGCTTTTTGTACTGTGGTGCTTTGCGATGCAGCCCTGCAAAGAACAAAACTCCTAATAATACCAAAGGCTCCTCTCCTGCCTCCTCTCCTCCTCCTCCCTCTCCTCCTCCTCCTCCTCTTTCTCCATGGTTCCAAAGCTTTAATATAAACTGGGCATGTTGGCAACGCAGACCGTGCAATCCCTTACCGAATTTTCTCAGATATACCTCATAGAGAATAGTTGTTTAGAGTAATGTTATTATAGCGTACGTAATAAATTATTCACTGTTTCTTTTTGGTAACTGTGATTTCAAAAAGAAAAAAGCTTTATACGTTTTAGGTTGTGCTTTTGTAATAGACGGAAAAGGTGCGCTTAAAAATGTACGTCGGTCTTTCTTCCCGTTGGGGTTTTTTTTGTTTGTTTGTTTGTTTGTTTGTTTGTTACAGATTGGGGAAGAGTTGCAGAATGAGCCCAAAGTTTACAGTTTCATATTTTGCTGAAGAAACAATCGGTGTTAATTTGCTCTGTTGAAAAAAAAAAAAAAAAGGAAAAAAAAAAAGATTATTTTCTACATTTGTGCTACTTGGTCTGAACAGCTGATTGTTCTGTGTGACGGTGTAGTATTATGATTAGCAACTGCCAATCAGCGCTACCATTTTTATGCATGAGGCAAAACCTTAGCAGTGTGATGCATCGTGGTTCTTAATGGCAACTTCTTGTTTTGCATTGGACCGTAGCTCTTTCGGTTGGATGGGTATTTATTTGTGCATGGTGCCTGGGCTCCGTTAGCGGCTGCGGCGCAGCGGTGGGTCCCTTCCAGCGGCGAAATCGCGCGCGGTTTGGCCTCCCACGACGAAGGACCGAGGAGGACTGATGCTTTGGTCAGGTCCGATCGGTCCGTGTTTTAAACGCAGACTCCAGTTGAATTCCACTGAAATTAAACTGTTCTTTGAGGAAAAGTTTGGCCACCGGCCGCTTTTTCCCAGCCGATTCGATTGGTCAGCCGGTCACAAGAAAAGCCACATCTTGCTCATAACGGAGCCAACCGTGCGTTTTTTTTCCCAGGGACGGGAGTTCCTTTGGCTTTATGGCAGCCCCTCGGCACGGGGAGCGGCACGGTGGGGTGCAGGGAGCGCGGGTGCAACCCCCGCCTCGCCTCTGCCTGCCGCCCAGACCCGCCGTCCCGCCTGCCGTGGCGAGGCGGGCGCTGGGCAGGCCGCCGGCAGGCGGCGGGTCGGTGGTGCTCTCGCCGCGTGCCAGAGGACGTAAAGCCAAATCGACTCCTCCACACGTACTCCGCGCAGGAGAATGCCACTGGGGCAGCGGAGCGCGCGAGTCGCAGCCTTCTAACGAGGCACTGACGTACCGTCGGTAGCGTGTTGCTATTGTCTAAGGATATCTTAGAGATGTGCTTTCATGAGTGCAGAGGAACATCCTTTCATTTGGCCTTATTGTGGTAACGAAAGCTTTGTAATATAGTCCGCTTATTTTTTTTTTCTTCTTTATCTGCCAAAGACAGTAACGGATACGAGAGTTTTCGATAGTTCTTTTGTAAGACAGTTAATGATTGTACTAGTGGTTAATCTTCCAGAAAGCTTTCCCTGTTCTTCCGCAATAAGCAGGCTCGACGTTGGCTTCGGCAGAGCCCAACGCTACTCCGACGAGACGCAGTTGTTGTAATAGCTACACGCTGAGTTCACCTGCATTTCTCAGTCCAAAGGCAACGAGGGGTGTGTGAGACAATGGCAACGGTCGCGGCTGCGGCCACGGTAGATGGTCCGGCTTGCTAAGATTTGCCAAGGTACTTGTATTATGAAATTTAAGGTATATTTTATTATGTCATTTTACGTCATTTTTTAACTTTGTGGAAGGTGATATGTTGAACTGAGTGTAAGCTGAGTTTTTCAGACGAATAAAGTAGCTAAAGAGTGAATGTTATTTTATCATTAAAGGGTTTTTACTCAATGATTTGTGCCAATAGATGTCCTTTATCTTAATGACAAGTATTACATTGCTTTCAAATTTTTATTTATAGCTATTGATGTAAAACCCACACACACATATGATTTGCCAAAGTTCAATAAAGGAGGAAAACAACGCTTTTGCTTCCTTGTGCGCTGAAATGTTCCTGTTTATTTTCCAGGTGCCTTCCCAGCGCCTGGGGGCTCCCACCGCCCATCCCGTGCCCAGCGCGGGCTCGGGCCGTGCCCGCTGCCGGGTACCGCAGCTGGTCAGAGGGGTGTAGGACCACATCCCCAAACGCTACGTGGCCAAAGGGTCCGTCACCCTCCCCTGCGCGCGCAGCTCGGGGAGCCGGTGCTGCCAGGCATGGGTGACATCGGGACAAACCAGAGCAGGAGAGGAGTGACCTCTCTATCCCGTGGGGGATTGCTCAAGCGGAGCGTTCTGCAAACCTCCCCTCCGGGGTCTCCCAGCACAGCCCTGCCAGCGCGTTAACCTTTCCTGCCGCTGCTTAGCATGCGTGGCGCAGCGCGCCCATCGACTGCGCTGCCGCGGCTCCGGGCAGGGCAGCCCCCGAGGTCTTCTGGAAAGAGAAATCCCACCGTTCCGCAGAGCGCCGCGTTCGCGTCTGGGAACACCACTGAGCAGAGGGCGGTAACACGGCTTCGCTCCGGAGGCTGAGCGCGAGGGAAGAAGAAGGGTTGAGCGCTGTTGCCTGCTGAGCATCCCTCTTCTCCCTCGAGAGGGTCCTGGCCCCCGGGGCAGGGGTGACAGCTTCGGAGGGGAAGCGACGGGAACACAGCCTGTCTTTCCTCTGCTGTGCCTCTACTGGGGTGGGGGACCCGCACGCTCCCACCGTCCTCCCCAGGCCGTGGAAGGACCATCGGGTTTGGACGGGTGGGACAAGCAGGTGGAACTGCATTGATAAGTAGGACTTGGTTACTCATCCGCAAATTCTGTTTCAGCCCAACCGGGACACACCAGGTTCTGGTCAGAGGTGACTCCTCTGAGGAGCCACCCGTCCTCCAGCAACAGGCACTGCCGTCGCTCCCGGAGGGGCTCGGGCCGCTGCCCAGGGCGAACCAGCTGAGGGACAGACCAGCAAAGACGGAGCTCATCAACCTCAGCATCCTTTTCCCTTCCCAACAGCCTCTGGTTTTCCCAAGAAAATCCCCAAAGTCGGTTCCGTTGGAGGTGATTCCCTGTCTACATTACAGCAGGGAAGGTGGTTGGTAAGGAAGAAATCACTTTGTATTTATGTAAATCAGGGAATTACGCAATTCAGTGGAATTACCATAAAATTAAGTAAACGAGCACGCTGTCGTTCCCTCAAGCAGCACTATCAGAGGTGGCAGGAGGTTCCTCGAGCTGAAATCTCCTGGCAAGGAGGATGTAGCAGGTTTGCATTCATCCGTTCACCCCTTTCACTCCAGCTGTGGGCAAGTCTCTTTTCTTTTTTCTCCTTGAGCAATCTCATCATAATTAGAGCAAATACAAAACCAAATGAACAAGGAAAAGCACCTCCCTGTGGTTAGCTCTTAAAAAAATAATCCTATAAAAGCAGCCCTTTCCTTCCTTAGCCTTTTGGCAGTGGTGGAAGACGCCGTTCCTCTCGCTGCCCACCCAAAGCCCATGGTAGGGTTGGCCACCTCGGTGCACCGGGGTGCAGCCCTGCGGAGGGCACGGGCAGGCGGGTGGCCGTGGGGGCACTCTGACCTCGCCGGAACCCTCCACGCCAGCCCTGTCCCTGGGGGGGCTCGGGGGAGCAGCACCATCCCCAGTAAAAAGGCTGTGTGGGTTTTATTATCTCGAATCTAACCTTAGCACTGATTTTAACCCTGGGGTTAATGAAATCTCAGAAGAATTTGTTTTCATGCTCATTCTCTTCATGTCCTCTCTCGACACTGAGCCGGGTTCTGCCATTAATTAAATTTACGCTGCTTCGTTTAACTTCGCTGAGTTGCTACCGGTGCAAACAAAAGCCTCTCCAGCGTTCGGTGTCAGTCAGAGCGCCGCTGCTTCTCCCTCCGGCCGGGGTGCGGTGGGGGCTCCTGGGGACAGGGAGGAACCGAACCCCCCGCTCCCGTTCAGACGTGGCTTTGACCACGGTGCTCAGGCTCTGCGGTGGGAGCGAGGAGGAACAAGCTGGGTCTGGTGCGTTCTGAGCCCCCTCCCCGCGTGGGCTCTAGCCCAGCCCTGGAGCAAAGCCCCCGGCAGCGCGGTCTCCCCCAGGAGAAGGCGGCGGTGAGGACCACGGGGCAGGCGCTGCCGGGATGGCCGCGGGTGCCGGGGAAGGGCTGGAGGGGAGCTGACCACGGGAAGGGCAAAACCACTTCAACAGCAAAAACCTACAGGCGATGACAGCGAGACTAATGCAGCCCGCGGCGGGTCATTTCCATTCCACTCGGGATCATTCCCCCGGGAACGCCTTTTGCAGGCACTTAGCAGCGGGCACAGCTGGAAGAAGGAAATGGGACCATTTCATTAAGCTGACAAACAGCTGAAGGATGACCTGAGCGTGGGGCAGGGTCTCAGCCGGGCTGCACCGCTGCATCGGCACGGCGTGCTGCCCGGCTTCTCCCGCCATGCTTTAACCACAGCAAGCCCCCGGTGAAGGGTCGCCTTGGGCTCTGCCGGTGCCCAGCTGCGCTGGCACCAAAGCCGCTGGCCGCGGTGGGCACCGGGCTGTGCTGCAGATGCTGGGCACTGCCTCCTCCTCCTCCTCCTCCTCCAGCAGTGCATCTGTCAGACTGAACTTGACAGCAACAACTCGCCGTGCCAGACCCCACAGAGGCAGAGGAGAAAAGGCGAAGCGAAGCTCTGCCTGCCGCAGATGTACCCGTGGAAAAACGCCTTGCTTCTGCACGTGTAAAAGCTCCGTGAGCGGCTCCAGGGTCCATCTCAGACAGGCGTAGTGGCACGAAGCCATCACGTACTAAAACAGCAGATTAAAACAAACACGAGCGCTGTGGATCGCATTACACGCCGCTTGCCTCACGCCTGACAACAAGAAATCAAAGGCAGTAAAAGACAATCGTAGCCCATAATGGCCCCATAACCCTGCGATAAAAGCGCTTGTGGGATTTGGCTGCGGGGAGCGGGACGCGGAGCTCCCCCGGCACGGCGGCGGCACCGGAGCGGCTTAAGTGCTCCTTTCAGACTTCCTCGACCGCGCAGCACGCGCGCCTGAGAAACGCACTGAGGCCTCGATTGCGGGGCGCGTTCACACCTTATGGATCATCCTACAGGAAGAGGACGGCCGAGGGCGCCGGATCCTGCCCGACAGCTCCGTCTCCATCAAACCGGGAGGAAAACCGGCCCCCAGCAGCAGACCCAGCCTGGCCGCGCTCAAGGAGAAACTCCTGCCTCCGGGTCCTTCCTGCCGCTTCTCTCTCTCCGTCGCTGCGACATCTGTGCTGGGTGTTGGGCAGAAGCGGCGGCTCCCCCACCGCGCTGCTGGGCACTGCTTGATGGAGCAAAGCTCTTCTGCACAGCCTTGGCCGAGGGGCTGCCATCCCCCTTTTAAGCTGCTTTGGGCTACTGAGTGCCCAGCGAGCAGCGGATTATTCCAGGTCTCTTCTGCTCACCAAGGACCAACCGTCCTCTCCGTTACCGCAACTTAACCATGAACCACAAGTCCTGCAGGGCCGACTCGGTTGTTCCTTTGGGCTCGGAGTGGTTTGCCACGGCTGCTAAAGCCGTTCTGGTGCTCACCAGTCCTGTACCAGCTCCTCCAGCCTCCCCAGGGAGCCTCTCACTGGGCACTGCACACAGCGGTCGTCTCCATCCCTCAGCCCGGACCTGCTCTGCCCGCTCACCCCCACAGCACGTGGTACTTCCCGGAGCCGAACGGGGCTCCCTGCGGCGCTGCCCTCGCGCCAGCTGGCGCCGTGGGGTTGTTAAGCACTGAAGATCTTTCCAGAGGGCACAGTCCGCACTGCCGTCCTGCCGCCTGCTCCCGCTTCCCGCCGTCGGTCCCCGTTGGGTCTCCAGGCGGGCACGGAGCTCGCACCTCGCCGTCCGCAGAGCATCTCCCCGGCGAGATGGGGTGGATGAGTGCTGACTTCACCCATCAGAGGAGATCACCACCCCGCGCATCCGCACATCCGCTGACAGAGCTTGATGTTCTGCAGGCAGGCTGTCCACCTTCCACCAGCGACCGGGCAGGGAGGCGTCAGCGCTGGGAGCGCTGGGAAGGGACTGGCCAGGAGCAGGGCGGTGAAAGCCGCGTTTTTCTTGCACGGGAGCATCCGTGTCAGAGGGAGTGTACGAACACTAAACAGAGACTGCTTGAACCCACCGAGCTTGGGGTTTGTTTGCTGCAATCCCAGCTCCACCCTGACCGTAAAGCCAAGGGAAGGAAAGAGCTCAACGCCTGCAGGACCCTTTGCCATCGGCTGGAACCACATTCTCGGCCGCCCAGCGCCTGGCCGCAGCCCAGGGCAGGAGAAGACCCCGCTGGCTCCAGGCTCCTGGTTAAATTCCTGGCAGCTGCAATTAGCAAACGCACTTGCAGGGGACATGGGGACGTTAATTACTGCACATCTACAGCCCATCTGTCCCCTCTACGTGTTCTGAGCCCGCCTTACATGGAGTCAGAGCACAGAAACACACTTTCTGCCGTGTTTCCCGGGGTTTGGGCTCTTTACGCCCATCGTAGCAGCCGCAGCTCAGACAAGAGGACGAGGCACCGCCGTGCTGCAGGGAATCGGTGCGCTGATCGGCGGGACAGCGTGAGACACCCTTCGCCTAAACCGCCCGCATCGGCTCATCAGTAAGCGCCAGGAGAAGGTTATTTCATTTGCATCTGTTGGCCTGGCTGAACAGATCCTTTATGTGACCACACGCGGGGCTGCGTGCGGTGCCCCCCGCCCGGCCCAGAGCGCTGTTTGGGCAGAGGCTGTTATTTGTCACGGCTCTTTGCCGGCGCTGCAGCGCGGGTGCAGCCGTTGTGCTTCCAGGTCCGCCAGAGGTTCTCTGCTCTCCGCCGCTGTGTCAGGTTTTCCTCGCCACTGGGGAGGGGAAATGCGTCTCCCCACGCATTTCTGAGGGACCCTGGAAACCCTGCCATAAACCGGCAGGAGGTAACGCTGCGCTTCAGTGCTCTGTGGATAACGGATTTCGACATCGAGGGAATGAGACAGAGGTTTGACTTCGAGTTCCACATCCTCCCCGGTAGGTCTGAGCCCTCGCAGCATCCTTGGGGCCGGTGAGAAGCAGCCGTCACCACAGGCACCAGCCCCCCCGCCCATTACAACCTGCAGCAGGGCGGCCCCGGCCCCATCCTGGTGGTATTTGGCCCTTTTCCCTGCCCCGGGAGCGATGAGACGGCAGGCACGGTCCCCTCCTCCGAGGACAACGGCGGCAGCACCTTCGGCACTTTCTCCCCGCGTTATGGCCTCGTGATCTCTTGGCCTTTGGGGTTCAGATGTCAGCGGGCAGCCGCTCCCAACGCAACCTCTGAGCCCAGGGGGATAAAAGGGCACATGTCTCGGGGACGATCCATCTCCAGACGATCCATCTCTGTGTGGTCACGTAAAGGATCTGTTCAGCCAGGCCAACAGATGCAAATGAAATAACCTTCTCCTGGCACTTATTGATGAGCATAAATTTAGCAGGAAAACAAAAGGCAGATTTTAGACCTGGTCCAGATTTACAAATCCCTGTCTCCATGTGCAAGAGCAGAACTTGCCCACAAGGGCTTGAAAGTTATGAATTATGAGTAAATCGCTCGCCCAGCGCACCGCGGGTGGTACTGCTGAAAGCCGAGTGCTCGGACGGCCCCGATCGCAGCCTGACCCTGCTGGGATGTAGAGATCAGTTGGAGCCTTCGAGCAGCCCGAGCTGAGCAGAAGGGCGTGAGGACCCAGCTGTCAAACAGGGTTTCGTGGCCTGCCCCCCACCCCGGGAAAGCAGCAGAGCGGGTGGACCGTTACCTCTGCCAGTCACTGGCAAACGCTGGGGCTGTTCCCTCTGAAGAGGCGCGTGCGGCAGGTTTGCTGCTCCGTTCCTCAGGGAGCTCTGCTGACCTGCTGTCAACAGCACTCCAGCACCCACCCCCTGCAACCCAAACCGCCCCCGTCCAACGCAGTGGCCCTGGTGCCAAGGCAATCCCCTAACCTCCAGGGTTGTTTTAGGGAAAACGCGTCGTGCAGCCACGGGGAGCCTGAGCTGCTCCCACCATCACCCACCGCTCCGCCACGTCCCACAGACGCCCTCGCTGCGGGTCCCAGCCTGGAGCCCACCCGCAGCTGCCGAGGGGCGAGCAGCTTCCCCCCGAGGTCACAATTCCCCGCACAAACCTCAGCAGAAACCAGCAAGGGGCTGATTGACCACAGGGTGAGGAGTCGCCAAGTCCCGCTTCTCGCCGTGGCAGCAAGCGCAGGGACCGTCGCTCCTGCTGAACACGGAGCAGCTTCTCTCCTCGCTGCCGCACCTGGGAAACGAGAAGGTAAAAGCCAGCAGGTCGGTGATTGCCACAGACCAGCCGGTGCTCGGCCATGTCTCACCCGCTGCAGCTTCCTCTAGGAAGTGAGCCAGCGCTTCCACAGGGCTAAAGAGTCTTACGGATTCGAATGAACGTGACTGCTGCGTTCTTCGGGGCTCACTCGGCTCCATCTCCACTCACACGCCAAGTGGCAAAGCCGCTGCCTGGAACACCAGAGAAGGGGAGCAAAACCAGCACTCCCCTTCCTCCTCCCCATCTCCCGCCCGCTCAGCGCTCTCCCCCAGCACAAGCCGGTAATGAGACCTCACTAATGGACCAGCTTAAGTATACAGCAACTCCCATCACCGTTCCAGAAAATAATCAATCAAGCACTTAATTTTTAACATAAGAAATAAGCTGCCTGGAGACCCTTCACAGAAAACTGAATAAATTAACAATCACAGGTGGGACTCAAACCTTTTATTCACCATCCTCTTCAGCCTGTTTTCACGGAAAGCACCATGCACATATTTTATATCCCCTTCCACATCCCGAAGCGTCTCCTGGCATTGCCTTGGACGAAGACGCGGGGTGAGGTGCACTCGCCCCAGGCTGGACACGCTCATCTCCACGGGAACAGGCTGCGTCTCCAAAAGAAAGGCTTGGGCTGAATTTGACCCGTTACACCGAAAACCACGAACAAAGGCGCTGGTCTCTGAGCCAGGGGCAGGCAGGGACCTGTGCGAAAGCCTCGCTGTGGGATCGTCACCTCCACCAAGGGACAGGTTTAACCGATGCTGGAGTCTGTTAGCCCAGGTGGAAGCGATGGAGGTGAGGGCACTGTGAAACCATCATCCCAGCACGCCCTGCCTGCTGCAAGGGTGCGTGTGCAGCGTGAGCAGAACCAGCAGCTTCGACTGCCGGGGACATCTGCTTGCAGAAACACGCATGAACAGCCAGGTAACGGCTGCAGCTCACAGAACTTCACGGTGAACTCCGCCCCGACAGGACCCCGAAGGACTGCGAGCCCAGAGGGCTGGCGTGCCATTATTTCCCCCCAAAACCCAGGGACCGACCCACTGCAGTGGCTACCTCAGCCCGTCATTTGGGACCAGATCAGCACTGAGGCCCCGCTCCAGGCAACGTTCGAGGGGGATTCGGCTGAGATCCGCGCGCAGCGGCAGCGTTCGGGGCACATCAGGGGTGCCTCCTCCAGAGGCACCCAGGGGCTGAGCCTCTCGAGAGGGCTCCCAGTGAATCAGCTCCATTGGGAGGAATCCCAGCTCTGCATGTCAGCTCTGATCCGAATCACAACACTGCCCACGTGCTTTTCCCTTCTGGTGCGGAGCAAAGGAAAGGAACACCAACATAAAGGGCTCTTAAAGACACACAGCTCAGTTACTTCTTCAAAAAAATTTAATTGAAATTCCACCTTTATGGCAAATGATACACAGGAAGATTACACAAGTCTTCTGTGTCACATTAAATGGAAGTCCTTGTTCAATCGGAAATACATACGCTGCACTGAGAGCAAGTGTTTGCACATGTGTGGCGTGAAAAAAATGAAAGGAACTCCTCTCTCTTGCATCTTACACTTCATATTGATTTCCTGCTCTCTGGGTGTGGTAGAAAGGAAAATGAAGGGAGCTTTTAGATATTCCCAGGAAAACCCCAGCCCCGCTGATCCTCTTCTGCCGGGGGAGCAGGAGGGAAGCTCACAGACACTGCCCCCACGCCTCTCACAGCGCTCTCCTGGAAGCTATCGCACTTCCTGACATGCAGCCAGTGGTAAGGAAGGTTATATAAACCCCCAAAAACTTCAGCTAAACCACAGAAGAGAAAAGCAAAACGGCAGAGAGTTAAATCAGGAGAACAGCCTAATCAGAGCAAATTCTTTAAAACACCTCCACTTCCCCCTTCTTCCCTCAGGACACCGAGGGCTCCGTTTGGGACCTCCGCTGTTTCAGCCAGCGTCCCCAGGCCAGTGTTCCGCAGTGCTGGGAGCGCTGGTGGGAAGGTCTCCCTCCTGCCAGGCGCAGCCTCAGCGGTCTGTCAGCCTGCGCCGCCATCGGCATCGCCAGCATCACCAGGAGCGAGACCGGGCACAGGGAAAGACCCCGCAGCGTCCCACGGCTGCACCACAGGTTTAGGATCTGCCAGAGGGGCGAACTGAACGAATGCAGAACCGTAGGAGTAAAGCTGCCAGCTCCTGCACACCGCTGGCTGTGCTGAAGAAGAAGGCATGTGAACGGACGGGATTCATCTCTCCACACATCAGACACGTGTGACATCGCTACCTCCCTCCGAGCTAGCGCACCGCGCTCCCCAGGGGCAGAGGTGGCAACGGAGCGAGACGCAGCCAAGCCACTGGGGTCACCTGCTCTGGGAGGTGAGTGACTCCTCAGAAACGCCTAGAAAACGGCCCTTTGGCCATAAACAGTACCGAGGAGACCAGAAGCCAACGTGCAGAAGGGAAGCATCTCAAGTACGGTCCAACGAACTCCACTGTTCGTTAGCAGAGTCAGAAACGCTCCCGAGCAGAAAACCCAGGATCAGAGGATTTCCAGGGCAGCAGAATTCCCACTGTTCCCAGTCTCACTGTTATCTCTGTTATCACTGTTGGCTGCTGGCCAGCGTGTTCAGGTGGTTCTTCCACAGGCTTTTGCAGCTGCCCTGAGACAAACTAATGTCTGTTGAATCGCAGGACAGAGCGGCATTACGCGATCTCTTCAGCAAAGCGAAGAGCCACCAACTCTGTGAGACCAGATCCATCTGCTAAAAGCTGGAAAATTAAGTGATTTCTACATCACGGTCTAATAGCAGCAACAGGCTTAGTAATTATCTCACTTGTGGTTACGTACTAAAAAGTGCATGTTAAACACCTTTTCTGGCTCATCATTAGCGCTGGCTAATGCTGTTGGTGCTCTCTCTGGTACAGAAATGAAAAGCCAGCCTGTATCGCAATGTCCACGTGAAGTTCACCTTCACCTTCCAGCTTCAGCCACACTTCTAAATGTGCTGGTCACGACCTGGACCTGAAGGTCAGCACACCCTTCAGCTGGAAGGAAAGGCACAAGCAGGAAGATTTTACCAAAGGGGTTGTTTTCCACTGACCCAGGAGTGTCAAGCAGAGCAAGGGGAACGGAGGAAGTTCTCTGTCCAACCAGAGACATAAGGCCAGTGTTCCCTTCCCAGGCATGTTAGATTCTTTTGACATTGATTCAAAGCTTTTCCATGGAATTTTCACCCTTCCACACACAGGACAACCCTACCTGCTCCCCTGAGCAAGGGCAGGAATCGGCTCTGCCCTCCGTCTCCCTGCCAAGGCAGCGAGCAGAGGCCAAGAACAGAGCAAGAAAAGGAGAAGAGAAGCCCTGGCTTCCAGCTCCCAGCCACTGAAACAGGCACTGGTGCGAAGGGTCAAGGAAGACTCGTTCTGCTACAGCAACGAGGAACAGCAGTGATGGCGGAGGTTCTGGCACTGAGGGAATTCAAGTCTGTCTCACCACGACGACGCTCAGAAGCTGCAGTATGGCAGTGGACACACGTCCATCAACTCTGAAGACGTATCAGGCTCCGGGCCCTAGGGAGCCGTACAGTAGGATTTGCATCGCTCCATGGCAGTACTTGGCTCACTGGCTGCTCGACACAGCACCCGCTCATCTCTTTAGTGCCACGTTTAATTGTTTAAAGATAAAATAGAACAAGATAAACCCGTTACATCCACAGAGGGCTATCTGCTTTTTAAACAACCCTATCCCTGAAAGCTCGGAGGTTCAGACTGTTCGTGCCTCGTAATTACAGAAGCAAATAAAACTGTCTGAGAGGATGGCACCTGCTTCTCAAACAGCACGACGAGCCGGGTCATTCGCTCACTGAAAACAACCTGTGCTGCCAAGTCCTGGCTCATTTCAGTGCTAATTACGTCAAGTAAACATTGATAGCCACGGAGCTGACAGCTTGACTGACACACGTAAGGCTCAGTCCCACGGGACACGGTCACAGCTCTGCTCCTCTGTCCCACCCGTGGCAAGGACCACTGACTGAGGGGCTGTGGTACTCCTACCCTGAACCACCGCACGTGCCAAGCTAGGGTGTGCTGCCTGGGGACCAGCCGTCCAGAAAAGCCCCCTCCTTCCCCTGGACTAACCTGGACACGCTCCTGGTGCTGACAGCGAGGGAGTAACTGCCCTGAAAAGGTTTTTCGCTACACAACTAACCCTACGTGGGAGCGGATTCAGCAGTCCCGACGCCCCCGAACGCCTGCCAAGAGAAGCCAGAAGTTCAGCTGGGTTACGAGCGCGTACTGCCAGCCCACGAGCAGAGCCAGAACTTAACAGACCAGATCCGGCCTGACAAAGGAACGCACAAGCACCCTGCTGCCAGCCTGCCGGGCTGCCCACGCTCAGGCAGCTGCTGCACAGATTATCACCCCAGCTTTAAACAACAGCACCAGTGGAGCTACACCAGTGGTACCCATGGAACGCCATAGGCATCCCACACAACCCACGGCACCGTGGCACAGTAGAAAGCACACAGCAGATCTATGAACCTTCTGGAGAGCAAGCCTGGCCTCCTACAGGTACTTCACCAAACACAGAAAGCCCTTTTTAATAATAATTTTAAAAAGCCATTTTGCTTAGAAGACAAACCAACACGTCTCCGCACACGCTGCTGATCTGAAACCTGCGATTTGTTCCCATCGGGTCTGTTCTTCAGCACCCTCTGAGCAGGCTTATTCCTTCCATTTCACACTCTTCGACTGCAGAGGCTTTCCTGCAGGTGGGGAGAGTGTTTTTTCTAGAAAATGTAAACAAAGCTTGTGCGTTCTACTATCCCAGCTAAGCTTTCACCAGAAGTTTCTGGTAGGAGAAAAAAAGAACAAACCAAAACGAAGCCTTATCTTTACGTTCTAAAAAAAATATATAGGTTATTTAAAAAGCATTAGAAGTCACTCAACCTTCAAACTCGTCTGAAAAATCACTCTCAGAAGAGACGAGCAGTGACTATGCTGGTTATACTGTACCTTAAGCATAAACAAAACAAATAACTGACAGAGAAAGCAGAAATGAACGCGTTCCTGACCCAACTGCGTACAAACCAACCCCTGCATAGGAAATAGAAGCCAACGGGTACAAAGTTTTTTAAGTTTTTCAGTGCATACTCATGAGCTCATGCTAAGTCCAATCGGAATCGGGTGAAACAAGATCTGTTCACATCTCGCAGGATAAATGCCCTTATTCCCCTACCCTGCACAAACTCCAATAAAAAAAACCTAAGAATAAACAAAACAAAAAAGTCAAGTTCTCCTCCCTGTTCCACAAGCTTGACGCCACTGAGCTGTAAGTGTGTAAGAGAGGAGCGTTGGGTCAAGCGGCCTCTTTCCTCTGCGCTGCTTCCCTGGGTGTAACCGGGGCTGCTTTCCCAGCCGGCCCCTCACAGCTGCTGCTCAGTGAAGAAGGCTTTGGTCTCCCTGCAGACAGGATTCACGCAGAGTGGGCAGCAGAGGGTTAACTGCCTGGAGCAGACCTCATTGGACTGGATATGTGAATAGACCAAGTCTGCCAGGGCCTGAAAGACAGTAAGTAAACATCAGAAGTGAGCAAAGGCATCTGCATAAAATGAAAAACTGCTTTAACGTGAGTCACGCTGGCTGGTGAGACACCGCCAAACCCCGTACCCATCAGATGACATGTTCTGAACACCACCCGCCTCTGCTTCAGGGGAAAATCCAGCCTTAGCACCGTGCTGGCATAACATCTTAAGAGAACTCTTTCATTAAAAGATTACTACGAATGAACCCAAAACGTACAAACTTCTTTAAAGAAAGGAAAATACAAAACCGCCCACAAACAGAAAAGAAAACACTTTCTTCTAGACAGATTAGGTACTGGGTTTCCGTTTTCACTCTTAAAATGCTTGACTACTACAAGAAGACACCCACAATCCAGTGGGAAACAGACAATGCAAACTTTTCCAACTATGGCGACAAGCGGGTACCTTGGAGAACAGTGGATTCCCGTTAAGAGACTCTGCTCTTCGGATATTTTCAACGCCGCACTGAATCAGAGACAAGGAAAAAGGAGTTAAGTCTGCTGGATCCTGCACTAGCCAGCCTTCAAAATCTTCCTTTCCACTTCGTTGAGAATTGTCCCAAAGCAACAGAACCAAGAGCAATGCCACGTGTTTCAATACAGTAGAAATATCTATGAAGAAAAACTGCAGTTTGCTACCAAAAATCAATGGCTCTTTTTTAGTAAGGATAGGAGTGGCTTAAAGAGTTAGACCCAGAAAGACAAATCGCCACCTCTCTGTGTTACTAACCATTTGTTTGGCTACAGAAAAATCAAATTTGCCCCAAATCACATTACAAAAAGCAACTTCGAAGCAAATTTCAAGCCAGAAAAGGTAATTCTGGAGCGCTGCTACCCAAACAGTTACAAAAACTATCAGACATCTACCTCGTTGGCTAAAACTTGGGCATACTCAATGTCCAGTTCATAGAGCGTTTCAATGTGGTCACTTGTAAAGGCTATTGGGACCAACAACATGTTCTTCTTTCCTCTTTGGCACAGCCCCTTAATGGTCTCGTCTGTCTGTGGACCAAGCCAAGGCATTGGCCCAACCTGTGAGAAAAGGGAGGGAGATGGAAAATAATCTCATTAAATTACAAAGAACACCCACGTTTTCTTAAGCAGAACATCACAGATCAGATTATGCTTCAGGGGGAGCCAGTTGGTTTTATTTCGCTGCTTTTGACAGCACCTCACACCTTCTCCATTTAATTTTTTTTACTAAGACATACTGCCCTGCCACTTATATCCCGAAGAAACAGAACCTGGCCTGGCCTGAATTAATATAAATGACAATTTAAATAAAGTCCTACTGGTTTCAGTTCAATAAACCCCTGACTGTTACTGCACAAGGTTTACCAGCCTTCTAAAGGAGTTACCAGTCTGTAGTGAACTGTCCTGACTTCTCTGCTGGCCAGGAAGTATTCGGGGCTTCTTCGTGGGCAACTTTAAGACCTGGACAACAATGGCATAATGGGGTAATGCCCCTGAGCTGGAAAGTGACTGGTACTACATAATTCTGGGAGAACTCAGAGAAAGATAAACTTCAAACTAGATGTTAGGAGATCACGGGTTTTCTAACGGACCCGTCGAAAACCCCCTTTGAAAAGATGCAACAAATGATAAAGGCGAGAAACTGTGGCTAAAGCAGAAATACCTGCTGACAATGGCAAGAGGCACTGAGGTTCTGATCATCTTAAGTTGGAGGATCACAAACTCCATCACCTGAAGACCCTACAGCCGCAGGTGGCTTCACAGCCTCCCGGAACACATACCTTGGACTGCCACACCAGCCTGTACGGGTTGGAGTAGTTCAGCTTCTCCATGACCCTCTGGACAGTAGCTCCCACTTCCTGAGGATACGGATCACCACGGTTCACCACCTTCAACACAAAACACCAGACCTTTTTCTTCCAGTGAACATGGCTGGGGAAAGACCACCTAAAGACTGGGGAAGGTGGGCACACCGTGTACGATGCAGCTGCGCCCGGGACGGGCCATATCAGCTGCCTGGCTCATCCAAAACAAGGAAGAAAAACTGCATTCTTGGCCAGGAAAATCCATGAGGAAGCTGCTATACCAGAACATCTCCTCCTCCTCATGATAAAAGACAAATTCTTCTATCATCACGTGCAGAGAAGGTTACCTGTCGGCAACAGCGCTGCATTTCTGAAAAACTGTCTGAGAGCCATTTCACTGCAGCTGCTGACAGAGGATCGAGTCGCTTATTGCAGCCTTGCAAAGATTTTACTGTCATTCCTTCAGTGAAAGCATTATCACTGCTTTCCAGAGGTGAGAAAACACCTCCATGAGCACCCAGGTTTGAGCTGGCAAGCTCGTGAGGCCATAAAAGCAGCTGAACTGAGCCTGACCTAACCCAAGGCCCCACCGCCAGCAGCGTAGACCTGCGCAAGAGCACCTGCAGCTCACGTGCTTTGCTGTCCTCCTGCGAATCACTAACTCACCCTCCTACTTTTCTTTTCGGTTCACCTGGCCCTTGCACAGCTGCTGCCCTGCCCCGTGGGTGGGCGAGCCGCACACCCTCCCATGCAGCCCAGCCAGCGTGACCCTGGTCTACCGATGACAGAAATGACCTGACGCCACTCACGGACATGGGCAGCGAGTGAGCCGAGAAGAGGATGACGACGTCTTTCCTCTTGTCGGGGGGAAAGAGGTTCAGTTCCTTCTGGATGTGATCGGTGAAGCACTGTTCGGAAAGGAAAAGCAAGGACCCTAATCAGAAACAGAGGCAAGGAGAACACTCCCTGAGGCACGGGGAGCACCCAGAAACAGTGCCCCGTCCCAGGACAGCAGCAGGCAGCCTGTCAGGGGAACGTCACACGGCACAGCAGTTCCACCTTGCCTTCCCACAGTCGTTTTTGTCTTCTGTTCAGCACAGCACAGAAGCTGCTAAACCTGAAGCAGAGGAGAAGCTCCCAGCACAGACAAAAAAGCCACTTTCTCTGAAAAGGAAGGAGCGGGAAGGTTTCCCCTAACGGCTCCTGCCACAGCCAGTGCTGCGCCCAGATCACTTCGGTGCTGCTGGACAGGAATCTGACAAACCGACACGATCGACCTGTGTCGACCACAGTTCTGCTCCAAGCAGGAATCTGGACTCATGACCTCCAGAGGTCGCTTCCAGCCAACACTGTTACGGTAACACCACTGTGCTTTTAAAACAAGATGTGCAGGGTGGTCACTTTATCGTGCCAAAACATCCGGCATAAAATAAACATCCTTCTCCTGTAATTTCGTATGTAATCGACAGAACACATTTCATGACTGTAACTAAAATGTACCCCGAAATTGAGAGGAATAACAGGAATGCTTCGAGTGCATTTATTTTTTAAAGAAAATATATAAACACATCTAAATCAGCAAATAGATTAATCTTCTTCTAGTACCTTCTACTACGGCTACAAGCTTTGTTAGAAGCACAGACTTGATCTAACCAAAGTGTTTCCTCAGAACGTTTCTGCCGTTTGACATTGTTAAACAATGGAATGTTAAACACGTGTATCTACTGGTAGCACGTATTTCCAAAAAGCAAACTCAATCAACGCCTCTACTCACTTGGCTCTTGGCTGGCAACGCAAAGGTACCGAGTATCTCCTACATCAACCAGCCCGCAAAACCCCTGGGGCACGGCGGTTTTGTGACACACCGGACCTGTCCCACTCACACCTCTCACCCCGACCGCTCACGTCAAAGGCTCACGTACCAACCCCGTACCTGGATAAGAAGGGGATGTGTGGGCCATCGGTCAATTATGCTCCACTTCATCTTCGGCTTCTCCCCTTTATTATTATAGTAGCGATAAATGGCATTTAAACTGCTTCCTGAAATACAGAGCATTGCAAACACGAGTTCAGCCAAGGCACCAGCAACCTGCCAGACTAAGAGTTCTGTAGCGAGGTATTACAACATTTTAAAATGCTGCATATTTAAAATGCAACCGTAAATCAGCACGGAGAGCCTCACGTGGGAACGACGACATCAAGGTTCACCTGAGGTACTTAGTATATCAAAGCCCATACCACGCACAAGCCAAGAACAATTTGCTAAACCATTCTGGAGCTGAAGAACAATTATTGTTCCAGTTTCCACGATGACAGCTTACTCAGTCGTGTTCCCAAGCCTCCAGTTTAGTGAGCTGACGGTAACAATGGTGATGGAAAACCATCCCGAGTTAGGAAGTTTCCACCTCAAGCTGGGCACCCCATTGCTCACCGGTGGTGGAGCAGCTGTACTGCGGGTACTGCGTGAATGCGATAGCCCTTTCAATGCCGTCCTTCTCCATCTGCTCGATTGCTTCTTCCGTCAGAGGATGGACGTACCGGAACCCAATGTAGTACTTGTGAGGTGCTGCCGGCCAAAGCATAGGGAAAAAAGTTGCAGAACCCTGGCAGAACTCTCAAGAGCACATCACCGGTAAGTACAAAGTACAGGACCGGGCAGGTTGAAACTGGTGAAACAAACTTGTTGATAATTTCCTGGCTACCTTTTTAAACCCCCGTCATATAAACACATCTTTCTCTGGCCAAGAACCGAGCTGTTCTGCTCTACAGGGATCAGCTTCAAACAGGAGAAGGCCCTGCAACTTCTCAGCTGCCTCGCCTTTTCCTGCGACGTTTTACACAGCTGTAATTCTAGTTCACTTCTTTCCACTTGCTTGCCTCCAGCTGACCACATTAAAAAACAACGCTAAAACCAAGACACGGTGGAACCATCGTCCTCGCGAGAGAAGATGCCTTCCCCGCCCCGCGAAGTCTGCTCCCTTTGCACACAAATGCCTCAGGCTCCGGACTGCTGTTTGGGGCAGGAGATAGATCAGTGACACTGAGTAACGGACACACGTTCTCTCATTCTGAGTGCTCTTCAGAGAAATCTTTGTGTCTTTAAACACTTTATTTTGGGGGCAGTATTATTCTCTCCAAGGACAAGGGTTTAGGTTTTTCCACTTGCAGTCTCTAATCATTTGGGTCTCGGTTTCAAGGTTTGGGGAGTATGGTTTGGTAAGGAGGGGAGGAAGGAGAGGTTTGTTTGGGCTTTTTTTTTTTTTTTTAAGCAGAAGGTAGGAGAACAAAAGCAAAGTTTCTTTTTCAGGGTTTCCAGGTCACTAGGTCTGAAATAACATTTAACAGGTTTGGGGAGGAAGCAGATGTCCTGTGCTTGGTCTCCGCTCCATACATTCATGCAGGATTCAGAGAACAGGTTTCATCAGCCCCAGTTCTCTGCAGGAGGCAAGAAAGCTCCCCGCTGGGGACAGCAGCAAATAATGACCCAACTGCAGCAGCCCCGAGAGCCTGTAACCTCATTAACATTTTTAAACAGCATTAAAAACAAAAGTCTGACTAACCACAGCAAAGAGAGTAGGAGTTTAACCTGGGAAAGACCCTACCGGGACAAAACCATGGCCACCCTGGGAACATCCTGCCGTGCTCTGGCAGCATTACGTTTTGTCCTGGACCACGGGCAGCAAAGGAGAGATTTTGATGTCTCTGTACGTATTTATTTCCTTGCCATAGTTAGAGTCACGACTGGAAGCAGAGTGACATCTCCTTCCACGATGAGCTGCCAATCTAAAGACATAACGTGGCGCCCTCATCCTGTGAGCTTTCATTCTGCTGACAAGGGAATCTGAGCTAAAACACAGGTTGTAAGAAATACTGAGAACTGTTGTAATGAAAAACAATTAAAAAAAGCAAGTTGTGCCTCTTAAACTCTAACTACCATTGCAAGACATTCCCTGTTTGATGCCAGCACTAAAAAAGCCCAACAAGAACAGAAATGGATTTTCCTATCACCAGGTTTGTGTGATTTACAGCCTGCTGAGCCTCCCCAGCCCCACTCATCAGCAGGAAGAACCTTGTTCGTTTTCGGACTGCTGCCTGTAACAATAAAGCTTCCTTTTAGAATTATACTGTTCCCAGATGACGTGGGTGAGGCTGTTTATTTACTACTTTCTATCAGTCCCATTGCTGAAGTGGCAGGAGTCAGAACATCAGTAGATGGATTTATGTAGGAGGGCGTTTCACAGGTCGTTACTGACAGGTCTAACCTGAGCTCTTCACCCACTGCAAACACACAGCAACCATAAACTTCACGCCCCAAAAGACCAGATCAAAGCAAAACAAGTACACAAAGCGTTTCTTCTTTGCCATGTGTTTCAAGCCTTATCACCACAACCTGAGGGTTACTCATTAACAGGGCTCAGCGCTCCCAAAGTGCTGCCTGTGAGCATGTAGCTGCAGCTGGAAGCACCTCCAACTGTTTTGAGCTCTTCTGAAGCAACACAGTACTGGGTACTTGGAGAGCTTAAGGAGATGGTTAGCAGGTTGCATTTTTAGAGGTAGAAAAGCGGTCTCTAAAGGACTTAGCAGGTGCGAGAATGGCACAGAGGCAGGCGCGACTTCACAGAAAGTGGCCACTAAACAAAAGCAAGGGGGAGTGGTACGCTGAGAAAAGCAGATAAACTTCCTAAGCGTTATCTTCAGAGCAGGCTGTGAGCCCGACCCCTCCGGGGCAATGGCTGCTGGGCACACTGCTGCCTGGGAGACGCAGCCTCGGCTTCGGGCTTTGACTGTACGTGCAGGGACTAAACTAGAGAGCATACCTGAATGAAGGTACCAGGGACACAGTACATGCTGAATGAGTGGAATGAATTTGGTTCTAGCCTTCCAGGAGCGCTACTTTTCACCTTCCAGAGACCTTTACCAGTCTTCTTCCTCTGGCTCTTTTCTACCCAAGCCTGAAGCAGGTGCCATACGGAGCTACAAAACAGCTCAAAATCAAATAACGTCATGGAGGGGATTCCCTGGCACACCAGCCATCAGCAAAGGTCACAGAGACTGAAAGGAGAAGGCAGCTCGCAGCACCACGCGCTGTAAAGCTGCTGAGCTGAAGGGAATGGAGAGCTCTCCTCTCTGTCTTCTCTTACTCCAGCACTTTTTCTGTTAAAAATGTTCAATGTTCCTACTGGAGCAGCCAGATAAGAAGTACTATCTGTAGCTAACACGTCGGTGAGGAATTCAACAGGCAGCTTAGTGATCGCCTTAATTCCTTCTACTCACAATGGCAGTCTCCTGCTTCCAGAAGAGAAAGCACAATGCAGAGAAATACCTTATCGGAACGAAGGTGGCCTCCAGATAGGATACTTTGGACAGACCAAGCATCCCACTACCGCTTCTCCTGGCTTTTGTCAGAGCAGCGGTGAGCCACTGTCTTTTTCTCTCTGTCCCATGAGAGGAAGGACACTACACTTGAGCTGTTACACGAACATGGAAGTTCTAGTGCTGGAACTTCTAGTTCTAACGGAATTTCGAGTGCTGCCACTTACCTTTACTACCATCACGGTTTTAATGCCACATCGCAGGAAACTGCCGCATAGAAGGAACTGAAGCAAATGGCCCATGACCTGCAGCAAGCAGTAGCTGAGGAACAGACTTCTAGTACACCACAGCTGCCAGCTGAAGTCAAAGTCAACTAACAACTAATTTGAAAGCAGTTTAGCTACACTGATGCAAACTCCAGCACAACTGCGCTGAACTGGGTGAAAAATGACTCACAGATCAGTTCGGTTGGAGGTTTTAGGAAAGAGACTGAACGTGGCTGAACCACAGCAAATAAACGTTATGCAGACGACCGCAGTTGTCTGTCTGCACACCCAGCCCTCGGCCATTGCACGGTGAAACGTGTCAGCCGAAGCGCTTCGGAAAAGGACATTCACAGAGGCATCTGCACCCTCTTCCCATCACACCAGCGCCCCAAGTTGGCACAGGGTAACCCCTCCAAGTCACAGCTCCCTGCTGTGAGGGAGCAAGGTTCAGAGAGGTTCTGTGGTGTGGACAGAGGGGAGGGAGGTTGTATTCACCTTTGACTTTTCTCATCATCAAGGGAGAGCTGGCAAAGACAGCATCTACCTCCACCCAAGCCAAACCCTCTGGCTTTATCTCCTGCTCACGTCCTCGGGTGGAGCTCTCTGCTATCACCCAGCCAAGCCCTGCAGCGCTCATCTGTGAAACCTTGTCTCTTCTTCCAGACCTCAACCTCCTCTTCAGCCCCTAAGTCAGGCCTAATTGACATGTGCTCTGTTATCTACTATTAGTAGTTAGAGATCCAGAATAAGTTTCACAAGGTCTGGACACATCCAAGCGCTAACTGCAGAGGGACATTTCAGAGGAACAAAGACGCCTGCGGCTCTGGAGCACAGGCAGGCTCCGGACACCCTCCCATGCAGTTCCTTATTCTTTAGGCTCAGGCTGGCATAACAAAGGCAAACACAAAAGGCTCTACAGCCTCACGCTCTGGCCTCAGAGCTGTTCCCGCCTCAGACAGCCACTGCGCAGCGTCCCGGCTGAGCGGGCCCTGAACAGGGCAGGGCACCTGCAGGAACAGCAGGAGTGGGAAATGCTGCACCGTCCTCTGGCCGCTGCGAGTGTGCAACAGCCAGAAGAAGCCAGCCATGGGCTTCGCAGCGGGAGATCCCACCCCCTGTGAAACTCAATAGCACCAGAGAGCGGAACACGAACGGCCAGGCAACCCTGCCTTGACAGGAGGTTTTCACCGTGGGCACACAACAGGATCGTCATTCTCCCAGTCTACCTCTTCACAAAAGATAAGAGCATTACATGAGATTATATGGCCACTGCCAATGGTCACATCTCCACCTCACTGGTGCTCCTGAGAACGCCACTCTGAACAACGCTCTCCCACGCCTGCCTTATTTTTTCATGTGAAATACATTCCCCCATGTTATGATCTAAGGCTCAACCACTGGTCTTCAGTGCAGACTTCTTCAAACTCAAGCAGGGCTTACAGGGTGAGGTGTGACACGCTGCACGTGTGGGAAACCCGTGCTTTTGTACGCACCGAGTCTTTAAAGGACTTCTGCAGTACCTTCGTCATGATTTCCTAGCTGGACTGAGAACACTCTTCCCACTCACAATAAAAATCAAGAAGCAAAAGCTGCTTTGTAAGCGCATACTTTCACCACACGAAGCAAAAGCCACTGTTGACAAGCACAGTAAGAAGTACCAGTGCGAGGAGACATGCTGTCCAGCAGTTTCACCATGCCTTCCCCCTGCAGCGCCGTCCACTTCTTGATGGGAGATCCACCTCCGATCCTGCTGTACTGCTCCTGGATTTTCGGAGTGCGGCGTTTGGCAATGAACGGTGCTAGTTTACTAAAGCATTCAAAAGGTGCACGGATTAACGTCATCACCCAAACCACAGGCCCTTCCCCAAACCTCTTTGCTGCAGTGGGTTTCCCGTGGCAATCTCCCCAAACTACAGCAAACCAACACTGCCTGGATTGTTTAGTGTTACGTTCCACCACCCTCCCTTACTTACTAGGTGACAGGAAACCCCAATTTGCCATTAGAGGAGAACGACCTTGGGACACCTATTTCCAGGGAATTAAAGCACTGTTTGTGGCACTGACCGGGCACAAGATGAAACAGTCTTGAGAAATGCTGACATAAACAGAAGCTAAATGTCGGAGCCTACAGCTACGAGAGCAACAGCCAGCACTGGCTGTAACACAGAGGTCGCCGTGTTTCTCACTTTTGAGCTGGAAGCGTCATCAGATCTCTGTCCAGGAAGAGACGAAGTAAGAAGTCATGCACATCATCCAGCCGTTCTGGACCGCCCATGTTTAACATCAAGATTCCTGTTTTAGGTTTCCTATGAGAGCAAGAGGTATTTCAAACCCTGGTGACCTGCTGCTTTGTTTTCATCATTACTATTACAAAACAATCAGCTTATCCTTCTGCACTTGTCTTTTACAGAAGCAGCATCCGACTTAGAAGCTCATCCTGCTTACGCAGTATGAGCTACAAGTGTGAAGAGCCAGAGAACAAGTATTGACATGATCTTTACTTTTTAAAAAAGTAATCACTTTGCAGTGCAGTTGAACTGGAAATACATGGAGAAAATTCTCTCTCAGCTGAAGACTGTCAGGGAGGTTATAAAACAGGGTCTAGGGACCTGCCTCGGCTGAACACTGGCTGTAGATCCCAACGAAGGCAAGTAGCAAGCTTCTGCAGAAACCAGACAGCGACCCACAGGGGACTTCGTCCCCGTTACTTTGGAGACTCTTCTCGTCTCCCGAAGCAGTGAAAGCAGCAAACAGCCACAGTACACATACAATAGGGGCAGGGCTGGTTTTGACTGGGTTGTTGGGTTTTTTTTTCCATGATGGGTTTTCTATCCGGGTGCAGCCCTGGCACACTGTTCTAAGGATACCGTCCCTCCCAGCACAGCAGACAGCGGTATCAGCGTTTGCAGAAACAGCTGCTGATCACAGCTCCCACCCAAGAGAGGCAATTCCCCACTGAATAGTTCCCGCTGCCCGAGGGAGCCCAGTGACCAGGATCTCTCAACTCCTGAGCAGACGGAGCCGAGGCTGCATGAGGGGCTTTGCCCTCCTCTCGTTAAAGCCAAAGCCTTGCGAAGGGGGTCTGGGAGGAGCCTAGGCCTGCGCCAAGGGGTCGGGACCTCCGTTTCCATCCCCTTCCTCCTGCAGTGCCTACCAGGAAAGCCCAGGAACAAGAACCTCAAATAATAACATCCCACTTTTTGTTCTTCTCTCCCTTCTGCCCCGCCTCAGGCCTCACCAGGGGCCACTGTCTGCCTCAGTCTGCAGAGGACAAGGCAGGCCATCCTTGCCCCCCGCCCTGTGAAACAAGAGGCTCGGGGAATGCAGCCAGCCAGATAACACAATCACACGTGCACAAGAACCCAGATCCAGCCCTGCGAGTGGCACGCTCGACTCCGTAAGTGGCTTTGCCACGCAAGGAACGCAGCGTGTCGTATCAGAGAGAGACAGGGGCAATGCCGGCAGGTCACACCCACCCAGAGCGCGCTGCGAACTCACCGTGCTTCTGGCTGGAGTTGAGGTTTTGTGCTCTCTGTCACCACAGCTGCAGTTGCCTGACCTCTCCATCGCACCGGGACCCTCAGCAGGCTGCTGCTTTTTACAGCTGGAAGAAAGATAACAGCACATTAACAACCTCGCAGCGGGCTGGGGGGCCTCTACACCCGACAAGCACTAACCCCCCAACAGCCACACCAACACCCTGGGCAGTACGGCGCTGCTTGGCATCTTCTCCCCTAAGCTCCAGGTCCTGGAATCAAAGACAGTCATGAAATCACAAGCGTCCACCTTTCTTTAAACACTCTGCATATCGACAACTTTTCCAATAGCAGGCAGCAACCTAGAACCAAACAAAAGCCTCACTAATCTCTAAGCTCCAGTCGTAAGTCCAAAATAACTGGTGAGAACACATGAGAAACTACACAGGGCTGGCACACGGATTAAGTCAGCGCGTCGGCTACCTAAATCCTCAAGGCACTGACACACCTGGGCTACTCCAGACAAGCACAGGATTTCTGCACCACCTCTGCAGTGCTGGCGACACATTCGCTCAGTCAGGGTCCCCACGAACATCGGTCAGTGCCTGCGAGCCACAGCGCACAGCTCCTCAGCCCGACCCTGTGTCGGGGACACCGAGCAGCAATTTCGGGACCCATTCACCAGGGACGCAGGCAGCTGCCTTCCTCACTACCCAGCAAGGCAACTTCCGTTGTTCCTGCGCTCCCACATCAGCCAAACGCAGGATGCTTTATTTCCTACACGCTGCTTACCCTCTGCTTTTCACAAGCACGCTTTCTTTTCCTCGGGAGTTCCTAGCCATTAGACTATATTTTTCAGCACAACAATAGCGTGAATTGCCCAAGATGAAAAAACCTGTTAAATCGTGGCTCCCCGGCCCCACAGCCATTGTCTGGTGCGGCTCTTCCCCGTCAGTCTGCGGGAGTTCGGCAGCAATCGAGCCCCAGCAGCACAGACCTCCTCGGCAGCCGATCCACCCGCTGAGAGGAGCATCTTAACGGTTCATAGTTCCCTAATAACATCCTGAACAGATGCTGAACGCCCTCGAAACCTGCTGAAATCAATGACGGTGAAAAGCATCTTGCAAATCCAGCTTCTTACTCGGGATTAAGAGCGTGTAGCTGTGGATGCCTGTGTCCGCCGTGACAGAAAAGGCTGCAAACTGAAGAGCTGCAGCTCAAGCATCGCTGATGCTTGTCAGATACTCACATTCTCCCAGTTCTTCGGTTAATGCTTTATTTCCAGTCCTAAGCTCATGGCTTATTGCCACTCCATAATACGTAAGTAGCACAGAACAACAAAAAGAGAAGTTTCAAGGGCTGCCCTGACCCTTCTGCACTGTAAATTACTCCTGGAGAGCAGCCGGTTTACTCGGGGGGAGGTTCGGGAGCGTCTCCGCACCGCACGGGATGCGCCGGGCTGGCGAGCCCCGTGTGACGGAGCACGGCTGGAAGGGTTCTCGGCAACTTTTCCCACTAGCCCGACAAAGCCCGTCCCCGGCGCCTGCCCGTCCCTTCTCCGGTCCCGGGCAGCCGCAGCGGTGCCTTCTCGGGAGGTCCGAGGAGCCGCCGCGCTCCCGCGGTGCGCAGGTGTCGGTGGGTGGCACAAGTCACCCGGAGGGACAACACAGAACCGGGCGGGCAGCGTCGGGACGGCGCTGGCACCGACCTGCCGCTGCCCCCCGCCGCCCCGGCCCCGCTGGGACCGCACGAACGCCGCAGAACCGAGCCCTCAGCAGCCGCACTCCCAACGCGCTCCCCGGGCAGCGGCAGCCCCGCGGCGGGCACCGAGGCCGCGGCTCTGGCGGGCGGCGTTATGCAAAGGCACCTCTCCGGCGTTGTGTAACGCGGTGCCGGCGGTCCCGCTGCCCTCGCACCCCCGGCGGCGAGGCCGGCTGCCCTCAGCGCGCACACACACACACGCGCACACACACACCCGCCCCGGCCCGCAGCCCCCCGTTCCCGCCAACGGCGGGCGGCGCCCACAGACTCACCGTGACGCGCCGCCCGGCCGGCAGCGGCGGCGGCCATCTTGGCGGCGGCCGCCTGCATTCCCTCAGACGGCCCGGCCGCCGCCTCTCAGCCTCCGCCGCCCCCTCAGCCGCCGCCACCGCCTCCCCGGCACCGCCCCCGCTGCCGGCAGCGGGGGCGGTGCCGGGGGGGCGGTGGCGGAGGCGGCGGGGCCGAAGCGGGGAGTCGCTGGGGCGGCGGGGCCGCCCTCCACGCCCCGCTGTGTGACCGTTACGGCGGGTCAGGAACGGGAACCATTTTCCGGCGTCACTTCCAACCCAAACCGTTCTTGGGGGCTATGAGAGAAGCCGCGGATCCTTTCAAAGGTCTATATATAGAATGCGTTTTTAAACGCGGGGGGCTCTATGGGGTTTGCCCAGGCACCGCTTGCCTCGGGCATCTCCCCCCGGGCCTCTGCTCCGCGGTGCAGGTGATGGAGCTGCACAGCGGACTCCGCGTCTCTCCTCCCGGGCACCTTTTAAGCTCCTTATCAGATCTGCCTCTTCCTCGAGCACCTCTTAAGTCCTCAGCCCTTCCTCTAGTAGCTCCTCAGTTACGGAGGCTTTTAACCTTCACAAAGCAGCTCAGCCCTGCCAGAAAACTGATGGCAAACAAGTGATGTTTTTCCAGCGCTCCTCCTCCCTTCCCATCACTTCAGGGACACAAGGGGACTTTTTTAATATATAAAATGTGTTTACAGGCTAAATATTCTGAATGACAGAAGCCTCCTGAGCTCCTCTCCCTCTGAGAAACCCCAGAGCAGCCCCCCGAAGCGCTGACAACAAAAAAACCCCCACAAAACCAAAACCCCAAGGGTGCGCTTACTGTACATGGCATGTTGGAGTTTTCCATGCCTTCAAGGAAAAAAGCTAGTTCCATCTTGAAAAATGTGTGTTTACTGCACTTGAAAATTCCCTTTTCCCGGGCTCCAATGTCTGTGCCAGGCCAGGCTGCGTGAAGCCAGTAAACGTGAGGAAGGTGAGGTGAGAGGAAAGAACGGACACTGCCTTGCACGCCAGCTGAGGTTGCCATCCTTTATTGGTTGCTGATTTAGACCTGTTTCTGTAGGTAACATGCAAGGGGAGGAAAACCAGTGAATTACTACAAAAATACAGACATGGCAGAGCTCAACACTTCGACAAACGGCCAACCCAGATCAGGTCTCGGTGCACGTAGCAAATGGTGCACCTACTAGTGTTTTATCTCTAGTAAAAGGAATCGTTTTATTTACGACTAAAAAGCACACAGATGTCTCCACACATTAAATATTTAATTAATCCTATTTGATACCTTGATTACAGCCAGAGAATCTGCTCAGACGCAGGAGCACAAGAGAACATGGAGCCAGCCAGAAAGCACGAAACTGCTCTGCTATGGAAACCCCCATCAGCGTGACGTGGGAGAGCACTGCATGAGCCATGATTCACCTCGAGAGGACAGCACTGCCGCCAGCACACCACGCTGGAACCCTACCGTATCTCCAAGTCACCTATTTCTTGGGGTCTTCAGTCACTTGTTTGGAGCAGACAGCAGCATCAGGCACCACAAACCCCTCCAGTGTCCACAAGCCAACGGACAGTACTGTGACACGACCCCTCCTGCAGTAACTCAGTGCAGGCCGGGTGTGCATGGACCCATTGCAGTGCTTCACCTGCAGCTGTTAGGAAGAGCTGGCAAAGCCTCCTTCACCATCAGGTTCATCGTTTCAAACCAACAAATAATCTGGAAAAAACACCCTAGAACACCCATGTCTCTTGCAGTGGAATTTTACTACATGCCTTGCGACTGAATAAACTCAACAGAACTTCCATTAAGAACAGGAGGAGTTAAAAAGTGCAGCGCTTAATGTAATTTTCCCCATTTATATACAGCGTTGAGCTCTTTAGAGGATGTCTCTTCATACTATTCTCAGAGGTCACTATTTGGGAATTTAAAAAGCTTGAACTCCTGATTTCTCCAACAAGACACCACAAGAGGAAACATTAAAATTAAAGCAAATTTAAAAAAAAAAAAAAAAAAAACGCCCAGCAGATTTTTCAAGTCACAGAAATTAAAAGCAGAAGAGCATCTCGGGTTTGAAATGACAGCTGATGTGGAGCTTTGTTTTATGTTGATTTGAGAGCATAGATGCATCTAATAATTTTTTGTTCCAGTTAACTAGTAACATTTTCCTTTAAAAAAAGGGGGTTGTTTCTGTTCCTTTTCAGGCCCTAAATTAGTATTTGTAGTAGTGACAGGCTGCAGCTCCCACAGCAGAGCCCATTGCTCGCGGTTCTCCAGGAGTGGTCACAGGGACGGCTAAGGAGTGCAGCGCTGGACAAAGCGTGGGTAGAGACAGACATCTCGGATGTGGTGCCGGTTCAGAATCCAGGTGAGGAACCGTTCTAACCCCAAACCATATCCACCATGAGGGCATGTACCGTATTTTCTCTGTGGAATTAAACAGAGAGTAGACATTAAACATCTTCAACCAAAAAGGTTGTCAAGCACTGCCGAGGCTGCCCAGGGCAGTGGTGGAGTCCCCATCCCTGGAGGGGTTTCCCAGCCATGCGGAGGTGGTGCTGAGGGACAGGGGTCAGTGGGGACCTGGCAGTGCTGGGGGAATGGTTGGACCTGAGGAGCTGAAAGGGCTCTTGAACCAAATGATTCTGGGACTTTTCTTGTTATTTACATTATAAATGCAGTTACACCACCAGAAAGAAAAAACCACCTAAGCCCTTCCAAGATCATTTTCTGAACCATGAGGAAAATAGCGTATACTCTTTGCAAGCATTTGCGCTTAGCTGTCCCAGGTTTCCTGGGGTGGTATAAGGACTAGAGGAGGAAACAGGAGGTGAAAGGAAGTCTGAACGATTCTTTTCTTTTCTCCTCCCCTGACACTAGCCAGAGCTTGGCCATTCCAGACTGCGGAGACCAGCTTCTCTTTACCTACCAGCAGCCATTGCAGAAGGCACCAGGACGAGCACACCCACGCAGACCAGCCCAGCAAGGGTGATCTGGTAAGGGCAGCACGTCATTGCAGCAAGCTGCAGCAATTCAACAGAATGGGGACCTCCACCCACTGTGTTTTGCCAGTGGTTAAACCTCTACCCTCTTTGGGCCACCAAAAACATTTCCCATTCAGATTGCATCACCTTAAAAAGAAAAACTAAATCAAGGATCCTATCTGACAAGCAGCACGTCAGCTCTGTTTCACCCACCTGATCGGTGTACCAGTAGTATGGTGTGGGATCGATGCCCTCTCTCTTGTAGCCCTCCAGGAGCTCCTCGCTGTCCCAGGTACGCATGGAGCCTCCAACAATCTCACCAACGTTGGGCATTAGCACATCAACCTACAGCACACAGTGCAAGAGCAAACCACTACAATTAAGCTGCCTGCAGGAAGGCAGAAAAAAATACCCTAAACAACCGGTGCTTAACCCACACAGTCTCCAAGAAGTGACAGAAGCATTGTCATTAGACCAGCCTCACCCAGGGCAGTGAGAAACATGCTCACTGTGATCTACCAACATTTTATTAGGGCTTCCGAGTTGCTTTTTTGCTTTCTATAGGACCAACAAGCCATGCCAAGAGACACTCAAACCAAGGCCAGGTAAGAACTCTGCAGGGTTTTCCTGGAGCACTGGCTCGTTTCACATTCGCTCGCACTGACATTCCCCACTCCAGAAGCTGCCACACCATGCACAGCCCCAACTTACAGACTCCGTAAGCCGGGAGTCGTCGTGACAACGCTGCATATAGAAAGACTTGATCTCTGCAGGAAATCGGCACAGCAGGATCGGTTCATTAATGGTGTCTGTCATCAGTCTCTCAGGAGCTTCGGGAATATCCTATGGTTAAAGGCGCCTTTATTAATACTCAAAAGCAAAAGCTACTCCAATACCTGGGGTTCCACACGTAGCAAGCATGAAACAGTGTCAGATCATGAGCATCCAGACGTTCAATCTAATGCACCTCAAGTTTTAAAACAAACTTATCTTAGAGGTGTGTTTCCGTGTTGTGTAAACGGGCTATTTTTTAAGCCCCTGAACCGATCAACTCTGATAAGCTGAACACTCAGCAGAAGTTTCACTCTGATCAATTCAGCAGTTTTACAGTTTAAAAACTGGGGAGAAGGGAAGGATGACATCAGCTACCCTGACAGTTAGGGAAGATCAGTGGTGATGTGACCATGGCTTGTTAAACAAACATACTTTGTTCAGTCAAAACCCTCTCTCTACCCCTAGACGGGTTCACTCCTGTACCGTTCCTAACAATATTCCTAACACAACAGAATCACACAGCAGCAGCCCAGCGGCACCGTGGTCCAAAGGCTCTGTTCTGTGGGGCACTCACACACCCTGTGTGCAGGCAGTGGGGTTCGTTTAGTTCCGATTCCTAGAGGTCCTCAGAAAGACTTACTTCCCCAAACTCATAGTAAGAGCCATCCTCCTTCTTCACATCATGAGCCTTCAGCCACTCGATGGCTTCCGCGTAGTTCATGCGTCGGAAAGGGCGTTTGGGGGGCTCGAAGCCCTGTAAATGAGAGCAGACAGAGACTGTTGGAAGAGACCCATTTTTAAAGGGGAATGCTATTCTGGCTGATCAGCAAGTCCCCTTCCAGCCTGGCAGCACCTGCACTACTTTTCCAACTCACTCACTTGCCTAATGAATACACAAACAAATCACGCTGGGTGCTGACAAGCTAGAACCAGACACAACCATCTTCAATCCCCGTGAAGCTCACAGGGCAGAGAGGAAATACTTTCAAAGCCATTTCCCTTTCTGTACGAATTCGCTGACCATGTGGGTGGTTCAGATGGAGCCATCACTGGAGGGTCCGTGGGCAAGGCCAAACAGAACGTTTCTGCTTCCCCATCCACAGAACGGCTTCAGAGCCCGCCCTAGTGAGGTGGGCTGCGCTTCTGCTCTTCCTACCTCCTGCCTCAGCCCAAATTGAGAACGGAACCTCCTGGTGTTTATCAGGAAAACAGGGATGACAGTCTGTGTGTGCCCCGAGAGAAGAGCTAGTGCTGGAGATGAAGTTCACTGTCCCTTAAAGCCGTCTGCTTCGCAAAGGCAACCGAAGACAAAGGGTCTCTAACGCAAGAAAATGGCTTTAGAGCTGCGCGTTCCAGGGTGGGAAGTGAACCACCAGCTGTTTCATTGCTCCCTTGTGCTCCATCTGCAAGTACCGGCCGATCAATATTACGAGCTCTGGGACAGCGGTGGTTATTCTGCTGGTGTGGTACACACTGCAATAAATCCCAGCACATTGCTGGCTGCTGGAACTTCTTCCCCACAGCCCCCTGCTTCTGGAAGAGTCATTACCAGCCTCGCCGCGTTTTCATTCTTTTCATGTTATTGAATACTATTAACAACAGTGAGCTAGCAAAGCTCGCTGCCAGGCCCTGCCTTCCCCAAACCAACACGCTCATCAGGACGAGCCAGAGACACAAATTTCTTGGCTATTCATGATCATTCCACGTTGCTGCCTACCGGGTTTAGGTCATACAGCAAGGCTGATGCAGGTGACTTCAAGACTCTGTCTACCACATCACAAACCAAGTCCTCCAGACGGTCCAACAAATCCTCAAAGCATATAAATGGACATTCAGCTTCAATGTGCGTGTACCTGAAACACAACGTCACACCGTTACAAAACCACACACAAGCAACCAATATTTAGCTATGAAAAAAATTCTTATAAAAACACAGAACCACACACTTCTGTCCCCTTATTCATTTCTCCCACTTTTACACTGCAAAGGAAATAAGCCATAATAAAAAGGAAGAAAACAACATGAACCATATTTTCTAAAGAGACAAAGCTTCCTAAAAACCTGTCAGCTGTTTCCCCCAGATCTCCCTTCACGAAACGTCAGCATGTTACAACCAGCTGGACATTGACCAAAACAAGGTATTGCCCCCAAATACTCTTTTGCTCAGCCCTTCCACATTAGCATGATGCTGTCCGCTCGCTGTACGTTGTTGTCACCCAACTGCCTGCTGCTCCTCTGCTTCATAAATGCACTTATACATGAACAGCAAAGAATTATACTCTCCCCATACTCTGCGAGGTGTCTGCGGGTCCTGGACTGCTCAGCCCTGTACGACTGAGCAATGCAGAAAACATCTCCGAGCGCTGGAATGCAGGTCTCCAGGTAGAGTTGGGATGACTGTGTCAAGAATGCTTCTTCACCAAAGTAATCCAGTTTGAACAGGGTTGAGCCTCCTTCCACCTGCGTCTGGACTAAAGTCGGTGGTGTGACCTGTTAAACAGGACCCCTGTTACTTCAGCGAAGAGCCAAGGACACAGATGACACCACTGCAGAGCAGTGATGTAAGGCACACTCTGCCAGAACACCATCCGCAAAGCTTTCGAGGGCACGCACACAAGCCCTTCAGCCTGAAGCCCTTCAGCCGGTCACCAAGAGCTGTGCAGGCTGGCTGTGAATCACGCTGTGACGCCTACACCCCTCGGGAGTGCCTACTCACCTTTGAGATCCATGTCTACGAAAGCAATCTAATAACCGTTTCCTAAGAATTTGTTTTGCCCCTTCCAGGTCAATTAGAAAGTCTACACCATTTTTCCAGGAAAGAAAAGACAGGACAGAGGTCGCTCGCTGGCAAGGGAAAACGTACTTACTTCATAATAGCCTTTAGCAAAGAAGTGATCCCTGAAGGCCTGCACTACCATGGAGCGCACCTTGAAGATCTTGGACATATTCTCGCCTCGAATCATCATATGCCTGTTGTTGAGTTGCACATCAACCTCTGAATCCTCGTTGAGCAGATTGTCAGCCCCTCCTGCTGGGGCCAGACCAATCAGCTCCCAGTAATCGCAGCTCAGCTCATGGCCTCCTGGAGCCTGCCAGGGTGCACAGAAACAAACATCTCAGGAGTCCACGTTCTGCCCCACAGATGTCACCACCTGGCATCGTGGCAGAGATGTTAAGCCGGTTAGAACTGAAGATGCCAAAATCCTAACAGCAGTACTTTCCAGGAGGCTGCCGAGTAGCTCGGTCACATGACGTGTGGAAGTGCCATTTAACCCACCGCGATGGGATCAAGAACTATGTCAGCTATCAAGAAGCTGCCAGACGCGTTGGGCTCAAGTGTAACATATCACTGGCAGCTGGGCTTATACGGCTGGAATAGCAGGAAGCTGAGCAGGGGGAAACTACTTCCTACCCTCAACTACTGGGGGGCTAGAGAGCAGATGGAGCCAGACTCTCTTTGGACGTGTCCAGCGAAAGGACAGATGTCTCAAGTTGCACCAAGGGAGATTTCAATTGGCTGTAAAGAAAACACTCTTCACAGGGTGGTGAAGTGCCAGAGCACAGACTGAGCTAGACTGCAGCCTCCATCCTTGGAGACGTTCAGAAACACATTTGGACAAGACCCTTAGCGGCCTGGTCTCACATTGGATCTTCAGATGACCTTCAGAGGTTCCTCCCAACCAAAACCACGCTGTGGTAACTTACACTGTGTACTAGTTTCAGCTGGGATAGAGTTCATTTTCTTCACAGTAGTTTGTACAGTGCTACAACACACCACACTGGCATGAAGAACCTTCCCGGATGCCTTAAGAACACCACCACACACACACACACACACACACAGAGTGAGGAGTCCTCCCACCTGGGAGGAGAAAAGGCAGACCCAGGACTGCAGTACGACAGTCGAGGGATGTTGTTCCTTGTGCTGTTGGAGCCATGTTCTCCCAACAGACGGCAAGAGTTGAGAATACGTGCTCAGATCATGACAGAGGCAGAACCAGCTCACTATGGGCACCGACACCTGAGAACTGTCTCTGCACCAGGCAACACCCCACCACAACGTGACTGGCTGATCCCCGCTGTCCTGCCTGCTGCCATACGGCAGGTCGCTGCGCCGAGGCCCAGGCTGCCTGAGGCCCAGCCTGTCCGGCTGCCTGCGCTGCAGAGCAGAGCTCTCTGTTCCTGGTCTCACCAGCTCCCCCGCGTGGGTCACAGCAGGCTCCTGTCCCCTGAAATGGTGTTTGCTTCACTCACGGTGTTTTCAGAGGATAAAAGCACATTTTCAAAGTCCAGACAACAGATTTTTTACAGGCCTGGTGGGTTTGTTCACTAAGTCATTGTATCACTGCAATGAGCCATGAAAGCACAAACCATTTTCAACGTCCAAAACATTATGAGCAGGGACATACTCGGAGTTACTCATGACTACCAAACTGCACGAAGGTGTTTAAACAAGCGAGCCCTGTTTGACGGCATTTATTTTAGAAGCCCTGGCAGTGCAAGCTCTGTAGGGAAGGAAACCTCGCTCGCTTCTGATCAGCAAACACCACAGGGAATAGACTCACGTCTACCCAAGCCTGGCTCACTAACCCTGGATCCATCTCTCTGGGGGACAGGACCTGAGGGACAGAGACAACCAGAGCAATTCAGCCTACAGACTTCACCTGCAGAACATACCAGTACTGGCCAACAGCACATGGCTCTTGCTGCAAGAGCTGACGACACTTCTGAGTATCTATCTAAAGGGATAGGTAAGGGTACAGACTCACCAGATTACTCATACATCTGTCCTTGACAACACAACGTTACTGCTCTGTGTTCTCCTTCAGAGAAAAGGACGGGTCCACAGGCAGCTGTCAGGAGCTCATGGCTTCAAAGGGACTACTCAAGATTTAAACAGAACAAACGTGGCCCGAGCCTGCTCACTGCTTTTGCATCACAAGTGTTGCAACACAGACACCACTGACTTTTGTCTTCCCATCACCTCCTAATCACCAGGACAGAAGCCTTACAGTAAGTCCAGTAACTATGCTGATACAGGCCTGCAGGTCGTGACGAGAGCAATGAGTCGCTCTCACAGACAGTGGCTCCTACAAGCCTCTCTCCTGCCTGCAGTCTGAATCCTCCTCCTAGGCCGTCCTTCACACACAGCTGCTTTAGCCCTAACTCCAGATTCAAACCAGTTCTCAAACAGTAACAGTGTGTACATCTAGACTGGAACGAGAGAGGCACAGGGCATAAGCAGCATCGTAGTTTGAGACCTAAAATCACACCTGCCCCATCACTAATTGGAGCCACCACCACAAACAAAGCTTTACACAACAAGTTGTAGCAAACTGCCCAGTTCATACACTTGCCAAGAGCTGGATGGAGGGCAAATATGACGCGATGAAAAGCCACCAACCCCCTGTCAGTGAAAGAGAGCGAATCCCAAACCCATGGCCTCACAAAGTGAAAACCAAATAAACCTGCTGGGAAACTAAAGCTCTGTCATCAGTTTAATGGAGCTTTCCACTGTCACGTTCTAGGAAACATCTGTGGGACACATGAGTGGGAAATGGTTTTGGGCAAAAGCAGAACAATCACACAGTTCACCTGTCACACGCTGCACCGGGGTGACAGCAGCAGCTTCAGTTTGTTCTTTGCTCTAAAGTAAATGCCCACTGAAATAGTCTAATAACTATTTCCACCTCTGCTCCTCCTTCCGTCAGGAAATGCTGAGCTGTGACAGGAGGAGAACTCAAACACTGACTCGCGTACCTGCTTGCCTTCCGGAACGAGGTTCAGCGTCCCGTACACTGCAACCGTGCTCTCCGTCGAGAGAACCAGCCCGTTGTAACACTGGCACTGCCGGGAGAGAGAGACAGCAGCACAGGTAAGGTAACGCTGTGGGTTTAGTCTTCCTACGACAACTGCTGGAGTCACAGACGAGATTAACTCAGAGTCACTTCTGAACAGTTCTTATGTTGACAAAAACCACTTCAGTGATAGGCGATACAAGTTAACTGTAATTAATACAACTTAATCAGTAGGTTAAAAGAAAAACAAGTGAGGGATGAACCCTTCACCTGCTTAATGGCACAACAGAATGAAATCAGCACAACTTACGAGCTCATCGGAAAGGACGCACTGAAGAAAACCTGTGCCATCTCGCAGAACAACGAACATCAAATTTTTTCCTAGTTAAAAAGAGAACAAGAACACCGGAGCACCTCAGCGCTGTTCACTGATCCACTGGAACAGCCCCACTCCCAAGACACGCTAATCCCTGATGGGCAGATTGTCACAGAAGGACGGTGGCCACATTCTTCCATTTTAAATCCCACAGATGCTCCAGGAGGGCACTGAAGCATTAGCACAGTTCCTGACACCTCTCACAGAGCTGTTCTGAGTAACAAGTTAAGTAAGTTTCAGCAGATGTGGAGAGCAAAGCCTGCTCCAACCTCAACCCCTGCGACAAACCAAAGAGGACACCTGACCCATGGTGTAAAAACTGAACAATAGGTGCTGTCTGGTTTTGAAGGCTACTGCATTTGTTCCACCTCTGCAGAGGTTTACTAACTGCTGAACGCCTGGGGGTTACCTTGTCTCCGTAATCTGTGAATCCAGCCAAAAACCTTCACTCGCTGGCCTCTGTAAGCCTCCAGAGCACCAATCTTCACCTGTAAGGCAGGGAATGAACGCAATCAGACAGAGGCACGCTTTCTGGCACTGGGGATCAGTGTCTCAAGACATTCAACAGATAAGGTTGGTTAGCAGTGATAGAGCAGAGGAGCTGGATCTGACATGGGTACATCTAGAGATGAAGCTGAGGAACCGACACCAAACAAGGAACCGCGGGCAGCCAAGGACTCTCTGGTGCATGAGCTGAGAATTGTAACAGGTGAACTGAGAAGGTTCAGACACCCATTGAGCACATGAGAAAGACCCAAGTCTCTACGCTAGAGGACACAGATAATCAGAAAACCAAGCCATGTTGATGGGCAGTAACACAGCAGCAGCTCTCAGCAGCTGCAGAGCCGCACAGCTGCGACAGACTCAACCCTCCCGCCGCTGACACTGTAACACGGGCCATGCCCTGAACCTTACTCACACATTTTGGCTCTGGAAGACTCGGATCGTTCTTAATAACAACCTTCTTGGCTTCCTCCAGGTTCTTCTCTCTTCTCAAGAGATCTTCTGCCTGGTTTAAAAAATAAACAATGTATTAAATAGGTGTAGCCAGACTCTGTGAGATTCCAGCTCCTTACAGGT
This sequence comes from Bucorvus abyssinicus, assembly GCA_009769605.1. Classification (NCBI taxonomy): domain Eukaryota; kingdom Metazoa; phylum Chordata; class Aves; order Bucerotiformes; family Bucorvidae; genus Bucorvus; species Bucorvus abyssinicus. The sequence goes on from CM020063.1 coordinate 1,611,119, forward strand.
TCTGGAGACTGCGGCGTACGCTGACAGACACAGATGTCATAAAAAGACTCGATGTCACTGTGCCAGGGCCTGAACCTTGCCTAGGTCAAGACCAGGATGAGAAACAACGCACAGATGCATTTCTCATTTTTCCTGTGAAGTCTAAAAGCTGCAATTCATAACTCGCCCAGTCTGGCCACGCCGCACAAAGGCGAGTTGTAAATCACGTACATTAAAACAGCGTCACAGCTGAAGAGCAAACCGGTGCTTTTTTGGAGGGGAGGGGAATGCCAACGACGCCGTTCTCTGTTTTTGGAAAAGAAAGGGGTTACATTTCCTCCAACCCAGCCTCATCTGCAACCTACCTCCTTCTTCTCCTTCGCATCGTTCTTCATTTGTTCCCTGTGCCACAGCTTTTTGACATTTTTCATCTGTGACTTCGAAATAATGGCCCATCTCTGATCGAACCCGGGGAGAGAGCAGGAGATAAAGGATTACATTTGTGACCCCTCACACAAAGGAGCATTAAAATCACTTCTACAGGAAGCTCTAATACTACAGCACCTCATTTTCTTTTTGCGAATCCACATAAATAGTAGGAAACGGTTCCTTTCCCGCTGTCATCAGTGCCTAGAAAGGGGAGAAAATACCAGAATCAGTGGCACTGCGAGTGCACGACTGCCACCCTTCCAGAGGCTGAGCAGGCTCCTCCTGCCGAGACCCTCAGAGCTGCAAAGACAGGAATGCGGTTTAGGCGCAGAAGCACAAGGCCAGTCCCTTGAGCTAAGCAGGGCTCACGCTCTGCAGAGCAAACAGCGGGTGCTTCCCACCGTTACCTTCAGAACAGTCTTGAACGGCTTCTTTTGTGTCCCATCGCCCGTGGAATCGTTGCCCTCTCGCTCAGACACATACAGCTCCTCTGGAACACATAACAAACACAGACTAGTGCTCAAAACCCCCCAGAACAACCATCAGCCATGGAAATGGTCAGGGAGAGCCTGGGCACGCACAAAGATATAAACCCTTCACGGTTATCAGCAGCGATAAACCTTCAAAACCAACCAGTTGGGCACAAAGGATAAGAATTATGTCACATTTTCTGTCCTAGAAGTCAGCCCCTGCAGCAAATGTGTTACACCAAAGCCTTAAGGGCTCCTGAGACTCTGAACCCTTGACAGTCACTGGCTGTATAGCAGGAACCAAAAAGGCAGCAGCCTTTGACAGAAGTAACTTCTTCCAGGTAAGCAGCAAGTTGAGGAAGGTCAGAGAGTTCAGGCCAACGTTTACCTCACTCATTGCCAAGAAACGAGCCGAAATTAAGAGCGCAGAAAACGCTTTTCCTTTCGCCGGTGCCTGGACCGAGGCCAGTGCCCGAACCGAGGCCAGTGCCCGAGCACGCGGGCCCTGTGTGACCCCGGGCACCGCCGCCATTCCCCGCCCAGGCACTGCCTGACTACTGAACCAGAGCTATCCGCCCCCGTGGACGCGTTCGGCTCCAGCTCCCCGGGGACCGGGCACGGGCAGCCCGCAAGGCCGTCACTAACGCTAATCCCCACATCGCCGCGCCCGCACCTCGCTCCAGGCGCGCCTCGCCCTTCCCTAGGCCGGGCCGGGCCTGCCTCGGGCACCCCTCCACCCTCCGACCGCTCCCACGGCTTCGTTCCCTCCCACCCTAAAGCCGGAGCCCCTGCGACGACCACGCTGCCCCTCGGCTGCCGCGCAGAGCGGTCGGCGCCGGGACCAGCTGCCGCCCGCCGCTGCCGCCCGCCGCTGCCGCCCGCCGCTGCCGCCATCTTCCCCCGGTGGCGAAGGGCGCGGGCCGGCCCAACCGACCCGCACCGAGCAGCGCGTCCCCGCCGGGGCCCCGCGCCGCAAAGGCCTCACCGAGGGCCAGCGCCGCCGTCCGCCCCAGCACCTCTCCCGCCATGACCGCACTGCCGGTGCCGCAGCCACCCGCCGGAAGTGCCGTCTCCGCGCTTCCGCCGCCCTGAGCCAACCCGCCGCTGCGTTGCGTCAGCCGCCTCGCCCCGCCCCTGCCGCGCCCTCGGGGCGGAGCCGATGGGCTGGGCGGGACCCCGGCCCCCCCGTGGCGATGACGTCAGAGTTCACGCACGTGGCGCAGCGCGCTGACGCACCGCGCCCGTCACGTGCCCGGGGGTGTGTGAGCAGGGCGGGACCCGCCTCGCCCCGGTGGGGTCCCGGCTCCGGATCTCCGGCCGCTGGCCGCGGCATTCAGCGCGGAGGTGCTGCTGGAGCCTGGCTGGTGTCCCAGCAGCAGAACCGCGCTGATAAAGTGCTCTGTAAGGCGGCAGGGTGAGGAGCTGCTGCCCACCCGCGTAAGGGCGGGAGCGCGTTCTGCCGAGGGGACGGGCCCCGCGGCGGGCCCAGGGCCTGCCGGCTCTCCAGCGCTCTTCTCAGCCTCTGCCGTTAACTCCTCAGTCACCCTGCGAACGGCCAAAGCTCAGTGCGCGCAGCTTTGCGCTGCATGCCCAGTCGAAGCCAAACGATCGTTACAGCCTGTGACAAATGTTTGTGTTTGGGGATCCTCGATAGAAACAGAAGGAACACCCCCACCTTAACTTACCCGTTTCATATCACAGCAGTCTGAGAGCCCAACGCGTGCTGCGGTTCGGGGTTTTTTCCTGTTTTAGGGACCATCCCCACCCGTCTCAATGGGAGATGAGTTATCTCCGTTTCCTACTCCCAACTCCTCCCACACCTCTACTCTGACCCACGTACTTACTCCGAGAGAAGCTGTAACCTCTCAGATCTTTATTTGCAATAAGGTTTTGAAACATACATTCCATTACACAGAGCTGTACATGACTATCTTTACTGTAAAACCAGTTCAGAAATCACCGTTAGCCCGGGAGTCGGAAGGAGGTAAAAGCGAAACGTGCTTTTTAACACTTTTGACAGAGTAAGAACTGACTCGCCAGCACATGGAACACGTTCTGTCTAACAGCGACCGTTTCCCAGCCCTCGGTCAGCAAGTGCTGTAGCTAACACTGGAGTGAGCGCGCTCCTGCCAGCCTGAGGGCAGCTCTCCAGAGCAGACAGAGCTGCTCATAAACACTCTGCACAAAGAGACACGTGTCCTGGAGCTGACAGACAGGCAGAGGAACAGAGAACACGACTGGTGAAGTCTGGACTCGGATCTCTTTATTTCAGGGGAAACCAAGGAGTTAGTGAGGAAAGGGGCGATGGCCTCTCACTGACGAGGTGCAAAGAGGGGTTGCTCTCCACTCCGTGCAGCAAGCTGTAGTCAAGTGGTGGAGGAAGAGACGGGAACAGGAGCTACAGCTCTAGGTGTCCGAATTCCCAGTAAGAGCGGGCACTGCCTGCAGCTCGCCCCCAGGTCTCAGCTGCTCACGCTCAGAGAGGGATTCTCTCCCAGGCCAATGCCTGGTGCAGTTGTGACTGTGCGGTTTAACAGAACGGCGCTCACCAGGGGACTGCTCCTTCACTGTTCGCTTTCACAGGCAAAACATGAAATGTAGCTGTGGTTTAACCAACATGTTATTAAACCATGGAAGAAGTCTGCAGTTCCAGGCACCACGGAAAGAAATAATGACAGCGCCGGGTTCTCAGGCCCTCGCAGGCGTATCCTTCACCTTTGCACTGAGCAGAGGTCGGGTGCACAAGGATTAGTACCTCCACAGAGAACTCTTGGGCCTTCCTATGCTTCCAGTAGTCCACGACCAGGAAGTTCTGTGATAAAACATAAAAATCTTCGTATCCTTATGCCATTGGGTTAAAAAAATATCCTGAGTTTGTTTAGAAAAAGTAGTTTGTGCAATCATGGGGATGAAAAGCTTCTCCCCGCAGGGCAGTAAATCAGCTTGTTTCCGGAGCTCCTCTGGCCTCTGCCGCGCTGCTGCCCAGGACCGCGTCCAGGGGAGCCCGTTTCTTCCGTATGCTGCGCCCGGAGGCAATCAGATCAGCGTACCCCCGCTGGTGGGAGAAAGCGTAAGCGGAACGGCGGCCGGACACCCCCCGGCGAAACGCGCTCTGCCTCCGCTTCCACTGCTGCTCCTCGGCCATGTATTTCTTGCGGTTCTTCTGAATCTTCACGCGTGCAAAGACAGAGGAGTTTACTCATTAGCCCACCCTGCACTGTGTGCTGGGCTCGTTCACCCCGCACCCCACAGCAGCACCCAGGGAAGCTGAGGGGAAATAGGAACACATCGCAGTGACGCCCTGCTCTGGGTGGCAAGACGTCACAGCAGCAGCCGTCACCCAGCTGGAAGAGGGGCTCGGTGTGGCCTCAGAAAGCCCCGCTGCCACCCCCCAACCGCGGGGCCTGAGCTCCCGCCTTGTGCTCTCCCCAGAGCACAGCCACTCGTTTGTCTCTAGTGAGAGCACCAATACTGCCTCCTGTAAAATCACCCGAAATAACGTAAGACTTGACTCACTCTATCGCTTTCCAAAGGCCAAACTGTCACGGCTAAGAAACGCAGTGCCACGACAGGAAGTAGACAAACAGCGATGGATAAGATTATGGTCAGCCAGAGGTATGGCTGCCTCAGCGCGTTGGGAGCAGTTCCTAGGAACGAAAAGAGCAAGAATCAGTTTGTGACGAGATCAGGTAAACTAGTTATAAAGCACAGCTGCTTTCCTGAGGAGCTACCCTCAGGTATTCCCTGGGGCATCACAACATCGAGCTTTTAGGCAGAGGCTCTACTACGAACAGAGCGTAACAGGAAAGACTTTTATAAAGCCCTTCTTGGACACCATACCCACATTCACGTCAAAGGCCTTTTGAGAGTGAGGGGAGGCTGCAAGACAAACGCTTGGCAGAGATGCTGGTGACTGCCCTGGTTTAAAGCACGGGAAGCAAGCCAAGGTCCTCCCAGTATCACTGGTATGTATGTGGCCTAGAAAGCCAGCGGTATTTAGTAGCCCAACACCCAGTGTCCTGGAACCTTCTGTCAAACCAAGTGGCAGTCATGCCTTTGTCCACTGCTGAAACACATCAAGTATCCAGGCAGAAGGAAGCTGTAAAGGTTTGTCACTAGGAAAACTGGGAAGCACAGTTTTCCTCAGAAGATGATTCCCAGCTGGCTGCTCCTTACACCTCCCTGGGCTTCCCACAAATCCCTAGAGGCTGCTGACAGCGCTTGGCTCTGTCTTTCTCTGGGCCTTTACCTTCCACTGATCAGTGGGAGACACTTGGCTGTCGCACACTCTGCCAGATCATCGCATCCCCTGGACCAGAAGCTGCCCCACTGGTTTTCACTTAGGTCTCGTTTGCAGTTCCCTACTGCTGGGCTACGTCATTGTCACCGAAAGAAAAGCAACGCTCCAGCAGAGTGACCTGGCCCCAAACACCATCAAAATCCGTCCTTGGAAGTGCAGTAGCACTTAGCAGCATTCCCTTCCACAGACATGAGGTCACGCCACTACACTTTGCCAGTTCTGCCCGTTACAAAGCTGCGTGAGACAGGAACACGAAACGCGAGGCACAAGGACTGACCTGTGAACTGGAAGCCGGAAGGAAAGAGGACGTGGATTCCAGCACTGTGGAAGTCAAATGTGATACCGAAGTAAAGTGCGATACTCCCAAACACAGAAAAAGCATTAACAAAAGTCCAGTAAGACGTGTCCAAGCCAATCTGAAAGCAAACAAAACGCCAAATGAGTTTATTAATTCAAAATAACGTCGGCTGACAGCGTTCGGGTCGAGTCACTTCTCACCAAGATACACGTCAGTCAGAGAGACCAGCTGGGTGGAGAGAAGGCACAATGGGGAAGTGTCCTGCATACAGTTACGTTTTTAGCAGAGACATTTAGAAACAAGACCAGAAAGTGGTTTGCGAGCAGCAGAGATCAGGAAGCTCAGCTTACTTGCCTGAAAATTGACGACAAATATAAGAGAAGATGCTGCTGTGACCGCGAACGACTGATAATCTGACGGCGCTTCTCCGTCCTGCCCCATAGTTTTAAGGTAAGCTCCGTACGGGATGAAGAAGATTATCAGTGACGTGATAGCTCCATGAAGCAAACTCAGGAAGAATTTCTTGTAGTTAAAAAGTGAATCCTTCTGTCCCAAAACATACAGTCGAGGGAACCGAAGACTCAGTTTGTCGCTCACATCCTTAATAAAGGGGGAAAAGAAAAAAAAAAAGTTGCAGCAATCTCTTGTTCTCGGTGAGCTTTGAAGAGCCAGAAGCTCAGCTACATGATGTCCCCAAGGAAATGGCAGATCCTCTTCCTTTGCAGACAGCAGCATGGGCAGCAGGGCTCTGCACAGCATGGCGCTCACAACAGAAGTGCCTGGTCTGGGGGACGTCTGTCACAAAGCCGTCACACGCCCGTTTGCAGGCGTCCACACTTCAGGCCTGTTCTTGGGCAGGACAAGAGTGTGCCCTGTTACAGCTGGGCATCGAGTGCAGCCCTTTCCCTGCCTGGTGGGTGAGCAGAAGGTGGGGGCTGCCACTGCACGTCCTGGCTTTGTCTCTAACAAATACTCAGGTGAGATCTTCATTTGGTACCGTATTTATTTCTGAGCTTTTCTCACCTAAGAAAGCAGAAACATTGATCTGCCCCATCGGTAGGTTAAGCCTTGTATGGAAAAACAAAAGCCCTTGTCCCACTGAACTCAGACAAACACGACACACCGAGACTTGCTGCAAATGGTCACTCCAACCTGCCCAGCCCCTACGTCTTCAGCTCAGCAGGGTAAGCAAGGAGTGTCTTTCCCTTCACAAGGCCACGCGTTGCGGTGCTGTGGGACTGATGTCACGGCATAGCAGGCACTTAGAAATACTTTAACAAACACTGTCAGCACGGAAGAGCTCTGACCCGATGAACTTTGGCTATTTCAGTCACCCTCTGCTTTTGTCTCGTTACCTCACACGCTGGGAAGAGGAACACGTGTTTAAAACCCAAACAACCCCCCCAAAGAGCCTTATACACAAATCGAAGCAACCAGTGCCAGTGGCCTTAAAGACCTGATGTCAGGTGCCCTTTAGTTAACAAGTTTTGTTAACAAGTACCTGGTCAAGCAAGCCAACCAGCAGGACCGGGAGGCTGGAGTACAGCACGTTGTACAGCGTGATGAACCAGTCTTCATAGGTCGTCTGCAAGAAGGGGAGGGATTTCAGCAGTTGGTGATTTCTTTGCGATTACTCCTTCTCCTTCCAGTCCCAGAGAACATTCACATGTGCTCCACTAGAGCATTAAATGACCTGTCTCAGAGTGTACCCAAAGGCAAGCAGCACCCTGGCTAGAAGCTCTGCTGAAACGGTTTTCCGCCTGCACTAGGCGGCCCCGCTCCTGCCGAAGCACCGGTGCTGGGTCACCACCAGCACTGACGAGCTCACGCTCAGTGTCCCTCTGGTTCACAGCTGCACTTGTGACTGTGATGAGCGCCTGGTGTCTCACACACAGCTCTGGGAAACCTGGCTGCTTTTATGGCCTCTTTCTGCTCTGTCCTAGGCACCACAGCTTCCATCACAGCCGCCGGCAGGGCTGCTTGTCTAGGACCGTGGCCCTGACTCTCCATGCTGGTCCATGCAGTGACATCTGCCAGCCTTTGGGTTATGCCTGTGGAACGTCAACTCTCAAAGTCCTTTCAACACTATGTGAACTTCAGATACTGCCAGGTACAACAAGCACATTTTAAGCCTTTCTAGCAGCAGTTCAAGCTAAAAAGATTTGGGTTTGGTTTCCTACTGATACAAACATGCTCTGTCTCACTTCACCAAGTGGCATCTCGAGTAGCGGGGTTGGGAAAGGCTTCCCGAATTGCCATGTAACAATATCCTTCTCCCTGCACAATCAAGATACCGTCTCTAGCGTTCTGCAATCACAACCAACTCCTCCGCTTGTAACTAACTACCTTAGCAGAGATCAGCTTCTCCCCTGCAGAAGCTATTGGTGATATCGCCAGGTGAAGCCTTCCCAGGTTAAGTTTTGCTGTTCTGCACTGACAAAAAGGAAGATCTGCTTGTTAGTGTCACACCCCAGCTCGCTTCTTACCTGGGCAGAAAAGCCATTGAAGAATGAATACCAGATGTGGACTAGTGTAAAAGCAAAGTTTTTGTAGAAGAAATATCTTAAGAACTTGCACATCCTAATGTAGGACCATCGCCCGTGGACCAGCAGCAGCCTCTGGAGGTAGCGGAACTGCCCGAAGGAGTAGTCGCTGGACATGGCAGCTTGCATCCCTTCCTGGCCACTGATTCCAACCCCAATGTGGGCAGCTGAGTTAACGACACAAACACCACACACCGTGTTAACAGAGGGAGAGGAACAATGTGACCGAGGGCAAATCTCCTACTGGTTCCTATTCTCTGCCATTCCGGTTCTCCTGCCCCCTTTTATTTCTGCACGCAGCACAGAGGCTGCATTAAGGACAAACACGACAGTGCATAAGCCCTTCCCTGCCCTGTTATTTACTGCTCATGTCTCCACCGCCACTTGGATTCACTCTTGGTCCTTGTTGCATTAGAGTGGGCCCTGGGAAATTTAACCAAGGAAGGACTCAGCAATGAGATGGAGCAAGCAAACCCCTGAAGGAACCGGCCAGGCCGTTCACAAACACACTGGCAACATAAACCCTATCCCAGGGGTTTCTTTCTCAGGAAGCGGTTCAAAGAGCACCACTTGCCCCACAGGATGGCTAAAGCCTCTGAGCAAGGGGCAGCTGAGCTACTGCCGTGTTCTTTAAGTGACATTGTTGTGACTCACAACGTGGTAACAGGCATAGCCCAAGTCCCTTCTCAGGGAATGTCTGTGGAAAAAGCTAAAACACCTCAGCCAAACCCACTAACCATTTCATAAAGGGCTTCCTCGAACAGGGCCAGCCCGGGCACAGCAGCTAATGAAACCCGAGCGTGTTAACGTGGGCTGAGCAAAGGGCTGACAGTGAAGGGGCTGCAGAAGGGTGGCCAGCAGAGATCTGGCCTCCCGAGAGAAGCTGCCCAGCGGCCTTACTCTTAATCATGTTGACGTCATTGGCGCCGTCCCCAATAGCCAGAGTAATCGCTTTCTTGTATTTCTTCACCAGCTCCACCACCATGGCCTTCTGCTTCGGCGTCACGCGGCAGCAGATCACAGCTCGGCATTCACAGGCCAAATCGACAAAGTTCTTCTGCTGCTGCTCTTTGTAAGCTTCAGCCCTTCTTCTCTTTTCAGTTTGCTTTTTTTTCTCTTCCGCTGTTCTCGGGAACTTCAGTTTAAGTTTCTTTCTCTTCTTTTTCTTCTCCAGCAGGATTTCGTTCTGTGTTACAAAAATACATTATGTTCCCTGTACAGCGTTTCAAATCGCACTCCAAGCAGCGCCTGTACAACACACTTCATTATGCTCCCCTCACCCAGCTACAGCATTTCAATAAAATGCTCCTGCAGAGGAGTGAACAAAGAGCTAGGAAAAGAATGGACTTGGTGGGATTAACAAAACCAAAATGCTTCTATTTAGTGTCACGGCACTGCTCGTGGAGTTCAAAGGAATATTTCTTCTGATGGGAACAAATTCCCTTTTGGAAACATTCTGCTGTTTCAGCTTCCCTCTCTCCCATTTCCCCATCCTCTAAAGGAAGCATGGCCATGCCCAGCACATGTGGAAGTGTCCTGTAACCACCCTGGTTAGCTCTGGGGCTTTTGCAGGGGTTTGGCTTTACTTTGATGGCAGCTACCAGGATGACTGGAAAGGCCCAAGACATTCCTTATTTTATCAAGTGCTATTTTCAACCTTCAAACTCAAAATATTTCTGACCATAAATATCAAACAGATGTGTTCAACTGGCAGCACAATGGCCCAGGAAATTTCCTTGATTGGTTTAGCAAAGCAGACAGATGAGCAGAGTCCTCGGTGAGAGACGCGGTGACTTGGCGGCACCCCCAAAATCTCAGGTACACAGGAGAACCACTTTTGTACATACCAACCAGGAGCCAGTGATGATCAAAGCACGATCTCTACTACCCTGGAAGAAGGGCTCGTTCATTCGCAGGGAGGAATGTGGACTTGATCCAGCCCTGTTCCTCTGGTTTTCCAGCCGGGTTTGAAGAAGAGCACTGGAAAGAGAGGTGGATACTATCACAGAAAGATCAAGGATAAACTCTAAGCTAGATCAGTCCCTCGCTGAGCCTCTTCCATAAAAAGGAATACAGCATATGATGCACAGACTTCTTTTGCCATCTATTGGGTGATGTTCTAAGCAGTGCTAGAGCAACAGTGAGAAGAGGATCACCCTGGTTTGCAAATAAGGAATAAATAGGAAAAATGAGTCCGGAATAGCGCTGTTACAGGGCCCTAGTTCTTCTCCCAGTCCCATGCTGGTTTTCCTTGGGTCTAACAATCTTGACAAATTCTTCATGGCTGAACACCGTGTGATCCATCGTGGTCTTACAGCAGAGGCCTGTCCTGCACACAGGAGCAGGGGACAGGGTGAAAGACCAGCTGGGGTAAAGCTGGAGTGCAGGGACGGGCAGTGAGAGCAAAACCAGGCAACTGCTCCAGATCTGGACTAGGAGAGACCTGCTCAGCCCACTCCGGGTGGGCTCCAGCCTTGTCTGAACTACCGGGTAAATCTGATGTGAATGGCTGTTGACCTAGAACGTATAACCTCCTGCAAACAGGGTCTCACCACCTTTACCTATGGCTAGGAGGTTGCCTTGTGAAATTCCAGGTCTGTAAAAAGCAAAGAAACAGGCAATGTGCAGCCAGGAAATACTGCCCAGTCATTGAAGAGTCACTGCGGGACAAAGCAACGTTACTGCTGGGTTCATTTTAAAAATGGAACAGCTTTAATTCCCGCAAAAGAAATCCTTTGTGCTTTTCACTTGCCTGGTATCTTCTCCATAGCAGATCGTTGTTTCATCTGTTAAGAGTTCACAAGAAAATCCAATATTTTCTGCAGTTTCTACAATAAAAAATATGAGAGGAAAGTATTGACTTAAAGCTCTGTCAAGAGTAACTGTTGGGAGCAGCCAGAAGCACCTCCAGTCACAGTATCAGTCACCAGGGCTCATCTGCTGGAGGAACAGAAGTGACGCAGAAGCCCAGCCAGTAACTCTGGACTGGGAACAGCTGGCCTGAAATTCTGCATAATGTAGAAATTCCTCCAGGTTTGATTTAATGGACTTTCAGACTCAGCCTTTCTAGAAACAAGCACTTTGTTTCCAGCCTGCCTTTGTCGCAGTTTATCTTCTAGCCCTTACCCTGTTTTTACTGGCCCACTGGCTGTAAGAAAACCCACCTTTTTTGTCACCCGTAAGCACCCAGATTTTAATGTCTGCTTTGGAAAGTCTGGAAATAGTTTCCGGAACTCCATCCTGCAGTTTGTCTTCAATAGCCGTCGCGCCGAGCAGCTGGAAGGTATTCAAAATACAGGTATTTAGTGGGATAAACAGGTAGAAAACCAATTCATTTTCAGTAGAGATGAAACTATTTGGGCTGTCTTCAAGCCCAGGTACAGCTCAAGCTGCAAATTCAGCAAAGACAAACTCCTGCATATAGCCGTGACCATGCTGAAATCCAGGTACCAAAACACAGTTCCCTTTCTTCTATGAAACTCTGTGTCTGGCGTGGCTTTAAAGCCAGTAAAATACTGAAGAGATCTCAATCAAATTAGCCTTGTTTATTAGGACATTTCGTTTTCAAAGAGTATATAAAAGCACACTAAAAATGTAAAGCTTGACTTACAATCAAGTTTTTTTCTATTTCCTCATATACTTTGTCCAAAGCTTCATCACGATTAGTTGTAGCTACACTGGCTGCCACAAACTTTTTATTCCACGCTTCAAATTCATCCTGGCTGATGTCTCTATAGCACAGGCAGAGTGTCCGAAGAGTTTCACTTGCGAAAATCTGGAAAACGATTCAAAAACCACATCCACAACTCAGAACTCTCCCTTTGCAATCCCAGCGTAAGAGTGGAGATCACAAGCATTTGCTGCGTCTGATAACCCCGATCTGATGTGCAACTAGTCCTGGGCACTTCAGAAAGGCCAGAAGGTAAAGTGCAGCAAACGAGGCAGTCGGAACGGGAGGGCTGGAGAGGTGACAGAGCGGAGTGTGGTGGCCTGCAGCACTAACTGTGAGGAAAGGGTCCGGAGAGAAAATCTGCCCGGACAAGGGACGTATGTTAAGAACATGCATGAGAACGTGTATCGCTTTGATGATTCCTCAGGTTTGGGATGACCTGCAGGACCAGTGACAGGCCTGCATTTGTTTTAACAGCTTAGGAAAAGGAAACAAATAACATTATAGACAGGAATAAACCATTTTTCATGTAAAAACGGCATATAAAATACCAACGTACATCTAGTGCTTCTTCTGTAGCTTCTCTCTTTAGATTCCGTGGGTGCAGCCGTTCATAAATCACTGTATCAGCCCCTTTACAATAAAGCCTGATAGTTCCACCTGCTTCTCTCACTGTGGAGTAAGATGGGAGAGGAGGGACAAAACGTTAGGGTGCACTTCCGTACAGGAGCAGTTCCACATCAGACTGTTCGGTCTACTGCTGTGAAGGACCAGAACTACAAGATGTATTTCTTTCTCACCATCTCTAGCAGCGTCCGATGAAGTAACTCGGTTGACAAGCGCATTTCCTCTCCTCTTTCATGACAGGAGAGGACATTTATACTCCCAAGGATTACAGTTTCGATAACGGCTGAACAGCCTGCTTGCCCACAGGAGCTGGGCAGACACATGCTAGAGATAGGATGCACCATAATTACAGCCTTAAAACCAACCAATCTCTTCAGGACTGACTTCTTTGTGACAGGCCAAATCAAAACCAAAGAGCTCTTTGTACCTTGACCTGCACACCCGGTATTGTATTCCAATAGCCAGAGGAACATACGACTTGCTTGTTCTCTGGGGGAAAAGGGGAATAAATCATCTCTGCATTTCTTCAAGCTTCTGCTAAAAGGACCTAAGACTGTCCTCGGCAGAGGCCACGCCTGAACACCAGGACTGGCGAGCGGACACCTCATTAGGAAGCCTCCCTTTTGCTACCCAGAGCTACGTGGACTAAAATCTGCCACAGGACTGCGTGTTACGCAGCCGTAACTCCTGACTTCACCGTCCCTTGGACGTCCTTTTTCACCTGAGAAAAACAAGTGACCCTTTCTCTGAAGGGTGGCTGAGGTCAGCTTACCGATGACAGACATCCGTTTTCGGTCACTGTTGAAATCCAGGATAGCGAGGACATCGTAAGTTCTTTCAATCCCCATTTCACTTATAGTGATGGTATTTTGTGTTCGTGAAAGAAAAACATAGCCGAAGTTCCTTGCTGCCGTAACCAGGGCCCCTTCGTCTGGGGAAGCTGCTTGGTAATTGAGCTGACCTGTATCTTTAGACAGAAAGGAAGAGAAACCTGCATGTCCCTGAGCATTACAGAGGCATTCAGACACCACAGCTAAAAACTTCACACCCAGTCTTTAGAGAGACCGAGAGCGAGACAGGCAAAGTCCTTTCCCTTTCTGGAGCGGGGTCTAAGACCCTGCTGCAGCAGGTGACAGCAGTGCACACAGAGGAGAGGGACTGGGGGCATTTCCCCCGCCCCCCCTTTTCATTACATGTACTTTCCAAGCAGGGTAAGTCACTGAACCCTCCTCCCTCCAGGTATAAAAGCAAAAACTGTAACTTCTCTGGTCTCAAAACCAGTATCACTTCAATAGCTTAGATTCTCAATACATTCGTTTAAGCGTTTTCAAAGGAAGCTCCAAAAAGACAAATCTGTAGCCACGGACACCAATGCAACGTGGTGGAAACAATCCCCAAACCACCAGTAAGGACAGGAGACTGCTGGTTTCACAGGGACCTCACTCAGACGGGAGGAAAGCAATGCTGCTCTTCGGCGTTTCCATTGAACCTTCCAACCTCATTTTTTGCACCCATGAACTCGCCAATAGCTGTTCACCTCTAAATTTAGTTCCTGTCACGTTTCTGTTTTCATTTTGTTTATCTTCTGCCAATACCCTTCGGACACACGGACACAGTCGTATACATCTATGGGGCTGGCAGTCAAGAGGATGAAGCCTCATGCTGAAAACACTTAGTTTTCCACACTGAAAAGAGGTTTCCAAATGTGTTTGTATTTTCAGACGCGTATGTGGAACCAGAGACCGTGCCAGTCTTATGAGACTTTTGCTTTCAAGATTTTAAAGGTGGATTTGAGCAGAGAGAAGACCCATACCATGGAAACACGAGACCTCTGTATGAAGTGTCCCCTTGCCTTTCTAAACCTGCTGTGATTTAAGATGCACGTTTGCCACAGCTGTCACTGTCCCAGAGACAGTTCTCCTTCCGTAAAGGGTCAGACCCCTTCAGCATCGGCTCTTGCTCTTGTTCAAGCTAGAAGAGCAGCCTGACACCTCTTCTCACCTATGGGATCAGCACTGGTTTTGGACCTCGCCCTCGTGCAACTGCATTTGAATTCCTGCTTCCCCTTACACAGGAGAACAACCAACCAACCACACTCACCACCAGAAGTGTCGACCATGACTGTGTGACAAATGGCGAGCAGAAAAAAGAACTTTTGAATTTCTGGCTCCTTCCCAGATTTTATTTGCTCTATCAGATAGTGATCATAGAACAAGAACTTTCCATCTGCATACGTGTTCCAGCTGAAATCCACTTGCTGCTTAGAGAACAGACGAGAGTTTGAGTCACTTCTCGTGCAATTGCTCTGTGCCTACCTGCAGCTCCACACTTTGGCAGGGGAACGTTCCCTGTCCTACAGACCGTGGGGACGATCGGACCCACCTACCTCTGGGTGGCTCTGAAGCTGCCCTGCTCCGTCCCGGCAGTCTCCTGCAGCGCAAGCACCAACAGTTAGAAGGCACAGGACAGAACAACACCGTTTTTACAACTCATTCACAAAGTCAAAAATAAATAGAATATCTATGCACTAGAATAGCTCAGAGTTAGGAAAAAAGCAAATTCTTCCACAGCCACAGTACTTTTGTATGTGAAAAGTTTCCACTCGAGCCCCTCAGCTTCCACTTTTTAAGGGGACAATGGTGGGACAACCCCAACAATTCTTTTACTGGTCCAAGGCTGCCAGCTGTGCTCCACAGGGACTTGCAGGGTCTTCCCCCAGTGCCCCCATCACAAACCAGAGCTCCTGTGCTCCCCGTGGTTTTCATCAGAGCGCATGGCAGCACGGCACAGACTTACCGTATCTTTGGCCATTTATGCAACATTTTTTAAACGTCATGATGTTTTGTGTCAGCGTTCCCGTCTTATCAGAGAAGATGTAGTGGATCTGCCCCAGCTGCTCGTTCAGCGTGGTGGTCCTGGCCTTTGCGGCCGTGTCCTTCTCGGGGTAATACATCTGCAGGTCCCAGTTTATAAAATAGCTTTGGCCCAAACGAATCACTTCGACGCTAAATGAAATAAAACAGATTTTCTCACTCCCAGCTGCATCTTGTGTTTCAAAAGAATGACAGACTATCAGATCCAGGGGACTTGGACTGTTCTCAAGGACCCTCATGTAGCCCAGGAGCTTAAGACAAAACGATTGCGCTCACCAGCACCGTACAGAGCACCATTGCCCCTACACGGGCCACTCACACCGATGTCAGACCACACGGCTCGGCTTCACCACCACCACCACACTGACTGAGGAAAGGCCTCTACGCTTCATCAAGCCAAACATGCTGCTCCCAGAATAAACAGCAATCCCACTTGGGAACAGCTTTTTAAGAACGATTTGGAGAAGAGTGGGTCAGAGGCTGGATGACTTCAAACATGCTACAGACAGGTTTGGCAAAGGCAAAACTATTCATGGAGCAGTAAGGCCTCTCTTGAGAATCAATGCGGAAAATATATTTTTTTTCCAGTTTAATCATTTTTTCAAGTAGTTTTCTTCACACACCAGGACCACAGAATTAGACTGAGAAGTTAAATACCAGCAGGATCAAGCCTCCAATTTTCTCAGAGACCATTGCCTGGGAGAATTTTTTCCCTAGTCAAAGTATAGAGCAGATATGCCTAACAGTGTAGGAAAAGCTTGGTGTCTTTAAATCCCGAGTCTAAGATCCCTGAGCGATGATTTGAGATGGAAACAATACAGATCACTTCCTGTAAAAGCTCAGTGAAGAGGGTGAGCATATCCCATGTATTTTCAGTAAGCAGAGAATTAATATGCCTTCCCAGCCAACGGGGAGCTGCGTTTGTTACCACCCACGGGAAATTAAACCCATTCATCATTAACCTGTAAGTTAAGTAATTCACCCTGTCACCAGGTCAGCTACTAAGGGCCAAGGTATTCACCTACCTCACGTAGAGGGAAATGGGAACCATGGTGTTCAGAACAATGATATATCCCCAAAAGTTGAGGAAACCGCGATACGGAGGGCTGAAGTCTTGTGCATCGTAGAGGTACCAAGACGAGTTGCCAATCTGCTGTTCCCAGTAAGTGTGTCCAATGGCCAGGCCAGCCGACAGCAGGATGAGGACCACAAAGATCTACGGTGTACACACAGAAGTCCATGACACTTCAGAAATGACTTAAATCCCAAATCTCCATGTTCAAAACAGAACATCCCATGTGTTTGCAAGCAAGAAGAAGGGGAGCAAACCTTTGCCACAAAACAGACTCTTCAGATAATCTGGGTTCTAGTTTTAGCCTGCTCCCGTTCTCATGCTCACAACCACCACGGACTGACGGGACCTCTGGGCCAGGTCCCTGCGTCTCTGTCCAACAGCTCAGTGCAGACAAGCAGCAGCGCCTGCAGCTCTGGGCTGAAGCACTCTCCGGCATCACGCAGCTGCCCTGCACCTGCAGCTCGGGGCCGCAGATCCCACCAACAGCGAGGCACCGTTTTAGATTGCCTCCTACTTCATCCCTGCTCACCAAGGCAAAGCAAAGTGGAAACGTACTTATTACACCAAAAGAAAAAAGCCCAGTTGCCTAAATTTGCATTCACTCTGTTCATGACAAGTGAACTCAAACGTCAGACTTTTAAAGCAAAAGGCTTACAGTATAAACCATGTAATTCATAAGGGAGTCGATTTTCGTCCTTTTAAATCTCGTCTTTCCACTATTTTTCATTATTTTTGTATCAGCACCTAAAAATAAAGAAAAAAACAAGGAAAGTCACAATAGGCCAACAAGTGCTAGTATTGCTGTTTTACAGAACTGGGACATAGAATACAGTCCACGTTTATATGGTAAGGATGTCCTTCCGCTCCACAGGGCCTGCTTTTAGTCAGTAAATATTTCACGGCCTCAATTCATAAATACCTGCAAATATGACCACTCCATGGCACAAGTCTGTATTCCTGATTTTACACCCCCGTAATAAAATCTTATCAGCATCCAGTGGGTAACGCGTGTTTCTCCAGAACAATGTTCCTGCAAACTTGTCCAGTCGGTTATTTGGCTCCTCACATTCAATCAGACCTAAAAAGTTTGGAGGAGAGTACGTTTAACAAACCGCAGTTAAATAAAGGCACATTGATTTGCACCCACCGTAGAAGTAGTTTTACTTCATGAGGTTCTTTTTTCAAGAAAACAAGTTCTGAGTAAACCATTTCTTTGAAATTTAAGGTGTACAAATGCTCAGTGCGTCACGATTCGTCACTTGATTGTACATCTTTGGATTTCTGTCCCCGAAACTGAGCTCATCCTAAACCATCAGTTCAGGCTGCACTTACCATCATGAAAACTCCGTTTCAGAAATAAATAAACCCCCCTACATGGCAGCACAGAGCGGCAGCCCCAGGCCAAGACCCTGCTGTCTCCAGCCCTGCCTCTCCTCAGCACTGGGGATGCGCAAGGAAGGGTAGCATCACAGGCACAGACCACTGAAACCACGTCCCCGTCTCGCAGCAAGTCGCAGCCAACGGACCTCTGAACAGGAGCTGAAGCCCTTGTGGGCAGCCTCTCCTTCCTCATAAATTTGCTCAAGATGTTCTTTGAAAGCACCACCTTTTTACATCCACAACATCCTTTGGCAAACTGCGTATTTCAGCTGAACTACGTGTTGGGGGAAAAAGCATCTCCCTTCTGCTCCTTTTGAATTTGATGACCGCTCACTTCACTAGGTGTTCCTCCGTTTTCATACCAGAGGAAACCAGCAACGGTCCCTTCCTGCGCACTGCTCCACATCTCTCTGTCCTAAGCCTTTTTTTCCTGTTTGGTTTGGTTTTTTTTTTTTTAAGTGTTTGCAATTTTAGGATTGCTAAAAAATCCATCTTGAGATAAAACTCTGTGCCAGGTCTCAGGAAGAGAAGGGCTTCCCGGCCCTTCCAGTTTCCCCAACACGCACAGAGAGCAGCTAGATCATAATGGTAAGTGTGAAAAGGACAAGAGAAGAGTGCGATCCCAACAGCAGACGTACTTTTTGCCCAAAGCAAAGTGGCAGGCCGACGCTGCTGGAGGGCCCCACGCTCCCTGCTCAGGGTGCTGCAGCTCAGCCACGGCAAAGGGCTGCTCGTCAGACAGGCTGGATTTTCCTCAGCAGCACAACTTCCTCGTGCACCTTGCTTACGCTGCCCCGTGACAAAAGCCAGGAAGTCCCTAACTCCAGAACCACAAGCATCATTGGCAACGCTTCTGTCCCCGCCCAGGGCTTATTGTCCTGTAAACTGTCTGAGCCCCATCTGAACAGCTGTGAGAATATAACTGCACCAACCGTTGAAGTCTGCCATCGCGCTTTCTTCTTGCAGATATCTGTGTGTCACCTCAAGTGCCATCTTGAACTTTAAGTTAGTCTCACTAAGAAGAACGGATAAAAAAATTAAAAATGTAGAGGCAAGGAAAGACATTAGAACAAAACTGTATTAAGCAAGTCCTTTGCCAGAGGTACCGAGCTCCCCCGGGCAGCGATGGCACACCGTGCCTTAGCCTGGGTACGGAGCATTCACGGACCGCACGGCTACTGCTTACACCGGCTGCTCTTCTGCGCAAGGGAAGTCTCACCCCGCCACCTCTGCTCACTGCAGACACGCGAAGCGTCTCACAATCGCTCTCTTACTAACGCACGAATTCAGCTGAAGTGATGGCTATCTGAACGTAGCAGTTAATAACTGATACTGTTAAAAGCTCCAGCAGGGAACAAACCCTTCCTGACATGAACAGATCCTTGTTTTGCAGATTTTATAAGTCATCGTTTTTAAGATTCCTAAAGGCTGAGCAAGGAATATGCTGCTCATCCGAAACACCAAACATTTCACCGCACTGGGTGAGGGCTGTAGCACTGCAGACTTCTCTAGAAGAGTTCAGCACTGGCTTTCCTGACAGCAGGGACCAACCCAACACTCCAAAGAAACGTGACAGAGGCAGGAAGATTTACACCAGCTAAGCAGTTCCTATGAAAAACTTCCACAGCAAAAAGCGTGTTTTTCTTTTTCCACTCTGACAGAAAATGAGAGAAGTTTAACATCGTACAAAAGTCCAGGGTGAAGAGACCTCTGGTAATCCCCAGTCCAACCTCCCGCTGGAAGCGGGACCTCAGATGAGGTTATCCAGGGCCCTGTCACGACAAGCCTTGACCGCTTCCAGCGAGAGAAATTCCACCACTTCTCTGGGCCACCTATTCCAGTGGGGAAAACTCTCCACCACGCAAACAATCATTCTTGAGTGCTGACAGCATTTCCTCGGGAGCTACTTGTACCCGTTGCTTCCTGCCCTGTCCACGTCCACCCAACTCCCTTGGAGATACTGGAGGACCAATATTTGAACTGGACACAGTTTTGCAGGCGCGGCTCAGCAAATGAGCCTGCAATACGGACTTCTTGCTCCTTTACCAGTAAGCCAGAAACCCTTTAACAGAGCCTTACCCATCTAGTTCAGCTGTCTCTACATAGCAGAGACTGTTTGGTTCTGAGCTGGAGAGCAGCAAAGTGTCAGCCTAGAAGCACAAATAAATAAGCAGTAGGTAAATCCAAGTCACGATTCACACCAAACTCTGCAGAAACACAGAACAAACTTATCTAAAGCACTTACAGGAACGAAAGTATTTTTCTTCAGACGAATGACATCGCCAACTTTAATATCTTTCCACTTTGTGGTTTTGAACCTAATAGCAAGATAGTTTAATAATTATTACTATTTAATCTAGAACACTATGCACTCGATAAATCTGGAAATATGGAACCTTCCTTAGTACAAAACCATTACATCTCGCTAAGGCATGTTTTTTCTTTTAGAAACTGCAGTTTAGTTCAGGGTCTGTAACTCAGAAGTCGACCTACCTCTTCCCTCTTCACCTGCATAGGAATTTCTCTCCAAAGAAGCTGCTCTTAGCACAGATTTAGTGCCACAGAACTAAGTCTAAATCACTCCTTTGGTCAATTCTCTTCCATTTTCCATTAGGATTTCACACAGATGGTAGAGAAGAAAAAGCTGAACTTTCCCTGCTGTCTGTGGTTTGAGATCTGTGATGAAACTTAGTAACGAGGCAACAACCATTACTTACAATTTAAGAGGTGAACAGTACAAACCTTCCACCCCTGATGACTTCACAGGTCCTGTTATTAACCTCGTTGTCCATCCTGTGACGAGCCTGAAAGCCAGGAGCAGAGAATGTAGAATTAGGGAAATGAACTGCAGCGTTTGCTTTTGCTTTTCATAGTCACAAACCAAGTCTCTTACGATGTCGTCCACCAGGTCTTTGACTGCCGTTATTCCCAGCACCAAGAGTAAGGGCACCAGCGTTGTGTACCATGACAGGGTACTAATTTGGGGAATCGACTACGAAAGACAAATGAAATCAGGTCAATGCAGGATTATCAATCAAGCTCAGTTCAGAGACATTTAGTAGTGACCTGACTTGCACATAAGAAAGAAAACCAACACATCAGAGAGGAAATTTTAAGCCACGTTGTGAAGAGGAACGAAACTCTTGGGGGGGAGCCTGACCGTGCTGCCCTACTTCAGCATCGGCTTCCTTAACAATTGTAGTTGTTTGTATTTTCTGTTGGTGCTTCCAATTCATGAGTGGAACTTGGAGCCATCACGTTTTATAGAGCAAAAGAAACATTTTTTCCCCATGAAATCCACAAACGCCTCAACTAGCTCACCCTGGCTGATACTCGGGACCAGCCGGGGTGCTGGTTCCGGAGTTCGATGAAGACGGGCTTAGTTTCTGCAGCAGTTCAGCTGCAGTCCCTTACGAAGGACCCCGCGGTTTCCTGACAGGACAGCACTGAATCGGCTCAGAACCGTTATCCAGCTCACTGGATTAGCACCTCAAATTCACTTCACCGTTAGAATTCTCCCTGCCTTTCTTACCTGCAAAATGAGAAGAACAAGGAAGTAGAAGTTGGCTGCTCTTTTAAACTGTTCAAACAGATTCAGTGGTAAAAATGTGATAGGGTTGTACTTGTATGTCTTAATTGCATTTCCCTGTCGAAGGAAACCAAATGTCATTCACAACAGCAGACTCTTCCTACATTACAAACGTACGGTGTGTATTTTCCAGTACAGCATTTGATTAGTGCAATCTCTCCTGTGGACTCCGCCAGCTGTACCTTTCCTCAACAGTTTGTCACCGTCTTAATGAAACGAGGCAAAAGGAGTCTGTGACATGGACATTAACATACCCCATCCAGCACCTCGGACGGAAGCTTTAGCTACAGCGAGAACTACAGGGCCCTGCACAGTCACAGAGTGGAAAGGTTACAGCCCCTCCCCAGGTGAATGACACAGTGCTCAGGGCATGGAGAGAGGAGCGTGTCCCTCCTCTCCCCCCAGGCAATCTTACCAGTAGCGCCCTCCACATTATTTGCTAAACGCACCACGTCACTGCAAGGGATAGAATTGATCTGAGACATCAAACTACAAATAATGAACCCTGATACAAAGGACTGATGAATGAGATTAAAATATCCCCATTATCATAATTAGGTGGATTTAGAATGACACTTTTTAAAAGACCAGACATTCCCAATGTCTGTTTTTAAGACTGTGCCAGTCCAGCTTAATCACGATATTGCTTACACTACACTGAGACTTCTCACGCGAAAGGTGCCACCTCTGTGGACATTTGCAGCAGCCATAGTCGAGCAGAGAGAACTGGCAATTTGGACTGAGGACACCTGGCTTCTAATTCTCCATCTTATCTTAAACAAGTCTCTTGATAACTGGATTTTCCATTCACAAACCCCAGACCAGTTATACCTCCCCACCTTCGCTGGAAACCCTGAGGAAGTGTTAGTGGTGGTTTTAACACTACCCACCAGAGGTTCCCAAGTGTTCACCCTGACAAGTACTGTTAGCACACAAATGAGACAAAACTTACTGCATATTTGCTTTTTTTGAAGCACAGAAATACTGTTCTCCTAAACCGGGGCTGCTCGTAGAAGTGAGGATCGTTTGCTTTAACTTGCCAGCTGCAGTCTGGAAAAGACGAGGCAAAATGGGTCAAGTCCCGACTGTTCTGAACAGGAGGGAACAAATCTGCCACTTTCAGGTTTTCTCTCAATGCCATCTTTAACAGGTGAAACAAGACTGGTACCTGCTTTTTAGTACACGGTCCAAAAAAAGGCTTTCAAGAGGTTTCAAGGTTATTTGTCTTTATCAACAATATAAACTGAGGTAGGAAGAAGCACTGAGAAGCAATTTTGAAGTTCTATGAGAAACTGAAAACGTATCAGAGTAACATTTATTCACGCTCAGTTCCCGTCTTTCCCTTCTTCTGGTTTGCTCCTGGTACACCTGGGCAGCACTAAGCACCCAAAACAGGGTTTCCAGTCTTTCTAGGAACGGAAAGGTCCACTCAGCTTTTCAAAACCATGATTTCTTATAACCACGCTCAACCGTTTTCCTTTACAACCATTGAAACAGCAGGTATCTGCAGTGCTCATTTTATTTCTTCAGCCATCAATGTTGTTTCATTGCTTGAAAACTCGGGAGTATGGATCGCATTTTGCAGTAGAGTTTAACAGAACTAAACAAGCGATGTCTGCAACAGCCTGGTAAAATCACTCCCAAAGCGGCTGAGCAATCTCGCCGCCCCCTCTCACCTTCAGCACTGAAAACCCGACTTGACATACAGCCTCCCCAAGGAAAAGGCTTCCAGAGGACTTGCTAAGAAACCAGCCTGCTCCACTTTAAGGTCTCTGTGGTTAATCTGGGTCCTACAGAGTCCACCTTATGGGGGTCACTCGGCCGTATGCAGCCTTGCTGACCGCTGTTTTCTGCCAGACAGCCTCCTGCTGTCAGGTTATTGTCGTGCCCCCTCTTTCGCAGGGTACCTCTTTCCCTCCGAAATCCTTCAGATCCCTCTCCTGCCCTCAAGGCTGCATCACCCATGGCCCAGTGAATCCTGCTGCCCACATCCACCAGCTCAGGCTCTGCCCACATCAAAGGAACTCCTCGCTGAACTCCTTTGGCCAGTTTTTAAGCCGACTCACGGCACACTGTGCCTGCTGGGAAGGATGAGGCAGACAGCATTTTGAAATCCAGCTTTCCTGACTCACCGGCCAAGTATCTGCCCCTTCTCTCCAACCCAAGTAATTGCCCTTAATGGGTGCTCGTTTTGGTTTCACGGGATTCCGTGACCTAAGCGCATCATCCAGCACTGCAGAGCAGGGACAGGGTGAAACTCCCGAAGGCAGAGGCATGGGGTGGGGACCCGCGGGGCAGCATGTGTCGTGGTGCTCCTGGGCTGCTGTATGGTAAGGAAGTCGTGTCTGATAAGACTGGCTCAGACTCAGAAACTCAAATCCAGACACAAAGCCTTTGTTTTTCCCATCCAACACATAGAGCAACTTCTTGTTTGACGTATCTGGGATCTTTCCTGTGACTACAGAACTTTGATTTCCAGCACACTGGCTGCAAGCTGAGAAGGTAGCAGAGGAATATTTATCTTGCTGTAGTGCTTATATTTAAGATTGCATAAATGAAAACCTAGAGCAGGTGGTGAAGCTTCTTCGAGCACCCTGGTCCGGGCTCACATGGACATGCTTCGAGTCACAGGGTTTAACCGCCTTACTTAAAACCTACCAGAATGTTGCTGGAGGACCAGGCTTTGGTTTAAAGAAGAGAGGTGTTACTGAAGTGCATGAATTGAGAAAGTTACTAATGACAGGACCAAAGCAAATTGTAAACACCCCTAGAAGAACATTTCTTCTCCACATTCACAACAACACTGCAGTGTGGATGCAACCTGAGCACTCCAGATGGAAAACTGGCAAATTAGTCACCCTGCGGGAGGGAAGCTCCCCAAACTTAGGTTAAACTTCTTAAAAGTGGGGGTAATACCTAATATTTGGGAAGCTGCATCAGTAAGACATCATCTTTGAAGGGACCAAAAGGGAAAACCATCTTTGCAGAGGGGAAAAAAATAAGCACAAAGGATGACGTTTTTGTAGCACTACCTGAGTATAATCAGCATATCCTACAAACCCTGCAGCTTACATCAGACAGTTTTCTATTAACCAGGAAAAGCTGGCAAAGAGGATTTAAACCACCAACCAAAAAACCCCAAAGGGTCTCAAGGGGGAAAAATCCATTAGAATCTGACAAAGTCTGTCCACCACTTACACGCTCTAGGACTAGAGTAGCAGCCTGCCAAGCCTGCACGGTAACATCTCTCACCTCTGTCATGCTTTTGCCCCAGCTCAGAGTTCAAAGGAGCTCTGCTGTATCCATAGCTCCAGCCCATGCCTTGGATAATAACTTGGGCAACGTTACCTGTACAGACAGCAGGGACTTGTGGTCACGCTGAACTAGTGGGAGTGAGGAGCCCTTTGGAGGGGGAATCAAAGCTCATCGCCCTGCTCTCAGATCCTCGCCAGCTCACCAGGATAACAGAGAGGCACGGTACACTTCAGAAAAGGAACTGAAGAGGTAAGAGGTTCTGGCTTAGTTTTGTTTCTCCCTTTTTTGTTTTTCTTGTGCTTATGCAAGGCCACAAAACACACCTGTAGTTGCTGGTGTACTATGTCTATGAAATAAAATAAGAGGAGGAGAGGGGAGAGAGCAACGTACATGGTAAGAACTCCAGGAAATGTGACGAGAGGCTAAGAAAACTGTTTTTATTCTATAGACTATGTTACCTCAGTCATCATTAAAAAAACCAAACTAAACATGTAATAGGTGGTTATAAATGCAAACACGTACTAGGTGGTTATAAAACGAGAGACGATCAACTGTGCCCTACTGCCACACAAACAGGAAGAAATCTATTAAAGGCAGCGGCTAAATAAAAAGTATTCACATTGCAACATGGAAAAAAGTGGTGTTGAGGGCAGTTACAGACTTTCCTTGGGCAGGTTAAGAACAGGTCTGTCTAAAACACGCCAGAGAGGTTCCTGCACTGGCAGCAGCACACAGGCCTCACCTGACGGGTTTCTTTGAACTGCTGCTCACCTTCCCTTGCCGTGATCCCAGAATTCCTGCGACTGAAGGAAACGAGGAGGCTACAAAGTCAGCGTTGAAGCTGACGAGCACGTGAAGTTCTGTTCGAGCAGTTCTCAGAGCACAGGCTGTGTTAATGAAGGCGAGGTCGCCGTGCAGATCATGAGCTTTGCGCGACAAGCAGTGGCACAGAACTCTGGTTGCAGATTGGAATGAAGCTGGTTTTCACTGTGACATTTGTTATGCTGAATTGCCACAGTCATGTAAGCCATTCCAAATCCTACCCAATGACTGAGCACAAAAACCAAACGGACCCGTGCATGGCTCAGGCTCTGCCCTCAGGATCGTTCACTACCCAAATCAAGTTTCTGCCATCCTGTTACCTTTTTTCAATGGCTCTCGGCTCTCCTCGACTTCTCTGTTGATTTGGTTTTGCCCCGGCTCGACCGCAGGCTGCTGACTGTCCAACTCATCCTCCGTTTCATCGTCACTGTACGGCATCACCTCATCATTCGGCTGGGAATCCTCATCGAAGGTGGTCTCCGAATCCCGTTCTGAGATCATGCTGCGAGCGTCTCCTAAAAGTTAGGGAAAGGAGTTAACGCAGAAAGCACTGGGAACCAAGTTGCCATAATTTTGCTCTGTTGATGAGGGTCATCAAAAACCACGTTTGAAACCAGTTTCCCTGGAACAACATAGCGCACCAACTTGGTTTCCAAGCATAGACTGAAGTCATGAGGTAGTTATTTTCACAGCAAGTCCTTCATCACCGTTCTGCTATAGGTAATTACATGTGCTCACGCGACAGACAAAGGCACACCCTGCACTCGTGATGCAGCACACCTCGAGTGGGACGTAGGAACTAGGGAGCCCGCAAACACCAGGCTCCCAGTGGCCTTTACACCACCCCCTGTGGAGCTACAGGAGCCAGAGCCACAGCGGGGTCAGGCACCGGGCACTGAGTGCCAGGCCAAGCATGGGTCACGCCATTGAGGATACGGGTCATATGGATCACGCAGCTGCCCCTCCATCCCAGCCCACCCAGTCTCACCCAAACCAGTCCTCGCCTCCTCTCCCCGCCCCACAGGCCAAACATCAGCATCTGTCATTGTACGATCCCACATCTTGGTGTCCAAACACCCGAGGAAGTTCCTAACTAGATTGTGGTTCAACACTCAAGCCCATCAGCTGAAGCTGTGGTGTGTGCGCATAGCTCTGCCTGAAGCTTTTGAGAAAGCGCACGTGATCCCCCAGCCCTGGGCACTAGCACACTGCCTCCCAAACTGGGATCTCCACTCTCCATAAAACGTATTTAAATTAGAGCTCTTGACAGACTCCCGACGTTGTTGTGACTCGAGCTGCTGCAGTTGGCTGATCTCAGACAGGAGCAGGACATGCAGCAGGGGATCCCAGCCTCCTCCAGCATTTGTAGATCACCGAGACAGTTTTTACAGCTATCTGCTGTGACGGACAGAGTCCAATTAACTGCTTGTAAATCCAGGAACCATCTACCCCCCTCCAACCAACACCCACCAAGAGCCTCCTGCACCATTCCTAGGAGGTCTTCATCTACATTTGGCCAGCTGGTTGCCTTGCTGGGTGTCCTGGCGTTTTAATAACCGATCCAGCACAAGGGCTCAGGCTGCTCCCTGGCAACTTCAAAACAAAACCAAGTCATAGGATGGCTGAAGGCAAGTAAGATAACGTGCACAGCAGCCAGCTACCAAGTACGCATCTGCTGAGCCATCTTGCAAAGAGCCTGGTGCTGTGACAGAAAGCCAGTGCCACCCCACACCCTGTACGCTGCTGCTAACAAAAGCAGCTAACAAACATCCACCTTCATTTCTATTTTTGCAAAGCTGAATTGTCTCCCGTCCTTAATATCTCCTGTAAGAGAGACGTAAATATTGCATGAGCACTTCATATGCTACTCGAGTGACAGGGCTGTTGGCTGGGAGCCCAACGCACACCTCATTCGTGAGCTGCAGCACAGCAGAGCTCGCCCAGCCACAGGCTGGTGGTTCAGGACTGCCAGATTCCAAAATAAACCAAACCCAGCAGGTATGAACGCACAGTTTATTTAATACAAATTAATACAACGTCTCCCAAGACCCACTCGAGCTGTTAGAGGCTGCTCACTGGTGCGATCAGCCAGGAGCATGACAGCTGGTCACTGACACGGTTGTGGAACCTGACACTTGCGAAAAGATCATTTGTTTTCATAAATAGCCTTGGAGTTAGGGACCTCACCACAGGATGCAGGAGATTCAAGCTCAAACTCAGGCACCCAAGAACCTCACTGTGATATTTTGGTTTATTTCTCCTCTTTTTACTCCTTTTCTTTCTCAACTACCACTCCATCCCCATAAAACAAACCCCACCAGAGATCTTTGAATTGCTTTCACTCCAAGACAAACAAATCAAGCTCATACCCCGGTGCACAGAGATTCAGCCTTTAGTCTATTAATCTTTACTCATTAACTGATTTATGAACTAATTCATCATGCAAAGGGCTAGATGAGATGTCAAAATCCACTGCATTCATTTTCTATTGCAGATGCACAGCTAAAAGGAATCACCTGAAGTACAAACTGCAGCAGCCTGGGGTGCTGGCTGGGACTGGTCTGTTGGGGGAGGTTCAGATTAGCTGTATTCCCTTCACCTCCTCCAAGGGCTACGCTGTCGAAACACCGCTCAGAGGAGATCTCAGTAGCTGCTGCCCCGCAGGCCCCACGGCCGTGTCCGCTGAGCTGCTCATGGCTGCTGGCAGCTCCGTTAGCGCTTCTGCAGAAGGGAATGAAGTCACGCACGTGTCGGTGGCTTCAGGCAGCAGTTACGAACCCTGACACCAGGAAAGGCAGAGGACACTGTCTCTGTGCCCAAAGACCTCACCACCATCAGAGCCTCCTGCACGCTCTACGTACCCTGCCCTCAGGGGCCGAAGGGACGGTGGTCTGATGGACAGAGAGCACTGGCAGGGCTGTGGGCGAGCGTGGGACAGCGGAGGAGCCCAGGGCTGGCTAGAGACTGCAGAAAGGCACCTGCAGAGATGGTGCGGGGCTGAGGGCAACGGAGTCCTCCAGTGACAGGGTGACAAATTGGTTTAGAGTTAAGTTTCTTGACACCTAGTCTGCATGAAAAGGGCTAGCTGGGCCATCAGAGCAATGTCAGAAGTTCAGAGGAAGGTGGAGAGCGACCATGAGGTGAAAGAGGAGACTGCAGGAACCGACAGTGTGAAGTAGGAGAGATGCCAACTCATGCTGAGCTGCAGAAGGAGGAGAGGACACAACCAGCAGCACCAGGCTGCAGGGTGGGCACACGGAAACCAAAGGTGAATTAAAACATGGCAGGAAGAGAGGCGGCCCCTACTGATTTTAGCAGAAGTCGCTATCCTGAGGTGAAAAAAGGCACCACAATTGAAAGACACCCCGAAAAAAGCTGAAAAGGCTGTGCCATGCAGGAGAAACCAACTGTTTATGAACAACGTTGAAATAACATCAAGGCAATGGTCCATTCTTAAAAGGACCTACCTCAGAAGAGAGATAGACTATTTCTTACGTTTGTGTGCACCGCTCATGTTCAGACTCGAGCTGAAATAACAAAACGGTCTTTCAAGTAAGGCAAAAAAAGGGTTTGGTTTGCGGGAGCTGGGGGTCAGACTGTTTCAAACCAGATCCCACCTGCTTTTCCTGCTTCGTAGGTGTAGAAACTGCTTTTACAGGTCCTGCACTGAACGGATTAATAAAAGCCCTACAAAGAAAGAGGCTTTAGAGATTTCTCTGAAGGCATCATCTCTCACATCAAGCTTCGATTCAACCAATAATTCGTAATGTTTGAACTTATGCAGTGGGAAAGAAAAATCTCAAGCAAAGCAAAACCCTAGCACAAGAAAAGCTGCCCAGCTCCTCTCCAACAGGACGAGCATTTCACAAAGGAGATCTGCTCGACTCTGCAAGTCACATATTTAAACCCCAAGGATGCTGCTGCCCGGGAATCGAGCTATCAGCAAACGCCATCCCACCAGCGGCGTTACCCACAAGCAACTTTCCTCAATTCTGAATTAACTTCTAATGCTGCCCAAATTTACAAAGACAGCTTTTGGTGCCCCTGGAAACAGTTCTCAGAGGGCCCGAGATGGAACACCACAGTTGTTACACGGTGTTGGATAACATACTCAAAACACTTCTTGGTTGTATGGTCCTTATTTTTTATTTCCAGCTTGAAGACAGAGGCTTAAGCTCCATTTCAGATGCATCACCAAAGCAGAAACCCTGACGTTAACCAAACCTTCGGTCTAGAGAAAGGGGAACTCAAGAGGTCTCCCCACAGCTCAGCAGGCACGAACTGTGCAGCCACCCAGCAGTGCCAGCCAGCCTCTGAGCACACGGCAGCGCGCCCACAACTGGAACCGCGGCTGCTCTAACCTCAACAAAGACCATCGTCTGTCTCGGCGAGGCTGGGGTCAGCGCAGAGCCCAGGCCGGCACTGACCGGCGGGCAGCAAGGGTTGACTCCCTGTTCTGGCACAGACCAGGCCAGCAGTCTCCTTACCCCAGAATGTGAAGCTGATCCAACAGCAGGGTTGATGTATGGGGAGGTAAAGGAGAGGAAAATAGTGTTAAACACAAGTTTAATTATACCTGCCTGAGTTTATTTACTAAAAGAGGTGAATTCCACAGTGCTTCAGTCACTCAGGTTTTCTGCCTGCTCATGCCTCGGGGCAAGCACTAGCTAACTGGGAATAACCTAAACCTTGTAAAAAAAAAAAAGCATTTACTGCATTTGTTTGAAGGCTGCAAACAACAACAACAAAGTAAAGGTACTGTAACTGCTCCTCTGGAGAGCTACCACTGCTGCAAGAGCTTGGGGTCACGGGGAGAGTAACTGTAATGCCACGGGTCAGAGGCACTCAAAGTGGCCCTAAACTGAACCTAAACTGAACACAGCGGTCCTTGGGCACCTGTCAGAGGAGCCTGAGAGGAAACCGAACCAGCAGCTGGCTGCTCACTGCCCCGGCTAACACGGCAACCTCCAGGGCTGCAGCAGCTCAGCATTTCTTGCATCGTGATCACCGCCGAGCCGCTAACAACGGAATGCAGACGCAAAGCTGTCAGGCTTCACGCTGCTGTGAAACCAGGGAACGTGTTCTGCCAACCCGTAGGGAAATAGTCGTCTCCGACAAACCAGCAAACCCACAGCTATGAAATACCATAACACCGATGTCCTGCTCGATAAAACGAGGACGTATTTCAGCCTCACGGGGGAGACTCCACCAATCATTTTACAGCCAGCACTCGGAGCTCCAGCAATGAACTACTCCAACGGTACTGGTTTCCCCTGTCAGTGGGAGTCATGTTACAGTAGAGTCACAGCAGAAAAATCAAAAACAATTTTGAAATTTCTCTACCCAGGCAGAATTTCCGTGTTCACTGACTTGCATGTTTTTAAAAGCTCTCCTGTACTTATTAGATTTATTTCTTTACTACTTGTTAGTGGAGAAAGAAACAATGCAGAACAAAATGCACTGACAGGAGGACTGGTCACGCACTTTCAAACTGCAGCTGGAATACCATGCCCAACAGCCGCCTCTGGGCCGTTCCAGCAGATGCACCATGACTCCAGTTACACCTTCCCCTAGGAGACAGGTCACCAAGGTCAGGTTCTGGACAAGCAGAACAAACCCACCACTTCCTACGGATCAATTTTTCCGACCTCTCTGACAACGCAGGTATAAAGGCAAGTCTTTAACACAGATGACCATTTTGACTATAGCAAACGGGCTCTGCAGCGGCTGGGTAGGGCACACCGAGACACGACTGGGGTCAGCCCCACCTCGTCACACTGCTGACAAACCCAGCACAGTCCGCACAGCTCCGAGGGACAGACTGGCCCAGGAAAGGGAGCTCTGCTTCACACTGCGAAGCAGAAGCATACAGAGGCATTCGCTCGCATTCTTGATCTTGTCTACAAGGACAGCACTGGGCTTCAAACAGCACCAAAAAGATCAGCTTAGAGCAGGACAGAGACGATGAGCAGCACAACTCAAAGCATACGCACGGTTCAGCCAGTCAATGTGCAAAGATAGTTTTTTTCACCTGGTGGCAGCAATTCATATGGCTATTATTAGCTGTTCTCTTTTAAGGGCGTAAGAGAAGAAAGAGGATTCCTGTGAGTTATGGGATGAATACATCCAATGCGGTTGCTTGCATGCAAGATGGTTTTCTACCGTGAAGCACAGAGGAAGGGGTAGTAAACCACACCAGGAGCCCAACTTCTCACCACACAAATTCTCAGAGGGTTCTGTAAATATCAGCGGGAAAAGAAAACACTACTTGTTTTATTTGTGAAGTTCCCACGGCCAGAAAAGTAGCTGCCACGTAACTTTGCACCGGCTGGTACAAACAGCAGGTGAGGTTACGGCTGTAGCTGAGCGCTACAGGTTCTCCAGAACTGCTACCTTGGAGCGCTGCACGGCAGCCCATCTCCCAGCCCAATCATCACATCGGGAACATGGGGGCAGTTAGTGCCTCTGCAGGTCCTGCTGGCTACTCAGTCCTCGCAAAGCAGCAGTCAGACCCCAAGTCCTTCAACAGTGGGATATTGAATTTCTATTCTCACTTCAGTGATCCCAGACAAATGCTTTAATAGAGCATCGTCCTTCATGAAACATGTATTAATCAACTAATCTACCTGTAACAAGAGCTTCTACGAGGAAATGGGCAAATAATAAAACTAGATTTGCTTCCAAACATAAGACAGATCACATATTACTCAGAACAGATATGAGATTTTACTGGTAACCTGTGCTTGGACAGGCCGATAGCAGTATCTTCTGAACAACTCGAACCTTCCAGCTAATCTTTATGACGTTTTAAGGAGAAAGAAGTAGTGACTTGAAATACCACAGATCAGCACAAATGGGCCAAGGAAAAAACCTTTGTTCCAAACACCAGCAAGTTCCAGTTAGATTGCTGTGCAAATCACATGCTGTAAGCTCATCAATTTATACAGCTCCTTCATATGTAACAGATTTAGTACTTCATTAATGACTGCTTTAAAATAACTGAACACCCCCAAAACTACACCTTCCAGGGGAACGACTTCTGTCAGTCACTTGTTCTGGAACACACGCGTCCTTACAGGATGCCATGCCCGTGGTAAAGCCCAGCTCTTGAATCGCCTTGGGGAAGGGCAGCCTCCGGAGCTGTGGCAGCGACTGTAAGCCGGCTGTGGCCAGAGGCATGCTCTCGCTCACCTGAGGCAGTGTCCATCACGTACTGCCAACACAGGACATTAGAAGTGGGGCAAACTGAATCCCAAAGCTCAAGCCTCAGCTCCTCCGGGCCAACCGAGCACACAGAATCATTTTGCGTTAGGTAAAACCCCATAGCTGGTAACTCATCGCTGGCGTGTGACCTGCAGTACCATCCTGAGGGCTCCCAGTGACCATCAGGAATGGCACGGCTGGTGCTTGGTTCAGCGGACACGCAGACCCTGCCCAGCCATCGCAAACAGTCTGGTTCCTGGCAGCTGATGCAGAGGCACACCCCAGCCCAGCGCTGCTTCAGGAGAACAGATCAGCTGGACGTTTACACCATGCGCTGCATGTGGGTCCGCCCACAGCCAGGCCACTCCGCTGGAAACACAGCAGCGCTGAGGACATCAGCAGAGGCTGGCTTGCGTCAGAGCTCCCGCAGCTCGACTGCACCTACAGCAAAGCCATTCTGGGTCAGGTATGCTTCTCTGAAAGAAGTGTGCTCAGGCCATATGTGAGAATGTGAGCTAATCAAAACAGTAATCAAGCGAATCAAAACAGCAGTAAGGAAACAAACTCCTGATACTACACACCTCCATTGCAGGAAAAAGTTCCCACCTTGAACCTGCCAACACACGCCCAACCTGAGGTGACTCCCAACTCCCACCAAAAAGGGTTAAAATTCAAGGGATTGAAATATGGCTGCGGATAAAATGCTCGTGGTGAAGTAGCACACCTAAAAATCCCCGGACACCAGAACACACGTTATTCCTGACCAGTCCCAGGTCTTCCCCACAAAGCAGAACCACAGAAGATTCAAATAGCACCTCGGGAGACTCAGGCTATCACTGCAACAGGAGAAACGCGCAGGGAGCCCGTCTGGTCAGCAACGGGTCTCCAGTGAGTCAGAGACCTTGGCTGTACCATGCCTGGCTGTCCGTCACCCAGCCCCAAGCTGTATGCACACCAGTATGTACAAACACACGCATGGTTTGTAAATGGATATGTATGGATTCACAGCAGCACCTCCTCTCACAGAAAACATCTATACAGAAGGACGTTTCCAGCAATTTGTGACCACAAATTGGGCAGAGGCTACTTAGAATTCAGTCTGAGCAGCAGAGGTTCATTTGGCTTTCCACAAGCATTAGCCTGATCAAGTCAACAGCTTGTTGTAGCTATTGATCACCGTACACAACCCGTAAGCTAACAGCGAACGCGCAGTAACAGCAGCACTGACACCCCCCAGAGGAAGTAGACCTGAGGATGGATCAGCTCTGGTGAGTAATTGATTTCTCCTCATCTCCCCTTACCACACCGCAGACGAGAGGGACAAGCACGCAGCTGTACGCCAAGGCGCTGTGAGCCCACAGCGCCTCACTCAGACTTTAACATCACGTTTATCAACTCCCCCATGTTGGAAGTGGGAAAAGAGAAGTGCCGTAACTGTGCAGAATGAGGATGCTGGAGAAATAAAGACATAAGCACACTTGCATTGTTATTTCCCACTAGATAAACAAACTGCTTTGGCAAAACCAGAGCGAGGTCGTTCTGCCACGCAGCACCAGGAGGCAGCTACAGCATCTTGCTTACCTTGGACTGCAACAGGAAACCACCCCATGCAGCAGGGGAAGCACTCATTCAAGAGGTGTTTCAGCTGTACCCTTTTAACTGAGAGCACCAAGGACTTACCGAACCACTTCCAGCTCCAAGGGGTTTTCTTACTGGCACCTCATTTGCAAAACAAAACAACTCGCCTTACTCAAGGAGGAAGCACTAGAATTAAACTAGTGGCCACTGTGCCCTCCCCAGCAGAGCTCCCCACTGAAATGTTAGATCACTAAGTATGAAAATGAACATGAAGGACATTCCAACAGAAGGGAATTGATCGCTATGAGCCAGCAGAGCTCTACACACAGAAGAGATTAACACCAACAATTTAACAGCAGATAATAACCGCAGAGACAGACCCACCGCCTACAGTCCGAGTCTCCTGAGGCCAAGCGAAGATGGTTGAAGGTGAGCCATGTGTAGAAACAAAATCATAATTTCACCCCTATCGGCACCAGGATTTGCCATTAACAGAGAGGCAGCCTTTCCATCATCTAAAGTCCAAGCCAGGCCAAGTTATCTCTGCAGAAGATAAGGAAGTTGGTAACCTTTGTTCAAGGTATAGGTGCACATACTGTGAAGGGGTTTCAACCTGCCTTCTTCGGAGATGGCTGCGCTGCCTCTCAAGGTTCACGGTATAAACCAGCGTATCTTTGTTTTAACAGAGGAAAAGACTATTCTTTCAGTGCACACATAAACGGCATTGTTTGGCGTGGAGGATTTCTGGAACTTTAGAGTTATTTGCCAAGATATGACCCTCCCCGATCAAAACCAGCAGGTATTTTTAATTGTGAAAAAATGAAGGTTACTTCCTGCTAACAAGGCTGGAGATTACACCGTAACACACCTTTTCTGTCAGCATCCAGAACTGACACTAAAGATAGTGTCCTAAACTGACCTTTATCCAACGCAGCTTGTCACTGGTCCAAGGGGCTGCATTTCAGACGCGGCTTGAAACGCTTGTACCGTCAGCGCGCAGAGACCGCCGGCTGCTCAGGAAGAGTCCCCCGTATTGGACTTCAAATTAGGCTCCATCTGTAACGAAACAAAGTTAGAAAATGGTTTCTTGGCTGACTTGCACCTCATGGGACTAGCTGCAAGCAATGACAAAAGACAATTTCTTTCAGGCAAATAGTGAAATGAGCTTTGCCCTGCAAAGCTTTCTGAACAGAAAGAGATTTCTGGTTAGTTCTCCAACCCTTTCATGCTGCCTTCTCTTCCTCCTCACATGCAGAAAGTCACTTTGGCAAATGACCTGGTTCCTTCCTTCACTTGTTTCCTGTTTTCTGCGCACTGCTTATTCTTCACCCTCTTTTAGATGTTGCTCTTGTTTTACATCTCCCTGCGCACAACCGTACACCATTTTGTAAACAAAAGCACCCACAAACTTGCTGAAATTGTCCATCCAATTAAAAATACATTTCTAATTTATAGAAGCGCACGTGAGGAAAAACCACACAGCACTAAACACACCACCACACATTACAGAATAATTTCGTACGCTTGCCAGGAAGCAAAGGTGCAGCAGCGGTGCTCCGTCACAGAGCACAGCGTCTTCAAAGGAGGTGGAGAGCTCCTGCATCATCAGCCTCCTGGGGGTATAATGAGCACCATGCTCTTCACCCCTGACGACTGCAGAAACACAGCGAGGTTAAGTGATTTGCCCAAGGCCACGGGGTAAGTCACAGACAGAGCTGGGCTTAGGTTTCAGAAGCTCCTGGCTAATATCCTGCATTCAATTATGTCTACACAAAGCATCTCGTTTAACAGAGGCCAGCAAGAACATCAAACCCCCTCATAATTAAAACAAAATCGATCAACCCCCTCCCCGCATTTAAATGCAGGTAGCATGGGACACTCAGGTCTGATGTGATTCCCTGTGCCATCCAAATAACAGCCACCACAACAAAAGAACACGGAAAATAAGCCCCAGCTCATGTAAATGGAAGGCTTCGATGCAAAGCAAGCAAGTGGCTTTTTGAGTTCACCATCACAAACTTCAAAGTGAGGGACCAGCGCATTCACAGCCCGCCTCGCAGGGGAAAATGAAGAGAACAGTTCAGATGTTACCAAAAATAATCTTTATGACACCTTCATGTTAACGAAGAGACAAATACCGAAGGGCCAGATACAAAAGCAACCACGCTCCAGTGCGAATGTCAGTAACAGCAACGCAGGAACCAAGAGGGCAAAAACCAACCGACCCAGAACCAGGCAAAACGGCTCCTGATTCAGCCTGCGAAGAGAAAGACAAACGAAAAGCAGCAGAACCAACCAGCAAACCGTGAGCAAACCCGGGCCAGCCCGGACACTCCTGCAGGCAGTTCGACCCGGCAGCAGTCACAGAGGCGGGGGCTGCCCAAGACCCAGGGCACCTGCACATCCCCAGGGCACTCCTCAGCCATTTACAGCCAGACCCCCACCACACAGCCCACCCCGATAAGACACCGCGCTGTTACTCATTACCAGCAACTATTTACCGCCAGGAGCTCCCTGTACAGTACTTATTCCCTCCTCAGTTTCAGAACCTTTCTGCTGACATTCAAGCCAGTGGTGAAATGCTTCATTAGCTGCTCCATTTAACGGCGTTCCACTCTAAGAGAAGGATGCTATCTAAGCGGTAGGCACAAAGCAGTAGGAAACCCGAGATACTCATTTTGGGGGGGGGGTGAAAAAATGCTTTTCACCTCCCAAGGGAGTGACTGACCTCACAAGTAACTCTTCCAGCATTTTCTGTTGCAGAATTATGATGGTTCCTTAATACAGACACCTATTACCGCTCTAAAGGCTGGATAAACATTGACTAATGACTAATCACTTCACTACCATTAAAGCTATTTTCCTCTTTTATATATGCAGGAGACAAAAAAAAGAAAAAAAGCCAGAAGCAGAGCAACTAGCCCAAGGGCACAGAAGCAAGTCAGTAACACGGCGGTATCAGCCAGAGCTCAGGGAGAAAGCTACGCTGCGTTTGTGCCCCTGTGCCTTACCGCCCAGAAACTATTTGATCTTGCCCAAGTTTCAGACCGTGGAGACTCTGTGCTAAGTCTGATGATCAAATGATGCACATCTATTTGGGTGGAAGAGATCAGGACTCACATCACGGTGAGGTTTTGACCAGCACTGCCGAAATGTGCTGGAACGTCAGGCACAGAGGTGAGAAGAGCCTCTCACATGTGGGCACCGGCAGCCTGGTTGAAGCCCATGGCACCCTGTCGATGCCCACGGCAGCCCGTGGATGCCCACGGCAGCCTGGTCGATGCCCATGGCAGCCTGTTGATGCCCACGGCACCCTCTGGATGCCCATGGCAGCCTGTCAAAGACCACAGCACCCTGTGGATGCCCATGGCAGCCCGGTCGATGCCCACAGCACCCCATGGATGCCCACAGCACCCTGGGGATGCCCATGGCAGCCCAGTCGATGCCCACAGCACCCTGGTCGATGCCCATGGCAGCCTGTCAAAGACCACAGCACCCTGTGGATGCCCACGGCAGCCCGGTCGATGCCCACAGCACCCCGTGGATGCCCACAGCACCCTGGGGATGCCCACGGCAGCCCAATCGATGCCCACAGCACCCTGGGGATGCCCATGGCAGCCCAATCGATGCCCACAGCACCCTGGGGATGCCCACGGCAGTCCCACATCACCGGCCCCCCACGCCGGCCGGGCAGGGCGCAAGCCAAGGCCTCACCTGGCAGAAGGGCCCTGGTCCCGCCCGCCCGCCCGGGCCCCCGCTGCCTCACGGTCCCCCGACGCCGCCGCTCTCCCCTGAACGAGCCCTCCATTGTTTAAATATTCATCGCGCCGCCGGCCCTCCCCGGCCCAATGGAAAAAGCGCTCCCCGGGGGCCCGGCCCCGCCCGGGCCAGCGGCGGCGGCTCCCGGGGCAGAGCCATCGGCGCCTTCGCGCCCCGAGCCCCGGCCGGCGGATCGAGGCGCTCCAGCTGCTAAATCTCCCAGCAAAACCCCATCGGGCTTCAGCTTAACGAGATGACATGTTGGGAAAGAAAATCGTTCCGGTCCCGCCCTGGTGCCAGCTCTGAGCTCACCCGGGCCGGCGGGGAGCTCCGCGGCAGAGCCGGGCCCCGCAGCCCCCGGCCCCGACCCGCCACCGAGCGCTTCTCGGGGCGCCCGGGCTGCCCGGCGGGGCGGACATACCTGCTGGACACCCCCCCGAGGCGCGCCCCAGCCCCGGCAGCCGCTCCAGGGGCTCCGCCGGTGCCCCGGGCCGCCCCGCCCGGCTCCCGGGCACGGCAGCCTCTGTCGCCGGACTCTGCTACCGGCGCGGCGGCGAGAGGAGCCCGGGGTTACCCCGCCGCTGCGGCCGGGGACCGGACCCGTTCCCCTGGCACCGACCCGCCCGCGTTCCGGGGGAGCCGCCGCCCCTCGGCGGGTGCCGCCGGCAGAAGCAGCGCCCGGCTCCCGGCACGGCGCGGCCCCAGCCCGCCCGCCGGCGGCAGCACCTGTGGGCGCGGGTCCCGGCGCCGCTCGCTCGGTCGCTCCCTCGCTCAGGGCCCTCTCATGCCTCCGACGGCCCCGCTCCCGCCCGGCCTCCCCGCGGGAACCGCCGTCAGACCGGCCAAACGGGTTCCCCCACTTCGCCGGGCCGCCCCGCCGCGCAGGAGGAGGGGAGGGGCCGCGGCAGCCCCGGTCCCGGACCTGTCCCTGTGCATGCGCCCGGCCCCGGCCCCGGCCCCGGCCCTACACGACAGTCCCCTGCCCACGAGAGGGGAGGTGGCGCCGGGACCCTCCCGCGCCGGGGCCACGGCTCCGGTTGCACGGCGGGGCCTGTCCCCGCCTCCCCCCGGCCGGCAGCGCTGGCTGGAGCCGCCCTGGCACCGGGCAGCAGGGCCGGGCCGGGCCGGGCCGGGCCCACACCCCGCAAACCCTCCCTTTCCTTGGCGGAGGGTCCCCCCGCCGCCTTCCCGGGGCTGCCGCGCCCGAAGGGCAGAAAGCCGAACGGCCGAGAGCCGTGCTCCCTCCGCTTGCTCCCGACCCGCCGTGTAGAGACCCCCGGCCGTGTCCGCGCCGCCATTAGGCGCTGCCGGTGCTGGAGGTGGTTGGGCCACCCGCAGGAGATGCCACGAGGGCTTCGACAGCAGCGGGTTTCGCTTGGGTACCGCGGGACTCGTGGTGCGGTGTGTTGGGCCTTGTGGCCCTGAAGAGCGGGGAGAGCAGACCCCGGACTGTGGCAGGAGGAAGAGGACGCAGCCCCAGGCCTTGTCGCCATCCACTCACTCCAGGCCCGTGCCCCATCGCTCGCCGCTCCGGTGAGGACTGACGGAGACGAACGCTGTACCAGTGGTGGCCAGGATGATGGCTACCACCGGCCGCTCGTCACCCCACTGCGTGCGGGAGCAGCGGCCTGTCCGTCCGGCACAGGGACAGCCTTCAGGGAGCCTGCAGGAGTGCTCCGGAGGTCCCTGCTCCCCACCCAGGGAATGGGTGCTGGCACCCAGGAGGCACAGCTCTTGCCATAGGTGAGATCTCCCTCCCTGTGTTGTTTTAAGTGACAGCATTACTTGATCCTGTCTTAATTACCAGGACTAATTATGGATAAAACTTTGGAAGAGGTACAGGATTTTAACCTTTTGGCCTTTGTGAGAGGTCAGAACTGGACTCCTGGTTCCCAAGTCCGTTTAAGGAAGGATTGGAGAGTTGGAGGATGCTCCATCATGGTATTGTTAACGCTTGAGGCTGATAGTTCTGCTTATTGATTAACAAACAGAGCAGCTGACAGCAGTGCGGTTCTGCTACAGGCTATATCTGTTTGCAGTTCTCTTCACTGTATTTTTCTTCTTTCAGGCTGCAGCAAAACACACGTAAACACTAACGGGAAATCGTCAACTGCAAGTGCCAAGCTCCAACGGTAAGTTTGAATGGAGTGAGTTTTCATAAGCCTTAGGACATGATCATGGGTGCTGCTGTACTTGGCTCCTGGTTCCCCTGACTCGATCTCTGGAGATTGAGAGGTTTTGTAGTTTGTTTGTCTCCTGGGCTCATTGGTCACGTCACTGTCTCAGAGACCTTCACGCTGTTGTTTTGAGGCCGCAGAGACGCACACACGCAGACACGCACCCGCCCTGTGTCCACATTCAGGTGGCAGCCTGGCAGCCGTCCTGGTTGCAGGAGGCGTCTGGAGCAAACGGCACCAACAGCCTCATCCTGCTGGTGCTTTGACCTCCCCTGGTGCACCAGAAGAGAGTCCTCACCCTGCAGAGTATCTAGAAACGGAGTTTAAAGAGGCTTGAGTCAGGAGTGGTGGTGCTGGGACGGGCAGGCTGGGAAGCGGCTGAGGGTAGCCTGCAGCAGCCTGTGCTGCTGGAAGAGTTGCCCAGGCTCTTTTTACTGTTTTCCGGAAATCTCATCTCCTGCAGTGCTATTAGAAAGACTTTATAAGTTTATTGTACAGCCCAGCTTAGAGCAAAATGGCCACTAAATGTTCCTAGAGAATAAAGAAATATTTTTTTTAAGCTCGTATGAAATTTTTGCATGCACTTTTATTCTCCAATAATGCAGTTTATGGCAAGTGAAATGCAGATACGTTTACTGATCTGATTAAAGAGAAAAAAAAGGAAAATATTAGCTGTCTGTCGCAGTGCTGATGGGAACGGTAAGAGGAGCCAAATGCTCTAGTGTTTAATGTGCTCTTTCTGCAATAACGCTTTCCATATTTCGCTGAGGGGCTGGCCGCCCTAAGTTGAACATATGCTTCTGTCATGTTTTCTTTCTAAACCGGCCCGGCTGCTTTATTTTCTTTTAAAAGAAACTTTATTTTTTATTTGACCTTACTTGTACAAGTGAAGCCTCCAAAACTACTGAAAACCGTCTCGCTGCACTCCGCTCCTTGTTCTGTTTTGTTACCCCTATCCCTGCAGCTCCCTTCTGGAAGCTGCGTGCTCTGCTGCCAATTGAGACTCATCTACCAGCATCCACAGTGCTCTGTCTCATTAGACAGGGTAAAAGCTGCTTGATACGGTGTCGTAATACCTGTTGGTGATGTTTGGATCTGGCCTGACTTCCCCTCAAGAACCAGCTGCTGTTTCCCAACTCCGCTTCTTACCCACCAAAGGCAGCGTCAAAGCGGCGACTGGTGCTTGCAGGAATTTCTATTGTCATCTGTTTTCAACCCAGCATCCACCTGTCTCTTGGGCTGAAACTTTCCATGTTGATCAACTCTAAGTGGAATGAAAAGCTTCTTCATACACCAGAACGTTTTAGTACTGCAAAATCCCCTTGTTTTTCAACTGGTGAGCAGGAAGCAATTCCCTGGAAGGCCTCTGGTTTGTTCCCCTCTGTGCAGAGGACCTCCTGAAGAGGACATGATCTGTGGTTTAAACCTGGTGGGGTTCAGGTGACTGTGCCCAGGAAATACTTTCTATGTGGCTGTGGCGATACCAGCTTCTGATCTGTCTCACCTTCGTTCCTCAAGTCCTATTAGGAAAGTGGGTGAGGAAGACTACAGGAGAATGTCTTCTGCTCTTGAAATGAGAAATGTAGTTTCTACCTTAACACCTGTTCTTCATCTGGCACACCACCAGTCTCGTTCCTGAGCAGGGGTACACCGGGAGGGGGCAAGAGAAGGCTTCCTCTCTTGCAGTGTTTAATGCGTACACCATCGAACCTCCCTGTCTTCTGATCCCTTGCTGCAGGCTTAGCCAGTCTGCTATTGGTGTTTGATCTGGTATCTGTGGGAGAACCTGGCCGAGGGGAACGCTCTTCAGCTATTCATGGACAGAGAGCTGTTGCAGAATAGCATCTGCCCACTTGTGGGTGCTGTTCTGGACAACAGTGATCTTTGTTTTGGAGTGACAGATCTGTAAGAGATGGCCTGGTTTGTTTTTCAGTAGCAGCAATACTCAATTTTCCTGTGCCAGGAAAAGGCGTGTTCAAATAGACCTTTTTTTTCCCCAGAATGAAAATGTGATGATGGATTCCAAAGTTGGGTCTTTCAGCACCCTTCTCCTTTACTACCTGCCTCGAATTCCTCACACAGGAGTAAAACCCCAGTTACTTGAAAATCATTAACATTTTGTCCTACCAAAGCAGCAGATGTTTACTTACGCCTTTGACAATTCCATTTCTGTCCAGGAAGTGAATTCACGTCCAGGGCTGAACGTTTGGTTTCTACCTCAGGTTTCATCGGACAGCTGTATGCACAGCTAGGTTTGCAGGGCGCCCTTTCAGGAAGAAGATTATTAGAGATAAAAAGGCCCCTTAACAGTGATTAATTGCTATAGCAGTGATTAATGGCCCTGTCCAAATATCCTGCTTTACATGTAGCAAAGTGCTGGTGGGAGCTGGAGGGAGGCGCGGCAGCCCCTCTGAAAATCACGGCACTGATGAAGACTCTTCAGCTGCTGCCGCTCGCAGACCCTCCTCTTGGTCAGTCCAGCCAGTATCTCCAATACCGTTTCTGGGGCTTTGTCCCACGTACTTCCTTCTTCTCCCTTATTCCTCAGTCCCACCCTTCGCTCAGGCCCCTTCGCCCCAGCATGGCAACATGCTCTAGTCAAAAATACCCTCGTCCCTGCACCGCTGCTCCTTCTCTTTCCCTCCCACTACTGTTTGCCCGGTTTGGTCGGCGTCTGGGAGTCCCCTCGTCAGGTGTGAGATTTTCTGGGAGGACAGGAGGGTTTCGATAATGGAGCACAGTGTCAAGGCAGGGCTCACTCTGGCTGATAACTAGTTGTTTGAAGTATTGACGGGCACTGGATTTGCACTTACGTATCAGTAATTAACACATTTAAGCAGTTACGTAGCACGTGTTTAATCACATTCTTACTTGAACCATTTCCCAGCGTGCAGAAAACAGGGACGGCTGTGGCTTTTCTTTCTGGCCATGTTTCATATGTAACTCCATTTTTCATCCCTGCCATTCCACCAGAAGAACTCTTTTGGGGGCTGAGAATGGCATTGCCATCCGAGTATTAAACACAGAACAAAGTTACGTTGTCCCAGGATGTTCTCAGTTTACTTTGACTGGGTTTAGTGAACAAAGGCTGACTGTGAGTTTGTGAAATGACCGATTATTTCTGTGCCAGAGTTCATCTCCAGAGACAGATTTCTTGCCATCTCTGGTAGGACTCTTTTTTGCAGCGTTCCAGGAGGGACGAGGTCCCCAAGCCTCCCCAGGCAGGACGGTCTCCACACGTGGCTCTGGGTGCCTCTGACATGGCTCCAAGCCTGTGGAACTGGCAGGTTGAAGCCTCCCTGATTGACAGGCTGTGCCATAAAGAGTCTTCTCCCTGTTCAGCTTTCCAGTGGTTTCTCTACAATTAACCCAAATGGGGAAAAAAAGTTCTCAATGATTTAGCTGATCTGGAAGCAAAGGTAATTTAGGCTGTAATTTTGAAAATGATTGATCTGGGGAAAGGGTGGGTGCTCAAACTTGTGTAGTTTGTAAAGACAGAAAATCAGTCGTGATGACAGTGTGTGCTGAAACACGGGGTGTTTCGGTGTTGGTTAAGAGATGTGGAAGGCACTGCTCTCCCTGCGTGCAAAGGGCATTGTCATCCCATTTCCAGACTCAGGTTCACTTTATGGCG
The DNA here is from genome assembly GCA_009769605.1 of Bucorvus abyssinicus. Classification (NCBI taxonomy): domain Eukaryota; kingdom Metazoa; phylum Chordata; class Aves; order Bucerotiformes; family Bucorvidae; genus Bucorvus; species Bucorvus abyssinicus. The sequence continues at coordinate 1,654,780 of CM020063.1, forward strand.
TGATTTCACAGGCAGCTTTGGACAGGTTGGATTTTTTTTTCAGTGTTCATAAAGGCTAATCTATATTGATCTAAAATATCCCGATTTAAGTATTCCTGATGTAGAGCAGGAGTTGACAGTAGCATTCTTCAAAGATGTGAATCTTTATTCACTGTGACCATTCTTCATAAAAGCTTCATGGAAAGACAAGTTTTATGTTTGCAGTGATTGCAAGCAAAACACGTGGGTTTGGGGTCTGCTTGGAGCTTTTTACTCAGGCCTGCTCTGGACTAAGACATCTCTGCTCTTGGCTTACATCCATTTGTAAGAGTTATGATTTCTTTTCCGCTTCTTTTTTTTCACCATTTAAATTAGAAGCTTTCAGAGACAATTGATAGATCGAGGTCTTCCTAGGTTACAGCCTTGTTTCGGTGTCAAAGAGGCTGAGTCCAGATCTTTTACTGCTTCAGCACTGGCAGATTCAATATCTTAAAGTCAATATTTAAAAGTGAAGGGACCAGCGACTCAATAGCAGACAGGACTCTGGAGGTAATCCTCATCCGTTGCCTTCAGGGCTCTCCACTTAGTAAAGCGATGTCAGATGGAATATTAGGCATTAAAATCAAGAAAAGGGGTGGTTTCATTTTGTGCTAGAACCTTCACAGATGTTGTAATAATAGAATAGTCTTAAGTTGTGCAAGGATTTGGGGTACTTTTGTTGGGTTTTTTTCCCCAAAACTTGGTACCGTAAAAATGAAAGTCATTACCAGGGTGAGCAAAGAGACTTTCCTGCAGTAACTGCTGGTGATCGAGTGCCGAGTGAAAAATAAAAGTAAGTAACTGAAATACTCGCCGGAGACTTGGTAATGATAGCAGAAGGCGTTTTCCCACTCTGCCTGCAGGAACTGCACACCTGAAGGTTTCAGTCAGGTGATGTGCAGGGCCTGTTTCCCCTGTGCAGATGTTGCTGTGCAGCTGTGAGCTGCTCCACAGCTGGAACCCTGCGCAGGGTGCGGTTCACGTCCCTCTCGTCTGTGGTAGGTGCTGCAGAAGGCTGGGAGATCCCCAGTACAAGGGCTTTCCTGTCGCCGGAGCTCTGTGAGACCCCGCTGCCTCCTGGGGTTTGCCTTTCCTGTACCTGCCAATGCCGTAGTTTCTTACGCGAGCGTTTGTGTGGTTCGGCTGGCGGTGCCAGGGGAAGGTCACCCGCTGCGGTTCCAGCCGTACCAGTCACATACGTGAGTGTTGGTCACGTATGTGAAGGCGCAGGGTGAGAGGCTGCAGCATAAACTATAGCACAGCAGCTCTGCGGGAGAGCTGAAAATAACCCCGGGCTCAGTTTATGACTGTAGCTATCGCAGAGAACACAATTCATTTCCAGTCCCACCTCTTCAAACAGTTTTATTTCCCGTACGCTCCCTTTCCTGGCTGGGGGCCGTTGTCTACAGACACACAGGGGTCTTCGCGGTGTCCCTGGTTCTGTACTGAAATCCTCGCCGCAGTCGAGCAAGCCGGTGCTGTTTCACCTGAAGAGAGCAGCTTTTTTCCCCAAGTGATCCAGTTGTAAAATCAGGGCTTGGTGTTTTGAGCAGACACAGAAGGAACCCTTGGCTCCATCTGTTTTCTAAATCTATGGTGATATTGTTGGCTTTTAAAGCAAATAATGTTTAATTGTACCTCCAAAACCTAGACAAAATATTTGAGGTTTATTTTCCTAAACCACAAATGCAAAGACTGAACCATATCATGCAAACCTGCTTGTTTCTGTGTGTTTTATGTACTAATGCTTTTCCTGAAATGAAAGGGGGCAAAAAAAGAAAACCGGCTCAGAGTGTTATACCTCCATATTCATCTCGCCGAGTGAGGCGTTTGCAGCCAGACGGTGAGATGTCAGCCCTGGCAAGCAGAGCGTGTCATCTTCAGTTCTGCGAGCATCAGCCAGCCCGGTGTTCCTCCTCCTCCGGCCAACAGATGGAGAACCGCACCACCGAAAGTCCTGCTGGGGCAGCAGCCTGCAAGCCTGGCCTGTCTGTGGGTTCCCAGGTTGCTGCAGTTTGGTACGGACAGAGCACGTCTTGCTCTAAAGGCGAGGTTACGCCGTCGTTCCAAGGGACCGTAAATTGCTGGTTCCTCACACAGGAGGCCGTGCTGTCGCTCCCACCAGCGTCTGCTGGTTCTGCCCGTTTCCATTGTAATGGCAGTAGCGTTTGTGCATCTGGCTCAAGATGACCAGGCTGAAAACAAATTCCATCTCTCCACCCCAAGAAAAAAAGCTTCATCTTCAGCTGGATTAGTTGCCTAGTACAGCTTATCACAGGGCTGCCTGATGGGTGGCCCTGTTGTGAAGAAGGGTAGGAACCAGCAGAGGCAAGAAGGAGGAACGTGGGACCACCAATTTTGGCAGCAGCTTGGATTTATGCAGAGTTTAATTGATTTTTCTTGAATGAGTGGGATGGCTGAGAGATGTTGTGTCAAAATGTGATCCTCTGGAACTGGATTTGCAAAACAATCCTATTGTTGTGGTAAGTAGCTTTGGAAAATAATTATTAGTTGACTTCAAGGGTTTTATGAACTCAATTTTAAGACACTTAGAAGGAGCTAGCCTTCTCAGGGGACAGGTACTGAACTGCCTGGAGTTCCAGTCTCACCAGTTACAGGCTCGCGCAAGATGCCCAAAACTCAGATGACTGTTTATAACAATGCTTTTAAAGCATTAGATATATTTACCGTCGCTTCAGATGAGCTCAGGAAGCAGAAGGGATTTCAGACACAGGGTCAGCCGTTGCCGTCCTGCGTGAGGTACTGGCATCTCTGAAATCACTCGTGAGGTTGGTTGCGGTGATCGGTTCAGAACAGTAGAATGTACTCGTGCCCTCGCAGAACTTTTTGGAGACGAAGGACTCCTGGATAAGACCAAGGAGCTGAAAAGTGAGTGACCTGATCTCCGTGCCTGTTGCCATCCCATTTCCTTTCTGAACTGGGGAGTTTGCCAGTGACTGCCGTTAGCTGTGCCTCGGTGACAGCACGCGAGACGAGAGGGCTGCGCACGGAGAAGGGGAAGCACAGTGGGGGCTTCTCCCTGTGCCCGCCAGCATTAAACCGCTCTGGAGACAGGCAGATTTACCTGAGGCCTTAGACGTGCAGAACCGGTCTCTGGACCTGCCTGAGAGCTGAGCTCTTACCATCAGAGGGCACTTGGGAAATCTGCCTTTTGCGGGGGTTCACTGTAGAAGGGGTTTTTCTATTTTTGTCTCCCTGGGAGGCTGTGTTTCCCCAAACCCAAACTCGGGGTTCCTGACGTCCCCGTTCTCTCCTGCAACCTGCGTATCAAGCTGTCTCGCGTGATTGCGATGGGTCCTCCCCCAGGCGAGCGTCGCTGGGGTTCAGCTCGCGCGCAGCGCGGTTCAGCGTTCGTCTCTTGGCGGCTGTTTTGGTACGTTATTGATTTGGTGACTTGCGTTGTTGGACGCACAAAACCTGCCCATCTGGGGTGATTTGCTCCTTTCAGACTCTCTGCGAGCGGGTAATGTGCATCGGTTTGCCTGAAGCAGCAACAAAACCCCACCGTTACTTTACGTAGCTTGCAAAGGGTCTTGTGCTTCCCTGCAGCTACTGTTGGAGGTGCTTCCATGATCAGAAATGACTGTGATGTTATTCACAGGGTCCTTCGTGCAGGGTTTACTCAGGACTGTCCCCCAGAGAGTGCAGGTTGGGTACCAGTGTGCGCCCAGCCTGCCAGCAGGATGGGAGAAGCTGGGCTGCCAGGCAATTCTAGCAGTGATTCCATGGAAATGCGCTGTAACAGTGGAAACCCCCAGCAGAAGGAAAGGTAATAAAGCAATAACATTACTTACAAATGCAGAGTATTGTACAAACATTAAACAATCCTTAAAGCAGTTCCAAGAGGTACATTCTAGTGAAGTAATTTCAGCGACTGAAACGCTGCTGCACGCTCGGGCAGGCACTGAACACGATTAGGAAGAAGAAAGCGGAGTAGCGAGGCCAGATCGCGGTGGCTGTGGGCGATGCAGCCAGATGCTCTTAACGGATCATTGTGTCATGGACCCGTACCCTACAATTGCTCTCTTGCCACGCGGTCTGGCGAGCCGGGACAGGCGACCACAGTTTTAAGACATAAAAGTAATAAGAGGTTCTGTAGGGTTTTTATTTATTTTTTCTTCTATTTCAGGAACAGTTTGTGAGGAGGACATCCAGCACTGTGTGGCGAATCGTATCTTCACGGAGACTGCTAGCGAGGGCTCCCCGGACACGTAGGCTCAGGGCAGGCGAGGCACAGCTGTGAACGCGTGAGCAGCCCGCGCTGGTGCTGCCAGCTCCGGGGCGGGCTGCGGTTGTCTCTGGCATTCACAGCATTTATCCGTCGTGTAGCAGCACCTCTCTGTTTTACCAGAGACATGCCATGTGAAAGTGAGTCAGTTTGTTTGTTTTTAAGGGAAGTTTCTGCTTTTAGCAGCCTCTCAAGAGTCGTTTTATATAACGTTTTCATGAGTGGGCTTTTATCAACGGCCGTGGCTATATGTATTTTAGAGGCATTACAATAAAGTGGCCACATATAGTCTTTCTAAAGAACGTGTCATGGCATCCTTCTTTTCCTGTCTGAGGTTCCTTTGCAGGCTGCGAGTCGTTTCTGTGGGTACTGCGCTTTGTGCATGGCCCAACACAGGCACCTTCAACGGGGAGTCAGCAGGACCGTGGGCTCTTCCCGTGGGGCTCTGTGCTGTTTAGCCGTGAGCCAGCGGAGCAGATGTGGCCAGATGAGGAGGGGTTTCAGGCAGTGGTGATGAGTTTGTATCCATTGAACTGCAGGCAAAAAATCTTTGCTAAAATACAACAGGACAGGAAGTACTGAAGTGATTCGCCAAACTTTGTACACAGTGAAAATACATTATTTGGGTCTTTTTCTGCGCACCACATCTCTAGACAAAGGTGCTGTATGGAAGTTAAAGTGCTGTGGGAAAGTTTGGTTTAAAACATAACGAGGGGAGGGAGAGGTTGTACCTGCCAACCAGCAGCGGGCACAAACCCCAGTGGCGACCTTGGGGTGCTCGGCTCACCACTGTAACTCCTGTCCATCCTTTAGAACCAGAAAAACTTGGACTATAACATCTGGGCTTGTCCCCATTTTCATGGGGTTGAAGGTGGTGTTGGAGCCTCTGAACGCAGTGCTGCAGCGAGGCATCTTCTTGACTGGCTCATCCTTAGCTCCGAGCACCGGCCTTCTTCAGGGTGCTCTCGACCTGCAAAGCCGAGAGAATCCCACATTTAGGGCTGGAATGAATGAGGATTCATTATTATCAGACAGTACACAGTGAAAATGTGTCCCCCTTTCGTTTTGGTTTTTTTTTTTTTAAATAGACATTTGGAGTAAATTCAAGGCTTACCATGCAGAGAAGTGAGCGCTAACTAGACATCTATTCATTCACGCTACTTTAAGCCCCCTTTACGTTTTAAAATGGGTGATTTCTGATGCTAGAGTTGATAGCGTTCAGTCGACGGAACTCCCGAAGTAACCAGAGTAGGAGTGCCTAAGCCCTGGATTGCTGCAGAAGGTGGTTTATGCTTTACGTGAGGTGTTCTATAAAAACGTCAGCAATTCTCATGTAGACACATCTGCATCACATTCTTGCAGCTTCTCCAAAAGTGCTGCTGTTTGGTCCAAAACAGTTCAACAATGTATTTACGTTAACACGCGTTCTCTTTTCCTCTTTGCCGATCTGCTCAAACCCAGTCTCGTGGAAACAGACCCTTTATTCCAGGTTTCAGAGGAGGAAGTGTGTCATTATTAGCCGTGGTGGGCAGCATCTGTTGGCTGAGCTTGCTTCAAAGGCAGGTTTTCTGTAATTGTTTCAGCTGTTGCTGCTGCTTAGCCAAACCGGACCGGCTCCGGTGGACTGCCCGGTCAGTGTGGGGGGGGCACACAAAGACCAGAGGTAGGACGAGGGTGAGGATATCGGGAGGGTGGGGAATGCAGGGGTGGTGGAGGGAGCACCCGCTGCAGGCCTTTCCACCAGGCGCAGATCTGCGGGTGGGCGGGTGGAACGGGCCGCCGTCCCACCATTGCCCGCTGCCGCTGGCGGGCCGTCTGCCACAGCCCCGCTCGCCTGGCACGGCGCAGAACCTGCGGTCCCATTTGGCACCGAGTTGCTGCCAGAAGCGGGAGGCACATGGTGTAGCTCGGGCCAGCTGGCACGTCTGGGCTTCCCAGCAGCTCTGGGAGGGATGGTGGCTCTGCACCCTGGAGATGTGTGGTGTCCCTGGAGGGAGAAACCCTACCAGCGCCTTGGTGGAACAGGATGTGAAGAAAAGTTAATTTTATTCCAGAGTGTTTATTCTTTTTAAAAAGACCATATTTTTATTTAAGATAATTTAAAAAAAAACCCAGTTCCTATGACTGATCAGCTTTATGAGACAGAACTCACAGGTTTACAGTAAAGCCATGGCTGATGAAAAATGGGGCAGCACCACGCAGAAATGTGTGGTGGCTGTGTAGATGTATAGCCATCCCCAGGGCTGCGCTGACACAGGAGACTCAACACCTTAGCTAATGTCTTCCTTCTCTCTCTACTAATCCTCCTCCCACGCAGCAAGAAAATTCACTGCAGAGGCTTACACAAACGTCACATTGTAAGGCTCAGTCTGTCTCTGGAGAATGATTCCTGACGCGTGCTTGGGTAGGTTGAGGGGCAGATTCCCGGTAGCGTTAAACCTGTATCCTCAGATGAACACGTTGGCGCGGGCTGATGCACGTTGCCTGCGGATAGTGTTTGCCTAACAGAGTCCTCCAAGGTGAGGTGTTTCTATCCCAGAAACTGGAATTCTCGGCTAATGCTCCACTTCCGTAGTGATGCTCCCCAGCTGGTGACCCCGTCACGCCGCTGGAAAGCCTTGGAGCTGCAGGTCGCTGGAAAGAAACAGTAAGGAAGTAACCACACAAACATTTCACGTATATCTGACTCTTTTCTATTCTTTCAGCAGCATGTAAATGGCAACCATCTTGCTCTCAGAATTACTGCAGATTGTTGTCTTGGCAGAGAAGCTCTGAAGAGCCTGACTTCAGCAGATTGAGGTGTCACGTCCCCAACTTTCCTCTGCCAGATGTTACCATCCCTGTAAGTGTCAGCAGAAAAGACTGTGATCAGAATTTAAAAAAAAAAGACAAGCAAATAATGTTTCTCTGGCACAGAAATGCAAACCTTGCTGAACCTTGGGGAGCTTAAGACTTGGTATTGCTAATGGATTTGTAGGTCTTCCTTGCTGATGGAGATTTATCTACAGAGCTTTCGCTGTCAGAGGAGGAGTTTGCTCTTCTGAGTGTTGTTTGAGTCCACGAGATATGTGATCCCTTCTCTGAAGAGCGTGTCCTGCCATTGGCACTCTCTGCTACCTGGAGGGTCTTCTGGCAAGACGAGGTGTCACTCACTGCATTCTTCTGGCTCCTCCAAGCACACCAGATGGAGATGAATACAGAAAAGCCAGGAGGACAGTCTCCACGTGATGCTTAGCCAGTCAGGACTGAATTTCGTCTGGAAAGATCAACGTCCGGAGTCATGAACACCTTTCCAAACAGAGCTGATACCGTCTCTCCTGCAGCACACGATGTTTCACCTTTGAAAATGCCACAGGAGTTGTACGGTTGGTTCTCCTGGGTGTGTGGTTCCAGTGCGTTACTGTTTGTGCCACAAGACTCCAGAAGAGGAGCTGAGTAGCTAAGGACGCTGCTGCCAGGACTTCGTCTTACCTCACAAGAACTGCTGGGTTTGTTGTCCCAGCTGTGCTCAGCTTTTGCTTTTCCCTGTGCCCTTGGCGGCGAAAGGAACTGACGGCTTTATCTCAGCCGCTGGCTGCGGTGCAGTTCAGCACGCACCCCCGGATACGCCGGGCCCAGGCACTGAACCGGTTCATGCACATTTTGCGCGATGTCTTACCAGCGCCCTGGCTGGGATGTCTGTGGATCCCCAGTGGCTGCACAGCTAAGCTAAAGCTCGGCTGCTCCTAGCCACGCAGTAAAAGCTGGGCTAAGCTTGTTCATCGCTCTCCACAGCTTACAGCTTCATCATTCCTCTTCCCCTTATGTCACTAATTATCACATCGGTGATAATTCCATGTACTGATCAAGACCTTGTTCGTCGGTGGATCCACTGTCTGGAGATGTTTTATCCATCCAAAGGCACCTTGTAGTTCTGGTTTGGTTAGTTAACTAGTAGTAATCGCTCGCAGAGGGAGCCCCAGTTACCGTCGCGGGTTTGGAAGCAGGGAGCTGGGCGGTGCAGTCCTTGAACGAAGGACCTCACTGTTGTGCCAAGAACTGATCGGGCAGAAAGTCCTGACTTGTCTGAAAGCCATTCCCATGTGTTTACAAAGGGAAGGACAAGGAGAGGGATTAGTCTTTGCAACAGCTTCTTGGTAAGGTGTGATGGAGGTGATCAGCCAGGCGGCCTGTTTGAAATCACCCCTAGTGAGCTGTACTTCTGCCACCTCTGCTCTCTTTCCTGGGAGCCGTGTCAAAGGTGTTTGGCTTTGCAGCCCGTCCTTGTACTGGCTGAGGTGCAGACCTGTCCTTTAGCTCTGCTCCTACCCTCCCCAGCCCTTCCCGCAGTGCTGGCTGGAGCTGGGCCACCAGCGTCGCCCTGCCTCTCATTCCCGCTGCAGCTTTCAGGTGCTGCGTTTCTCCTGTGCTGCTGCGGGCAGCACTGCTTGTGCCTCCACAGGTTTAGGGACTGCCAAACTCGACCTTTGCATGACACCCCTGCAGCTACTGTATTTCTTTAAACTTACACAGCTTATTATTTTAGTAGGCTTGATTATAATCTCGGTCTAATTTCCAGGTAGAATAATGAATGCACTCCAGTAACGCCAAGGGAATTCTTGGAAGATGATCCTGGCGTGAACTTGCAGCATTTCCACTCTTGTCTTTGCAGGATGGATGAAGTCTTTTCGCTGGTGTGTACACGCTGTCCAGAGGCCGCAGGGACAGCACCCCCAGTGACCGAGGACTCAGCAGAAGCCAGCCGAGAGGTGTGCAGTCTCAATCGATACGGCTGCTGCTGCTGCAACAGATGCTGCCGCTGCTGCTGCCAGCAAAAAGCTGCTGTTGGATGTTGCACGCTGTCAGGTCAAGGATGGAGTGGCCAACACAAGAGGCTTACAGGTTAGAAAGATTAATTCCAGTTTCACAAGCCTTTCAGTCAGAGAAAGATCTTCATTATTAATGAGTCCTCCGTGTTTCTGCAGCTCTGAAGAAGCATACTGGGAAAATATAAATATGGAAGCAAATATGGAATCATGTGGTCGATGAGGAAAGAAAAGTCCATGAGTGCAATTCGGAGGTTGGGTGGATTGAACGGATTTCTCTTCAGAGCCTAAACTTGCTCTGTTTGTTGTGAAGAGCTTGTTCTTCAGTGGGCTGACTTCCCAGCCAGGTCTTGGCCCATCCCATCCCCATGGCCCATCCCATCCCACCCCGGGCTGGGTCCGTACACGTGGCCTTCATTTGAGAAGAGATCACGTCTATTATTCTCTGGTTTGCAGGCATGTTTAGGAGAAAGGATCCCTCTCTGAGGTGTGCAAATACCAGACTACTGAGGAGGCGAATCAGGTCCAGAGGAAAGTAATTTGGTGTTCTGGAGAGTTGAGTTCAGTGAAGTGTTAGATCTGAGGGACTGCGGCAAGATCCTGACGAACCGGACCTGTCTGACGCGTAAGTATGGCCTGTGCAAATTCCTCCTTTTGCAGGGCGAGAGTTTTCAAAATAATTTCGGATTTTACATTTTGCACAATATTTAATCCCACTCTTTTCCTTTACTGTGTTTTGTGCACATCTTGAACCTGTGTAACCACCCAGACTCCCATACGTGCATCAGCTGTGTGACTCACTCTTTAAACATTACTTAACCCACAAAGATGAATATTGACTTTGCGTAACGTATCTCTGGCAAAGAGTGTTAATTTGCAGAAGTTTTTGTGTGAATTAGAAGAATCTGGGATACCCTTTGGAGACTAGTTTCACGCATCAGTGTTTGACTCACGACTCTCTTATCTGGTATCATCTTCATGGCTTTATGTACCTCTCACCCGCCTACGTCTCAGATTTATTTTCCTCCTACTCACCCTTTTGCTCACTACACCCCTCCCAGTGCTCCTCTAACTCATTTTCCTCCTCTGTTTTGTTCTTTCCCTCTTCTTCCCTCATCTCTGGTGACTGCAGTGTCTAGCTGGTGGGATGCTTGGCCAAGGGGCTGATGTGGGCTTTGCAGCCAAGGACGAAGGGCCTTTCTGGGCTCCCTGAAAGACTTACGGAGAGAATGTCCATGAGTATTTCGGTATGTGGATTTTCTTAACTGCTATTCCTTATCCCAGGCCAGAACTCTCTTGTAATGTTAGTCCTAAGCTGCAGGACATCTAGATGGCTTTTGTCAGCCTCGTGGATAGACTCACAGAAGCGTGCAGGGAACGGTGGTTGTTAGGACAGCTGTCACCAGATATCCCCATGATACCTACTCCTGAAGTGCACAGAGGGCTTGGGGTGGAGGGAAGCTGCTGTTCGGTGAGGTCAGCGGAGCGGTTGGAGGGCTGCGCTGCCCACGGGTAGCACGGAGCTCCCGCTGCAGCACACCCGTAGGACCATGCGCTGGCCCGGCTCCACAGCCACCCGCAGCCACTGCTGCTGTGACCTCACGAACAGGCGGGCAGGCAGCCTGCAGCTGTGGCTGGCGGTACCGATAATGCACAGATTTGTGTTTGCAGCTTGAGTTTAAGTTAGGCGAGGTGTGGGAAAACAGATGGAAAAACATTTCAGATCTCTTTGACACGTTCCGTGGTACGCACCCCAGGTTCCTCAGCCTGCAAGTGGCCTGTTTATAAAGAGAGTTCAAGTAACGTAGCCGTGACCGGTGCATTTCCCTACTGCAATCACCCCAATGAAAACTGTCAGAACACTTACAAGTTTCTTTTGCATTCTAAAATGCTGTTGCTGTGCAGCATTCATTGCTCCAGTATTCCCACGTGCTGAGAAGTTCGGTTAATAAATCGTGCTGTTACAATTTTCTTTCGGAATGCACAGAAATTCTTAAAAGCTGTACGAAATGAAATGGAGCCAAAGAGCTCGTTAAACGCTGATCTCCGAGTGCCGCTGCTCGAGCCGATGGGATTTATGCCTTATCCTGGCAATCGCTCCGTGGGGCTGGAGGCCCGTCTTCCATCCTGTCAGAGTGATGCTGTGCTTTTCTGCGCCAAGGATCTTCCAGGGTCTCTGGGGCAGCTTCCTGCAGCTGGGCACTAGAGAAGGCGGGTGGTTTGCTGCTCACAAAACTTCGTTTTGCTGTAGCTGGGAGACGACTAAACCCTCTGGCTTCACAAGTAAAACCCCAGCGTAAGAACAACTGTGCTTCTTTCAGTGTAGCACGTTTTAGTCGAGAACAGGTATTTTCTGGAAGATTTTATTTGGGGACAGTACCTGGAGGAAGCCACAAAAGGTCACTTGTCCCCCAAATCTTCACAGCCCTGTATTAATATGCTTGAAACCATGTGCAGGTACAAGGCATTGGCAGCAGGGCACCCACGGCCGGCGTGAGTCTGCGGGTGGTGGTGAAGGTGAAGGCTCTGTGTTGGAGATGTCCTGGGCTGCTCCGAGCCTCAGCGCACCGGGAGGCAGGGCACAGAACAGCTCTGAGGGAAGAAACAGCCACAGCAGTCCTACGTTTTGAAAAACTAATCCCTTTACTGTTTTCTTGGAGTGCAGTAAAAGCAGTTCCTGTTTACACCAACGTGTAATCTGAATGAAGTCCTCAGGCTTTCTCGGGCCGTTGACTTCTCTACAGGCAGCAGCTAAACATACATATCGAAGGCTTTTCACCTGGAGACCTCCCCGCGCCTTGGAAACGCTCCAGAGCCTCCGTTCGTATTGTCTGCATTTCTAGACACAGAGTGAAGGCACAGCAATGGTAAAGGTCATTGCTGCTGGCGAGAGAGGAGATCAGACCTCTCTGCACGACAGGGAAAAAGATGGTGGGGCTGAAACGTCTTGACACACCCCCACGAGGTACTTTGCCTGTTATTCATTGTATGTTTGTCACATTTTGCAGGGTCTGAAAGGTCATGCTTTGGGGAGCGCTGCTGCTCCTTCTGGAACTTCAGGCATGGTGAGGTGGGGCTGTGACTCTGCCGGGAGAATACAAAAGATTGTGAAAAAGGTCCATTGTGACTGACCTGCCTTGAACTCTACTAGAAGCAAATGCCTGAAGTCGTCTGAATCTGAGGTAAGCAAAGGAATTCTCCTTTATAAAGATGACATTAAAGCAGTAGGACTAGCCCTAATAATGTATCTCGGTATTAATATAAGCTGACACATGCTAGGAGGAGGGTTGGGTTATCCAATTAGCCTTTCCTGCTTCAACTTCAATGGCTCTCCCCATCAGTCTCTGCGTTTCTCGCAGAAGTACCGGTATATTCCACGTTCCTTGGGAGTCTGCCTGGGCTGACAAGGTGGGAAGGAGCATTTCTCATGGGTTAATGTAACGGCCTTAAAATGGAGCGTGTGTGTGTGTGCACATGCAAAATCTCCGTCTGGTCAGAGGCAACCGTACACACTTCATCAGCAGCGTGGCTGGAAGTGGCTGTAATATTTCTGGTTATGGAGCTACAGCGTAAGGTGAAAAAGCAGATAAGGGTACTCAAGGCTCGTAGAAAATCCCATCAGACAAATCAAGATGTACACGACTCCCTGAGTATATACATCAGACTAATCTGGACCTGTCACAGAAATAGTGGAGCTCAGTACGGGTGAGAGCAAACCCTGGCACCGCCTGGTGAACCCCGCAGTCACTAGTGTGCGTAAGTGACGATCGCTTTGCCCTTGGGGCGGTGACGAGGTACAAATCCTTCTAGCAAGACCTCGTTTCACCCCCTCGCTGTTCGCCTCATGGCTGCTGACCAGGACTTCCCTTCTGCTGCCGTTCGCAGCAGTCTGACTGCGGCTCCTCTCCGGCTTCACCATCACGGTGCAGGTCCTGTCACTTGGCAGAGCACGTGTCGTTGGCCTTTGTTAACATGTGGCGTGTTGAATGCGCAGACACGTGCTCCGTGATCACCGAACGGCGCTGAGCACCGCTGTGTGTAAACGAGCTGGCCGGCGGCTCCAGGCCGCTCCTGTCACCAGCACCCTTCCTCGGTGGGTGTCTGCCTGCAAGATCCCTGACGACATCTCATCATTTGGTGTCAGCCGTAAACCTTCCTACCTGGCAGCAGGGGCAGCTCTGCTACAAAAAAGCTCTTAAAGTCAAGAATTCCAGTGGTTGTAAATAGGTTGTAAAAGCCGGTTGAATTGATTTTGATTGCAAAAAAATACAGATATTAAAATATATATAAATCTCCTGAGTTACATCAGTAGGATCTCGTGTAACAGTACACGAGTGCCTGTATTTGGCTTTCGTGTTGGTGCAGTTAAAAAGTAGAATTTTTAAGCGCCCCTCTCCTTCATGGTTTGCTCTTAATGCTAGTTTACTTCAACAAAAAGAAAGAAGTAAGCAAGACAAACCAGATACGTGTATGTCATGCCTGGAAGAGCTCAGTGGGTCTGGTCTCCTTTGAGAGGAGTACAGCCTGGTGAGGAGGTGAGGAGCAGGCGTGTGTGTCCCCTGGCTCCATGTCAAGACAAGACCCAAGCCCACACTGTTGTTGGTGCTCAGGACCTGGACCCCCGAGCCTGGGGGATGAAAATCACTGCAGCACACATTGGCCTCATCCCTTGCTCTGGGTGGTGGTGGGAGCAAAAAACATGAGTAGAGTTGCTGTGTGATCTAGTCACCAAAGCCTGGGAGCCAAAGAATGAGTTCGGCCTAGAGAAACAGCTGCTCTTCTGCTTCTGAAACCTCCCAGCAGTAAGAGAAGGACTTTCATAACCTGGATGAACCTCTCTAAAGCTGCTGTGCCGCCACTTTGCATCTAGAATGGGAGAAGCCGTTCGGTACCCTGCAGACACAGCAGGAGAGATAATTGTCATCTGCAACACTAACGCTGGTTAGAAACCCAAAACAGACGGCAAGCTTTCCACCTCCGAGAAGTGACTTGGAATTCAGGTGGGCGGGTGGGGTGGTTTTGCTGATTACTGTTTGGGGCAGGAGCGATAGAGGAGAGGGGATTTAGATAGGCTGTGCTCCTTCTCAGAGCTTCCCAGCTTGAATGGAAGGATGCTCTGGAGAGAGGGACCTTAGCGGGTGCTTGCTGAAGGAGACCTGTGGACTACCTGGTGCCCTGTGGTACCAGACTGTGAGTGTCTGGAAAGAAGCGCATCCACCTCTCTTGACTTCTCATAAACGAAATAACCTACAGTGCAACCTCTACCATTACTCCAGGGCTGTTTCCTCACCGATAACCCTGCAGAGAACAAACAATATCGGCAATAATCTGGAAACTGTTGTGAGACCTAGATTCGTGTGACCCTCTTCCCATGGGCAGGGCTCCCGAACTCACGCTGACCCCTCTCTTCCTTCCTTCCTCCTTCCAGCTGGCCAGAGCCCAGGGCTGGTTGCGTTCGGCCGTATAAGCGTTGTTTATTGCTGCATTCTCAGCAGCAAACGGCACCTTTCACTGCCGACAGCTCCTGTATGTTGTTGCGGACCCGCTCCAGCACAGCGGGGGGAAAGGAAGCTACTGCTCAGCACTTCTGCCTCAGCAGAAATATTCTCAGGGGCACTGAGGTGAGCTGGACTTGCTGTCTCTGTTAATCAGACAGGAGATGCCTAGAACTGAGTGCTGGGGGTTAGTGAGCACCGAGAACGCCGGCTCGGGACTCCGCTATGGGTGTGCCAGCCCAAGCTGTCATTGCAGCACCCCAGGTTTGGAATCCTCCCCTCAGCAGACGGGGTCCAGGCTTACACGGGGTGTGCCACCGTGCCCGCGTGTTAGAGTGGCAATCGGCCAGTTCTCAAGGTGTACCCCAGCTCTAATAGGATCTATGTGCTAAGAAAAGACACGGTTAGCAGCGCACCTTCCTCATGCCCTCAGTGCCAAACCCCGGCCAGGAGCCCGTGCGGACACGGGGTTGTGTTGGTCAGGGCTCCTGTTCCCAAACTGTAATGGGCCGGGAGCAGGTTGTGCTGCAGCAAATAAAAGATTAAAAAGGCAACAGAATCTATTAATAACACAGGGGACAGCACAACGTGGTTGCACAAAGTCATGGCCTCGAGGCACAGCCCGTGAAGGCATGACAATGGCAAATCATGGCTTTTAGGGCAAGATTTATCGCAGCAGCTGAATAACTATCTCCCAAGTTATGCATTTGTCATAAATTGCAGGAGACCAGCAGAGTTTTTCAATAAGTACTGGCTTGAGCGTGGTGTGTTTTCTGTCTTTCACCGTGTGCTTGCTCCCAGGACTTCATCCAGCTCCAAGCTGAGCGTAAGGTTTGCCATCACTTGCAACTCGGCTATTTAAATTGCAGGAGCAGGCTTGCCATTTCTCAGCGGCCGATCGTAATCAGTGGGTCACCCGCCTCCCTGCTGCCCTCGGGTGAAAGATAAAAGGAAGAGGGTAAGAAAAAAGCCTGCTCTTCCTCTGGAACTCGAAGCTGGGCTGCTGGCAGGTGTATGGCGGTCATTCACAGAAATCCTGCATGTTCTCTTGTAAGGGTTTTGGCCAGTGCAGAGCTGGTGTAGCTGGGCAGAAGTGATGCATGTGGCCAGTCCTTAGCATGTCTTCTGCTCTCAAGCCCTTTCCTGCATGGGGGAGAGAGACATCTTCCTGCCTGCCTGCAGGAGCACAGGGCTTGTCTGGTGAGTTGCTGCTTTCACCTACTTTCTAAATCAGGCTATGGATCCTCTGCAGCTAAAAATGTAGGAACCAGCTGTCTGTTTTAGGAGTAGAAAAGCCTTTCATGTGGAAATTCAAAAAAAGGGAGAAAACTGAGCTTCAGGCTGACTCCCAGAAGGGCAATAGCATCAAACAACTTCTTCTGATCTTTTTCCAGTCTTTTCACACATTCAGCATGGTAATTCAGTACACAACCGATGACATCGTCCACATCTTATACTCAGCCTAAAAATCATACCTGATACTTCACAGAGAAATAAAAATGTGCCGGGATCTAAGACACGGGTCCTTCCACTGGCTGCGTGTGGACAGACTGGAGAAGAGGAGCCTCTTCTTGCTGTTACGAATGAGTGGGCAGTAGTACAGCAAGGTGGCATTTCGTGTGGATAACTGCCAAGTAAGACAGAGAGCCAGCCCCGCCACAAAATTCAGACATCTGCTTTGCCCTACTTACTCGGGTCCTTAACACTGCTGTAGGTAGGTTTATGGAAACAACAGCTGAACACTCTGTAGCTGTCACACACGACCAAACCAGCCCTCCCAAGTGGACTGGTTCCGAGTAACTGGGAAGGAAACAGCAAACTGAACAGAATACACTGAAATGCTACAGTATAAACCCCTTTGCGTCCTCCCCGTGATTACATCCAGTCTTCAGCTCCCCAAATCCTAGAGGCTAAAGCCTAGAGAAGATGTAACAGGCTTAACCAAAGGCGTGGTAGACCCACAGAGATGGAGCTTGTGCGCTTGGAGGGGCTGGTGTGCTACAGGTCTGCAGCCTAGAAAGGAACAGAAAGAGCAGGTGGTGAGCCAGTAAAAGCATAAACCTGAACAGCTGACAATTATTCCCTACTAACCGTAATGTAAGAAACTGGAGAAATAAAATTGAACAGTTAAAATTCTGGAGAAGCACACAGAAGGAGGTAATTTTTCCCACAGTGTGATGGAATTTGTTGTTCCAGGATAATGCCAAAATTTTACAGAGGTTCAAAAAGGATTTTGATGAGTTCAGCGAAGAAAAACATACCAAAGTTACCAAATACAAAGACAGTGAGTCCGATGAGGAAGCCTTTGTGCTGGGAGCTGGGAGGGTGGCCGGTACAGGTGTCACTGCGTGCTTGCCTTGCTCGCTACTGGCCGCCGGCAGAGACAAGACCCCAAACTAGACGAGCCTGAACATTTGTGACACCAGTCTCGAGTCTGGGTCTTTTTGCCCTCAGGGGGTGAAGAGTACATAGAGCATTAGTAAGGACAGCTCCCAGTTTGGGGCTGGGGCTGGGCGGGCTGCCCAGCGAGCAGTGTCTCCGGGGTGTGACTGGAGAGACCGCATTGCTGGGGAGATGCTGCGGAGATTGGAGGCTGGAGCCCTGAATCAGGCAGTGCTGCGGTGAGTGTCCCGTGTGACTCATTCCAAACAACTGCATTTCTCAGGGACTCTGCTCAGAGTTTCTGGGTCTATCGCCAGGTCTCATCTCGGTCTGCTGGATGCTCTCCCTCACCTAGCACCTCCCTGCACTGGTGAGAATTGCATGGGAACTGGACTCGTGAGTTGCTGCGTGAGCTGACAGGACGTCTGGATTTGAGAAGCTTTGCTCCTCATCCCTTTTCCATAAAGGTTTCAGGTTCCTTTTTTTTTTTTTCTCCCCAGGGATGTCTGCCTGGGATTATCAGTACCACAGTCACCGGAACAAAACCAACATTTATTAAACACAGACAGAACGTGAACTCCAAGCGAAAGAAACAGTTTGCCTAACAAATCTCATGGTATTTGCATTTCTCCTAAACTAAGCAAGGTGAGACCTTCTCAGCTCCATTACTGAGAAAGAAGAAAAGCCTCTGCACCGCGACGGCGATGTTCTGTCTCTCCTCAACTTGGGGCCTCCTGCCAGCACCACACTGCTCTCTGGGGACCTGCATCCTCCGTTCGCCCACCCTACCAAGTTACCTCACTGGCTGGAAAACTGACATACCACGAAAGACAGTGATCTGAAGGGGTTTCCTGTAATGCCCCCAACCCAGGCCACTACATCAAAAGACCTCGAAGAATAATTAGCAGCCCCTTTTCAAAGCCTTTGTGATAGCACACCTCACAGATCAGGTCGTACGATTATATTAAGACTCTTTAAAATATCCCAAAAATGTTCATCATCCCCTTTCCTGTAAACTATGAATTGCTGATAGAAACACAGACCTTCTCTCAACTTCTTCAATGTTAATTTTGCTCATTGGCTCTAATTTACAAAGAAATAGAGAGATTGGAGATTTGTCATTGAGCCGGCTACCTCTGAGAAATACTGCTTCAGGAAACGTTAGGGACGTGCACTTTCAACCCCCTCCTTCAGAAATAAGTGCAGGGAGCTGTTAGCACGGTAACCCCGATCAGATCACCTCTTACGCTCCTTGCTATGAGAGGAAAGGGCTGTACGCGGTGGAGTGATCCTAAGTATAAAACTGGCTTCACAGACTTCGGTGTTTGTAAGTTCAGGTTCTAACTAGGGGCTTTCGGATGTACCTAAAAATCATTCTTAAAAACAAAACCATGACTGATGAAAATCAAGCATCAACTCACTTTTCCTCAATAATCCTGCCTTGCCTGTAAGCCACGTAGGTTGACGCGGGTTTTACAAAGTTCCTTTGGCCATTGAAGAAGGCAGTTAATTAACAGGAGAAGGGAAGACGACTTGAAAAATGAGCGCTGTGTTGAAATGAGCTAAAAGTGAAGGGAAAAAAGAGAAAACGTTTGATCTTAGTTGACTTATGGGAGATTTTATTTAATGTTTGCTTAGAAATGCCATCGTTTCCGTAGCTGTCTCTATGTGCCACAGTAGCATAAATGTTAATTCAGAAGCAGAACAATTTTGTAAAGAAATGCCTGACAAAAATAATTGTCAATGCTTATACTGATTTTCTCCTGGTAGTTCCTTGAGAAAACACGTTTTTCCGGTAAATCTGAATGGTCTCTGCCTTGTTTTCCTTAGGTGTGTGTTTAATCCATCTTCTCATCACCCCCTGAATAAGCTCCTGGGCACCTGACGGTTCTCTTCCTCTGACGAAGGCCTGTGACGGCGGGGTCCTCGAGCGCGCTAGCCCGGCTCTGGGTCAGTGCGTGATTCAGCGGTGCCGCTCAGCAGAGCACGGCGGCCGAGGGGAGCTCGTGGCTTGCCGTGCTGTGGGGAACGCTGGACCTGCCTTCCTTCCCGACTCCGTCCCTCGGCACCCGCCGCTGCCGCCGCCTCTCCTGTCTCGACGCTGGCACTCGACGTTGTGCTGGAGCTCGAGTCTGACGCGTGGAGGTGTTTTGGTCATTCTGCATTACCGCTGATATCAGGTGGGACTTAGGAAAGCAGAGCTTTATGTACCATGGATCAGCACTTTCTGTTTGATGTACATCCAAGCGCTCGGCACCGCAGGGGAGTTACCACACAGTACAGTCCTGGCAGGGGAGGGGCAAGCCTCTGCTCGTGCCTGGAGTATTAGAGGGTTACTGGAACCTGCGTAAGAGTTAACCCGGCCAGAAGTCAGGTCAGACCTTCCTACACTGCAGACTGTCAGAAAAATTCCACCAAGCGTAGAGGCGGTAAAGCCTGGCACAAAGGTGAGCCTAGCCCACCCTTTGGGTTTAGACTAATGAAATGGATTGACTTCAAAAGTGGCCGCCCCGAAGGCTCAGCTTGTCTTGTGTAAAGCTGTTCCTTACTCCACCGTGATCCGCTGATGGCACAAGCTAAAGCAAATTTCGGAGTGGGGTTTCTAACACGCAGTGTCACCGTGATCAGAGAGCATGCAGGCCAGTCCCAGCAGCAGGAAGGGTTCTGCCTTTTGAGGTGTTCAGCTGGGGGTTTTACCACACTGTACCACAACCCCGTTAAAAAGGGTGTCCTGACAGGCTGCGCCATCCTCCTCAAGCCACGGAACCAGAAGAGAGCAGAACTGGGAAAATAACGTAGGAATAAAGTATTGAAAGCTCTTCATGTGGGGGTTTGATTCGACTTGGTTTTAGCTTTGATGAGTTTTCTACAACATTTTCAATAACCCAGTATGAAATACCGACATGTTTTTAAATGAATCTTTCACGTTCAGAACCAGTTTTCGGTGTTCAGAATCCCATTCAGCCCCTAGACATCATAATAACGCTTTAAGAAAGATACGTACTGAAAATAAAGATGCAGTGTTGTTACTCAAACATAAACCTGATAAAATATTAAAATTTCTTATGAAATGTTTCCAGAAAAAAAAGAGAAAAATTATCCCCATTGACAAGCTTTACAGTGAGAAAAGCCTTTTTTTGAGCAAAAGATTGCTCAGTAACGGCATTAAATATTGAACCGTGTTGAAGTGTGTCTGCAAACAGCCTTCTTTCGGCTCAGTGTGATGTAGATGTATTTTCTCCTCTGTGGAAATAATGAAATTCTATTTTAAACTAAGGACTGAAAAACCAGTAGGATAAAATCTTTAACTTCCCATTATTACTTCTATGATTTGTTAAGCTAGGTGGAACAAGTGATATTTTGCGAATAAACATTTTACGAATGCCCTTTGGAATGACTGAAGCGCAGTGACGGTGTCAAGGACAAAGGAATGCCAGAACTCAACGTGCAGCTCGTACCGCTCCAAAGGAAACGCGCTCTTGCCTGCCTGGCTTTTAACTGCTGCTGCCCATCGCAGCGTCCAAAGACGGCAAAGCTGCCGGAAAGCGCGGACCGCGAGTGCCCTGTGCTCACCACAGACTAGTTGTGTTCTGCATCTAACGAGCCTGGGTAGTCCATTGGTTCCACAACAGCCGCTCAATAGCTCACTCGTAACCACCCTTGTTTAAAAATAGCCCGATTGCTCATGTAATTAACCCGGAGCCGTTCCCGTGGCTGATGGCACCGTCACCTCGGCACCCTGCCCTGCGCGGGGCGGCTGGGTTATCCGAGGCAGAGCAGGAGCGGAGTGAGCGGTGGGGCCACGGGCTGGGCGAGCACATCCCTTTGGCCTCGCAGGAGAGGAACGCTTCACCGCTGGCCCTGGGGCCGCCACAGCCTCCCGGCATGGTGTGGTGTGGCCGGGACAGGCAGGGTGAGAGGAGTCCTCCACGGCTGGCAGCCGGCTTTGGCCTCTGCTCTGCTGCCAACCTCACCCCTGCGTTGGGAGAAAAAGCAAAGAAAGGCTCAGCCAGGGCGTCCAGCCCTGCCTCGCTGCTGCTTCTGCCCCCCATCTCTGGGAGCCTTTGTCCGACCCGGCTGTGCACGGCGAAGAACCTCCTCAGCTGCAGGGAAAGAAAAGCATTGGTGCCCCGTCCCGCTCCCTGATGTCCGAGTCCCACAACAGCCAGACGAGACAGTGCAGACCTTTGCTGGAGAAAAGCAGTACCTGTTTCCTGCGGGAGAAGCAACGGGAGGCTCTAAACCCCGGGGCCTCCGGGCAGCCGGTGCAGCCCGGAGGTTCACAGCCAGGGAAGCCATGGCGGGGGTCTGTGCTCGGGAACGCGCTGGCTCTCGCTGGGCACTTCTGCGCTCTCATTTCTCACCGCACCAGAGTTGTTCAGAAACTGTTGCTGTGAATGCGCAGCTCCCGGTGAACAGACTCGTGTGTCGTTCCGGAGGGCCTCTGGCAGCAGTTTGTGATCATGCTGCTGTCGGTAAGCCGGCGGAGCGCCCGTCTGATTTCCTAAAGAGCATTTTCTGCTTAGCTTGTGGCTCCATTAATCTGTTCAAGCCAATTCGATAAACCCCAAACCATCTGTATTGGTGAGGATCATGGTTTATTTAGATTCTCTGTGTCTGCTGTCAGTGATGATTAGAAGTACCAGGGATTTACAGCGTAAAGTCCATCTATTGGCATGTTACTGTGACCTTCTAAGTAGCGTCTCCCAGTATGTGAGTAACATCTGGTACAGTGCAGCAGGAGAACGAGTAACGGCGCAAATGATGGAAGTAGCTAAGCTTTTGCAGCGTAGAACGGCTGACACAGCGGAAATAGCAAAGCTTTTGCCGTGTTTCAGCCTATTCACGAGGCTTTTTTGTTCAGAAGTACTGACGGTTTTGCAGCAAGCCTGTGTGGTATTTCTAGGGAGATGATGAAGCAGTCACTAAAGTTCTGTCCCCACAAGCTTGTTGAGGGCCCCAAAGAGGAACCCTGCGGGATTTGTAAACTATATTAAATTAGCTCCTTGGCTAATGTTTCTCTCTTGCCTTTTCCCCTCCCCAGTTTTCTCCTGCCTCTCCTGAACACCAGCGTGGGTTCTGAGGCATGACTTGGCAAGAAGGCATTACCTAACGTTTCTTTTTGTACCTACTCACACAGATACCGACGGCTCCAGGGAGCTCCTCTGCGACCGTTGCGCGGCTGGGACAGGAGACGGCAGACTGCTGGCGCAGCGCTTGTGTCAGGCTGCCCGGAGCCTCGTCCAGTCACACGTGGAATTACCTCCAAGGACGGACCCCAACCTGTCTGCGCAACCCCCTCCAGGTTTCACCCACAACTCCCTTCCATTCGTAATCAGGATTTCCCGTGTTCCAACTCGCCCCCGTATCGTCTCGGCCACCCCACGTGCTGGGTATACTGGCAGCACAAGACAACTGGCAGAGCTTGGAACATCGATTCGTTCCTCCAGTGTTGTTCGCTATAGTGACCCTGACCTGATTACTAATAGATGTGTTGTTTAACTTCTTTTAACCAGCAGTTGACACAGATTGTTGGGGGAAATGTTTCCAAGTTAATGTCAGAAAATACAGGAGTTAATCTCGGGCCCCGATGTAGCGCGGATGTGCAGCCAGTGCTTCGGGCTAGGTGCACGCTTCAATCCCTTTCAGTTCGGCAAAGCAGGGGAGCGCTGGGCTGAGCTGTGGCCAGGCGGCGTTGGCAGCCGACGCCTTCTGAGGGCAGGGGTTTCCGTCAAACGCGTTTCCTTGGGGCTCGCCAATGCGACACAGTCTAAAGGATGACAAATGGGGGTTGTCTGGCAGGCAGCGGCAGCACAAACGGGGTTTATGCTCTGCCTCGGCTCCTCTGCCCGAGGGGCTGGTCCCGTAGAGGGGTTGTTTTGATTTAACACACTCCCTACTCCGATTTCCACGCGTTGAAGGGAAGTGAGTTCTTAAACTGTTGTACTGAGGTTTTGAAAATTAAGGAGATGGGGTGAGGTGAATCCAGGCTGCCTGTGACTGCCAGTCCCGTTCCCACCCGCGGCTTCACACCGGCGACCTGCATGCCTTCCCTGGCGCTCGTTGCCTTGGGCTTTCTCCAGTCAGCAGAGAGAAAGTGGCACTTTGATGGCAACACGCATTTGACAGTTTTTCAGATGTCTGCTGCAGGATGATGAGGTGAATTGCATTTCAAAAGCTCCCGATTCTCTTTGTTGGGGATAAACAGACCCCAGAGGGAATAGATCAGATGAATTTCATCCCTAGATCAGATGAATTTCATCCCTAGATCAGATGAATTTCATCCCTGTGTCCATAAAATTGGAACTTCAGAAACAAGCAGCAATAAAACACAGAGCTGAAGTGATTGAACAGTGAAACCTGCTTCCTTCATTAAATCTGATACGACTATCTGAAAATCGCAGAGTGCATGAACCTCCCATAGGTGCTTTCTCATTAACGACAATCTAAAAGCTAAAAAACCCCACGTTTACTGTAATTGTAATTGGAAATCATTCACGTCAAGCGCAGTGGGGCTGCAGGCCTTCTCCGGTTGAAGGAGTTCACAGCTCATAGACCGCTGTATCATCGATTCATTGTGGGAAAAGCAGAGCAATTGCCTGGGCAGGGCTAAGACCAGTACGGGTCCCAAAGTTAGAGTACAGGATTGTATTTCCATCGCAGCTAAAACCAAAACTAGAGTATCTACCTGATATAAAGGAATGTTGATGGTGCAATGCCAGAAGAGACTATTACAAAACGTCTGTTCAGAGAATACAGAAAAAAGTATCGGAGAAGGGGCAAGTGTGTTCCCTGGTGCAGGAGCCCTGCCCTTCCGAGCCCGCTCCTCCTCCCCGCTCACACCCGCTCTGAGGACGGCGTTTACAGTACCTGCTGGAGAGCTGGAAGAGGTCTGGTGCACTGGGATAAGAGCGAGCTGCATGGGGAGGGGTTCAAGAATCTATTGAACCCAAAGTGGAAGTTTTCCTGTTTACCGGAATTCTCCTGTGATACACATGGGTAGCTGATATGAATGCTGTCTGGTTTTTGTCTGCTCAGCAGACCCTGTCTGTCATCCCACAGTGGACTGCAAGGAAGCCCCCTGTTAATTCCAGCTAGTCCAGAAGCTGATAGTCCTGATCCTTCCCACTAAAAGACATTTTTTTGTGAAATATGCTCTATCACTTGACATTGAGAAGCAGAAGGAAAAAAATCCCCCTTGTACTTGGTGGATGTTTGGGCATTTACACTGTAACACCAAGGGGAAAGAAGACACAGTAACACCAACAATTTCCTGAGCAAATCTCCTCCAAAGAAAACTGACTGGAGGCTAAAAATGGGCATTTTAATGACTTTTATTTGCCATAGGAGACAATTAACAGCCAATGGACTGAGGGTCCATGCACAAAAGCAGAGCGTCCCACTCCCCACTGCGTCCCCTCCCACCCGGTTGTATGAAGCTTCATCTTTAATTGAGAACTGCCATCCATTATAGATATTTAATCTATTTTTTCTCCGGAATATTTAAATAATTAATGAGCCTTTGTTACATAACGAGGCCAGTTATAATTCATCGGAGCTGCACCTAGCGATTTTTGGTGTCAGCATTCTCCAGTGAGTTACCTCTCTCTGGGGCCATCTATTATTCCAAGTACAATTCTGGAGAGGAATTAGCCCTGTCACATTCACGAGCAAATAAACAAGTAATCTCTGTCACGGATGTGATGCGGAAGCTTTGCAGTCCAGTGGGGTTGATGACTTAGTGCAGAGGGCTGATTTTCTGCCCTGTCATCGGAGAGCCTTCCATTTGGCTCGTGTAAGTCCCTATTTTCCCCCGGGGAGAGCCTGTTGTCGGCAGTGCCATCCGATCTCACAATCACAGCCGTGGGGATGCTGCAGTGTGGGAGCAATCCCCCTGCAGCGGTTTCCGAGGGCCAGAGGTGGCCTGGTGGGCCCACATCTGGAGCTCTCCCTTCACGATCATGGGTTGCAGCAAGGCTCTGGACTCAGAGATGTCAGCAGCGTTGCAGTGTTTGGATCACAGTCCAGTTACAGCCACTATTTCCTTTGCACCCTACACTTCAGAAATACAAATGTTCCTGACAGTCCGTGCCAGTTTCCTACCAACTTCCAGCCGATGGTCTCAGCTGCTGACACCTGAGGACACAACCTTGCGAAGAACAGATCAGTTTATCAAAGTGACTACAGAGAAGGTCTTTTGGGGACTCCTGAAATCATGCAGTGGGAGGTGTCCAGGTACCACCCGGATTTCTCAGAGCTGGCCCTTCAGATGGCTCGGAGTCAGTTGGCTGCTGCCCGTGGCCGGATCCCTGGGGCTGAGGCAGGGCTCCTATCACATATCTCAGAAGGCTACTGCGGGAGCGGTCTTCTGAGAAGAGCCTGAAGCGAGTTGTGCTCCTGGTCTGGAGCTGTAATCAAAAGAGTTGATGCAAGACAGAGCTAACTGAGGAGAGAATCCTGATTTTCCGTGGGGGCGAGAGGTGGTGGGGCTGCTGTAGGTGATTGAAAACCATGGGAAAAGAGCTACATCCAGATCTGAGAACAATTTGCTGAGCTCGGGAGAAAGAGTAACAAAACTGCATTTATCTTGATGCGGGAACTGCTGAATGAGCCCAGTGCTGGAGTGCCTGGAACCCGGCCGTTGGAGGGGATGCCTTGACAGGTCCTCCCAGGCAGGGGAGACCGAAGCTGCCTGAGTCTGGCGCTGGGGAAGACCCTGTCTGGACATGCCAGTGACTTAACTGCATTGTATTTAGTTCATGACCAGGGGACAGCAAGTACAAAGGCTGATGCCTTCATGAGCTGGACTTTATGAACTTGCCACTGTAGCTCTGCGCGCTCCGGTCTGGGCAGAGCTCAGATCCTCCCTTCCTCAGGAAAAGCCTTTGTGAAGGCTGAAGAAAACCTTTCTGGCTTACAGACTGCTCGTGGAATCTCTCCAGAAAAAGGGATCTCTTGTTTCTGTGGAGCAGAAACAGGTGTAAGGTGATACCTGAATGCACAGTGGTTGGCAGGTCTGTCAACCAGCTGGCTGCAAGCTCCTCTAGTGATGGGGTTTTGTTAGTGGCCAATTTACCCTTTGCTGTAGAGAGACCGTGAGGGACAATAGTGACTGGGCCATCATGTTTTCTGTTGGTGACCCATCAGTTTCCAGGGCTGCCAGCTGCCCTTCCCTCTCCTTGGCTGTATCCCTCCTCCCGGCTGGCCCCAGGGCTGTGCTGGAGTCTGCTGAGCAGGTCAAGGGAGATGAGCCAAGTTGCCGTGCTGCCACAGCTCAGAGCCTGGTGCACTCACACCAAATGCCGATGGTTTCCATGCACGTTACTGATCCGGACCGCACACCAAGGCCCGCAGAGATCAGCTGGGCTCCAGGCTGCGAAAGGTGCAGCCAGCGAGCACTGCTGTAGCTCCTTCTGAAGCGTCAAAGGCAGCCGGGCTTTGGGGTGTGGTGAAGGCAGATTCTTCCCGTGCCCGGGACTGCCCATGGCTTTATTCAAGCATTGCACACTAAATGTAGTCGAAATCACTTGTTGCCCTGTAGAAGCACAAACGGGTCCGAGACCAGCGTTCACTAAACTGCAGCTCATTAGCCTCTCCTGAAGTGCTGTCCTATTGCCAGGAGGTAACAGATGGACACCACCTGAGGGAGTAGCGCGGCGTGGGGCACGGCCGGGCGGGGACGGGAGCCAAGCGAGGAACGAGCAGAAATCAGAGGAGGAAGTAATTAGGACCTGAAGTGTGACTTGATTTTGCCCATTAGTAACCTCGCCCCGAATGCCCAGGGTGTTTCGTTTCCTTTAAAACCCCGACGCTCCGTGACGAAGGAGCCGCGGTGGGCCGGGACAGTCCCCGCCTGAGCTGCGGGCAGGTCCTGCCTCTCGCTGGCTGAGAAGCCCCGAACCCGCCGCTGCCCCCCCGCCCCGCTCTGGTGGGGTATAAAACTTCCATTCGGTTTTTCCCCCCTGCCCAGCGGGAGGACTCGGTCCCCAGCCGTGACACGAGCGGTCGGGAAACACCCCCTGCCCGCGCCCCGGCACCGGGCTACACCCGGGCAGCGCAGGGCCGCCGCGCCCCGCCGCACGCCGGCCCCTCGGCCTCCCCTCAGGCTGCCGCTGCGCCGGCCGCGGGGCGGAGGGAACGCGGCTGCTCAGGCGACGCCCGCAGCCCCCCGAGGTCCCGTGACGGCCCTTCCTCGCTGTTCCTCCCCCGGGGGACGGTCACCGGGGACGCGGCCCGGCCGCCTCCCGCCCCACAGGCCCGACGGCGCCCGCTCCTCGCGCCCGCTCCTCGCGCCCGCTCCTCGCGCCCGCTCCTCGCGCCCGCTCCTCGCGCCCGCTCCTCGCGCCCGCCGTGGCGGCTCGCGCAGGGGAGGGGCGGCGGCGGGTGAGGGAGAGCGGACGGAGAGGAGGCGGGAGCGCTGCCCGCCGGCCCCGGGGCGGGCCCTGCCGCGCCGCCCCCCGCGCTTTGTGCCGCTCCTCGCCCTTCCCTTCCTCCTCCTTCCGCGGCGGCAGCGAATCAGCCCGTCCCGGCGGGGCTTCCCGCCCCCGGCAGCCGGCTCCGCCATTGGGCCTGCTCGGCCCTCTCCCCGCCCCACTGGGCCGCCGCCGCCGCCGGGGCTCCCCGCCGCGGGGAGGGCGCGTTCCTGCGGCCGCGGTGAGCCTCAGCCGGCGGCGGCAGCGCGGGCGGGCCCCAGCGCCGCCCCCGAGCGGCGGCCCCGGGCAGCACCGCCCCCGGCCCCTTCCCGCCGGTGCTCGGCTCCCGGCGGCCGCCTTCCGCCGCCCGCGGGCGAGGAGCGGCAGCGGCGACAGCAGCAGCAGCAGCAGGAGGAGGCGGCGGCGGCAGACGGCTCACCTGGGCCAGGCAGGCGGGGCCCTTGCGAAGCCCCCGGGCGCGGCCGGGCGGGAGCGGCGCCGAGCGGTACGCCCCGAGAAGCGGCTCCATGGCGACCGCGGCGGCGGAGCCGGTCTACGGGCTCTCCGAGGACGAGGTGGGTCGGGGCCGGGGGGCGGCTCGGGAGTCCCCGCGGGTGGGCTCGGCCGCGGCCACCCAGGGGCCGGGACGGGGCAGGGGGCGGGAGAGTGGTGCCCGTGCGCGTGTGCCCGTGCCCGCGCTGCACGTGTGCGCGCCCGTGCCCGAGTGTGCCGGGTCGGGGGAGCCCCGCCCGCCCCGGGGTGACGGGCGCCCTTCGCCCGGCCGCCCCATCGCCATTAGCCGCCGCGGCGGAGGGGGAGGCTGCGGTAGCCGGCCCCGGCGGGCAGCCCCCGCCGGCCGGGCGAAGGTCGAGGGTCGGTCCAGGAGTGTGCCCGGCCAGCCCGCCCCGCCCCGCGGCCGCCCCACGAGGGACCGCGCCCCCGCCCGGCGGCGTTGCCGGCAGCACCCACGGGCTAGCGGTGCGGCCGCGGCTCGACTTGTGCCGAGAAGAGCCGGCAGGTGCGTTCGCCCGTCCCGGAGTCCTGCGGCCGCCCTCTGCAAGGGGCCGGGGTGGGCGGTGCCTCCGCCGCGGGGAACGGCCGGAGACCCCACCACCACTCCCTGTCCGCGGCCTGGCTGCCCGGGCGAGCCGGGGAGCGGGCTCCGGAGGAGTCCCGGCAGCCGGTGCGCAGCCCCCGCCTCAGGGCGCTTCCCGGGCCGCGCCCGGTTCCCGCTGCCAGACCCCACCGCCGACCCTCCCCCCTGCGTGTGCCGGGGCTGGCGGCGAACAAAGGGCCGGGGCTGGCGATGGAGGGGCCATAGGTGGGAGGCAGGCGCCGGGCTGGCTCTGCCCGGTGCTGCCGGTGTCCCCGAGAAGGGGCCAGGGCAGCCGGGGTAAAGGCCACTGCGCTGCACGGCCGCCTCGCTGGCCCTCCCAGTCCGTGCTGTGCCGACAGCCGGTGTCAGACACAGCCTGGTGCAGATGGGGGTTGAGAAACCAGGTAGGACTGGCGATAACTAATCACCGTGTTCTGGCTTTATCAACCGATGGCTTCTGCAGAACCGTATGCAGTGCTGGCGCATTAAATATGCATGAGCAGAGCAGTCCATCTTACGGGAGTGTTAACATTTGTAGTTAATGCCCTTACTGCACTGCCGTGGTGAGGCACTCCTTTCTCTTAGTGGGCACTGTAATAAAGCATCAGAGGGACAAGCTCTATCTGTTCTGTGATTTCAGCATATGAGCCGTGAGTATCAGGCATGTTGCTTGGCTGTATTTGATTTTTACAGGAGTGAATAATAATAAGAATACCGACAAGGGCGTTTGTTCCAGTTTTGGGGGATGAAGGCTCTGCCAGTCTGGCTGGGCTACAGAGGAAACGGACATCCAGCCCCGCTGGGCGGGGGGAACTGACAGACGGGTCTATTACCTGTTATATTTGAACAGCCCCAGATCTGGAGGACTGTTCCATTTAATTCAGATTGGAAGGGAGGTTCTTTGTCTGGAGTGGGTGTTTTTATAAAGGGGAGCGGTTAGTTCTGCTTTTGTTGATTTCTAAAGCACTGAGCGCAGTCTGATTAAAATGCTCTGTGTATGTGTGAAGGCAGGGGAGGGGAGAGCGCTCCTGGCCTTGGGCGCTTCGATAGCAGGCACACCATTGGAGGGGAATCTTTTCCTCCCTGGGCTGTTTTCCTGAGCCTTCATGTGGGGCCAGGGCTGGCTGGAAGCAGCTGAGGCTGCAGGGATCCCCGGAACAGCTCTGCTGTGTGGGAGCGGCTCAGGTGACCCAGGCCCGCTGCTGGGTGACGTGTGGCAATGCTGCCTGCTCCCAGTGCTGGAGGGCCTGCACGGGCGGGAGGAATGGCCAGGCCAGGGGCTCGCTGTCCCAATGCGGGCACCCCCAGACACTTGGCTGGTGGGGGGTACCTGCTTTCATGGATTTCAGTATGTTAGCCAGTGTGATGGAAAGGGAAACCTGTGAGCTGCCTTGCTGTGTCTCGAACCAGTGCCTGTGAACACAATACTGGAGTCTGGCGGCTGCTTTTTTTTTTGCTGTGTACTTGCGGATGGCTTTTGTCCGTGCCTCCTTCCTCGACATATGCTGGTGCTTGCACAGAATGCTAAAGAGAAGCAAATACACAGAGAAATCCACTGGCCGGAGAAGCGCAGCTGCAGGCAGTGCTGCTCAGCACCCTGCTTTCCACCTCGGCTCAGGGGTGGAGGGTATCTCCACAGAGCACGGGCAGCTGCTGCAGTGGTGCTCGGGGTCTTGGCCTGCTAAAGGATGAGGAGAGGCGTCTGTCACTTGCCTCCCGAGATAAAACCGAGCTCTTGGAAAAGAGCTGCTTGGAAAAGCAAGCCTTTGGTCTCTCGTCGATGGCCCACGGTGGTTCCACGTCATGGGTGCAGTGATGACTACAGCCACCCTACCCATGAGGAACAATGGACCCGTTCTTTGTTTTCTGTGTTACTGTTGATCGTGATGGTGCTGGACACTTCACAGGGCAGAACAGTGATCATCTCAAAATACAAGAGGAGGCCGCAAATGGAAATGGGGTGGAAGAGAGAGGAAAAAGGGACAGGGTGAGGAGGGACATGGAGAAGAATGTGGGTGGCATTACGCAGCCCAGTGGGCTGTGTTTTCAGTACCCCGACAGCCTGGTCAGGTCTGTGGTGAACACATGGGCAAAGGAAAGCACCGAAGGAGGAGAGGAGAATCTCCCTTGGGAAGGGGGTTTCATGACAGGTGAATGTGAAGAGTGGTTGAGAAAGGGAGGTATGACTGCAGACTCACTGCATGCTGCCTTCTGTGGGTAACGACTTCCCATTAGCATTGGCTTGGGCTTGACTTTTTTGATTTTGTTCTGAACTTGGGCTTGGGCTTGGGCTTGACTTTTTTGATTTTGTTCTGAACTGCAAAGGATCTTTGCTGGCCTTGAGAGGCTGAATCATGTGCGTGGACGGGTTTAGATGGTTAATTTTCCTTCGGTCCTGCCTCGATCGAAATGCAGTTTGCAGTTCTGCTATAGGCTGGTTTGTGTCGGGTTTTAAGCAGGCCTTGTGTAGGACTCCCAGTCCTGGTGCATCTGCTGATGGGGAACAGGAGTTATTTACGTGTAAGCTAGACCTGCCTAATGGCTTCCCAGAAAATTAGCAGTGTCTCACAAATAGTGAAGCATAGGCTGAACTTCTCCGCGCACGGTAGATGCACATGTCAGCAGGCTACCTCGTGTCTTAAATTAAGCATATGCTTAAGTGTTGGCAGAGTTTGTGCCTACATTAATCTCTGTAAATAGCTGTAATTCGCAGCGGATTCCTTCAATCTGGACATCTGTTCGTATTCTGTTCAAATGCTCCGATAGGCGTTAAGACACGCGGTGGTTCGGGGACTAGTGAGTCACAGATGACGAGCCAACCGTTGCACTTAGCCACTGTCACACAACGTTTTTCTTCAAATGTTGTTTTCATAAATCTGCCTCTTTGTAAATATGAATTATAAAAAATGTTAGATTAATCTTTTAATTAAATGTGGCTGTAAATCAAGTTCACTTCCTAGGAATATTTCACCGAGAGGGTGACTTTAGCGCTGGCGGAGGTTGCCCGAAGAGGTGGTGGAGTCTTCGTCCTTGGAGCCATTCAAAAGCCACCTGGACATGGTCCTGGGCAACCGGCTGTCACTCGAGCAGGTGCTTGGGCCAGATACCTCCAGAGGTCCCTGCTAACCCCAACCAGGCTGTGATTCTGTGAAATAATATTTACATATGCTGCGCTGGCCTCAGGAGTGAGCAGGGGAGAAGGGGAGCAAAACCAGAAGCTCCAGCCCAGCTGACGTATGCAGTTGCCCCAGCTTCTAGTGCTCACTTGTTGAGGGAGTTCCTGAACCATGGAATGCATCGGGACCATTGATTTTTCGGAATTACTGAAGTAGTCTCATAAACTTAATTTACTTTTTAGTTGTCTTTTTTTTCCCCTTGAGAAGAAAGGAAAAGGTATGTCCCTTAGAGAAGTACATCTCTCATCCCTTTCAGTGAGGCTTTCTGCAGAGTTGTCGAACTGAATGTGGCCCAAACAAAATGGAGGTTTCCACAGGTATTCCCTTCCCCTTTCTCAGTGCACTTGGGGAGAAGAAAAACTTGGAGCTTCTTGTAGCCCATTTCATTGAATAAATAATGTGTCTGCAGAAAAAGGTGCTTGAAGAAAAGAGTGTCTTTTCGTATTTTAAAATACAGGCAAAAAGAGGTTCATATGCAAAACTGCTCTTTCTAATTCCAGCATTCTTCTCTTTTCAAGTTCTGTTCAACTTCCGTGACTTGTGATTGAATAAACTGAAATTACAGGCTTCCCACTGAGGTGACATTTTGTCATGCATTAGGAATTGTCAGAAAGGAGCTTATGTTCATGAAAACACCTTGATGCGTGAGACGTAATTGCAAATGCCTTAAATAGTTCTGGGTATAGTCAGTGCAGCTCAACCTCTCTTTCTCATCTCTGTTCCAGTGTACTGTCAGTGCTGGGCAAAGCATCGTGTGTGAGCAGTGAACCCCAAGGGGTGTCGGGACCTCTGTGGCACTCTGCTTTTAATGAGCCATGCTTTTGGTGAGCACAAGCAGTTGTGGGGTGTGCTGGAGGTGGTCTCTGCGGGTGGATGAGTTCCTCTAAAGTGCTGCCTTGTCTGTACTTCACCTAACATCAGGGTAAAGAATAAAAAGATTTGCCACAGTGGTGCCGTGGTGAAGTGCATCTCAGGCCGTGAGGAGACAAGAGTATGGTTGCAACGCCATGGGTAGAGTGCCTCTTTCTGTCAAACTGTCTCAAAATGAGGCATGTGGGAAGTTGGCTTTTTTGTCTTGTGTTTACGTGTTCCTGATGGATTTGTTGCTCTGGAAAGGTCTCCCTCGAGGGTGTCTCGTTCTCTGTACTTGAATGACGCGTTAATGAAGTTGGTCTGTGTGTGCTTTGGTGCTGTCCATGAGATGGGGCTGCGAAGGTTTTGAAAGGAACGCGTTGTGGTGCTGCTTACTGATTAACCGGGTTTATTACTGAGGCAAAGGGCTTCCATCTTTCCTCCCCCACATGACTCGATGACCAAGCTGTGACGCAGTGGAGTTCGGTGCTGGGTTTCTCGAGTTTGCCTTTCAAGCAAACCCGACATTTTTGAAACAAGCCTGATGGTGAATTGTTGAGCAAAGTATCTGTGTTCTGGATGGTTGCAGTTAGATTTGAGGTGATGTTTCCTGACGTGTGGCCTCAATGGTAAAACTGCCTCTTGCTGCTCACCCCGCTTCTGCACTGCAGTGGTCTGGTTTTCTGAGAGTTCGTGAGCCCAGACTGTTCCCACAGGGCCCCTGCCTGGGTGGTGTCTGGGGATGGGCTCCTCAGCTGCCCTCTCTCGCTGCACTGGTTCCCAATTAGCTCCTGGAGCAGCGAGGATTGGGCGTTGGGGCACTGGAGGTGCACTGGGTGGATGATCAGAGCATGGGGCATCGCTGTGGGTGATGTGCTGGAGAAGGAACTCGTAGGCAGTGACGGTTCCTTGTCAAGCGCTGCCAATCCTCAGCTGTGAGGTGGAAGACGGGCAGAGTGGCGCAAGGACCAGCCTGCTGCTGGTGCATTGTCCGGCTCCAGCTCAACCCGCTGCTGATGTGGAGCAGGAGGCTTTTACGCAGAAAAACCCCCTTGAGCTGCTGAGAAGACAGACCTTTTGTGAAGAGCGCTGTGAACACAGGCTCTTTAAAAAGAGAGGTCTGTTGTTTCTGCTCTGAATACTGGGGTTATATAAAAGCATAACTCTTTCATCGGAGTGTGCGCAGGGGCCTCCCTTGGTCGCAGCGGCGGCACAGTGTCTTCATAATAAGCAATTCAGAATAGTAACTTTTTTATTGACTTTTTAAATGGCAAAAAAAATCTGAATTGGTTTTATAGATTCTAAGTGCATTGGCTTCCCAGGGCCAGCATGTAAAACTTTAAATGATGGTTAAAAAGACCAGATAAGGAAGCATTTCATAAATGAAAGGCTTGCTATCTACTCGTGTCATAATAACAAAATGAATAGGCTATGGTTCTCAGCAGGTCAATAGATTTCTATAAAAGCTTGCATTTTAAACCTGCTTTTAGTGAGTTATCAGCAGAGTTTGGCCACTATTACCGACACTAAGTAAATTCTAGTTTTAATGTAAAATTAATGTAAAGACATTTAAGGTGCTTTGTATTAAAATGAGGGTCTGAGGGAGTGAGGAACTTCTTGTCTGATATATCGGCCCGTTCAGAGAGAGCCGTCTCCCCCCTGCCACTGCTCTCTTGAAGAGCCAGCAGGTTGTTTTACAGTGCCATGAGCGCAGGCAAGAGATGGTGCTGCGGGCAGCTCGGCTGTGGCTGTGCCCCTGCCCAGAGGGACGATGAGGTCTGGTGGGGTTTAGTGTTTTCAGGATCCGTGTTGTGGCTGACCATTGGAGGGCACTGTGCAATGGTAAATGTAAACCCGAGGGTATCATCTGTTTCGCACAGATCCCATTCTCCTGGGAAGGAACCGCGGACTGTGAGTCCCACGCCCATGGAGCAAAGCCTTTCTGCCACCACAGCAGCTCCTCAACCCCAAGGCCAAGGCTTTCTCTGCGAGTCAGGTTTAATGAATCTCTAAGAGGGCTTTTTGTGTTTTGTTTCGAAAGTACAACCAGGCCTAGTGAGTGCCAAATGGGCTTACCTTCCAGAAGGGAATAAAGTGAATATCTTAGGCTGTTGCGGGAAGAAAGAGCACACCACTGGAGCTGCGTCTTCAGACAACGACAGGTTCAGCAGGTTACAATATTTATGCTTTCTAAACCCAAACCAGCTCATTTTGCCAGCTGGACTATCTGCACCGGTGCTGTAAGATCCAGAGGCCACATCAGAGGTGGTGGGACTCGGTGCTGTTACCTTTCTTCATGTCGTACTAGTGGGTAATGCTGCATGAGGCTGAAAGGAGGCATCTGCCATGAGGGCTGTGGGAAGCAGCCGTGTGCTGGTGGGGCAGGGTCTGCTGTCGATGCAGCCTTTTTGGCCGTTAACTGACGTCAG
This sequence comes from Bucorvus abyssinicus, assembly GCA_009769605.1. Taxonomy (NCBI): domain Eukaryota; kingdom Metazoa; phylum Chordata; class Aves; order Bucerotiformes; family Bucorvidae; genus Bucorvus; species Bucorvus abyssinicus. The sequence continues at coordinate 1,689,694 of CM020063.1, forward strand.
CCAAATTGTGTTGAACTGACGGCCTCAGTCCCAGAGAATTATACGGGACCGAGACCTCTTGCTTAATTAAACTTTCTGGCATATAAACTGGGACTTTACTGAGCGAGCTGGAAACCTCTGCGCCTTCTAATAGCAGCGAGGGATGGGTTACCTAACAGCTTCAGTCAGTAAGAAGTTCTGCATGCAGTATCAATGTGCAGATTTAGTTATGGTTTTATGAATTTTGGTGTCAGGGAATAGAGAAAATCTCATTACTTTCCTAAGTTTCTTCATCTTTCGCTTTCACTGCTGCTTCCTCGTAGATATTTCCTAATTGTGTTGAAGAAGAGAGTTTTACTGTAGCAGTGAAAGAATTGCTACGCAGCAGCCCTGCCCCCTTGCAGGAAGACATGAAGTGTCATCTTGCGGACACTATTATTTTCGGTGAACTGGGTAAGAATGCAGCGGCAGGTTGGGCGACTTCTCCGGCCTGTGCACCAGGAGAAAGGAATGTGGTTTTACTGCTGGTGTGCTCGGCTCACCTCGGGCCTCAAGCTGCTGCCATTTCATCCTCAGAACCTGCCAGGGGTTTTGCCTCCAGCTGGGACTAGAGCTGTACCTTTCAGAAGCACTTCCCCTGCTCTTGTGGCAGATTTTTTCGGCATAGGATTCCTGAACAGCGAGTTCCTAATGACAGAGTGCTCCCTTCGCCTGCTCCCTGCTCCTTTCATCTTCCCTCCCTTAAAGAAGGAAGAAAACCAAAACCTTAGGAAAAGGATTTTCTTCTGCGAAGAATCAGCAATTTACTAGTAATTATTTTAAAAGCAAGAGATATAGTTAAATAGCCCAGGCCTGGAAGCCAACTGTGGTTAAAATAGTTTAAAACAAACAAACACACACCAAAACAACCCAAACCCCCAACAAAACAAATCTAATAACTTGATTCTTGAAGTGTCTTGTGAAATGTCTGTGTTTCAGATGATGTCTCGCCTGGGCACCAAACTCAATGTGTATGTTTGCAATTGTTCATTTTTTCCTCCCTCCATTCTTTTAACTGCAATTCCCGTCCTCTGGGGTGTGGCTATTTGTCAGAACCCTGATTTTTAGGAATTCAAAAGCTCGCCTGTAATCAAAAGAAACATCTGCATTTCTGAGACCACTGGCAGGATATGAGAAATAATTCCGTGAATGAGTCGTGCTTCACAAGTAAGCTATAGAACCTTATTTTTGTGCCTAACTGCATGGACTAGCGCTGTTTTGTTGGTGTCCTTCCAGCTCAAGACAGGTTTTTTAATGTAGTTTATCTGCTTGAGAAGAGCAGGATTGTTCGGAACGGTGCACAATCATGCTGTCCTCCCTCCTTCGGCAGTTCCTAGGTTGGACTAATCCTGGTGTGAGGATGGAAGTATGTTCATAGTCTGTGCTTTCTTGTGTTTGGTTTTAATTGAGAGCAAATTAAAGTCTTGCTCTTTCTAAGCTTCTTGATGTGGATGATGACACTGCGTTCATGGTGGAGTCTTGGAGAGATGGGAGTGATGAGTAGCTCTCAGTAGAAGGCATCCTGGGATGACCTGCTCATCGACTGTCTATCTGGTGGCTGGTGTGGTGGGGAAGAACTCCACTTCTGGCCTCTTCCTGGTGGGGCTGGATGTGGGGTCTTGAGCACACTGCTCCATAAGCTTGGTGTGGTGTCCATGTGCTGTAAGCCTTGTGTGGTGTCTGGGTCATCCCCGTGCAAAGGGGGCTTCCCTCTTCTGTCCCCTGCACCTATGGGGCAGGTTGTTGTTGTGTTTAAGGTCTTGGAGGATGAAGCAGCATTTTATTTTCCAAGAGTGAAGTGATTTGGAAGACAAACTAACAGCAAGGAAGAAGTGTTTTGGGATGCACTGAAGGGAGGAGAGCCAAAGGAATTTTTTTTGTTTTGTGCTCTGCTTGCAGTCTTCTTCCTCCATCTATTTATCCAGTTCCTCTGATGAGAAAGAAAATATTAGGTCTCCTTTGTGCTGTGGAGTAACTTATGTAAATTGTCATCGACTTTTGAAATAAGTCAACAAAAGTTTGTTTTTTTTTTTAATCATAGAGCAATTGCCATAGAGGCATTGCTTCACATCCTCAGTTTTGTATTTTTTTCTGCGGAGCACCAGCCAGGCCTCTTTTCTTCCTAGCTTTTGGTGTGTCTATGTGACATCTTGCTTCATTTCTATTGCTAAATGAAACCAGAGAAATTTCATTCAAGTGGAGGAAGATAAAGCTTCTGCAGTAGTGTCAGGTTTTGGAGTGGGAAGGAGGAGGCCAGGCTGAGGCCATTGGTGATGGAGACAGCCCAGGCATCTGGAAATGAAGCTGAACTGGCTGCTCCTGTAAGAGGTCTCTTAGCCCAGTTTATTAAAATGAACTGAAGCGTGGATTTTTGGGTTCAGTCCAGTGCTCTGGGCTGTGTGCTGTGGCTCCCTCATGACCCTGGGTCCCTGCTGCTGGGGAAGCCGGGGCAGGCAGAGCTGGGTGTTGTGGTGACCCTCAGGTGATGTTCATCTGGCTGGTGCTAGGGAGGGCTGTGGGTGGAGCTGGGTGTGGTGAGGACCTTCAGCTGATGCTCATCTGGGAGTGGTTAGGTGCAGCTGGAGGTTGAGCACTGGGCCAGTGCCTGTGCAAAGGAAGTCCAGGCTGCTGGTGTGAGGTGGTGGCTTCTGGAGCAGCTCAGATGAGCCTAGTGGATTTGCGCTGCTGAAAGGAAGGCCCTGCTTCCTCTTGTGCATCTCGAGACCTTCTGTGAACCAGAGTACTGCATCTCTGCTGGGCTGTTGAATTGTGGTAGCTGCCAGAGAGGTGATGAGAGTCAGAGGTATGTGGCAGGAGCTGCTGGGGTGACTGGTGGAGGGTGTGTGTGGGGAAGGGAGGATGGGATTGTTTGGTGGCCGTGAGCTATTTGGATCTCATGAGTCCAAAGCTTCGGCTAGAACCCTGACCCTGATGAAATCTGTGGTATGTTTGTCTAAAGACAGCTTATCTGTAGCCCTCTGGAAAAGTTAAATGGACGAGCTCCCCAGCAATGAAGTGGAAACAAAGGTTTCTTGAGTTTGTGGTGATGGGAGCAGTGGAGAGGGACACATGGTATGTGGACACCACCATGTGCCTGTGCTTTCTGCCCGTGCTGGTCTAGCCTTATGAACAAAGCAACAGCATTGCCGCTTCTGAAGGAGCATGCAGCAAGGTACCTGCTTAACCTCTGCTCTTAGTGAGATGATGTTACATGCGTTTTAAAATACTGGCTTAGCCATTGGTTGTAACTACTGAGCCAAAAGAATCTGAAAACGCTCTGTTTAGGACAAGTCCTGCTTTAGTGAACTAAATGGTAGCTGCAGGTCGTGTGGAATACCTACATTGCATATACGCAGTTTCATCTTGTAGCTGTGGTAGTACTGTAATTGTCTGAAGTCTCGGTATTACTGGGCTTGCCTCCCTGGCCCTGTTTGTATGTGCTTTCTGTCCCCGCTCTCTTTAAAAATGCAGTCTTGGTGCTGATGTTAACACACCAATGGATCAGTAGAGAGACACCTGAGGAGATACAGACTTCTCTGCACTCACCGGGAAAGCTGATCCAGGAGGGCAGGGAGTGGTGAGTCGAGCACCTGAGGAGGTGTGTGCTGGTCACCGTGTGTATCCTCAGGCATAATGCCCTGCTGGTGCCTGCCGTGGCATCTGGTAACCCTCAAACTCCCAGAGTACTGTGGCTCTAGAACTCTTGGGGTGGTTTTCCAACTACAATTTTTCATATTGGAATGCCAAAAATTCAGCATTGTGTTTGTATTCTTAAGTAGTACGTCAGTACTATACGAGGCATTGTGCTGAGTAGGGAGTTTTACTATTTCTGATGGCTACAAATATATTTAAACTGGGCACAGTCTAGACGTAGTGGAGGTAGTTACCTTAATGAGTGAAAGCTTCTTGAATCTCACTGAGTTACTGACCGAATAGTAGCATTTTCCTTATGGTTAGGAGGTGTCACCAACTTGGACAAAAGTGGTTGCTCTTAAGATGTGATGTATTTTCTGTCCACCTAAAGAGCTGAGTTAACATCTCGTTGCAGCTGAGTGAGGAGATGGATGGCTTTGCTTTCCTTGTCAGGGTAGGCTGGTCTCAAGAGTACTGACCACCTCTGTCCTGGCAGTGTCCTTCATGGTGACTCACTGCCTTTGAGCAGAGGCTTATTGGACAGCACAGTCAGTGGGATGAGCCTTGGTTCCTGTCTTCTCCCTTGGCAGTGCCTCCCTGCCTCTGAACCTCATGGTCTCACTCAGCAGGAGGGCTTTCTTCTGCTATATTGTCATCTCCTTGGCTAGATCTTGTGTTAGTTCTCGCCCACAGTTCTGGTACCAGTCCTCTTCTAGCAGTAGTGGTTGCTAAGAGGCTTGTAGAAGATGGCTCCAAGAGCTCCCTCCTGACAATCTCGATATTCCTAGGGTGGTAGCAGCCTGAGAGTACTGCAGGGGGTTCTGCTTCCTCACAAGCCTCTTCCTGCTTGTGCCTGTAACTGGCTGTTCAGCTAACAGGAGTCTTTGCTAGGCTGTGTCATTGTCACTTGAAGCCTTGATGAGTAAGAGTTACAAGATATGCTTTGTGCAGCAATTTTTTTTCAACTCATCAAAGAAATATGCTCAGTTATCTTCATGTGGTGCCACCTTTAGTAAGCCCGGACCGCTTTACCTGCTGTGCATCTCTTTGAACGTCCGCTCCCCAGTGTGCAGTACCCTTCAGCACTGGGGCAGAGAGGCTGAGGAGTCGCTTTTGAAGCCCCAAGTGGATGGAGCCCCGAGCCAGCTGGTCTGATGTCAGCGTGGACCCTGTGGGCGCAGGAGCTTTAACTAGAGACATCCTTGCCAATCCAAACTGTTCGATGACGCTGAAGTCTCCATGGCTGCTGACATGTGGTAGCAGATGTACAGTTTCTCAGGGCATGGTTTTTCCACTTTTCAGAGTTTACTGTTTTCTAGATTGTGTCACGTCCCTCAGTTTACCCTTCTGATGAGGAAGGTGCCTTTGGGCTGACTGACCAGTTGATTACTTTTTTGAGTGCTTTGCTGACAGTAATAGCTGTCAAAGACAGGTTTTAAAAGGCACCTCCTTTGCCCCATGACCGTTTGCTCAGGAGTCAGTGGAGGCTTTTGTCTGGTCTGTTGGGCTTCCTGATCTGGCTGGCTGCGTATGGCATGAGTGAGCCAGCGGAGCAGCAGCGCAGTGCTGTGTGGATGCTGGCTCGTGCCATGGCAGCTTGAGAGCTGGGCAGGCAGAAATGGGCATAACCTGGCCACCGGCAAGGCAGGGCTAAGGGTTTGAAAACCAGACGTAAACGTGGGGGCCAGCAGCATTTCAAAACAGCAGAATTAATGGGCAGGGAACTGGAATGGATCTTCCTGATAAAGAATTTCTTGCATTTTTCTCCCTGATTTGAGGATGTGGTTGCATTTGTACCTAATTCAGTGCAAGGCTGCGCTGCACCCGCAAGGGCGGTGGCTGTGCTGTTCTGGAGCCTTGGGAAGCAGGAGAGATGGGCACAGCGAGGACTGTCCAGCAGACTTCCGTGTCCTGCTGGGACAAGGTTAGAGCTGTATTTTCCAGGGACGTCTTGAGGTCGTACCAGAGGTTGCACGAAGTGAGGCCGCGTGGTCAGGTTTTGGTTTTGTCTTACTAGTTTCTGTCATAGTTTAAAAGTCAAATGTTGTCAAACAGACTCCCGCTAAGCGGGTACAGGCTGGGTGTGGATTTCCTATGAGGTCATTTGTTACCATATGCCTGCATGCTCTTAATGCAAGACGCTGGGAGAGTCCCCTTTGGAAGCTGTCAAAGCCACTGTCCTTCAGAACCGGTAACGAGCAGCCTCAAAGTCCTCAGAGTTAGGATGGTCACGTTTGGAGTTAATGAGTTCTCAAGTCTTGTGGAGATCTTCTGGTATCATGTACCTACCTGTGTCAGTCTCTTCCCTGGAATATGGTCCAGAATTTGGGTTGGAGCTGGTTTTAACATGTTTTAACACGTTTCACTTGTGACTTCAGTCACTGTGTTTTGATTGACTCTGTTATTAAAGAAATGCCTCTGACACTTGCTTGAATTGATTTAGCAAAAACATGTGGTGTTCTCTCACAGAATGGTTTAGGTTGGAAGAGCCCTTTAAGCTCATCGAGTGCAACCGTTCCTCCAGCACCACCTTGACATGGCTGGGAAACCCCTCCAGGGATGGGGACTCCATCACTAGCCTGGGTCAGGCCTGCACAACCCCAGTGGGGCAGAAGTTGTTCCTAATACCCAGCCTAAACATTCTGCTAAGACTATGACAATTTACCTTTACTCTGTTGCGCTCTTGTCATGGAGTCTGATTTTGCTGAGGTCTGGTCAGTTCAGTTCTGAACTACTTGTAACTGCATTTGTTTTTCTTGATTTCACTCCACTGAGAGGTGATGAGGGGTCATTCAGTGCGGGGAGCCTCCTGTGTTCTGTGCCGCACAGCTACCAGCAAGCGGCCTTGGCTGCCGTGCACTGCCTGCCCTCACTTGTCTGTGCCCTACGAGGGATGGAGGTTTTGTTTCAAATTCCTAAAACTTGCACAAGAGGCAAAGCCACTACCTGGTGCAGCGAGCCGGGAGCGAAGGGAGTTCAAAGGTGAATGGTGAAATGAGTGTTGCAGCCTGTGACTGGAAAGGGACGTCATTAAGCACCGTGACCACCTTTGGTTTTTGGGCTCTGTGCTTCAAACACCAGAACTGCAGCCTGTGGAAGATGAACCAGGGTCCCCAAACCGGTGTAACTGCCAGCTGGAACAGACGTGCCGATACTGTGTGATAACGCAGGAATGCGTGACAGAAGCACTGTGTCATTGCTGGTGTTGCTGTGGAAACCTGGGGTTTAGCGCTGGCAGGTTTCGGTGTGTTTAGCACTCACATCCTGGTGTTTATCGGAGAGGTGAGCAGCGCTGCAGCTGACCTCCACCAGCCACGAATTGTGCACCAGGGCTGCTGGACGATGTCGGGGCTGTCACGTCGCTGCTGCCCGGTGCCACGCCAGCACTGCTGGATGTCTGGCCCGGGGTAGCTCCACCAGGAGGTCAGATGGTCTTCAGAGGTGTCCTGGGGCTGGTTTTGCTTTCCAAGGCACCTTCTGCCAGCTTATCTCCTGGGGTTGTTGGGGAGCTGGGGGAAGGCTGGGGCCTGTCCCTGTCCCTGTGGGCAGGAGCTTACAGGGAGCTCCTGCCTCCCCAGAGCACTCTTCTGCTGTAACAGCCAGGGCTGTCTCTGGTGAGGGCATATCATCTGGGGAAGAGCTCGTTATGAGGAGCACACCTGTGCTGTGTGGTTTTTGTTGTGTTCCCTCCTAAGTGTGGTAAAAACCCAGGACCTCTGTGGAAAACACCATCCACAGCTCATATCTGGACTTCCTGAGTTTTTCTGGTCCTGGCACTCACACAAGTCATGTGTTTGCCTAGCAGCAGCTTTTTGCATTTTGAGATGCTTTCTGTTTTTCTTCCTGCTGGGTATTATGCTCTCCTTTCTGCTACCTGTGAAACCTGGAGGTTTTTCATGGGGAGATTCCCCCACCCCAATATTCCATAAATGCTTTCAATACGTGAAAGGTGCATTAAAGGCCAGGAGCTGTATGAGAGCACAGGACGGGGTATTTTGATTTGCTATCATCACCTACAATTTTCTGACCTCACTTGTAGTTTTTGGGGAAGGCTGGATGAGGAAGGAATAGCGTGGCTGTATCCCTAGTTGAGAGCTAGAGAAGTTGTGAGAAGATGATGCTTGGCAGACGAGTGCAGACTTATTTCAATATTCCCATCAGAAGATAGTAGCCAATGAAGGAGTGGCCTTTGCATGCCAGTGGAGCACTCTCCTGGCTTGGCCAGCACTCTTAAAGAACATTAAATAAAAATTGCCCTTTTGCATTCAAGCAGTGACTTGCGAAGGACTACTTGTGAGAGCCTTCCATTTATTGCAGCTGACTTAACAATTCAGCGGTGATTCTCCTGGTCGTGCTGCTGCTGTGTGGAGCATGATCTAGGTGGAAAATTACTGAGCTGAAAAGCTTCTTCCTCTGAGATGATCAAAGCAAAACCAGACAAAGTTGTGGCAAGAGGTTGAAGGCGTAATGATTAATGTTAATTTTTCGCTCTCATTGCTGCCTTGCCTCTTTGGCAACCTACCTATTGTGCTGGGACTCTTTTCTGGTTTAGTCATCTCCCCATCCCTTGGTGGTGACTCGTTTCATGGGAGGCACTTGTACTTTTCCTGCAGCACTGTTTTCTTTAGCCTGCTCATTCTGTCGTTTCCTACAGCATCACACGGAGTTTGCTAGTTTCAGTAGATACTGAAGGTTTGCATTTTTTTATTCCCTTGCTATGAAGATGCTTAAGAATAGAGAATAAATACCTCTGGATGATGCCTGCTTCACAGAGCTGTTACTTGGCAGTCTGTCTCTCTCTAGGCCAGTATTTTCACATTTCCCCTGGTAGTGAAGCCTTCCTTGAGGAAACAGGCTCATTTATGCTTCACAAGCTGCTGCCTTTTCCCTGTCCAGGGGTGGGGCTGTTGCTGTTATCTCCACAGTGTTGGAAAACAAGCCCAGATTTAGCAGGTATTGGGTAGTCCTGGATGCCAGGCTGGCTCCTTGGGTTAGGAATTGCTGCCATGGACCTGCAGACTACACTGGAGAAGCTGGTTCTGCCATAGCCACGACCTCTTCCTCCTCCCGGGTCCTTGATGCAGCTCTGGGCTGAGGGTTGCAGATTTTTGGACAAGTGAAGTTCATCTAGTCACAAACCACTTATTTTGTATTTGGCAAATCTTTCAAACCATTTTCTTCCCGGCGAGTGTACAGTAGGAGTGGGTATGCTACAGCTTCCCATCAGGGTGAAGTGACAGCAGCGCAGGGTCACACCGAACTGATGAATCTGACTTGACCCCTTCCCTTCCACCAGAAGTAGCAACCAGGATCAGCAAATGATCAGTGGATTGAACTGGCAGAGAACAGATCTCTTCTGTGGGGTGAGTTTTGTGGGAAATCAACCTGCTGACCAGACATACTCCGTGTCTGCGAGTGATGGCTCAGGTGGAAGGAAGGTGTGAGGGTGTGTGGTGGTGGAGTGGACGGGCACCCTTTGGGGTAACTGCAGTTAAGCTTAATCCAGTGTATTGGTTTGGTCACACAGAGTCCGCTGTGTCTGAGGGGTTTTTTATGGTTTTGATGTGTTAAGGCTTCCTTTGTGTTTGTAAATTGTTGGTATCTGTGTTGTCAGCTTAGAAGCCTGGAAATCTGGTTCATCTCTTGGGAAAAGTGTGTTGTGCTTCAGTCACTTCTGCTTCTGAAGGTGTCTTCACTTGTCCCTCTCTAGGGCTTTAGCACGTTCATCTCTGGGACTGGTGACAGGTAAAATGCTGCATATTTTCCTGTTCTCAGGGTTTAAAGTTAATTTGTCTTTTGAAACATTGCCCGCAAAACACAACTTCAACTCAGTTTCTTCATGATGCTCTGAGGGGTTTGATGAAAGAGCCAGAAGTTTGACAAGATGTTCAGGAACTTTCTTGGCGGCTGCTCGCGAATTGTACGTGGTGTTTGTTGGCAATCTTGCACACAGAGGGAATGTGTTCGTGAGTTCTCGGCACTCACTGATGTTCCCTGCGGAACTCGGGAGGAGAGGAGAGCCCAGAAGACTTTGTAAACAGACTCTGACTTGGCAGCGTGGTTCCTGTGTGCTGGGCTGTTCTGCCGCTCAGTCCTTTGCTGGAACCTGTAAGAATCCTATTGCTGTGGAGACAATTTCTCTTGTCTGGGTGGAATTTGGCCAGAACGGGAAGTTGCCTGGGTTGTGTCGCGATTCGGGAAGGTTTGGGGTTTTTCCTTTTTGCACCAAACTTTCTGCTTGCCAAATAACTCTCAGCACAGCCACCGTCATTCTTTTGTGTTGGTGATCTAACACAGTCTGTCCAAGCCTCGACAAACAAACCAGCTTACCCCTGAGTTTGGGACTTCCCTTGGGCAACACCTTAAAGCTGCTTTTAGTCAGGTTTGAACAAGTGTGCCGGGGGTGGGTGGTGAGGAGAGAGAACGGAGGGATGGTGGGTTTATTTTGTTTGCCTCGTGGCACTGCTGGTGCTTGTCAGCCTCACCTGACGTTTTTTGCTGACTGGTTTCACACTTTTCTTAGTGTCATAAGTTCTTGACCAGCAGTTGCATTTTCTGGAGCTGTTACCTGATCTCCTGGGCAGATTTTGCTGTATTTAATATGAGTAACTGCAATATGGACTTGTGTATAGACCAAATAAGAACACATGAAATGTCTAGGGCTACCTATTGTTTGGAAACTCCAATGTACACAAAAGCCTGTTAGAGGAGGCAGTCCTGTGTGCTGCTGGATTTCGGTGTCTCTGCAGCAGCTCCTAGCTGTGTTTCTCCCTTTGCTTTCTGCAGCCACAGCAATAATTTAGGAGCAAAATTGGATTTTCTTTAGATAGTCTTGTTATTTCTGAAAGGGGAGATAGCTTCATTTAAACCTGCCTGGAGGAAACCAAGTTTGTTCTTCAGACTACTTCTGTTAATCTGTATTATCCCGAGAGCTTTTAGCTGCTGTATTTCATTCACTGTAATATTTGCTTGTTCCCTTGGAAAAAAAATCCCATCCTTGATTCTCCATGTTCTGGATGGAGTGCTGTAAAAGTAAAAGGCTTCCAGGTGTTAGAAGCCCACTCTTTGCCAACAGCTTGCTATTAGATCCCCGTGCTGCTCCACTGGTGGCCTGCTGCTGTTCTGGGGAGACGTGATGTCTTGTGCTTCAGGACTAGGCTCAGAATGAATCTCTTGTGTCTAAAATGATGAGCTGGAGTGTTTGTAGTTGTGAGAACGGCTCATATTTGTAGTCACAGGCTGCTGAGTTAGAGACCACTAAAGAAAATAATAGGAAGCTTCAAATCTTGACAGTGTTGTACTGGATGTGTAACTTCGGGACTGCAGCCATTCTTCTGCTTCTGCCTGCTCCTTGCTGACCCTGTATGGCCTTGCTAACACCACTGAAGGCAAGGTAAAGCTGTTCAGTTGCCGTGTGGCTTGGCTGAGGAATTCTGTATGGCTGTGCCCTCTGCTCCCTTCTTTCTCTGCTGCTTCCAGGACACGCATCTGTGCCTCTCTGGGCTGAGGTCCTGCTCTGGCGTGATGAATGACTGACCTTATTGCAGATCTTCTGCAATACGTTGATTCTGAATGTTGCTTTTGTTCGGTGCGTGGAGCCACATTTTGAGTCCAGAACGCCTGGCAGAACACAAAGTCCCTCCTTTGTTTTGGCTAATGAGTGTTGAATATTTTAATGAGTGTTTCTTAGTCTAGTCAGTGTCAAGTACCAGTTTGGGAACAAGTGACTGAGCTAACCTCTGAGCTTTGTCCAGCAACAATCCATTTGTTTATAGGATTTCACAAACTCTTAAGGAGTTCCCTATGATCAATTAATACTATTAAAAAGAAAACCAGACAAATCCAAAGCAAACAACACCCCAGACCCCCCAAATCCTCAAAACCCTCAATGAACCCCAAGCCTTCCACCCTCAGTGTGTGCAGAAATTACTTATATAAACCAAAAAAGCTCTCAGTGTCGCTATCCATTTTTTTTTCTTCTTTATATGAATTTCTTCTTTTCCGATGTGAAAAAGATGAGCATATTTCGTTAAAGGAAAAAACCGCCTTTGATATGAACAGCATTTCCATGGTGCGAGTCCAGCTCCAGTGCGTTCTGACTGCCCCGGACTCAGCGCACCGCTCACGGGTCTACACAGGGGAAACGGGACAGGGATTGAAATGCTGCTAACCCCGACTGGAGATTGTGTGGATAGAGGAATGCCAGCACAGCTCTGCAGCTGGATAACTTCATCTTGAAACAACACAGCAAACAATTCCTTATCTGTTCAGCAAGTATTTTTCCTGCAAGCAGAAGTAATGTCATTTTACCCAGTCACATTGATTTGCTGGAGATGAACTTGCCAAAATGGAGTTTTTGTACCGTATATATTAGCTTGGGTGTGCCTTTGGCATTTCTGAGCAGGGATTGCATGTCCTTTAGTTAAAAGAAAGACAGTAACCACTCTTCTTTTTCCTGAAAAGCATCTTTAATGCATGTATGCATGGGAAAGAACTTCTGTAGCTGAATTACTTACTTTAGTCTCCTGCATTGGTCATATTCTTGTTAATAATTTTATTTTTTTTAACTACAGCTATTTTTCGGAGTGCCATATCTTTGGCTGTTCATAACGTAGCCTTGTGTGTCAGTGGACATGCTGGAGAAGGAAACCATTGACTTCCCATGTGGAATTTGCTGTCCTTCCTGCCAAGAGGGTCTGTGTTTGCTCACTGCTCAGCTTCCCAAATCTAAGTCAAATCAGTCTGGTCCCAAATCAGTCTAAGCCTGAATGAGAAGCTGAGCTGTTTTCTCATTCTGTCATGAGACACCGTGGTTTGCAGCTGTAAGAGCTTGCTAGCCCTAGACTATACCTTTAAATGACAAATACTGCTCATGAACAAAACCAAAGTCAACTCTTGGCAAAGGGCTGCTGTGATTTTAAAGCTAGTGGAAAGAAAGGGAGGCGGGAGGTGGAACAGAGAGTGCATCAGTGTTGGAAACAGCAATACAGCCAGGGTACAAAAGCCTGGGCACTGGATGGTTATGGTGAGAGCGGATCAGCTTGGCTCAGGCACTGGTTTGAGTGGCTGGTTTTAACTCCCCTTGTCTGGGCAGAGGCTGTAGTGGGAATGATTCATCCCCCAAACTAGAAACCCTTGGGGAGCAGAGCTTATGGTGGGGTTTGCCTGTAGGGAAAAGGTACTGCTGGAGGGTATCACTTGGTTCTTTTATTTTTATATAAAAACTTGACCAGGATGGAGAAGAGAGGGCAGAGACATGTGCTGCTGGGTTGACTGGCAGCAGCACTCCCGGAAATGTTAATGTGTTTGGAGAGTGCCTTCACCAGGGAGGACTGGAAACTTGTACAGGAACATCAGTTATTAACTGCTGTGGAGAGCTGGGAGATCTAATTTAATTTCTGGTTGATAATGGGATGATTCATGCAACAAGACAAATGGTGTCAGAAAATGGAGTCTTTCTGTGAAAACAGCTATTCCTGGCTTCTGCTCTGTGCTGAGCTGCGCTGCAGGTGAGCTATTGCCATAGCTCAAGGAGTAACTGCTAACAGACGGGTGAAAAGCATGGGCTGAATTCCCTGCGGACATCAGGCGCTCAGCGCGTGAACCCAGCTCCTGGCCAAAGCCTGCAGTTGCAGCCTGTATTTCATCCTTTTTCCTTTTACAGTTGATCAGGCTTGCTCTGAGCCGAGTTTCAGAGGAGGTCTTTCTGTAGAGGATTAGACACTGAGCGCTGGAATTGTAGAGTAAGGTTTAGTGCCAGCAGTGTTCACTGATCTTTCTAAAATTGCTTTCAGATACCTATTTTGGATTGGTTAGCACTGCAGATTGCGTTTTAGTGTCTCTGCTCGTGTTTCCTCCGCAGCTCAGAGCGGGATGAGTAGGAATCCATCCCCTCACAGTGTGGTGATTGTGAGGTGTGGTTAAGCACTCATCTCTCGGTGTGCCAAATGCACTGGGGTGACTGGCAGGAGAGGGAACAGCCAGCAGCAACACTTTGTGATTGGGAGGCTTAATTATTGACATTACAATCATGCTTGATCTCTGGTTTGAGCAGAAGAGAAAAATCAAACTATTTTTAAAAAAACTTGGAAATTTCTTTACGTTTTGCTCTTTGCCAAGTTTTGTTCAATTTTCAAGAGCTTTTCCCCTCCTCTTGATGCAGGGTGTGCGTGGAATCAAACTCGTGGAAGGTCTGCAGTATTCTGCTTCTGTATCTCTATAAAATTGTTTGAAAACTAGAGTTTTAATTCATGCCTTCCAGTGAACCAAGATAAAGTGTATCTTACCCTCTGCGCAAGCAGCGTTAGATCTTCAGAGCAGCAAATGGAAGGGACCGGTATCTGTGCACGTTCTGAAAGCGTGCCTGGTACGATGTGTTTGGAGGCTGAGGCTCTCCTTTTAGAGGTGTTTCAGGTGGGCAGAGTCTTGCTGGCAGTTTCTCCTCAGTCACTGTAGTTCTTCTGCTCTCAAGGTTTCTCCAGCAAAGCCCCGTTAAGAAATTCCTCGTGTTGTTGCTCGCCTGCCCTCCGGACCGTTCTCCTGGTGAAACAGCCAGCGGTGCAGCTTCGGTCTGTGGGTGCATGCAGTGGAATAGGTCACTGACGTTATCTGGGTTGGAAATGAGCCTCCAATCATGATTTATTGTTGGACTATGTTTTTATTGAATGTGTGTTCTGTCATTAAGCAGTGCAGCCACGATAAAGCTGACTGTTTATGGTCTAAAATCATTAAATATCTAACAAGACTATAGATTGTGGTTACATAAACATGCTTGTGTGATCGGTTGGCAACTAACTGGGCTACTGGAACGAGTACAACTAAACCTCACCCGTTTGACATGGGAGCTGCTTTTGTACGTTACATATGCGTAATCCCCTTCCAAAAACGGGGAAGAGTTTAGTGGGTATTTCAGATTTACATGTCTTTTAAAAAGATTAAATCTAAGCTGATGACCAGCACCACACTTGTGGATGTACATTTCCTGTGTGTAGAACCATAAGATGCCAGTGTCTTGTAACCCTTCCTAGGCTTTTCGCCGAGGCAGGGTGAACCTGTGGCACGCTGATAATCAGCACCAACTTCTATAGTCACAGCTGGCAATGTCCTCGGAGAGCATTTTCATAAAACTTGCTTTAAACCCATGATGTCTAGAGTGTCCTATGGACATAGGGAGCCGTTGCTTCTCAGAGAAGCAACTTCAAAAACATAAGTATCTTGATGTTTGGTCTGCCAGAATATGTGTACCAAAAGAGCATCTGTTATGGAGGCATCTCCTGCTCGCAGGGTGGGGGGGGGGGGGAATCCCGATGACTTACCCCTTGACTGTTTGCAGCAAACTGTCTGGGTCCTCACTTAGTGTGTGGGGAGCAGCCTGTCACTTGGGCACGGGTGGGAAAGATGTCAGCTAAGCCTTGTTTTCAAGCTACAGTATGAAATGATAGAAGCTTCGAAGTTGCCTTTTGAAGTGTGTGAAACGGCAGGTGTAACATACGGGCTGGTCGTGAGCGTAGCGTGAGTTAAAAGGGCACGGTTTTCTTCTGACGTTTGCTGCCTTTTCTGCTTAGCTGTTGAAAGTCCATTCCTAAGAACTTTTAAAATCAACTGTTGACCATTGCAGAGGCTCTTAAGGAAGAGATTTGAAATACGTTAGTCGGAGCTTTGATCCCACTGTTCATGGAATGTCTGGATCTCCAGCACTGGTTTTCACTCGCAGATGAGATTCTGAGGAAATGCTCTCATACTGTGGTCCAGAGGATGGCCTGTGATCCCTTTCTGCTACGGGACACGTGCTTCTTGCCAGCTGATACGCCACAACGCATCTGCCTGCCGTGTTTAGTTCTGCGGTGTCCAAGGGTTGCTGGACATGAGCCCTTGTGTGGCGCAAGTGCCCAAGCCTGCGTGGGGACGCGTGCGGCTGAGCAGTTGCCCTTTGCCCGGCAGGCCAGCATATATCTCCTGGAAGCCTTGCACGGGTCGTTACCCACAAATAAACTGGAGCGTAGGGTTTTCCTCCCTGCCTGATTCTTAACCACAGTTGTTTAAAACCCGCTCTCCTGCCCGCCTGATCCCTAACCACAGCTGTTTGAAGTTGTCTTCCTGGAAATTCTGGTTTTATCTCTTTCCAAGTCATCTCTAACTTGTCATTTGAGGTATTACTGTTTAAATTTGAAAACACTGCCTTCCCCTTGGTGCTCCAGTCTGACTTGCCGATTGTCAGCAAACTTTGAGATGGAGGTGATACAAACTGGGGCAGAGGCTGTTACGCCGGAGGGTTGTGCTGTCGTTCAGAGGGGCCTGGACAGGCTGGAGCAACAGGCTAGTCTTGCGAAGTTCAGCAAGGGGAAATGTGTGCCCTGCTGCTGGGCAGGAGTAACCCCGTGCTCCCAGAGAGGATGGGGCCCGACCAGCTGGAAAGCAGCTCTGTGGAGAAGGTCCTTTGGGTCCTGGTGGACAACACATCAAGTGTGAGCCAGCAACATGCACCCACAGCAAAGGCAGCCAACGGTCTCCTGGGCTGTGTGGGGCAGAGCATGGCCAGCAGCAACGGAGGAGTCTCCATCCTAGAGACGGAGGAGGTGTGCAGATCCCTGGAGATGTGCAGGACGTGTCACGTGCGCTCCAGGCCAAATGGCCCTGGCTGCCCTGGCTTTGGGTAGCAGGGTTGAGCTAGATCATCTCCAGAGGCTGATCCAACCTTATCCCTTCTGGGATTCTTTCTGAGGTCACATGTACTGCTTACTCATGGAAGCTTTCTGATAAATTGGTGGGTTTAATGAGAACGGATAGTCTAAAATTACACAGTTACACCTGGATTTGTGTGGCATTTCACACAGGAAAAATTTTTGTATCAAGTAATTCATAATTTTTCACTTTTAAAAAGTTTGAATTTTAAGGGCCTGGTGGATTTCATCATAACAAAACCACTACTTTAAGATGTTTAGTGTTTATAAAAAAACAACAGAAGTTGGCTTAGTGAAGGGTAGAAGAAAAGTGCTAGAAAAGGCACTTTGAAAACAAGTCTGTGATGTCCTTCTGTGACTTCTTACTGCAGGCTCCAAACTGGGAGTTTAGACCCATCTTCATTCTTGGGCAGAATTATTAGACGTTCACTGGGGAATTGGGCTTTTGTGTTTCTCTTTTGGGTAATAAGTTTTGAAGTGCTACTCTCTTCTGTGTGCTGGAAAGTAATAGATGTGTCCGGACAGTGACCCGAGGATAATGAATATCTGAAATTACACTAGCGCTCAGGTTGGCAAAGCTTTGATGGGTGTCAGGGCCAGGGTAGTGTAATCATTCTACGTGTGGAAACATTGATCCTTTTTTTATGGTAGTTCATACTTGAAGGGCTATTCTTGCATGCCAGAAAGTTAGATGTTTGTTGAAAGAAAAGCTGGAGGTTGTAATGAATCAGCCGAGTTCCTGCCCTTAGGGGATACAGAAAAAGGAGTTACTGGCAGATTTTCTGTTGTGAATTTTCTGCTTAAACTTGCAGTAAACAATCACTTTGGATGCAGGTGATCCTGGTGCCGATCTCTGGTGTAAGATCAGGGTTGGGTGGGTGCTTTTTGTGTTGTGGGTTTGTTGGGGGTTTTTTTTCCCCCTTTTAAACTAAATCCATAGAGCAGAGTCACTCATGGGTCACAGACTTCTGCAAATGCACCGGTAACTCCTAGTCAAAGCTTTGTTCATATTTTTAATAGCCACATGTAAGAAATGCTTTTCCTGTTTCTTTGCTACCGCCAAAGATTAAATACTTCTCTTGGCTCGTCCAGAGAAAAGCAGATGGAGGCTTCCTTCAGCAAGAGAATTTCCTATAGCATAAATTTATGACGTATACAGGTGATTCAGCAAATGTACCCTCCTTTCTCATGCTGTGCTGGTGTTTTTTCTTCCCTTTGGGATACTTGCCACAAAACAGTGCTAAATTAAGCAGATACAAGTGATGGTTGTGCTTTTTCTGGCAAACCTTTTGCTGTTACAAGCTTCTCAGAGTAGTCCTTCCTGTAGCAGGAATGGCAGGAGTAGTTGTTTAGGCCAGTGTCTGCCTATTTAGATAGGAGAGCCAAGAAGATGGAAATCCAGGCAGGCACCAAGTTTGAGCCCAGAATGGGAGCAAGCAAAGGGAAGCCAGTGAGTAGTCACAGCCGCTTTGGGAGAGGTCATCTCTCCTCCCCAGCCACTGCTCTGGGTGCTCATGAGTGTGAAGCCGTCCAAGGGAGTGAGTCCAACGGAACTAACCTGACTTATTTTGGTTGTCGTGGTCTCTGCTGTCAGCTGGAAGGGGGAGAGGGTAACCTCTGGCTGTGTTAAAAACAGGGAAGAAAGCTGTTGGATGAGAGTTTTTCCTTTGCCGGCACAGCTGGCTCTAGAAGACACATGTGCGCAGCCTGTGTGAGACTGCTGGAGAGTTTAATGAGTTGGGTCATGTTGGACAGATGAATTCCTTTAGTGAGCGATATAAATAGGTCTCAACATTAAGTAAAGAGAATAAAGTCTTGTGGAGTGCAGCAAGTCCATTAATTTAACATTCTTTTGCATTCTCTTGGGTATTTCTAAAGACCACAGGAGACCTGGTTCAATATGGTTGCTAAAATTGCTCAAGTATATCCAGCTACACGGAGTTAACGAATTTTTATAAAAATAGACCACAAGTCACCTGGACACTTCAGTTGTATTTTTACTGCAGGTTTTAAAAAAACTCATAAGCAGGTTTTCATGAAGTCAATGCGCTCTCAATGTTGGACTGGAGTTTGAGTCTAGTTCCTGCCCTGTTGCTGATAGGCCTGTGCCTTTGATCTCCATGCACCACTCGTGTGTTTTTAACTCACTTCAGTGTCATGTCCTGATTTGCCTACTTGCAAGAGCAGCATCATGGTACTCTTGCTCTGAACTTGTGCCTTTCTGGAGTGTTGCCTGGTGTTTTTTCCCCCTAGCCATGTCAGTCTAGCCAAGGAAGACAAGAATGTGGTGTCTCTTCTTAGCATTCCCAAGTCCTAGAAGTAGGACTTGAAATCATTATTGAGAAACATTTAATATTTTCCTGATGCATGATTCAGATTTCCCCAGTTCTCCAAACTCTGCATTCTTTTAATGCTTACTGGTGGTTGCTTGGTCTGTTGGCTTGATGGCTCTGGTGTGCATTAGTAGGATATTCAGGAAATCTTGTAGCATTGTGGAATAATCAGAGCCTTTTAAGGTAGCCTGACATGGTCTGTGGCTACACTTGAGAAGCTTGGCATCATACAACCATCCGGTGAACTTAAACCCCTTGTGTGTTCTGCCAGCCCTCCAGGCTGACCTGCAGAAGGAACTGCTGCCACTGCCTCCAGCTCAGGGAGCTGACGAACACACACTGGTTCTAGCATTGAACAGAGCTGGTCCCCCTCAACTCAGGGAATCGTCACGTGAAAAGGAGAAGTCAGGGTTTGCTCAGCAGTGGAGTTCTGGTTCTCTCAAAACTTGGGATTTGCAGTTGGGCAGTGCAGGAGGTCCTCGCCTCAGCCTGGAGCTGTGCTCTGGGGAACCATGAGAGAACTGCCCAGCTTCGTGGAGCCAGGAGGGTCCGGGATTACATGGCATTCTTTCCTCTGAAAGCTTCTGGGTTTAGTTGCTCTGATTTTGGGATCTGCTTTAGACAAAATAATGTTTTATATTAAACATGTGGCATCACGCAGCGAGGGTTGACAACTCTGCAGGGCTGAAAAGGCACAGTTTGTTTGTCTCAAGATGCTGTGAAGGGGAGTGTGATCAATGCTTGCAGGGAGGAGGATCTGAACTGGGTTCCCAGGTTGCTTGTGGTGAAGCTACTTGAAAGGAGATCTGTAATTTCCATGCTTGAGCCAGATAAGTAGGTGGTTATAACCTAGTGACCTGTACTGTGTTTGTCTTCCTCTGCTGAACTTTGCCGAGGAGAGCAGAGATGTGGTGTGCACCCTTAGCGCGTGTTTTTGTTTTCACTACAGAGCTGAGATTTTATCTCAGTCTGTTTGCAAAATCACCACTGACAAATTTCAAGATTATTACAATACCACAAGAATTATACGGAGAATTTCCACATACTGTTGCTATGGCCTTCAGAAGGCAGCTGTGATGTCCCCGGGGGTTGAGCTGTTCATGCTGGATGCCTCTCTTCCCCCGTCGGAGAGGGCATCCTGCTCCCACCCTCCCTCTTGGGTCGCCCTCGCGTTGTTTGATGTTGGGTAGGTGTCTGTGTGTCAGAACAGGATGATCTGACTTGGCGATGTTCTGTGTAAGATGTTGATGTGCAACAGCTTCCTACAGTACAGCTTTTTTCACTCAGCCGTAACGTGGGTTGGTTTAATCCACCAACAAATCCAAGTAAGAATCAGCATGACTCTGCTGCTGTCTAACTTGTCTTCTGTGCTTTCAGTTGCTAAAGGATTTAGGGGTAGCTGAACAGCGGCATTAGGCTTTCTACAGAAAACACTTTGCCCCTTTTTTTTTAAGTAGATGACAAACAGTCTTATTTCATTTTGATACTGCAGATCCTAGTTGATTTTTCACAGCAGTGGGGAGAAGTAAAGAGCCGTTTGGTTGGGTGACTGCGGGTTGAGGATGTCCAGCGCACCAGGGGCTCTGTGCATGTGCACTTTCGATCAGGACAACGGAAGTGCCAACAGCTAAAACACTGGGTTACAGATTAGTTGTCTTTTCCATTCCAATGTGTTTTGCAACCAAAATATTGAGTTAAAGATCTGTTTTCTGTTTTGTTGTTTTGCAAACTTTCAGGTATAATAAAAACAGAGACAAGGTGCGGGTAACTTTCCAGTGCAGTCTGGTTTCGCTTCTTCCAGTCCATGGAAATTTACCTTGCTTGTGCCTATCTTGATTGGAAATCAAAAATGTCTGTACACAGAGAGAAGACAAAAAACCCAACCCAACACTCCCCGCCACGGTTCAGCGTTCTCCAGCAGAAATCCTATATTGCTGTCCTTTCACCTCGTTGCCTTGGTGATGGACGTTTATTGCCTCCGTCAGCAAAACTTCCGCGTTGGCCGGCTGAGACTGCTGGGGCCCCTGCGCCACAGCGGTGCCTCGCGGTGCAGGGCGCTCCCGGAGACGCGGCCTGCTGCGGACCTGGGTGTCTTGTGCCGAAGCAGCTGGGCAGCGCTTGGTAAGTTCCGCTTTTGGTGCTAGTGTGATGACCACAGCGTGACCTCTGGGCGTACAGTTCTGCTGCTTGGACCACAGCCTGGTTGGGGTGTCCCCAACGCAAGCATGACGAATTCTGGCTGAGGTTTGGTGCGACTCTGAAAGCGCAAAAGAAAATTTGTCCTTCTAGAGGGATTTGGCTTTCAGATGGGTTTACGGACCTGTTATGAGGTGGTAGTGGAAGAACACGTTAAATGTTTAATCTCCTCTGGTCTGCGTGGCATCTGTTCAGATACTGCTTTGCATTGATCCGCGCGTTGTGCCTTTCACACTTGTCTGTTCGTCTGAAAAAGCCAAGCTTCTAATTTTATACCCGTATCGATTGCTATTTCAGAGCTGTTCTCTCAACATGTACTCTAAATGTATCACGGGATTTTCTGTCCTATAGGAAGTTGACGTCTGCAGCTTTCCTCCTTGCACCAGACTGGGGATCGCTGTGGATTGCCCCTTACGAGTATGTAGAGCACACAGATGTGTATCCCAAAACTCGGTCAGGTTGCTTTTTACAGCCCATGTGTTCAATTTAGCTGGCGCAGACGAGTCTTTCTCTCCCAGGTTATTCTTTGGAGGGGTGAAGCTGAGGGGTGGTGTTAGGTACTCACTGGTGGGAAAGCAGCACTCAGCTTGGGGCCGCTGTGTTTTGCTTGTGTTCTTTCCCTGATGTGGCTGTAACTCTTCCCTAAACTTCCCAGCCCCAGGGTGTTTTATTAATCCAAGGGCAGGAGGGCTTTTTAATAACTATCTTTATGTGAGCGCTCTAAGCGGTGTTAGAAATGCTTTTGCTTTTCAGAGCACCTGGAGAAAGTGAATGTGTTGCTCATTTGAAAACGAATTAAAAAATGAGAATCATACACATAAATATACATACAGAAGTCTCCTGTCAATGCATCTGTATTTCCTTATGTGTTTTCTGAGGTGGATTGGGGTTTGTTCGGTGTCAGTGAAGTCTGGGTTTTGCTACATGGTTGGCTTTCAGTTCCGTAGCTTGGTTCCACCTCAATCAGCCAAGTTGTCTAAAACAGCAACGTGCATCACAGATGAGAAAACCCGATTTGGGAAAAGGTTATCCTTCAGCAAAGAAGAAAAGTCTGTAACGTCTGACATTTTTCAGGGAGGCAAGAATGCATACGCTTCATGTTAATCATTGGCAAAGCAGCAGTAAGTACGAATGCAGTTAGCGGTGGAGCTCAACATTAATGCCTAACCGAGTGCTTTATGGCACCCGGCTGCAGGGGGCGAGGTCGGCCGAGGTTAGAGGGGCGAGGGCAGAAAGAGTCCGGGCATAAATAACTCTGACAGGGGAAGCTTTGTAAATGTTAGTGTTCTACTGCTTCCCTGCAAACAGCCAGCCCACAAGGGCCATCCTGCTGTGCATGCACGGCTTCGGGTTCCAGCTTTGGACTCCAATTTTTTTTTTTTTTTTTTTAATCAAAGTACTCTGAACAACATAGTTTTAAATTTGGAGCACTGTAGTTGCAGAAAGCGCTGGAGGGAGGAGTGCCGTTCCAGGGTCAGCTCTCGGGCTGTGCTGGAGCTGGTGTCAGCACTGCGGGGGAGCACGCCCCGACCTCTGGAAACAGGAGCTGCTGCATTGCTCAACTGCAGCTCTGGAACAGAGTAGGGAGTGGCAGCGCCTGGCATTTGGAGGAGACCCTTCCAGGCTTAGTGCGCTGCAGGCAAGGTTTCAAAACGATAGAAAAATTCCTCTGTGGGGCGAGCTGAACTTTGCTTTCAGACGGCGCGTTTCAGAAAGAAGCTCAGGAGATCCGTTTTCCAAAACGGCCGGGTTCCAGCGGAATACAAAATTGCAGAGTTAGGTGTCGATCTCCTCTAGATTGCCCTTTGTCCATAGCTGATACTGGTTGTTGCCGACAGCGCGGGAGTTGCGCAGAAGGTGGGTACCGTTCAGTCTTACCCGCAGTGTTTCTCTCTGATATCTGTGTCCAGCTCTGAGCAGAAGCAGGAGAGTGCTGTTCATACATCCACGTGGCAGGATCGCGGAACGTGATGTAAAGGTGGACGCAGCAGATAAGTGGCTGCCATTAACCACTGCAATGTCGTAGCATTAAATCATTGAAGCACCAGTTGTCTGTGGTCACTAAACGTGAAATGAAGAGGACGGAATCCAGGTCGAAAGCACCCATCCTTGGCACTGGGGAAGTGGGGAGAGGAAAGCGGATCCTGTTGATTTCAAATATTTCCATATTCCTTTTGCATTTTCGTGGGGGTGCCGTTGGACACAGTGTGACCATGCAGCCAGTGTAGTGGCTGCTTCCTGCTGACACATGAAAACATGCAGTGTTGAACAGTGACCACGGAACATGGAGTGTTCCCTCATTTTGGGTGGGTTAGGATGGGCCAGCGACCATGAGCTGTTTCTGGCGTGCTGCCTCTTCCCTAGAGCGTGCTGGGACTGGCAGCTTGGGCAGCAAGGCCCCTGGGAAGGATGGTGTTTCTGCCCAGGGGTGTCAACTTTCCAAGCCTTGCCTTCCCTTTGCCGTGCCCCACTCGCGTGTTCTGCGTGCTGAGCCCTGTGGTGTTGCGAGAAGGAAAACTTGGCTGCTGGTGGGAAGATGGGGTGGGGTGCTGAGCGAGGGAGGGGAGGTGCTGGCTTCTCGGGTGCATGGGGAGGGAGGGAGGATCCCCAGATTGTGTTCCTGAGCCTGACCACCTTGGTGGGTGGTCAGCGAGTGCCTCTCTTCGCTGTTTACCAGCTTCTGGCTCCTTCCAGAGGCACGGTGTTAAACTGGACTGGTACAGCTTTGCTTCTGTGGTGCTTCTGTCCTTCCTAATAACCTCCAGAATCTTGGGTGCAGCTAACACATCCATGCCCCGCTTTTGGCTATCTAAAGCAAACAGACTAGATGTGTTATGGTCGTGCCAGGATACACCTGTGGGAAAATGTTATTGTTTTCTGATCAAGCTTCAAGGAACAGAGTCTCAAATTACGGTAACTGGATCTTGCATCTTGCGGTTCCGGAAAGCTTATCAGAGGAGAAAAGGTATAACTGATACAGGTGGCTACAGAACCTGTTTCTGTACGATCCTTTCCAAATTGAATTTTGGTGGCCTCTTTGTGTAGCAAAAATTGACTGGTCTAACAGGGTCAAAAAAATAAAGTAAAAAATACTGTTGATACCAGTGTTCCTCAGGAGCATAATGAAGCGGTAAACCGAGCATCAGGTTGATGTCCTAAACATGCATCTCCAGGAATTGCCACGTCAGTGAAAGTTGGTTTTGAGCTCTCCCTATATACCAAGGTGGTGAGACAGGTTTAACCTTGCAGCCTTAAAATTACATTTTTTAAAAATAAATCCTTTTTTTAAAGCCGCAGACATCTCTGTGACCAAGAGGTATTAGCATTCTAATAAAAATATTAGGAATATTTTCCCTCGTGTTTGAAGAGACAGCTTTAGAGACTGAGCAGAATGAACTTCAGTGGAGCATGGGTCATTTAGGATTTGAAATGGCCCCATTCAGCAAATTACCTCCTGCTTTTATTACTGTTACTGCTGCATTACTACTGTGGTGGTGTTACCGTTATCTACTCTTGTCCTGCTTTTATTTAACTCCTAACAGCTCCGACTGGAGTTGGATGCTCCCTGTGTTTGGATTCGGGCTGTTCTTTAGCAGATGAAGCGTATACCTCCTTCCAGGAGGTTTTTCAAAGTCCTGCCTAGGAACGACTCCTGCTACCTAAAGGCCGAGAGTTCATTCACAGCTTAACCTCTTGTGAACTGTTGACTTCAAAATGAATAAACACTAAACCAGTTTTCTTTTTTTTTAACAGGAGGAGTCCCGTATCCTCAGGGTAAAGGTGGTTTCTGGCATTGATCTAGCGAAAAAAGACATCTTCGGAGCCAGGTAGGTGTTCTGCATTGGCTGTTTGGTGCGTTTAAACAGAACGAACTCAGCAGAGCCGGGACGCTGTGTAACTGATGGCTCACAAACAAGAGGAGAGATCCTACCGCTCTATTATGGCCAGTGCAGATCATGGGCTGTGCGCTGGCCATTGGTCACCGCAGTGGTTGCTCGTGCCCTCTGCCACTGCAGGAAGCCGTTCCCGAGTTCACCGGCTGCCTTAGCTCTGTGGGTGTGTGAGGGGCAGCTCAACCTCTGGCAATGTTTGGCGCTAGTTAAAATGACTCCTGGCCACCTCCCCATATGCCCCACACCTAATGCCAGAAGGACCCACAGCCAGCAGTACCCTCTGCCTCGCTTTGTGGAGGCTCTGCTTTCCTGCTGCCTTCCGGTACCAGTCTCTTGGATGCCAGGCTTCGGAGTCTGACTTGGCAGACAGACTGTGAGCTGTCTTGGCCTTGGACACATCCAGGTGCCCTTCCTGAGGGTGGTACCTTTAGAGAGGAAGGCAATAAAAGCATTTTCTCCCCTTCAGCCTGTGCTCCGAGGAGGCTGGCGGTGAGTGCTAATGTAGAACAGAGTGCAGAGTGAACTGTGCCAGCTTAGGGCTTGCCTGTCAGGCTGTGGCAAGACCAGGTTTTAATTCCAGCTGAGCCTTGAACCACCCTGAGTTTTAAACTGGGGTCTTGAGAGGGAAAGAGAAGCTTTTGGAGCACTTAAGTCAGTCTTCATATGATTACTTACCTGTTCATCTGTGCAACAAAAGATGGGGTGACCAGATCATCATTTGCACTGCCAAAATAATAACTGTTGAACAAGAAAACTGGTTTTAAGCAGTCTAATGGAAAGATACAGACACACACATCGTATGTTCTCAAATCTTCTGTTTTGAAAGATTTAGTCACAGGTGTAGGAACAGCTTTTCTCCAAGTCTAGGCTTGCTCTGCAATGTCTTGAAGAACCGAATCAGGTAGCAATTGGGGAGAAGCTGGTTCTGAAGCTAAAATAAACCAGAAAGCATGATTTTTTTTTTTTTTTTTTTTTGTTTCCTCAAGTTTAATTCAGGTTTGATGTTCCTGCTATGTCAAGCCTTTCCTCAAGGAAATTCTTTACTGCAAGTTCTCCTAGAACTGTTGAAATTACATACTGACTTTACTTTTTCTAGATCTCATTTAATTTGGCCTTTTCATACAACTACAGATTTGCTTGTTTACTTGATATTTTTAATTTTGTTCCTGCATTGTTTCCAGAGCTTTACATTCTACCACTTCTTTTGAAAACAGCAAGGCCGGTGGTTGGAGTATTGAATCTGCTTACCGTGAGGAGCTTTTTATATAAATGCTGAAGTGCTGTGGCAAATTCACAGAAGTAATCTGAGAGAAGCGAGAATCTGTTAGTGTTCATTGATTCTTTAAAGGGTGTGCTGGAATCTTTACAGCTGAAGCCCTGCACTGTGGTATCTCCTCTAGCCATACTTCGCATGGAACTTGTGTAAATATTTAAGATGTCACATTCAAAAGAACTCCCAAAATTTGCTTAGGAATTGATAAATCCTAAAAATATCTTTTATCTTTCAAAATGCATAAAGGTAAAACTTAGTGAAATTTGTCCTGAGTTCTGTTGATGTGGCCCTTTAAATATTTAAGTACATGGGTCTCAAGTCAGTAGGATTGCCATAAAAGCTGGGAGTTAAAACCACATTCCCAAGTTATGTTTTTAACTGTTATAAAACAGTTGTTCACTGAAAGTGGAGACCAACAGCTCCGTGTTATAAGCAGAGCGCGACGCTGGTGCTGCTGCGCTGGCAGGCTGTCCGAAGTGGCCGATGTGCTGTTTCTGTTTGGTTTAGGGCCTTGCATTCCTTGCTGAGGTAGTAACATTTCGTGCTGCTTGCATCCTGAGCGTGATTTCAGTGGCTGCAGCCACTATCATTCTCTCTTCGCTCGAGTGTGTTGCCTGACAACTGTCCCGTTATCAGCTCTGCCAAGGATCGCTGCGGAGAAGAGGATTAAATGTTTGACCTGAGCAAGAAGATAAGGAAAATCTATGGGCGCTAGAACTGCGCACATAGTGTTTTACTGTGTAGTGTGTGCTCAGGATCCGTAAAAACTAGCAATGCTTAATCCTGTCCCTGTGGATTATGGACAAATGCATGTTTTCTTGCCTCCTTTCAGAAATTAAATCAAGTGTGGAGGACGAATTCCTGACCTTCATAATGCCCTTTTTGGGAGAAAGAAGGTCAGGTGAATGCTAAATATTTTAGATAGTTACACCATTTAGAATGAGTTAATCGGAAGTCATTTGCAAACCTGTTAGAATTGCAAAGTTAGTCCCCAGCTGCTGCTGTGAGCAGGGCTTAATACCAGGGTGGAATGGCAACTTACTGTGGCACTGGGAAAGCTTAACTACAAGGCATACGTGGTATTTTGCTTCTCAGAGAGTTTTCCTTGCCGTTTTTCATCAACTTTACCATTGTAAAGCACTGACTGCAGGCTTGCCGAGTCTGAGAGCCATTTCTTGCCTGATTAAACCCAAGGAAAGCCTCTCGCCAGTGCAGGGCACTGGAGAAAGTAACATTTTTCTTCTGCAGACCATAACAATAAAGGAAACACGGTGCTTTCAATTTTGCTTTTTTTAGCTTGTGAACTCATGGCTAGTGACTAGTGGAGTAAAGGAGTTGAGGAATGTATAGAGTTCTGGCTGCAGCGACCCAAAGCGTACTGGGAAGTAGAATGAAATAGCAGCCGGGGTGGAGGTTAAGCATCATGGATTTCAGCCACGCCGTTTTAGTTGAGGTGGATGGACGTGGCTAGTGGGTGTAGGTGTCGGTGGGTTTTTGATAGCCTGGCTTCTGCTTTGCTCTGTAAGAGTACAATCTTTGGTACGTACCGATGGCTGGTAGATACGGCAGGCTGGAACTGTGTGAGCTTAGCATTAGTTTTGCACACTTAACTCTGAAAGACACATTACAGTCTTGTCACTGTCTGGTGCGTTGGCACGTGTATTTACCACCTGACATACACGGTAGTATTATATATATGTTATTATTTTACATTTATTTCCTTTTATTTCCCTCTCAGCTTCTTAAACGTAATGTCTTAATGAATTCAGCTAGTATTTGTATTCTTCTGTGTAATCAATACAAATCGCAATGTAATTAATCTTAGTTATGGAGCACACTGAACAGTATTTATTTATTACTATTTTGGGTTTACTGGCGCAGTAGGAATGGTGCAATGAGTATCACCAGTGCAGTCGCTGCTTTTCCGTTAAAGGTAGGGGTGTTTTTCCTTAACAGGCAGCTCCGCGTCTGATGGCACGGGAGGTTACTGCGGGCTGCCTCTGGGTGCACTGCGTTTGCCCGCTCTTTTCCGCGTGGCCGGCAGCCCAGCGGGCACAAGCCTTTGTTCTGTTCCCATTTCCCCGCCTGAGAGCGGTGATTCAGCAGTGCCAGGCACACGGGCTCCAGGCTGCTGGTGCATTGGCAGTCGTACGCTGTGTACCCTGGGGAGAACACGGCTTCTTCATGTGTGGCGGGGCTCTGCGCTTCGTATGTACTCGGCTACTGTGGGTTGGCACTGGCGGGTGAGCACACATGACTGCAGACAGGCCTTGCAGATGACTGAGACAGCAGATGGGCACCTTCTCTAGCTGCTCTTTTAAGTCCACTGTCACTACTCCTAGTCCAGTTTGAGTTATGGTATATCCTGTTCTAACTGATGGAAGAATGCTGGGGAGAGCTATTTATACCCCTGGAACTATCCTCCCTGGCGAGGGTGCTACCTTGGAACTGGGTTTTCAAACCAACTTGTTCTTCGCATTCTGATTGCTCCTTTGTCGAGCACAGGCAGGTTGACTGAAGTGAGTTGCTCTCAATTGACTGAACCACTTTTTAAAATAATCTGGCTTCTGATGAACTGCATCTTCAGTGCTTCACGAGCTCTCCAAGTGAGCGGGAGCGCTGGCTGTTCCATGTGCAGCCTGACACGGAAGGGCTGTCACCCATAACTGCTGTTTTCTTCAGAATTATTTATGTAAAAATAGACACAACTCAAACTCTTACATTATTTTTTGCTATTTTGGATTTTGACACTAGCCATTAGTCAAAGATCTCACCCAGTAAAATGTTACATCAGCTAGATTCGTAGAAGTAATTTTTGGAGAAATGTTTCAGCAGTGCAAAATGGCATCTCTTGCAGCGTGAAAATACCGCGTATGTCCTGTCTAGAGGGGGGAGCTTGCTGCCTGCGTGTTCTAAACACAGCTCAACTTGCAATGAGCAAATGAAAGCTTTTCTAGTACAGTAGAAATGAACATGTTGTTTACGGAGTAGGGAGAAGGGAAAGTAAACAGCTGAGAGCTTCATTAAGTGTAAACCAGGGTGGTGAGAGGGTGTCCTGAAGACAAGGTGTAGCACTCGCACTACTTGAGGTAGCACCCGCAGCTTGGGCTTCACCGCTTACGTAAAAACCACAAGGCAATCGGAGCAGCCTCGGGCAAGCGTTGAACTGAACTCATCCAGCCTCGCGTCTCAGGCAGGTGCGCTGCTGCCTGGCCAGGAGGAGAGACAGGCCAAGTGCAGGCAGGGGCGGTGGTTTGCCCAAAGCAGCAGTTGTCAGTGGCCGCCCATCCTCAGTGTACGTGATCTGTAACCTCAGTGACTGCAAGAGCCAGAGCTGCCTGCTTCCTCACTCCTGCTGCTCCGTGAGTCCCCTGTACTTTATGTTGTGAAGCTTCTCCTGAGAGGTTTGCAAAATCTGCTCCGATTACTGAGGTATCAGGCAGTTCTGGGGCAGACCCTGCCCTGTTCAGCAGTTCCCTCAGGGTGTGAGCAGTGGTGGTGAAGAAGGGTAAAGCTGCTGCGGTCTGTCTGCTTGTGAGTAGCAAAAATCCTGCCTGTCTGCTCCAGTGGCTCATCTCACCCAGCGCCCGGTCCCATCCCAGCATGACCTTACTCTGTCCCTTGACCTGCCGCTGTTCGCAGGGTGACTGGGTTTACACCGTGGTCTCGCTGGCCTGACAGGAGGAGACAGTGATCCATGACCTGGCCAGAGGAGCGGTGGGCGATGTCGTGGCGAACCAGGAGTGCCAGGCATGTAATCTCCGGCTGCGGTCATGGAAGATGTTTTGGGCCGTCCTTCAAGAAAGCACTTGAAGGGACAGGGGCTCAAAGCCTTGTCCAAAATGTGTGGCCAGTGTATAGGAGAAGGGGATGTTACTGGGAGAGGTTAAAGCTCCTCAGAAGTACATCGCACCAGAGACAGCTGTCGGGTCTGGTTCAGGGTTGGGAGCTGGCAGCAGAGGGCACCAGAGAATTTCCAGCTTTTACTGCCGACTGGTGATTGATGGCTTTTGAGGAAATGAGGCTTCATGTTTTTCACCAAAATCCCTTTATACGTGCTATGTTCTTCAGGGTGCACTGGGTATGTATGGCAGTAGCTGTAAATGGAGAAATACTGCTGATTTGAGTAGGCAGTCTTGCTAATGAGTGAGAGGACTTAGAAATAATTCATGAACTTTAGAATGTCATGGTGAAAAGTAATATTCATCAGGTAATTGCTCAGTAGAAAAGTTTCTGTGTACAGATATAAGAATTTAAAATGTTTGTCATTGTTTGACAAAGGAAGTGCCTGTATCAAGCCACTCGGTTTTTACCACCTGCCTGCTCTCTGCTGTGATCTACTAGATCACCCGAGTCTGAAATCCTTAACTGAAAAAGGAGCACAGGGGCAAAATCTTTTAAGGAAACCCTTTTGGTCTCAGGTATCTGAGGCAGAATTTCTGCTTTTTCTTCCTCTTCTACTGATCACATGAAATCCTTAAGCAGAATGGATTGAAATGATCAGCACCTTCAACTTTTCTATATGTGTTAATTTTTTTGTCCTAAACTTAGTAACATCTTGTATCTGGTAGTTCAGAGGTTGTCCGTATCTGACAGTTTCCCAGGACGTGCTGTATGTTTATTTCTACTTCATTTGAGCTAATCAACCATCCCAGCATGGTTGTATTGCTTCCCCTCTGACACCTGAACATGACCATTGCGACTCTGAGCGACAGCCTGTAACCACATGCTGCTCTGGAGCTGAGTAAAAGGAAGGGAGAACTAACTGCCTCAAAAGAAGAAAGTACTAAAGCATCTTGTGAAGGAAAAAATAGCAAAATAAAGTTGCTGCTCCATCCTTAGCTTCTAAAGCTTTGCTCAAGCCTTTCTGTGGAGCCCTGCAGCTTCCTGAGGTCCGATGATGTTGGTAACAGCACACGTATCCCTCAGGTGTTCGGTACCTCTCCCAGCATGGTTCTGAACATCAGGAACAGGACTAGGAAGGTGAAAGCTGTGTGAACGTGCAGCATCCACAGCTCTTGACACCAAGCGGGATGGTACCGCTGCTTCTGCGGAGGTAGGATTAGACCTTTTGGGCAGCAGGGTGGTTGGGCATTCCCTCCCTCCACGCTGCTCTCCTCCATCCTGCCAGCTGGCCTTTGTGAGCCTTTTGCTCTGCAGCGTGACTGACCAGCTGAGGGCTCTGCAACTTTCCACTTCCCATCGTGTCCTTTTCCTGTCCCTCCGCTGCCCTGAGGTGTGAAGGAGGCCCTACGAAACGGAGCTGGATGAAGCTTCACAGGACGGCAGTGAGCTGGCCACAAGACATGAGTCATGGCTAGGCAGTGGTATTGCTGCCGAAGAGCTTGGTTTTTTGGTGGAGAGCTGGGAATTCAGTGCCTTCCTACCAGCTGGTGAAAGAGGCAAATCTGTTTCCAGGCATGTTTGTTTCCTGGACTTTCCCCTTTTCCCATGCTCATTCTTCCACCTGTAACTGCAAATTCTGCCAGGTCTGCGCTGGTAGCCTGTGAGTCTAGATAGTGGTGCAGGTCCTGCATCTCTTGTCCAAGTGCAGACACTTCCAAAAATAACTGTGGTAGCACTAGTGGATTTTTCCTGACTTCTCGGTGAGTGACTGGAGCAGGTTAGTTTTGGGTCTGGTCTTTTCAGTTTTGCAGCTGGCCAGTGTAGATTCCATTGCTGTGCGTGCCTCTGATGTGCATTAAGAGACAACAGATTCTGCAGGCATAGATGGATTTCAGTCAAGATGCATTATCCAGAAAGTTTCATGTGTCCTAGTTACTCTTTGTGGGCATATAAAGCAGGATATAAATGCATCTCTGCCTGTCCTGAAATAGTGTTGAAGATAATATCTCCAGGAGTTTGACTAGAGCGGCGTGCAGTTTATTGTTTCCTGCCTACATGAGAGCAGGAAAAGCATCCACCCAGCTACCTCTGTCCATGTTTTAGGAGGCAATAAATTGTGGATCAGGCCTCTAAATGGATTTTTTTGTTCTTAATGCAAATTTCACGAGGATGCTGTAACTACTCTTTTCTCTGTTTCTGCCTGGGAAGACTCCTGGGCTGTTGCCTGTGGTGTTGGGGTGCACAAGCCAGCCCTTAGCTTGCCCTCTTTGCATGGTCTTGCTTTAAAGCCTGGTTTGGTTAGTTGTTACTTTTTTTTTTCCCCTCCTCTAGGGCAGATATGTATTATAACTCCATAAATGCCGTTCCATACTGGGGGGAGGAAAGCGATGTGCACTGTCAGCCCGCAGCCTTATTTTGGAGACCCTGCCAAGAAATAGTCAGTCTTTCTGTGTTCTTAGGCTTCGCTATGAAATCATCGTCGGGTGAGTTAGGGACAGGGTGGCAGGCGTAACTTTTGGTTGCCTTTTTTAGTAGCCTTTTGCAGGCTCTTTGTGGGTCTGCTGTGCGTGCCGGCATGAGCCCTCGTGACTGGGTGCAACAGCCGTACCTACGCAGCTGAAGCCCAGCTCTGCTGGGGGTGATGTTGGTTGTGTTTCTGTGGAGCAGATAGGCAGAGGTGTTTCTGTAGTGACTGTAAGTGTGGTTGTGTTACAGCTGGCAGCGAGTGACAGGGCTGCATTCTCCTTTTTCGGCCTCGTACTTTGATGTTCTCTTGTACCTTACGTTGCTTATTTCTCTACCCAGTGCCCATTATTAGACAACAAACTGTTAACTGGTAATATGCTGTGTTGCACGTGAATGTTTTATAAAGACCTAGAGAGAATAGAAACAAAATCACAGAATCACTTTGATTCGAAGAGACCTTTAAGATCACCGAGTCCAACCATTCCCCCAGCACTGCCAGGGTCTCTAAACCATGTCCCTCGAAGAATGGGGCTTGTCAAGGAGTCCTGCATTTGAGACAGACTGTTG
Source organism: Bucorvus abyssinicus (assembly GCA_009769605.1). Taxonomy (NCBI): domain Eukaryota; kingdom Metazoa; phylum Chordata; class Aves; order Bucerotiformes; family Bucorvidae; genus Bucorvus; species Bucorvus abyssinicus. The sequence continues at coordinate 1,722,599 of CM020063.1, forward strand.
ACCCCCCTGACTGGAGTTGGACAAGTAACCATTTTAAAAGATCACTTCTTAATTTTAGCTGGTAGTTGGATGTCTGAGGAGATGTGTAAGTATTTACTGAGAGGGACATTGAAGGCTGATGTGAAACTGTCCTCTCTGCCCAGGTACCTCCTCCTTGGCCAGATGGGGCAGTTTGGTAAGATGGAAGAGCATGGTGGTCAATCCCATCAAAGCCTCATCGCAGCAGTGAGTAACAGCAGACAAGAGCAAAGCCCAACTCCCCCTCTTGGCAGTTTTTGATGGTGTTCTCGTTGGTAATTGATGTCTGCAGCCTCCCTTTGCCTCATTTGGAAGCAGCTGCTTCTCTTACAGATGACAGGCAGCCTAGCCCCTGTACACACGCTTTTCTTAAATCCATCTTATAAGCACGTTCTTATGACAAATAACAGTTTTTGTGACTAAGAGCTTAATCTGAGGTGATGACTCCTGGCAATTTTCTGATCATCTCTAAAACAAGGAGGAGTTTTCTTGCCTTGAGTTGTTGTTTTTCCTCCCGTTATGGCATACAGAACGCTGCTGTTCAGTGTGTTTCTGTTGCTAAAGGTGATGTTTCTGTTGCTAAAGGTGATGTTTCTAGTACTAAAGGTGCCTTGTGTGTTCCAGGTTTCACTTAGTTCATCCTTGGCTCCCAGCTGGGACGTGACGGTAACTGGCTGGGAAGGCTGTGGATGGGTCTCCGCAGTCTCAGCAGGGTGAAGACATTTGATGAAAGTCGTGCCTTTTCTTCCATCCTAAAGCATGGCCCTATGGGCTCCTCTAATGACACGAGTTTGCATAACCCTGTACGTTTTATATGTGGTTTTTGGATGGGATTGTGGTAAGGTGAATACTTAGGACCTCAAATCCTATTGTGAGATGGAGGGGAAACAGATTTTTATGTGTGTGGCCCTGTGCCTGTAAGTGCTGTCTCCAGGGGGTGAACCTGAAGGGCTGCTCCAGTCTCCTTTAATCCTATATAAAGCAACATTAATAGAGTCATAAAATGCTGTGGAATACCAAGTACTCTCCAAACCCGCAATTTTCAGTGTGTTGGCATGTTGGTATCTGGGTGTGGCAGCGGCGCTGAAGGGACCTCTGCAAGGGGACCCTGGGGGCTGCCCTGCGCCCAGCATGGCCGGTTCTGCAGCCGCCCCAGCACAGGGCACTGCTTGGGGGCAGCACAAGGCAGCGGGAGATGGGGCAGTGGCTCGTTCTTGTAGGGGATTTCTTGTTGAAAGGCCAGCTGCCCTCTCTGAGGTGTTTGCATAACCTGCATTTTTCATTCAATTGTTGACACAGTAATTGCTGGCAAATTTAATTCATTAAACCCAACCCTTGTGGCCAAGTTCCCCTCCTGTTGTTGAGGTCGATGGTTCCAGTCTTTTAATGGTAGTGCTTTTGTAAGAGCTTGCTATCTTCTGTACTTGGGATAAATAGCAATAAACTTTTCCTTCTGCTGCTTTCCTTAATGTAAGCATAGTAGAAATGTCATTTATTTTGTGAGTTTTTAGTTTGTCTCCATTTATGTTCTCTGTGGCTGTTGAAAGTCAAGATTTTAAAAGATGTTGTTCTGTGTTGTACAACGTAAATAATTCTTCGTTCTTCACCATATTCTTCTGTCATTTGTCCTGGTGTTCAACATGCATCACCTGGTCCTTCCTGAGTTACTAGTAGTTGGTCTCTATGGCTTGTCTTGAATGTTTTACCTGATTTCACACACTAATGACTGACTTCATATGGGAAGGGGATGAAGTAGCTAGAAAAATAACCTTCCTCCCTGCCTGTGAGGGTATTGTTTTCTTTCCCGGTGACATGTTGCAGAGTAAGGGTCACTGAATATATTTAGATAAAAGATAGCCAGCTCCTGAGTGTCCTGAGTTAAGTTTCCTTTTCAGTCTGAATCTCCTTTTGCAGCTGTTCTCTACCAGCTAATTCAACCTGTATTAGCAAGAAAATAATGTGCTCCTCTAAGTTTCAGTTTTACCTCAGTAGAGATTAACATCAGACTTCAAGCAAGGGGATTGCAAAGCTTTTGGTGTGATTAGCGGATTACTCTTATTATGCACCAACTCTGTCCCTTTTGAACCTGGCTAGTTCCCTAACCACAGTGAATTCCACCTGCTAATTACACGTTTCCTTTGCTTGACGCTGAACTGGACGAAGGCCCTGGCCCGGGTTTATGACAGCCTGGGCTGAGGAGGGAAGGCTTAGCCCAAGTTTAACCCCGGTTCATTTCCCCATCTGTTTCACCTCGGTTGGGTGAGGTGGGAGGGGACAGCACAGGGACAGGAGCAAGGGGTGGGGTGAGCCAGCTTCAGCAGCAGTCCCTCATCTGGGTCCTTTAACATGCCTCTGCAATTGTGGACTCTCTTGTCTGCTGGTGTCGAGCCGGCTAAGCCTGTTCTGAGCGCGGCTGATGCGAGTGGCGTTCGTTGGTGGGGATGCTGCCTGGAATTCCTGCGTTGAACTCTTCTGTTCCAAAAGTCAGGTGTCATTGAATTTTCTTTCTTTTTTTTCCTGATGGATTTTTGAACTTGTTAAGATATTTTGGGAGCATGAAACAGCATATGTATCTAGGGGCAGATTCTCTTCAGAGCATTCATTTGATCGCACAAAATGGCCTCAAGGAAAATGCAAAAAATACACGTGTTTGCACTTCAATCAAAAGAGAGCTTTTTTGAGACATGTTTAGAAAACTGAGCTTTTCTTTTTGCTCTGGGATTTTTTCAATACAGGCAAAATGCAAAGGGAATCTGGTCTTGTTAGTCTTTATTAGAACATAGCATTTTAAAGGAACGACCTAGGAAGGTGGAGACACTGTAGGTGGAGTTTGATGTATAATTTTTAACTCCCTTCTCACCCACCGGCGCTTCTTTGCAGCTATCTGTGATGTGAGTCATTATCTCTAGCAGCTCTTTGAATACAGCCTTGCTGAATTTCTTGTGGTACCAGATGAGGTGGAAGCCTCGCTAAAAAACTAGAAGGGGAACGTGAGTCCTGTAAAATGGCTCTGGGACCTGGTATGGAGAGGTGAGATTGGCGGATGCTCGGGCGCAGTGGATTGCAAGTGAAGGGTAAGGTAAGGCTTCCTTCTCTTCTCAAAAGCAGATGTGCCTTTATTCTGGTGCGGTTCATCGCTTCATGCTTTGCTTTAGTCCCATACGCAAGGCTTGTGTGACAGAGGGGGCAAAATCTCTTGTCTCTTTTAGAAAAACTCGTAGTGGGTTTTATAGGGTACAGACAGGAAGATGAACCCCAGAAGGCTCATGCCAGAACACAAATGCAGATGATGTGCTCTGAGGCATTCCTTGTAATTAATTTCTGTGTGTGAAGAAGTGCTCGTTGTACTTCTCCCTTCTTACAGGAATGGGGAATTCACCAGATAAAATGGTAACTGGGACTAAAATGATAGTGATTCTAAGAGATAACCTGCCCTTTAGAATGTTGCTTTTATTACTCTTAAAACTTTCATGTATTACTGAGTATTTTTTATTACTGAGTATATTATGAGTAAATAACGTATTACTCATATATTCTGTGTATTTTGAGCTTTGTTTCCATCATCTCTTTAAATCTAAAAATCACCAAGCAAAACTTTGGGATTTTTTTCAAATTATTGGTCACTTTCTAAGCTCTACTAAGCACATGCAGAGACAGACTTGTCTCTCTGTGTGTTTAAATGATTCCGTAAAACACTTTCAAGTTCAAGGAGTTTCCTCTGGCCAAGTATAAGCTGTTTCAGCGCTGATGTTAATTGCTGCTCGTGGGGCTCCCATGATTTTATGGAGACTCACTGAGATGAGTATTTTTGAAGATGGTATATTTTACTGATTTGAATTTGTAACTTATCTTTTTGAAGGCATATTGGCTGTGAAAGTGCATCTGTAATGTAGTAACTGGGTGGGTTTTTCTGTGCATCTTAAGGAATTGTGCTAGTGCTGGCATTTTCCAATCTTTACAATATCCTGGTGAGAATAAATGTTACCTGCTCTAAGCCTGGGGTGACATAGTAAGTTATTAAATAGATAAAACTGTTGAGTGAGCTCTGGCAGGTTTGATCGCACTGGTGTCCCTTTCTCTGTACCTGTACAATTTACTTCCTTCTGCAAAGTGACGTGAACGAGTCTTTTGACGAGCCCTGGAGTTCAAAACTAAACAGCAGAAATGGATCGGTCTTCTGCACAGAGATTGTTAGAGCTGGATGTGAGGGAGTCACAGCTTTGCAACAGAACAGCGTAGTTCAGCTGGAAGGGACCTACAACCCTGGTCCAGCTGCCTGACCCCTCCAGGGCTGACCAAAAGGTAAAGATGGTGTTAAGGGCACAGAAATGCTTCCTGACCTCTAGGCTGAACCTCCCCTGGCACAGCTTTGAGCCATTCCCAGACGTCCTGTCCCTGGACCCCAGGGAGAAGAGCTCAGCACCTCCCTCTCCATGTCCCCTCCCCAGGAAGCTGCGGATGAGGTCAGTCCTGAGCCTCCTCTCCCCATGAGACAAACCCTGAGCCCTCAGCCTTCCCATTTCCATGGGAAGATGATGACCTGAGGTCTACAGATGTACTTGACATAAACCTGAAGTTAGTCCTTTTGGGGAAGGTTAAAACGTTCCACTTTATATCACTCAGGAACAGAGGCAGGCACGTGCCTTAAGGGGCTCGGGAAGGATTTTATTATATTCCCCCAGCACGGGGCACAAAAGAGAGTGCAGGCAGGTTGGATGGAGTGAGTGGGTGGGAAAAGGTATTGGGTGAGAATGGACCAATAGCCACATGGAGATCCCCTCAAGAACACGAGAAGAAGTAGATTTGCGTGTCGCCTTCAGAAAAAGCCTTCTCTGCCTTCCTGGTCGAGGCGTCAGTGTTTCTCTTGACAGGATCTCCTGAGCTGTGGATTAGTTCCTTTTGTGTACATGGAACAGAGGCAGGAGAGGGACAGCACAAAGGGAACGCGCCCACGTTTCTTAGAGGCAAAACGATCATCTCGTGCAGGACTTGTTTCCTTCGGAGCAATGAGGCTATTTGGACATACGAAGATTGCCTTCGTGTGACAAGCTTGGCATGCAAGCACTTGCATAACAAGTGATGCTAAATTTTATATGTGGGGAGGCGGTTTCAGCTTTTAAAATAAAAATAGAGCAGTGCAGGGCTCAGAAGTTTCATTGTTCCTTCACACACGCCTGTGCTCTCCACCCCCTTCTTTTGTAGCTTAAAATAAAGAGATAATACCTTGGGTCACTGGCAAAGGATGTTCTGAGACTTGCTTTCAAAGCTGTTTTGAGAACGCACAGCAAACGCAATTCCAGACTCCAGGGAACAAACAGAGAACTGTTCCTGGGCCCCTGTTTCACAGTACTCTGGAACAACATGGTTTTTAAAGGATGCTGGTGTCTGTGGGAGTTTTTATGTATTTTCAGAGTTTGAAAGTCATCCGTGCTTTCTGTTGTCCCCCATGAGAGGCAGAGCTGGAAGTTTGCCTTTTCAAGCGGAGGTTCAAATGAAAGGTGGTTGGCAAGGCCATGGCACGTGGATAGTTCCGAGTGTCTGAGGGACTTCAGAAGGTCAGGAAAAGGAGTTGTTAAGACCACAGGGATTTTTATGGCTGTTGCTCTGCCCAACTCCCTTTGCACTAGCTTATGGTTAGGATTAACGTAACTTTTCATGTTAACATCATTTTCTGCGGATGCCAGTTTGTTCTCCAAAGAACTATTGCCAGCTTCACAGTTGTGCTAAAGTGGGCAGGTATTGACATTCACTTTAGGTTTAGGCTGGTCATCTCGGGATAGATGAGATCATTGGTTTTAATCATTTTGGGATTTTGTGAAGAGAATTATTACAGAAAGATGTTCAAGAAATCAGCTGCCATTCATCTCCCGTCACTAGCGTGACAATGACTGGGCTCGTTTCTCCTGAGAACAACCTGGCTTTACGATCTGCTTTGTCCTTTGAATGCCTGATAATGCACAGTGAACGTATCGCTGGCCTCTCGTAGCGGTGGGTGATGGCATTGTCAACTAGAAGACATTTAAAGCATGAAGAGCTGTGATCATTCAGGGGGTGCTGATCCTCTTCACTGCACCTGGAGGGGGTCCCCTTTTATTATGTTCTTGCATTTTTGTTCTGACTGCACCTGAGGTTGGCTTTTTTGGTGTAATTTCTGCAGCTCTACCTGCAAAGAAGGAGCCCTATGGTGGATACAAGGAGCTTTGATGTACCTCACCCTGTGTCTCACTAAATCGTCCTTATCAAAATAGCTTCTCTTTTATCGAGAAATACCTTCACAGATAACGAGGGCATTATCGGATTACTCTTTGTTCTGCTAAATGTAGGTTTATTATGTCCTGCCAGTTACAGCCGGGTGGTCTCTTCAGTGGACAGCCTCTTGGTCACAGTGACCTCGCCTGCATTGTGTGGCTTCATCAGCCTGTCCCTGCTCTTTGTCAGTGTCCCTGCTGTTGTAATCCTGTTTGAAAGCTGGCCACGGTAAAATCGGCTCCGGGGCTGGCTATAAAGAACCGCCATCTCTACTGTCCCCAGACTCTAGCCTTACCTTTCATTTGCTAGATCCCCTTTCTGGTAGGACAGTAATTCTACCGGAACACCCATGTACGTTTTCACTTGGATATTAACAGCTTTCTAGAAGTCCATGACTTGGCCAGTTTGTCATGTTGCAGGTTTCAGGTTTGCATTTTAACACTGATGTAAAAATTCATACAGATTGTTTTCTTCTTGTAGCTTTCTATTCTGCTGCTCTTGCTCATTTATCTTTTACCCTCTTCCCATGACAAGGACGGTACTTTTTCTCCAAGCTTCCCTCTACAGCAAGTTTTCCAAGCGAATTGCAAACCTGTTAGTTCAGACATCAGATATATGATGTCATCTACGTGAACTAAAGGGCTTAGCTCTGCTCATCCGGTGTGGCGCTCTTAAACTTCTGTAGCGTTTGGTTTAAAACCGGGTGGAAATCAGCGATTCAAGTCAGAGACTGACGCTCACAAGAAACTTTGGAATGATTTCCTTTATTTTCAACTTTTAGAGCACGGTGGAAGTATTTACAGCTCGCTGGTGATTGTGCGTACCAGGAGTGCCGTGTGGGTTTTGATAAGGCTTTCTTCAAGAGCGACTCTGCCTTAGGAAAGTCCAGAAAACACTTCTTTATTCTAATCCCCTGGCCCCCTGTGCCTTTTCATCCGTCAGCCTCAGGGGCGAGTGTCTGGCAGGGACAAGTTCCCGCTGATCAGAGTCTCTCTGCTCCAAAGCTCCCTCTAACCTAGTGGGCTGGTTGTTCTTTCTGAGTGCTCTCAGCAGATGTCTCACTTACTATTTTGTCTGCTGTGGTCTGGATCATCGGGATTTCCTTCCTTCAGCACTTGGGCAAATATTGCCCTCAGACAGGAATCTGGCATTTCCTCCTGCCTTGGGTGTATTTCGTTCCGGTTGGCTGATAACTCTTCCAGAGATTTTTTGGAACAGATCATGCTGTATTTTGTTCTGCAAATTTTCCTCAATTTTACTGGTCTTCATGTTGTCTTATAATCTTCCATGTCAGTACCAGTTTTACCTTGCAAAGATGCCATGTTTATTTAGAATACTTGCTTTTAGATCAGACTTCAGGGTGCAACTGGCCATTGCTGGGTTAGTTAGAGCTGTGGTGAAACCATATTTCTTACTTACCGCTAATTCCGAGTGGAAAAGAAAACTTATAGCTTCAGCGTTCTGTTCTGTGCTATCTGGTACTCGTGTCCTCTGATTTTTCTGGTGGCGTGAGCAGAGTTGTGTGTGTGGTGATTATTCTTCCGCTAACTAAATTCTTTTAGGAAACTTTGGCCTGGAAGCTACAGGCTGTGAGTGAGATGCTGTCTCTGCCACTGTTGCTGAACAAAGTTTGGTGCTTTGATCCTCAGTTCCTGGAGCTTTCACATGAAGTTTCACAGCTCTTCAGGACGAGATCATGAGTTCAAAGCATAGAAAAAAATTACCAACTGTCAGGTTTGTTTAGGCAGCTGCAGCTTCCAGAGTTGTGAATGAAATGCTGAATTTAGCAGAGAATGTAAAGCAGATAACGTGACTTAAAGAACTTTTTCTGCAAGCTGTCATTAAACCACATCAGTCACAGCTTCTGGAATAAGAAACAGCAGTGGTAAATCTCAGGTCTTGTGTCTTTTCCTCTTTAATTGTTTCTTTAACATTTTTTTTCTTAAAAATAGCTTATTGCTATTCAAAACTAAAAACAAAACCAAAAGAAACAAGCTGGCAGTGCCTTTCACACAGCTTAAAGATGCCCTTAACAAGTGCTATTTGCTGTTTATTTGCGGCGTTTAATTTGTTGACGGAGTCAGCCAGATGGTAGACTTTAGAAAACATTAAGATGACACTGTGACTTAAATAAATAGAAATGTCTGCCCTTTCCCTTGGCGCTCCTTCCCGCTTCTGCTGCGTACCCTCTCTTTCCCCAAACAGCGAGTGTCCGCATGGTCGCGCAGTGGAACCAGCCAGGCTAGCGATGGGCTGGAGGGCGAGCTCTTCTTTCCCCATGCTGGTGGCCTTGGAGTCCTTCCCCTGCTCTGCCCATGTGCACAGCTCCGTGCAGAGCCTCCTGCCCCTAAAGCAGGGGCAGCACGAGGACTGGGGCAGAGGGGCGGGAGGGCAGCTTTACTCAGAGCCCAGTCCACTAAACACTGTTTATAGTGTCTGAGCAGTTCTGTCTTCATTTGAAGTAAATGAACGTGAGGAAAGGTGGGTGAACAGTCTCAATACCTAACCAGTCGGATAAATTCCTGCCTCGCGTTCAGCAGTGAGAGCTTTGCTTGTCTAACTCAGCCTGTCCTGCTCAAGGAGTGGGCAGGCATGTCAATGGTCTGTTCAGTAAAGATGTCCTGTGCAATGAAACCACTATCAAACACCGCTTTGTATGCTTTGATTCCAGAAGTAACCAGGAGTGGGGTCTTGCAGTTGGCTCAAGCTAAGCTGAATCCATGCTTCCATTGAAAGGGAGGTCTGGGTTATCCCAGCTGTGCGTTTCTTCTCCTCCCTGTCTCCTGGCAGCTTTCATATCTAAAAACTCCTGCTTTGTAGTTGTTACTGCTGTAATGTGTTCTCAGTCCCACCAGCTGCCTGCTCCGACTGACTGGCACTGATGCAGGAATGGGTGGCCGAAGGCGAAGGAGGGGAAGGGCTGACTTCTTCAGCAGCAGCAGGCTTGGACCAGCTAAAACTGAAGGCAAAACGACATTCTTAGACCTGGACTTATGGGTCTAAGCATTGAATCCAGACTGAGGGCCAGAGCGGTAGGAAAGCCTGCACGTGAGATCCACAGATGTGCCTAAACACCTCCGTGGATTCACACGTTAGCAGTCAGTCTTCGTTTCTTAATGTTGTGCAGGGTTGGAGTTAAGACTTTCATTTCACAGCCCTATAAGGTCCTTAGTTGTTCTGCCTTTAATCCTCTTCCGCACAAGCTGCTTTCTTCACGTTGGCTTGTGTCAGAAAGGCTCCCTTGGATTCCTCCCCACCCTGCACACTGCGGGCTGCTGTGAGCATCTGCTGTCTGCCCCGTCTTCCAACAGGCAGTTTTGCCAGTGAGTATCAGGCAGCACAGTACATTAAGCAATTCAAAGTAGTATCAGCACTTCTTTGTAATTACAGTGCTGCTTTGTTTTCTTTTAAACCTTGGTGCTTAATGCTGACTGTAATTGCAGTTTAAGTACATGCATTTATGTGCATCTACTGATACAAATAATCAATGCAACACGATGTCTTGTTTATGCCTCCTTAATTTACTTGGAAAATAAAAGACTACGGTAAGGTGAAAATAAAGCATCTAATATAATGAACACTTAACTGCTGATTATTCCGTAGTGATACTGTCACAAAATTGAGGCCGTGCTGGCTGGTTCTGGCATGGTGCTCCAAGACTTTCCCTAAGTACAGATAAACTCTAAGGGAAAACAGCTCTAATGGTGTGGTTCTACTTCTCTGTGGAGCTGAAGGTAGCCCTTACAATACCCCATAGCTGCAAATTTAATGTTCACTCTGCTTCGCTGACCTTGGAAATTGGATTTGAATGGAGGCTGAAGCATTCGTGCAAACCTTTGTGATAGTGTTTGATCTCCAGCAATCTGCTAACGAGGAGGGCCTGAAAAGCTGAAGCAGGGTCAGTGTGTTGTTCAGGCTGCGAGGGTGCAGGGTGGAAGGGTACGTGATGCAGTGGGGACGGGTGCGTAAGGCAGTGGGGACGGGTGCGTAAGGCAGTGTGGAAGGCAGGAGCATCTTCTTCGTGAAGGTTATCGAGGATGCAGGTGAGGGGCTCAGTGCCAGTGGCTGGAGTGGGGCCACTGGTCACAGTTGGAGTGCCAGCTGTTGGGGGCAGAGCGAGCGTCTGCATCTCCCCTGGACCTGGGCTGTGTGGGAGAGTACGTGTGGCATTCACTAGCATACCCCCAAGCTGGACTGGCTCATGAGCGGGAGGCCCTGGGTCCAGCAAGGGTACCAGACGGGGAGTGGGTCCATGACAGCATCCGGGGGGGGACCCACAGGAGCATGCAAGCATCTGTTTGCAGCAAGCACCACCAGGGACCAGCTGGTGAGGGGGGAGACCCATGGTGTGGATAGGAGAGCTCAGGACCTGGGCAGGGGCACGAGGTGGACTTCAGCTAGAAATGAATTGAATGACAATGAAATGACAGGTTTATACTGAAATGACGTTTGGCTGTAAGATGGTATTCCCATTAAAAATGACATCTTCTTTTGCAGTGACCCATATGTGAAACTGTCCTTGTATGTAGCGGATGAGAACAGAGAACTGGCTCTCGTGCAGACAAAGACTATCAAGAAGGTACGTGTATACGCTTTTTTTAATTGGGTTGATTGGGAAATAGTGAGAGTACTGGAACACAGTACTATAACGCAGTACCACACTTACTGAAATTGTTCTGTACATGTATAATGTATTTTTTTTCAAACCAGAATAAGAGAACAAGCGTCTGCATCTTCAGTGTGCAGGAGCTGTTGACAGGATCTAATATGTTGCATATTAATTTTTTAAGTCTTGGCTTATCAAATCTCATTACATCATTCACTGTTTCTTTTACCACAGTCACGTTTTACTGAGTGACATAGCTGAAATAAAGAACTAAGAAACTCTGCTTTAATTACCATTGATTTTACTCTTTGCAAAAATGATCATTCTTTAATGGTCCCTTTCAAAATTTTACTTTTCAAAATACTTTCCTAATATGGGAATTTCAAGTAGCTAAATGACAGAAGATATGCTGTAAGAAAAGCCTGGAGATGCGTGGAAAATGTTGTCATTTTTAATTAGCACCAAAATTAAATTTTATTTTGTTTTTTTAATTTCATTCCACAGAAATGAAAATTGCACCAGGGGATATTTGTTATTATCTAGGCCCTAAGATTTTAGCAGAATTTTTTTTAATTCACTGGTAATGATGGCAGAGAGGAAAAAAGTCATAACCTGTATGAAAAGAAAGGGGAAAATGATGAGTTGTCATTTTTATGAAGGTACTTGGAATCGACAATGGTTCGACTGAAAGACGCAGCCCATTATCTCCCTCAGCTCTTATTTTTCATTCATTTTTGTCTTCCTCAGTGTCACAGGTAGCTTTCTGTGTGGCACTGTCTCGCAGGAGCACCTTCACGGGGGCAGAAGGGACTGTCGCTTCCCCTTTTGCTCTCCTTTTGCGTTACCTGTGCAGCTGTCTGAGTCGGCTGCTGCTGGACAGCTGGACCCAGCCTCGTGAAATTCTCTGCAGGAGAGCGAGCTGCAGTTGCCTTTTGCCGTCTTATGGTCTTGTAAGGTGCTTTAGTCTGTTCTTCAAACTCCTGCTGCCAGGCTTGTGATTTCACGTGTCAGTTCTTTTTGCAAGAGTCTGAGTGAAGATTATCCCGTGTCCTCAATTCGACTGTGATGAGCTCTGAAGTCTTTGCTCCTACATCAGTTGTGACAACTTCTGTCTTGGTACCGATCCCTCGGAGTTGTTCTGCCTTTCCCGTATGTAACGTTAAATACGATTTCTAGTATCTAAATGTGCGTAGGCTTCCCATTGAGCTTCAGCGCTTAGTAGCATCATTTCTTTTCGTGTTCTCGTTTTGTAGCGTTGAAAAACCTTCTCCGTGTTCGTTCTGATCTCCTGTGGAAGATCTAACCTGGCCTGACTCCTGGCAGTTCTTTCTCCGTACAGTACTTGCCCTTTCTAGGCTGTAGCTCTTTCTGCTGAGGAGCCTTTTTGCTGTTGTTTCCCTGCTGATACCTCTTATGAAGTTGTTTGTGCATTTATTCAGGAGGCTTTCTTCACAAGTGCTCTTCTCCTCTGCCAGGATTCTAGCGTTTGTACTTTCTGACTTGACCTCTAAATCGTTTGACTTGTAAAGAAATTTCTGCCAGTTCCAGGGCATTTACCAAAAGTTGTGCTGCCTAATACATGAAGTATTTCCTGAAATTTGGATCTGTGGTTAAGCAGCAATCAAAATTAATGTGTTATTGATGGACAATAGCGCCCTCCAGTTCAGTACAAGACCATGCTTCCTGTTTAAATTACATGGAACCTCTCTTGCCAATAACAGCCACATTTGATGAACAGAAGTATTTCAAAAGTAGTGGTTTTTCTCTTATTCCTTCATTCTTTTAGTGATACATTTGTGCTCCTTAAGGCAAAAAAGCTGAAAGTTTCCCCCTGCCCCTAACCCCTCTCCCTACCCTTCACCTACACTCGTTTTATTCTTTTCATCTGCCCCTTACGATGGTCTTTTCTTCCATAAAACGCTTTCCTGCTCTGTCATAAGAGTGTTTTCTAGAACAGGGTTTTCAAATACCAGTGTCCGATTCCATTGATCGTTAGTTACATCCACACTGGGCTGAGGATCAGCCCCAGCTTCAAGCGGGAAGGAGGAGGTTCAGTTGTCAGTGTGATGTCGTCACCCGCTGGCCTGGTGACCTGCCGTATGACTCCTGGATTTCCACCTGGAGAGGAGTGCAGTGTGGAGAGCCGCCGGGTCCTGTATCGAGGAGTTGAGAGAAACAGCCGAGATTGTCCCTCTCTGCTGTAACAAAACTGTGGTGGGCGTAGGGCTGTTGTCAGCTCTTCTGGTACACCTCTGCTGTGAGGAGGAGGAGGGAAGGACTTGGCAGGAAAACCAAACCCTTGGACATCTCCTATGGGGTTTTGAGCTGCCCACGTTACAATGGTTGTACTTCTAATCTCTCCTGATCAGTGTATCAGCTCATGCTTGAGCTCCCTTCGGGTTGCGATCTATATGCAGATTTTATTCTGTGCCCTTTATTCGGGTTAATGAAACAAAAGTAAAATCCTCTATAGGCTTGGGGAAGATTAGGAAGAGTAGGATACCTACTCGAAGGAAATAACCTTTCCTTTTGGTGGTCTTGCCTTTTCTGTTTAATTTGCAGTATAAGACTGTCCTTATTTTTGTAACCCTGGGTTATCATGTTTAAAAAAAATTAGATTATTTTTTCATCTGGATTTAAATACATCTTGAGAATGAAACATCTTCAGGTTTTATTTTTATAGGTTCTGAGTGATTTGCCTTTTACTCATGGAGTCCTATTTATACTTAACATCTATTTCAGGATCATCTGACTCAAATATCCTCCCACGTTTGGTTTACTCAGTAGAGAATTTCTAAATAATTTGATGGCGGTTTCTTCCCCAATGTTTTTATGACATGCTTTTTTCTTTCTTTCCTAGAAAATTGTCATTTGCATGTGCATTTTGATTGCAAAATGGCAAACCTAAAGAAATGTAACGATGTAAATATGTTTATTTCTTTTACAGACACTGAATCCAAAATGGAATGAAGAATTCTATTTTAGAGTAAGTTTCCCTTTACTTGCAATCGTTATGATAACTTGTACAGTTAATAGCAGGGCGTATTACAGGGTTGGGAAGAAGCTTAGTTTTTGTGGTTTATATGTTTACATGAAAAAGGGCTCGTCCTGCTGTAACTGCTCCCCTGTTTCTGTGGTGATGGAATGATCAGCAGAAAGTGGCATCAGGTGAATTAAGGAAGACAAAGTCATTTCTCTTGGCTTTTTTGTTACTTGCCAAAAAGGTCCAAATATGCTTTTTTTTTTTTTGTCATTTCATTTTAATCTTTCTAGATCTGGCTTAAAATGAAAACCAAGTTTTAGCTAAACTGAGTGATTTTTATCAGAAAAAATAATTTTAAACAGTTGGAGGTGGTAAAGGAGGGGTTAAAACAGTGATTGCCAAACCCACCATAATACAAGTGAGAAGGGTGAGAACAGCTCTGTTTAGCTGCTGAAAATATTTTTCCAAAGAAGGACGACATAATTTTGGTGCAGCTGTAGCTTTCACAAGAGGAGGTTAGGTAGAATTTCAGCAGTTTTTAGAATTTAATCTTAAACAGCTGCTTGAGAAGAGGTGTCAGCGTGGACTGTTAAAAACGGGTATCGTGCTGAACGCTGTTCGCAGGGCCTGAGCCACGGGCTGTCTTGCTCACAGGAGCTTCTAGATACCTGCTTCCCACCAATATCACTGCCAATGCACAGCTCTCGGGGGGTTAAGTGGACCTTTTCTTTTTACACGTGTACCAAATAGCTTTTCTAGGTTTTGCAGCTGCGTAAGACAGACCCAAAATCATCTTTATCTCATGAAATATTTTGACTTTCATAATGTACTCGGAGGGGAAAATATGGACTTAACACTTCAAAGTTTTGCAGAGTCCATAGGAACTGTCTTGACATGAAATTACACCCGGGACTGAGGCTTTCTGTTCTCATCACGACGGCGTTTAGCGTTTGCACACCTCTAGTTACAGAGGAGGCTCTGGCACGGGATGACTTAAGCTACCTGCCTGTAAAAATGCCGAGGAATGTTAATACTGTGACCTCACTAGAAAGCCATTGCCCTCGGAAGAGAGCGGTATATGGGGAGAATTACCCCGAGACATCCCCATGGTGACCATTGCACAGGACAGGGAGGGGAGAGAAAGTTTTAGACTGTTGGTTGACTTGAAGGCGTGTGAAGTTCTCTGCACGTGTGACTCGGAAATGGGTGACCTCTCCTCCGTAAGCCCATCTTTGCGAATGCGGGTCTCATAGACATGCTGAGTTGTCCGACAGGCTGTAAGGAACAAACTCATGTATTTTAAAATGAAATATATTTACTCCAGACTAAGCAAGCTTCTTATGTGCATTTGTGCTTATAATTTTAACTGGTGGTGTTCAAGGTAGCCTTTTTAATCATTTACTTTTTGCAGGAAAAGAGAATACACAAAACTGCTGCAATTTGGGTTGCTTAAACTGCAGCGAGAGTTCATAGAAGCTCTGTTAAAACAGCTCAAACCCTGCACAGCAATGTGAATGTATAAAGTTACACATACCCTTCCTTGTGTGTCACAATCGGCTGGTTTTCTCCAAACTGAGAAGTCCATCGCCACCCCCACAGAGTTATCATTCTGTTGTGGAACATTATTTCTAAATGTTCTTCATTGAACAAGTTGGATGTGGTATCCTGGATTACAAAGTTTATCTGAAAAAGCAGATCCGGTGGATCAAATCCCATAGAATGTTTTTCTTGTTTAATAATGGCTGTTTTGTCTTCCTGCCAGAGTTGTTGCTTGTTTTTCCTTATAAATGTTGTCAGTCTTTCTGCTTAAACTTAATTCAATGTAAATAATTTTCTGGAGGGATATTTACCATTTTCAAGTGCTTGGAGAAGCTTCTGTTGGGTTTCCCACAGGCGTGTGTGATAAACAGTTTAGAAATAGTGAGTGGTGACTCTGAAATGTAGATGGTTGTCAAATTCTGAGAGAAATACAGTAAAACTCTTGTCCTCCGCAGTTTAGTTGAGCCTTGCAGCTGAACAACAAAAAAACCTGGGAGCCCTGACAGTCTGTCCTGCCTGGGACTTGTTCCCGAAACACGGAGCTTGTGGGCCAGGCCACCTTTCCTGAGTCCAGGTTAGCTTTGCTGGTGTGCTGACGGCAGGCGCAGCCTCCCGTTAGCCCTGCCTGCCTGAGCACATCCTGGGGTGAAACAAACCTTCCAGTGCTCCAGTTTAAGTAAAACTGAAGAGATCCAGGAAACCTGTTCGTCTTGTTCTGTCTGCCTTGGTTTGATCACTGTGTGAGCTATACCCCTAAATTGTTATCGTCAAGCTAATGACCATCAAGTGACATTATTTGAATTTTCTCACAGGTAAACCCAACCAATCACCGTCTCCTGTTCGAAGTGTTCGATGAAAACAGATTGGTGAGTGCTTGTCTCGATGGTGTTTCGCTAGTCACGAGGCTCTGTGTAACAGCTGGTGAAAACACAGCACATCTTAAAGGTGTGGGTTTGTCTGTTTAAGAGTGCTAGGAAATGCAGGTAGAAGCGTAAAAAGCATCTGGTTGTGGGACTAACAGCATTAAACACAAAGTAGTAACCTGCTGGAGCAGACTAAAATGGTCCTTCTTAACCCAGTATTCTGGCCATGAAAACCTCACCATATCCTTCCTTAGGCTTGTCCACAGCAAACCAACGGAGTCCCAACCGTTAACCTCTTTTTAGTCACTGACAAAGCACCTGCTTCATCCCCTGATCATTTTAGCGTCTCTTTCCTGTACCGTTTAATACTTCTTCCGTTTTTTGGATGTGGTTACCGGAGCTGCACCTTGTGCTCAAGATGTGAGTGTATGAAAGTTTAAGGTAACGGCAAAATGATGCTCTGTGTTATGTTTTCCGTCCTCTGCCTCATAATGCTCAGCATATTGTTAGTGGTTTTAGTCTTGAACTTAATTTGTCTGATGCAGTAGCTCTTCCAGAGAGTCTTTCAACATCTTACTGCTTCTGGCTCTTGTTATGATTGCACAGATAAGGTTTTCACACAGACATACGTGGCGTAAGTGGTGCTGTCATTCTGAAGGTGCTTGGCTCAACGCGCCAGTGCAATGGCATACTGGGTGAATGGCGCTTGGGGTTTTTTGAAAATTGTAACACCATCCTTTTCCTTATGAGACCAGGCATTAATGTTTTCTTGGTTGGGTGCAGTACAACCTCTACTGAACTTGTTTGCTTTGGGAGATTAGGATCGACACTGTGAAGAAACTTCTAATCAAAAAAAACCCCAATATGGAAACATCTGTCTTCAAAGAAAAAGTATTCTTTTCCTTTGTCTTTCTATTAAATATAGGGCAAAGAAAAACATACAAGCTGTAATCTTCTGGGGAGAAAGAGGACTTAAGCCAAATGCGGATACTCTCCTTCAGGAGGAAGTAAATGGGTCAATCTGTGACAGTGTATTTAGGATGGGCTGATGGCAGGCGTGTTTATTGACATGGAATGGTCATAATAACCATTTGCACTATTAAAACTGTCTCCTGCCTTTTGGACTTAAAGGAGATCATCGGTGAGTTCTTCCCAGCTTTAAGGTTGTCTTCCTTTACCAGCAGATGCAAACAACGCTAAAGGAGGACTCCTGTGACCGTAACCGTGGGGCAGAGCGTGTGAGCTGGGCTCGGGACTGTGCTGGCGTTACTGCGTGGCTTGCCTGCGTCTTGGGGATGGCTGGTGCACGTGTGTGCTGGCGCAGGGGACCAAGATGGGCTGGTGGGAGAGGCTGGCAGAGGGCAGTGGCATGTGCGGGGTGACCCTGTGTGACAGTAACGACGTGGTGGTCCAGAAAAAACCTCTATGTGCAGTGACAACTGAGAAGCAGTGGTTTGGGTCTGCTTCTGTCTGATACTTTGGTTGAGATTCTCCAGTTTCGGTACACGGTGCTGGCCTAACGTGGGCTGTTTCATTGTTGAACCATTTTCTGATGTTCTTCCTGAGGTCCTGCCTCAGCAGAGAGTCTGCCCGTGGGCTCGTAACCTCCCTGCAAAGGAGGTGGCTTAGGAGCCCTGTTTTTCGTTCAGAAGGGGTTCTGAGCGACGGACAGAGCACTGGGGTTTTTAAAGCAGCAGACTTCCCGCGGGTTGTGCCGCTAGGATGAGGAGACATTGAACAGAATGTTTTGGCTTTCCTCTGAAATACTTATTGTCAGTACTTGCATGGTTTTTATCACAAGAACTTTGTTCCTTCTTCACGGTCCCAGATTATCAAAGCCCTTTGTCTTTGCGTTGCTGTGTAGAAGCTGTTTGTGTTTTTCTTCTTGTTGGCTCGTACTCCCCTTAAAACAATAGGGGATTGTCCTGTCTGTTGGCAGTTTTATCGGCTTGAGCTTCCATTTCTCTTGTGATTGGTCGTCTTCCATCTTTTGAAAACAAGCTGCTGCAAAAGGAGGTTTAAATGTCTAGATGGAGTATCGACCCTCCACCTACAAATTTTCAGAGCTGTTGACAAACCGTACGCTTCCGAGTTCTCCCAGGAAGCAAATGTCCGTGGGTTGGAATGAAGCGACGCCTCTTGCTGACCAGTTTCTTCTCTAGTGTGTGCTAACAAGTGCTGTTGTGAGCACGCTTCGATGTGAGTATCCTCAGACCTTCCTGTGTCGTAGCAGAGCTGATTTAGGGCATTTGTTTTACGTCTTGGCGTATCCTGTCTGTCTGTTCTTCTTCTGAGGTCTTTTGGCTCTTGGGGAGCATAACTGTGTTCCGTGCTGGCACTCGCGCTCGTGGCAATATCGCTAACTTTCTCACTGGAGGCTGGCCAGCAATGGGCAGAGTTTCTGTTTAAGACGAATCGGTACAAAACGACATGCAACGCCCGTCTCTGGTTTTCCCTCGCCGTTACTGCCTGGTAAAACTGAAAAAGAAACTTTGTCTCCTGCCATCTTGCACATTTCTGCTGTTTTTCCTGAGTGAGAAATCTTTGCCATATGTGTGATTGCTTTGCTTGTCATGAGTGTTAGTTACTAGAAGGGGCTGCGCGGGGCAGCGTGGATGGTACCGCGATCGTAGGGACAATGTGAAAGTTGTGGCTTTTTAAAGGCAGGAAGTTTGTTGCTTCATCGTGTAACGAGCACAGTTAAAATTGAAAGCATAACCGTGCTATATTTATTCACGTTCTGCCACGATAGCCAAACGCTGTAACGCACACCAAAACGTTACCCTTGAAATAATCTTTCTCATTTGCATGTGGAGCCGACTTAAACTTTTAACACTAACTTGGAGCGGGTTTGTTGCAGTGAAATCTGTGAGCGTGTGCTTTTACACAACTGTGCCTTGTGATGATGATGCGGTTTAGATTTATAGCGGTGCCGAGTGTGTTCACTGCCGTAGTCAGCTGCGAGAGCTCTCCCGCTGGGGCCGCTTCTCTCTGATGGAAAAGGAGCAGCTGTGAAGGTGCTGTTTCAGGCTCTTGCTGGCATTAAAAAAAAAAAAAAAAAAAGAAAACCCCAAGCCCCCACCAGCTTACATTGGAGCGGGGGAACCAGGCCACGTGACTCCCACCATCCTACCCCATGTCCTAGTGTGTAGGAGCGCTGATTGCTCTCACCCAATCATGCCTGGAATGCTGCTTGCCACTTGGGCTATTTCTGCTATCTGTCGCTATCAGGGCTGCAGCGCTAACAGTTTGGCAGATGGGACACTTTTTCTTGGAGTTTATGTCTTTGGTTTTTAACTTCTGGCAGTGCCTGAATTGTTGCTGTTCTCCCTCTCCTTTTCTTCTCTCTGTAAAACCATGGCCCATCGGCTGCGGTTTCACTTTGGCTCGGGGCGAAGCAACACAGCCCCCGAATCGGATATCCTCGACCGGGAGAGAGAAGATGACTTTTTCATGGCATTCCACACTTTGCCGAGAAGAAACAGTCCTCACGCTTTTTCCCGACACGGAGCGGATTACGGTGGTGGCGGCGATTTGCAAGAAGTGAGCTCCTTAAAAAGGAGCACATCCATGTTTATTCCCCAGCTGCTGAACAGTATTGATGCGCGTCCGACGAGGAGCTCGTCGATGCAGATCTCTCTTCAGCGCAACGCTGTGAATGGCTGCGCGGACGAGTGCGCAACCCAGGAATCTCCGGAGGAGACGCTTCCCTGTAAATCTGCAGATTTCAGGGAGCGTTACGCATCCCCTGTTGAGAACCATTCTTCTTCTCTGAGCGGTCCAGAGGGGACACCTGAAAATTCTCCACCCAGGCTGACAGAGGAGTTAGGACAGCAGATGAATGGAACTATTTGCTGTAATCGTAGAGTAGTTCGTACTATCCCTTCTAATAACCAGAGTGAGGATGCTTCGTCAACTACTCAGGAACGTGAGGCAGACGAGGCACCTTCAGGTTTAAACATAAGTGGCGTGAGGATTCAGCATCGGGCTTCAAGTGCAGACGTGCCTCAGGTTACTCTGCTGCCCTTTGGTACCGAGGCTCAAAATAATGCTCCCACCCCTGAACCCCGGCGTTGGTCTTTGCAACATGTGCCAGATGTGTCAGCAAATTCAGGGAAAAAGTTCTTTGTCCTCCAGTTACAGCAACCGCAGACAAGTGGTACAGGGGGCGAATATAACTTCGGTTTTACTGGAACAAAAGGGGACAGATTGGTCAGGTATCCTCGGATACGGCTGGAAAGGAGTACTTCCTACCCTGTCCAGCCGCCCACGGCAGAAAGCAGCCCCACAGGCGACGGTTTGAATTCAGAACCGCGTGGAGACGGCAGGAACGGGTCAGAAATCTCTAGAAG
Source organism: Bucorvus abyssinicus (assembly GCA_009769605.1). Classification (NCBI taxonomy): domain Eukaryota; kingdom Metazoa; phylum Chordata; class Aves; order Bucerotiformes; family Bucorvidae; genus Bucorvus; species Bucorvus abyssinicus. Next base: position 1,743,209 of record CM020063.1, read on the forward strand.
CAATTCAGTAGAGCGGATTCCTCAAGGGCAGGGATGCTTGTTTAAAATCAGACCAGATCAAAACACGAGGCAGCAGCACTTCAGAATTCTTGTCACCCGTGGTCCCGAAGAACAAAACCAAGTTGCTGGTAACGAGGGTCGTGACACCCCTGGTCCTACAACCGCCGGCCCCGCAGTAAGTACGACACCGAGTGCGCTCTGCTAGTAAAACACAATGTTGCGACTGAAGCACTTCCATTGTTAGCGCTAGAATGTTCTGCATTTCTCTGGAGCGAGCCACAAATCATCTCTATTTCTAATCTAACGTAGCGTTGCTCTCAGTTATGATTACATCCCGTGTAATATTTTGAGATCCTAATGTCATGCGTTTCCTAGTTCAGTGTTACATCAGCCGGAAAGATTTTTAAAAATCGGAGCGTTCAGATGGCAAATTAAGGGTTCGTGTTAATTTAGTTGGCTGAGACCTTGCTGCGTGAAGAACTCTTCATGCGCTCTGCTTTTAAAAACAAATCCTGCGACACCTGCGAAGTATAACGTACGCACGTGTGTACCCCGGCTTGGTTTTGAAGTGTGTATTGCAAGGCAATAGCAGCTCAGACCATGGAAACCCTACCCTAACTGCAGTCAGCAGGCTGATGGGGATAAGGTACCAAGAAGTTAGAGGGGAAAAAAAAAATCTTTCCTATAGTAATTCTTCTTTTCTCCATCCAGAAATGAAAGTCGTGTCCTGTTTTTCGTGTGTCACAAGTCCCGATCAAACAACGGTGCAAGTGGCTTGGCTCGACTTAGTGAACTGTCCTGTTGTTTGTACTTACTGGTCTCGATTTTGCTTTAAGATGACAAAATCCGTGTTCTGGGTTTTTCTTTGTTAGAATGGGAGAGGGTCGATGGTTTATGTGTTTAAGCCACTTTAAAAAGACCGAAGTAGGAATGAAACTGAAGGGTTGAGATTAGTCATTTGCTTAAATTGCTTTACTGTGCAATTTAACACTGCCCACTCGAGTTGCTAAGCTCTGTGCTGCTGTATATAGAATAGTCAGCACTGTCTCCAGCTGTGAAAACACATTCACTGGAAGAGGGTCTGCTCTCCATTGCTTGTGCGTTCCCGTCCTCCTGCGCTTTGGTTCGGTGAAACGCAGCACAGAAAGCCAGACAGCTGCTTGCCGCAGCAGGGCTGCGGGATGACTCTGCAGCTTTTCTGTGGGAAAGCCAATAGTTTCCACGTTGTTCCAGTACAACCGTCTTTTTAGCTCTTCGGGAGACATTGTGAGTAGAAAATCACAAACTATCCCTAAGCTTTTGTTTTAAAAAAGTAAAACAAAATGAAAAATCCCTGCGCAGGATGGGTTTCGTTTCAGGCTCTGTACAGCAGCGGTTTTGTGAAGCAGTGTGCCATATCTTTCCTGCTAGCCTGAGACCCTTCCGGCAGCAACATTCGGCATGCAGACACCTCACTGATTTTTCTCCTTCATTTGACTTTCATGTACGCATCGCAGTACGTTAAGTGTTCTCGCACTAGAATGAATCTGAGTCTCATCCTAAAAATGAAATGGGGGGGAAGTATGTTTGATTTTCCCTTTCCTGTTTATGATCCCTCGTTCCTTTCCAGTAATAGCTGCTCACGGCGAGCCGCCGTAACCAGTTACACGCGTAGCTATAGCATGGCAAACCCAGTGCCAAGGCGTCGGGGGGTTGCAGGTCTGCAGCTTGCAGAGATGTGCCCAGTGTCTCTGCAGTAGTTCCCATTTTCCTAAAGCGTCTCCCCCCAGAGCCGTTCTTTGATCCTCACCGTCGTCATGACTCACGTACCAAAGACATACTTGAGTGTTTCCAGAGAATTAGGGAATTTGTTCCTACGTGCTTTTAGTTACCATGTGAAATCGATTTAGTGAGCCATGAAGCATGGCAGCCACAGAGACGCTCAGTCTAAGTGGTGATTGCATTCTTTAGGGCAGAAAGTTTCGAAAATAAAAAATTAATTGAAACGTAAAACTTTTTTGTCGCGTTTTCTCATAGTTGTGGCAAGTCCAGGAATATTGTGGGTAGAGGTGATTGGCCAGGCAAGATGCCATAGGAGATGTGGGGAGGGAAAGTGTTTCGGTGAAGGTTTTGCTGTATTTTGTCTACATATAAACATTCTTCAGCGAGGTGTCATTTTTGATGTGTGCCACCAAAATTTGTTTGCGAGACCTGCCGTGCGGGGTAAGGGTGTGCCCGCGATATTTATTCCTTAGGCTGAGGGGAAAAGCTGCCACGTTTTAGAGCTGATAGCCCAAAGTTCTGGACTCTTCCAGTTCCCTAAGCTGGTGTGGATTTGATTGACCCAGGGCACGGGCCGGTGAGCAGCAGCTGCTACCGCCTGATTTATCGTGAGCGCAAACATCCAAGCGGCGTCGGCAGTCCTGCTGCTCCCAAGTGTTTATGACTTTTCAAATATTTTCTGTTTTAGCCAGAACCGTTCTGGGGCGAGCAGGATGTATTTCATTACAAGTCATTATAAAATATTCAGTAAAGTATGACCTTATGTCCAGTTGTGGAAAATTTTGTTTGAAAGCCTGGTCACAGCTTCTTTTGGAGACTCTGATATTTGATACGTAAGGCAATAGGCTGCTGCTGAGTGTGCGTATATACTGCTGCTTCTGACAAGTACCCACATTGTTTATCAGCTGGGCTCTGCCAGTGCAGGGCTATACTTGTGGGAAACCCTTCCAAAATCTCTTGTATTGGACAACTGGCTTAGAGACCTGACAAAGGCATCTTTGTTGGGGTAAAAACACAAAGTGCCCTAACAAAATGTTGTAGTAGTGGTGTTGAATTATGTTAACGGGAACGGCAACTCTGTCCTCTGCAAGCCTGCACTGCCACAACGCGGCTTCTATTCGTGTTTCTTAGAAATAATTTTAGAATAGGTATTGTTGTGAAAGTACAGAGAATCTACTTCTGCTCCCAAGAAACCAGCTGGGACTGGGGTGCATAGATGAAAAGACCAAGCCAGGATAAACGCAGCTCAGCAGCCACCAAGGGCCAAAACTCCGTGTTAGATCGTGCTCGGAGGACTTGAATGTGGGCACCGGCAGATTGCCTAAGCTTTAAGCTGGAATGCTGTCTTTGGCCAAATTGCCTTTATTTGAAAGTGGAAGCAGGGTCGGGGGCTCTTCAGCTGCTGCCTCTCCCCAAGGCTTGCTCTGCCCTTTGTCATTCAAAACTTCATGCTTCTCTTGATACCCTGGATTTTGGTGGGGAAGGGGATAGCGGTTCCGTTGCTGTAGTGCCAATGCTTTCTCGGGAGACCTCTGCCTGTCACTGAGGCAGTCCAGGTGTGTGGGTGGTGAGCTCTGTTTGAGCAGGAAGAGTTTCTGTCGCTAGAGCAGAGCCGGCTCCCGCTGGTAAAGCTGTGGAGGGGAGAGGCAGGCGACTGACGGTGGGGTTTGACAGGTTACTTTTTCTGGAGGGGATGAATGCTTCTCTTAGTTCTTCTGTTCCACTCGCCATTTTTCTTGGTTTCAGCGGTGCCTCTCGAGCATAAAAAGGTTGCTGGTAACCCCCTCGTAGCTTGGTGACTGCCTGTGATCTGGAATAGATTTCTACAAGGGGAAAACTTTGCGAAGAGTAGAGAGAAATCCACTCAGTAAACTGCTGCTGTAGGCCAGTTCAAATCCTTGAGCCATCCTCTTTTATACCCCACTAGGAGAGCTCTGAGTTGAATCTGGTTAATCGTGGCAGGGTTTTTTTCATTGTGGGTTTGACCTGAGAGAAAGCAGGTCAATGAGATTGCTGATGAATTTAGAGGAGCTGCTGGTGGAAGTTTTCTGGTCTTCAGTAGTCTTGCTAAAATAGTATCTAAAGTTATATTGTGTATATAAAAGATAATATTTTTTAATTCTAGATAGAGAGAAACGTGCATCTAAAGAATTCAGTGCTTCTACAGGCCTTCCTTGCACAGTGAAACCCTACTACAGTATTTCTACCTTAGTTGGGCTGTGATTTAATGTCAGATACATAGGAGCTTATATTCAGAAACATGTACAAATTCTCCACGCAGGAAAGTATGAGTAGCTGACGCATCAGCTGTGTGTTCTCTGACACGTTCCTGTCAACAGGGATGTGATCATGACATGCTGTATCGTGTATTATCACACAAAAGGGAAAAGATGCCCATTCTCAGTCTCTCTCCTGAGATGGTATTGAGTCGCCAAATGGTTTATGTATTGTTGATCACCACCAAAAAAAAAACCCCAAACCTGGTGGAAAGGTTTTTTCCACCAAAAAACTGGTGGAAATCTTTACAAAGATTAAATAAAATGCAAAAGGTTTTGTTTTCTTCCCCCCCTCACCTCTGTTCAAATAACCATCATCAGCATTTATTTGTTCAGGTTAGTTAATGCAGCACACAGAGGGAGATCTTAGCGTTCTCTTGGTGTTGCTCTTCATGCCTCCCCTGGGGTCGTTCACTAGCCTGTCACCGACACAGTATTCAGCGCTTCATTTATCGTCATCTTTAACTAGCCCCCACGCTGATGCTTTTTTAGGAGTTGGGTTGGTATGGGAAATGGTGGAGCTTTTGAATTGGAAAAGAGGTTTAATTGCTTCTCTTGTAAATTCTGACCCAAGTCTAAATGTCTGAGAACTCCCAACGACTAAAAAGACAAAAATGGGATAAATCCTGTCCCTAAGGAGCTTATATACCACTGTTTGTGTGCCTGTTCTTTTTCACGTGGGTGATGAGTTGTGTTCGAACCAGCAGCCACTCCATTCAGATCTAACCTGCAGAGTGAAAACACACATGGTGTTGGAGACTTTCCTTCTGTCTGTCTGTCCATCCATCTGTCTGTGCAGGAGGTTAAACCTAGCTGCATTCACAGCCTGTGGTGCTGGTGGCTGAGCCGCACCAAACTGTCTCCTCTCCTGTTGCAGAAGCAGTTCCTGAGTGCAGTGCAACATTCTGAACAGTACAGAGCAGAGCAGTCGAGCTGGTAACTCCTCATTTGCTGGCCTTCGTTATACCAGGAGCAAGTTCGTGAACATTTGGAGGTCTCCTAGACCAGGCAGAAGCTGTGTCCGAGGCCAGCGTTTCCTCCCAGGTCGGTGCAGCTCACCTGCACGGGACGTGGGAAGTGCAGGGCACCTTTCACAGGCTGCGTTCCCCTCCAGTGCCACACAACGGTTCTGTCTTGTGTCCTGCACATGGCTCTGTTTGGAGACCCGCTTCGGGGAGTGCTGCCTGCACTCCAACGGCCGTTTCTAGCCCACGATGCACGTTGCCCTTAGCTAGATGTTAAAATAGCTCAAATGAAGTGCTGTGAATTCCCTGTCTCTCTGCTTGCTGCACAGGGAGTGCAGGTGGCTGTCTGGAAAGCCTCTGTTCTGTGCAGATGAGGACTTTGTTGACATCTGCAGGTAGAGGTGATGGATTCCATCCCTCAAGTCTTTTTAGGTTGTCTGTCAAGGACAAAATCAGTTCTTCCTCCCACCTTTCTCTTCAACAAACCTCCCTCAAGGTTGCACTGGAAGAAGCGTATCTCCCTGACCCAACAGACTGGGCTTCAGGATTACCGTTCTTCTCCTTGTCTGCTCAGGGATCTGCCGCAGGTTTCAGCTCTCTTCAGGCCTTGCCTTCATGTGGAATCCTCCCTTGCCTTTTTTTTTTCTCCCCCTCCAGAAATCACCTGGCCTCCTTCCTAATTACTCTTCCATCAGTTTGCGCATCTGTTCTTAAAGGATCTTCCCGTCCCGGACGGGACAGGCTGGTGTGTTCAGAGACGGGCAGAGCAGAAGCTGCTTTTCCAAGAGGGAACGTCCCAAGGAGCAGCCTGATTTCTGTGCTTTTTCTTCTCTTCTTCCATGTGAGTGCAGGACAAATAGTGCATTGCAGGTAGTGTAAATTAGCTTGCAGAATCAAGAAGTCCATCTGTAACTCTGAGTGCAGTTTTCGGAGTCAAGAACGGGCGGTGCTGGCTTTACTCTGTCCCTGGGTGCTCTCAGAGTTCCCTGCGAAACAACTCCGAATTTTACTAGCCTTCATCACGAGGCGTTTCTCTCCCTGCAAGCTGTATCTTTTGGTATTTCTCTGTAAAGAAACCAGAGGAAAACTTTGAGCAGGAGAGCTGGAAATACCATCACTCTTTTTAATAGCAGTAATAAACTATTTGCTCCTGCCTGGAAAAATTGTATGCTGAGGTTCAGGACACGGCGATCTCTTTAGAGCTGACTTTACAGGGCCCTCAGTTTATAATGGAAATGCTGACGCAGTCTTAACACTGAAGGTGGCAGCCAGAGCAGCTTCGGTGTAGATCTAGCCGCAGAAAATCACAGCTAATGAAGCAGATGGAGAGATGGGATGGCTTTTTGTGCTCTTCAGCCCTTCTATTTGAGAAAAGCTGTCAAGTACTGAGGAATGTAGGAACGGGCGTGTTTTGTGGCTGTTTTAGTTCAAAAAGCTATTCTACATCCTAATCTACCCTGTTTTAGTTTCCAGATTAAATGTCACTGTAAAATGTATTACTGCATGCATTCGGCTAAAATCTGGCGCTTTCAATCTGCTTTTTCATCTAATAGGATGGCACTGGTCGCTTCCAAAAGTCAGCAGTTACGTACAGAAAAATGCATTAATAAAATCAGCAGTATGACCATGCAGTTTTCTGCCTCCAAAAAGAATGAACAAATAAAAAGGAAAAAAAACTCGGCTTCGCTCTGTTCCAGTCCTCTATACTGTAAACCAAGGAAAATGCGGGGCTGTGTCTAACCTGTGTGGGAGAAGCTAATGCTGGAGTTCAGGCCCAGCCAGGCAGTATCATTACCAGCACCGTTCCGGTTTGAGGTCTGTCCTGGGCCGACTCCTCCAGCCCTGGGGGCGAGGGGGTGAAAGTCAAGAGAGCAATTTGCTGCTGACGAGATGAGTTATGCAGTGTAACACACCGTGCACTGCGTACCGAGGGGTCAGCCCAGAGCGGGGCAGTTGCTGGGCTGGAAAGCTTCCTCGCCCCTCTCAGCCCAGGCTGGGAAGAACCACCTCGCGGGGCACAGGCGTTTCCAGGCTGTGTTGAGTGTGGTCTAGACAAGCATAAAAGAATATAAACTTTGTTATAAGGTGGGATTTCTATCCTCAGTATAAGAGATTCAGCTGTAAATTTTTCTGATGTGACTGGTTGTCTTTTTCAGGTACTTGTTGAAGTCTTGTATTCTTGATCCTCTGTGCAAAGAGGGGTTTTTAATGGCAAAGAATAACCTCATCACTGTTTATCATAAATAAGGTAACAGGAGCCAACGTATTCAGCGTTAACTTCAGTATTCAGCAGATCGCTGGGCACACGCACAGCGTAACGCGCTGGAGTACGGGATTTTAAATGCTTTTGCTATTGAAAGTGGGCTGCTTGAAAATTAAAAAGGAAGGTATTCATCAGACAGTGGAAATCCTTTCAATCAAGGCATTAGAGGCTATAATAATCCTCCTGGAGAAAGTTACAAGTTTTACCTCAAGTAAGTGTTTAAACCAGTTTATGTAATTTAAAAAAAAAAAAAAGGTTTTCTGCCTTTAAAATTATTTCTGCTCCACATGCTGTAAATAAAACTCACAGCATATCAAGATTCAATATGACTTCAGGGATTATGCTAAATCACAATTATTTAAAATACTTATGTGGCTAAAAATGTCTGTGAAAGTGGAACTAAACTTTATTGTGGAGAAGTTGAGCGGAATCTCCTTCAAGGCACGCGGGCAAAGGCAGAGCCTGGTGCTGGCGCTCCGAAGGCTGGAGCCTGGGAGCCGCTGTAGCTGCTGCGTTACTAACACCTTGTTATTTTTAGAAGCTCTATCGGCCAGCGCTTGCCTGCACGCTGGATTTATTATAAACACCAGTGAGCTGGACTTGTTGGGAGACGATGGTGGTCTGTTTGGGGATGCAGCCCGCTGTGGTGGAGCGGTGTGGCTGAATGCAGTAACCCGTAACGCGGTTTTCTGGCCCTAGGCGGGTCACAAAGGGTTTTCTTAGTATTTGATATTTTAAGGTATGGGATTACAGGAGATCCTCGACAAGGCACGCTAATCAAGCTGCAGAGTGACTCAAAGATTTCATGTCTTTATTGATGTAGTTTACAGCACTTGTGACAGTGTCGGCTTTCCCGATGCTCTCCCGGTCTCGCCGTGTGCCGTGCTGGGGAGCGAGTCAGAGGACCAGGCTGCTGGTCCCTGACGGCCAAGATCAAACCTACCAAACCGACGTGAGAGGCTGGCTGGGCTAAGGGGCAGGAACGAGCTGATTGCAGCCACAGCGAGCTAAACCCTGCAGTGACGAAAGCGAAGGTGCCTGCGCTCTCAGGAGGTCCCGCTCATGCATGCTCAGCATCGTGCTGAAGGTTCAGACAGCCACGTCAGGTTTGGGCTGGTTCGTGTGCTTAGGAGGAGCGTGGCGAAATCCTGCCCAATCCCAAGCGGTTAGGAATTCTGCCATCGGCTTCAGTGGGATCGAGCTGCACTCGTGAACTTCCTTTTACTGCTCGGTTGTTGCGCGTAGCTGTAGCAATTCCAAACACTTCAGCTTAAGGTGCGTGGGAGCTGCTCAGACTGGCCACTCGGTTGTTTTCACTGCGGGTACGGGCCATGCTTCAACGGTACCAGACAGATCTGCTGGAGCGGGGGACGAAATCCCGCCTTGCCATGGCAGCGCAGCAGCTCCAGCCAAAGCCCTGTTTGAGGCGCAGCGGTGAACGAACAGTCCTTTCGATCAGCAGGAGGGGAGCCGGGCAGCTTGGGGCAGATACAGCCTTGCTGAAACAACGCACCTTCAACGCGCAGCATTACCTGGGTGCTGCGAGGAAAGCTTGCCAGGCGGCAGAGCTACCCGGAGGAATCTGTTTGCTGGGCGGCAGGCCTGCAGGTCTCAGTGTCCCGTGTATTTCTACTGACAGCCGAGCACACAGCAATCGGTACCATCCTCAGAAGCGGCCCCAGGCCCTCCTGTCCTCAGGACCGTGCTGGTCAGCTTCTGCAATTACCAGGCTTTGAGTCACCGGAAGAATTTAAAAGTCTCCTGTACTTGAAAGTAAAAACATTAGTTTGCCTTGTTCTTCTATTGGTAACGTCCTGCAGATTGTCTGCTTTGTCTCCTCCTCCAGATAAAGTGTTAACGTTCAGCTCTGGGGGAAAAAAGGGACCAACCCAACTCGCCCTGAGCTGTAAATTGAGCTCGCTCAGTGGGGAAGGTTCAGTAAGTGAATGCTGCCGAGTGAAGGAGATGTGCTGAAGACGGTTGTCCCTCTAAAAGGACAATCTGTACTCTCAATGAAAGGTTGCTTCTATTTGCGTAGCAACCATCAGGGAAGAAAAACTGTTTGGAAGGAGGCATGCAAACGCGCCCGCGTTTCCCTGGTGTTACTCGGCTGGCACACCTTGCAAAAAGCAGGCTTGGCGCCTTCGGCAGTGACGTACGAGGGCACTTCGTATCTGCTTGTTTTCTTGCTTTACATTCAGAAATATGCTGAAGATTTTCCTGGGTGAACGGCATTATGGTTCAGTAAGCACCCCAAAGATAGAAGGTTTGTTTTAATGGTAATCTTCTGATTCTGCTTTTTAGAAAACAAATCCGATGCCAGCTCTGTGATTACGTTGATCTCGTAACGTGTGTCCATTGAATAGTCGCTCTCCTTGTTCCTGGCGCTGCTGCCCTCTTTGCTCTCCAGTCGCGTGCAGTCCCGTGTTACAGTGCTAAGAAAGGACAAGGAATTGCAGCAGAAGCAGTTTAAAACATCATTAGTTACCAGTTTAGATGGAGTCCAGGGCCTAAATATGCCTTTGCGAGTCAATTCTGGGCATAAAAATTGCGTAGTGAAATAAACTGTGTTTCCATGTCAAACACTGCATCTTTATCCTTGAGCTTTGAAACCTGCAAATCCTGCTAGTTTTTCCTGATACTAAGATGTGGTACTAGATACCCACTCAACGTATTGCTCCTTAGGAGTCACAGAGTGTGCTTTTACCTCTGCCGTGAAGCTAAGAGCACAGGGCAGGCGCTCACTCCTGGCTGGGGGTACCACGAGCCACGTCGGGGCTGAAGGGAGAGCAACACCTGCCTCTCCTCCAGGGAACCCCAGCCCGTGCTGCCTCCCGGCGCCAGCCTGGGACCTGCAAAATACTGGCTGGGCTTTCCAGCTGTTAGGACCAGCCTTCGTTCCTGATTGATTTGTTCTGCGACCTGCCACCCCCTGCCCCGGTTCTGCTCGCCCGGGAGCAGGAGCTGGGCAGCGGGGTGAGGGGTGACAGAGCAGCCGCTGCGGCTCGGAACGTTCCCTGGCAGCTCGCACGGGGCTGCTGAGCTCCCTGCCCGCTTTCCGGGTCTGGTTTTGTCGTGAGCGGCGAGCTCCGGCAGCACCGGATCGGGCCGGTGACATCAGCTGCATTTCTGGTGCCAGCCAAAACAGATGCGGGAAGAGGCGGCAGACAAGAATGCAGAGTCGTCCGCTCGCAGCGCCAGCTCCATTCTCCACGGAGCTGATGTGTGTGTTCCCCTTGTGTTGCGCTGCGTTCCCTTCCCAGCGAACGCCGTCTCCTCCCGCTGCCTTTCCGTGGGCTCGGCCGTGGGGAGAGCTCTTTCTGCCTTTGGGTCCATTTCCGGGCGTTCTGGGGATTAGTGCTCCTGACCAAATATTTGCAGCAAATATTTTTGGAGCTGTGGCCTTTCTGCTTGGTGTTGTTACCAAATTTTACGTATACAAACCTCAACTCCCTGTGCAGAATTTCAGGAGACAAACAATAGATTGGTAGTTGATTTGCAAAAAATGTGCACAGCGTGAAACAAGCTCTTCAGGGCTTTTTGCTGCGTTCTTCGTTTGTCACCCTGCGAGATTGTCTTGCCAGTTACCCTACGGTTTGGGGGGGGTTCCGACTGAAATTTAAAGGAACAATTGTCCTCTATGAGGACCTTGCAGTAAATATTACTGACTGATCCACATGAACTAGGAACGATCCTTTTCTTGAAGAATTAAATAAAAATCTCACATTATTCTAAGTTGAATTTTCCTAAGTTCCTGAATTCCATCAGAAACAAATTCTATTAGAGGGAAAAATCATTGACCAAATTAAAGGGTGAAGATCAGGATGGTTTTGGTTTCCCTCTCTGGCCAGTGCTATGTCTCCGCTCCGCGTCCTAGTAAGTAACAGCTCTAACACGTTCTCCTGGCAGGTGCACTTGGCATTTAGAGTTCTCACCATCTATCTTAGGTTTTTTCTGTAACGTTGGGAAAATCATTAAAGCAAAAGTCTCACGTGGGATCTCACGCTGGCTTGAACATAAGTGCTAGTGGGATCAGGCGGTTGAAAGGACGTACTTAGTACCTTGGGAAGATTTGGGCTGAGTAAATGTCAGCGTGCTTTCTCTGACTCCCTTGCTGCTATCTCATTTCTCTGCCGCCTGAAGCTTTCACAACTTTTTTTCCTGGTCACTGCTCTCTTTTGTTTAACCTCAGTCTGCGGCGCTGCCATCGGCCACATACCTAAAGCACTGCATCACGGGCCAAGATAAACACGTTGGGGGGGGCTAATGTCACATAACGGAATACTTGGAGAAGGTGCTTGCTGTGCCTTCTGCTCCCTTCCACCCCGGGAGCTGGAGCTCCAGCACGTGCTTTTTCAACGAAAGCCTGAGCCCGCAGATTTACCGAGGCTGACTTACATTGCAGTTTTCTGGAACACTGGGAGTAAAGATGTGCCTTCAGCTTATCCAGCCGAAGAGACAATTCAGCGTTGAGGTGAAGGAGCTGCAGTTCTGGTGGCCGGCCAGAGCCCGTACGTTCTTGGTGGCAACTGTAGCTTTATAAGTGCTGGGTGTTGTTTGCCTGCCCATACAGCCAAGTGGTTTATTAAGAGTTCACAAGGGGTCAGATAAACATTTAGTGGCTTTCAAAAACTGTCTCTGGTCATTTGAGTACGTTGTGTTATGTGGTCAAGTTACAGTGAATTTCAAAGCGCTGCGGGGATTACTGGTCTTTCAGGCTGCCTTGACCTGTTTATAGTGGCTTCTGCCCAAGCGTATAGCGTGGTCAAGCGGAGAGTGAAACGGCAGGAATTGGTGCGCCTGCTGAATGGAAAATTGGGGGCTTTTGTTTTGCCTTGAGTCACGTTTCGTTCCATTTTACTGCTGCTTTGAAATTAGTACGGTAGAGTACTAACAGTGTCCAGGAGCAGAGGAGCGTGTTGTGATGGGTGACTACAAGTGTGATTGTTCTTCAAGAACTTTTTTGCACCATTGATACAGTTCTTTGCTTGCAAATTATTCTAATTTATGTGGAGGAAGCCAGTAAATTCGACCAGAAATTGTGGAAGAAGAGCTGCAGAGAGAAGGCTCAGTAGTTAGATAATTTCGGAAGGACGCTGTTTTGCGCACTCACGCGTGTGTATGCAGAATACGTACGCAATATGCCGTATGGAAGCGATGCTCCATTAGTCCCCGTTTTCTGAGCGCTTTGTTAAAATAGCAGTGCCGTTTTTGACCAAGTTGAAGAGGAAGAAATTCGGAGGCAAAAGTTAAGGTTTTAAGAGAAAGTCGCATCCATTGTCAACTACTTTGCGGTCCTGTTGCTAATCTTTCAGTGCGGCCGTAAAAGTTGCACGCGCTCCGCGTCTTGAGCTCTGACATCTTTTGGCTCTTGCTCGCTGCAGTCCTCCAGGATATATTATAAGCACTGGAATAGCTATAGAGGGAGTATAAATCCTCCTAGCGCACTAGAGCATTTATACTCTTATAGTATTGGCTTTCCTGAGGGTTATATTTCTGAATTGCTTTCTGCCAAGAAGGCATATACATAAAAAAATTGGTGAAATTCAGAAGTCTGAGGGAAAAACTGAGCTGCTGCTGCTGAGGAAAAGAAACAGAAAAAGCAGGTCAACTCTTTGAGCCAAAGAAAAAGGTAGGGTAAGTAGATGAGCAGAGAGGAGAAAAGAAGAATAGAGACAATGAAAGGTCTGTGTTATTCGAATAGTTCACAGCGTCCGTGATGCAAGGCAACATTAACGAACAATTTGCCAGCTCGTGGTACTCGGTTTAATCTGCCTAACGTTGTCCACCTTGCTAAGACACAAGGAGTGAGTTTAAATAAAACAGGCGCTTCTGTGGGGAAGGAAGATCACAGAATTCACGTGTTGTGAGCGCAGAAGGTCCTGCCTTTGCGGCAGTTCGCTTTAAGCACCCAGCTGATGAGAAGCGCGGTTACTGGAGGCTTTGCTTCGTCACCGTCAGAAGCCTGAGCAGGTCTAAAAACCTGTAGATGGGACTACGCTGCGTTTCCCCATCAACAGCGGGGGCTGAAGGCAGCTGCCCTTCTGCGTTGGAGGTCCAGGTCAGATAAAACAAAACTTGACCTCGGTTCTCAGTCTTTTCGGTCTTTGCCAGTCTGTGCATCTGAGAGAAAAAGCCCGCGTTTCTCTGACCCTTAATTGCACCACATCGGATCCCCCAGTGATGGGATCTGATCCTTTCCTTTCAACTGTATTTCACAAAGGTTTGCGAGATGTCAGAACTGTTTGGTCATTTTCTTCACGTGGTCACAAAAAAGCGTTGGAGTTTTCTGTGGCCCACACTGTGCTGGTTTATCCTCATTTTTCTACAGGATAAACTCGGAATTCCAAGGTCCTGCCCCAACAGTGTTACTAGTTCTGAGATACGAGCGGCTGCGGGTAGGTTGTGTGTCCGTTCCCAAAGCCCGTGTGCTGTAGCGTGCTCCCGTGCATCCTCCCCGGGGTCTGCCCTCTCCCAGGCAAGAGCAATGCTAAATATGAGTCTGAGCAAATGAAGAATTTTGGGGCCTCTGTGAAAGTTCCAAGTAGTAAAGTGCAGCTGTTTGTACTTTGGAGAGCCACCAGCCTCTCTGCCGTGGAACAATCCTCCTGTTGTAAACCTGGCTCCAGTTTGCTCTCTGGCTTCATCAAGTCAGCCTTTCAACCTCAGATATCGTTGTTTTCTAAATCCTGTACCTTTCTACACCCAAAAACAGAGGACTGGAATGACGTTAGTCTGTTAGATATGAGGGACAGCGAGTCCTGCTGTGCAGTCTCGAACATGGTCACCGCATGCAAATGCTTTTGCCTCTATTCCCCCTGCCAGCGACAATACAAGTTTAATTCTATAAAGACTCCAGAAACACAGCTTTGGGGGCAAAAAGTATTGGAGCACTCAGTAAAAGTTCTTAGAGCTGTTCGAGCGTTAATGTTACTTTCTTCCATTATCTTCTGAGTCTGTAACTTGGGTCAGGAAGGCTTGAGGACTCTGAGCAGAGGGGAAGGATCGCCTCCCTCGACCTGCTGGCAACGCTCTGCCAAATGCACCCAGGAGGCTGCTGGCCACTGTTGCCCTGAGGGCACGTTGCTGGCCCGTGGTCAGCCCGGTGTCCACCGGGACCCCAGGTCTTTCTCTGCAGGGCGGTTTCCAGCTGCTCAGTACAGCCTTGGCTCGCAACAACCCCCTGCAACGCTCCAGGCTGGGGGGCCACGGAGAGGCTGCTTCCAGGTCCGGCTTGACTCTGCCTGGGAGGGGGTTTAGGAGCAGTTGGAGAGAAGAGCGAGCGTGTCGGCGCCAGGGCTGTGGGCGAAGGCGCTGCCAGGGGGTGGTTTCTGCTGGTGTGTGCCACAACACAGAGCGCCGCTCGGCCTTTCCTCCAAAGGGCAGCAAGTCTTTCCTCATAATCTTAACATCTCTGAGCGGAGAGCACAGCATGGGCCTCTTTGAGGTGCTCCTAGTGCTGCCTTTGTGGATTCCTCTCCAAGCCAGACAAGGTCATGAGACGTGTGAAATCCCCAGAGGAGATCGGGAAAGCGGCTCGCTGCTGGCGGAGGCTGCGAACAGCCGGGGCCCCTCCTGCAGTACATGAGGGCAGCGCTGGCAGCCCTACGGCAGCGTGCCGTTCCCAGTACCGAGCCGGGAGCGAGGGCTGCTGGAACTGCCGCTGCCTGCCGGCTCTGCTCTTGAGAACGCCAGGTTTAGATTCATGAATATTTATCTGCTGTGTCAGTATTTGGAACACAGTTAAAAATGCCACCTTTCAAAGAAAAGTTCTCATAATTAATTGCAGTAGTCATTAACTATACTTAGTTCTAACCCGGTAACGTTCATGAGAACTATTCCTCCTCTGGCTTTTAGTTCCTACTTCGTCACGAGCGTGGAAATCCGGCGCGAGTTCCCCGTGCGAAACGCTGAGCCTTGCTTCTGTAATAACGCCAGTTTAATAGCGGCTTGGTACAGGAATAATTCTCCAAGGAAGGAAGGAAGCGTTCCATTCGGTCTAAAATGCAGAGCTAGTGACAGCTTATTATTGTACGCTATTTTAATCGCGCTTTGTGGCAGGAAGGAGAGACTGTAAGTACAGCTAAAAGTGGGGCTGGAGTATGAGGTTCCTTTACTGACAGCAGAGTTTAAGGTTCTGTTGAACAAGTCTAGGCGACCGTGTTTGAAGTACACTGCAGTAACGATTTCGGGTATTGCCACAGAATTAATCCATGAATTTGTGT
Organism: Bucorvus abyssinicus; assembly: GCA_009769605.1. Taxonomy (NCBI): domain Eukaryota; kingdom Metazoa; phylum Chordata; class Aves; order Bucerotiformes; family Bucorvidae; genus Bucorvus; species Bucorvus abyssinicus. The sequence continues at coordinate 1,758,699 of CM020063.1, forward strand.
CTTGTTAGACGCGATTTGTCAGTAAAACTTTGCGAGTCCTGGGGAGAGTGGCTTTTTGTTTTCTTCCCTGTTACTCTAATGTGATAATCGCGTCTAATTTCAGCTCACGTTTTAAGGTGTGACCATTCAAACGTTCGCATTCTTGACTGACAACAGGTTAGTAAAAGTCTTGGTGGCCGGGTTGCATAGACTAACTGCAGAAGGATGAGTTGCCATTGCTAGCAAGCGGGAGAACAGAACTTCAGTTGGGCTCCGGAAAGGGAAGAACTGCTGAAAATACCTTGCTTAAGACAGGAGAGGTTCCCCTGGCAATGGACAGAATTATCTGTCTTACCTGTAAAAATATTTGTGATGCAACGACAGCCTCCTGTATTAGAATAATCGCTCTTGTAGGACAAACGCTGGCTTGTTTGTAAAGTCACAACAGCAGGGCTTTGCTAATTGTTGCATCGCTGTAACATGTTTCTAATCAAGGTAAGGATTCTCTCGGGGTGAAACGTGATTTCATGTCGGTTTTTGTAGAGGCAGCAGGTATTTTCTGTTACTGGGCCGGTATTTTTCTTCTTGGTGTGTGCAGCTCTGTGGTATTTCTGTGGCGAGAATTCAGTGCTCTGTAAGTGAGGCAGTCTGGATGGCTCTGGGGGCGGTTTCCCTGGCGCTTGGCAGGGATGGCATGTCGGATCGCAGGTGCCGGGCTTAACATTTGCTTAATTCTTTCTTAATTTTACACTTTCTATTCTAGTGATTTGGCTGCTGACTTTGCTCAGGGGTGGTAATCGCCTCTTCACAGCCTCCCAGCTTGGTTTAGTTTGCCAGTTTTGCCCAGCTTAAACTGTGTCACTAGCTTTTGAAACATCAGCTCAAAGCTTGGTTGTGTGTGCCAAGTGTCCCGCCTCCTCCCGCACCTTGCGGGGATGATTTACGCTGACACCCTGATCGCTCTCCACAGCTAAGGCTGCCCGTGGACGACCTGTCCCGGAATGAAAGGTTCAGCCCTCCACCTCGTTTGGTCAGCGACCGGGCACAGTGCCTCGCACTGGGTGCCTGCCACTCTCCCCCCAGCGCCAGGGGCTCCCGGTGTTAGGTGTGAAAGAAAGACGAGGAGCTAAACAACAAAGATTTGACCCTTCGGCACCCACGGGACACGAGAGCTGAGTTTGCGATACCAACACCTTGTATTTTTTTATTATCTAGCTCTGTTTGCAGCTTGAAGGTCTCGTGTTCGCATGCCTCCAGTACCACCCAGTCAGAGTTGATGAGTACAGCACAGCAGTGGCATCTGCTTAAACAGCGCACAGAAATAGTACACAACAATTTTCAGGTCAGGAAGCTGGGAACATCCTGATCAGTTGAAAATGCCAAGGGAATCATAGGTGGGTGGAGTGTTATTACCCAACCTGGTATCTGGCCAGGGAACCAAAACATCTCTGGGAACCTCCGTGGGACCGTTGATAGCCAGAGCTGATCAGGACTCCCTGACAGCAGGACAGATCCCGTTGTATCGTCTACGTTTTCCTGAGCAGCGCCTCTTCACCCAGTCCTCCGCGGTTACGCCGTGGAATTACCGATAGAGTCACTCAGTGAATGAGGTCAGGCAATTAATGACCTGCTTTGAAAGCCAGCTTAATTTCTTGCCTGAGTTCATGCAAGCTCAGTGGGAGGCGCAGGATCCTGCAGTGCCAGGGAGGGGACAAGCGGAAAGCGGGGGACCAGGAGTGGCTTGGTTGGCTTTTGTCACTACATGCTAATCGTAGTGACTGCGAACAGGAATCCCATTGCATGGACTGGAGCTCTCACCCCAGCCTCAGACACTCAAGTACGGAATAACTAATGTGCCTGATGCGTTTGAGCACATCGAAGGGAAAGGAGAGGATTCTTGCGTTGGGGCTGCTTTTCTACAAGATCAGTGCATAAATAAACTAGGTGGTTGGACAGATTGGGGTTTCCTGAATAGGCGGGATGTATTTATGTCTCCGCCAACAAACAGAAGTGATGACCTTCCATTTTGAGAGAGCTAGCAGGAAAATAGAGCAGTATCTGAACTAATGGGATTTTGCATCCTCTATAAACCCAAATGAATACCAGATTTTAAAAATAATGCTCGTTTACTAACTCAGTCACGAGCTGCTTTGTTGCTTTCAAATATCATTATTCTAACGTGGGCTTTTGTCCTCCTTCAATTCCAAATTAGAATGGATGGCGAGGAATACTTGTCAGTTCGTGATGCGGCGTGCAAAGTAAAAATAAAACTTTCTGATTGTCTCTTCTTTACCAAGCAGAGCGGTTCATCTTCTGATGACTTTCTTCTCTTAGAAGTAAATGTACTAAAGCAACCAAACACAACCCTTCTGGCAGCTGGGTGTTTGGAACACTGTTTGAGACCAAACAGGAGATTTGGGATGGCTTTTGTAATCCTTTGCCTTGGGATTTGCAATGAGACTTACAAAGCATCTAAGACGTGCCTCTACCCTTCCTGCCGCGGGCTTTTCCTCTCTTGCCTGGCCCACGCAGAAGCCAGAGAGCACAGAACGAGCGCGTGGAGCACAAGGACACCGAACGGGGCTTGGCCCCTCCAGAAGGCAGTGCTGGCCGGTGGTTTTGTTGTCCCTTTGTGGTCCTGCCCAGCCTGTCACCCGTGCAGGGCTGTACTCAGCTGTGTCGAGGCACAGTCGCCCCGCACGGACCCTGCTGTGGGTGAGGGCAGAGGGACTCGGGCGATGCGCGGCCCCGGGCACTGCCGGGGCGTTCTGGAGAGCGAGTCCTCTGTGGAGAGGGGCTGCTTCCACAGCTCCAGCTGGTCATCGAGACTCTCCTAAACCCGAAACAACGGAACTGGCAGTAAAGATTTTGCGGGCAACTGCAGGCTCTTTGCCGTGAGCTGACTTTCCCTTCCATTCACTGCTTAAAACCCATTAAATAACTGCTTACCTTCACTCAATGGTATTTAAGGACCTACATAACATAAAGGTTATAATGATATGTAAAAGCATCACTGCCCAGCCAACAGCTCGGAAAAAGAGTTCAGTAATTCTGACTGGTAAAATCTGTTTCAGGGTGTAGGTTGATCAGCACCTGCATCCTGCGGCTTTCATTTGAAGGGCAGATTGCTCACTGTCTGGGGCGAGAAAAAGTCAGGCTGGAGCAGGAATACACAACTAAACAGGTGAGCTCGTGGATAGGATAGTCCTTTTTATTTCACTGCGAAACAGATGGGGTTCCAAGGAGAAATGTGAAAAATAAGGTACTGGAAATTCAGCACAGAAAATCCAGAGCAGGAAAAAGGTTCCTGTGGCTTGTGAGGAGCCTTTTCTGGAAGGTGAGAATGTCTAAATACTAGAAATGTGGCGGCCTGCAAGACCAAATGCTATCAGAGAACAAAAATATCCTAAAATGCTCAATATTAATATCCTAAACCCCCCCTAAATAACTTTTCTTCTCAAGGTATGCGTTTAGTCAGTGATATGTAAAGATGGGGTTTCACAAGAACCCGGTCAGCAGCACTGGTGAAGAGTCGTGCCGGGAAGTCACTGCAGCTCACTGGCAGAGCCAGCCTGGAACGGAGGGTTTTCCAGTTCCACTCTGGGTTTACTTTTTACTCCTGATAACTTGGTCCAGGTAGAAGTGAAGACTGTGAACATCAGTCTGGAATTTGCACCATCCTGTAGCTCCAGCCAGGCTGTGGAGCACCTGGCAATCCCAGATGAGATCAGTTCTTCCGTGTAGCTGCAGGGTTCTCATCATCGCTAGGCGTGTTACCCGGGGCACGCTTAGAGCATGTCTGCTGACAGACTAGATCAGGTATCCCAGGCTCGGTACTTGCATGTAAGTCACCTGTGCGATGTGTCTGTTGAAAAGTGCCCCAAGGGAACTCCGTGGCCTCTGTCCCACCATCTGCACCAACCTGTGGTGGGGATCCCACCTCGGACGCAGAGGAAGGACCTTCTTCCCCCCATCTGTAGTGAAACCGCACCCGTGTTTGGTCACAGTTCTGTGTCTAACCCACCTGGAAGTGTTCCGCGTCCTTGAGTTGTGATTTTCTGGAGCTACAAGCTGCGTGAACAGACCTGGAACTAGGTGTATGTTTTTTCCCAGGTAGCTGATACTTGGGTAACTGCACCGAAGCAGAAACATGTTCATCCTCTAGAAGCAGCGCACGCTACCAGGTCTTCCCCCTAGTTGCTAGGGAGAAGATTAATATTCAGAATTCGGTAATGAAGAGTCTATTAGCTATTTTTACTTGAATCTGGAAAAAAGGCTGGCTCCTTGGTCCGGATACTCTTTTGTGTTGTTCCACGGGCATATGGCACAGCGGGATGGGTCCGTGCATCGGGGATCTCAGGACTCAAGGCTAGCCTTGTAGTGGAAAAAGAATTCTTATGATGTTATCTTATAAAATATGGATTTTAATGTTAACCTTAATGCTCTGCTATGAGAACTATGTAAACTTGGCTGTGGAGCAGCAGTATGCACTTCCTGGAATTCTGTGCATAGCGCGGTTATAAATACACAGCAGGTTATTTGGGAATCACTGGGGCTGATATCTGGTATCGTACACAGTATCTGGGAGAAACTGTTTTCCCTAACAGACGGTCGATTTTGTTTTTTTGTTTTTTTTTTTTTTTTAAGGCTGCTATATGCTTTTTTTGAAAATCCCTGTCTTATTAGTTCTAATGCTTTGGTTTCCGTTTGGTAAAGTGAAAATTTTTTACTTTGGGGAAAAGTATTCACAGTTCACATGGTTCTGTCTTTACTGTTTGGCTGGTGGTTTCCTCCCTGCCCTGTCAGATGTGCATATGAGTTTTCCTTAAAAAAAAAATAGGGGAAAAAAAAAAAGGTAGAGGTGGGGTGAAGAAAAAAAGTAGTCACTGAGGTTTGACGTGAACATTTCAACATCATGGTCACCAGTCATTCCACTCTGCTTTTAATGCATGTGGAGACTGATTCGTGGGAAGGGCAGGCCATTGCTTTGTGCGTTGAATTGGGTGTAGGTTGCCAGAGGAAGCAGAATTTCATCGGTACTTACGTACTGTGGACTAAGAAGCCGTTTTGTACCGTCACAGAATGCTCTGCTGAAGTGGATAAATTATAGCAGCAGATAACGTGCAATAATAAAGGGGTAGAAACCAGCAACTGCTAAAATAATGGTACTCAACCATCTTTATTTTTGCTTCCTTGTGCCTGGATTGCTGTTTATCATTTTTTGCTTTTCTGATGTAAAATCACTCCTTTTTCTCCATTTTCTTTTTCTGTTTGACAGACCAGAGACGACTTCCTAGGTCAAGTGGATGTGCCACTTAGTCACCTCCCGGTAAGCAGCAAGCTCTTTTTGGTCCTCACCAGCTGTAAAAAACCCGGTTTTATGTAGAATTTACTTCCATAAGCAGTCCAGTTAGATTTTCTTAAAGCAAGTATGCCCAGCGTAGCAGCGGGGGCTTAAGGAAAGATGTGATGGACAGCAGAGCCCCGGCGTGCACCAGAGCGGGGAGAAATGGTTCCCTTTGCAGGGACGGCCAGGACGGTTTTCTCTGGCATCTGTTAAACTTGTCAGCATCCAGGACTCGCATCTCAGCCTGGCTCTTAAAATCCTTCTCTGGCCAGAGTCAGATCAGTAGGCTGGTTGTTTCTCACCTCAGCACCAGTGCCTGTGTCCTATTAACCTTCTGTTTCTTCCTTTGGTGCCTTTCCCTTCGGGCTGAAACAGCTGTGCTCTCCCTTAGCAAACTCCATTTCCCCAGAACTTTTGTTAAAAGCCTGAAACAGCCGACGTTTTGGGGGTCGCATTCACCCGTCTGGTTTTGTGTCTAAATAATATGCTGTTAAGGTTGTAGGACAGCGGTTCTGTCCGGAAAGGTGTGGTACGTTTTGATAGCGCTTCAGACCTTGCAAAGCCAATAGCCACAGCCTGAAACCAGAGCAACTGCTGAACCAGCGTGGCAGGATCTTAGTAAGTCACAAAAGTTCAGTTCTTCTGAAAATGCTGTGAAATTACTGATCTTCATCGCAAATTTGGGTAAAATTACTGGTTTGATTTCTGATTGAAAGGGAACTTCTCTGAAGGACTCCTGAGTAATGATGGAAATAGCGAGGTACGAACGAGTGCCGTAGCAGATACAACATCCATTAGACGTCGATCTCAGCCATTGTTGATAATAATCGTTGCACAGGCTGTGATATTGTCAGAGCATACATTATAGCTTTGCATATATAGAACTTATAATGTCTATACATCTATAACTACATTTTTTTCTGGAAGAGGCATGTGGCTACCAGAAAAATGGCTGTCACAGATAAGCCCAATTAAGCTTCGTTTTAGCAGATTTGCTTCAGCAGATGCATGGAAAGCCGAAAGGTTTAAAATGGAATTCCTTGCCAGCAGTGAGGGTTCCAATAGCAAATAATCAGAAGCAATTGACACAGAGTTTGAATCACTTTCTCGACTGGAGGTAGAGCTAGAGACGCGTCGCTTTCTGTGAGCTTGAAGAATTAGCAGCTTTTTCTTTTCCTTCCATATTCTGTAGGAGAACAACTCTCCTCTGCTCTCCTCTCACTGGAGACTTGCTGGGAGAAGTTGGAAGGGGGTTGTTTAGCTGGTCTTTTCCACCTTTTCCGGAGTTGCGAGTGTTGCGTACGCCTGCCAGTGAGCCTGGATTCAGCCTGTCACTGCCGTCAGCAGGGATGGCTCTGGGGCGCTGCTGCAGCCGGGGGTTCCCTTCCAATGGGAACACGCTGGTAGAGGTGGCCTGCTCTGACTTCGTTATTTAAACCTCTGCTCTAGCGTTTCTACCCATCTGTGGTGTGGATGTTCTCTATAGGTCTCCGTACTTGTGGGCAAGCCCTTTAATTTGTCCTTTTCTTAAATGCTTCCAGACTGAAGACCCAGCCATGGAAAGGCCATACACATTTAAGGATTTCCTTCTCAGACCAAGAAGGTGAGGGGCAGGACCTCTGTATTTTAAAGCATGTCTTACTTCAAGGTTAGTTATTTCCCACTCTCCAAGGGTCGTTGAATGAAATACACCTCCTTGTCTTGTAGCCACAAATCTCGTGTAAAGGGTTTCTTGAGACTGAAGATGGCTTATTTGCCTAAAAATGGTGGCCAAGAGGAGGAAAACAACGATCAAAGGGATGAATCTGAGGTAAGGCTTAATGCTTGTGGGAGCATTCAAGTTATTAGAGATTCAAGTATAGTTGCAGAAGAAGTTGTACCTTGTAAGGTAAAGCCCTGGCAGCAGCTTACTCTCACCAGCCATCGTGCACTTGGAGAATTAGCTGCAGTTCGGGCTGTCGGAGCAAATGTCAACCCAGGTTTGCCAGCGTGCAGCAGGCAGCCGTAACTTGGGCAGGAGGGCTCCCGCCGCGAGCCACACGTCTCTGAGTTCAGAAGGTAGCAGTCGGTTCTCTTTGGCTTCTTGACTGGGGATCCACACCAGCCGCCACTAAAACAAGCAACCACCCACCTCTGGGAATCCCTGTGGTAACGGGCTAATGGCATTTCAGGGGTTTTGTCGTTGAAATGAGGCGTGTGCTGTAAGCACGGAGTTTATTCTATTTCTCTATGGTTTACAGCTAAGTAATTTTGAACTTCTCTTTGGGGAATTTGCAGACTCTGCATCTATATGCTAACGTGAGCAACAATGAAATAACTTCTCCTTAACCTGAACTTTCAAATTTTCAATGTTTTTTTTCCTTTGTTCCTAAGCATGGATGGGATGTGGTTGATTCCAATGACTCCGCATCTCAACGTCAGGAGGAGTTACCGCCTCCTCCGCTGCCTCCTGGTTGGGAAGAGAAGGTAGACAACCTGGGGCGGACTTACTATGTCAACCACAACAATCGGACAACTCAGTGGCATCGACCCAGCTTAATGTAAGTGGCAGCGTAGCGCGATGTTTCGTGGATGTGTGCAAAAGATGTTAGATCTGCCCATTGAAGTAGGGATTTCTGTCTAGCTGTGCACGTGGAGAAGTCCCACAAGCCAGGCAGGTCTCCATCAGGGGAACTGGGCTGTTTTCCATTTCCACCACTGCTGGTGTGAGCCAAGCAAGGGGCTGCAGCCAGTTCAAAAAGTTACCCACAGGCAGCAGCGTGCATTTGCGTGGCTGTCACAGGAAGGAAACAAAATTGGCATAAAGGTGGGGCAAAGGTGAAATCTCTGTGTGAGGAATGATTCTGGTCCTCACGGGAAAGGATGAGTAATGATCGGTTAGTACACTGGAGAGCAGACCTCCATTTCTGCTCGGCCAACCGCGATGGATAGAGAATGTTAGCTCCCGGTGGTACAGGACAAGTACAAGTTACTCCTGGGGACATTCTGACTGGACACAAAAGGAAGATTTTTCACAATGAGAACAATCAGCCACTGGAACGATCTCCCCTGGAAGTGCTGGAGCCCCCAACACTGAACACCTCTGGGCCATCTTACCTAGACTGGGCTTTTGACAAGGAAGGTTGGACCCGATAATCCTTGAGGTCCCTTCAGACCTGGGATTCTGTGATTGTATCGTAGAGCATTGGTGAAGCACTTCCAGTTTATTTACTTTGGATGGAGGGATTAAACGGTCTCCTGTTTAGGGAGCCCGACGTATGCAAGAACAATGATTTTTATAATCAAAAGCATGAATGAGGTTTTGAAAGCAATGGACAAAGTAGGTATTTTAGGGTAACATTCATTATTTTCTTGTTCTTTTCTCCTTCATGGTTTCATTTGCCCCCTCCCCAGTGATGTGGGATCCGATTCAGACAACAATATCAGACAAATAAACCAAGAAGCAGCGCATAGGCGGTTCCGCTCTCGGAGACACATTAGTGAGGATTTGGAACCAGAACCTATGGAGAGTGGAGACGTTCCTGAGGTACGTACAGGTCTCGGGTTAAGCAGCTGACTAAAGAAGCTTCTCCTTTGTCAGCTAATTACTGTACGACATACACAGTAATGTTTTCACAGGGTGCTTGTGTTAGCTAGATTCAGAGCAACAAGTAGATTGCTGGAACTATTGTTGCACTCCTCACCTGTTAATATTTGATTTGCAGATACTAATGAGTACTTGCTATTATGCATTTTATTCTAAATTAAAATTAACAGTTGTTTCTTACAAGTTTTTGTAAGAGTGCAGAATTAGTTACTGCAAATGGAATCTGTTTAATGAGAGCTCTTTTTAATGCATCTTTCCATCTATAGCATGGTCTGTGTTGACTCAAAGCATTGTGTCATCACCGTGAAGGCTTTATTTTGTTAAATTTTAAGGCTGATGATCCCACTGGTGTCTGTCACCACGAGGTGGTCACGTAGAAGGCAAAGGGAAAGATGACTCAGTCTGTTCTCTGTAAATCCTTAACGTGGTTTCTTCTCTTTTGTTAGCCTTGGGAAACCATTTCAGAGGAGGCAAGTGCAAGCGGAGATTCCTTAAGCTTGTCATTGCCGCCACCTCCTGCATCTCCGGTATCACGTACCAGTCCTCAGGAGCTGTCTGAGGAACTGAGCAGAAGACTTCAGGTCGCTCCTGATTCTAGCGGGGAACAACTCGGTTCTTTGATTGTACGTGACGTGCTGCTCTTCCTGTGTAAACCTCTGTGACTGTCATCTTCTGTGCGTGTGACGTAACCCGAATCACTGACGTGGATGGGTGGTAATTGCTGGTCTCAGGGAAACCTGAGTTAAAATTGTCTTCCAAAAAATGCATCGTAATTTCAGCATAAAGCAAACAGCCTTGAACAACAGAATTCCTCGGTTTAGTGTTTTCTTCTGTGTGAGTTTAACTTCAGACTCTGCCACTGTGTCACCTTTAGTGGAACAAAACGTGATACTAGAGAGTATCGAGCTAAGACTGTCCAGAGGAAAGAGGAAAAACTGCCGGCCTGACCTTTGATGCCCCCAGAAACAGCTCCCGTGTCTCCTCCTCCGTACACAGCTGATGTCCAACCCAGCTGCACTGCCAGCAGATAGTTGAGGAGCGTTGGGATGTGCAGTGTTTTGTCGCTCTCCTCACCTATCTGTGTAATGCCAGAAAACCCTGCAGGCTCACTGGTCAGCGCGTTTGTCAGACAAACCCTTTCACGATGATCTTTAGCGTAATGCAGAAGCAGGTTGCAATTCCATCTTTTTTAAACACTGATCTTTGAACAGAACGTGCTCTTCGGACCGGTGTTTTCACCTAAGGGTTGGAGTTTGATAGGCAGCTCAAGTACTTTGCTGCGTGGTGTCGCTTCATTATCTGTCAGGGGTGCCTAAGGGTGCCCATGTGAGCCGTTAAAAATAGGCTCCACCAGTGGCTTGTTTGTGAGCGCCTTCAGACTCGGACGGTTCGTATCCAGAAAAGGGCAACGCTGGCTACTCTTTGATTAAAGACGGCGTGTCACTTGTGAGTTACGTATAATTACGGAGGTTGTTGTTGTAACCAGTTTACCCAAGGCTTGTTCTGTAGATGGAACTTACAGCCTCGGTCAAACCACGCAGCAGAGCTGTGTGAGAAAATGCACTCGAGGGGAGATGCTGTCGAGATGCTGACGGATTGTGTTGAGCGCCGGGTGCGTGCTGTGTTCTCAGGAAGGCTGGCCAGCCCTTAGCAGTCTCACGGGTTTGTGAGGAGTTGCGCTTTAGCGTGGAGCAGACGTGCTAGCGGATCTGCCTTTCTTAGGGCTTTTTTGTTGGCAGTTGCTGATCGTGAAGGATGTGTCTCGGGAAGTTCAAAAACTAGAAGGAAAACTAAGACAATTTTTTTAAAAGAAATACTGTAAATTTTTAGGTCAATAAGTTTTAGAGACTTTAAGGTCTCATCCGTAGTGTCTGATTTTGGATTTATTTTGTAATGCCTAATACTTATCAGTGACACGTGCCACCTGTGAACTTCTGCAGGAAGTAGTGAAAACCAAGCTGGAGCATTCACTCCCTGAAGAGCTGTATTACAGCTGCACATTTCATCGCAACGGCTGGTTTTAAGAGAATTGTCCTCTGCTTAATTGTTATCTAAGAAACAATGGTCTTAGCTCAATTGCTCAGAATTTTTTCCATCCCTCTTAAAGCTTTTTCTTGCCAGACAAATTGGCCTGCTTTATTGCCCAGATTTCCCATCACTAACACTCACAAAATCGCGTGGGACGGAGGATTTTTAACGTAAGAGTTGCCATTTCTCTGAGATTGGGTCAGTAAAGTGTTGTAACTCGGATGATAAAGATGAGTACGGGATGTGTATCCAAGTGCTTTCCTTTTCTCAGTTAATCTGAAACAGTCCAGGGTGGAATGCTGAGAATTTAGATTTTTCACTGCTTGCAATGTCTCTGTAGAAGTGCTAAAACTAAAGACACTGCAACATAAATAATATTTTTTATGGGTTGGGATTGAATGGGAGAAAAGTAAAACTCCTGAATAAAATCCCGTTTTTAAGACACCTTAACTTAAAGACATCTTTCTCTTTTTTTTTTTTTTTTTTTCCAGCAAAGAGAGCCTTCTTCAAGATTACGATCTTGCAGCGTAACAGATACAGTTGCTGAACAGTCTCAATTATCCTTGGTAAGCCAAAGCTAACTTCTCTTTCTTCCTTTTTGTTTGCACATGCTCTGGTTCTGAGTAGTACCTGTTCTTAGGTCAGTTCTAGTCAGGTACAGATCAGTAGCCAGCACGGGCAGCCGGCTGTCCCAAATAGTAACAGATACCACATCAATATCAGCAGCTCAAGTGAGGACATTTGTGGGAGACCGATTTGAAAACTGATTTGAGACGGAGGGCGGTCACATAACGTCAGTTACCCAGCCCAGGAACTGGGTTTACCACGCTCTGGATACGTAGTAGCGGAGAGAGGAACTCGGCCAAGGGCTGTGTTCCGCTGAGGAGGAGAGGGCGGTAGCACCAGCTACACTTGGAACTGGAGCAGCCACGGGACTCCTCTATCAGGTCTATTTTTGTGCCCCATAAATTGATTTTCCTTGGAATATGGAAATCTGTGTGACATAAAAAAGATGGGTGTTTTACCTGGCTATAGTTAAAAGGAGCCTTTTTGTGATAGTCCTCGTACGGCAGAACAGACCAGAATCGCATCCGTTGTAGTTTTTTCATCAGAGTCGTTTAGGCGAGCAGCTGCTTCTGCCATTTCAAGTACATTCCTCAAACAGGAAGAGACAAAAAGGGGTGTTTTAAAAAAAGACTCTCTTTCCTCTCCTAACGGTGCACACCTTTGATCTAATTGATAGAAAGTGCTCCATATTTGGTCCCACAATGTGAGGGTTGCAAAGGTGGTAGAGTGCAGGAGACTGCTTGGACCAGCGCTGTGCAAGGTCCGCTTCCGAGTAAAACTGTTGGCATTTTCAAAAACATGTAGTATTTTTAAATGTGACGTTTTCTTCAGGATTTGTTCCACCAGTTTTTCGTTAGAAATATATTACATATGAATCTACAAATAGTAAATTTGTGTCTCTTTCATGGAAAGAAGGAGTAACTAGAGTATCCCAGGAAGTTTGTTACAGCTGATTTCTCTCCTCTGCTTGTTCTCGCTGTTGCTATTGGGCAGACACAATATCCATGGTGGTTTTCTCCCAGTTTGAGTTTTTTCCCATGTTCTAGAAGTTGTTTAGTGCCCCCACATTTGCTGCTTGCAGCTGCATGCAATCGCTGTTGTTGCCAGAGCTGCTCCTGCAGCGTTCTCCGCCTCTCCCCTTTCCTCTCTCTGCTGGGTGAGCAGCGGTGTGGTCTCCAGTGCCCTCACACCTTCCTTGTCTCCGCTCTCTGCTGGACAAAGCTGACTCTGAATGCGGGCTCTTCGGAGGTGTTCTGCTTCTGTCCTTAACAGCGCTTTCTGGACTCTGGTTTCTTTGACTGGTGCAGTCCGGTTGGTGACCCATCTTCCACCTTATTATTATAGAACGCTCATTAGCAGGTGTTCAGAACACCAGAATTGAAAGCATCGCTCTAAAACAAGGATGTCACCTGCTCTTACTCCGATTTAATCCTTTCTGAGCTGGTAATTTATCTTCTAGCAACGACACTCGCTCTTTCTTGCTGAAGCCAGGGCTGCTCCTGGCTGCACTAACCCTTCCTGAAAGTCACAGCGCCACTGCTATCTTTTTCTTCTGGCTCCTCCGCACTCATTGATGACCGGAGTGTATCCAGTTTGGTTTTAAATCCCTTGTTTAAGGGCAGAACACACAAAGTTTGGTTGCGGGGGTGGAAATCATTACATTTAGAACACGTGTTCTTATTGTCAGTAGCAATGCTGAACGCATAGAATTGGATACAAGAATTCTTAAAAATTAGTTCCCATGGTGCATTTTGTATAAGATTCTGACTTGGTTATCAGTGATTGATGACTCAATTTTTTTTGCTACTATCTTAAACATTATTTCCATCTAATTGCTCTCTTTTGATAATTTTGAGTGTCTGTGATTCCTTACTCTAACGACGTGACAGTAATCTGTGACCTTCATCGCTCAATATACTTATCTGTGACATTAATTATCATTTAACAGCAGAGTGGCCCATCTAGGAGAGCTCGTTCTTCAACTGTCACGGGTGGTGAGGAGCCCACGGTAATAACGCTCTTTATCAAGCACTCTCGCTAAATAACGGGGCGGGTACGTTCAGGTCGTGTACAGCAGGGACCTTGCTGCCCAAAGCAGCAGTGTGCCGCAGCCACGCGGTCCCCGGTGACGCCTTGTTGTCTCGGTTTCTCAAAACGCTGCGGTTTCGCTCGGGTCCTGGCCTGTTTTAATGATGTGGATGTGCCCCTGGGTTTTCCCAAAGCCATGCCCTCAGGACATACCGTAGGCCTCCAAATGACAGCTCCAGTACCGAGGTCTTTGAAAACTGGTTCTGGAAGAGTCAGGGATTGGAGACATCAAATCAGTACACATGTAGCTGGGCTTCTAGCTTGCATCTGTCTTCCCTCCCTCTCCAGTAGACTAGTTCATTTGAATTCTTAAAGTCAAGCTGAATTTGAGAACCATGCAGGTACAGGGATATGTCATATAGCTCTTAAGGGTCTTATTTAATGTCAGTTTTCATTTGCCAGTGGTTCTGCAGCAGTCCAAGGCTGAATTTTGGCTTTGATCATCCAATAAAATTCTGGAAGTGCTTTTCTGAACGTGTCTAAGGAAAGTGGTTTAATTTATACTGGACTTTGTCAAAAACATCCCATTCTTTTTTAGCCTTGTTAAATGTCAATCTGAAGCAAGCTTCTTCATGAAAGTCATTTTGCAGTAACTATAATAAACAGCTTTTATGAATATATGCACTCCAAGATAGTTTGTTCCAGGGAAAGAAGTATAATTTCAACTTTCGGTGTTTCCTGTCTCTGTGTGGTAATGTCAGATCTTAATTTGGGTGTTGATGCTTCGTTCTATATTTACTGAGTTTTGAATTCTAGAATCAGAGGAGCATCAAATAGCAAATTTTTTTGTGTCCTCACAAACCCTGCTTGACTTGTTAATCAGCAGTTAAAATGTGTGCTGTGTTGAACTGTAATGTAAAGAAGGGCTTTTGCTGGCAGAGCATCTTGTCTTGATTATACTTGTTAGAGCAAAATATTAATGTGTTTCTGCAAATAACTGAGTTCCAACGTCAGTGGCTCATAACTAATACAGCTATATCACGGATGTTTTACCTAATTATATTGCAGCTCGCTAATGGGACCCTACCCCCCCAAGCTTTGTCACCATCCAGTGTGCGTGTGTAGTCTGAAACCCAGGTCTGGAGAGGACTTAGGACTTCAATAGGAGTAAAGTTTCTGGGTCACTTTAGTTTTGCTTTCAGAATCCCTGCAAAAGCCCTCACTGGGCTGGGACCCACAAATGAGAAGTGCTTCAGCCTCTGCAGGCGTGCTGGGAGCGTGCCTAACACGGAGGCGTGGCGGGGACTGCCCCAAAAGGGATGCAGGTTCATACCAACTAGCATTACCTGATTAATTTTCCCGCCGTGGGTCCAAGTCTAAGCATTTAAACATACGAAATGATGCACTAACTGTAAAACGTTACCGAGCATGCCTGACTTTTTACATCGGTCAGTGGCAGAAGATGAGTAAACTCAGTTACTTGAGCGTGTGTCGATGATTGTACGTAGGTAAAGTGCGGGTTCGGGTAAATACATCTGTGGTTGCTTTTCAGGATCTAGGGGGGAGGTTTTAACTCCCCAAGGACCTTTACCTTGGGGGTCCCCTCTGTGAAGGGCAGGTTGTAAAACCGCTCCAAGCAAAACAGAAGTTGATGCATCGTATGTCCCAGCATGTCCATTCTCATGACATTTTGTCCTTAACCATAATACTTCTTCTCCTCAGTCTTTACTGAAGAGAGTTGTTAAAAGCGTTCTGTTTTTGTGTACAAGGCTCTTGATAAATCACCCAAGTCTCTCCTCTGGGTGCCAGCGTATCTTCTACATCAGTGTCTAACGTACGGAACGGGGGACGGAACGGCAGACGCTGTTTGGCAGGCTGCTCTATGGGTTACATCGACCCCCAGCGAGTAGTGAGGGGAGAGGCTGCCGATAGCTGAATGCGTTTTGGTAGAGTGTTAAAGAACAAGGAAAGATCAGGTGGCGTAACTAGAGCACGTCTTGTGTTCCTGTACCCTCATAGTCAAAGCTGATGCCATCAGATCGTGACTAGATGATGCATTATTACCACTGAACGGTTCCATGTGTAACTGAAAATCCCTGAATTATCCACTCCTTAGGACTGCTCTGTACTGTAGGCAATATTAACAGCCTGACTAGAGCAAACGTGAGAATGCGTAGCCATCATCCGTTGGTCCGGGAAATCTGTGAATCACCGTCAGCCCTCTCAGACCATCGGACACCTCAGCTGTCTAGTTTTTATCTCAAACATCGTCTGTGGCCTGTTTTCAGACATTCGGTGTGGCTGCATTGACCACTGGTGATGGCGTGCACGCCTTTAGAACAGTGCTGGAAAAGGTAGTCTGCTCATCAGTGCCTGCCAGCTCTGCGAACTGAGACGAGGGGAAAAATAGCACGGTCTTTCCAGGACCTGCCTATTTAGGAGAGCCATAAATCAGAGTCTCATAGTTTGTTTCAATGGGTATTACTTAGTTTCCTCATCTGTTCTCCTCTGTTGTCTGCTTCCTGCTGCAGTATGTCAACTTTCTGACCCATTCAGTATCTTCTCTCATTTCCTTCCTTGAGTACCCAGGCAGTTCTCCAGCTCTTTGTGTCAGCTACGCTCTTCTCTTAAAAGCAAATAGACTGACCTAAGCAAGAGTCCTGGGAAAGGGGGCCGAAGAATCTGAAGCAAGAACAAGAATTACAGTTAATTACTTTGCTGGAGCAAAGACTGTAGAGTGTAGAAAAAGAATGTCTCCTCAGTTTCTAGAGGAGCCTTCAGAGGCCAAAAGAGCGTTACCAAATCCTGCTGCGCGATGTAATTCTCATCTTCAGCCTTCGGGTAGTCCTTTTCCTCCAAGTAGATAGTTTTAAACGGCATGATCATAAACCCCAAATCCCTGCGTATAAGGCCGCGGAAGGAGTACCTGCTGTGCTTGCTTTGTGGTTGGGACAGCGGATAAAGCTAAAGCCCTCGGGACAGAGAGCCGGCCGGCGGCCACCGCTCGCCATGCTCCTGCGAGCCTGCCTGGTAACTCGGAGCACGGGCAGTGTGGGCTCAAAGGAGCTCAAAAGAGCCTATGCTAAACGAAAGCAGAAACCACATCTTTCCGTAGGTTTGTTGTGTTTAAGAATGACCTAAGTTACCGAGTTGCCTTCATTTGAAAATACGGTTTTGTTGAGCTCTGAGGAACTAGCCTGGTGATTTCTCGCCCGCACAGCCTTCTGTGGCCTACGTCCACACCACGCCAGGCTTGCCGTCGGGCTGGGAGGAGCGGAAGGATGCCAAGGGCCGCACGTACTACGTCAACCACAACAACCGAACCACAACGTGGACACGGCCTATTATGCAGGTATGAAGATGTGTTATAATTTAGAGAGCAAACACTTCGCCTGTGTTTTTTGCAGTATAATTTCGGTTGAAGCGGCTCCTTAGAACTCTGAAATGTAAAAAAACCATCCTAAGCATTGTCGTGACAACGCAGGACAATCATAACAAATTGCAGGGATTTTTTTGTTACTTCTTTTCACTGCATTAAGGTCCAGATTAAGTTGATTGCTACAACGGAAGGAATTTACCGAGAGGTACATGTGAGCTAATAAAAGGCAAATGTATTCTTGGGATTGACTTTGAAAGTTGTGTTGAGCTATTAATAGTAGCATCCGTTATTTGTCCTTCTAACGGAACTAAACGCTTGATCTTTAAGAAAGTGTATTTGTTTATTATTATTATTGCTATGAAATATTAGTTCCATCATTTTGTAAGTGTCCCCTCTGGCTGCACTGTCTGTCTGACACCTCGCTGACTCGCCTTTGTTCCGGAATAGCTCGCGGAAGACGGCATGGTTGGGTCGGCGGCGAACAGCAGCAACCATTTAAGCGAACCCCAGATCAGGCGCCCTCGCAGCCTCAGCTCACCCACCGTCACTTTGTCTGCTCCCCTGGAGGTGAGGAATGCCAGGAAAGATCACTGATGTCCCACTCCTCATTCTTTGCTGTCCTTACAACTTCTAGTTTCCAATTCAGTTACGCAGCACAGCCGCTTTTCCCTGTTGCTGAGTTTGCCCCAACATACTGCTGTTCTCTTGAGCAGTTTTCTGGCTGGATCTTTATCTGTACAATAGTATTACTTAACTTCTATGGCCATGGAATGATGTGTTTTATATAGGGTTATTTGCTTTGGTCAGCTAAATGTAGTCCGTGTGTCTGTCTAAAACATACATTGTTGTGTGACTCCCTTCAAGAGAGACATGAGAAATATTCTTTTAAGGTGAAACGTTTGTTTTGCTGCTGCTAAATTTGAAAATAATAGTTGCAGCTGAGTTTGGAAAAAGTTTAAATTAAGATACGGATTGTGTTTTATACTCTGTGTCTTTCAAAAGGGTGTTTAATTTCTAGTGCTCTAGGAAAGCAGTCCCAGCACTCAATTCTAGTCATGATTACATCTGGAATGAAAGACTGTTGGCTGTGAACTCATTTTTCAGTACTGACCGACATTTGACAGCTCTCGATCTCTCATTATCGCAGGGAATCAAGGACTCCCCTGTGCGCCGAGCGGTGAAGGACACCCTGTCCAATCCCCAGTCCCCCCAGCCCTCACCTTACAACTCGCCTAAACCACAGCACAAAGTGGCACAAAGCTTCCTTCCCCCTGGCTGGGAGATGCGAATCGCACCCAACGGCAGGCCCTTCTTCATCGACCACAACACCAAAACTACAACGTGGGTAAGAGAAGCTCGAGAGAATGCATTTTAAATCCCTGGCCATCTTCCAAATGTTTGTCTTTGTTTTCCTGCCTCTAGACCCCCACTTTGGGGCATCTTCATGGCCGTTTCATGGCTACTTTTCGTGTCAAGGTGTAAGTTAAGGTCTGGGGAAATAGAGTTTCCCTTACTTCCCCATTATCTGTCATTTTTCCACAGTCAGTAAGTCTGCAGTTTGGGTCGACAAATAGAAATATAATTACACTAGAAAAAAAAAAAAGTCACAGGCTACCAAGCATTTCCCATCAGCCTTGAAATCTGACTTGCCCTTCCGTTCGTTAGGCATCGTTGGGATTCCCAGTGACCACGAGTTACATGAGAGATTCAGTGGTGGTTCTTGATGCACCTGGGTAAACCCTCTGTGTGGAAATGTCAAGCATTTTCTATCTGTGGATAGTACCTGTGCATTAATAGAAATGTCAGGAGCTCATTTTCATCCTTTTTGAGCCGTTTTGTGATAGGATGGCTTATTTCTCTTATGGTTTTAAAAGCCAGAAATGTGCATGGTATCTCAGTGGCGCTGATGGGAGTGGACGCGTTCCCGAGAGCAGGGCGGTGTTTCGGGAGGCGTATCTCCAGATGCAGCACTTAAGGGAGTCAGAGCTTTCCATCACCCAAACTAACTCTTAACATTTACAAAATCATTTCAGTATATGGACCCTAATAACGTACGTGACACATCCAAATACTCAACGTTCTATCGCTTTAATATGTTGTGGTTTATTTGCAAAAACTAAGAATAAAAGAGTAATGTAATGTAGGAAAGTTTCTTTCCCAGATAATTCTGTGTTTGACTTAGTATGTCAATCTACCAGGATCTGTTGGATTTACAGTTCCATGTTTCTGTTACAGGAGGATCCCCGACTGAAATTTCCAGTGCATTTGAGATCAAAAGCATCTCTGAACCCCAATGATCTGGGCCCTCTTCCTGTAAGTGATGATGTCTATGTGTTTTAATACAGACCCGCTATTCTACGTGATCCCAGCCGTGACTGCAGTTATATGTTGTATGTTCACATGTATGTTGCTGTCGTCACCTTTCTGGAGACACTAAAGCTGTTTATATATAGCACTAAAAAGCTTTATTGCGCTCTGCGAATCAGTCAGGGTCTTTGAAGCCAGCCTGTAGTATTTCTGAAATCATGGCACGTTTCTTCGCTTATGCGAAGCTTTAAGGAACTTACCTTGGTTTTACCTCTGACTATGTGCTTTTAGATAATTACCCCTTGCTTTAGGGAAAAATAGAGCAGATTGTTCAAAGCGAGCTCTGTCAGCATATAAAGGCATTCAGGAATCTAAATAAATAGTGATTTTTTTTTTTTTTTTTCCCAATGAAACATCCATATTCTGCAGAGAAAGTGATCATTTTAACTTCAGAAATCTTGTCATACTTGTAACCAAAGTATAATACAAGATTTAGAGCCACGTTGAGTATAGAGCTTTGCTTTGTTCTTAAAAAACCTGCATCCCTAATGGCAGAGACTAGTCTTGGAGAGCTGGCGCTTCTCCGGTGCTGGTTTTTACAGTGTAGTGTTAATTCAGCTCGCTGCCCCATATATACTAAGTGCACTTCGGAGAAATTGCCGTAGTGACAGCAACCACTAGCTGTCACCCGCACTCTTGGTGCTCCAGCCTGTGTTTTTCGGACAAGCTGCTGGCAGAAGAGGCTCCTGTCCCACCCTACCGGCCACAGCCAATTGCATTAGTTTAGTTTTAAAGAGGTCTTTAATCCTGCTCATTTTCACTGCGATGGCTTGCAGTTTACTTAGGAGAACCAAAAGGAAGTGCCGCTTTTGGGCAAGAGCGGGGCAAACGCTCCCTTGGATGAGGGGCGAGAACCTCTGCCGCCACCTATGATCAGATGTCCTCCCGTAAACAGCCGCAGATCTCAGTGCCCTTGTCTTGACGAGCAAAACGTTTTGCCGTGTATTTAACTCAAGCGAGGCCACTCTGGAGTCACCGCTTTAGATGGAAAACCGTGCGCAGCTGAACGTCTTTGCTACAGCGCCTCTCCCAGCTCCAACGCAGCGGTAAGGCAGGCTGTCTTCAGGGCAACAGCTGTGGCAGTAGCTCTTCTTTTGCCATCTGTAGATGCCCCGAGCAGGTGTTAACCTTCGAGGACACGTCGCTTAGAAAGGGGCGCTGCTTGGGAGGAACTAAGGGCCAGTTTGCAATTCACTCTGCTAACGGCAGAGGTAAAACACCCAGTGAAATCACGGTAGCACAACATGTATCACTGGAAACATAGAGCTAGGGACAGATTTAAACGCGGTTAAGCAACCCATTTTTGAGTGAGGTAGGCAAGAGTGCAGAATTTCACAAGAGTTTCTCAAAAGCAATGGACGTGAAATGATTTCCCCTCTGAATTTCCTACAAGTCTGAGTCTGGAGTGCAGCACACAGCGGAACGCGTGCCGGCTGGACAGCACTGCGAGCGCCGTGTCCTTGGCTTCCTGTGCTGTGCTCGCTGGGAGGATGAGATGAGGGAGTGCGTAAAAGGGAAGCCCTGAGGACTAGGTTAGGCATTCTGGTCCCACTAGAATGGGGTCCTGGCGGAGGATTTTACAGCCAACAACTCGGGTGTTTCAGAAGTAGGAGCAGAAACTGTCCAACCTAACCAGCAATGGACAGTCGATTCTTTGTGACCGTTTCCTCGTAGTAGGAAATGGGTATAAACCCTGAGGCAAGAAGTTTCCACTTCCCAGCTTTGGAAAAACGTTACTGTATTGGATATAGTTACTGTGTAAATAGCCAGTTCTCTGAGTCTTCCTCGATTTCTGGCCTTGACGTAAAACATCTGTGATCGTTCTGTGTTTCTACCGCACAAGCGTCTCTCAGACAATTTGAGAAGGTGTGGATAATGTATTGCTTGAAGCTATGTGCAGTGGTAGTATTTCACTTATTTTCTCTCTCTTTTTTTTTTTTTTCTATTTCCCAATTCCAGCCTGGCTGGGAGGAAAGAATACATTTGGATGGAAGAACGTTTTATATAGACCATAGTAAGTAAGCCCTCAGGTACTGCAGCAAATAGACAAAGGGAGGTAATAAATATTGAAGTGAAAGCTTTATAATTTTACTCTTCATTTAGGAAGCCAGGTGTTGATATGTGGAGACATTGATACCAGAGACTTAGTGCCCTCATACGGTACTGTATTTTCACTGAAAGCTTGCTTTTAATTGGCTCATCAAGCTTTGTCCCTCTCTGACTTGTGAAGCATTAACATTTCTTCTTTGTGGTTTCTTTTGTTCTTGTTGATATTTTGGATTTGTTGTTGTTGTTGTTGATGATCCCATGGCTTATTTGCACTTAATAAATTAAAATACACACTAGGAATAGAAAATAAGATGAGAAGAGATCATATAGCCACAACTCCACGTATAGGCTGTGGAGAAAAGAGCACTGATATAATTGCCTCTCCTTTAAGGTCTCGTGGCAGTGCTGGTTCTGATCTTATTTCCTATTTATAGCATGTTAAACTGCACCCAGCCCATTAATATTATTCAGTTCTGTTAGTGAAGTTCTAGTGTAAGTGATGTTTCATCGTAGACTTGTCTGACTACAGCATCTCAGAACTGCTGTGTGAGTTTTTGTTGTGTTTGAAAATAAAGCAGCCCAGAAGGGATGGGTTCTTCCTTCTTTTTTTTTTTTAAGACTATAGCTGGACTTTATAACGAGATATTTCTACTGATGGCATAATCTCACAGAAATAGCTAACTCACAGAACCGTTAGAAGAGGGTACAGATGCTGCACAAAACTTAAAGAATTAAAATCTCAAACTACTCTAGATACTTGACAAACCGACTGATGCTTATCTGCAGTTGTATATATGGCATTATTAAACTGTTATTAAAAGACCGTCTCTAAAGAAATATGAATTCTGAAATTATAGAAATAGTTGTAAATAAAAATTAGAAATAATATACTGGTCGAGCTGAAGAGTAACCTCTTTCAAACATCCGTACAGAATTATTACTCTTTATACCTTCTGTGACCGTTTCTCCCAACAGATATCTGGAAAATTAAATATGGCAAATCATTCTAAACTGCTGCCACTGAAGAGTCACAGAACAAACCCCTCGTATTTAAAATCTCTGTATGACTGTTGAGCTTCCTAACCTCCTTTAAAAAGTTTTAGTTTTCCAGTCTCCTAAATCTCCTTAAGCAGACGAGAGCCTCTAAAAGCAAGTTGCACGCTAGTTAGAATTCCCCAAAGAGCTTACAATTATTACAAACCGAAATGTATTTGCATCTGAAATCTCCCTCTGGTCCCTCTTTTGGTCTGCGGTGGTTTAGCTTTTACGTAGCTCGAGCTTCTTTGGCCTGAGCACGCTCGGTAGGACCACAGCTTCTCACAGCGGTGCTGCGGGAGCGCAGTGACGTTTGACCATCGCGAGAGGTTTGTGCCAGCCCACTGACTCCTGCTGGTGCCAGAGCGCACGCTGGGGCCAGTCCTGGGTGCCGCCAGCTCTGCCCACCCTGAGCGGGCACGTCTCGGTAGTCCATTGCCGTGGCAGACGGGCCATCGCTTCAGCCGTTAGTTAAGGGGCAACAACCGTAGTCTGTTCTGTTACTAGAACACGAGATAAATGTCCAAAGTGTGGCCAGGTTCAGCTCCTGTTAATGTCCTGGTTCCCCTGATACGTTTAGTAATTCTTCTCCATAATTATCCAATACTGTTGCCCTATTTTTGAACTGTTTTTCTCATCGCCGAGAGAAACTGTAAAAAAGTCTCATGCAGCCTGCGCAGACACCTCCTCTCGTGGAGCGATACCAAGCGCTGTCAGCGTGCCATAGACTAGGAAAGCACAGCACTGTTAAAATAGCATTGCCATTCCTTGTAACCTGGTACCCTGAAAAGAGAATATTTTTAGATTTTAACCGTAAACAGTTCTGATCTCTGCAGCAGTCAATCTGCTAACAAAAACCGCAGTCTCTAGTTCTCGTGGCTGGCCCTTGGCTAGCTAAGGCAAGGTGATTTGCCATCCATGAGCGGGGAGTATTGTCTGTTCATCGTAGCATGCACTGGCAGCGGCTAGGAGGACACGATCCTTCCGCTGGAAGGCGTCACGAAGGAGAACAGGAAGGTTTCCCAGCCGTACTCAGAACAGTTACCAGTGCTTCACTGGCAGAGGGATGGATATATTAAACGGGTTCCCCTCAATGGCTGTCCTGGACCCACCATTCTTCAATATATTCGTTAGTGATTTGGACAGCGAATTAGGGCGAATGTCCTCGCTAGTTCAGCAGGAAACAATGGTGTAGGAGAGGTGAGAGGTGCTCACCGGTGAGCAATCAGAATGAGTCCGGCAACTTGCCGCTGTAGTGTGAGGAAAGGTGCTGTTTAATGACAATTGCAAAGTGTTCCTCAGAATGGGAACAATTAGTGGAATTTTGGTTGAAAAGGGCATGAAAAATATCATCAGCTGGACGTGACTTAACTCATCCTGTGATGCATCAACAGGAGAGTCTTCAGTAAGACCTGCAGTGACCGTTCTAGCCTTGCTCTAACAGTGCATAGAGAATGGGGGCCCGAAGATCCCCAACAGAGTGAACCGCTTGGAAAGGGACCGGAGGAGAGGAGGGAATCCTCGAAGGCCCTAGAGCCTCATTTAGGAGGAAAGACGGTGTGTTTTATTTGTGTGAAGGCTCAAGAGAGTTGGTAGATTTTTGAAAACATGCTGCAAAAGGAATGAATTTGTTATCCACGCCCACTTTGGATAAGGCAGAGAATCCTGAGTTACAACTCCGGGTAGAGTGGTTCACGCTAGACCCTTCTAATTGTTGGGGCATTTCAGCCCAGGAACAGCAACTAAAACATGAAGTCCCTGTTACTATAATACTCCGGGAAAAAAAATAGACCAAGATATGCCAGTACCAGCGTACACTCATTTCCAGTTCTGTTATCTTTGACTTCATGGAAAATCACCACCACAGCTGGTGGCTGTCAGCTGCAAGGAGGTGTAAGAAATGAACTGTCTAAAACCAGTAAGCTTTGAAGAGGGAAGATGAAAAGGGCCAGAGGAGGCATCAAGCCTTTATGGCCGGCTCTGGTCTGTGGGTCTCATGCGGATTCAGGAGCTGGCAGTCTCATAGCCTTCCCCCGCCATTTCGATAAGCACTAAATAGACTCAGTATGTACAGGGAAATAAAATAGTCTGTTAATATTAAATTAACTGACCCATCAAATTTCTTGAAATGTGCTTGTGATCTTGAAATTTCTCCAGTTAACGATGTCACCTTGCAAATCCCGGTCCGTTTTACAACCGGCTTGGGATGCTCATGACTGTAAAAACCTAGAAAACACTTGGGCTTTAATATTAAGTGGGTTTGGTTCTTTGCTTTTACCTACAGTAGCCGTAAAAACGATTTCCTTGAAACTTAATGTGTTTATTCCCAAACCTAGCACTTCCAAAACCTAAAACCGGCCTCCGGTCTTAGCGCAGAGTCCAGCCATCGCAGCAGTGACGACTATCGCTGCAGATGGCTTACGGTTAGCACCCTTGCAGCGCAGGAACTGGTGACTTAAACCCTGCCGTCGCAGGGGGCATCGAGTTTGGGTTTTGGAGCATTGTCTTATTGTTGCAACATCATCATTCTGTTGTGATTCTGTCGTGTTCAGAATCTCGTGAGGAGCACTTGTCGAGGCAGGGAGCGTTGCGCCATGTACCCCCTTACCGTGTCCCCCTCCCCCTGCTCTTACCAACCGTGGATGAAAAGACCCGGATTCTGTCGCGTTGCTGCCAAAACTGATTGGTCTCTTGCACCGTAACGCTGTCGTTTTGCCTCCGTTTCAATAAATCAGTGTCTGGGACTTTTGGTTTTTACGGAGGCACGCAGC
The DNA here is from genome assembly GCA_009769605.1 of Bucorvus abyssinicus. Lineage (NCBI taxonomy): Eukaryota > Metazoa > Chordata > Aves > Bucerotiformes > Bucorvidae > Bucorvus > Bucorvus abyssinicus. The sequence continues at coordinate 1,783,835 of CM020063.1, forward strand.
CTGTGTGCTTCCAATACGAGCTGAAGCGAGACCACGTGCCAACAGAACACGTTTAGTGCCGCAGAGGCTGACAAAGGCCGTGTAAATCGCTGCGTTCTGTTGGAGTTCTGCCTGGGTGAATGAGCGTTTTCAGCTAAACAGCGTGCCGGGGTTCGGTGTAGATGGGTGAATGCAGCACTTTCCAGCCCGGTGGAAACGGTAGGGAAAGCACTTGTAGGGAGGGAAAAACAACAGAAATTCACCGTGTGCTAACGAGGAAGTGATGATGTAATTTCTTTTGTTATTTCCAGATAATAAAATTACCCAGTGGGAAGACCCCAGACTGCAGAACCCAGCTATTACTGGTCCAGTAAGTACTGCTGCGGTTTATTTCCATTAAATGCTGTGACTGACGTACGTTCGGTGTAGGCAGGAGCATTACGGAGCAGCGGGTCGCGCCTCTTCTCCAGGTCAGGCCAGCCTCTGCCTGCCGAGCGGCTGAAGCAGAACCTCTGCCTTGCGCTGCCTTTTCCTGACGGGTGCGGGAGGTCTGAAACAGTCCAAACGGTGTTTGCTCCCGTTGTGACGATGACATTCCAGTTCCAAAGCAGCAGAGTGGAAGCTTTAGCTCACTTCTGACATCCAAACGGGTGGATTGGGAGAGAAAAGGGCAATTTAAATTAATTACATCTCAAATAACCTGAGTGTAACACATTCTTCAGAACACTTTCTTTCTCCACCCTTGCCGATATGCCTGCTCTGCACTGTAAGCCAGATCTAGGGAATTTCTGACCGAGGTCTCTGTGCTGAATCCTAGACTGTAAGGGTTGAGGGGTGCGGACAGGAGAAATGTTCATATTTACCCATCACCGGGTCATTTGGGGCACAGGACTTTACTGAGCTCCGACACGGCTCTTCGCGCTGGATTTCTGGATGATAAAAAGCTGTTTGCACGCAGAGTGGGAGAGTTGTGACTACGTGGATTCAGAGAGTAAAAAAGACAAAAACTGGGTCCATCCGTTGTAAGAGACATAAAACTTACTGCAGGCAAACGAAGAGATTTCAGAATATCAGCCTTAAAAAATAAAGACGTGCTTTTAGTTCAGTGTCAAACGGTCAAAACATCAAATCTGTGGAGTGGTTCTTTGACCTTTTTCTGCTGGTTGACGCCACTTTATGCCATTCTGATGTATTCGGAGTAATCAGACTTCCAACCCTAAGGTGCTTGCAGGTGCCAAGAACAGCTGCTTATTTGGGGTAAATCCTCTGGATTTTTCAGGGTCTCAGGACACAGCAGATGAACTCCTGCGTTGTGTAATTCCAATTGGTCTTGTTTCTTAGTTAGATTAGTAGTAACGACTTGTTTGAACATAATTGCTTTTGGAGTGATTTACCCATTTATCCCCTGCTTAACGCTTGAGATACTAATACACAGCGTGCTGTACAAATTCTGGGTGGTTCTTTTCCCGGAAAAGTTAAGTGAGAAAAATGACCTGGGAAATTCTGTTTCAAGATAATAAGGATCATCATGATCCCGTTAAGTAAATAACAGTTACTTGTGTGTTTGGTTTTGATTTTTTTAAAGAGAAAACAAAATTAAATCCATTTTACAGCCATACAGGCATTAGGGATTCATCTTAATAGTATTTTTGGTGCCATGTCAAAACCAAAGAACCACTGAAATCGCATTTCACATTGCATTTAAACAACGGAAACATGTTGAAAGATTATTTACTGGCTGTAGTTAAGTCATATGATCCTCAGAGTAAAATGATTTAGGTTGATTTTTTTTAAAAAAAAAAAAAGAGAAACGGGCAGGTTTTGGCTGCTGTCCTTCCGTCGGGCATGGAGGGGCTTACGAGACGAGCCTGCGGCGCACGGATGCGGACGGCGCGTCCGCAGGCTTCTCTTTTGTTTAGCTCAAGGTGCTGCCTAGCTGGAATAATCTGTATTTCTGATTCTCTCTCGGATAGGCCGTTCCGTACTCCAGGGAGTTCAAACAGAAATACGACTATTTCCGGAAGAAGTTAAAGAAACCAGTGAGTAGAAAGAGGCTGCGGTGTGTTGGAATCGTTACGCCCTGTCGGGGAGGAACACAGAAGCGTGGCCTCCCTCTGTAACACACTCGCCAGTTTTACTTGATTGTGCTCCTCCTAAAGGGGTTAAGTAGGAACCAAAAAAGTGAAGGGCAGTTTGAATGGGATCGATTTCTCCACAAAAAACCTTTACGCATCCTTAAGCCTCACGTTTCTCTTTGCGAACGCAAATCACAGAGATGAGGCAGCAAGGAAGGAGCAGCGATTCGCTATTTCCCGTCGCAGCCGAGTCTAACTGCTGTGTTAGTTCACAAGCCTTTAGGCTGGAAACAGCCTCGCGGGTGCCTGCTGCTCCTTCCCCTGCAGCAGCGGACTGCCAGGGGCGGAGCTGGAACACGTTGTGTAAGCCAGCTGTACCAGGAAAACCGGACCTGGCTCTAACAGCCGTGTTTACCTGTTCACCCCGTCTTCTGCGGACATGTGCTCACCTCCGTTCTCTCTGCTGGGTTTAGCTCGCGAGGGGCGTCCGCTGCCCCGGTTCGGAGGGGATCCAGAGCCTTTCGGCAGCCCCATCCTCCTTTGTTTGCACCCTCAGTGTTCAGATCTGCACCGTGCCCTAGCTGTTCCCCTCGTGAAACTGTGCTCGCTGACGCGAGTAAAGCGGTTGCACAAATCTTAAGCGTTTGTTACCATTTTAAGCTAAAATGCCCTTAGTCATATTAATAATTTCCTCGCTTTGCGGGGGGTTGGTTTGTTGCTTTTCTCATTGTCTTCATTGACAAATACCACAGAAATCTGTGAACACTGTTCTGGATCTCACCTGGGTCCCCACATGCTATCACCCTGTAGACTTTGGGGGCACTGGAGAACAAAAGGAAGGGGAAACCTGAGGGATCCTATGTCGAATCGGTCGTTTAGTCATTACTAGCGGTCAGTAACTTGCCTGAAGACTTATTTCTTGAGACTAACGAGTATCATGTAATCTTCTTTCACGCAGGCTGATATACCGAACAGATTTGAGATGAAACTACACAGAAATAATATTTTTGAGGAATCCTACAGAAGAATCATGTCTGTGAAGAGACCTGATGTACTCAAAGCCAGGCTCTGGATTGAATTTGAGTCAGAAAAAGGACTGGACTATGGAGGTGTGGCCAGAGAATGGTTTTTCCTCTTGTCCAAGGAGATGTTTAACCCTTATTACGGTCTCTTTGAATATTCAGCAACGTAAGTGTCTGTTAAAATACCTGCATTCCTAAGAGATACACATTAGATTTTGCACAAGAGGCAAAGTTACGCTCCGTGGCGTAGGATCTGCCTGCTTTTCAGAGAACCCTTCAGACAGCCTCCGAAAGCTCATCAAACATTTTCAATATTCAGACAACATTCAGTGTTGCCTTGCAGGCTAATATGGAAGAAGCGATGTCAGACAAAAACCTCTTTTTGTGCCCACCCATTCCGTTGTACAGCACCGGCCGCCAGATGAGTTGGCTCCTAAAGCAGCCGCTCCTTTACATGTCGGGAGTTACTCAGCAACAGCCTCACGAGATTTTAGCTCTGGGTTTGTCCAGCGTTAACCTCTCGGAGCAACCCATCAGTGCGAGCGAGAGCGCGAGCCTCCTGCAGACAGCCCCGCTGTTTCGGTGCGCTGCCTGGCACTCCCCGCTGTGCCCCGCTGCCGTCAGGACGGGTGTCCTCGTCCAGGCAGTACTTCTGATGGCTTTGTGGCCAGCTCAGGCTCGCTCCTTTACTGCTCTCAGCGATGCCAGGCGTTCAGCTGTGGAAGAGGTTAGCGCAGCCCTCCTACACGTGCCACAGGTGGATCCCTGTTCCCCCACAAGCAGGAGCTCAGTTACCTTTGTCAAGGGATCACTGCGGTCGGAGCAAGACAGTTTGGGCCGGCTCAGCCACCCACAAATGGTCAGGTCCTTCTGTTCGGGAGCACAGGGATAAATTACATTATTGCGCTCAGCTCACGCCGTTTAGGAACGTATCTGAATATCTGCTTATTTACAGGCTTGGTTATTTAGATTTTTTTTTTTTCTTTCCCCAAAAAGGGACAACTATACACTTCAGATTAATCCTAATTCAGGTCTTTGTAACGAAGATCATCTCTCGTACTTCACGTTCATCGGTCGGGTGGCTGGTCTGGCAGTGTATCACGGGAAGCTGTTGGACGGTGAGTTATTACCTTATGTGGCTCTGCTACTGTTCCCGCGTTTTTATTAAATGAAACAAATCAATAATTCATACGCTTTAGAGTGGAGGATTTCTGCAGACAAAGTCCGAGAGAAATGGCATTCCTGATGTGAATGACGACTCCACAATCACAGGGCCTTGCTCAGCAAGAGCCTGTCATGTCACGTTTTGCTCCTTTCTCCGCTCCTGTTAGAACAGAATCAGCGTTGCTAAATGATCGCCATCCCTAAAGGAAAAATCACTGAATTCTATCAGCCGTTTCCATGCGAACCTGCAGCCAAAGCAGTTGGGTGGGCATCAGCTGCAGCATATTTTGATCTGTATCATTATTAGTGAATGCTTTAACGAGCGGTATGATTTCTGCCAAGCTTCCAAGTCCCACAGTAAGCCCACAAGTCACATCATACCCTGAGCAGCAGTAGTGTAGCACGGGAGCAGAGGAAGCTCACCAGCCTGTTTCCCTGGCATCTCCTCCGAGAGAAGGTGGACTGGAGTACCCAGAGCTCAGCTGCCCATCTTTTGTGTCTCTCTGCCATCCACCTTACGGTGTTTAGTGGCATATGGTGATTAATGGCGTAACTGAATGGTAACTGAAAAATTGGACTTTCTGTGCCTAAATGAACGAAGAGCCTGCTGTGCTCGCTGGAGCAGGTCCAGCGCCGTTACTCCCAGAGGGTTCCTTCCTGCTGGCACACGGCAGTTATCCGTCATGTCTTTATGCGCCGTGAAAATGCAGAACGGTGGAGGTAACGCTCTTGTCTCTCTTCCAGGCTTCTTCATCAGACCCTTTTACAAGATGATGCTGGGGAAACCAATAACTCTGAAAGACATGGAGTCAGTGGTAAGAACGTTTAAACCCTACCGGCACTCGCAGCTCCCTGGTTTTTGCCTCTGGGGAGATCTGTCAGAGCTAGCAGCCCCGGTAAACTGCACGGGGGAGAACACGAGGCTGTAGCTGCAGCAGCTTCGGGAGGATGCGTGCGTACTTCAGAACAACGTTCCCTGCTCGGACGGAGGTTTAGTGCCAGCGCACCAGTGGTGCGGTGGACAAGGGGACAGAGGCAGCAACAGGCCAGGGAGAAGCAGAGCACAAGTGCTAACGACCCTTCCCGACTTTCCCCGGGGCCGCGGAGCAGCGCCCCCCAGCCCTGCAGCGTTCCGGTCAGGCTGCTCCGGGAGAAGGGGATGCGTACTTTTTGTTTCTTTCTTTTCCTGGGTCACTCTTCAATTATGAACCTAATGAATGATGAAGAGAGAACCCTTCTGGGAAATTAGAGGGGCCTTTTATTCCGCAAAATTCAAGGCGCATAATAACACCACAATCGGTTATTGTGCCATAAATTATCGGTGTAATGAAGCGGTACGTAACCTGTGTGGAAAAGCATGTTCCGTTTTATCAAGAAGGGACAAATACCGATGAGTAAAGTAAGGGAGCTTAGCCGGCGTTGCAGCGTGGAGCACGCGAACGAGGGCTCGTCTTGCCAGGCCCTTCGGAGCTCTGGCTTTAGATGTTTTGTTTGAGTCAGGGTCAAACGAGACATTTAATGTTGGCGTTTTCAAACCCGCTTTAATTACCATCCGCTGTAGGATAGCGAATACTACAACTCCTTGAAGTGGATCCTGGAAAATGACCCTACAGAGCTGGACCTCATGTTCTGCATAGATGAGGAAAACTTCGGACAGGTTCGTAAAGGTTATCCCAACAGCGCACGCGTCCGTCTTACTGGGGTTATTGCCAGAACAGCACCTCAAGGTCGTGAACTGGGAGGGTGAGGAGTAACGAAGGGGCGACACGGTCCCTCTTAGGAAATAGTCTCGGCCTCTTTGGGGTTTTAGAGGGTGAAGATGTCCTCAGGGGACGCAGTACGCGGTAGGACTATAACCGGTGAAGCGCTGCGCTTACAGGGGTTCTGTCTAACGCGGGCGCGTGACGGAGCAGAGGAAGCGCCTGCTTTCGAAGGGTTATCCACAGCCTGCCGAGAACTTCCTCCGTTACAAATGAGAACGTGAGATGCGTTTTTGGCAATTGAGAAGTAGGTGGAACGTAATTCATCAGGCGAAGTCGTCACTCATTTCATCAGCAGAGCTGTAACCACAGCCTGTGGTACAGTTTGTCTGGGATTTACGGTTGGTTGTAACAGGAGTCTCTGTAAAGACAAACTTCAGAGATCTGCAGCAGCTTCGAGAGGGAAAGAACGTGGGTGCAGATCGAGGTCTCGACCATAAGTATAGGTATTAACTCCAGTTTGAGGACTTAAACTCAGGATTTATTTGCCTTTATTTAGGGCACTTGGAAGTCGCTTGCCTACCCCAATTGGGGGTTTTTATTATTTCTTTACGAGCCGTGGAGCTGAACCGTTTTGTAACGACACCCAGTGACTAACACGTTCTGGGTTTGGAGTGGTGGTGTGTAACAGGACATTCCTTGGCCTTGCTGGAGTTTCTAGTGAACTGTCATGAACTTGGTTTTTTCACTCTCGTACTCCAGTGACCCCAGCCTTAGCAAATCTGCGCGTAACAATTTCAAGAATCCGGGTTCCTGCCTCACCTTTTTTGCCTCTTTATGAAGCAGTTTCTCTGTGGATTTTAAGTAATCATTTTTTCCCAAGCATCTTGAAAGAGGAGGAGGCATTTTTCTACCCTTATTAAATGTTACATATATGTCACATGTTATATATGTTTTCTTTACCCAAATGACCCTGCAGGTCAGGACTAACAGCTGGCTTTGGAATGGTTTGCTCACTTGCCAGGGAGCGTGATCGTAATTCAGTCTCACAAGTGACCATAAAATAATCGGTGCCTAATGGTGCCATCTTTAAATGTGGAAGGTTTTGATGTCTCGGTAGCTATCACGGCGTAATAATTTTCTGACACTAACTGTAAAGTGCTGCTCCAGGAGGCTGGATTTTCTGAGGAATGTATCCTGGGGTAATGTCATGTGTGTTCTGTTTTGTGTTTTTTCTTTGGAAATACAGACATATCAAGTCGACCTGAAGCCAAATGGGTCAGAAATCATGGTAACAAACGAAAACAAACGGGAATACATTGAGTACGTATAGATCTGCGTGTCCGGGTCTTTGCTGAGGGTCAGAAAGCACAGGGGCGCTTGGCTGTGGTTACGGAGTTTGCACTGCACGAGACCCCCAGAGAGCCCGTGCAAGGAAAGTGTTCTTGTTAACACTGTCGATGCCCGAATCCCTAGAGAGTCTGAGGTTTAACCTTTGCTGTCCCGTGAATTGCACTAGTGAGGGCAGTCTGTGGCGTAGCGGGAATTGTTCATCTGATTCTGCATTTACGGGCAGGCTGGTGTACGTAATCACATCACCCTCCCCTTTGGTAGACTCGGGTTTTGGAATTGTCGATTGCCCAGAGTTCTGGAAGAGTAACATGTCCACTCAGTTCGGTACTAACAGGAAATACATCATCCGAGCCTTTAATTTGAACACTTAGTAAAAGCTGCTCAGTTTCCTCACGGCGGCTTGTGGCTGGGGGGTGGCTGCACTTGTCAACGAGTGCTGGGACCAGCGGGGCTGTGAGGTTTCTGCGCAGTCTGCAGCCCTCTGACGCGTGTGCTCTGTGTATGTGTTTCTCTGCCGTAGCCTGGTCATCCAGTGGAGGTTCGTCAACCGAGTGCAGAAACAGATGAATGCCTTCCTGGAGGTGAGGCTCTTCAGCTGCCGTTCCGCCCCCCGAGTCGTGTCCGTTTGACGCAGACGTCAGTGTCTGCTCACGGGAGCGGGGAGCTTTGCCGACCTGCGCGAGTTCTGGAACGCTGTTTGATGGTTTTACCTTGTGGATGAATATATAGTGTTTCCCTTACAAGAATAAGGTCATTCTCTTTCAAGCTTAAATTATTTGAGCTTGAAATAACTTAGCGATTAATTTTTTTAAATTAGGGACTCATATTCAGCAACCATGTATTTCATTTTCAAAACCTCCCATTTCCTTATGTTCCCTGAAGCCAAAGCTCCTGTTAGATAAAAACTTAATTTTACATGGTATGAGAATTCTAACTTTGCTTTGTTTTCTTTCAGGGATTCACAGAACTTCTTCCTATTGACCTGATTAAAATTTTTGATGAAAACGAACTAGAGGTAAGTTGGTTTAATTGACAGCCAGAGACAACAGAGCGGTAACACCCGACACAAAAAGATGAGTCACGTCCTAAGGAAAGGAGCTTTTTCTCCCTAATTAATAAATCTGTGGATCGCATAGGCATCGCTTAGCGACCTCGGCTGATGGTGCGTGGCAGTAGCTCACGGAGTTAATGCCATTTTGAGCCTGTACCAGGTGTATCTTGAGCAAAACGCCGTAGCAGACGGCATCCCAGAAGCGTAGGTGTGCCATAGCGCGCTGTGCTTCTCCCGTACAGCGCGATGCTCCTGGAGAACGCTCCTGAGGAGAGGCTCGGACTGCCCTTTATGGTCGCTCTTGTGTTGGCCCTGCTCAGCTGTTCGCAGTCAGGCTGCGGAGGGGAAGCGGAACCGCGTTTTTCTGGTAAAGTGCTCAGGTAACACAATACACCCTGTTAACACCGTTTTCTCCCCATGCAAGTTACTGATGTGCGGCCTTGGCGATGTTGACGTGAACGACTGGAGACAACACACCATCTACAAGAACGGTTACTGCCCCAACCACCCCGTCATCCAGTGGTTCTGGAAGGTAACGCTGCTCTGCCTCGTTCGGCTTCTCTGGCTGCTCCTGACAGTGCATGTTCCTGTCTCGTTCTGGGGAGTCCGTTAAGAATCGGTCTTCTTCGGCGCTGGGGGAAGCGGAAGTTGTGGTACTCGGGAGAGACAGGACAGGAGTCAGATCTTGGGTTTTATCTGAAGCGTCAGGCAGCGTTCGTGAAGTAAAACACTTCTACGAGAAGTGTACGTCCCCAGAAAAACTCCTGCAACACTTCTTCCCCGAACAGCTGTAGATTTTTCCAAGGGGCGGCCGTATTCACGGCCTCCTGTCTGCGCTTCAGGCTGTTTCTGGGTGTCTTGTAGCATTTCCATGACCACGAGTGGCACCCATGAAGACTGTGTGCTTGTATCGCCCCGAAAGGTCCTGCTGCTGCTGGTTTTCATCATTCTAACACAAATAGATGATTTACTTGGGTTTGGGGTTACTTTTTAACAAACAGTGACGCAAACAGGCAGTGACCGTGTGTCTGTCGACAGGCTGTTTTACTGATGGATGCTGAAAAGCGGATCCGGTTGCTGCAGTTCGTTACAGGGACGTCACGCGTGCCTATGAATGGATTTGCTGAACTTTACGGTGAGCTCCCATTCCTCCACCCAGCGGCGGTGCAGCCGCTCCTCAGCGTGGCCGGAGAACCGGGCACGGCTGAATTTCAGCACGGCCAGCCTTGACCCCACGGAGGAACTCTCCTCCTGTAGGCCAGGCACGGGAGAGTGCGTGGGCACACTGAGGAGTGATGTTCTGTGCACCGTGGGGGTTACAGATGCTCTGCTGGCCCCACAGAAAAAGATTTGGCTGTAAACAGGAATAATAGTCGTGTGATGGGAAGAGGAGGGGAACACACGTGTGACCAAGAACTTTACCACTTAAATGTTCATGTCTGAGCTTACCTCTTCTCATTACACATGGTCTGCGCGAGGACTGTGAGAGAAACTTAACTGGGCTTGGAAATAACTCACCATGTTCCTGGTTGCTTTAACGTAGTTTTAATTAAGAGAGTTTGTACCAGTTGAAAAGTCTAGCCTACAATTTATGCAAACATTTTACGTTAAAATAGTATTTATGTAGCAATTCCTATTTGATACTATTTTCCTTGCCAACCAGGTTCAAATGGTCCTCAGCTGTTTACAATAGAGCAATGGGGAAGTCCCGATAAACTGCCCAGAGCTCACACGTGGTAAGTCGCAATCGCAGAAGACGCGGCAGCTTTCCTGTGGCGTTACGCGGCTGAGGAAGGGGGAGGCCAGTGATCTCTAGCTCCTCTTAGCCCTGGCTCATGCAGCTTTTTACACAGGGGCATCCTGAAACCTGCGCACGGGGGTGGGTGGGTGGGTGGGTACGGAAGAGGCGAACGGGTGGTGATGGGCTGTGCCCTGGCTGCTCAGGGCTGCGTTAGCGGAGACAGGTCTGATAGGGCATTTAAAAGGCTTTTTTGGAGTATTTATTTATTTCAACTCAGGACTTTTCTGCTTGAAACAGCTGTTAAAATGTGGGTTAGAGCAGAGCGAGCTTTTCCCCCCATTATTGTATCCTCCATTTGAAGGAATTGTGAATTTCTAGAATTGGCACGTTGAAAGCATTTGGTACAAACCTTTGTCTTGCTCTGTTGCATATCCAGAATGTGGGTTTTTTAAGGTAGCTTAAATGGTGCTGTCTTGAAAACTAGCGGTTAGAACACGAGTACGGAATGGTGATCTTTCCAGAGGAATAATCATTCTGCAGAACAAAAAGTTTTATTAAAAAAAAAAACCAAACAAGAAACAACAAAACTCTGACCACATTCGAAACTCAGCCCATCCTCGTCCTGTTCCAGTTACCTGTTTGGTGTTACAGGACCTTTGTCAAGACCACCTTCTCTTGCCCGGAGGGTAGAGCGCCTGTCTGATAAGTTCAGAGACTTAGGAAATCAGTCCGTTTTTTAGACCGTTAAATATGGGGGGGGGTGTCTTGGCTTTTTACCTTTCCAAAGTGTTTTAACCAGTGCAGCTCTGGAGAGGAAGAGGCGCACGCGGTCCCTGCTGCAGACCCGCTGTGGTCCAGGCAGGGCGGGTCTCGGATGCTCCCTGCAGGAACACAAGCCGTTGGTTTGGTTTGCAGAGGACGCAGCGGGGATCGCCCCCTTCGCACAATAAGAGAGAGTCTCTCTTACGGCCCCCACACCCTTTCACCTTCTCTGTTTCTTTAGCATTAAGTGTATTTTTCAGCAGATTACTAAAGGATTCTTTTCCTTCTGCGTTTCAGCTTTAATCGCCTCGACTTACCTCTGTATGAATCTTTTGAAGATTTGCGAGAGAAGCTCCTCATGGCAGTTGAAAACGCTCAAGGATTTGAAGGAGTGGATTAAAATGTCAACTTTTCCCCCCCTTCAAGCAAGTTCTGCTGCACTTTGGCCTCTGCCTGACAGACCCGGAGTGACTGTGGCAGAACAGTTGCACAGCGCTGGTTCACGGAGCAAAGCCTGCGACGGTGCCGCTGCCTGATCCCGACGCTCGAACGGTCACCGGCGGGTGGGTGGTTTTCTGACGCTTCCACCGCAGCCTCCAACTGCTCAGCATGGACTCTGATCACATTTCAGCAGGACTTACTCTATTTATGTTGTGCCTCTGTAGGCAAAGCCCTTAATAAATATTTTACATAATTTCTAATGACAATGAATGGAATTAATCATTTTACAGGTATAGTATTACAAGTCATGTTTACTTTTTAATTGATTTAGACATTTTCAGATTTTATTTCATTACAATTAAATATCATATACTTGGAAAAATGAGCATTTTCCTTAATTTCATACCAGACTTGATGCCAGTGTCCTTTTTTTCAAAGCACATTTTGAGCCTCGTGTTCCCAAACCATTCAGAAAGCGGGGGAAAATGCTGCTGGAAGTTTTTTCCACGCGGGCTGGATCTCGAGAGCAACTCTCCCCCTTGAGCACATCGCTCCAGAAGAACGGACTGGACGTTGCATTTTTGTATCAGTAGTAGAACAGTCCCACGTCAAGGGAGGCCGGTACCGCAGCATGCCCGAGCTCGTGTTCAGTAACGAAACCGCCTCGTTCTGGTAACAGTGACGTGTACCGTAAAGCACTCTGGGGTAGGGTTGGCAGCAGTCATTTCAGGAGGATGTGCTTAACCCTGTCGTTATCTCTGTACAGCGACTCGTTCGTTATCCTCCACTGTTGGCAGCGGAGGCATCTGAACGACACCCGGCGCTGTGGGACTGGGCGCTGGGAGAACGGCGGCGCCCTTCGTCTCCTGGTTGTACGCGTTGGCTAACGGTACCGGAACACCAACGGGGGTTGGTTTGTTTCCGACTGCACCGACTCTGAAGGCACTTTATGTACCACCTGAAGTCATATCTGTTTTTTATCCCAACCCTCGCGTGACTCTGCTCCTCCTCACCGCACACGTCTTTCTGGTGCAATATCTATCGGTTGTGAATTTGGCTGCTGCTGATGTATAAAAGAAAAAACCCACAACAGATGTAGAGCTGTGCCTGCGGACGTGGTCCTCAGCCGTTGGTTTTGTGATTTATTTTTTACTTAATCACAAAGAGTTATTTAATACACACTGCTATCTAACCAGTTTTGTTACCTATGACATGTTGCATGCTTAAACTATAATGTCTGAGTTGCATCTCTCTTGTGACAGATTAAAAGTGAACGATTGGTACTTGCTCCACTGAAGTTACGTGGTGACGCCACTGCTGGAGGAGGTGCGAGGGGTCGGCCTCCGCAATTTCCAGTTCAGTTTTCCCCCTGAACTTACCTGCAGAGGTGTGTTCCCCACGAACCCAGCTAATGCTTATGAAGCACAACGACACTGCGTGCGAAAACAAGATTTCACCTCGTTGCCCACAGCTATTTTAGCTTGCCCTTACCTCTCCCCAGCACCCCGGGCCAGTACAGCCTCGATCCGGGAGCGAGCAGCCTTCCTGCCGGAACCCCGCAGTAGTAACCCACTGCTGGAAGGGGCCTGGAACTAAGCCTTAATGCTGGTAACCCTCGCAGACAGCTGCGTGCTAGGAAGAGGTTTAAAGAGCCAAGAGGTGCACGAGGCAGGGGATTTTATTATTTGAACACAGGTTGAGATTCATTTTCTGTTTAATATAGAATATTCTGTTTTCTTTCTCTGTGCCATGTGTCAGGACCTTAAGAATTCCTGAGACTTTTCTTGGTTGTGAACCCAAGTGTAATCTCACATAGAGGTGAAAGCTGTGACCTCGCAGTAGCGCAGCCGAGGTAGAACCAGAAACAGGGTGGTGGTTACAGTCTGCCATTCCTCATGCGTGGCTTTGGTCCCTTCCTCCCTGTCACTGTCTAAAACAGGTTTGCTGATACCTACCTACATCAAAGCCCTTTCAGCCATCCAGGATTGCACAGCGACACCTGACTAAAAGGAAAGGTTTTGGTATTTTAAGAAAATTTAGAATGACTTTAGCTTTACCTCTTTTCAGATCGCTCCCCTCACAGACTGACAGACACTCCAAGAGCATTCGCTAGCCATTAAAACAGATAAATTGTAATTAATGTGCACGAGGGCTGTTGTGGTTTTCATTTTTAGGAAATAATTCCATATTGAAAGGAAGCCCCTGACTGCCTCGAGTTGTGCCCATAGAGCTGCAGCTTTGAGTGTCACTCATGGAGGGACCTGACCCAGCACGCAGCGCGCTGACAGACCCTACAGCTCGTGCTGCGATCTGCGCTGCTTTGGCTTTCTTGCCATTAACGCAAATAGCTGAATAAAGGCTCTTTGGGCTTCTTGCACCCTGGGCGCTGCAGCCACAGCTCTCCCTGCGCTGCAAACCTGCATCAGCACAGAGCCAGTCCGTACCGCGCGCAGCTCCGAGGGAGCCAGCTGCTGCGGGCTCTGCACGCCCTGAAGGGGACCGTAACCGCCATCCAGCTCAGCAGGTTGGCTGCGCTGTCACGACGCAGTGAAATCCTGTCACTGTGTCTCACCTCTACAGTTCCCTTCCTGGGGAAGGGAAACCGTCCTTCTCGAGTTGGGTCCATGAGCCATCCAGAGTCAGTGCTCGCAAACGAGCACGACTTCTTGCAGGATAAGCTGAGGGGAACTGCTCAGCCCAGTCCTGCATAAAGCTGCTACCACGGGTACAGAACCCTTCCCCTGAGGGAGGACCACCAGCCTAGGACAGGCAGCGTGGTAGCTCAGAGGTACTACTACACCACATGAACTCAGATCTCCTTCTTGGTGGCTAAATTCTTGGGCAGATACGCCCCCCCTCATCAGCCAAAAGGGTAAGCCCTTCTATGCCAGGAAGCTCCCATCAGTTTTACAAAGAACTGTAAGAGGCAAAATGGGCCAAGCAGCAGCTGCAGAGGAAGTGGATGTTGTTCTCTTGTAGTGCTGTTACCCAGAGCCTCGGCTGGATCCCAGCCCTGCCACCTAGCAGTCCTTCGGCAGCTCCTGAAGTGACCTTTGAAGGACTCTCGCTAGGAGAAAAGGGAGGTGAACACCATTTGCTTAAAACCTCCGACACCCAGAGAGCTTGCCATGCACCAAACCAACCACGTTAACTCCGGCTCGCTGCCTGGCTGCTGGGAATGGCTGCGCTTATCTTTCAGTCCACGACTAACAGAAAACCACAACAAACCCCTGTTAGCACAAGATTTAGCTTAGTCCTGTCTCCCCTCGCTGTGACCACTGTGAAATTACACCACAGAAAACCCCTCCGGCCTCCACCAGCTGTTGTGAAGCTGCACCGAGTAGTAACGTGCGTTTGACGTGCACGGAGACCTTTTAAACCGGCGTCTAACCCTGTAACTTTAGCTGCCCCTCGGTCCGTCTGGGAAAACTCCAGAAAACGTTGTCATGTTCTGTGTTTGTGAACACAGGAGTTTTACAATCAAGATTAAAATGAGAGTATTTTCATGCAAAAGTGTCAAACATTCCCGATTAGATTCACACGGGTTTAATAATTTTCTTTTGTAAAATCGCCTCATACTAAAAGGCTGTTCAAAATTATGCTGAACTCCCTTAAAACTGGTTTGTAAAGTAAGTACTACTTATAAATAACGCTCATTTTCACAATTAATCCAGCTTTAAGCTGCGCTCGGATTTGACACACTGTGGGGAAAGAATTTGTTTATGGACAAAAGTCTTTTTTTTTCCATTTATTTTCTGAGGAGCAGCGAAAGAAATTGTCATTTCTTTTCCTGACAGCGAAAGCTCAATGTGACAATACGAAGTCATTGTAACGAAATGATGCAACTTCATTAAATATTTAATAAAGAATTATGGATGCGACAGCATTTTATACTTCAAATATATTTTTTTGTCTAACTGAAGCTTTGGTTTTTTAAAAAAGTTGCCCCAAGGTCAGCACTGGTGGGAAGGGGGATGTGGCTGGGGCAGCCACGTGCAGTCACATCTGTACCTGGTTTATTTAAGAGGTTGGACACACCATCCACATAATCTCAGCTGCTGTAAAAGGGTTGGTGAATTTGTTTTGATTTTCACTGTTACAATTCCCACGCTGCAGCACCAAGAATGATCTCCCGTTACCAGCAACGGAACGAATGTTGCCTTTGCTGTTCATCGCGGGGGGAAACTGCCTAACTTAAAAATCACACAAAACAAAAATCAACAACAACCACTGCCCCCCAAAACCCCCAAACCCAGCCAAAACCAAAACCCACCCCAGGCTCTTTCTGCCTGAACAGCTCGCTTCAGGAGTACGGTACCTTCCTCCTCAGTACTATCGGTGATTACGAGAGCTGCAGCTGGACTTAAGGACCAGATCATCCCTTAGGCTTAAATATCGAACCAGCACGTAACAAATGGGCTCCTCCCTTTTGAGCATCACAGGAAGCACAGCCTGCACGCAGCCTTGATCCCCCGCGCGTTAATCCATCACGTATCATACCGCCGCCGCGACCTCCAGCTGCGGTTCACTGCAGAAAAACGGAAGAGGAAAAAAGGCCACTGCCACACACGCTCCCCACTCCCTGCGGGAACCAGAAGAGGAATGGGGCAGCCACGGCGAGGAGGCAAACGAGAAACCTCTTTGTAGGGCCAGATGCCCCACCTGCCATCAGAAATACCGTTCCCTGCTCGACGGGGGGAACGCCGGACCCCAGTCGCATGCTGAGAAGCTCACTAGCGCTGCCACACGCCTTCACCAAGACACCGAACCCCTGCGCGACTCAGACTGTTAAGCTTCACATCCAAGTTATTTTGGTGCACGGGTGTGATGTTGAGGGCCACCACCTCACCCTGCACTTGCAGCGTGACTTACTCTGCTTTAGCGACTAACGCACCAGGCTCTTCACTGCTCAGCTGCATCACCACCACCGAGCAGCAACTGAGTCGTCTGGATCAAGTTTATTTGTGCCTATCTGCCTTCTCCTCTCTTGGGCACTGCCCATCTCCTCCCCTCTCGTCAAGCCTCCACCTCCTCCTCAGCTCCAGCAGCCAGGCAGCGTGTTTCGAGGTTAATTCTACCAGCTAATTCTGCAGCCACCCCTGTGCTGAACTAACGGCCGCTGCGTGGGTAACACACGCCTTTACCTGAGCAAACTGAGGGGACCAACTGTGTAAAGCTGAAACACAGGACTAACCAGCGCCCTTCACTGCCAGGGCAACAACCCAGACAAATAAAACACCCCCACGTACACATCTCTTCCAGCGATACCTACGGGCGTATCAATGTTTTGGCACAGTTACACGCAGTAGGTTAAAAAGAAAAAATAACAACAATTCCACTAGTGCTTCTAATTGGAACGGAGACATCCCTTGTGCCCAGGCAGTGTCTAAGAGGCTCAAGAACGCCCCTTAGGGAGGGTTTGTACACTATGTGCCCCTTGCCTACGGCCAGGGTGGCCCCTGAGAACCGAGCAAACCAGCCCACGAGGATGCCCCGTGGATCTGTGGGCGGTGACCACATTCCTGCTTCCAGCTCTCAGACTTGGCTCCCCAACCTTTCCGACCCCTGGCAAGGGAATCCAAATGAATTCCTTTTCTTCTGTAAGCCGGCGGTCATTAATAAAAACACCATCAGCCCGAAGGTTCTGCTGACACAGCTCCAGAGCGGGCAAACAGCCGAGCCCGCAGCACAGGCACTTGCAAACGTGAGTGACGTGCGGACCTGCTGCAGCAGTGATGGTTTCTCTTGCTGTGCATGTAACTAGCCATCTGATTTATACATTTCCAAAAAAATAGACAGTTTCTGATGTCACGGGACATGCTGTGTTTACAGCTGCTTGAGCACAGTGTCCGTGATCATTTCCAGCATGCAGGAGAATCTCCCTTTGCTTTGAGCCTGACACCTCGTCTCTTTTACCTAATACTTTTCCTCCTCGTGTTCCTTAGACACCTCTACCCCGCTTGCTGTCCCTGCGTGTATAACCCAGAGGACTCTGGTTTCCTTCGCTTGCCATGGCTCTGAGGCCGGGAGGCTGCCAGAGCAACGCTCACGACAAACCGGCGCGGATGTCACGCCGCCTCTTACGCTCACCTGGGCCTCGCACAACAGCTCCCAAAGAAAACCTGAGGCAGTCGGCCTCTGGAGCGGGTTCCCTCATCTGGAAACTAGTCCCTGCAGTGGTTCAGGACCCAGCCCGGGGGAGAGAAAACCCACAAGAAGGGCAGTCGTAGGCACGTCGCTGGCGACAGCCTGCACAGCCAGTCCATCAGCTCTGCAGGTGGCAAAGCAGTTCTGGTAACGTTTGGAATTTCCTACTGCAATTCTGGTGCAAAACGACTTCTGGGGTATGGCCAGAGAAAAAAAGGACGCAGCAGCATCAAAGACGTCGGGCAGCCGCTGCCACCATGGCATTAACTCTTTGTGCCCTGGGCTTGGCTGTACGTCCTCTGCTCCGAGGAACGGCGAGCAGATAGACGTCGCAACTAGTAGATGCTAATGCCCAGAAATGTATTATTATTATAATTAATATTAGGATACTAATTAGGTAGGGATAAGACAGTAGAGCAATTGTGCATGCGAGAATTACAGTTATTGCTGAAGATTTAGATGTAATTATACTTAATGAGTATTTGTGCACTGAAAACCTCCAGGCAATCCCAAAAGGCTGAAACGCCTTTAAAAAAAATCCATCCACGCCCTCATCTCAGAGCCAACCTCTTCTCTGCTTCGGCAACCTTCCGTACTTTAAATCCAACTGAATGACAATCCCATGCTTCTCTTTCATTCCAAGGTCGACTCCACATAAAGCCACTGTCATTTACATTCCTACATCATCCTATTATGAGCGAGGCACCCGGGTTTGCTATGGCCACCCTGCAGGAAACGCTCCCCTTCTAAAAACGCCTCCAACAGGAGGATCACAAAGATAAATCATCTCTTGATGATTACCACTGATTATTTTACCCAGCTTTTGACCGACAGCCTTGCTCAAACTCCATTTATTCTTGTCCAAGTGCATCTGCTATTTTTGCCCGACACACTTTGTGCTGTTTGCTGGGAGCGTTTCACTACCGTGACAGATGAGACTCCTGAAGCGCAATACACCACAAACCTCAGGCACCTTCATTACAAATACACGCTGTTCCACGCCTAGTATCTTACACCCGGACTGTCACATCAAAACCTCATTCAGTGCAGGGATGTGTGGTGGCCGTGCAGCCAATTGCTTTGTTGATGCCAAGGAAGCCTGGTTCTGAGTTGAGTCCCAGAAGGAAGACTGGGAATATGCAATAGGGAATGATACGTATTCACCGGCTTAACCATGTCAGTTTACATTTAAACTTTGCCTAGCTTTTAGATACTCGGAGACCTGATACAACTCAAATTATCCTTTGAGAATTACCCAAGGGAGGGGATCCTGCCCCTCTGCTGCGCTCTGGGGAGACCCCCTGCAGGGCTGGGTCCCTCCTCAGCACAGCAGAGACAGGGACCTGCTGGTGCGGGGCCGGAGGAGGCCCCAGGAATGATCAGGGGGCTGGAGCACCTCGTTGCATTTAGCTGTAACGCACATTTACAGCAAAGCGAGCAATAAGCCCTGCCTCAAGCTAGCGCGGTAACTCGGGCAGCACAGTCACGGGGACACGTGCGAAGAGACAAACATGACTCCTGTGCTCTGGTTCCCAGTATTTCACGATCCAGCCTGGCCAGCTCAAGCTAGTGCAGAGGCAACTGCGTGAGTTATCACCACAACTTCATTTTTGCTGCCTACGTTTGTTCTGCTGATCTGGACTAATTACTTGGTCCATTTAGTCTCTTTTTGGGGCTCGCTCTGTACTGCCACGTTCGTGGATGCGTAGGCAGATCCACGCCCCAGGTTTTCCGCATGGGCTTCAGAGCCTTTCTCCAAGCCATGGTAACTCAGTGTTCATTTTACAGACCTCTATCGCTACTGGATTAGCTAGAGGACACGACCTCCCTGCGGAATCAGTTTTTAAACAAAAGGCAAACTTTGAACCTTGGACTAAAGTTAAAGGATAACAGAGATGGATGCCAGATCAATATTGGCAAATATTGGTCACGTGCAGTGGACAGATGCATCTCTGCTGTGCCTCTAAATATTTTGGTATGCTGATACAGAACATCTCTCTATTTTTAAGGATTTCTTTACACAGAAAAAAAAAAACCACCAGAAAACTAAACCACTAAACCCCTTTGAAACACCTGGAGGTTAATATTTTGTGCAAGTCTAGGAATCTCCTTTCTCTGCAGCCCATCTAGAGTTCAGGGAATTGAAAGCCACTTGTTCCTACAACCAACAGTATTTTCCCTACCATCCCAGAATTTCCTCTCCTGCAGGGCTTTATGTCTCTGATCAACAGCTTTTAAGAAAATCGTCAAGTTTTAAAACAGTTCTAATTCCTGATCAAGCATGCAGGTGGTTCACTGTCTCTGATTATTTAATAACAGTGTAAATATAAATTGTGATTACAATTGCTATTGATTATCTTCATGGCTTGTTATGACATGCACATCTTGGACTCAGTAATTCCCGGCTGGGTCTCTAGGTTCAAAAAAAGAAACAGGAACACACAGTCCAAGCTATGAATTCTATTTTCCCCTTTTATAAAGGGATTTGACAGCAAGAAACTTCTCCCTGTTGCCCTTTTCTGCTTTTTATTTGTAACACCAGCACTGACCTCAATGTAAGAGTTTGCAGATCATCCAATATTCGGGGAGAATTAATCCCCAAGACCTCCTGCTGGTAGCGTTACATCACGGGGAAGCAGCCCGAGATAGACCAGGGTTCCCCAGGAACAACCCAGGTCTGACAGAGGCTCTCTGGGCCAGCAGTGGGCAGGGGCACCGTGCCAGAAGAACACCAGCCGGAGCAGCCGAAGCGTGGCTGCAAAGGCCCTGGGCTCATCTGCTGCTAACAGCCATGGTCTGGCACCGTATGGGCACAGAGAAGATTTTTTTTTTGGCTCCAAATTCTCAGAATAACGGAGATGCTGATGCGCTGTTTGCTAAGAAAACATTTTGCAGTGAACTGTCACCAGCATCATAGTTCCTTCAGCGGCATTTAGAACACAAAGAAACTAATGAGGACTGAAGCGTAGCAACAAACACCAAAGAGTCAGCATCAGTTCTTCTAAATCAGAAGTTTGGACCAGAATTTGAATCTTCCCCAGCATGGATTCCTGGAAGCAAGATTTTGCTTCACCTCTAACTTCGATGAAAAGCAAATGAAAAAATACCCCGGCTTCCCACTTCTCCCTGGCATCTTCAACAGGTGCTTTTGCCTCTGGCCTCTCGCGGCTCTTGAACGCAGGAGCCAGAACACTCGGATCAGATCCCACTCCCAAACCCATGGCCTTTGATGCATTTGCAGAGCACATCAAGTCTCTGAAATAGGGTTTGGTGATACATACCCAACAGATATTAATAATTCTACCATAAACAATAACAGATTGAAATAAGTCTTCATCATCTCAATTTCTGCTTATTCTTACTACGAAGTTACTATTTGTTGCATGGCAAACATGGTCTTTTAGCAGCATCGGTACAAGTAGCTCAGTATTTTTTTTTTTTTTTCCCCTTTCTTGTAACAAAAGCACAATTTTTCACCCCCAGAAGCTGCACGGAGCAGTAAGCACAGTCAGGCTTGCCTCTTCCTTCCAACCTCATTCCAGAGATCCACTTCCTTCGCACCGCCTTCATCACCTGGCTCTACAAGAAAAGAAACCATGCTACATCCACTCCTGAACTGCTTTTAGCTCTTGTTCACAAAGCCCGCGTGTGTTGCACCCCTCACTCCTGCTCCTTTGCTCCCGGGACAAACAACTGTCAATCGGCAGGTTATGGCAATCTCCAGGGGAGTCAGAGGTCTTTCTGCACCGGCTGCATGCACAAATAAGAGTGACCCGAGAAAACCCAGACCTTTTGAAACTTCGCAATACCTAACAAGAACAGAACACCGGCATGAGCGGCATTTAACGGTCCATGAGACTCATTTAACAGTCACAGCATCTTTAGGTTACTCTGCAGAAAGAGCTGTCGCAAACACCAACCACCTTTTATTCTCTCCTCTAAGGCTGATGTATATATACACATATATACCCAGACCGCCTTTTATCTGTGCCACTGGCATCTGTTTAAATAGCTTTGTTTGAGCACATCTGTCCACATCCTGAAGGACAGGAGTCCAACGACCAAACAGTCAGTTCACCTGGTCAGCCACCGAGGAGCTTGTTTGTTCTGGCCTATCGGTCTCTCTTGCAGACCAAAACGGGAGGCTGATGACACCCAAAGAACACAAGCCAAGGATTCAGCAAAGCCTTTCATGTTGTGAAAGGTGAAATATAGCCTGAAAGACATTGAAAATCTCATTATAAATCCTTGAGAAACTCCTGGAGACAAAACTGACAACTGTCTCCATTTTGCTGTCTCTCCCATAGTTTGATATTCGGGAACATGAAGACTCCCCCTTCCACTCCCCGTCAGCGTTAAGAGTCTGCTCTACTTCTTGCAAATGCCAACGCTCCGCATCGAGCGGATTTCCCTTCTCTGAATGCCGTGGCATCCTTCGGGTTTGGGATGCACGACCTTTGCCGTACAAAGCATTCCAACTCGTTCTCCTATCGTACTTTTTTCCCCACTAACCTCTACCCTGCACTATAGTCTGTCAGACAGGACATAAGCCCGGTACGTACGTTCACTCATGAGGTATAGCTAACGAGAGGAAAAAAGTCTTTAAACTCCCACACCACCAGTTTCGATAGGCCAAACGAACTTATTAAAATGGTCATGCATGGAATAGAAAGTCCTCTGGATTGAAAAGTTTATCCTTAAAGAAAGAGAGAATGGTGATTTTTATTACAAATTAAGGACTTAATCCAATACCCATCCCTTTGAATCAGAAACTCAAATAAGCCACACACAGTGCCCTGTGCTGGTCTGTGCTCAGTTCGTTCCTGTTCTCACGCTCCCAACCACAGTATCGGAAAGCTGGATTAAAAGCAAAACACCACACACCCTTCCGACCTGAATTATCCTAAGATCGTATGATCTCACGCTGCAGCTGAGGGTGTGAGGCTGTTTTCTCATTGCTCCCACAGGAAGATATCAGACATGGTTAGAAGAGAGCTAACTAACCCTGCCTGGAATTTTCAGAGCTGTCTGGGCACAGCTTGTTTTATCAAGGTCACATTATCCCACAAATTCAATATAGACCATCTTATTTTTTCTTACTTTCACTCAATGCATATTACAATATAGAACCAAGGTACCTCGTGCACACGCCTTTTAGAAAAGGCTATTTCAGCTGGGCTGACCAAACGTTAGAGATGGTGTTAAGGGCACTGACAGCCCTGGGGCATCGACCCCCTCTCCGGGAAGCCTGTGCCGGGATCTGACCACCCTCTGGGTACAGAAATGCTTCCTGACGTCCAGGCTGAACCTCCCCTGGCACAGCTTTGAGCCATTCCCAGACGTCCTGTCCCTGGACCCCAGGGAGAAGAGCTCAGCACCTCCCTCTCCACGTCCCCTCCCCAGGAAGCTGCAGATGAGGTCAGCCCTGAGCCTCCTTCTCCCCACATGAGACAAACTCCGAGCCTTCAGCCACTCCTCACAGGGCACACCTGCCCGCCCTTCACCGGCTTTGTTGCCCTTCTCTGGACACACTCAAGGACCTTCAGGGTCCTTTTTAAAATCGTGGGACCCAGAACTGCACACAGTGCTCAAGGCAAGGCCTCGCCAACGCTGAACATAGCGGGACAACCCCCTCTCTTGACCGGCTGGTTGTGCTGTGCTTGATGCACCCCAGGATGCGGTTTGCCCTCTTGGTGCCAGGGCACGCTGCTTACCGAGGGCTGATAAGGATGATTAATATTTAACGCTGCCCGGTTCACATCTGTGAAATAGCTCCAACGAGCCACCCATGAGACCCCTGTACCGTAAGTCGCCAGGCACACTGCAAACACGTGCGTTTTCCCCACCAGAAGGCACATTTCCCAACATTAGAACGCCTGGTCCACGCCACGGTGGAACACAGCAGCAACCACACCTCAGTTCAGACCCTGTCAAGTCTGCCGAGAGAGCCCAAGTGTTGCAGTAACAAGCCCTTTTATCCCAGAGACACCAAATTCAGCACCGTGCTTGTACAACCCGACAGCCAGGCTCCTGGCGACCGAACCTGCCCACGGGCCCTGGAACCACAGGGAACTTTTCTAGAGGACAGACCTTGCCCAATGCCCCCTGAGAAACGAAGCCCCATCCCAAGGGTACACAGGTCCAGACAGACAAGCCCTGGAGAAATCACACCCACAGCAAGGCTCCAGCCTAGGAGAAGGCTTGCGCTCAATGCGTTTCAGACTGAGTAATCTTTAACAGAGCCAGACGCCGTGGGAAGGGCCCGCTCTGACCCCGGAGCGGCACGCGCAGTCTGCGGCTTGGGCACCGCAGAGGCAAACGCCACCTTCGTACGGTGCCGCTCCTACCCCGCGATGCTCGAGGCAGCGGCGTAACGCGGGCGGTAGGAGAACGTTCCAATGTAAGTGGGGAAAAACGTCAGCTGGTGTCTGGAGGAAATAACCCGCTTGCCACTGGGGACAGAGATTAAGAGGTGTGTATGTGGTGTTCTGTTTTTTTCCAGTCATAATAAACTTCCTTAGAAGAAAGTTTTCAGGAGTATTCTAGGAACAGCAGGTGAGTTCCAAATTTCATTTCATACAGAATTTATCCTGCAAGCAGAAATTTTTTTTTAACTTGGTAAGCAGAGAGAATAATCTCTGAATCCCTGTATAAGCCTTGAAAGCAAATAATGTTGAAATGACTGCAAATCGCGTGATTTAAGAGTCGTCACTTGGACGTGAAAATAACTAATTTTTCCTTGATCTTTAGATGAACTCAAGCCTGTCTTCTATTAAATAAAAATTAATTCACTGAAATTACCGAAACAAGAATCACATGTGTTGAATTGGTTTCCAATACAACAGAAAAATAACAAGAGGTTGGAAAGTGTTGTTTTATTTTAGAGTCAGTAGAAAGTTTTAGCTTTTAAAAACAAAAAAGAAAACCCAGAAAACTCAGCCTTCTTCAGCTGAATGACTCCTCTGGGCCTAAACATATATTTTTAAAAGTTCATGTGCCATAGAGAAAATCGTAGCTTAGATATATGCTTTGTGTTCTGAGATGATATAAATGATTCAGCAAAAGAGGGCTGTCGTATTGCATTATGGAGGCTAGACAGTGGCTCTGAAATATAATCCCTATAGGGACTGTCACAACCTCACGCAGCACATACCTCGGTCCCCAAAAAATTACTGAAACATCTCAGCAGTATTTCTGAATAAAAACGTTTGAGACGCACATATTTAAAGCAGGCATTTGCTGCAAACCAAACAGAAATTTCCTCCCTCCTCCCTCACTTCAGGTTTTTTCCTTTAAAAAAAGAACTTCACCTCTTTCACAAGTGGATCTTCATTAAAAAAAAAAAAAGGAAGAAAGAAAAAGAAATATAGTTTGACCAGCAAACTAGTTCCTCTCTCAATCACTGATACCAACGTGATGGGATATTCAGAATTGAAGCACAGAAAAAAAGGAAGTCTCAAATTAATTTTTCTTTTCACTGTATTCTGGAAAACCAGCGAGGTCATGCGCAGATGTACCGCTCTGCTGATCTGACCTGGGTGCGATTACACAGGCAGCTAGTTCCCATTAGCTGCACCCAGTTCCTAAGGGCTTCCAAAAAAGCCAAGGGGTTTCTGAAAGAGCTCCTGCATTCAATCACTGACCTCCCCTCCCCACCCAACACCACAATGAGAAACTCCTCCCTTTTAGAGGGAGCTCAAGCTCCTTTGGCAAACAAGCCCACATCTGCCTGGCCACACGTCAACGGGGTATTGCAAGAACAGGCACAAGGAACAACCATAGTATCAAATGCTTTTGTTTTCAAGGTGAGGTAGAGAGTTGTAGGACACTACACCAAAAGACCATTCACGCGTGCTACCATCCATTGCCTACTGGCCGGGGTAAAGAGCACACAAGGTACAATGCCACACCATTAACACCGCCCGGCTAGACAGGTCTCCCAATGCACAGGGTAGCTCGATGAACCTCAGGACTCGAGTGGGACCTGCCACTTGTAATGAACCTCAGAGCCAGGCTCAGCCCCCTGATGGACCCCCAGGAACTGGCCTTCAAAATGCTGTATGGGCTGTAGTAGCTCCTCAGCAAAGCTCCTCTAAATCTAGGCTCTTCTCAGCTTCACAACATACCAGACCATGTTTCGACTGATGATCCCTTGATGCCTGCGTGAGATCTGGCATTCTGTAGCCATCCTCCAACCTTCCAATGGAAGGTCTCCAGTCAAGGAGAACTCACAAACAAGGGAAAAGATGACCTCCTGTCTCAGCTACTAGGACTCCAGTGTCTGTGTTCCTGTGGCACATACAGTTAAGTTCTTCTGTGCTAGTGTCAACATCAAATGGGTATTTAGTAAGGGCTAGACCTTCTACATTCCTGCGATGTGAATGCCCCAGCCTAGTTCATCAACACAGTCCTTAGGATTGCACCTCAGCAAAATATTTTTGGGAGCTCTGTGCCACACTGCTTAGTAGACTGCAAAGCCACCAGTTTCCAAGAGCTGATTTTGGAAAGGCTGTTAGTCAGTCCTGAGCAACCTCACCCAGGAAGGCCCCCTCCCATGCAGAGCACAACGAAACCCACAGAAGTGGCAGAGACCCAGACACAGTCCCACTTGCCCAGGCATCCAGAGGCCAAAACACAAGGCCACCTCTGACTTTTTAATTTGACCATCAGAGATAGCATGAAGATTTTGGGGGGGGGGCAGGCACAGGGCAAATTTTCAGGTGATTTACTTCTAATGCAGCTCATTTCCCATAGAGATCCATTCTATAAAGGCATCAAATCCAACATGTGACAAGAGAACACCACCTCCTATTTCAGTTGCTGAGCACTGTAACCTCAGAGTCATCCCATTACAAATATTAATCAAGTACAAAGATTAAAAGTCCACTTACTTGTCAGTTGAAAGCTTGCTCTCTCCAGCCGAGTCAGCCCAGAAGAGCAGTCTCCAGAGCTGTTACTGTCCAGTAAGTTCAACGCCCAGCACAAGAGGTGAGCTCCTCCAGCTTACCCAAGCCTGCTCTGAAAGCCTAGCCACACCAAGCACCACCTTCCAGACTCAGAAGTCTCTGGAAAGAGCCTTGAGCCTCCTCACACCTGACCCAAACAAGGACTTGCTGATTGTCTCCTCACCTGTGCAGCTCCCACCCCAGCTTCTGCAGCTCCTGGACTGAGGATTCCTCCTCGGTCCTTCTGTTACATGACCTTGCAGTCTCAGGGCAAGGTCAGGAGCTGCTCCTGTTCCAGCTGACCTTGAGCTCAAGATCCACATATCACTCACCTTGTTCCTACGTGCAAGTTACCTGCCCCACGTAAACTGCCCACAGCTATTGCTGGCCAGTTAACAAACGCTACGGCCAGGCAGCCTTCCAACCGAAAACCAGCTTCTGCTAACTGAAAGAAAATCCTCTCCATAGTGTTCGCCAGTCACCAACTTAACTAATAAACTTCCCATGTTCAGCAAGAGCTCTTCAAGTCTTTTCCAGGGGCAGCTGCCTGCTCCAGGTCTCTTTCTCTCTGAGGTTAGAGAGCTGGTGATGCCTGACGGCCAGCACCTGCGCTGACCTAAGCGCAGACCAGCAGCACCTGAGCAGCCTCCGCCTGCCCCAAGACACATTCTGTTGGCAGGAACGGTGATGACCCATAGAGACAGGCTAGAAAAAGAATTCGTTTTCTCCGAGGCCTTGAAATCAGGATTTTGTGAGAAATCCTTTAGCTCAGCAGAGCTTTGGCATCCGGGCTGGAATAACCACGTGACATTCAATTCCAAGCTGCGTAGGATAGTAAACTATCTACGTATGATACCTGTGTGAAGTTTATGTTTAGCAAGGAAAGTGTCTGCAATGTCACATAAAACACACGATGACTAATTTTCTTTTGTCACCACTCATTGGCTCCACAACATTGATATCACAGCTACATTATTTTTCTGTTTAATTGAGGGACTAGGTGCAGAGGAAAATAGAAAAGGAAAAAGGCCCACAACCAAACCCTAATAAAACTCTGTTTAAGTAGCCTTGGCTGCTTGGCTAGTTCTTGGCTTTTACTTCATGCACTTATATACTAAAAGCCAGCTGTAGGCAGCTCTTTTTCCAGTCACCATTTGACCACAGCCAGGTCAAACTGGCAGAGGAAGCCCAGGTTAAAGTGTCAATGTGGAGTGAGAAAGACATTGCCTTCACGACGTTTCAAGAGGTCAAACCAATTTTTACATCAGCAAATTTTATCAAAAAAGCAAAGATAATAAAAGGTGTGTGGAAGTCTATACTGAATCCTTTTTAATTGTGTACGCTGGAAGGTTTCATCTGGGGCACAAGGGGAGGCAGGAGAAAAGCACATTGTCCTTCACTGCCGTTGTCCTTCAGAGGCTGGGGTGCCATGGGGGGTCTCAGCGCTGGAGATGCTGCCCTTCATGGGGTGAGGTGTGGAGCCTCTGCTCCACAAGCATGTGGCTCTCTGTTGTCTTTTTTGAGGTCATTAGGCTGGTGGTTTACAGAGTTCAGGCTACTAAAGCCTCTTCAAGTTCTGAGGACTTAAACATGTTTTTTACTAGCAAATATAAAAAATTAATACAGTTGCTTACCTTCATCTGCATCAAAGACCTTCCTGTGGTGCTTTGCTCGGTTTTATGCGCAGCTCACGTGGCATTAAAGGAAAGGTAGTGGATGCTCCCCTCAGTTCCCTCCAGTGTACTGACGGCATCGTGGCTGCTGGGTGGTAAATCCCGCAGGTAAAGCTCTGGACCCCCTCTGTGCTGACTGGAAAGCTGTCATGAGATACATGGTACTTGAAAACATATGAGCAGAAGATACTAAAGTAAATTAATTTGTAGACAGAGGAGGTAGCAAATGCTGTGTGGGGTTTTTTTGTCTTTTCTGAGGTAGGTGGCACAGGCCACTGCTGAGCAAAGGTTTGATTTACTACGGCAGTTCATGAAGATAATAATCCTAAGAGGATTCGGACTCCAAAATTATTGAGGGCTATAGTCTTGAAATGACTAGCCTTTATTTACTACTCTATCCCATGTGCGTAGCGAATCGGTACCTAACGTGGTATGGAGAGACTGAAGTCATGGCCAGGAGAGAGCTGGTGACACACCTCTCTCTGACCAGAGAGCCGTTTGTGGCATATGGACCAAATGCCACGCACTTAGTGGCTGCCAGACAAAAAGCAATGGCTACACAGCAGCGTAGTGAACTGCTATTCACTGACCCCAATTCAGCACGATACTGACTGTAATGTGGGGCAGGGCGGGTTTATGGCCATGCCACTTGGTGCTCGCAGCTGGTAAAGCATAGGAAGGAGTCACAAAATTCTGACGCTTGTTGTAAATGCCCATTACTAAGTAGTTTATTTTGCTGTGGTTTGTGATTTATAGGATTAATGCTTTGCCTGAACTGTGTGTGCTGCAGCAGGGGTGGACCAGAAAAGGAACCGCTGACGGACAGCTGACTTCCCAGGCTAATGGAAACAGTACTGCTGACCTGGGCAAAAGACTTTGAGCTCAGGAGCCAAGTCACTGCAGAGGGAGTAGTTTTCTTGGGGGGTGGGTGTTCCCCCCTAGGTACAGGTAAATAAATGCAAGTTTTATCTGCTAGTCATCTGCTTACATCAAAATTGCTTAAACTCTATCCACAGCTATTTTGCTGGGGAAACAGAAGTTTCCTGGACGGCACATTGTCAGTCACTCTTTACACCCTTAATCTGAAGATAATCCTCACCCTGAATTCTTTGTGTTGGATGTGTCAGACGGTGAATCGTTCTGGGGCACGCCAGGGTGATCTAGAACTGATGTAATGAGTCTGACGATTGGGAAACTCAAATCAATTCGTTTGCTGGGCCCCTGCAGAAATCAGAGATCATGGTTTCCAGGTTAAATACCTTTGCTCTACTTTATGCTGCTCTAAGTTAATCTTTCTCTATCTAGTAGTCAGAATGACCAGAACAGGTAATCTTTAACCGCTAGCCATTGACTTACAAGGGTCACAGCATGTTCCCTTTGGTGATCTAAGTTGTCCCAGCACTCCACAAGCCTCACCTTTGCCTGCTCCATGGTGGTATTAGCACTGGTAAACGTGTTCCCTTGAATGTTTGACAGTCTATGCCCCTTGAATGCTGCCGTAATCTGGGAGAAACATAATACACACCTTGAGCCCAAGAATTCCTGCAGCAATTTCCTCTCAAAAATCCTATGGTCATATCCAAAACTGACGTCAATCCGCATCGATTCACTGCAATGAACAGGTCGAGGCAAAGGGATATGTTCAGTTACATTGTTGGGCATGTGTCAGTTTTCTCCATAAAAGAATCCGGCCTAAATCTTTGACCCAGATTGGTCTGAAAGTTTTGAACCCAGTAAGCCATGCCCACCGCCGGTGGAGCGTAAGAGGATTTTTCCACAGATGAAATAGCCAACCCCAAATCAGTGTGAGAGTATCGATCATACGCTCAGTAAAGATAGAGCTGGAGTGAAGCCACAAAGGCACAGCTCAAGTTCTCACACTGAATGGCCATTAGTGCCACAGTTCCGAGGCTGGAGTCTAGGGAAGGAAAACTGTTAAACGTCGGGGTTCCAGAGGATTGCAGAATTGGGGTCTCCCTGGACTGGTGCCTCAGTAGTTCCTTTTCAAACCTCTGTACCTTACAGCATCAGATTTTTCAGATGGGAATCTTTTGCTCTAACTCCCTCCTCAAGTGAGGGTCTAGTTTCCCGTCTCCCTCAAAACTGCAGCTGACTTTAACCTGACGGTTGTGATAAATTAGCTGGGCAACACGACATCTTAGGCCATCCAAATGAGGAACAGAAGGCTCTTCCCAGTCCTAGGGACTGGCTTCTCCCCGCTTAATCTACACGTGCACCAGGATCCTCCTCTGCGAAATTTTTGTTTTCGCATAAAGTTCAGACTATTCTGATTTTAAGTGTAGAGGGGAAAAAAAAAACCTGTAGCGAATGATTCAGGTTGTGTAAATGAAGGCTGATTGGGAAGGGTTCAGCTTGAACGGGATGGTGATAGTGACTTCAGCTCTCCTCTAACTAAACAAAGCAACCGTGCTTGGTAAGCCCTTCCAAAGAGGCTTTCGAACGACCTTTGTGGAACACATAAGGGGTTTGGATCAAAATGATCCAGCAGCAAGGAAGGGTTGTTCTTCTGAAGGGATTTATACCACTCACAAACCCTTGTAGGTCCATTTCATTTTGAGACAGTACAACAATCCTTCCAATACACTAGTGAGAGCTTCACGCACAGAATTTGCCGGAATTGTTGTTCTAAATTGAAGAACTCAGCCCTCTGCTCTCCGCAGTGCCAACTTCAAAGGTAGATAATTTTGCTTGGGGTCATATCTACATATTTCCGAGGGAAGCCTTTGGCCCTCAGATGGATGTGCAATGCGTATTGCATTATTTGGCCTTGTGTCACCTTTAGTAACATTTAAACAAACCAGTTTCTTTTCTTTTTTTTTTTTTTCCCCCAGGAATTTCCAAATAACTTGGTATTTAATCTCAAAGAATTGGACCCAAACCAGCCTGCAACCGTAATGAATGTTGCAACGCTGCGTCAGACTCTCGCCAGCGGCTCGCTGAGCAGTGGGCATTACTTCACTTACACCTGCAGATTGCCACTTTGAGGAAAACTGCTTTTTCCCAGAAACACAGCCCCAGAAATACCCAGTAAGTGGTGTTTCCCTTGTGACTAAAAGCAGTACATTTTAGTCTTCCTCTGCTGTTTTTGGACAACATGTGGCATTTTGGATTTGTTTTCATTTGAGGTCTTTTGCCCTCTTTTTATGATTAAGCAAAATGTCAGGTACCTTCTGTCGACTTAAAATGCACATCCGTGTTTTCGTAATGGCATACGGAGTTTGCACACAGGATTCTGGTATGATGTACAGGTCAGTTTTAAAGAAATATTCTCCCCAAACCTTGTTCTGTTATTATGGGCAGGCTATGAACTACCACCGCTAGTAATTCTGCCTCCTTTATACTGCGTGCACGTACAAGTTCCAAATAAGAGACTGTTCACCAAAACCCAAGCAGTATCCACACACCCTGAAAAGCAGTCCCTGCTTCAGGAGGGTTTTCTAAACAGCTCGAGGGCAGAATGACACAAAGGTTGGGAGCACCACGGCAAAGCCCCAACCAGCAGGACTCTTAACAAAGAAAATAGCTGTACCTGGAGGCATATTTTTCCTAATAGTACAGGAAGTCTGTTGTAGCAACAATCACGGCACAGACGGGCCCCACTGCACAAGATGTCCACATACACACACTTCCCCAGTCACCTCCCTGCTCAGGTCTTCGTAAGGATCAAAAATGAGACTATGTGAGCGCCGGCACAGGCAGCTGAGATCCACATGTAGCCACGGCCTTCCTTCTCGTGCCGCACCTGAAGGTAGGTAGCACAGATGACTGGCACTTTTAGCCTAAACCAAGTGACCAGGACTGCATTGTTACAAAACTCTGAACTTCGCTATGTTTCCCCAAT
The DNA here is from genome assembly GCA_009769605.1 of Bucorvus abyssinicus. NCBI lineage: Eukaryota > Metazoa > Chordata > Aves > Bucerotiformes > Bucorvidae > Bucorvus > Bucorvus abyssinicus. The sequence continues at coordinate 1,815,750 of CM020063.1, forward strand.
ACTCTGTCATACAGCACAGAATACAAAAGCTAAAGCTCAGGCATGTGCTCTTGTTCTTTTCCTGCCTCGTTGAATTCTCTGCTCCTCTACCAAAGGTCAGCTGTTAGCATTATTAACCTGTGCTCTGTGCTAATTAAAGTCTTTAACAAAACTGGAAAAGGGTGCAGTGAAGCACTTGGATCATCTGCATTAGGCAACTCATGTTGCTTTTACAACTACGGTTATAAAATTGTGTCATTAAATCCCTGAGAATTACAAATTCTGGATGTTTCATAAGAGGAAAAAACCAATTCTTGAACAGTATATGCAGTGATCAGACTGCTGATGAACACAGCTGCAGTACTGCTCAGAAAGCACAGTTCAGTGCCTGCTTTTATTCACGACTGAGGACATTGTTATTTGGACGACTGGTGTGTCTGAGCCTGGAGCTACGCTGTGATTAGCAAACAGCATCTTGGGAAACAGCACTTTAGGAAACGGTAGGAAATAGTTCTAGCCGTGACAAATTTGCAGTCAAAATACATGACAACCTAAAGGAGAAAAGATATGCCATAGACCGGTAAAGATGAGGGTGTTGTAGTGGCTCTGGAGTTCCGGCTTTTTTCTGTCACATGGTACCGTATCAATCTGCTAGGTGCAGGACCCTTCTCACCAAAGCACAGCTCTGATTCTTAGAGCTCATCTGTCCTGGCCTGTTTCATCTCACCCGGGCAGCAGTGATGTACGTTAACACAGAGACAAGCAGCGTTGGTGTTCTGTCGCAGGTCTAATTACACCACAGCTGGAAAGCAAGGACAGTGCAAGACACAGAATTTCTTCCAGATTTGATTTGGCAGTGGTTTTCTGCTGATGGATGGACACATAGAGCCAAAACCAGTAAAGTGACCTGGTTCCTCACTTTCGTGAAGTATTCTATGGAAAACCTTGCTTTTCAAAAAAAATACTACTATTACTTAAGACTGTTAAAAGATCTGTATGTTCTAATGGAACAGAAGCGTGGTAGTGGAAGTAACCAATGAAATACCAATTAGTTAACTGTAAGGAAGGTTATCGTACTGAAGGTGTGACTCTAATTTCTGTTCAGAGAAATCTCAGGTTCAAATCCCATACTGGCCTTCTCAAAATATGGGAAATTTATCATGCCCTTAATTTGGGCATTTGTGCAATGGTCTAGTTGTTGAATATCTGGATGAGGTCCTGAAACGTGTGTTTAATTCCTGCCATTGGTGTTCACATAGGCTCAGCTGAGGACAGGCTTTTTCCCCATCTCATAGGTGTGCTGGAATGTGAAACCCATTAAAAAGGTGACAGGCTCTTGAGAGTGCTCAAAATTCTGTGCAGAAGAGAAGTAAATAAAAACTAAAAACTGAAAAAAGACTGGTAAGACCCAGGAGTGAACAGTAAGATCTGCTCTGTGATCTGAGGAACTGATAAAATCAGTCTCGCTGGAAGAAGTAAGCAGTTAATATAAGGACAGAGTAAACACTCTTCATCTCAGGGTTAAACAAAACAGGCAGCTGAAAAAGACCTATATTTTGTGTTTTTCCTTACCCACAACTGCTCTCTCTGAAGGGACAGAGAAAATAGAGATTTCAGAGCTTTTTTTCCATTCCTTAGTCTGTTTGACTAAAGGTGACTCTGGCTCTGTGCAGTGAGGGCCATCTCCCTCCCCCAGATCAATATTTTAATATGACTTATCAGAAAGAGAATGAATTGTTTACTTTAAACCTCAGGATCCCATAAAGGGCGAGGGGAAGGTGTCCACTGGAACCAGAGGCTTTCAACAGCTGACCACTGCTGGGAAGTCATAAAAGCAAGCCAAGACCTCCAAAGAGCCTAATACAGTGGTATTCAGCAGAACGCCATGCAAGAGCTTCAGTCGAGCCCTAACGACTCACCAGAGGATCCCTTGGCAGTTGTGTCGGACGGTAAGTGCCTTCCTGTGCTTGATTCAGGTGAGGAAAAGGAAATGCTAGAAGGTATCAAAAACCAAAATAGAGCTGGTGAATTTTGAACACTAAGCACTTCAGCATTCCAGAACCAAAATACCCGCAAATGCCTGTGGCCTGTCGGTGTAATTGAGCAGTACAGAGCGATCTCTGCCTGCACTTTTTTTAAAAGAGATCGGGTTTCTGTTAGTGCCAGTGGACAAGCCACCCTAAATATCTGTTGTTTCAAAAACCTGAAGGGACGGCTGGGCAACTGGCAGTAACTGTGGTTAGACCTCACCAGTGTTACAGCTATGCTTCCAAGTCTGCATATACAAAAAAGACAGGTTTTGTGATCCACCGAGATACTTCTTGAAAAGCTCTCTTGTTCTTCACAATGATTTTCTCTACTGGAACATCCAATAATATTCTTCAGACAAATGTCTAGCAGAAGAGAAGCAAAAAGTGTTGGGTTCTGCTTTCTCTGATGTTTATACTTTGCTTTCTCCCTGTACTGACCTGTAGCTTTCCCATTGTTTTGGGGTTTTTTCTCCACTGCAGTACTAAAAACTAATGGCTATTTCTCTTTCTGTCATTACCTTTTGTCTTGGAAATATTCCTGTTGAATTGCTGGAAGCTTCCCTGTAGCTGAGGAACTATAGAACTGCCTGCTTGCAGCTGCATCATTTGCCTGGCTATCTACCGTCACACACATTTCACAGCAAAGTCTAGAGGCACTTCTGCCAGGGCTCTGCTGCTCTTTGCACTCTATCGGCCAGCGGGTGTTGGACTTTTCCTCAGAGAGCTTAATTAGAGTAGAAGCTTGCCTGACCTCTCTTCTCTGCTGCAGAGAGAAAGCTGAGTAAAATGTGTATGAGGAAAAGTAAGGGGAAAACCCACCAATATTGTGCGGAATTAGGAAGCTGCGTACAGTTCTGTGTTCCTCTGGCATTCATTTCTCATTATCACCAGCTACAGCACAGGCACAGTTATTAAAAACAGCCTTGCGGACCTCAGGTCTACAACTGCAAGCTGCATCCTGACCAGGCAGAACATGTTCTGGGTGTGACTGTGTATTTGCCATCGTTGCCATTTGGATGCACAGGACGAGCTGCAGCTCCTTTCCTTCTTGTAGAGACATCTCCTTCGTAGCTGGGATTGCACAGTGGCCTGACCTGAGGATCTGCAAATCTGCCTGACGGTTCTGTGTTATGTGTTCAAATGCACAACTTCCCACCGCAGCACGTACAGACCCAAAACACAGACAAAAGCAGTGACAGGCAAAAGGCGCTTGGAAAAGTTTCAGCCCTCCCCAGGCATTTATAGGCTCACTTCCTTGACAAGGATGGAATGACAGAGCAGTTGTAATAATCGCATTGGCAAAAAAACCCTGTCTGTCCTGGTAATCAGCCAGTGAAGGTTCCTTTCTCTGCTATTTGCCAGCCACTGAGATCAGCTCATACCGCCAGTTCCTGCTTTCACTGAGGTTTGATTAGATGTACTTGCAAATCAGCAGTTAAACTGGTCCAGAGCCCTAAGGGGTCTGCACTGACCAACCAACACCGGTTGAACTGGATTATGTTTAAGAAAAAGATCCAGAAAAGACACAAGGCTGGGTCAAAAGGTAAGAACTGCAGAGGAATCACTTGTTACACCACGCAGAGTATGCTGGTGGATCAGGTGTATTCAGTACATGCAGGCAGCCAGTTCATTTGTGCACATCAGTGTCTCTTCTCTACTGGCACTTCAGCTTTTGATGCTGTAGAACAGAGGGAGCTAAATTCCCCTACCTGATGACCTGCATATAAACATCTGTATTTGGGAGCCCCATGCCTTTACCCTGAACCATCTCCTGCTACAGCTCCTTCGCCTGTCTGAAACCAGCACCGCTATTCCTGCAGTAGCCCTCAACCTGCAGCTCATTCAGAGAGCAGACTCTTCCCCGGAGCACTTCCTCCAGAGAGCCATGCTCTACTCCCCACAGGCGCCACGGCTTCACCTGACCTGGCCGTAGTTGTCCAAAGACAATCTCTGATTTTGGGGCATGCAGAGCCGCACCTCTCACAAACCGCAGCATGCCCCCATTCATGCTAGGGACCACCTCTCCTACTTACAAAAGTTGGAATTTAAAATGGTGACCACTTGGTCTCGATGAGCACAGAAATGTGGCTTTCCTCCGTGGACGTTCCACATTCAGCATACGTCCCTCGAATGTTTAGATTTTACAAACAGCTGAGGACAGAGATGTGTGCCTGCCTCTCGTTTCTCGGCTGGAACACTGATGGGAGTGCTGATGGCACACTGAGAGAAAAGCACAGGCGTTAAGGCCATTACTGTGTGGGAGAGACACATCACCAGGGCAGTGAATTAGCAGAGATAAAAAATGAGGTTGACGGGAAGACTAAGCCCGTTGGAGGAGCTCTCCAAGGATCTGAGTCTGCCTTTTGGATGCTTTCACTTGCTTAGCAGTCTTCTGCTAAAATGCAGCCAGACCCAAAACACTAATGGAGAGTCTAGTTTTATTACAGATGGGTAGCGAATGCTGCTGGTTATGTAAAAATGGGGATGCATCTACTGAGCTCAACAACAAATGAGATGGATAGTTTAAAACCTTTGTAGCAAGATGTTCCATCCTCATCCCTTGGCACAAAAAGACAACTCCATCCCCTCCCATGGCGCTTCTAACCAGTCCATACAGCATTCTTTTTTGAGTCAGAAAGTTCGAGTTTTCAGGAGCTACAAAACCATTTCGGTACTCAGCATATACAAAGTGGAACATTAATGTTTAATGTACTGTGCTCTCCTTGAAAGACTTTTACCAGTCCCAGTGGAATAAAGGATTTCCACTCTGCGGTCTGTCTCTTTTTTTCCTCCCCCCTCCTTTCTTTAAGTCAGCAGACTTCATTACAGTTGTCAAGTAGTTACTAGTATTATTTTGTTATTCCTATTAATTCACATTCACTAGCTGGCTTGCGCTTCACAAAGCTACATCCTATCTGCACCGGTCAGTGTTTCTTCCAAGTAGTATCCAACAGGATCTTGCACGGATGATCACACTAGCTGAGAGCCTTCACAGACTGAGGAAAAAGCCAACATGTGGAAGAGGAAGATGCAAAGGCTACTACTATTTACCTAAGCTCTGGTTTCTCATCTCCTCCCTTCTCTGTGCTCATCTTTCTCTGTTTTCTCTGCTTCCCTGCAGCATTCAGATGCGATGGTGACACATAACTGAATTTCCATGGCTTTACAAATCGCTGTGCATCATGTGACCCTCAGTTACCATTTCCGTGCTCTTAGTCCACTCCTGACAGCATCCTGAACAGCATCTTTTATGGGATTGGTTATATTCACTGAGGATAGGCAGATATGTTAGTAGACTTGCAGGCTAAACAAACACAGAAACATGCTCTGTCCTATTAGCCCGAAAAAACTGTCCTGGGGAGAGGTGAAACACCACAGTCACACGCATGCTCGTTATGCTGCTCAACTCACGGTTGCATAGGTGCTCATGTGTCAGAGAGGAGCGTGCACTGAACAAACCAGAAGTGGGCTAGGAGTACAGATCAACTGCTGTCTTGTGAGTGGGCTAGCTCTAAATGCTGGTAGAAACAAGTAGATGGAAAACAATCTTTAGCATTGCGATCCCTCCGATCTAACATAGTTCTATAGAATTCGGGTGCTTACTCCAAGCTGTCTCCACCACTAAGAGAACGACACAGGTCCTTGCAGAGAACGACTCATCCCTCCCTTCACAAACCTGGCTCTTAGGACAGGAGTGATGACTTCCTCAAGGTGCCTGTCCGTCTCCTTTGCGTGTAAAGGCACGCCTAAAGCTACTTAGCTTTTAGATTACTACAGCTAGCTGAGACGAAACATTCACCTCAAAGCTTTTGGAATCCTGTCCCCCACCTCCTTGGAGAGAATCCTGATGTATCACATGTAAACATGCATAAATACGGTCATTTCTCTGTGTTTTGCAGGTCAGTGAAGCCCCCACGCTGAAGACCTCAATGTGTGTATGTCACGTCTTCCATGGACTAACGATCTCCTGCTACCAGAGCTGTGGAGTGTGACAATGGTGTTTGTGTCCAGTCTATCAAACGCCATTATCACACTAAATAGCTACTGGTAGACAAGACATCAGTTCAGAAGAGTGTGTGAACTGCAGCGATGTGTTTTCCCACTGTGCGGAGGAATAAATCACCTTTGTATGTGGATCTCAGGATGACTCTGCTCTTTCTAAGCAAAAGCACCACAGTATGTGGGAAATACCTACTCTAGTATGTATTACGTATTACAGTACACATGTATATGTATTATATACGCAAAAAAAACAAGGCCAGCTTGGGATTTTCTTTTTCCTGTTGGGTTGCCCAGGACAATAGAATAGTGAAGCCCATTAGCTGACACAGTGAAAATCTGGCTCCTATTTTGGCACCAAATTAAAACATACATTTGGAACATTAATTGACTGAAATACTTGTAACATTTTTCAAACAGAACACTTTCCAAAATTCTGATAAAAAGCTATTACCTCTAACATGAAACATCACTTATCCAGGTTTCAAATGCTTTCAGCTTTGTTCCCTTCCACATCACAGATACAGGTATGATTTGAGCACCACGCTCAAGTCCATCCCCTTCTATTCTAAACCTACAGGTTTGGGAGTGGTCACTACTTCCTCATAGAAATTTTTCTGGAAACTATTGTAAAGAATAGGAATCACCTGAGGAACTTCCAAAGGGCTCAGTGAAAGTCAGGCACCAGCACTGTACTCAGAAGCCTAAATCCTATTGAATAATCCAAGATTTAAGCTCACGGAATGTTGTGCTCTTATTTGCAATGAGAGTGGTAACCTTAATATTCCTCAGCATGTTCCAGGCTCCACCTCTCCTCTGAATTCCAGTGCTAAGTAACCCGGCATGCATAATGAATGCACAGCTTTCTATGCTGTGATGTGCAGAGCGCTGCCAGGAAACCGGCAAGGGTGTTCTGTCACCACCGCAAAACAAGCAGCCTCAGTCATCCATAAACACAGCCAGAACCCAGCAGCAACAGCAAGCTCCCAAAGCCACCACTCTCCTGCTGTCCAAGAGTCAGTAAATCACAGTAATTTCACACCCACAATATTTTATGGCAGACTCACAGCAAAATCAGCAGAGCTGCAGATAATTATGACTTATTTTTCAAAAGGTCTTTGCTGAGACTGAGCTTCTAGCTGAGGGACTCTTTACCCAGCTGATTTGGGGGGTGGGGGCACACGAGATCTCAAACTCCTTCCTCTTTTCTCTGGCTTTGCAGGAGGAAAGCAGAAGGGACCTTGTCTGCAAGGCCCTTTGTGCGATGTTTTCACAGCAGCTGCTTTTCTTCTCAACCTTTGATTGGAAGAGAAATGAAGTCCCTTCCTTCCCTCACCACACCTGCAGTGCTCTCTATGGAGCCTGTACCAGTCTTGTTTGCCCTCCTCCCGATTACCGGCCCTGCAATTTTTCTTTTTGAAGAATATCTTACGCTGTTTCCCTCCTCCCATTCAGCAAGCCTCATGTGCTGCTTGCCTGACCACTGCATCTGTATTGTATCTACAGAAAGAGCTGGAGATTAGGTCTGTCCCTTTGGACTAGCTCTACAGTTTGCAATGTCACCACAGCTTGTTCCGCACCATTCATTCTTTTAGATGTGCCGAACATGAATCACCATTGCTGTTACTCCAGTGGTGGGATGGCAGCACAAGCTCCCCAGCTTCTACTTGAAATGTTATTAAAAGAAACCTATTGAAAATGTGTGAGCAAGGCGTTCCTAACCTTCCCCTGGTGCTCTGTGGCAGGACAGCAGAGGGGATTAATTCCCTCTCCATATTACTTTCTTACTACTGTGCTCTTAAAACTCAAAAATGGAAAGTTATTTACTGAGGCTTTTATTGTAGAGCAACATGACCTTTACAACACCCACACAAAGATTAGATACACTGAAGTTTCTTGAAGAGGAAAAAAAAGAAATTAAGGCATAATGGAGCTGCATCCCTGCAGTTCACTGTTCAGTTACGTGAGGTGAGCTGTGGGAGTCACACTGAAAAGCTCTCGGTATAAGGAATGGCTCAGGAAACACGCTGCCTGCCTTCTAATGGGGTTCTCCATCGTACACTCCTTCGAGTGGATAAATATTTCTAAATACATCAGCTGCCCTCCACAGTTCCACCCTCCGCAGACCTGGGGCCAACAATGTGCAAAGCAGGTGTACGCAAAGGGACCGGCGGTACGTACCACGGCACTGCAGCGACCTGCTCAACCCAGACAACCCCTGAAACTCAGCAGCTGGGTTTTTTTCATCTGGAAACATGACATTAAGAATAATCTAACTCCTGTGGCAAGGAGCTCTTCCCACGCAACTTAAAAAATGCTGCCGACGTTTTGGTTATTAAGTTTCTCAATTTCCCTATTTTAGAGAAAATTCCTTGTCACTGTTAGACTATCTATATTTTAAACTCTTTATACCGTGACCCAGAAACATCAGTAGAGAATTGAGGATGCTTTTGAGAGGGGTCTGCATGGACAAGGCATTCCTGCCACAGAGTTCCTCCTGCCAAACAAGGCAGACAGGAGGGCAGAGCAGAGAGCTTGACAGAGTGGAAGAGGATGGAGCAACCAGGGAACGAGGAAAAGGCCAAGACTCAGTTCTCTGCTTCCTTAGATACGTCAAAGAGCAATCACCAGAGTACCGCCAGAGAGCGAGGTCTTAAATCTTGTCTGGAGGGCTTTAACCTGAGGTCATCAGTCAAGCTACTTTTGGTAGCTATTAACGTATAATTATTTTAATGTAATTGCACATGTAGCTGAACTCAAGGGCAATGACTGAATTTTAATGGGATCATGTGACATTATAATTGAAGCTTTTGTTCTATTAGAGAAAAATGACTGCTTTCAACCAGTCTATTGCCAGGCTTTCCAATCATCATCAGTTAGACTTGCCACCAACACAAATTCAGAACCGTGACTCACCCAGGGCAGTAATACACCCGCAAGGTAACACGCCTGCTAACAAACACAGTATGTCCAATAAACTCCTGGGCAGTGGAAAAGCATTCATTTTAGCTGGGGGGATGTCTGTTTAACCCAAATATGATGGCTTCTTATTATATAATGCTCCATGTACTCATTTACGGAGTGAGATCGATAATAAAGAAAATGAAAATTAGCTTATGAGTACAGATGTCAAGTCTAACTGAAACATGAATGAAAAATACAAAATCCATCAAAAAATATAACCAGAATGTGACCTGAGTTCGTAATTAATGCTCCCTCAGTAGGCTTGGAGGACAATTCCCCACAGAGGAAAACATTCTAAAAGTTCACTTACGCTCACAGCCATCCTCTTCTCTTTAGCAGAAGGCACAGAGCCTTTCAGTGCGTTGTGTTCCATGGATGTGTGGAGCACGAACAGCCTCACTCGGATCTATTGTTTCTGCTGGGCTTATTTTGGCCAACAGTTGCAAACAACATTTTCTCTAAGTTTTTGACGAACGAATAAGGAAGAAAGTTATGACTCAGTCCTGCAAACAACTGCAGGGATGGAACTACGGTCACAGCTGGGTGCTCTAAGAATCCAACTGAGCAGGATCGAGACCTTCAGCTTTCCAGACAGGGGTAATATTCACTGCCTCCGTGCTGTCATCAGTATTGAACACACCAGGGAAATGGGGTAAGGTGATGTTTACACATAGGCATGAAATATCAATGAAACTCATTCTCTGAAGCTGTGAGGGTGGGGGAGCACCTGGTTTCCCAATACCCTGTCCCTTAGAAATCAGAAATACCAGGAAGCAGAACACAGAAGAGGGAAACATGTAAAGCAGCACCCTTTCCAAAGATGCTACATGTTACGACCAACCCTGGTGTTTCTTCAATGACCAGGAACTGCCTGCTTTCAAAAGCTAGGGAACCACTTCTCCAAAATTCCAACTTCCCTTCAGCTGAGAGAGAAATGTGGGTAAAGTCAGGCTAGTTCCTGGTTTGAACACTGAGACACCAGAGCAGTGGGACTTTCCCAGGAAAATCTCTTCCCTGCACCACAGGTGGGAGCAGTAGGACCATCTGCCTCATCTGTGCCACCTCTTCCTCTGCCTGATGTGCTTGGTAACTCCTCCAAACCTTCTGCTCCATATACTTCCCTATCTCCACTCTCCTGTGATACTTCAGAGTCTCTGCAGTAGCTCAGCACTGTCATTCACATCCATTTCGAAACGAATGGCTTCCCGTCCTCAGTTTACACACAGGCTCTGGTTTCTGGCACCACCTGTTATTTAGTAGTGACACAGGGATCAGAAGTCGGGCAGTGTTTGTATTCCCCACTGCAGGCTGGGGGTTCAGCTGCCACCTCTGGTAAACTTGCTGCAGTCCTCTGACCTGCATAGTTTCTCCTCTGGCTCAAACCTCCACGTAACTGACACCTAAGTTTAACAGAGCTCTGTAGCTTTTTTCAGTTCTGGCCCTGCCTCAGCCTTGTGGATAACTCATGACTCTTCAGCAGACAGGTACTGCCCAGGGCAACTGTCATATTCCTTCAGAAAACAATGCTATGCTACACAGAAAAGTCATTGTACTTATTTTGGTTGAAAATGCTGCAAGGCCCTGAAATACCCTCTGTAGGTAACAGTTTATTTCAGATGGCAGCTGTCGGGCTGCATGCAGACTCCAAGCCTCTACCCTACAACAGGATCAGTGCAAGCACAACAGTGCTGTGCCATGCGCTTAACCGTAGATTCAAGGGAGTTTGCACAGAAAGCAAGGAATTCTGTGGAGAATCAGGCAAGTTGCCTCACATCACTTTGCTGATGACATCACTTTGTGAGGATCTTAAAGGGGGACAGAAGACAGATACATCCAATCATGAATGGCTTTGTCTTGTATTAAAAGACACGTAAGCAAGAGGAAAAATTACAAGAATAGGATTACAGTAGGATTATAATACGCAAAAATCTGGGAAAGAAAACAATTTTTCTGTAGCAACCTGAGCAACAATACTGTGCAAAACTTTTACTACGGGCATCTTAAATATATTGATGTTTACGTAGCAGCTGAACCCACAGGCACAGACGTATAGAAGGGAAGGTGTTCTCCAGCGACCTATGATGCACTCAGTGTCCAAGACCCAAATTGTGCAGATACCAGTACGCAGAAGTGTTGTAAGATAATCCAGGCAGATGGTTTAGTTTGTCTTCAAAACCTTGCCCCAGTATTAAATCGCAGGTACCAAGACCATAGAATCAGCTCCTGTCTTCATTGCTGGCATCAGCATCGGGATGACTTCAAAATAACGTCATAAAGCCAAAGACTGAAGTTATCGCCCACCAGGCCATTGCTACCTGTCACTACAACATGTCTTTGAGAGGAGTTTCCGTTAAATGGGACAGGGCAACTCAATGCTCTGACGAAATGAAGTCTCTAGCTTCTCTTGCTTTCTTGGACACAGTTTTCTTTACAGTCGATGAGTTTGGTAGATTTTTGCTTTTCATGGAGGTTGCTTTCCTCTGTTTTTGATGAGTGGTTCGGAGAGACTTCAGCCCCAGCATCTCACAGTACTTATTGCACTGGTGGAGTGCTCTGAACTGCTCAATGAAGGAAACCGAGCAGTTGCCTTTAAAACCTTTGTATCTGTAGTGAGAAAGAAAAAAGAAAGCCAAATGGGATTTCAAGATGCATTTTCAGCACAGGGAGGCAGAGTATGACTGCTGACTCAAGCAACTTGAACACATTAAGGCAGTCTCTTCTACCCATGATGTTTTGAGAAGCACCGACTGTCACAGAAAATCAAACTGAGCCACTGAGAGGTGAAGGAAAACAGATAATAAGTAGTTACAGGAGAGAGAGAAGGGTTAAAGACGCATAGTTCTGTGGTCTGTGTCCTGGCTACTGTTTTTCGTTTCAGTTAGATGGGAATATACTGCCTGCTGGTTAACTTTGTCTCGGTAACATATAAATGAAATCCATTCCGTATCACTCTCTATAAACTGTTCTTTTGACTGTCATGAATAGAGAAGGTTGCTGCACAAGGTGTTGTCAGAACCAGAAGCTGTTTTCATCCAAACACATACACAGCTTCTGTGCTACACTCCTCGCTCCCCCAGGCTCGACTACAAGATCTCAAGGAGCCCAGCCTCCTGCAGCAGAAGGATGTAAGGAGTTCCTGAGGACATCAGGAGTTCCTGAAGAAGGCAGCCTCAGCCAGCCTTCCCAAGCCACCACCACATCTCCCACTGCTACCTCCTCCTTCTTCAGTGGGCTCGAAGCCAGGGAGCAGGCAGAGCATGTACCTCCCTCTTCTCCTCACCCTGCCACTGGCTGCTGACATGTCTTCTTGCACCTTTTTAAACAGCCAGATGAACCAAAAAGGGTTAAGAAATTTTTTTTCCTCTCCTCTCCACGTAAGTCATGTGCTTGTTTACCCAAAGGCAGTGGAGTGCCATTGCTACTTCAGGACTATGCCCTGGAGCTCAGCAGGATAATGAACTGCTCTCTTGCTCCTTCGGAGAAATAACAGGCTTAAGACTTTATACCCAAGCTCCTTCACTACAGCCAGCAGGTCTGTGCTCCAGACACCGCAGAACAAGCTCCACAGGCAAACATGCTGCTCAGCAAGAAAATCTCCTGATACCAAGCACTGATCCTGACTCCAGAAACTAGAGTCTTTGCACTGCCAGCAAAGAGCAGTAACTTAGACCAAAATATTTTGATTTATTTCTCATGACTATTCAATTAACTGTTGGGTCTTTCCAGCAAGTGCCAGTGGCAACAGCAGTTGTTGTTACAGCACCTTCCCCTGCCACGGTGTGTCAGGGCTGGACGCTGCAGCAGCATGCGCAACACAGATGCAGCTGCCGACGCCTGCGGAGACAGCGAGGCTCGGTGTAGACAGCTTTGGGCAGCATCTGCCTGCTCTGGTGTCCAAACTTCTCCATTTCTGCTGCAAGACTGATTGAGAGGCTTCATTCCGCCTGCGCTTTGTGTAGGTGTGTTCTGGCAGAAATATTAATGATAAGTAGCCTCCAGGGCTATCAGTTAGGTGAGAAGTGTCACTGCATTGAATGCTGACTATTTTAATTTGTGCAAAATGACTGTGCACCCTTTCTCTTGCTCTCGCTCTCTTTTATGTTCTAGGCAGCCTTCTTGTTGCAGCTAAAAAAAAATTTCTTCGTGTGTTTTTCTCATGCTATAAAATTCTGATAATACTCATTTCTTTCTGGAAATAGTCTTGGAATGAAAAAGTAGAGGCAAAAAAAAAAAATGCCCTTTTTTCATGAAGTAAATAAAAGCCTGTGGAAATGGCTTTCCTATCTGAATTTGGTATTTGACACTTCCTGTATGTCTCTGAAGGAACATCTTAACAAAGAACAGATACAATAGCATTTGCTCAGACCCTTAAAAAGACCCTTCGAATGAGCAACTGAATGCTCTGCTAACTAACTTTTGCGGGCTGTAGAAAGACTAATGCACAGATATGAGACCAAGGTTTTGCATTAGAGTTCTCCCAGCTGTTTGCTGTTTGCTAGTCACCGCTTCCACGGGGTCCCCCTTGTGTGCTTCCGGACCAGGTCGTTTGTTCTGGACAGCCTGAGTGACCATAACTCTGTTGTAATCGGGCAGGACTCATGAGCTGAACTCAAACCACTCCAGGCGATAGAGCCTGCGGTATGTGTAGCGTTGGGGGAAGCTCTCCATTAGTGGATGGCTTCGAAATTGTACAGTCCATATCGCTCTCAGAGGTTTTGTGTTCAGTAACACCGAACTACTGACTGCTCCATGCCTTGAAAAACACCAGTCTCCCATTTTGCACAGCATGCGCTATTAATCCACTGACCAGATGACTGATAAATAAAACCCCGACAGAATGCCACCTCCCAAACTTGACAGTTGGGGCTGGCCTAAACCAAATCTTCCTGAAATCTGAAGGGGGGATGTGGGATTCGTCCCCAAGTTTAAACTCCCCAATGCCTCTTATTGCCATGTTGAGTAAAACTAAATTTGTCCATGCCCTGAAATCAGAGAGACTCGCAGATGCACATCTGGCAAACAGCATGGCTCTTAATCACTGTGACCGGGTCACTGTGCTCCCGATTCCTTCGTCTTTGTGTTTACCATTCCTGGACGAATACCCGGGCACTTGTGCACACCTTCTCCACTGGCTCAGTGTGTGCACTTGGCAGCCAGCCGCTGCTGTACCGGTTGTCCACCGAGCAGCTGCTCCCAAGGACCGATCGCCCGTCTCTGCTGCGCCCCAGCGGCCGCATCGCAAACCCTGCCCGGGCCCCGCGGCTTCTGCTGCGGCTTCGCCCTCTGCTGACAGAAAGCGCACGGCAGCGCCTTCAGACCCTTCGCTTGGGGTTCATTCGCTTCCCCACTCATTGCTAAAACAGAGGTAGGAAGGATGAAAGTCCAGAATAACTTTAAAGAGTGTTAATTGTTGAAAACATCAACCTCTCCACAGCCTTTACAGGTAGGAGCAGCCAAAGGATATGTTAATGCTCATCCAGAAATGTTTTTTGAGACTTGGAATAGGCGTCTGCACGTCCCAAAAAACCATTAGCAGCAGTGAGCAACGCTGAATATAGGTACAAAATTTTAATATATGCTGTTTATTGTGCTTGGTGTACAGGAAACACTGGGGAATAAATCATGGCCATGAATAATTCATGACTGTTGCTATATTGGCTTTTGCGAATTCATCAATAACAGTTTGCACTATGACATGAGATTATTTGAAAGCTTCTCGACTGTACTATGAGCGTGGCGGGGGTGGGAGAGATGGATGGTTTTTTCAGGTTGTTTTTTTCTCCGATCACAAGTTTAATCTTAGAGTGAAATTAGAATTTAATGTATTTAATTTACACTCCAACATTCATCAAGGGCCACAGAAGCATTTCCCAAGGATGTTTTTGGTTTGCCTTGATGTGCTTGGCCCAGGCTGAGGAGAATTGAAGGCAGAGGACCTGTCTGTGACCAATGAGGTCACCACCTCTGCAAAGAGTGGCTGAGGAAACCGGGAATTTCTATAGGCAACTACAGCCAGCAATCAGCTTTGTACCTTCTCTGACAATGCAGTTAAAATCCTAACGGTATCACCCCACAGTATTGAGTCCAGCAGGACTCCGTGTGTGCTCCCCAACACCAGAGGCAGATCACGTCTCACCAGCACGGCTGCACGCTACCAGAAGCGGCCACAGCCAGTCATACAGACAAATTCTGTGGACTTGCTTGTTTTCCCCATCCAGCCTCACGGAATTAAAAATCAAACTGCAGATATTAATGCAGAGATGTCTTTTCTGGGAAAGGAGCATGAAAGAAAAACACAGGACCAGCAATAGCATTAGCTAAATGACAAACAAAATGATACACAACATTAAGAGGTTGTTTGTGAAGGGAAATGAAAGGGAGGTGATCCTTACTACAGCTTGCATTGTATATTCATTGCCTCACTCCACCTTCTTCTTCCCTAGCCCAACACGTGTTTTTATGAGAGTACGTGTTTTTATGAGAGTACTTTCACACAATGAGCTGGACGACAACATCCATTACGGTATTTCTATAAACCTTCTGATTCCACAGAACAGTGTGGCCTAAATAAAATTTTTATGACTTCTTTGTTTTATAACAGGATGACACAACTTCCTTTCAACTGATCTCACTTTGGATCCACAGCTAAAAGAGTAAATCAATGTAAGTTTTGAACGGATGCCAGCCTGCAGATGTTGAGGATTTGCCCAGAATACTGTGGGGCCACATTATTACAGGTTTTTTCCTGTACCACGGGTATATAGAAAAGCTCCAGTTTAGTACAAAGACTGAATACATCAGGCCGGATCTGCTTTTTCCTGTCAGCGTTTCAGAGGAGCACATGAATTCAAAGCACTGGTCACAGGCATGTACCCCCATGCCCTTCCCAGCACCCAGCTGACTTGAGTGGCTGCCTACATCGCCTGTTCCTATCAATGGCTCTTTTGGCCTGTGCTATAATCAGAGGATTTCATTAACAGAAACTTAAGAGTTAAGGGGAAGTTAGAACATTAAAGGCCTGCATCTTTGCACACATGCAAATTAAGCCTCTCCAAAAGACCTGAAGCCCTTGCAAAACTACTAGGGAAAAGGCCTTTTAAATGTTACGAACAGACCTTCTGTTACAGCTCAGAATTACTGCTTTTGAGAGAGATACCATCAAATCCCTTAACACATTTTCTTTTTTATCAGGTGAGGGACCTGTACAAAGCAGACACCTCCACCCACGCTGCTGACCAGAACCCAGGCTCAAGAAAAGCTTACGGTCACTGCCTGCTGTAGGAATTAAAACTAACTCATGGGGTTCTAAATTGAGAAAAGACTCTTTGTAAGAGCTTCTGTCACAGACGCATATTCTAAAGCTTTGGCACTTTTGCTGGCTGCAAGAGGGATTTCAGCTGTCTCTCTCATGTAATCTCATGTGGTCTCTGCACCATCCCTTTAAATTCCTTGCAAAAACAGCAATGCAAACCTCGGCTGTTTCAGGGCACCTCCCTCCCTAGCTCCCACAGTGCTGTGGCAGATCTCTTCCCTTCCTCCAGGGAAGAGTAGGAAGGGAGAAGGGTCACCTTGGCTCCTGGCAGCAGGATCTAGTAGTAGGGCTAGATAGGAACAAGCTTGTATTTGCATTTGCTGGGGCAAGTGCTGTGAGCACAAGCCCAGCTGGAGCTCTGGCTCCAACAGCATGCTGGAGTTGAGGTATTTCCTCCGTGGCCAGAAGCTCCTGAGAGCCCAAACACCGGGTCCTTCACTGCACCCCAGGCTCGAGCCCGTGCTGGCCCTGCATTTTCAGCCCTACCTTCCTCCGGTTGATGTACCACCCAGTAAAGTGCTTTACTTGCCTGTAAGTCACCAGAGGCCTTGATTTCCCTCATGAAATGCCCTTTGAATAAGCCTATTTTAAGGGGAATGTGAAGAAAAAGCAAAGCCCAGTCTACAGTGTAGCCCCATCCCCTTAGAACAAAACAAAAGTGTTTCCCTTATAGGCAGGTTCCCCTAAATATGAACAAAAAGAAGTTAAAAGAGTCAGATGAGGATTTTTTACTTCCAGAGCTAAAGAACAATTTCCAGTGCACCCTCCCCCAACACACGTACATGGTGAAGAGATTGATGTGTTGAGAAATAATTTTTTACTCACCCTTTGGCCAGCGTTGCTATGCCAACGTCAGTTAACTTCATTCCCACACCTACAAGGCATCAAGAAAACAGAGAGCTTATGTCACACCAGAATTTCTAGGAATATCTTCAGATGCAAGAGCACCATATATAGAAGCATTAAATATTCCTCATTGATTCATGTTTTCAGTTTTACTTATTTGTCACCATTTTTTCCGGACATTTTAAAGTACCCCAAATAAAAACAGGATGTTTGTGCTCTGTGTCACTAGCAATTTCTAGAAGTCAGTCTGATACCAGCAGTTCACAGATCGCAAGGTGACAAACGGAGTGTAACTTGTGTCCTGTGCTAGACACAGGGGGGGAGGAAGGAGGGGTTACACTTTGACAACTGCACTTCAAGAAACATATAAAATCTTTGCTTACGCACCTGCCCTGAGATGTGTATAAGTATTTATGGGTTTTGTGGGTTTGATGCTTTGCAAACTTGGCCTGCCATGTTTATCAGTAGGAATTGCATGTTTGCTTTGCTAATCAAATAGCAATAGGTCAGTCGACCTTAATTTTACTTTTGGGGTGCGAGATCCCAAATCCCTTTCTCATTCAGTACTTCCAAAAACTTGGGGCTTTTAACCTGTCCCTCTGTTCATTTGTTTATAGGCAAAAATGCAGTCCTGCAGTGTGCAAGTTTTTTCTGTACAGGAAAATGATGGTCTCGGGACCATTTTCCTCGGGAAGCACTCTCAGAAATCATACCAATTGGCATGCCTGAAAAATGCAGCCTAGGCACTCAAGTGAGAAGATGATCAGAGAGGAAGGACGTTTCTCAACAGCAGCAGGTCTATTGTCCTTTGTGCAGTATAGAGGCTCAGATGCCATTTCTGCTGCTGTCCTTCCCTCAGGCTAGGGTTTTCTTCTTTCTTCTCCCTTTAAATGACATGGGGGTCTTGTTTAGGTGTCTTGCTGCTAATTTTCCTGCCTTCTCTTGTTAAAGATAATGGGATATATTCTAAGACACCATCTTTTTTTCAGTTTTCTTTAACAAGGGTCTGTCTGTCTCTGTTTCAAACGCACCTATGCACACTGTGCTGGGTACAGGGCCAGAATGTCAGCAGTTAGGAGTTGTCACACTCATGGGAGCATAAGAGCAGCATTTAGTAAAGGCGAGGAGGGCTTTACCCCACCGTTCTTTCTTTGAAGGAACATGTTTCTTCAAAGGACCTGAGTGTGGAGCATTCCACTGTTGAGAGGTTGTTGGTAAGTATTTATATACAAGAAAAAGCGAAGGACTGGGATGTTATTAACAAGTGAAGTCTTTAATTCACAGGACATTTCATTAACCTCTGGAAGGCGAGACGGCAAGCCAGACTTGACTCATACTGAGTGTCCTGGGTTACTAAGGGGATGTATGGAAGAACAACTCTCCGATTAAGAGTGTAAGATTTGTTTTTTCTTTTCCAAACTGTCTTCTTTCCAGAACAGGAGCCAAGTAAAAATTCTTTTTTTCTGCTGATTAGGTAAAGATCCTAATACTGCATAGGTTAATACATGTTAGCCCCTGCTGCCACAGCAGGCAATTAATTAATGCCTTTCTGTTCCCCAGGGTAACACACACACAGAAATAAACACAGTGCACTTTTAAAAGAGGCCAGAAAATAAAACATCCCAACTCTCTCTCCTATTTTTTCTTCTGATCTGCAGGAGATGCTGTATAAAACAGGCACAGGGCCATGGTACTGCCCACTATGAGCTTATGGAAGGAGCACACACAGCATTGCCAACAGGACACAGAAAGCCAACAACATTTCTTAGAAAGAAGTCTCTGGAAGCTCTGCAGTTCCAGGGATTGACTGCGAGTGGTCACCAGCCTCTATAATGGGAAAGTTGTTTTATTGCCCCCACTCAGACAACTCACCTTGCAGGTCAGTGACAAGCAAGCTTCCGTTGGTCCTCTCATACACCCAGTGCTGGAAGGTGCAACACTTCTGGCCAGCCTCTGAGTCTCTTCTCAAGAAATTTATTTCCTTGCCATCCCTGACAGAGTATTTCACAAATTCCCCAAGCAGCTCCTCCTCCACTGTTGCATAGGGGATGTTATTAGCAGGACGATGAACAAGAAAAATAGGAATGATCCTGAAATCAAGGGAGAAAAACTAATAAAATCCAGGGACTTCTCTCAATGAAGGAGTAATTTATCATACTATCAATATGAATAATTCCACATTTTAATATAATTTCCTCTAAATTTATATGAAAATCATGCCTTTTGCCTGCTATTTACTGTCTTTACTCCTTATTATCCTTCTCTAATGGGAATGGAATCTCTCTCACCCCCCTGATACTCAGTATTGTTTAGGGTGTGAGTCTAACTGTAACACTGTTCTCAGGATTCCTCTCTCTTCTTCAGTAATTACTCCTGGCAGTCAGTGAGCAGCTGTGGCACAAGACAACATATATACACATACGTGTAAATGTATAAAAAAATATATATACTCACTCTGGTACTTCCCCAAAGCCTTCCAAGGGTTCAGCTTCAGCCGCATATATCTTCGCGTACTCTCGTGCAGTATTTTGGACGTAGCATTCCTATATTACAAACAGATATGCCTATGGAATATTACTTAAAACATTTAACAGATGTTTGAATATGTGCAAGACAGCTTTTCCCCATGATTCTTGCGCACAAAGGAGAGGGGAAGCTTACCTGCAGCGCTAGTTTGTAGTTCTTCTCAACCAGATCATCCTTACTCTTGGTCCCATACATGATAGCGCTGTGCACTTTAAGAACACAGGGGTGGCCAGGGCTGAACACTGGCACGAGGCCTTGCATCACCTTACTGCGGAATGCTTTCCGGTGCATGCCTTCACCAAAGTGAAGCTCTTCTGTAGCTATTCTCCCACGCAGGTTCCCACCAAAATAGCTTTCACTGATGAAATCTTCTCTGAACATGAGCTGCATGAATTCAATTTCTTCCACACCTAAAAAACAATGCCACTTCTGCGGTCATGGGGAAAGGCGTGGACACGGGAGGACAAATGCACTTCTTACAGACTATAAAAGCAAATGCTCAATGGAAACGGAACACATGGCCTAACTTGTGTTAGTACGGGGTTGGGACCCAAGGCAGTGTGGAGAAAGGTGGCAGTTCAGGTTCGTAAGGAGAGAATACAGAGTGTAGAAAACAAAAAACAGAGGTAAAGATCACAAAAGTCATTTTTAAAACTATTAGGGGAGTTGTAAACTGGTACTTCAAATGAATGTGAAGTCGAGCTGACCGTGAACTAAAGGGCCATTTAGGGAATACTGAGATCCTGCCAACTCTGCTGTTTTGGGATGACAGAGGCAGTAATAAAGCTAACGTGCAGCAGTGTATGTAGATAGGAATCTAAAAGCAGAACACAGTTCTGTGCCCAGTGTGTTCAGATCACACTCTTCTGAAGCCAGCCTGTCTTTTCACAAAAGCCACAAGTTGCTGGTACAACCAGAGCTTGTTTCAGCTTTCAGCTTGGAATGTTCTCTGGAAAAGATTCTGCCAGTATGTTTGTAGAGGCTCTCGCTGAAAGAGGTCTCGGTCTTTATCCAACACGACCCTGATGGAAACATGCCTTTCCTAGGACCAACCACACTCCCTACATCAGTTCCAGTGCTGCAGACTGACATGTTGAAGTGTTTCTTTTCAATCTGACAAGCACCAGCTTAAAAACAGGTTCATTAGCAAAGGTAGAAAAAAAACCCAAGATTTTTGTTTCATCATTGATTTTGGATAAGAAACACACTTCTCAAAGTGTCCATGTCAGCTTCAACCACAAAGTAAATACATCAGTTTTAGTATCTTTAGATTCAGGAGAAATTGGTACACTCACTTTCCTTTTATCCCCCCTATTTGCGCATTTCAAAGGTACCAGTAGCCTAACAATGTGTGCCTAAGTTTGTTACAGGTGAAATCAAGCAGGATTATGGATTTTACCTTCTCTAAATGATCACTGGAATACAAATGGAAAAAAAAATATAAGGGTGGGGGCGGAAATGGTTAAGGTTAAGCACGGAGAGAAACTAAAAAAATTATGACTGCACTTCAAGTCTCCCTAATCATAACATTTCAAGGAATGCCAGTGAAAAAGGTAAACAGGAGAACAAAAGCAGTACACTACACGCAATGAAGTCCTTCCAGCTCCCCTCTGCAGTTATCTCTGGTTTAGACTGTTTACCCCATTGCCTCTCTTTGAAGCACAGAGGAAACAGTGCACATATAGAACTAGAATTAGAAGGTTTCTTAATTCCACCCAAAAGTCTCTGTGCTGCTACATGAAGAGTCCTGTCGTTATTTTAACAAGAAACTAATTGTTTAATTTTATTCTTCTAGAAAAAAAAAGAAAAATCAATTGTCTGAATGATCAGTACAACGTGTTCAGAAATGATAAAGCAATGTGCAATGCACCATCTTTAGCGGCAGCACAGCACGACATATGCCGAGTGTGACTGAACACAAGCTGACGTATGGGGCAAGCATTCCAGATCTTCATGCCCGTCTTCCTCTTGGGGTAAAGCTACATAGCAGGTGACTTGCACAGACCATGTGTTCAAACACCACCGGCGAGCGTTTCGTCCAAACCAGCGCGTGCCTGTGTGACGCGATGCGATGCTATTTCACTCTTCACTGGATGTGATGGGCCAGTGCACCGAGATAACAAGAAGTTACACAGTCCAGTTCAAATCACGGCAGGTACTCCAGCATCCCACACAAACCATTCCACCCTATATGCAGGTATTTCACTGACTAAACTGCCATGAATTAAAGCGAATTTCATCTTTCATGGTACAGCAAAGGTGAGTGCAAAAAGGTAAGATAGCTGGCAAAACCACAGCAACTGATTCAGGGGCTGCAGTGGATTCCCATAGTTTCCCTTGGGATAACTGCCAAGATGTCTCAATCTGGTTATATTTTCCATCCTTTGTTCTGTCTGGGAATCAGAAAGAACAAAGATTTGAGTGTGCATTCAAGCAGACATGTCTACTTACCTTCACGACTCTGAAAACTTGAGAGATGATCCAATACTACAAGGAAACAAAGAAATAGATTTTGTAGTAAAAAAAAGAATGGAAACTGTCACTGTCATTATTATTAATGAAAATTATAAACTAGGATTTACCTTCAGAAGTCAGATTAAACTCAGCAGTCACCTTTCCATACATATTACTCAAGCAGCAGTAATACATCCCCTGGTCTTTGTTACTGGCTTTAGCTATTGCCAAAGAGACAGGAGAGTCATCCTGGGCACTGGAACAGAGAATGTTAATTTTCCACATTAATACAAGATCTCTCCTGGTTATTCCATATATCCCTCCTCACCTCCTTGGAATTTCTGTCCCTCACTGCGAAGATTGAATCAAATATAATGCAAGTAGACAAAATATGCTATTTCACCCTACTTAGAAGCATTCAGCCTATTACGTGTTTCACCACAGATGGTCCTACTCCATTCTGAGAGAAAAGTGCCTCAATCAAATCCGAAGTAACTAAATCACACCAAAAGTCATTCTAATATTCTTATCAATACCATGGCCAAATATAGGAAGTATGAATATACAAAAGCCCAAAATGTTGTATGCGGTTCTTCAGCATTGACTCCTCACTCAGCTTTCTCTGTTCCTCTGCTTTTTTCAAGCCAGGTATTTGCCCTCCGATGTCTGTGTGTGCAGCTCCACACATGGATCAAAGGCAGACGACGTTATTAACATGGGTGCAACGACACATGGAAGCAGCTACCGTACCTGCACACCCAGGCTGGCTCTGGAAGCCGTAAAACCACACTGAGAGGTGCTCTGCCCGAGCAAATGGTCCTCTGAGACAATGAGGGCTTCCACATGCACAGGACTTAGCAGCAAACCACATCGTCAAGGCAGAGATTATGGAGACCTTGCTACTCTGTTTTAAAGCCTTTGTGAAGTGAGTTTGTGAAGGTGTGCACGGTTTTGTTGGCAACATGAAGCGTCATGATATTCTGGCATGCTGGAGAACTAATTTTATCCAACAGTAGGTTTTAAATAAAATTACTTGGCATATGTTAATATAACTAGCAATGTGTATTTTTCAATACACATTTCCATGTGTTGATAGGTACTAAAAATTCAAAGACTGTTTGCCTAATTTCCTGTAATTATCCCCCATTGAATGTAAAAGCTAAAACAGACTAAACAGTCCAGATTATGCATTTCTGCAGATTGAGGTATATTTCCAAAAGAAGAAACAGTGCTTGGGTACACACAAAACCAGCTAGATTTTGATTGTGATGGAAGGGAGATTTCCACTGAACTCTGCATTTCTGAAGTAAAAGTTCTACCTAGGAATCTCTCTTACTCTAAATCTCTGTTACGTATTTCACTTTATTTCCAATATTTTGAAATACATTTATGCTAGGAAGGTAAAATTCAAATCTATTATGTTATCACACGTTTTGCTTGTTATCACTGCACAACCTGATAGATTTGATATCTCTGCACTGTTTATTTGTTAAAAAACTGCAAAATTATTTAGCAGGTAATGATATGCATTAATATTACAATGGCTATTGCAATACAGTAATCAAAATCAGTGTAGTTAAAACACCAAGAATCAGAGTGACACGGGAGGTTTAACCAATTCATGCAACTCTTCCTCTCCATTTTGAAGAACATCTGAGGAGATGCCTTCCTCCAAAACTTTTTCATTTTCACAGAATTGTACATACTGATGGAAATATGCTTTCTTTTTTTGCTTTGGGTAATGTTAGCTTATTTTTTGCACCTATCATACTAATCCTCTTAACTGGGACAAGAGTGAATCACTGGCCTATTTTCCCAAAAGCTATTCAGAAACCGCCAGTCCTTCAGGAACATTCACTCACCTTCTCTGCAGCCGAGCTAGTAACTTGCAATCTTTAGTCCATATAATGGTGGAGTCACCATGAATGTCACCAAATTGACAGCATAGTTTAATATTTCCAGAGCAGTCGGGGAACAACTCTGCTTGGATTTTCTTCAGCAGCCTAGGAGCTTGAAACAGAAGAGCCACAGTTTAGGATTAGAAGATAGTGGTACTGGTTTGGCATTTCACAAGAATCCCAGAATGATCTGTGGATGTTAAGAATATGAATTTGACCACACTGGTAAATAATTATGATTTCTTCTGAAGCAGAAACCAAGGCTTTAAAATACGGATGTTTTAAAAGACTGACCCAGTGCCCCACACAGTCAATGGAAATGTTTTCAATGCAAAGACATTTTCAATTGATGGAACAGGACCCAAGGCAAGGTCTAGTTCGAAAAGACATCAACGTAAAATAATTTCTTAATCAAAACACACTCTTTCTGACTAAAGGACTAGCTGGTTTTATCAGTAAAAGAAGACACCACAAAGGTAGAGCACACCATATGGTTACATAATAATTCATATCAATCGAGTGTTTGAACTTAGCAGAGTTCTTTAACTGATCAGAGCCTTTGAGAGAAAACTTTTAAGTCCCAAGAGATGCTCAATCTCCAAGATGTTCCTGGAACATACCTAACACACACTGCCAGGATGAGAATCCTTGCAAAATTTCCGTTAAAACATAGCTAGAGGGAGGAACCCTCACTTGGTGGTTAGATACTTGCATCTGGTAATATCAGTGGCCTTTGCTTCCCTCCTCAGTTTCACAGGATTCACTTCCCGCCTCTAAAGCTCCTCCTTTCCAGCTGTAGGGCATGGTTCTTCTGCTAAACACTGACAGTCACGCAGAACAAATCCCGGAATCACTCAGGCGTACAGAAAGAGAGCGCTCTGCCCAGTCTGGAGAAGTCCTGATAACCTGTTTCTCTGCTAAGACTTGCTTACTGGCTCACAGAACACTCCAGCGTCTTAGCACGTGGGCATGGCGTGAGCGGGAGGATGGAGGGTACTTGGAAAGAAAGGGAATCGACATATACTCAGGGAAAGGTTTTGGAAGTGTGACACATCTCTGCTAGACCTAAGGGATGTAAAATGCAAGACGTTATGTTTCCTACTGTGTTAATTCTGAGCTGCTGCACTCTGAATGAGCTGGCACGACAAATCTCCCCCAGGGATCACATTCCTGCAGTCTAACTTTCTCCATCTAATGCCAAAGGAATGCTGGATCCAACTAGAAGGGTCAGGCACCTGGAATTCACTGCTATGTTTAACTTGTAGTCACTTAAGTCCTTAGGCCCAAGAGTCTTGCTGAATCAGGGCTAAAATGACAGAGCCAGTATGTGACAGAACTGTAAATAGAACGGCTCCAGATACCCTGCTCCAACCACAGTCGCCCCTCTGCAGCTGAAAATACTACAAAAGAGAACACTGAGTATATGCCAGACTAACCATACCAACCTCCCCGTAACACCAGGCAAAGGTCTGCACGATTCTCTAGAGCACAGGCATACATTCACTTCCGTCTAGACTGAAGCAGACAGAAGCTGGCGAGGGAAATGCAGGCTTCTCTGATGCCAGCCTGAACACTGAACGCATTTTTCAAGCATAGCCTCAGGTACATGGACAAAGATCAGGCGTTTCTCAGTAACTGCGTTTGCCTGCTCTGAAGGAATGTGCCTCCTCCCACGCATTGGTTCTCTGGCAAAGGACACATCTTCGAACAAAGAAAAGATTGGCTTTTTTAAAATGTGATTAGAAAAGTAGAACTCTCGTCAGACCGCACTGTAATTAGAATCTCTGAAGAGCTTTCATAGTCATGTAGCTTACCTTTAGTCACTGCTCAGCCTTGCTCTGATCTATTAAATAATGATGTGAACATGAAATGTTATGTCAAAAGGTAAAATTAAGACCTTGGTCCTCACAAAGTATCCCGAGAAACCACAAATACCTCATCTGTCTAGCTGTTACACTACTGCTACTCCTGTCTGCATTTTGTCAGCACCCTCCTGGAGACTCTGACAAACAACCTGGATCTCATTTCAGTTCTACGTTTTCTATGTCAGTATAATATTGCTAATTTCATCAGTGTCATTATGACCAACAGTGGTGAAAAGGAACGCAGAACCAGCCATCAGTCATCAGACAGACTGAAAAATGATATGGTTTCAGAGGCATCCCATTAATAACAATAATACTTTGCTAGTAATAAAACCATTTGTTAACCAAGAGAGGATAATGGCACTTGGGAGCATAGAACCACAGCCCAGAGTCTTACCTGGGAACACAGCCCTGCGAGAACATCACGACAAGCAAGTACTGGGCTTGCTGTTGCTATATTGTGTGCAGTTATGTGGTACTGTTACGCTATACACCCCTGAACAGTTTCTCCAAGAGACAAATGAAGAAGTAACCATTTCAAACAGGTTAATAAGTTCATAAATGGAATCTACTTGCCAGCTAGGAAACGGATGTTGGGGAGGGTTGAGCTCTGTGGCATGGGCACAGCACTCCAAGTTCACAGAACTGGAAATGAAAATCGGTGTGGGCAGGACACCTATAGCTGACGTGCTTTAGACTAAAGGAGGCTTGCAGCATGTTTAACGAGATTGAATTTCATACTGTAGCCAGAACGATGGGAAAGGACAGGAATGAAAGTCAGCCTTCTCTTACCTTTGCTCTCCTTTTTCAAACTTGGCTTCTTTTGCTCTTTTCTGTCTTCTTTAGGAATCATGCCTGCCTCACTCTTCACGGGCTTTTTAGCACCGCTAGGATCCTTGCTCACATTTCCTCTCTCCTCCAGCCGGGGTTTCTTAGACAGTGTTGCTGGTGGTAATTTCTTCTTAGCTCCAGCAGCTAAATGCCCACCCTTTGCTGTGTCTTGTTTACATTTGAGGGGCTCAGGCTCAGCAACAGTTGGGGATGTCTGGCAGGATTTTGACCCTTCCTGATTTCTCAGCCTTTCCGCACTGACTGGGAATGGCTCATACGTGGTCAGCACTAAGGAGAGTGGCTGAGTTCTGCTGCAGGGTGGTTGCTCTTTAAAACACTGGTTGTTCCCTGAATCAACGGGCAGCAAATTAACTGAACCACTTACTACACTTTCTGATGTCATGACTTCTTTATCACACTCATTAGACTTAATTGAACCAGTTAGCTTGCTGGAAGAGATCAAACCAGGACAGGACTGCTTAGTGCTAATATTCACAAATGGTCTCTGAGCCTTGGAACTAATTAAAGTGTGCAAAGGAGACCTTATTTCAGCTTCAGCCAGGTTACGTTCAATAGCTCTTTGAATCTCTCGTGTATTTTCACAGAAGACTGCTTCCCCCTTGTTTTGTTCAGGGACCCCACGGAACTGCCCCTGCAGTGCTTTGTAGAAAGTTCCCCGCACACCCAAATTTTCATCTGCTTTGACCGCAGTTTGGGTGGATTCAGTTTTTACTTGACTTCCTGTGCCAGGACACCCCACTGCTGATATACTGGTAAGCAGGCCCTCTGCCCGGCTTACAGGAGTGAGGCAGGGCGATGTTTCTCTCACCGTCAGTTGCTGGGTATCTAACCGATCACTGCTACCTCTGTAG
This sequence comes from Bucorvus abyssinicus, assembly GCA_009769605.1. Lineage (NCBI taxonomy): Eukaryota > Metazoa > Chordata > Aves > Bucerotiformes > Bucorvidae > Bucorvus > Bucorvus abyssinicus. The sequence goes on from CM020063.1 coordinate 1,843,326, forward strand.
CCCTCATTTGCTAGGCTGCGGCACTCCCTCCGAGCCTCTCTAGGCAGCGGGGGACTGACCAACGTTACACTAACAGACACGCATGTGTGGGTTTTTGGAGAATCTGGGTTTAACTCTTCAGCAGACTGAAAGGTGCTGCCAACAAAATGAACATGTTGTTCTGCGGTATTGTGAGGGGAAACGGCAGTCTGCCTCTCTGAAACCTGACTCACTCCTGAGTCAGAGGAAGTTTCAGCCCTTCGTTCATCGCCTATGGAGATTTCTCTCCACTCTTCTGTTTTACATGGTTTGTATCTGGGGACTTCTCCACAAAAATCTCTTAAAAATGGATCCCCAGAAGAGGGAGTGAATGCCACTTCTGGTTTTTCTATTTCTGTCAGCTGGTCTATATTTTGGGGTAGAGTCTTACATGTTATGGTTTCAGGAGTCTTAATTAACTTAGGCAATTGCATTACATAACTGTATTTCTGAGCATTAGAAACAGTTTGAAAATCCTGACAGTCATCATTTTTTGAAAGATGGTAACTGTCAGAATTAGTGTCCTTTTGTGCATTCAAGTCGGAGTGACTTCCTTTTTCTTGTAAATTCTTTTCATAACTTTGATGCCTGGTGTTAACAGAAGAGTGTTTGTCATGTCTAAACTGATGGGTCTTTTCACTGGAGAAAATGTCTTTCTCTTCAGGGAAATTGGCCACTTCTTTTCTTGCTGGGTAATAGTCTCTAAAATGACACCCTTCACCAGTTACAGACTCGTTTATCAAAGACACGTTGTGCTCAGTATGAAGTGACTGTCCAACTGCACCATTTGACATGTAAGGTGGGTTTTCCGTGGCACATGTCGAATTACCACTCTGAGCATCTTTTAATCTTCGAGGAGAATCCGCATCACATGTTTGGGAACCGTTATTGATGGCAAGCTTTCCTTCCCAAGCAACAGCTGTTTGAGTGGATCCATTGCCGCCAGGTAACCTCCGATTTGGCTTCTGCTCCAAGCACTCCCCTGTATTTAAGATGACACTACTTGCTGAAACACAAATGGATGGTGTTTTCACTTTATTTCCAGCGCTTGAATCTAGACATATACCATCTGTTTCTACTGCTTGGGCAAGACAAATGTTTCCTATGGATGCACTGTTACACGCTTCATGTGTTTGAAGTGGGACCTTCGAAACATTGCGGCCTTTCTTCTCTGCTCTTTGTCTACTTGCTGGTTGTGTTATGGCTTCCTGCTCTTCTGTCACATTTATTGGCAAAGGATGATCGGAACAGGTCTCCTGTACAAAGTTCAGTTCTGTGACTTTGAGATCTGATGGCCTAATTTCTAAACTTGTGATCCCCCAGTCTTCAAATGGGATTTGATAGTCTGAGTCATCTTCATTAAGAAGTTTCCACAGCTTGTCATGCACTGCAGACATATCAGCACCTCCTTTGCACCCAGGTTCTCCAGATTCCAGGACCGACTTGGTATTAGCCTCAAATGGAGATTCATCACATGACAGACTGCAGAGAGCACCTGTGCCGTTGCAATCGCGTGAGTCAAAACTGTACCTTTGCTGTCCCTCCCCTGGCTCATCACACAGCTTTGCAGAAGAGAGAACAGTACATAAACGGTCTTGTTTATCAGGAACAGAGTCCACATCCCATAAAGGAAAAGGTGAAATGTCATTCTTTGATTTGTTACCATTACTTACAATATTCATTCCTTGTTCACAGAAGACTTGTTGGTGACAGTTTTCTCTCTTATCACAAGGAGCGTGGTGTTCAGAACAGGTCTGTAAATTTGCATTTTTCACTTGCAATGCCTTTTCAGTACAGAGCATTTCTGAAGCTGGATGGGTGGTTCCTGCACTCTCACAAGGCATGTAGGTACCTTCCTTTTCTCTTTCGGGCTCCATAGAGAGTCTCTCACAATTCCAGGTAAAGATTTTAAGATTAGTACCTTGATTCTACAAAGAACGAAAAAAGATAAAGGTAATTAAAAATTAGAATTGCTGCTTGACACAGGCCTGAACCAGAGTCCTGGCTTGAAATGTACCTACTTCACTGTTTATTTATTTGTTTATTTGTGAATATTTGTCAACAGTCAAGTTTCTGACTTGTAGCTACCAACGTAATCAAACTCCTGGGCTGTAATGGCCTTGAACCCTGGTGAGTTTCCAATCTGGATCCAAATACTGAGAAATGTAGCATTTAATCAAGCTGAAGATCGACGACTGATACAGTCCAGCTAGATAAAAGCAGATAAAACAAAACAAACTAAAATAAAAGAAGCCAGTCACATCTATGTCTTTTGCTAACAGTTGGAGTGTCCCACCATACCTCTGTATTGTTGCACAATGCAGACTGGTGAGTCTCTGGAACTAGCCAGAGTAGCTTTTTGGGAGCCTGCCTCCCTCTTTGCTTCCATCACAGGCACTGTCACTTTAAGTGTCACAAAGATGCTTTCTAAATATGGATCAGTCTTGAAAAGTTTCAGAGAACGCACCCCATGTCTGCCATGCTATGTACTTCAGAACAAGACTCCTACCAAGAAATTAACATCTCTGGGGCAGTTTTAAGCCATCTTCAAAACTCATCTTTGGTCACCTCTGAATCCTTGAGGTGACAAGTCCCACTTTATAAGGGAGTGCCAGAGATCATTCCAGATCTTGCCTCTGTCCAGGTGGCAATGAATTGCTCAATGTAAGGCATGTTCAGCCCTCCTCTAGCAACAAGATATGCACTGCAACCTTAGGGGTACTGCTGGGAAAACTAGGGCAGGAAGTAAAAATCCATATTCCTCCTGCATCTCCCTTATTCTTCTACTTCAGAATATTGTCACCTTATGTAGCAGCAATCCACTCCTCAATTAAACTAAGCCAAACTGAACTTAATTTATCCAAGTAGCGCAGACTTTTTGAAGAGAACAACTGGCTCATGTTTGGGATTGCCTGGGATGAAGGAAGTGCTGCCACCTGCCTGGCATACAAAATCTGTTAAACTGTTCACCATTCCCCTCAGAACTGTGGTTTCACCCCTCAATTTTTGTTCCGGAGTCCCTGCCAAGCTTTTGTTGTCCAGGCCTTTCTCTAGACCTCTTCATCACTAAATCAACCCATGGAGGTGGTGAGCATGTTTCACCCTTAGCAAATCATCGATGGAGAAGCCTACGGTTTTTCACTAGACAAAAATGCATTGTTTCCTAAACGAATTATGCTTCTGGTTACCATTCATTCGCCAGACCAATCTGTAAAAGTAGAGAGCAAGTTGGCAATCAACCTTTGAAAACAAAAAAATCTACTTTCAAATAGCCATTACCAGGATATAACCACCTGGACCTCATGAATTAGTCTGCACGTTTGACTATTTATGGTTGTCTGAAGCTTTTCACCTAGTCCCAGCAGAAATGAAGACATGTTAAAAACAATCAGATTGAGTTTTAAGAACACCATACATAGATATTTTCATTTTTTTAGCTTTTATCCAGCCACAAACTCAATTTTGCAACTATTTTGGGTTGTTTTTTCCCTCATGAGTCCGAGTTCCACCCACAGTTACTTGCTGACTTGCAATGATGTGTTGGATGGCTGAAACGAACAGCTGTGATACACAATGGGTGAGTCCTCTGGGTTACAGCAGAGCTGTAACGGTGCTGGCAGACACTGATTCAGAGAGGCGATTCTGAAAAGAACAAGCGTTGTTACTTGTGAAGGGTATGTAAGGAAGGATTCCCCGTGAGCTGCTGTGTGCTCAGGTAGAGACAGGGGCTGCTCGGACTCTAGGTTCTCAGTTTCCGTAAGTTCATGGTAAAAGGATTACCGGCTGTAGTAAATATTGCTTTCCTTTGCTGCAAAAGCCACCCACTTCAGCTGCAACTCCTTCCATCCTTTCTGTTTCTCCATTCAGCTTGAGTAGGATGTGGAGCTGACTACATGCTGTGGACAATGGGGAAGGAAGAGATATAGAACATTTTTGTCAATGACTTTAACTGCTGTTCCCACCCCAAGCACCACGCAGTTGCCACAACTCTGTCCTCAAAACTCCTTGGCCAGTGCATACTTATCTAGAAACCCTGAGCTTAGGAACCTCAGCTCCATGACCGCAGGCCCCTCTGGCTCCAACGCCTCAGCCTCCTGCCCAAGGCTGCTCTGGCAGGACAAGGTGCCAGTCCCCAGGTCTTTGAGTTTAGACACACACCTTCTCTCAAGTCAAGGGCAATGTGAGCCTGCCTGTGTCTCTGCAGTCAGTTCCAGTTCTCTTCTCAGTCGGTTCTGAGCATTTGGTCCGAGCCTAGTGCTCCTTCTGCCACTTCCACTTCCCCCTCATGCCTCTGCAAAGCAGAGTTTATTTTTCTGTCCTTGACAGCCACAGCAGCTTTTACTTAAACCTGTGGGATTCTTGCTAACTATGTTAGACACATGATCAGTCAGTCCCTACCTGCTGTTGGTATGAAACTGAAAATAGACAGCTCTCTCAGGCCCACTGGAAAGTGGGCTGATTATTTCAAGACCCCTTTTATCTATCTATCTAACCTGTCTGTGCTGGCATCTGTCTCAAGCACTTATAGACGTGCAGCACCATAGAGTCTAGACACACATTTTGATGGCTGGAAAATAAATACAAAGACAAAAGAGGGCTTGTAATGGAGTGCCTTGCCTTGCACTTGACAAAAGTATAATTCCAGACAAAATATTTTGATAGAGTGAAGGTTAAACAGAAACACCAGTACAAGTGCTTTGATTTGGAATTAAGGCAAAATTTAAAAAATACACTTCTGCTCTGCAGAAACTCTATGTCATCAGCTAGTGGCCATAGTGATATTGGCACTGTCTTGACTTAGCAGTATTCCTTGATAATAAAACTGACAGGCACATCATAATTATTTCCTAAATAAACATATAAAGCTGGGATCTTCAGAATATGACAAAACATTAGAGAAAGCCAAATACATTAGGTTGTGATAAAGCAAAGAACAGAAAGGCAGCTAAACCACCCTACTGCTGTGTGGCAAAAAGGTATTAGTAAAGTTGGCGTTCAAACGGCTACCCTGGGATCTAACAAAGCAGGGGTATTACGTGCTAGAAAAAATACTTTCTGTGCACCACCAGACTACTCGATTATTTTGAAGTTCTGTGTCAGTTCTGCTTCTCTCCTTTTTGTACAATAAAATTTAAAATTATCTGTAAGTGACAAATTTATAAAACCAAATATCTCTCAAGTTTTCTGAGAATAGGCTGTTCTAACATGAGTGAAAACAAAATAAGGGCAGGACAAACAGCAGATCTAATCAGCAGGAAAAAAATGCTCTAGAAAGACACCAACGCCACATGCCATCTTCCTGGGGTATCGGCGCAAACATTAAGCATTTTGATTAATGCCCTGGAATCCCTCTGAACCTGCCAGTTCCAGCAGGAGTTTACCAGCATCACTGGCATTCAGCAGGCCATGGACATGAGCTCCGTAATACAGGAGTGACACCAATCCCACATGCTCAGGGTGCTGGCTGAATGCTCCCCAGAGACTGGCTCCTAAATGATCCACCACAGAGGTGGGTCTCTGTACAGTATGCAATGTCATACAGATGGCACAGTTGGCTTTTAGGACCTTTAATTAAGCTGCTCTGAAGCATTAGATAAATAAAGAATTTCACTTGGGGCTAGACCATGAGGTCATGCGAGGAGTCAGGAGCCTCCCACCTTGATCAGCTACTGAAAGAAGATACCCAGAAGAGTAGTTGCTGCACCAGACAGACTGCAAACGTTACTCCAGTTAGAGGCAACTTGGCACTAAGGGGAAGCATAAATTCCTGGGTAATTTGTGCTATGGTTCTGTGGCTGCTCTGTACCTCTCTGCAGACCCAATTCACCACAGGGAGAGGGAGAACACAACACTCTTCACAAATGGTCAGACATGGGTCTTGCTAGCGGCCCCTCACCTTGCTCCTGGCAGAGCTGTTTCGAACGCTGGGCTCCAGCTCATAGCACAGCGCACTTCCACATGAACTTGTGCACGGCAATAGGAAATAGGTTGATTCTTTCCTGCCTGTCTTAGATTACACAAGCAGATTACCGAGGGGCATCTGGCTTACTGTATGGGAGCTGTGAGAAGCTGTCCACATTTTCCTTGTGCTATGAACAGTTGTTTCCAGATGGGATGCTTTTGTTTGGCTCATTTTCAAGACCACATAATTTTGAACCTAAACCTGAATTTCATCTTTATTCATGTGTGTTTAAAACCAGGGGTTTGGTTTGTGCTCATTTCTAGCCCTTTTGTGCACATCGATGCTTCTTTTCTACTTGATTTTATCTAATGTAAAGCCTTGGTCTGGGACGCACAAACAGAAGAAATACATGCTGACTGGAGGGAGCAAGAGTCTAAGCAGCCAACCTGAAATTTGGCGCTGACACTCAGGATAACATGACAGCTGCTCTTTGCTAAGAGCCTTCGGGGATTTAAATCATTGTGCTGCACTTGCGAAAAACTGAAACAATGCCTCTAGCAAACCATGGTCATACACGTTGCCAAGAAATTCTCAGGAGGTTAATTTCAACAGAGGGGTATTCCCCATCAAAAGAACATCATGCGCTGCTGAAATGTGATTGGAATTTTATGTACTATAAAAGCAGAGAAACCCATGGATGTTTTTCAGGCAGAAGAATTCCCTGATTTTTGACTGCTTAAGACAACACAGTGGTAAGATTGAAGTCAGTCTACTACCCAGAACAGGGAGACATTTTTGCCTAAATAATATAGATGAAGGAAGCATGTGGAACTGGAAAAAGCTTGTGTTTATCCGTCATGAATGTATTTTTTCTGTGCAATTAGCTATACACCTTCAAATCTGTAAAGTCAGTGATAGTAAGATTGTTCATAATTTGTCATACATCTGTATTTATATATCTTGAGTCTTTGTGAAATAAGAAGAATGATCCAATTTTCCAATTATGAAAACTGGTGGAGCATCATACCAGTCTGTACAACTATACTGATTTCCCCAGCTGATTTCCTACCAACAGCATAAAATATGCAAGTACATAGAGAGTAACACGTTGGGGTTTTTATTGTTAACTGGTTTTTTCATTTCAGCTGGAATATCTGGCTCTTTCATTGTTTTATTTTTAAAAAGCAAGGCTCTATTCACCTCTGTAACTGAACTCTCTGGATTAAATTCCTCTCCTCGTTATACATTCAGAGCAAACTCCTGTTGATTTGCTTTAGATTTCTAGCACTGTAAGTGGGCAACAACTTTGTTCTTTCAGTATAAATTGAAAAGAAAGCAAATCAAAACATTCCCTGTTCACAACAGGCATTGGTGAAACTTTCTGGGTTGAAAGGAACATTACTTTGGTAAGGCCTGTGCAATAGCCTACGTGTCAGATTTCCCTCCCCAGCTGTCCAGAGTCCCATTAGTGCCTCTCACTATCATCAGTCTCACTCTATAATTAGAACAGCTTATGGTTTATTTGGGCCTTTTTCAAAACCAGATTTCCTTCCCAGCCGTAGCTGTCATTCAGAAGTACGTGAATAGGATCTTTTGAAGTAATTTAAATTTTACGCTGTTTTGTGACAAACAGGAATAAAATGCATTTACATCAGTAGAGCAGCTCCTTCTGTTACAGGATAAACACTTTACTTACCCTGGGTGAGATGTTTGCATTTGGCATCTGATTCTGCTCAGGCAGGCCCCAAGTCCTCTTCCTCTCCCAATGACAGTCTTTATCTCCCTCTTCCAGATGACACAAACCAGGCTGCATCTGCAAGCTTTCTGTCTCCTCAGGGATTTGTGTTGAAATGACACCTTCCTGACTGGGAAGTGGAGCGCTGGATTCCCTAACCTCTGCTGCAGTCTGAAAAGATTGTCCTATATTACTTACATATCTGCAGAGCTCTTTAGGGTTTAACAACTTTAAAAGGTTTCTTCTTAGACTTTCTGTGAGGGTACAGACCGCATGCCTTGCATTTTCCTCCGGCACATTTCCTCCCCCCTGCTCCAGCAGCAATGAGCTTTCTCCCTGTAAGTCCTTGTCCGTCCCGTTTTCTGCCATCGTCTCTGAAGCCTGACTTGTCAAAGAAGCACCTATGCCATCAGCAGAGGAATCCGCCTTGGCACGTATATTATCCTTGTTCTTTGATTTGACAGCTGAGAAACCTGCAGCTGAGTGGCCACTTCCATTACTTTCTTCTTCAGTTCTGGGATGGTCATTTTCAATGGCTGGGGGTGCAACAGGCGCTTTGTACTTTTCTTTGTCTTTCAAACTGGTACTTTTATCTCGGTGGTGTCCAACAGTGAGAGTCATGTCTGTCTGCAAAGCTGACTGGCTGCACATAGAGGGGTCTCTCCTTTCATTTACTCCTTTGAATTTTGAGTGATGACCACAGAAGCCAATGGGGGCATCCATAGGCGTAGTGTTATCTGACACTTGGAACAGACAAGGCGTTTCACTGAGGAAGTAAGCACACCCATCACAATCCTTACTCAGTATTAAATTATCTTCCTCATCACTTTCTAATAAAAATCGTAATTTCTCTTCCCAGATTTCATTTTCATGTGCTGTCAGCACATCCGAACATTCAAAATACTCCAGGTTATCATCAGAAAAATCATCACTTACACTTGGAATTGTCTCTGCAGCAATCTCCAGAATCGTGACAGAATTTTCAGAATCATCTTTTACAAAACAATCGTGATTTACTATGGGAGTATCTGCCTGCTCACTGAACAGGGTATTCATGGTTAGAGGTCCTCCCAGCCCGGTCTTTTTACATGCCTGGACACCTGCCAGAGACTGACCAGACACAGAGTCTTCAGTATTAAGGCAACAGTTGTCTGTGTGATAAGCAATTACATCTGTAGGGCAGGAAGGCAGCTGTCCACTGCAGTACTTTCCTGCTTCTCCAGCAGTGACACTGACCATACTGTTAACATGAATAAGGTCAGCATCATTCTCCGACAAATCTCTTAGGCAGGAACTATTTTCCTGGGTTTTAAATACATTTTTTACATCCATGTTGTCTTCCGTGTTAGGCTAGTGTCTGTGGGCTTTCTCATATGGGGACAATGTTTCCGTTTCCTGAGCTTCTCAAGCAGTAAACCACCGATTTTGAAGAGTCAGAATCTGGTGAAATCAACATGGGGTCACCTTCACAGGGCTAACTCCTGCGTTGTGCAAAATGTTTCTTCTTCTGTTCATTTTACCCTGAAGTCTCCCACACCATCATTTAGGTCAATGATGAATTCTGGGGAAGTTTTGGGGTTTGTATCTGACTGCAGTCCAACAGAAGTTGAACAGCAGGTCATTCTAGCTGTCAAATTGATTCCAGGTGCTGTTCAATAAAGTTCAGATCTTGCGCTGCGACCTGCAAATAAAAGAAAACAGAAGTTTAAAATTACTTCTAAAATGGGTACATGTATTTGCTAAAAGGTGGACAATTGACACATACTTGAAAGCGTTTTCAAAAGAAAGAAATCATTATTTAAAACCCAAGATCAAACATTAAAGCAGTAACAAACACTCAGCTATCTACACAATGACACTTAATGGCAACATGTTGTAACTGTCCAGAGCGATTTGTGCTAGGAAAACAAACTCTTAAGCACGCCTGCACACGCATGTAGCAGCACACAGGCTTCAGCACGTGCCATCTAGGTATTGCTAAATGCAAATAGGCATCTGCAGACAATGTGAATTTTCACATGTGCATGACTTCTACAGGTACCACATACCTGCTGGTTTGGTAGTCACACTGGCCCAACAGTAGGCTACTCCTTGAACCGGCATCATTGGGACATAAACTCCAAAATCTTTCTGTAGAAATACCTGAAACAAGCAGTCTGGTGAGCTGTTATAGGGTTATTCCTGTTTAAAGCAATTCTGTTGTACTTTGACTTGGCGTTTGTAGTTCTGAGGTGAAAGAACAATGAAATGAGGCTGGTTGGCTTCAACGTCATGTTCACAATGAATCTTACTTTCAAACAGCTGTGCAGGAGCAAAATGGGGTGGCAATGCAGAATTTACATACAAACAAGGGGAAACACACCAAAAGGCTTCCGTTAGCTGAACCCAAAGAAATATGGAATCCTCTCTCCCTTCTTGTAAAAAAATCTTGATTTTTCACAAAGCATTCCCAAACCTGAGGATTTTAGATAGTTGAGGTGTTTTTGTATACTACTAGAGGCACTCTGGGACATTATTCACCCTGGAGAACCCACACTAATCAATCACAGCAGGATTCTTCCACTACCCGGGGATCCACTCACCAGGGAAGGTAGTGTAGCTGAACTGAGTTTCAAGTAAATTTGATCTCATGAAGGATGCTAGACTAAAAGCTCTAAAAACCAGTGACCTAGTTTTACTTTCAGAACTGGTAGGACATGAAGAATAGCAGGAAAAACTTTCTTGCCATCCTGCCAGTCTGATAAAGCAATTTAAAGACACCTCTATTCATTCTCCTTTTCCTTCGCTCTGCTTTTCCCACTGTGACCTTTTCAGCTAATGCCCCTCTCCTGGCTGCAAGATTACCAGCCACTAGCACCCTAGGGCAGCACCCAATGCCCTTTGAAGCACTCTATAGCACCCTATCTGCTCCCTGCAGGGCCACAAGCAGAGCAGTCATTGGACCTGTCAGCACCCAGCTTCACGTCACAGGTCCACTGCAGACCCGGATCAAAGGCAGCGAGTAAGAAAGTATGTGGGAGCTAGATTAGAGCTTAATGGCTGAACAGCAAGAAGCTTGCATGGCTTGCCGGGAATCTGCCCCTCATGTAAAAAGCACAAGGCAGTTAAGCATGTTTTCATTCCCCTCAGGCAAACCCTAACACAGCTTTTCCAGCCAGTTACCTGGGTATTTTTGATACAAGAAGTAAGAAGGAGGAGTGGGAGGAGGTACTGAAAAGGCAGTAGAGAGGGAACATGTTTTGTCGGTTTAGTCGTGGAATAACTTGGCAAAGGTCCAGCATACAAGGAAGTGGAGGCCAACAGCAAAGGATGGTTTGAAGAGTAAGCCTGGTATGCCTCAAAGGTATACTGCCAACTCAGAGGGGTGGCCGGGAAGTTGCCAGAATTTACAGAAGATAACAAAACAGCTTTACAGTAGCGCAAGCTAGCCTGGGCATGGTGGCTTGGCTAGAGATGCTCTGCAGCATGGAACTAAGAGGGGGAGATATGCACTGGTGTATACGGGGTTGCTGATGTACGAAAGGTTTCAGGTTACTTTTTAGCATAGCCTGCTGCGACAGGACAAGGGGTGATGGTTTTAAACTAGAAAATGGAGATTTAAACCAGATATAAGAAAGAAATTGTTGATGCTGAGGGTGGTAAGACACCGGCCCAGGTTGCCCCGAGAGGTGGGAGAAGCTCCATCCCCGGCACCATTGCAGGTCAGGTTGGCCCTTGGGGCTCTGAGTAACCTGCTCTAGTTGCAGATGTCCCTGCTGACTGCAGAGGGGTTAGACTGGATGAGCTTGAAAGGTCCCTTCAACCCCAAGCACTCTGTGATTCTATGATTATCCATGCAGGAGGCAGAAGGCAGGAAGCTGGTGTGCAGGCTTCCTCAGAAAACCACCTCTGAGCCTGAGAATCGATCTAGTTCAAAACCCATTGTACTATGGGCTTCCCTGCTGAAGAGGACAAAAGGACAATTAGCGTATGTTGCAGTGGTTCTAAGTGACACGGACACCTGCCGACTGGCCCTGGGCCAATACGCTACACTTGCTTCACGCAGGCCTTTGAACTACAATCTAGACAATGCGTGCGACAAGAGCCTGGAGAAGGCGGCATCCGATCCCATTATCTTCAGCCTTTCAGACCTCCGATCACATTTTGCTTTCCATTTCAACTCTAAGCAATATAAATATTTAACAGGAAAAAAAAATGGAGCAGTAGAGATTAATCTTTTCCTCATCCATTTTATTACCGTGCCATGGAACTACACCTCAGCATTCACCCATCTCCCCTTAAATTAGTATTTGCTTAATGTTCCCTGTTGCATCCTTTCAAATCTGCTTTCCTCTTTGCTTTTCAGAAGACCTGATGCCTCTTTCCTCTTCTTGAGGGTATAAATTATTTTAAAAGCATGGTAATTTACCCAGCTGAAAAGAGCCTTAGCAACACTTTTTTAATGCAGATTGGCTCATGAATACTCTTTACCGAAGCAATTGTACTATACAGTTACCATTATCTGAGTTCAGCAGCATTTTGACATCGAAGGGGGAAAGAGCTGCCGGATTTCTAGATATGAAAATTAAATTAGATTGCTGTGCATTCTGTCAGATCCAACAATGGAAATGAAAGGAAAACAATGTTTCATGAGGAAAACTGCAATAAACGCTGGTTTTCCACCCAAGAAAAAGAGGTATTATTTTTTTTTAACTGGGGAGAAAATAGAAGATATTAAATAAATAGAAGATATTAAACCATAATTTCAATTATTGAATTTAGATAGAAATTGGAAAGAGAACGGTAAGTATAACACCCTCTCAGCTGCTCAAGAAGACCTATGACAGAAGACGCATGATGAAATTCACTGAGGAAAGATGAATGGCAGATCATGACAATTTACCACCAGCTATCACCTAGTAACCTGCAAATAAGCTCAATTCCCAATAAACTGGGTTTTGGACATTTGCTGAAAAGACAAGAAGCAAACATTTACACGTACATGGGCGTTCTGGCTGCTTGTCTCAAGTCCTGCTCTGAAACCAATGACACGACTTGCTGAATCGGGTACTAGCTGATGAGAGGACAGTGAAGCAGAGCCATGTAGGTGAAATTGCAAGCGCCAGGTTTTAGCAGGTAATGGTAAGAAAGATGCCTGTTTTGGTTCTCACTTTGTCATAATTCCATACTAATTTGGAAAAACTTGTTTGAAGTTCCAATTCTAAATAAAACTTGATTGTTCAAAATTATTTTCATTAAAATGACAACATATTTCACAATTTGAAACTTATTTTTAATATAAAAATTGTTCAATATTTGATCATTTATTCCAACAGAGACAAAAATATTTTTGAAAAACTACACTTTAACATGGAAGGAACAATGTTTAAACGAGTTTAACTGCTAGTAACAGCCGTTTTGCAGCCACTTCTAATGATTCAGAAGGAACTGTGGGCTTAATCTTAATGTCAGAAAAAAGATTTTTTTTATCTGACAAAAATATACGAATTTGATTAAACTTTAAAAAGTGGCCATTCGTTTTCCTCTTTTGCATCACTTCTGCCCCTCCCCGCCCCGCTTTATTTAGTTATAACCAAAATTGAGACCTTGCTTTGTAGGCAATTTTACACTCCCAAAAGTTATTTCTACAGCAAGCTTGCGCATGTTACAAGTCCAGGAGGGAATTTATGTCTTGCTGTGCAGTGTTCATGTCCTCTAGAGTCAGCAGAAAGAATTCCCTTTACTACCTCTCAGAAGTTTTTTTCTCTTATTTGCTCTCTATTCATCACGTAATCTCTGTTCTCTGTACGGCCCTGCTCAGCCCACACCCTTCTCAATGGGATTTATTCCTATCTTTCAGAGGCACTCACTGCTCCCCCCGCTCCACAGGACCTGTCACTCTGTACCAGGGGATTGTCACTCCCTTATCACCACCCCACAAGCCTTTAGGGTCAGGGACCATTCTGCGTACCCACATGCTGCATGGCACAATGGGCACCTGATCTACACCTAAACCCTGTACAGAACTGCAGGATGATTAATAGCTGTAAAGGCGCTTTGACAACCAAAGCATTGTCTCGGTACATTAGAAATGCCCCTCAGTGAATAAATACCCCCGTATGGCTGTACAGGTCTGCAAACGACTCGCTGTAAAACACCCACATCAGCATGAAGGAGTGGGAAAGAAAAACCTGCGTGAGCCCCACAAAGGATTATCTGAGCCAAACACACAGGAGGAACCACACTGATAACCCCCTGATGTTTCATATTAGGAAATATCCTTCCATCAGCTAATATTTTGGTCTCTTTATACCAAGCTGACACTGGATCTGGATTACCTGAAAACACCAGAAAAATGGATAGCTACATAGATAATGTGCATTTGTACCAGCCTTAGATTACCCAGACCATGTCTTCAGTCACTTATCTGCCACTGCCCACGCTTGCAGGGCTACACGACATCCGATCCCTTTTGCTTAACTGGTTGAGAATTAATTTTCACTGAACTTCTACACACAAATCCACATATGAAAAGCACGATCTTTCTCCTTTGTGTGTGTGGCTGCAAGTACAACACCACCTGTTAGAACATGCCTACTCTTTTAACACTTCTCCACCAGGCCAACCATGTTTAGAAAGTCACTGGAGCATTTGCTTAAGCGCTTCACTCTTTACTCTGAGACACTTGGTCTAAGCAAACTCAAAGGACAGCAGTTTCCTACTACCACCTCCACTCCATAGGCTGAATTGTGGAATTGGGATTTCCCCTTTTGAAAAACAATTATTATTCCCTAGACTATCCAACTAAACTTTAGATTTATCGACAGCTCCTCCTCCACTCGCCTGGGTGTATTATATACATTTTCATACATCCCTTCATAGAGACGCTATATTGGCAGGCAACTTAACCACAAAGAAAGCTGGTGCATATAATTAGACTTTATTTAAGATAAACATAAAAATCTCCAATCCAAAACATTAATAACCATGGAACCTTTCTTTATGATGAACAGAAATGGTCATCTACTATGGAAATCCAAGCAGAAAGCTAGCTGGTATGGACAGCAGGATGTTATAAACACCATACTGATTAAAGGGAGAGAAAGCAGCAAAAGCAGAACAGAAACAGAAAAATCAGAAAGGAACCTCCACTAACTATGCAATCCCAAGTAAAATGTAAAAGGAGTAGTGTCTAAAAGGTGGGACTAGGCAGAACTTCCCCTGCCTGGGTCTGTATCCATGGCCCTGCCTGGGTCTGTATCCATGGCCCTGCCTGGGTCTGTATCCATGGCCCTGCCTGGGTCTGTATCCATGGCCCTGCCTGGGTCTGTATCCATGGCCCTGCCTCACGCTGGCACAAGTGATGAGTGCTGCACACACACCATTCCTCCCTTGGCACAGACAGAAAACACGGGCACAGAACAGCATCCTCAGCAGGATCGAGTGCTGAGGAGCACAAAGGTGGTTTAGTGCAGACATAAACAGGGAAGCTTGGGGCGAAGTGCTGGCCACAACAAGCTTTGTATATATGATTATTGATCTCCACAGTGCTCAGGGACATAGGGCTTTACATGCATTTCTGTCAATAAAAATGACTGTACTGTTTAAGATTAGGCATGAGAACCACATACCACAGACAGTCACAGCGACTCCTAGCACAGGTGTATGAGAACTGAAAGAATCTCCTTTACTCCAATAGATTGCATAGCACGTAACTCGCAGCGGCAAAGAGAGCTTAAAATTAAAAATGCAAGCTTTGTGTGCAGTAATATTTATGACTCTGGCTTTTGGTTCGCAGAGATACAGACGTCACAGGCCCCATCACTCAGATTAGCACTCTCATAACCTCACAGATCCTGCCCAGAATGACCAATTGCGGACCGTACGCATACCACACATCCTGCCATCCAGTTGCCTGTGAAATCTCAGTGTCCTACTGAAATGCAGTTATGTTCCAAGGTTAATGCAATTCCATTTGCCTTCTCCCTGAAAACATTTCTCAAATATGTCTTAACCTTCTCGCAAAGAGTCCACATATGGTTTGTATAGCTGCAACGTTCCTTTAAGAAATCAACTGCCATAATTCCATGCTCTCCCCCTTCCCAGCCTGCCAACTCTTCCGCATTTGGGAATACACATGTTTTTTCACTTTCTCATCCAATCTGTCAACAAAGATTTTTTATTTTGTAGCAAATTCCCTAACTTTAGCATTTTTTCTTCTTCCAAAACAAAACATAGACTTTTCCTGTTACGCAACAGACACAGACAACACACAGCAGTTTAGAGTTCTTAAATTTCTTAAACATTCCCTGAATGGAAACATATACAATATAGTTACATTTACAAACGGAAACATACAACTTTTTCTTCCAAAGGGTTGCCATGAAAGTTTTGCCATATTTAAAGGGTTATTTTCATGTTCTCTTTTAAACTTTTCCTTTAACAGAAACCAAAGCTTTTATTAAAAGTTTTCCTTTAAAAGTTTCATCAACACTGGCATGTTTCTGTGAATCTTTTCTCTTCTGTGCATCCATAAGTACTGATGGAATCACATTCCACACTAAATTTCTTATCTGCTTTCTTCCACTCCCAGTCTATACTACCTTTGAGCCAGGATTGTGCCAGCCAGCCATAAAAACACATTCCGAAAGTGCTGTGATCGTGCCTCCATTCTTAAACGTTGTTACCTTGTAAAAGTTAAAATCTCCAGGAAGCAGAAACTGGAATTCTAGAATTCAGTTACACCTTTGCGAACTCTGTTCACAACAGGGCTATAGTAAGTATTTAGACAGCAGTTCGCTTACTACAGAGTCTAACATTTGGTGGGCAAGAGCAATGAGAACCCAGGACACAAGGGTTTACGCTGCCTGCGCTTTCTGCGTGCTCCCAAATCTCACAGTAGTTCTGCCTGACTCAGTTCCGTCTGGAATCCCTAACGCTGGAACACCAACAATAACTATAACCATATTATTCTTCTACAAACCCTTCAAAACACTGCAATCAAACCAAACATTTAGAGCAGCATACTTGTCAAAGAGCGCATAACGTCAGAAATCAAACTAGCGAAACCTGTATTATCTAAACCAATTATATATCTATTGTATTAACAAGGTTTAGGGAAGAAAAACATCAGTGAAGTTTTGGCTGTTCAAACTGTAGATGACTGGAAAATACATCCTTGCCAAATACACTATGATATATTGTGTTTCTTCAGCTTCTGACACCCGAGGCTTTTTGACAACTTCGTATTAGTGTACTACCCACTGCAAGCAGCACCGCAGGAGGAAGAAACCCCCCCAGCTAGAATTCATTGGGTAAATGTAAGAAGAATAAATTACTTGCTCTGCATTTCTAACAAAGACCTTAATAAAAAGTAATTAAAATAAGCAATCACAGCACAACTCTTAAAATTGGTCTTAATCTATTTTTAACAAGCATCTGACACTGTCAGCATGAGCGATTCATGCAGCCTGATAATTACCTACAGCTACCGTGACCAGAGTTTTCCTCAGGAATGGAGGAAATGTTTACCTGATGAGTATTAAGCCATGCAAGATGTATTAAGAAAGATAAAATGCCTCTTTCAGGCCACCTACTATCACTTGCACGTTCTTCAGAGACAGAAGCTCACTTCCACACAGTTCTTGCAATTTTGTTAGTCTTGTTGAAATTCAGTGGAAGTAGCACCAGAGTGCAATTTCAGAAACATTTAGCAGAATTCTAAATGCAACATGTTTAAATAAAATAATCTATCAAGAAGAGCAAAAATGACTTTACTTTAGCAGAAGCAAATAATAAATCATATTTGCTGTTCAATAACAGTATAAATCACTATATTCATGCAGTGCCTTAAGAATAGAGCAATTTGCTCTTCTTCATTTATTTATCTTTTACAATACACATTCTATTTGCACACAGGAGAAAAAAGTAGACAAGTAATTTTAAAGGTAGAAACAATTTGACCTCTCAAACCATAAATGCGCACTTACCCTTGTGTGCTCACACTTGAAGTTCTAGAGGTGACCCAGGCCTGCAGTTTGTGCTACAAGACAAAAGACACTGGATTTCAGCATGTCACTTCAGAGCTGAGGAGCCCGCTGAAAGTTTCAGCGTTGTTTTGCTAGTGTGACCTTAGTGTAGCGAGCCTGATCATAGAACAGTTTGACTTTTAAGACAGACTATTTCATTACACGCAGCAGATGGCTCTTCCTGGGAAAACCTCAGCCAGGCAGAGAGAGAGTGAGCTGGCAGTGATGAGAGGTTACATCCTACTGCCATAGAAGTCCATGGGAATTTCCTCATGGCCTTAAGAAAGAGGAAGTGTTGGCCTTAGCTTTTCATAATAACGCACGGGGTTGTTTTTTAAAGCATGTGCTTCGGTCGGCACATTGGGGATTTCTTGCTTGATAAGCACACAAAATTTCTGCTGAACAGGAGAAAATCTGCAATCCCTAACAAGCAGGTTAAGGAAACCAAAGGTGGATAATGAGCTTTTAACAATCACCGCATAAAAATTCACCTAACGATTCATATCCTCAAAGGTAAATAAGTGAATCCTGAAGTAAATCCCACTCCTGTTGCCCAAGAAGCCAAGTCTCACAGAGGAGGAACTTGAGAATTGCACAAACTGCTCTGGGCTCAAGGGACCTACAAGAGGCAGAAAAGCCAGTTTTGTGCCGAGTTTTTTTTTTAGGCATTTTGCTGAAAGCACAGCTAAAATTGGTAACAAGATAGGAGATACTGCTGTGCTAAATGCTTCTTGCTCCCAGCATTATCTAACCCAGATAGGAAACTGGTGTGTTCAGCAATAAATATAGCACCTACAACCACCCTCATTCAGGAATAGCCAGAGGAATATCTATGTTTTATGGAATAGTCTAATAGTCAAAATAAACCTCACAGAAATGCAAGACCAGGATTTAAAAGCATATTCAAGCCGAGGCAATTTAACTGTTTGACATTGTAGGAAGACACCCAACAAGCACTGAGCAGGCAGGTGAAAGGCACCTGCAGCGAGGTCCCACAGAGCTGAGGATGGTCAGGTACCACCAGGAAGTCACTGGCTCACCTGTATTTGTGTTGCCAGGCAGACTGGGTTTGCACCTAAATTAGGAGAAATAAACTATGGGTTAGTGACACAGGGAAAAGTCACTCAATGCAATTTCTTCAAGTCTGGTGGCTTGTTTTTCAGAGATTCTGGACCCCACAGAAGTCTGAAGCAAAGCTATACTGTCATCTGCTCTGCAGGCAGATGAGTAAAGCCCATTTTGGCTTTACCCCTGAGACAACAGACTCCACCAAACAGCAACAGTGACTGGTTTGCAGCCACCTGACTTCCAGCTTGCTCACTGGGAAGACAAGGCAGGAGTGCAGTCACATGAAAGAATCCAGAAACACAGGCAGCTACATCTGAATGTGTGATCACCAATTTAAAATGACAGTAAAAAATACTTTCTAAGGCACTATCAGTCCACTTTGAGCCAGTTGTAATTCCAGAGACGAGAATTCCCCTTAGATCAGGGCCACAGTCATCTGTCCACTGGGATGGAGAGCAGTCAGTCATGGAAAGGTCTCTCCCAGAGCAGCACCTCCTCTTCCTCGCTAAAAGGCACCTTAAGCTGGGCACTTGCTCGTCTGGAAAGGCTGGGGGGCAGTAGGTGTCCCAGAGAGCCCTTGGCTGTGTTGGCTGCGGTTAGGTAAAGCTGCTTCTGCTCAAAGTGAGACCCTGCCCTCAGTGCTGTGGGATTCTTGCCCGGTTTATGCCGCCGCCCGAGGCCTCTCCCTCACACAGGAGAGCCGCTCCCGCCTCTCCGGCCACGCCTGGGCCTCTCAGCACCAGCTGCTCACGCCGGCTGCAGGTCCCGGCCTCAAACAGCTACAACAAAACCCCGACCGGTTCCCTCATGCCGTCGGCAGCGCCGGAGCGAGCTCTCCTGCGCCGAGGGAAGACCGACTCCGTCCGACAGCCCTCCCGGGCAGGGACACGGCGACGGGCCCCTCAGGCAAGGGCGAGGACTCGAGCGGCGCGCGGGCAGCAGCCCGGGCCGCGCCTGAGCCGCGCGCGTGCAGCAGCCCGCGCCGCGCCTGGGCCGCGCGCGTGCAGCAGCCCGGGCCGCGCCTGAGCCGCGCGCGTGCAGCAGCCCGGGCCGCGCCTGAGCCGCGGGCGTGCAGCAGCCCGAGCCGCGCGCGCGCAGCAGCCCGGGCCGCGCCTGAGCCGCGCGCGCGCAGCAGCCCGCGCCGCGCCTGGGCCGCGCGCGTGCAGCAGCCCGCGCCGCGCCTGGGCCGCGCGCCGGGCTGCGCTGCACCGGGCCGCGCTGCACCGGGCCATGCCGGCCTGCACCGAGCCGTGCCGGCCTGCACCGAGCCGTGCCGGGCCGCGCCGCTCCGTGCGGCTGCGCTCGGCGCGTCCTTCCGGGCGGGAGCACCGCCCCGGGCGGGCCAGGGCTTGCAGCCGCTGGGCAGGCAGGAGACGAGCGATGTCGGAGCCGGTGCGGAGCGCGCCAGGGTCCCTGCCCCTCAGCCGCCTTTCGGAGCCGCTGCTCCGGAGGCTCAGCGAGCTGCTGGACCGGGCGGCCCCCGGCAAGGGCTGGCGGGACCTGGCGCAGCGAGCGGGGAGCCGCGGCAGGGTCCGGCTGAGGTGAGGGCGGCCTGCGGGAGCGGGCGGGGAGCGCGGCTGGGGTGGCCTCGGCGGGGGCCTGGGAGGGGTCGGCAGCCGGCTCCCGCGGCGGTGAAGCCGCGGGGCTCAGGTGGCGGAAGGACCAGGCGGCCTGGCGGACCGAAGGCTGAGAGCGTGGTGGCACCGCGCGGTCGGGACGCGCCGCCCCGGGGTCCCTCCCGGAGCCTCCCCCCAGGCCGCGCTGTAGCCCGTGGGGTGCTGGAAGCACACGGGGTCGTGAGCGGTGCGGGCCGCCGGTGCTGTTGGCCCTGGTCAGCGGCGGGCAGCGAGCATGGAGCAGGGTGGGCCGGGCTTGGCTTAGCAGCCCCGTTCTGACCCTGACCGGAGCGAGGAGCAGCAGCGAATGCGGAGTCCGGGGCTGCCCGGGCCGTGCTGTCCCCCCGCCAGCCCGCACCTCGTCCGTACAAAGGTGGGGAGCATCCCTTCGCGGAGCCCCTCCGCTGGGGCAGGCAGGGCCGAGGACTCGTCGCCCCTCTCTCGATGTTTGCTCAGTCCCACGAGAAGCTTCCAGCGAAGAAGGAACAGGGTGCGAGCAGCGTGGTTTTTTGCTTTGCCGCTTTTGCGGTTGGAGAGCATCCCCTTGTACCTCCCGTGACTTTCCTCGGCGTGAGGGCAGCCAACCGCTTGCCTAGACAGGGAACATGGACGAGGTTTGTTGGCTCTTCCCTGTAGCTCCTCTCGTCTGTATTAGGGCAAACACGTTCATTTTCTTCAGCTCTCTGCCAAGGTCACATTCTCTAGATCGCTTCCTGACCGATTTACTTCCTGTGGCTTTTCAAGATCTTGGTTAGACGGTAGTGCCTCAGAAAAGGAGGCATTTCGAGTGCAGCGCTGTGCGTTATGACTGTGTTTATTAATAAAGGGAAATAGAACCTGAGGACTGCCGTAGGACCCCAACATAAGGCCTGTTGCTGTGTTTGTTTCTCAATATTATGCGGTAAAACACTAGGAAGGTCTACTTGATAAGTGAAAATATCTCCCCTCCAGGTTTGCCCGGCTCTGTGATTTAATGAAAGAAACCTTGATGAATCCTTTTCGTGGGAATACAAAAACTTGCATTCCCTTTCCATCTGTATTCATGTCCTTATTATCTGTGTTATTTTAATCTGCTGTGATTGACAGCGCGTGAAGACGTAACACCAAAATTTAAAACCATGCATGTTTATACCTGGAGATGAACTTACCGAAGCAGTTAACTGCACTGTGGCAGTAGATGTGTCTATCAGTTAAGCTGCAGCAGTCACTTATTTTAACACCTACTCTGAAAATCAAAGTCTTCCTGGACCTTCAAGTTAGGTTCTGACTCGCGCTTTACCACTTCTGAATTAGACACGTGAAAATGAAAGGTGCTGTACTTGTTTTTCTGCTGAGACTTTAAGTAAAGTGAAAATTGGAAGAGTTCTCAATGCATTTGGTCAGAATAGGTACGAGCATCTCTTGGTTTGTAGCGTGCAACTCACTAATACCACTTTCTGTCTGTGGAGGTGTCACTGTATAACCTCTGAACTCCTGAAACTTGAAGGAAATGCTACAGATATGTCCAAATCAGCCAGGAGTTTCCCATCTCTCTCTATTTTTTTTTAATCTTTTTGTTTGTCTGCAAGTGATTTTCAACTTGGCTTCTTTCCAAGGAAAAAAGAACTAAGAAGGTTTATGCCATGTCTTTCTCGTATTGTTTCGTAGCCCTCTGGATTTAGAGCAGTGTTCTCTCAAAGTGCTGGAGCCAGAGGGAAGTCCCAGCTGGAGTCTCCTGAAACTGCTGGGAGATCGGGGTTGCACTGTGGTGGAGCTTGTGGAGTTCTTGCAGGCCCTGGAGCATACGGAGGCTCTCCAGTGTCTCAGCCATTCAGGTCAGTTCTGGTTTGTGCTTTCACTGCAACTGTGTGTTTTACACTGGAAACACTCAAGTGTTCGTTTTCTACTGTAAGTGAAAACATCTTCAGTGTTTGAATTCTGTGATTGGTATTCATATGATTGCCACGGTAATTGGCTCATACGATTCTGAGAATAAAGGAAAGCCAAGTAGATAAGCAGGCTTAAGGAGTATTGTTGTAGTCTTGGACTTGGCTGCGTGGGTTTGGCAGGTGCTGCCATTCCTTCTGCTGGGTTCTGTATCAAGCTGTGCCTCTGGGAGATGCCTGTAGAACTGAAATGGTTGAGTTGGAAAGACAAGGAGTGTTGCCAGTCATCTGTTCGGGCTACAAGTTTTGTTCTCGGCAGAGCTTACCCTAATTGAAGGGGAAGGGTCCAATTAGCACGAGTACTCGTGCATGCTGGATGTGGTCCAGCTTGCTAATTGGACAGAAAACCAGACTGGTTTAGGACAGAACTAGATTATTTTCTACTAACACCATCAGCTTGCTTCTTCACTAGAAGTCTAGGAAGTGGGGCAACGCAAGGGAATGTGTGAGTAAGACCATGCAGCCCAAGTGCTTCTTCCTACAGTGCAAAACCAGAGCCCTTTTTAACGTCCTCCTCCCTCGGGATGTGGTGAAATTCAGCCTGCTGGGAAGTTACAAAATCTTCTCCTCAGAGTGGGAAATGGAAATGAGACTAGCAAGCTCCCTGCCTTGCTGATAGCTGTCCTGTTCTTTGGACAGCATGAGAAAACGAGCCATGGGCTTGTTGTTAAGACAGCCCTGGAATTTTTCAAGTAAGTTACAGTAATGCTTTGCAGCCATTTCATCTAGTTAAAGCTGCTGCTTCTTACTGTACTAGGAGGACCATGGTGTGTTGAATGAGGTGTGACTGAGGTATGTGATAGCTTCATCTAGCTGGAGTCTCTTTCCTCAAGCATTCTTCATTAGGAAAAAGTTCTGATGTGTGCTTGAACGGTTAAACAAAAGGGGAAAAAAAGCACACAAAGAGAAAACTCCTGGCAGAGTGTAGTAAGAAGGCTCGGAGTAAATGGTAATCTTGAGTTTTGGAGCAGGATGCTTGCAATCTCTTTGCAGCTGTTTTTTGACACAGCTCCTCGTTTACTCTATATTGTTCTCTAAGATTATTTCCCAGCAATCTGGAATACTGCTGCTGCCTTTTTTTTCCCCCTCCTCTTCTTCTGATGACCTTGATTATCCCAGTGGATCTGTTTTTGGGGTCATGCTGTAACAAGATCTCTGGAATGGTCTAAGTTAAGAAGTATCTGGATCATATCAGAGCGGTGTTGGAATTTCGCTCATGCTATTTCCTGGCAGTTAAAATTTGAAGTGGAAAATTTCACCGTGCATACTGGCAAAAGAAAACCCCAGCCCTGTCCTGTTCTACAGGAGTCAAAGGCATGAAGCTGAAACCGATGTTTCAGCTAAAAAGGTTGCATGAGGAATAGTAGAAAAATGCACGATGTTGTAGTTAAACTAACCCTGACTGTTTTGATCTGCCCCTCAGGGTGTGCCTGATCTAATCTGAAGATAAACAACTCAAAGAAATTGCTGGGGGAGAGCAAACTCTTTAAACTGGGAGTACCTTACCCAGAAGGGGGCTGCGTTGCCATTGGAAGAATTACTTGTTTTAAGGAGCAGAGAGCAAGAGGGATTGAAGAATCCTAAAATTAAAATGTCTGAGTGATCTACTTTAAATCTTTGATAAAAGTCCATAGAGTACTGATCAATTTGAGCATGGATTTTGTGTAACGGGAGACAATTTTGTATGTCTTAAAGTCACATAGCTACGTATGTGACGTGAGCTCCATGTATAAGCAGTACAACCAAATTATTTTCAAGTGTATTTAACGACAGGAACTTTCTTTGCTCAAAGGACAATTTAAATGCACGTTTAAATGGGGGAACTGTATTTCTTAATAACCTTCCTATGTGTTAATTCTCTTTTAAAGGTATAAAGATTGTTGTACAGCCAGACTCCCAAGCAGTGCTCTCTGGTCAGGTCGTCAAGCTGTCTTGCTGGGCAACAGGACACCCATTTGTGCAATATCAGTGGTTCAAGCAGGAAAAAGAGGTAATAGTTGATAATGATACTTTATACAACATACTTACAATGAGGGTAGATTTCAACATATACTAAAAAAAAAAAATCAAACTTTAAGAAATGCTGCACAATGACCTTATCGATGTGCTAAACAGTAAGGTGGATCCTTGTATTCAGACCACTTCATCCTTGGAGGCTAATCTTGGAACGTGACAGGAAGGAGACTGTAGATTTGGTTGTCTCTCAGCCTACCAAGAAGTTTAACATAGGCCACTGAGAAACTGCCACGCTGGAACAAATGCCAGTCGCTGTTGGTCTTGGACAGATGGAAACTGGTTTCCTAAGAATGAACAGTCGAAGGCCTGAACTCGGTGGTGCCACAGACTTCGTCAGTAAAATACTGGAACACATGAGCTGGTGTCTCTGGAGTTTGAATGGTAGCACTTACGCCCATATTTCTGGTCCTGGTTATCTTTCTACAAGATGAATGCACTTTTTTCTTGATGTCACTTTATTGTAAGTACTATTTTTAAAAATGCAGTAAGTTTATGGTATTTTAAATTGCTGTTAGGACTGAAATTTTTAGCTCGTTTCCTACACCTTTGTAGAAGTTTCAATCATCCAAAACATCGCTTAAAAAATACGATTACAGTAACTTCCTGCTCATGACAGTGAAATTACAGATGTAAAAAAAATATTTTTCTGTGAAATACTAGAGCTGAATGTAACACACATGCCGGTTGGAATAGTGCTTAAGAAATTATTCAGAGTTATTTATGGAGAAAGGTAAGAATTATTCATTTCATTAAGAGCTTTTCAACTGGCTTAAAAGCTCAGAATTGTCTTAAATAGAGGCATATCAATTATTTTCAGAAGAAAGCCTGTCTCTGAGCTAGTAAATAAGTAGAACAAGACTTTCTCATGCAAAAATTTCAAGTAAGTGAAGGAGTTTTGGGCATTGAAATAAATCTTGCAGTGTTTGATCCTGGTTTAGATTAAATCAATCTAAATTTAAACATTTTTTGGTTCACCTGTAATTCAGGTTCCCCATGGCAATTCTCCCGAGCTGGTTTTGAATCCGGTGAATGTAAACGATTCCGGCTTTTACATCTGTCGAGTGAATAGTGAATCTTCCTTTGTGTTCAGTCGGTGGGCACGACTTGACGTTTGTGATCTCCAGGGTGCTTCTCATGGTGAGTGGCAGGAACATCGTCTTCTGAAAGTCTGTCTTCCCACTTGTTACGGGAACTTGGGTCCCTGCTGCTGCCTGGCACAGATGTGAAAGAGGGCTGATTAGACATGCCGTATGCAATTACTGGGCTCTTGTGCTGGTGCAAAAGCAGGAGAGAGAAAAAGTTCCACAGTGGTGGGTAGGAATAGATAGATGGAAAACATCCACAGTCTCAGATCCTTTTAATTCTCAGAGGATTCTTGGACCAGAAGAGCAGTTCTTTAAGTGTCTTGTTTACCTCTTGTGGTATTACATTACCTCTGGCTTATGTCATGAGTCAAAGGTGTTTTCCACTTGCATCCCACACACAGAACTTATTCATGTCAGGAAAAGAGAGAGAGAGAACTGATCTTCCAGTAAAAGATCAAAAGCTATTGCAATCTCATTTGAGGTGACCTTTTTACATCTTAATCTCGAACGTATTTTTGGTCCTTTATCTAAGCAATGATTTCTTCTGCTTTTCCTTTGCTCCTCCTTCAGGTTCTATTCAGTTAGAAACCTGCAGGTTTAGATCTTGCTGATTGCAGCAGGATGCTGAGATGAATAACCTTGTAATGACTTTCTTAAAGAAAAAACCTGAGAAAAACAGCAGTATACTGTTTCACGCTTGTCTTTTTATCAGTATCAAGTCTGCCTTAGGAAATACAGCTTTCTCTTGGTTTTTTAAGGGAGCGTAATTGGTTTGCCTGAAAACAAGTTGCGCATTTGTATTCAGCCTCGACCACAGAACCTGACAGTGGGGGATGCTTTGGTACTGGAATGTGGAGCTGTTGGAAACCCAATTCCTCGTTACCAGTGGTTCAGAAATGGAATTCCCTTGGCAAATGGCAGCAAAAATGTCTATATGGTAAGTGACTGGGAAGGGCCAGCCTTGGGGGACTAATGTGTAACCAGCGTTAACTTAGCACCCAGAGCTTCCTTGAAGAAAATGACTGCTTCAAAGCCTTGATAACCTCTTACGGAAGTGCTTACCTTAAGCTGGTCTCCTGTTACTTGCCCACACTGTTCTGAGGCTCTGGGGTGCATAATTTTGACCCTGAACATGTTTCAGGTGGTAGCCGAGAGCTGTAAAGCCATTGCGTATTTTGGATTGGGGTGACAAATTGACATAACAACGATTAAGTATCGGTAAAAGTGGAAGCTGCTCTTTCTGCTTTGCACTGCAAAGCACTTGGATCTGTATGAGCTGTGGCGCTCAGCGCTTAATGCAGCTCCAGCCTATGAGGTGGATTTACATTCTTTCTTCCGTTCTTGAAGGCACTTCTAGCACACATGTGCTGTCCACCTTACTGAAGAGTGAGGGTAGCAACAGCTTTTGGATTTGTTCAGGCGTTGCTTTAGTTTTCACTCTTTCTTGCATATGGGCTTAAATGAAAATGATACGGGTGCTCCTCTGGTCTCCGGGCGGATGACTCTGATGATGCTTGCATAGGTAACCTATGTGGATGTGGAACATCAAGGGACATACTGGTGTCACGTATTCAATGACCAGGAAGATCAAGACAGCCAGAAGGTAGAAGTCTTTATCGGTAAGGAGTTTGCCTGTTTCATATAGGTCAGCTGGTTTATCAGTTTCTCCCCTATCGTTAGAGTTTACTTTTGAGGTTTCAGGATTAAGCCAAGCACATGCCTTTTGTATTTTAAGTTTATGCATTTGTTAAATTAGCTGTGCTTGCTTGCAGCAAATGGAATTTTACAGCTTTATCAGTTATAGAGTGCTTTGTATCTTTATGGTAACCAGCATAGAAGTGCTACCACTTTTTGGCATTGCTAGCATGTCTGTGGCTTGTCAGCAGATTGCAGGCTGATTTCTTTGGTTTTTGTCAACTTAAAACCAGTTTAACCCTTGTTGATGATATGAACTGTGTTACACTGAGTCCTTCAGCAAGCAGGACAGGTGAAATTATTCATAGCAAGTAAAATCAATGAATATGACACTGCCTAGTGTGTGTGCGTGTATTTGCAGTAGACTAAAGAGGAGAAGATGTTTGTGTAGCTTCCAGATCTCTCTGGGAATACTATCATGTAATTCACACACAAAGTTCTTTCCTGTCCTAAGAAATATTCTAGTTTAGTGCTCCCGAGTTGTAGTAATAATTACTATACAGTGTTGCGGTCAGTGATGATTTATACTGCTATAAAATGAGCCAGATGGCAGAGAAGCTTGGAAGAGACCTTTGTCTTCCACTTTGTGTGCTGCCTCTCATAACTGAGAGCAATTGTCTTCCAATTTTTTTCCCCACTAAAACACAAGGAAGGAAAGCTATGGCAGTGGAGTGCACAGAAGGTAAAGTAAATCTTTAGCTGTGAATCAATTTTTAAAAATTAATAACGGGAATGACGGACCCTGTAGTGTGTTGCTGAAAAGCATGTGTGGGTTAAGAGCTTCAGCCTATTTAAAACGCTGATGTGTGTTGCAACATTCCTTCTGCATGTGCTTCTCTCTTCTTTGCCTTGACACCACAATCTAGAGCACACAGGAGAAAAAAAACAAGCTAGTTTCTTTACTATTCAGAGCTGTTTGATTTTTTTTGCACTGTTTTTGCGTCCTCTTTCCAAATCTTTACATTTCACTAGAGATTTCTTTGGGTGGGCTCAGGAGGCAACATCCTTGCAAGAAAGGCTGAAGGTGTGTAGGAGCCTGGGTGACAAATGTGTTTGCAAAGTTCAATGAACAGCTCTCTACCTGGTTTTTCATAGAATCGTAGCATTTTCTCAGAACTAAACTGCTCTGCAGCATTTCTTGTTCAAAGTTTAACCAGAGCTGACGTTCCCCTTAGGCCCTTCCGTTAAAGGTTTGGGAGGGGATTGTGTACTGTCACTCACTGGAACATACAAGGGACACACATCCCAGTGTCGGGCA
This sequence comes from Bucorvus abyssinicus, assembly GCA_009769605.1. Classification (NCBI taxonomy): domain Eukaryota; kingdom Metazoa; phylum Chordata; class Aves; order Bucerotiformes; family Bucorvidae; genus Bucorvus; species Bucorvus abyssinicus. Next base: position 1,871,651 of record CM020063.1, read on the forward strand.
CAGCTTCTGAGACCGGCCGTCTCTTGGAGTCATGACATCCTTCCTGGCTCGGAGGTGTCTGCGTTAGCTGATGGGGTGCTGTGCAGAAGCTTCCTCGTTACCTGTAATTCAGCTACCCTCTGAAGCAGAGGGTAACCGCTGCTTTATCTGAGGGCGTCTACACCCGGACTACAGTTTGCTTGGATGCAGCATCATCCTGCTCCTAAGGCACGTTAACACCTACAGCGGTATCTCCTTGGGTCACTGCAGTCTCCCACATGGATATATGAGCCTGCTTGTGTGGCTCAGGAGGTCTGCCAAGGGTTCCACTGCACGGAGCAGGCTGCTCTAAGAGACCTCGGGTGCTTCACATAAATTGTGGTTCTTTTCCATAGTTTACAGTGTTCTCAGAATAAATAGGTGAAACCTGTGGCAGCTTAGAATGTTTGAGAAATTGTATCTGAAGTCTTTCTGAGTACACATGGCTTTACAAAGTAAGATTTCTCGCTAAGGATGTTGCTTTTTCCGCAATCCTTCAAACATCCGATTTTCAAATGGGTGATTCTGGTATCTTGTTCCTTAATCATTCCAGCTGCTTGCATGCCTGTGGGATTGAGGCATAGTATGTGTTTCTCCCTCATTTTGAGATCTACTCTATTGCAGTGCTGTGTCTGGCATAGCTTAGTATATTGATGTAGGATTTTGTCCTCTCCGCATGTGGAATAAACATATAAAAGATTAGATTTACAGAAATGCAAAGCCAGAAGTGTTTCAGAAAGGTAGTTTGGTTTCTAATGTTCAGCTTCTATTAATAATGACATAATACTTAATTATGTTTTTATTAATAAGAAATGTGGGGTCTGCTTCTTGTTTAAACTATGATTTTATTGGTGTATTTCTTCACAGAAGATGTAAGTGATCTTCAAAAACCGGGTAAGTGATATATTTTGAAGAATTTTAATTTCACATCTTTTTATGTTACAAATCTCTGACTGAAACCTAGCTGGGTGACAATATACAGCTTAGAGTGGATACGATGTAAGGTGCCTGTCTGTCACCCATGATATGTTGGATTGGTCTGTTTCTTCAACTCATGTTGGAGTGAGCTGATGTGATTCGAAGCCTGTCTGAGGTCTATTATAGAAACACAGGTCTGGAGTAGAGTCTCAAAAGGGATTATCCCTGACACAGTGTTCCCAAAATCTCAAATCACAAAGGTCCTGTAATTTCCCGGGTTAGATGTCAAAGATAAGTTTACTTCTGCCACGACTTAGTTTTAGTCACTGAAGTGACCTGTAACCCGTTATCCAGAGCGCACCACTTTGGCATATCGCTGACCTGTTCCTTTTGGCACAGCATTGGCTCCACCATCCCTCTGCGAAGTACAAAATACAAGAATTTTCACATACAGATGGCCGTCCCTGCAAGACATCTTGCATGTCTGCATTTCATTTGGAGAGGACGAATGTTTTGGATGTTACTGGAAATGCTGACGTGCAGTTTGTGAGATTCAAAATTCTGCCATAGGCATCTATTATTTCTTAATTTGTAGGACTAGCTATTCATAGCCTACTAGGCTACGTTTGCTGGAAGAGGGTGAAGGGAATCAGGTAAACACCACCACCACCCCAAAAACCCCACCAAAACAAAAAAAAAAAGAGCACTTTTTTTTGTCTTAATCTAGTAACGTATTAGGCAAAGCAGCACCAACAGACTTTGGCTGCATGGAACGCGCAGCTCATTTTCTGGCATTGGCAGCTGTGGCTGTAGTTTCTGACAATCTGCTCTTCTAATCTCTTTCCAGCAGACCTACAAGAAGAGTCAGATCACAGGCCCGTTGGTAAGTAGTTTTGTAGCTGTAATGAACGTATGTATTTTGTAGCTGGGAAATAGATTTTGCAGCTTCTGAACGTTGCTTCTCGTGCCGCTGCTAGTGAAGTAACTGTGGAGCAGGTAAATAGCTGCAGGGAGGGAGGTTGTGTGTTTTATAGGCCTTTAGAATGCTTGCATGCCCTTTCGGTAGTAAGCTGTGGTGAGGGCACCACTATTTTTAGGGACTCAGTGGAGCGTCTACAGCTTCTCATCTGTTTCACTTCAGTGTTTCAAATTCCTCTGGCCACGACCTTAGCTGTTGTGTCACTCCCTTACTTCGACTGCTTCGACAGCTGGAGATAGCGGCGTTAGGTGACGTGATAAAAAGGACGAGTGCTCTGTCTGCTCGGGCGTGCCGTCCCTGCGAGCTCAGCTCTTCCAGTGCGCAGCGTGTGCGTGCCTCGGTCCTGAGCTGAGGCTCAGGAAGATAGAGGGAGAGCATGCGTGTGTTAGGAGGAACAGCGGCTGGGGGTGGTTAATCTCCTTTTTACATTTGCATGGTAGTCTTGACTGTGGTCAGGCTCGTTGTCGATGCTGAACCAAGCGGAAAGGGAGATAGCCTTAATGATTCACTTCTTGACAGATTACCCAGTCTGAGATGCACCACAGGTCAGATGTGTTGACTGTCAGACCATGCTGAAGTGGTTTTTTGGGTGAGAAGAGAGTCGAGCTGTATTGTTGATGTAGGATGACTTTTTAAAAATCATGTAAAGTACTGTGCCTGAAGTGAGATGGGGTACTGTTTTCACTTAGGAAGAAGGTAAATTTCAAGGTATTGGACCCATGAAATATATAAAGGTGATGTGGTTTTGTTTTGTATTTGCAGCAACAGACAAGGTAGCTCTGTTAATAGGAAATATGAGCTACTGGAATCACCCCCAACTCAAGGCTCCGATGGTAGATGTCTATGAATTGACCAATTTGCTAAGGCAGCTGGATTTCAAAGTCGTTTCTTTGCTGGATCTTACTGAGTCCGAGATGCGAAGTGCAGTGGATGAATTTTTACTTCTCCTGGACAAAGGAGTATATGGTAAGAACATGGGATATCCCTTCTGAAGTAGGTCAGTTTTCTGATGTATGAAGTACACAAACATCTGCTGTTTACCTCTGGCAGCTCACTATGTGTGATAGCTAAACAAACTTCATGGTAAAGAGCACCTATGTAGAACGGGAAAAGTAAGTAAAAACCACCCACCAGCATATCCTTTGACTTTAGTGGAGGTGTTATTCTTTATTCTTAGAACAGATGAGACGTTTGAAATTTCTTCTTTAACCACACCTGAAACTGCAGAGCACTTTTTCATTCAACAAGACTGATGTGTTTGTCGGCTAAAAGCCGCTGCATCTGTGTAGCGTGTTTGACCGCGTGCTCTGCGGCAGAGGCACATTTGTACGAAGTCATCAGTACTAGTTCGTAGTAGTCTGTGGTGTCCCCTGTGTTAGTGCGTTATGGGAACAAGCCTTGAGGAAACCACTTACACACCTTCTTGTAAACCTCTGTTCTGTCGCCCTCCTCCCTGCTCTGTGCCAGCAGCTTAACGGCGCGCTTAGGGCTGGCCAGTCCCTCGGTGTCTTTCTCCCGGATGTCTGCAGAACGCTCTTTCCTTCTGGATTTCCGTCCTTCTGACGCTCTTTGGGAGGGGCCGCTCTGCTCTCAGTCCTCGCTCGCCAGCTCTGTACAGAGCAGAGGAAGAGGGCTGCTCTGCTCTGCCTCACACCAGGTGGGTTGCGGGGGGAAGAGCGGGACGTAGTAGCAAAGCGTATCTCTCATGAAGCTGTTACACGCTAAAGTACGTAGCACAGAAAAAAGAGAAAACCATTGTGCTTTAGGTCATAACACAACAGACTGGATGCTGTATTTTTTGCCCTCTTCTTTTTCTGCCAAGTTTCTAGGTTAAGTAGAAATCCTTATCTCGAATTGCTGGTTCCTTTCAGTTACTGTGATACTGGCTGGGCAAGCACGGAGTGTTTCATCATGTCCTTGACAGGCCATGAAAGAGAATTTCATGGATTTCTACTTCAAAAAGCAAATTGAAAGGAAGTTTGTTTATATAAAATGAAAACGTAGTTCTCTCGCTTCTAAGCACTTTAAAGAAGTTAAAAAAAAACCCCAAACAAAACCCCAGAAGAATTCACATTATCCTTTGCAGAATGTGTCTTGCATAAGGAAAGGCATTATCCGAGAAACTGGTGAGCTACAGGCTTCAGGTTCTGACTTCCTGCAGCTGTCAGTAATAAAGGACTTTTCACGGGGTTGAACACTAAGATTCCTGCTTGGGCAGAACTCAGGTACCATATTGTTTCACAGCTCTGTGGAAGACCTGAATATAAGGTATAAAATTTATTCTTTCTCTGTGTCTTTTCACATTAGATGGAAAGCTTAATAGTGGTTATGCTGCTTAAGCAAGCAGCAGCCCTCTTTTTATTTTTTTTTTCTTCCTTCTTAAACATTTCAGACTTAAAAATAACACCCCAGACAAATCCAAGGCTCTCAGCTCTAAAGTGCAGCATCGCTTTGATGATTGTAGTGCAGCGTCTCATCAGTATTGGTTTAAGTTTTAGGAGGACAAGTTAAGCAGAGTACGCATACTGGAGGATGTGCAATTAACTCGTTCCTGTGTTTTCTCTAAGTTTTTGTTAATTGAGTACACATCCGTTGATAAGATACCTGTAATAGAATATTAATAATAATTTTAAGCTCTCCTCCGCATACTGCACTGGAGGTGCCTTCTGCAGGGATAATGACTAACCAGTTGGGTCTGGTATGCATTGCTACTTCTGACATGCACGGATTCTTAGATGATTACTGCTATATTGGGATTCCTTGTCTTGCATAAACTTGATTTTGAGGGACAGAACACAAGACAGAGCTGGTGGCTGTGCTGGCTGGAGGAGAGCACGGCAGAATTGATGCACAGAGCAAAAACCTTTGTGTCTTGCATGGAAAAGGCCTGGAATGACCTGGCTTGGAGCATCAGAAGAAGTCTTATGTGGCTTTGAGGAGTTGGCTGTTGGCTGCCAGTGTTTTTGTTGTTTTTCTAAAAGCAGAGATTGCATAAACGGCTCCAGAAATAAGTTAGAACAAAGACCAAAGAGTTCTCCCAGGTGTCTCCAGGTGCAGAATTCCTGCAGTAATGCCCAGCCGAGAAAACATTATCTGATTCTCTTTTGGAGCATGAGGTCAGGTTCTTTCTTAGTATGACTTTTTTAATAGTGTGTTACCTGATGCTCTGTCTGTGCAGAACTGGCTGATGTGACATTTGGGAGTTTATGTCAGAGCCAAAACTCGCATGGCATTCAGGGGTTGGACTAGATGAGCTTTAAGGTCCCTTCCAACCCAAACCATTCTATGATTCTAAGACTAATTACGGCAGTTTAGTAGACTCTCTGATAGTAGTTTCCTTTCTTCATTCCCTGGGAAATAGCTGTGCTTATACATTTGAGTGAGCTTTTAGGTTCTTGCACCTTATCCATTTTTATTCTATAATTGTTGACATGAATTTAGAAAATAAAGCACTGAAAAGCTTTACTGAGGTTCTCACCAGCACCACATGAAAGCTCTTATAAGGCATATTTTTGCAGTTGTATTTTTCCAGCAATTTGATATTTCTGAAAGGTAAGCAGTAGTGTTTGGCAATAAGCTTTTCAATTTAAATACTCGCTTTGTTCTTTCTGGATAGTGGCTATTAATGGCTTAAAGCACATAAAAGATGCTGTCAGTGCACAAGTGGATAATGATTCATTGCATTTCTAGTTGGCATAGCTCCAAATAGAAGAGGCATGGGGCTACTTCTGTACAGTCCTTGTAACAGGTCTTCGTGATGCCTAAAACCACACTGCGTAATTCTTATTTGCTGCCAGGAAAGTGGCATTTCATATTCTGTTCCTTAAGAGCAGGAGTAGTAAACAAAGCGATGATGGTTGTCTTAAAAATGTCTTAGTTTGTGCTGTTCTAAATGTAGGGAGCAATTAATATGGTATTCCACAAAGGGTAAAAGCATAGACCTGTGTATTTTAAAGGCTAAAAATAGTTAGGCTGCTTTTTATTTACCAAAAAAAAAAAAGAGAGAGGGAGAGGCAGATATCACTTAAATGCTGACGTCTATGAGGAACTTGAGCCTACTTAAAATTGTTGTGTCAAAGTGTCTAATGAGGCCTTCCAAACATGTTTGCTCTGCTCGCTCTGGGTATGCAGAGGTTTATTTCTGACTTTGACCTCGGTATATTAGCTGTTGCAGGTACTTGTCAGATAAGCATAGCACGGTTTTCTGCCAAGGATATGAAAGAAATGTAGTTGTTATTTCTTTGATATTTCTGTTCATTGAGGAAATACTCTGATAAATTGTGCTTTACCTTCAAGACTTGTTTCCTTCAGGCAGTCCAATTACTGATCTAATGTGCCCGAGAGATACGTCATCTCAGACATGACCTTGATTTAGGTCCAGACCCAAACTCTCTGGAAATCAAATTTAAGAGTTTCCTTTTAATTTAGGACCTGACAGGGGGTCATGCACTTGGTGCTTATCTTCATTTTTAACTCTCTTGAAGCTGCCCGGTCTCAGGTAGCCGTTGGAATCTTATAAATAACCCAGCAGTGCCTAAATAATTGTTTAGGTTTTTAATCATACGCTTTACATTCTGCGCCCTTTGGAAATCTACCTTTGACTCGATTGAGGCTGTTGCCATTTTCCAAGACTCTGGCAGAAGAGTAACCGTTCGGCTCTTTGTTTACCCTGGAGTTTTCCTCCTGTGCACTTGCTGGCACCTTATCTCGTTTCCCATGAAAAGAAATTGAGGCGCTTGATTGAATGGAGCAGTTTGCAAGGTCTTGGCATAGTTGTTAATGACTTGAGAGCTTACAAGTGAAAGAGAACCGAAGGCTTGCCGCGAAGGGCTGTAGTTACGTCTGGCTATTCCTTTACAAAAAGCACAGGGCTGTGTGAGAGAAGCATCTCCATTTGTTGTAGCTATCCGTAATGAGAAGGTAAAAACATGGGTAAAACGTAAGGTAAGCGTGCGAGGAATGTGCTTGTTCAGTAGACACAAGAGTCGTGAGTCTGTAACTGTGAAGAGATGTAGGTGCAATTATCTAAAAACGAGTTGTTGGTAGTTTGGTAACAGGAATGTGCTCTGGAGTCCTACCAAACAGGATCATGGAATAATCTTTTTTTTGTCCTCGAGGTGTAAAAATATTTCTTATCCCTCCTTATAAAAAACAAAAAAAAAAAGTTAAAGGAGAATAGTTTTAAAGATGACAGCATCTCTTTTTAAAAAAAAAAAAAGACAAGGAAAAAATCCATCCAAACTGTTCAGCATTATTTTTTCTATCTGTAAAATCTGCACTCGCTGCTACTCACAGCTTTGTAATGGCACGTGTGGAAGATGTTGTGCAGTTGGTGTATTTCCTTGTTCATCTCTTGAGTTGTATATCATACGTAACGGATTGCTTCTGTTAGAGGTCATAACTCTACTTAAAGCCTTTTAAGAGTATTCAACTTTGCGTGTCTGCTGCAAACACCTAATTGATGCTATTGCATGAGCGATTTTTTTTTTCCTGTTGGTTTTTTTTTTAATTTGCTGTGTCTGTGTATTGAGAAGTTCATGTGAACGTGATTTCCCCCCCCATCCCCTTCCAAAGTCATATTGATATAAAAAACCACTGCTTGGGGTCGCTTGAAAGATCATCATCTCCCACAGACACACAGTGTCGACGTAGTGCCCGCAGTCCGTGACCGTGCTAATGCTGATAGAAGTGTTCCCGTGTACTCTTGAACTGTGCTTTCAGCCACGTGTGTTTTGAACTCTCAGGTTTGTTATACTATGCTGGCCATGGCTACGAAAACTATGGAAACAGTTTCATGGTTCCTATCGATGCTCCAAATCCCTACCGATCCGCAAACTGTCTGTGTGTGCAGAACATCCTCAAACTAATGCAGGAAAAAGAGACGGGCCTTAATGTCTTCCTGCTGGATATGTGTCGGAAAAGGTACAGCCTCGTGGTTCCTGCATCGGGAGAACTGACCTCTGGTGCTTGAGGGGTGTTTTTGCTTCACGGTCGAGGGAGAGGGTATAATGGCTGTAATTGTGGGAACCTGCTGAGGAGTTCAGTGTATTCACTGCAGCAGCAGATTGAAACTGAACCTGTTTGTTCATTGAACAAACAGAGCTTGTTGCCATTATTAGTTTTTGAAGTATCATTTTACCTCTTTGTGTTCCCGTTTATTGCAGAAATGAATATGATGACACAATTCTTATCTTAGATGCTCTGAAGGTTACGGCCAACATTGTTTTTGGATACGCCACGTAAGGAAATTTTTCTTCTGCTTTGTCACAGAGGTTTTGAAGCCAGAAGTGACCGTTGAGAGAGTTTTTTTCAGTAAAAGATTAGCTATACAAACTGTGGTGTTAAAGCACCAGTAATTTATGTCTATTATCCGTGTCCTCATACGATCTTTTTTTTCTTTGAATAGGTGCCAAGGAGCAGAAGCTTTTGAAATTCAGCAGTCGGGGTTGGCCAACGGAATCTTCATGAAGTTCTTGAAGGACCGTTTGTTAGAAGACAAGAAGATTACTGTGCTGCTTGATGAGGTTGCAGAAGGTGAACTCCAGCTTACTGCACTAACAGTCTTCTCAGCCTGCATTACTAAACACTTCGGTGTTTCAATGTCGTTCTTCTCATGGTGAATGTGTTACACTACTGTAAGCTCTTGTCGCATTTTGTTAAAATAGCAGCTTTTATCAAGAAGCAGGTGCTACAGGGCAGCACGTTGACAAAGATCATGATACTATAAAGGGATTTGAGCTTCTTTAATAGTGACCGATTTTATACTCTCCTTTTTAGTGACCCTTACTTGTTCTGAGTGTCTTTCTGCATGGACCTTTGAATTGTCCATCCACAAAATTACTCTCCTGTCTTGTGTCAGCTGCTAGTGGAAGTCCGGTCACTTCCGCCTTCGTTTATACAATTAACTTGAGTCCTGCCTACCTCGAAGAGTACATGTTGGTAGTCATGATAATTATTTGCTCTCTGTCTAAGCGTGTAAGAGCACTATAAAGGGCAATCCACTGTTTTAATATGCCTGGTTCAGAAATTGTCTTTTAGAAACGATGGGAGAAGTGCTGAAGTGAAAACTGTTGAGGGAAAATGTATTGCTTCCGTGCAAACGTGCTCAAAACATAGAAGATATGGCCACTAACAAAGAGCTGTCAATTTTGGCATTCCCTAAATACAAAGGAAGAACTTGAGGACTTGCTATCCTCTCATTTGCAGTGGCAGAAGCTACAGCTGGCTGTAGCAGTGCTTCCTGAAAGCCTGGCAGAAGCTCTAATGAAGCTCTCCTGCTGGGTGCTCACCAGCTGCTGTGTTTAGGCGCAAGTTCATTAAGCCGTCGTTCCCGAAATTCTTTGTTTTGAAGCAGGCCTCAATATCCTCCCTTTCCTTCCCCTTTCTTGCCTTCTGACTGTTAACTGCTTTGTGAAAAGAGAACCCTGTAATCCGCTCATCCTAGCATCAATAGTACATCTGTTCCCAAATCTTCGTCCGCGAAGCCAAGCCATGATGATGATGATGATGAGTACATCTGTAGTATTTGTATCTGCTGTGTCTTCAGTTTTTGTCCTGTGTCTCCCATCGTCAGGGTGTTGAAAGCAGGAGCAGAACAGACGCCTTCATGGCTTCCCCATAAGAACGTGTCATGGTTCTGCTGGCATCCCTTTTCCCTACCCTTCCGAAGACGTCCTGTAGAATACGAGTGCCTCTTACTGCTTGGTCTGTACTGCCGGGTTAATGTCACATGCTGGAGATGTTCTGAGGTGTGACCTATTACTTATCTCATTCTTGAACTCAGAGTGGAGAGAGACTGGTTTGTCGGGCAACGTGATAACTGTCGCTTGAACTGGTTTTGAAAACTATGTGAGCGTGTTGACTAGGACGCATGCAAAACACGTGTGGCATCCTGGTTTAGCCTGAAGTGAACAAATAGCTGAGCAATGAATACTTCTAAAACTACAAGTTTTTATGGGTGTGCTGACACTGGCATAACCATAGCAACCCCACAACATCACAGCGATGTACTTACTTCAGTTAGAATTTCAGCAGCATTGAAAGAATCTATGCATCTTATTTTTAGATATGGGCAAGTGTCACCTTACCAAAGGCAAGCAAGCTTTGGAGATCCGCAGCAGTTTGTCCGAGAAAAGGGCCCTAACTGACCCCATTCAACAAACCGTATCTTCTGCAGAGTCTCTGGCACGGAACCTACAGTGGGCCAAAGCTCATGGTATAGTACAGTCTACTTCTAGATGATCCCCTGACACAACGGGTTAAACAAGAGGATGTACTTCCTTTCTACTCTCTAGTCTGTGGGTTGTGATACTGAGTGGAAAGGGAAGAAATTCCAGTTCATATCTGAATTTTCATTAGTATGTTCAGATCTTGGAAATTTTTGTGTTGGAGGTTTACCTCTACGTGAGCTTGTCATGACCAAGGTGACAGGTGGAATTCATCCCGAGACGGTCTATTTAACAGATTGGGCAGAGGGTCAGGGGTGGTGTGTTTAAGGCAACTGCATGTGTAAGCAGACACTTTCACAGATGTAGATTTTTATTTCTGGAATCAAGCCCTTAATTCCTGTTGTTAAGTGATTGAAATGCAAAAGAAAAATTTTTATAAAGACATAATGTTATCTTATGGTTTATTTGTTTTAAGCCATGCATAGAAGAGAATGTGTTTGGAATTTGGGAAGAGAATAACCTTTATATTTGTATAAAGGTATGTCTATGATAACATTAAATAATCCACTTCAGTGGGAGTAGAAAAACCAGTACAAAGCATACAGACACAGGATGGAGTCATTGACCCTTGAGCACTTTCAGATCTGTTCCTATGGGTTGAGAAAGAGCCAAAATAAAACAACAAATGCTGTGGGCTAGGCTTTGTGAATGTGTGGATAGGCCGTGAAAGGAAAAAATGAACCTGAAACTTGTTCTGCTGTCAATTCAAAGGTTCTTCTCACGCTACAGCGGTGTCTCATATATGTTGGGTACAGACCATATTAACCTGCCTGGTTCGATTCCGGATAGGTAAACAGATCCTTGGGTCAGTAAGTTGAGGAGATGCGCCCTCGCTAGTTGTGCGGAGATCGTAACAAAACCCGCGCAGCAGAAGCTGAGTCGGCTGTCTCTGGCAGCGTCTGCCAGTTACTGGCTGATACTGGCAAGCTGTGGCTGCCTGGTGAGCTTCTAACCTGGTGTAAATACGTAAGTGATAGGTAGAGGGAGGGCAGGAGGAAGATGTCTCATACCGTTTAAAAGCTTTTAATTTAAAAACAGAATTAACAAAAAAGAAAATAGATGTGCTAAGTTTTATTTAGAATGTAATGATGTGTTATTTCTTTGCAGAGCTTCCAGAAAGTATGTATCTTGAATTCAAATGTGGTGTTCAGATCCAGTTGGGGTTTGCAGCCGAGTTTTCCAACGTCATGATAATCTACATGCGAGTAGTAAAGCAGCCACCTGAAATAGCAGTTTGCAGAGCCTACGTTACAGACTTCGCACTCGTAAGTGCTGCGTCTTGGTGATCTCCCTCCACTGCAGCTGAAAATTGTCTGGTCTGTCCCTGTCAAACTGCATCGTTTCTAATAAAATGGGTCTAAACTGTTAAAATCGGGTGTTTACTGTTTTTTTAAAAATGCATATTTTTAATATATATAAAAATACCTTAAAATGAATCTGGAGTCATCTTTTTCCAAGTCCCCTTTGTTTTTCCTTGTCTAGTATCAGGTATTTGTTATATTTCGTTAAAGCAGTTAAGTGTCAGTAACTCCTGTGTGATCTGGGGACACGTCTCCCTTGCAGGACGAGGTTTCTTCAGCTTTAGTTTTACAGTTCTTTGCACCCGGGTGATCCTGTCCAGTTCCATCGATGTTCCTCAGCTGACCACAGTAAAGGATAGGAGTAAACCAGAAAGCAACTTGGGGCAAAAAGCCCCCTTTTTTTGATGTCTATGAAAGAGGACATGGGTCAGAAAACCTTTTTAGACAGAACAAGCAGGACACTTCTGGTGCTTTATGAATAAAATATCTGAGTTAATGTGCATAATAAATGTATGTATTTTTAGCCCACAGAATTAGTGTTATAGTACTGTACTTCATGGTGGAAGTTAGGTTAAAAAAAAAAACCCAACCCTGAAGCAAGCACAGCAAGTCTGCCAGGAACCACCAGCAGAAGAGGGTAACCTACTCAAATGTAAGCCCTTGCCTGTCCCTGACGGTGGTTTCAGCAGCTTTTGCAAGGAATCCAAGATTGGTGTTTCCTTTTAAGAAGGAGAAAATGCCGACTTCATAAAAACAAATACTGCAAACTATTTTACGATCTACAATTCTGCACCTTCAGTTGAGTTTTCATTTCTTCCTTGCAACAGGACCTGGATGTGGATCCTAAAGAGGCCAATAAAGGAACTCCTGAGGAAACTGGAAGCTACTTAGTGTCAAAGGACCTTCCCAAACACTGCCTCTACACCAGGCTAAGTTCGCTCCAAAAACTAAGGGTTAGTATATATTATTCCTCTCAAGTTTGTCCAGATAATTCAGATTAATCCGGTCGCTTTGCAGTTCTGTTGAGGTAACTGTGCGTTGTCTGCATTGTAAGTTACACTTCCTTTGGAAGGGAAAAAATGGCTAATAGCACAATTTAGTGACTTCGGTTTCTTAGTTGAAAAGAACAACCGCCAGGGAATATGCACTGTTGCCTTTCCGTCTGTATCTCTGTGTCCTGAACATCTGTGCTGGACAGCACTCGCCTTCAGTGCTTTTGGCAGCTGGTGTCATACAAGTGCTCCTAGAAATAAAGCCTATCAGGTGAGCAAGTATTAACCAGAAGAGGTTCTCAGGAAACAAGTCTTGCCTGATACATGTCTTTAGCTCCTCAAAAGGCTAGTCACCTTCCCCAGTAGACTGTCCCTCTCTACGTGTTTCCTGTATTGTTTATTTGGGGAGGAAGTGTAACTTCTGGGTTTCCCTCGCCCCCTCTTCTTTCCTCTTTTGCAGGAACACTTGATCTTCACTGTTTGCTTGCACTATGAGTATCCAGGAATAGAAGAGACAATGGATGAAAGAAAGGAAGTTAATGTTGGGAAGCCCCTTATTGCTAAATTGGGCCTTCACCACGGGTTCAAAACCAACTGTCTCCAGACCTGTTGCATGGCTAATAATCCTTTTCATAATCAAATAGAATCAAGTCCAGTGGCAACGAAATACTACATCCCTAGTCACTGCCAACCAAATTCCTGTCCAGATGGTTACCATCCAAACCATATTTGCTCAGACAGCATCAGACAACCGGAGGCATGTTCTTGCAATGGGACTCCAAGGACATTAGCTTCAGGACATGAAGTGTGGAATTCCTCACCCCCTGTGGAAAAGAGTAATGTCCCAGTAGAGACCACTGATGATACTGTCGAACTGGAATTCCTTCTCTCTGACAACCTCAGATTCTCTAAATGGCAGTAGCTGTGATGTGTTCAGAACAGACCAGAGCATCATCCTTGAACAGGGGACCTTCCACACTGCTCCTCCATCTTCTGGAGTCTTCAGGGCAGAGGGATTGCAGAGTCCAGAGGTGGTCCTGGGAATAAGGTTATGATGAAAAATTTTCAGATACAAAGGGACAAAACTGGACTGATAGGTTTAGGAATGAAAAAGGCATGATTTTAATTTTTTTTCTCCTGCTGTTTGATATTTGATACTGGGAAAAACCTGAACTCCTCCGAGTTTCTTTGTCCGTTCTCTGGCAGCCAAGCAGCTAACAAACAGAGGCAGTCGTGCATTTCTGGGAGGAAGCTGCCTCTCTGTTAGGGGAAGAATGCATGAAAGCCTGGCTCTGGTATCAGAGTTTCTCCTGAGATAGCAGAGCCTTGGATTTTCCCAGCTGCTTCTCCAGTACCTACTGGAGTTAGTTTCTTTAAATGTATGTTTTGTAAATCTTCCATTTTCAGAAAGGAATTGCACGTCCTATACAAAACAAAGATAAACATGTATAGCTGATAGAGGAAAAACTGTTGACAGAACTGAGCAGGAAAATGAATTTCCATGTCCTCTACGATTTAACATGATTTTAAAAAATTGATTAACACCAAAATGATAAATACCCTTTTCTCTCTTCAATCGTTCAGTTTCAGTTGTTCAATATCCAGGGATTTCTTTTTACATACTGCATTAAAATATTCATGCTGTGGTGGATTGCTCTTATGACAATCTTTCTCTTATGTAACACACTTAAGATTTTTGCTGATGTGGTTTCTGGACAGGTGGTCTTTTTGTGTGCTGGAAGAACACTAAGTGGAAACGTGAGGAGAAGGTGCCTGTTCACAGCAAGCGGAGTATCCCGTAGTTAGGCACACAGTAAGACGTGCTGAAGGCTGACAATGAATGGGCAAGATGAGCGAAAACTTTGGGGTTCTGCAGGCTGAAGTACAGGGATGGTGTTCCTGAACAGCAGCTGTCGCTCTTCTGTGGTGCTTTCAAAAAACAAACCGACCAACCCCTACTCAGTTGTTTTCCAGGCCAAATGCATTTATATTCATTCAAATAAAAATGCTGGAAGTCTCTATCAGAACTGAAAAGCCAAGGTAAAGCTTCCAGCAGACACAACCTTATAAAAGATGAAGCAACTTTAAATGTAGTCTGTGAGGGTGAGGGACATTCGCTTCGTGTCAGGACCCGACACTTCCTCTATAGCCCTACGTGCGTGCCTTTGCTCCGGAGCTCAGAGGTGGGGTTCATCTCCGTAGGCTCGATGCCAGAAGTAAGCTAGCCTGCTAGGTCCTGTAAGCCCCTGACCCCAGAACCTCGCTGTTGGAGCTGGAGAAATAGGCACCTTCAGGAGACGAAAGGCAAGAGAGCTCCTTTGATGTGGTGCTTTACTGCTTCGTTGTGCAGAGGGAGCAGAGAGGCCCAGCACGGGCTTCTTACAGGATGCAAAATCTATTGATCCGCCTTTGGGAAAGGGCGGTTTTGCTCACCAAACTGTTTTGCATATTCAGGCTGAATAGTTTGGTCAAAAACTACTTTTATGTTTGGTTTTCTTTCAAAATACCAAAGAATCAGACTTGCCTATGTGTGTCTGCAGACGGAGTGAGAGTTCTGATGTTTTATTAGCTCTTTAAAAGTCTTGATGCTTTGAAAGCTTGAAAACATCGGGGGGTGAAGTAATTAAAATTCAGGTAATATTGATAAGCAGTATTGCTTTAATTAAGTGCCCCATCATGAAGTTTAGATCTGGTGGGATCTGGTTGTCTTACGACGCGTTGGCTGGATGCTGAGGGAGGTGCTGTACGTGGTCATAACAAATTGCAGATGGGAATCTTAACGCATCTTTAACTGGGTCTGTCAATCTTCCAGCTCAGCTGTGCTGGAAGGGGGGTATTTGTACCTGGGTGTCGTGTAGTTCTTTCCAGAATGACAGCCGTGTGTGGAGGAACCTGCAAATGAGCTTGAGCTTCTGATGGTCTCCTGGAGAGTATGAAATAGTGAAGTATTTACTGATGGATGAGATGTACCTGTGCATTAACTGTCCTGTGCAGTTGGCTTAAAAAAGGATAGCTTGAGACGTGGTCCAGGACTGTAACGTTTGTCTGGTACTTTGTCACAGTTTCCTAGTTTGTGTAAAAGCTCGTTCTGTCTCTTACTGTGTTAATAAACCGTTGTCCACATAATGATGGATCTCTGCGTATGTAGTTGCTATATTCTTCTACTCCTTCCAGTCTGAAAAGCCCAAAACTTCAGCAAAAGTAAGTGTGTAATAAAATAACGTCCTTACAAAAAAGGAGGGGAGATGTGAACCAGGAGCTCAAGGTAACCGTGGCTGCACCCCGAGCCTGTTCAGGTTTCTCAAACGACGCACTTCAAAGATGCTTTTTCTTTTTACAAGTTTATATGCCTTCTAGCTTTTGACATCCCAGCTGCGCTGCTGGCTAAACCCTTCGCCATCGCCTCCCAGAGACACCCGTGTGAGGTTCAGGCATACTTTGTCCGTTTCCCTGGGCAACGTGGATGGAGAAAGAATTTATTTATTAAACCGTCGGAGCTGTGCTGAGAACTCACTGAGTGGTTTTGCCTTCTGTTTGCAGGTGCCCTCCGTCGTGGCAGGGGAGGGCTTCCAGGAGCAGCAGGCTGATGTGCGAGTAGCCGTCTCCTGGCAGGATTTAAAACTAACTGTGGGCGGTCAGGTGGAGTATCCCAGTGGAACGGCTGGTCAGCACTTGGAGTTTCTGCTCCTGGAGAGCTCTAACTCGAGTTGATGAGTTCTCGGACATAGTACATGTCCGATGGCACACAGCCTAGGCAGGAGCTGGCTAACCTTTGAGGATTATACAGTTATATACACGACATATACAGTTGTAACATGGTTGAAGGCATCAAGCAGCCAGAATATTGGTTTGGAACACAAGCTGCCCCTGGTTAGAAGTGCTAACTGACGTGATTCTCTGACCTGATTTTTGGCACAGCTGAGATCTGAAACCTTCTTGTGGTAGAGATGATCAGCTGGTGTTCCTGGACTGCACCATTTAACCCTAGAGGCCACAGAAACCAGTGAACTTCATACCTAATGTTGAGATTGTGGGAGGACGATAGCCAAATACCACCGGTAAAGTTTCATCCTCGGTCTAGTTCACATAGTGCATTGACCTAATGGAGTTGTTCAAGTTTTCTCTGCCCATGATGAGAGACTTCTTTCTCTCAAAAAGTAGGTATTTGAACAGCAGGAGGTATTTGAATAGTGTTGGGTTTTGACTTGCTTAAGCCACGTCCTCTCGCAGTCCAGTCAAAACATGGTTCCTACTGGACTGGAGAAATACCTTCCACAGACACGGGAGGAGTGAATTTACCTTCTGTATCTACATAAAGCTCTGCGAGGCACCTCCTCAGTGAAACAGCCTTTTCTCTTGAGTCCTTCAACTGTCTCTGGCTGCAGAAGACGTCTGCACTCTGCAACTCTTCACTACGAGATTTCAGGGCTAGTTTTGCCGTCTCTGTAGTTCCTGCTTTTGTTCATGCATCAACTACATTTCCTCGTTCTGTCAGCTAATTAAGAGCTTTGGCAGCTCTCACATACATTCAGCTTCGGGGCTGTGTTCACCTTGACACGTGTTCCTGACTACCGTGAGTATAATGCGTTTCAGCGTCGCTCCTTCCTCGCGCAGACCTTTAATTCAGGCAGAGTACGATCTGCTCGCTTCCTGGGGTGTGGCGTTTTGAGATCCAAGGTGTTTGCTAGGAACTGGGGATAGGTTTGGGGTATCGGGTGTGGGAGGAGAGGTTGGGAATTTGGGGTGCTGGGGGTTTGATTTTTTTTTTTTAAGGTCTGATGATCCTTTTTGTTTAGTAATTGCTGTAGTCTAGGAATGAGTAAAAACACCTCCATGTTGTGGAAATTAAGCAGTTCTTTAATTTCTAAGGTACCACTGCTGCAATTTAGTCATACCAGGCTTATTTTAAGAGCTAATCAGAAAAATTGCCGTCTCCCATCCAACTTGTTGCCACGCACAGTGAGCATGAGACCAGGATCCATGTGGGTGGGTGTTACCACAGCGACCAGCCTCCGCACCTGCATCTGCAGCGGATGCAGGAGGAAGTGACTAGGACTTCCCCACCCATTCTGCAGACAGAATCCGTCATTTGCGAACACCCTGCTTTCATTTTCCAAAGTCAATTGAAATCAGTATGAAAAGTCTTCAACCTGGTATGCAAATGACTTCTCTACACATCAGATCAAACAGCTCTCAGATGCTTCCTGGGCTCTCCTGTGACTGATGGTGGTGGTTAGGATTTGTTTCAGCTCTCTGAAGGTGAGGCTGCTCTACCTTCTGACATCCTACAAGCGGATGCGTGTTGGGCACGCGTGGTAGGACAGCACAAGTTATCCAGTGGAGGTGGGCTCCTCTCTCCTATTGATCACCGTCGGGCAGCCCAGGGTAATAAAGGACTTGGGAGGCACAAAGTCGCCGCTGCTACAACTCGCCTGCTTGCTGGGAGCTGGCTTTTGTCGCACACAACAGGGGAAAATGCCTGCAGAACTGTATGATTAACAGAGAAACGTGAGCGCAATAAACACTCGTTCGAGAGCACAGAGCTAAAGCCTTCTACCTGGCGAGCCAAAGTGATAAATTAAATCTCCTGGTACCACCTAAAGCCAGAAACTTGCCTGTATAAGCTTTGGCTGAAGAAGTCTGTTGGCTTATGGTCTTCCCGTGTAAAGCAAGCACTTGACTGAAGTAGGTCTATTCACTGAACTTTGGATGGATGGATGGATGGATGGATGGATGGATGGATGGATGGATGGATGGATGGATGGATGGAAGAGGCCACTTTTGATTTGGGCATATTCAGCTCAGATCTTCAGCACTAGATAATCTACAGTAAACTAAACTCTTGGCATTCGTGTGGATCTCTAAGTTTCCATTCACTGGTGGTTCTCCAAACCTGGCCTCTAGCTTTGGACTGAGGTTCTAAATGGAATTTCTTGGGCTTTTGGCTTCCATTCAATTTTACATCTCTTTGTGAGGTCTTTCATTCTCTGGGATGTGAAAAGATATTTCTAGAGTGCAAATTCTACTTTGCAGGCAGCAGTTTTTATTTCAGCTCTCATGTGAGGAAGTTATTACTGTTAAAACACTCCCTGAAGCAATACCAATAAATCGGTCAGATTCAGACTGCGTTACTGAGACCGAGACTGGTTACTTTGCTGGTTCTGAAGTTATTTATGATGAAGACGAGCTAGTATTAAAAAAAACCCATTTAGCAAGAAGCTTTTCTATCAAAAAGACTTTCTGCCTACAGCGATGTTCTGCCAAAAAGCATATTGCTTGTGATGAAAAATGGTCACGACTGTTTTCAACCCAAAAGCAAATTTCTGGATAGGGAGAGAATAGTTCAGGTTGATTCCAACTCTCCGAGAAGACTCCTGCCTGCGAGGAGGCTTGTGCAGCTGGGGCCACAGGAGCTGCCCGCTGAGGTCGTGCTGGCCAGTGAGTTCGTGTGCTGCATTGAGCTCCGTGCCCAGGGTACCTGGGCTGTAGAAGGGAGGTGAATGGGCCTTTGACTTGCTTATGGCTGTGTTAAGTAATGATACTGTGTGCCGTCGCGTCCTTCTCTCTCTCTGGAGATGTAAAGTAAAAAGATGCTTTTGTTCCCATCGTAACAAAAGTTTGGAAACTGCAGCACTTCACCGAAGAAAGCTCATGGACTCTGGTGTGCTGAGGTCTACAGCTCTGCTCCTTTCTGCAGCTTGCACGGCAGAGGCCAGGAAATGATGTCTTTTTGGAGAGCTCCCCACATGCGCATCGCTGGCTCTTGCTGCTCTTAGTCACTTGACGTGACTAACTGTTAATCCGAACTGACCTGTTCCCACCGCGCAGAGTCCACAAGCAGCGTGCCAGCAGGCAGGCTGCAAATGTCAGAAGGCATCTGCCCCCGCTCCCTCAGCCCCGGGGGACAGAGACCCTGGCGGGGCAGAGACCAGAAACGCTGGAAGTGGCCGGTGTGAGGCAAGTAACGCCCCTGCAGCTACGGTGCACAGAAATTAAGCTGAACATTCCTCCTTTTGCCCGCTATGCTGCTTTGAAAGGAACTTTTAAAAGGACTTGTTTTATACTGTGTCTGTGAGTGCAGAATTTCATAGCTCATCACTTTTAGGAGTATTTGGTATTTAAACAAATGTAGAAAAGAAATGCCGACGGATACCAATGCCCTACCCGATGGACGCAGTCAATGCTGCTTCCTCTTGGCTTGAAGTACCCCTCTCCATTTCACCGTACCGCGAAACTACGCTTGCAGATTGTGATCCCCAAACCTGAGTCGTGTAACTAAATTCACCTCGTAGAGCCAGTTGTGAAGTTGTTCTGATAGCGTACTCGTACATCAGAAGCAAGAATTTTCTTTGCGGCTTTGCTGCTTTGAGTGTCATTGAGCAGAGGTCCGCGTTCTGCTGCTGTCCCTAATGTCAGCAAGGTCCTGGTGGGGATGCCCAGGGCTGGCAGTCAGGGTACTGGCGTCCGCTCGGTCTCTAAAACAAGCGGTGCTTTTGGTGTGCGAGGATGTAACGGTCCCTTTCTTTTCGGAGAATACTTGGGGGTGCGTGTCTCTGGAAGAACCCTCTGCTCACTTGTGCTCCTTCTTGGGCCACCCTTGACCTGTCCGCTGACATCAGCCAGCTCAGCAGAGCCCTGGTGTCTGTGCTGGGACGCCTTTACCCCTCGTGGTCTGCCATCATCCTGTTCTATAAAACAAATCCTCGTGACTCTTCCCCTCCGCTGCTGGCAAGCCAGTAACCAGGTCTCCTCCTTAGAACCTCCCATACACAAAACCTGCTGGGCTTTTTTATTTGCGAAGACTCAGTTTCCACAACTGGAAGAGCTCCATCGGAGGTCAAGCAACAAACATTTCTTAACAGATAGAGAAGAAGATCAAAGCCCAGGTTCGTTATCTAAAGGTTCCCAGGAGAAATAACTGCCCTTTCTCAACTAATTCTATTTAAAGTTATTTTACTCTTAGACTCATGAGTTGCAGTATTCTTTTAGTGCTATCGCCTTGCTGCTAGTCAGTAGTTAATAGGTAATAATAGCTGTCTTGAGAATGATATTAGTAATATTTTTACACGTACGAGTGATACCGAGTCGTCAGTGACAGCAGCTTCTCAAAGAAGCAGATGGTGGCTCTATAAGAAAACGTGTTTTCTTGCCTTACCCCTCAATTTATGCTCAGACTCTCCAAGATAACTAGGTAGTAGCATCTGTTGATGTAATGTTTCCTGTTAAACTCCATCTGCCTGCCAGATCTGAGGGTGTTCCAGCTAGGGTGTATATAAAGGTACAAAAGGTATAATTAGAATTTTGATGTATCGCAAAGCTGGAGTTGGTTTTAATTATGTAAGATGGACATTTTTGGACAGCTCGAAGCAGTAATAAAAGAAAGCAGGGAGTCGAGCGGTGATGCTCAGGAGCTGGCTTTGCTGCCTAGATGAGTATTTGCCTGCGTGCGGTGCAACGTGTAAATTTTTGCCTTATCTGAAGCCAAGCCATTTCTTGCACGTTGGGCTCGTATAACTGCTTGTATTGTTCCCATGAAAAGGAGGAGGAGGAGGAGGGCTTCCAGAGTGGGTCGATGCGGTTTCTCTGCCTGCAGAAATGATGTCATTCGAACCGGGCTCGCCGGTGTGACAGCCGACGCAGGGTTAGGTCGGGTCTGCTGTTTGCCGCTCTGTTCTTACCACAATCCCATAACTCACTGAATTGTTTTTACCCATCTTTAATGGAGGAGGCTTCTTGGGACGGAGGTCCCGCGCATTTGCCGAGCAGGTTGTGCCTGTTGAGGCTGGAGACCGCTCTGTCGAGTCTCACTAACAGGAGCTCTGGGTACACCCGCCCCACACAGACCCATGCAGGAGAGCCCACGGTTAAGGCCAGCAGAGCTGTTCATTCTTTCTCCGCTTGCTCGGTGCTGCTGCTCGAACTCCTCGGACACGAGGCTGGAAGCCCTCCCCAGGGCTTTGCTGCGGCCACCCACAGCACTTGGCTGAGCAGCCACAAGGTGTCAACGTTCTGCTGCAGCTCCATCCCTGGCTCCATCCACCAGCTCCATCCCCGGCTCCATCCCTGGCTCCATCCACCAGCTCCATCCCCGTCTCCATCCCCCGTCTCCATCCCCGTCTCCATCCCCCGGCTCCATCCCCCGGCTCCATCCCCCGGCTCCATCCACCAGCTCCATCCCCGTCTCCATCCCCCGGCTCCATCCCCCGTCTCCATCCCCCGTCTCCATCCCCCGGCTCCATCCCCCAGCTCCATCCACCAGCTCCATCCCCGGCTCCATCACCAGCTCCATCACCAGCTCCATCCACCGGCTCCATCCCTGGCTCCATCCCCAGCTCCGACCCTGGGCATTGCCCCTGCAGCCCTGCCGAGAGCTGGGCTACGGTGGCAGTCTCCAGGACTGCACTGCTGAGGTTCTCTAAGAAGTGGCTTTGAGGATTGGTTCCTCAAACCTTTCTGTGCAGCCAAAACCTCCAAGAGTGTCCTCAGGGTTGTTGGCCCTGAGGTGACAGCATCGCCTCCCCAGGGTGACAGGTCCCCTGGCCACCCCAGGTTACTCCCGCTCCTCGGGACGTGCTGGCGGGGGGCAGGAGGCGATGCGTGGGAACGGTGGCAGCATGGCGAGGCCGAGGGTGGGACGGAGCTGCAGGTGCTGAGCCCGCAGCGTGGGCAGGCGTCGGTGAGGGAGCCGCAGTGCGTGGGAGCATCACTCCTGAGACAGAGGTTCCTGAGAGGCGAAGGGACAGGGAGGCGAGATACGCCAGGTCTGAAGGGGTGGGTTAGCCCCCGCAGACAATGGGTGCAGACGCTGGAGGGGCCGATGCCCACGAGCAGCCTGTAATCTCCCCGAGCAGGCTGCCGTAAACCACAATCTAATCGGGGCCGCAGCGGGTGCAGCCAGAGCGACGCATTGTCACCAGTGACAGCAACGGATGTCGTACCGGTGGATAATGGTTAGCCTCCACCTGCACGGGAAAAACACGCTCAGTTGACCGGACCGGAGCAGCTCGGGGAGGGGGCGTGCTGCCGCCCCACCTCACGTCCCACAGGGACTAATGCCCGGGAGATCCTTTCCAGCGAGATAACTGTCCTGAATCTGTGTCTTTTATGTGAAACGAACCAAAAGAGCCTCACCACCTGCCGCCTGGTACAAAAGAGGGGAAAGCCACCAGAGACTGCTCTCTGTCTCAAAGGCGGCTCAAACGATGAGCGTGGGCTGCTGCTGGACGTGGGGCTGGGTCTATGCTTGGGCTGGATGCTCCCGTGGTTCCTCCCCTCCCTCCCGCATAGCCCTTGATCCTCCTGCATCTCCTGCCTCCCTTTCCCAAACAGGAGAGGGGTGTTTCCAGTGCTGGGCACATGGGATGAGCGCTGCGGCACGCTGCAGGGCGTTGCGTTGTGTGAGCAGAGGTGCAGCCCTCACCCAGATGTGCTTTTAAGCATTTCTGGTGTTAGAGGTTGCTGGGTATTTTTCAGAATTTCCTTCCCCCGGGGCAGGGAGCAGGTGTTTCCAGTGCAGAACAATTTCCCTCCTGCTTGCCACGCTAATAAATGCCAAGTTATCCAGGATAGAGTGTGCGTAGCAGGGTCGTGCCAAAGCCCAGTAATGATGTAAGTGAGCTGGTAAGGACAGGAGATGCAGCTTGAGCTAGAGGACTGTTTGCAGGACACCTCGGGTTCAGGATGGTGGTGGAAGGAAGCAAACCAACAAGCTATTAACGCTACCACTTCCTGAGGTTGAAGTCCGCCAGTTACCATCAAGGTAACTGGTACCTGTGGAGAGAGAGGGTCGGTTTTCAACCGCCCTCGCCTGCTGTCGGTAATTCCCGGGACAAAAGCCGGTGTTGCTGAAACTCTCTGCCTTACACTTGTTCCTGACTTATTTCCCGGGCAACCGTTAGCGGAGGAGCCAGCTCCGTTGTTATTAAATACTGCTTGGTAGAGGAATCTCTGTAGAGGCAGCAACATCAGCAATTTGAAAGAAATGGAAAGGGGGATAAGAGCACCTGACCTTGCTGGGGAGGGATCATTTTCCCCCTTGTGCCCCAGGCGGTGAATTAAGCGGAGCTCTCAACAGTCAGTGCAGTGTTTCGAGGAATTTAGGTGTCTCCTAGCCATTCATCAAACCATATTTTGTTCAAAGGATCACTAGGGAAAATGATGTGTGTAAGAGCAAAGCTTGTAAGGGGCTTGGGGGGTTGCTTTTTTAATATTAACTGTTTAACAAAAATAGGAGCTTGCCAAGATTCTACATATTCTGGATTTAAGCCAGGGTTTTAAATCAATACATACAGAGTTTACTCTCTACGTGCAAATTGTACATTTTTCTCCCATCTCTTATCAAAAGTTTTGATCAAAGTTATTTCTGCGTCTGATTTGGCTCATCACAGGGTCTGGGTGTCCGTTCCTGCTCGTGGAAGGCTTTTCACACGACGTCATGCACTTCTCTGCCAAGAAGCTTGAGTTTCAGTTCGCATTCCTCAAGGTCAGTCCCTCCCGCAGCCCTGCGGCTCCCGCAAATACCGGCAAACAAGTGGCCCAAGCGCCCAGCCCCAGCCTGGGGGACAGTTTGCTGGTCGCTGCACATTGAGGGTTTGTTCAGTAGAGATCTTTACGGCACCAGAAGAGGAAGCTTTCGGGACAGAAAGTCATACAAATGGAACCTGTATAATCCTGACTCATCTCCTTTAGCCTTTGGTGGTGATGAATCAGCTGTCCTTCCTCCCAGGGCAGATACCAAGTACCAGCACTGAAAGTCTGAGATTGCGTGAAAGCCTCCCAGGCTGTGCCGGCTGCAAGTCAGCAAGCTGCCTTCACTTGTACTCCTCATTGAACTGTAGGAAGAACATCACAGGCACCTTGAAATCAGCGCCCGCAGACAAGCTAGCTGCTGCCCGCACCCTCAGCCATGTGGATGGTGTTTCCTGAGGTAAACAGGAGAAAAGTCACAGAAAAAGCACTCTTGCTGGAAATAATCCTGCACCTGATTGAGCTTCTTCCAGCTGCAAAGGTTTCGGAACTGGCTGCCAGCAGCTTTCACTTAGTTCTTCCGATGACTTACCCAGAGTCCAGCCCTGGATGGTTTTACTCCCCTTTTTCCCTGTTTTATGAGGTGCCTATTCCGTTTCGCAGGGCAGGCTATGGAAAGGCGGAGGGAGAAGCACTGCTGCTGCCGGTACCGAACCCGCTTTGACGCTGGTGACAGCGGGTGGCTGCGTGTCGCAAGGCATCGCCGCCCGGTGCCAGACCGCCTGGCCATCGCCGAGGGCCCCAGCAGGAACCTGGCCAAGCAGTCCTGTATGAGCACGCCTGCATCCTGGGCTGAATTTCTCAGCCTCCTTGGCACCACGAGCTACGCCCTGTTCCCCGGTTCACCAGATTCCAACATCACCCAAAGCAAGGGTGTGCCTGTGCCAGCTCTGCCCCCTCTCAGCCCACTGCTTGGGTTACCCAGCACAGCGTCTTCTTTCCCCTCTTAGTGTCTCACTTGCGGAGAAAGATGGATCTGGAGCACTCGGAGCGTGTCTGCCTCTGCTCTCGAGGGTGAGCCGTGGCTCCGAAATGGCAGCGGGGACCAAGCCTTGCAGGACCCATTGGTGTACAAAGACGGAATATTCATAAACGATCCTAACTGCTGGAAATTTATTTTATCGTACTTCATTTCTTGAAGTGATGTCATGGGTCATTTGGCAAGACACGTGCTCAACCACATGAAGATTTTCTATTCTGAGAAAATGGTATGAGATACTGTCTAACCCAAAACTTAAGTGTTGCAGAAATACTTCCTCTCCTTGTCCGGTTTGTGGGATGCCAGCCTTGAGAGAAGGTACATCCAGCGTGAGAAGGTGCCCTGTGGCAACCCTACAGGACCCTAAGGAGACCATCCCGTGGCCTCTGACAGCGAGTGAGCCAGGGAGTGTTGTAAACGACGTGACACTTAGCGGCTATTACAGCAAAAACCCATCTCCCAGCCCCGTGTTCAGGTTCGGTTCTCTCCCTTCGCTCGCAGTGCTGCGCCAATGCAGGTGAACACACAGCGCTCAAAGAGCTGTTGATAGCACCATCTGCAAAAGGCTAATGGCTCATTCATTAAGCAGTGGGAGCCGGCACAGCCACAGCCTCATCAGATATTGGATGATGAATAATTCAGAAATAATCCTCGTATACTTGAATAAATATCAGGAGAAGGAGGCAAAAAAACCCGTGCATATGGCCCGTTGAAGGAACAAACAGCCGTTTTTCAGCGTGGCGGGCTGACGAGCTTCGTTACATGGGATGTTAATCAGGCAGGTGGCGAATGCTTGAAGAGAGAGCTGACTGGGGGGGTTGGCCCAGCGTTTGGAAGGTGTTAGTAAGCGGAAAAACCACAGCGCTCACGGGAAAAATCCATTAGCCTTACGCTTCGCAATAAGCGCGTGGTCCTGTTGTGTAACTTGCTGGTACGCAGGTGGAGGACGGAGTCCGTGAGGTGATGGCTGGGAAAACCCAGCTCCCAGTCTGGCAACACTGGTTGCTGAGTGTAGCTCCGACCTGTAAAGGCGGCAACAGGGACCCTTGAAAGAGGTGACCACCGAAGGAGGGAAACGTTCCCCGCAGACAGGAGCGGCGGGCGGGACTGTCCCCGCTCCGCGCACATCTCTTCTGCTGGCCTCCGCGACCCGCTGCCCTGAGCCAGCAGTGACCAATGGCTGCTGCTCCTAAAAGGAGTCGATGGTTCTTCAAGGACGAGGAGAAAACCCTGAAGAGCCGTGCTCGGTCACGTTCAGAGCGTAACCAGACCCTGGAAGAGACCAGCAATGGATCCAGTGATTCCATCCAGAAGATTCCATCTTCTCCGATGGAAAAATGGCTCCAATTTTTATGTTGCAACATAGGCTTTGACACAAAATTACCACAGAGTTGGACAATTAGCAGGTTAAAAGTCCTCTTGCTTCCTAAATTAAGCACCTATTCATACATTTACGTCACGTTCTTCATTAACCCCTAATGAGTGCAGTAAAAGTCATTTCGCTACCCACCAAACTGAAAACCAACTTGCAGATCATATTTATTAAACAGTAGGACCCCTCTCATCCGACCACAGCGTAGACTTCAAGGGGAAGTTGAATTGTAAGCTGTATTTTTAATGCTCAGTGTTTAAATGTCGTCACTAAAGAAAAGTACCGTTGCATTCCAAACAGTGATAAAAAGAACACTGCGAGTATTCTAGACCAAGAAATGCAGGCTTCTGCCCTGCTCTTGTGGATAAGAGGTTACGGGAAATTTTTAGGTGAAAATTGTAAAAAGTGACTGAAGTAACAGAGAGTATTAAGTTTTTGCCAAAAGTTGTAAAGCTATTAGTCTGAAAAAGAAATTTAGGGTTGGAAATATGGAATCTGTATTCTCCCCTTCTGGCTTAAGCCACGGATGTTTCACTAACCAGGAGGGAAATGTGTTGTTACTGGTTTAAAAAACAACAAACAAAACTGGGGGTGGACAAAAGGGGCATCGTTTATGCTGACATGAAAAAATTAAATGTAAATTAACCTTATTTTTTATTGTGTCGATCCGCTGGCGAAACCGTCTTTGGCCCCGGCGCATTTTTAATGTGTCGACGCGGTGTTTGTACCTATTTATATTTGATGCCGTTAAAACCGGTTCCTGCGCGGGAAGTGCGGGAGGAATACGCCACGTTTAGAGTACAGGATTTCAAGAGCCCTACCTACAACCCTTCAGAAGTCAAATAATTAAGAAGTTATTGTTGCACACGAGCCCGGCTCTCACTGCAGCATCAAAGGCACGAGATGCCACCTCGGAGCTGTTCTGGAGTCCAAGTGGAAGGCGTACGCTGGCGGTTTCACCTGCCTTGACTGAGACCGTCCAGCGTGAGGACAGCAGTGCCAGAGGCTTTGCTCCTGGGGGCTGCAGAGCCAGTGGAGAAAACGGAACCATCCCAAAAGCCAGTACGTTCTTCCGCCACTGGTTCTGGGGGTTATATGGCACAGTGCCTGCAGGGGAGTGAATGGGACCTCTCTTCTGGTCTCTCATCATCTGACAGAGAAGGGCAAGTCCCCGTCTAATCTGGGCTGCCAGCCGGTGTGCTGCCAGCAGCTGCCTGCAGCCAGAGCGCCTCGCTGCTGTCAGCACGGACGGGCTCCTCCAGCCCACCGTCCTCTTCCGAGCCACCATCGAGGGCTTCTCCTTCCCCACCCGCAGAGAGGGGCCATGGTGTGGTGCTTCCAGCTGGCTGCAACGTGGTAAGGACGTGCTTTTAGGCGGAAACTGCAGGAGCGGAGATTCAGCAGCTGCGGGGAACCAAAACTCTCTTACTTCCCTGCGTAACTTACGTCCCTGTACAGCCCCAGCTGCTGAGACAGGATAAAGCAGGGGACTCCAGTTCCCACCTCTGGAAATGCTGGAGTAACCCAGAGCCACCCTCTGCCTCCCCAGCAGCTTCACCTGCAGAGGCACAACACTCCTGAGGTGACTTCAGGACTAAATCTCAGATCTCAGGTGTCAGGTCAATGTGGTACCGCAGCCACACAAAGCAGCAGTGACGCTGTAGGGACGCTTGCATCGCGACTGCCTGTTACTCTGGGTGTTTGAACTGAAAAGCCACCTGAGAAGAGCCGTCAGCCTGGCACCACTTGTAAACGATACTTCAAATTCTCTTTAAGTTTTATGTTTTGAAAGTGAAATACTTGGGGTGACAGAGGTTTTCTGCCCTGGAGATGTCAAGGACACCTGGCTGGAAGGAAAACAAGTAACTCTGGCTGGAAGGCGGCACACACGAGGATCTTTACGCCATGTATAAACTGTGAAATCAATTAACATTGCGGATATTAATACCAAAGCAGCAGCAGCAGCAGCTGCCATCTTCTTTACGCTATTCTGCAAGCCGACCGCAGAAATGCAGTGTAAGAAAACAGGCTGTAGTTTTCACTTCTTTTATCCAATCAGTTTACTAGTTAATTGGGAAGAAATACGGTGTTATAAATATTACAGCCTAATTCTACAAGTCACTTGCAGGATGAGCCCAAGGCTTGCGTGAGCTGAATTTCACGGCCCTTCTTGAACATTCGACCCAGTGCAGAACACAAATACGTTTATTTTTTTATATAAATTACCAAATCCATTTATTATATTCAAATCCTATACACTCGTCAGGCTCACTGAGCAGTTTGCTGTTGTTTCGGTTAACTGGCGCAGGTTGGAC
Source organism: Bucorvus abyssinicus (assembly GCA_009769605.1). Lineage (NCBI taxonomy): Eukaryota > Metazoa > Chordata > Aves > Bucerotiformes > Bucorvidae > Bucorvus > Bucorvus abyssinicus. The sequence continues at coordinate 1,900,279 of CM020063.1, forward strand.
TTTGTCCCCGGCAAAGCCCCGTGTGCCGGGGTGCGAGCAGCCGGGGCGTAAGCCCGGTCAGCACCGGTGAACACAGCTTCTGGCAGGGCATCCCGCACGAGCAGCCGTTGTCAGCGACGGCGCGGCGGGCTTTTGTGACTGCTGCCTCGCCACCAGGCTCCTAAGAGATGTTATTAGAACACCTCTGCTATTTCAAACGGGGCATGTAGGTATTGCCTATAGAGTCTGTAAGAAAACCAACCTTACATCATCAACTCGAGATGGCTGTTACGTATTTAAAGCCATTGATAGGATTCAATGAAAGCGATTCACATGCGAAACTTTAAATTCGAGACATCACTTGTAAAACGCGCTGTCCCGTGACAAAGGGAGGAAATTTCCTATTAAAATCTGTAACAACGGCCTCAGCGCCAGGTTGCTTTTGCAGCAAACAAAACCCTATTACCAAATGCAGCTTGTCGTGAGAGGCGGCAGCCCAAAGCGCCCAACCGTCTCCAGGAAGGGCCTCGTAATGTCACGCTAACCTTACTGTGAGGTACGATAGCTCCGATACGGCACGACGTTCGCGATGGCTCACCCTGAAGCGGGCGGTGGGGAAGGGGGCCGCAGCCAAGCCTGCGGTGGCCCAGGCCGAAGGCTCGCCCTCGCCCTCGCCACGCGGTCGCACCTGCGGCAGCCGCCAGCGCCGCGCCCAGACCCCTCAGCTGCCAGCGGGGCCGTGCTGCAGAGCCACGCTGCAGAAGCAAACAGGCGCCTGAGCTGACGCCGTGCCATTTCTCCCCTCCTTTGTTGACTTAGAAGCGAAACGGCGCTCACGGAGCCGGTGCGGCCCTGCGGGAGGCAGCCAGCCCACCGCCGCCAGGCCGCAGACCTGCCGCACCGCTCCGGGGCTCTGCCCGCGGCCCACGGCGAGGCCTGACGGCTCGGGGTGCGGGACACCCTCCCACAGCCGGGGAGGCGCGGTGGGCCCCGAGGCACAGCGCCCCGCGGCTCCGGGGCCGGCCGGGCAAGTCCTCCCACTGGGCCGGGGCCGCCAGCGGCGACGTAGGGGGCCTGCCCCGTCCCTGGCCGCCAGGCCGCGGGGGAGACCCGGGGGTGGGATCGGCACCGGTCCGCTGGCGCTGCCCTGCCCGAGCGCCCGGCGGCACCGCTCGCTCCCTTTCGGGGCGGGATTCCCTGGGCCCGGCGGGCGCCGGCGGCAGAGCGGGAAACCTCCCCCCCCCCCGCCCCCGGGCTGCGGGAGGCCGCGACCTGGCCGGCCCCGGCGTCTGCCCGCGGAGCGCTCGGAGGCAGCGGCAGCCCTCCCCGCCCCCGGCACACTCCAGGGAGCCGTTTCACACGGAATCACACGGGAGCGTCTCCCCCATCTGTGCAAGCCGAGGCACCCCCACCCCCGCCTTCTCCTCAGTCCCGGCAGAGCCTCCCTGCCATTATGTTCCACCATCTCTTAGCCAGGCCGCTCCGCAGGCGGCCGAGGCAGCGCCGACCTTAGCCATGGCCGCCTGAGGCCGCCGGCCGGAGCAGCCGCGGCCGGGCCGCGGGGCCGCAGCAGGTGTGTTTGCATGGGGGTGCGGAGATTGCATGCGGTGGGGGTCACCTTCCTCCCGGCCCGGCTCCCGCCTCCGGCCTCGCCTGAGCGCAGGCCCCGCCGCGCCGCGGGCAGGCTGCGCCGGAGCGGCCTGCCGGGCCTGCTCGGCGCGGCGCGGCTCGGCGAGGGCGGCGGCTGCCGGAGCCCCGCGGACACCCGAGCCCCGCGGCTGCCAGGGCCGCCGTCTCCCGACCGGCTCGGCTCGGCGCGGGCTGCGGGGCGGATCGCTCGGACGTGGCCGTCCCGTCGCCTCCCTCCTTCCCCCACTCGGCCGCTCTCCCTGCCGCCGGAGGGGCCGCGGCCTCCCCTCCGCGGGCGTCCCCCGCGCCTACCGAGGGGTCGTTCCTCCCGCCCGGGGCTCGGCAAGGGCCCGCTCGGGTAGGGCCGACCCCGGGCCGGGGAGCGAGCGGGCCCGCCGTGGTGGTGGTGGTGGTGAGGGGGGGGGCGGGTGGCGCGGGCGCCGCGCTGAGGGGAGGGGGCCGCGGTCCGTCAGCGGGGTGCCCGGGGCCACGGCGGCCCGCAGAGGCGGGAGCAGCCCACCCGGGCTGAGGGGCTGAGGGAGGGCCGGCTGGAGCCGCCTGTGCGGAGAAGACGGGGCTGAGGCAGCGGAAGAACATGGTCGTTTCCCCCAGAATGGGGTGGGGATGAGGGATGTGGAGAAAGTGCCAGATCTCAGCTCTCTCCGCAGGGGAAGGGGGGGTGAAGGGTTGTGCCCGAGACCTCTGCTAACAGTTACAGGTGCAGCCCGGAGAGCAGGGGCTGGTTGGTGTAGCCTGGCTGGCAGCTGGCTTGGAGGAAAGCCTCGCTGAAGAGCCATCTCACGGCAGATCCGGAGAGGATGGGGCTTGGCGCGTAGGCGGAGGTAGTTACTGGTTTTACCAGTGCAAGGGTGAGTAGCCAAAACAGGAGCGGGGTGAATAATGTCTGGGTTTGGGGTGACTGTCAGCCACGCAGGAGGAAGGCCCTGGATGGCAGGGAAGAAAAGGGGGAGTGGGCTAAGGAGCAAAGGTGCCATGGGCAAAGGTGGGCCTGCTCTGGAGGGACCGTGGCACCACAGGGAGCTGTGATGTCGATGAGGAATGGCTCCAGCGAGGGACGTGGGGCCGAGCAGACGGCCGTAATAGCAGCCATCTTTGCAGGGTGGGAGCCGAGCAGGCTGTGCAGAGCCGTGTCCCGGCCTCCTGGGTGCGGGAAGGCAGTGGGGGGGACGGTCAGGCGTGGGTCTGCAGCTTCTTTTCAGTGCCTCGAGGATAGTTGAATAGCCAAAAAAAAAAAGGATTAAAAAAAAAAAAAAAAGTCAGCCCAGCAGCCAACTCGGTGGTGCGAGGAGGGGGCAAAGGCTCTATTTTGCAGGCATCTCGCTGCTGCGGAAATGGCTTTTTTTGCAGGGAGGGAGGTGCGTGCGTGGGTAACCTTGGTAGTAACGCTGTGCAGGGGAGAGAAAATGCCATTCGAGCGGCCCCACATGCGGCGAGGAGTGGGGAGGGCGGCCGGGCGAAGACGTCGCCCGGCCGCCCCACGGCCGTGGGCATGAGGGGGCAGATGTGACGCTGCTGAGCAGGCAGCCCTGGTGCTGGGGGGAGCCGAGGGGGGAGCAGCCCGTGGTTAGCAGCCCGTCTCCCAGTGCCGTGGCCGAGCCTGCCTGGTGCTGCAAGGGAGATCCTGTGAGGATTTTTATTGCGGTCTCTTTGTTAGCTCCAGACAGGCACGCACACACTCACAGCTTTCAGCCAGGTTGTGGGAGGTAAGTGGGGGAGGAGAGGAAGGGAGCGCGTGGGGCGGCTCTGGGGAGCCGGGGGTTGCGTGGGCCGGGAGCGAGGGGAGCAAGGGCGACGGGGCGGCCGCCGTCCCCGCCACCACAGGAAAAAGAGCCCCTGCGATTTTCAGGGACTTGTTGGCAACTCAGCGAGGGTTGCCATAGCTTTTTATGTAGGGTGACCAGAACCGGCTGGAACTGGTTTGAGGCAGATCAGCTCCTGAACACAATGCAGTCACTGAGCTACTACAGTGGGAGAGCTTCCTCCCTTCATGGCAGCCAAAAGCAGAGGAGCTTGCAGAAAGATACCATCCCAAAACAGTATGTGAATGCACACTTTAGACACACAGCACTGGTATGTGGCTAATATAGTCATAAAGGATTCTGTATGTGAATGTACATATTTGCAGTAACTGAGATGACTTTGGCTTTTCGTGCCTTTTTATGCTTAAGGAATGGGCAAGAGCTGAGATTTATGACCCTTATTAAAATATTTGTGCTTTGCAAGGGTGGGACACTGGTTATGCAGTCTATTTTAAAACTAAACTAAATAAAATTGACGGAATGATTTGTAATTGTAGTTGTGCTTGTGCCTGAAGAATGCTGCTTTGCATGCTGTTTTATTTACAGGGTGCTGTCTTGTGGTTTTCTTCTGCAGGAGACGTTAAGGGGGGGTGCTGTGCCTTTCTGTAAGGCCAAAAGGAAACAGTATTGTTGTCGAATTGTGCATAAAAGCATTGCGAGGATGCTGTAAGGCATACCCGTTTTCCCTTTTTTTTTTCTTCTCCTTGTAGGCCTATTGATTGGGGCTGCCTTTAACCCTTTCATATTTGCAGAGGTAATGCATCTGTGGCAGTAACTGAGCATTGGCTAAAAAAAAAATCTTTCAAAGGTCAAGGTTCACAAGGTGAGATGTGCTGTTTTGGGTGTGAATAACGGTAGCGTGAAGGTACATGTGTGTGACAAGTAAATCTGGCTCCTGATTGCACACTTGGCACGTTAGTAAGGGGGCAATTGTTAAGTGTTCCTAAAGAAATGCTATTAACGTCGTCCAGTTTTAATAGGATTAAAGCTATTATTTGTAAAGACTCACCGATATCTTGGCTAAATACGGTATTTTCATTGAAATATCTTATATCCAGATAAACAGGAATAGGCCTCTGACAATCATAAATTGTGGACCACATGGCAGTGAACTGTGCTGCGTTGTGTTGCAGCATAACACACCAGGGTTTGCTGTCTGATTATTTAAAGGTTGCTTGTGGGGCCGTATCTGAGTAACCGATGCTTACTTCTGAATTAAGGTCTTCAGTGTTAAACATGTACTTAATATAGCCTGCATAGAAATAAAAAACAAAAAAGGTGTAAAATAAACGGTATGGATGGTGTTTCTTACGCTGTTGTAACCCAGGGAAGATTTTGCAGCAGCCAAGTGGAAAGATGCGTTTTCGAGGTGCAATGAAGCTCCGGTGGGTTATTAGTGGCATGAATTATAATACTGTGCAGTAATGAAATAGGAATAGGAAACCGGATGGGCAGTGCATCAGCATCAGCGCATCCTGAGGGATGACTGCCTTTAACTCAAAGCGATGGATAATGGATTGGATTTTTTTTCCTCTCGTCTGGAAAACAAATGTGTACTTAGATTTGAGCTGGCATTTGTATCTTATAGGGAGGCTGAAGGATTCAGAGAGAGGGTGGGGGGGGGAGAGAAGGAAGCACTAATGAATATGGCAAAGGAAAGAACAAAGGCTGTTAGAGCTTGCACGTTGGAACACTAAACATTTTGCCTTGGGGATTCTTTTGCTAGAGCTGTTACTTCCTATAACAGGAAATCAGCAACTCCAGAACCTTAACCAGCATGATTTTTCAAAAAATGTGACCCGTCCTGGCTGTGTCAGCTGGTTTGGTCATCTACAGTCAAGATAAATACGGAGGCGAAACCCTGCAAATGTTCTGTTCTAGTGTGAAATGAGGGTCTTTTCCTCTGTGCTCAGCAGAATAAGGTAGACAGTCTTAAAAGCCGTGAGAGGCTGTGGATATTGGGTAAGTTGTGTGGTGGCTGGTGATAGGCAGGGTGCCTGCATCAGAGTGACAGCACAAGGGAACCTTTTTATTTCTGACTGCAGTAGATGACTTCAGGTATTTAGGTATTAATTGTAGAAAAGTGAGAATAGCTTGCCAATGGTTAGCCTGAAATTAAGGTTTTGTGGGTTTCAGTGCAGCTACAGTGTGCGGTTTCTCCGATGTGATAGGGCAGCGAATAGCTTGTGTGGTGGAGCCGAACGCCTGGCAGATAGATCGCTCTGTCGATTTCTGTTCATGTATTTCATCAGTGGGATGCAGAGGGTCTGTATTTGACTAGAGACATCTGTAGCTAAATTATGCTTGCGAACATGAATTCGTGTTGCATGATAGGAATACTATCTATTGCTGCTGATGCGTGTTCTTTTCCTAATGTCAGCTAAAATTCATGTTACATGAGAGCACCTTTTAGATTTTTTTTTCTTTCTACCAGAATAGTAACCAGTTTTAAAATCGTAAGCTCTTGAATTGCCACAAAACTCCACGTATCTGTTTTGTTTGGATTTTTGAACAAGATCTGTACTACGAGTTTTTATTTCTAGCAGAGGAGGTTTTGAATTTACGGGGATTTTTGTAGCCTGTAGGATGAGAAACCTGAATAGATGCTGGAGTCCGCAGTGTTCTTGGTGAGTTTCATTTTTTCAGTCTGATAATATTTGTAAATGCTCTTCACCAGGAGGTTCTGATTTGGCAGGCAGGCCGGCTTTCCAGCAGAAAACGCTGCTTAACGCTGGAGGGTTGGTCCTCGGTATCAGCAGTCGTGATCTCATTTTGCACTGGGGCTTGTCTCAGGTGTTTGATCTTGAGAACGAGGGTAATGATTTATCAAGTTCCGAGCCTCTTTTGAATGAATTCACTGACGTTGGTTATCTAAGTACGAATGTGTGTTAAAGCATAAATATGCATACGGACTGCTGGGGATGTACGTTTAAACCCCCCCCCCCAAACTTGACCCTGATGTTTTAGGGCCTGAGTGGCGCTAGCGTTGCGCAGGCGCGCCCTGCCTGGCTTGGAGTGCTCTCACCGAGATTGTCTGCAGCTGCCTCACGCTGTTCTTGAGCAAGGATTGCCATCCCCTTCAAAAAAAGTGCATTAAAGGAAACAGGCAGGAAGGAAGTGCCATTTCGGATGTGATTCGAATTTGTATTGAGTCGGGAATCTCAGGATTCTATGCTTTAGTGTGGTACACGCGAATTATTCACGTGACTGTCCCAGCCCATTTTACCTAGAGCAGTACAAAATTAAGCCACTTTTCGAATTCATTTTTAAGTAGCGCGCAAAAAGGATGGTACAGGCATTTACCTGCTTTTCATGACTTCGTTTCCATTTTAGAAGAAATGCAGGTTGGTAGGCCCCCAAACTTGACTGGATCTCGTGATAAACGTAAGTAGTTTTCATCTGGCCAGCTGCAGACAGGGGTGGTCTGTTCAGCTCCGTATGGTGCGGGAAAGGAGATACCTTGCTCATTGCGTAGGAATATCCTTGTTCTTTTTGCCAGCCAAACGCTGGTAATAGCGAGCTTGGAACCGGTTACCCGTGGTTCTCTTTAAACCGTGCTAGAGGTAGTTCAGTGGTGGTGGGAGGAGAGGAAACGGACAGACCTCAGGGATGCCCCTTCTCGTTCAGTTCCTCTTTTCTCCTACCCAAAGAGAGCCGGAGATACTCATTTTGAAAAAAAAAAAAGGAAGTTCAAAAATGGAGGAGTTAGACTACAAGCTGAGGCTTCTAAGGAGTTGTAAACTGCAAGTGATTCTGGTTTGGCTTTCAAAAAAAACCCCGTGGAAATTTGCTTAAGAGAACAAACCAAAATGCTCAAGAACTGTCTTTACTTAATTATACCTGTCAGAGGAGGAAAGGTTTAACAGGTCAGCTCAGAAGGATCCCTCACCAGATGCAGGACATAGGAGAAAGGAGGACAAAGACAATTACCCACTCTTTTATAAGCAGTTAGAGGGATGGATATGTTTTGAAAGCAGTGGGAACATGCTTACATGGTAAAACAACTGAGGCTCCTTTGGAGGAAGTCTTACTTGTTGATTTGACAGGCTTGGCAGTCCGGAACTACACCGCTCAGCTAGGCGACAGGCACGGAGAGCCTCACGGTAAAGCCAGGGGAGGAGGCTCCTCTGCAGAGATCTTGGGTTCCTGAGGCTCTGCGCCTGAACCCATGGGCAAACTGATGGGAAAAAGTTGTGCCTGTATCAAGCTTCAGTCTGGCTGCAAGCGCATCTGCATTCTGCGCGTGGAGATGAGTATCATCCTCGTGGCCTCTGGGGACTCCCAAATTATTCTGTTTACCAGGAAAAGCCCGTATGCATCGCGTGGGCCATTTGCCAGGTTACGGGCAGCACACCATCAGCATTGTGCAAGTGCCGTTCAGTATCTTTGTGCTTTTTTCCATGACTCCCATCTTCTGCCAGCACAAATATAACTAGCCGAGCCCTGAGTAGCTTCTTACCCAGTCCCAGTTCCAAATGTTCTATCTCAAAACCTGACTGGATAATGTCCTGTCAGTGTCCTGAGGGTCCTGCTGTAGCTGACCCTGCGTTGAGCAGAGAAGTTGGAGGTCCAGAGATCTCTTTCAGCCTCAGCTATTCCGAGATTCCGTGAAATGCCTGTTGAAAACTTTTTTGAGCTAGTAAAGGATAAATCTTGAAATTCTTCTGAAACTTTCAACCTTGAGTTAAAAAAAAGAAAACAGCTAAAAATTTTACTTCTTGAAGTCCTGGGCTAAGACCCTCCAAAGGTTTTTTTGAAGGGGAAGAAGGAGGAAGAAAATTCTTAGAATGTTCTCTTGGAAAACCAGAAGTGCAAATTGAGATTTCTCTTACTCATTGAGGCTTCTGCACGGAGACAAATTGGATTTTCCTTTTTTCTTTTTTTTTTTTTTTTTGAAGGCAGATAGATAGGGGGTGTAATGTTGGAATAGCAGATCGCTTGGTATAAATTTTAACTGTAAAGCACCTCATACTTCACAAAGATGTTTACATAAGGACTGGCATGACCTTATTGATACTATGGATGGTAAATGAGACCTTGATCCTAAGGAATGAAAGTGCTGCCCGTTAGGAAAGGTACGTTTCTGGAAGGAGGCATCTGCCTGCATTTTGCAACAGGAACAAGTCATGGGGCCTTTGATAAGCGCAGAGGAACTTGTATTTTATGTGAGTATGGTAGACATTGCAGCTTGTGGTTAAAGTGGGCTCTCGTGTATCCTGCTTGCCTGCTGAGTATTTCAAACCACAGCAGGTTGTGATTTGAGATGTGGTTTTCATTTCCGGAAGGTTTCGTGGTTGAATTAGCATATTGCTTTTGTCTTTCTTTCAGAGACTTAGCTTTCAAAGTAAATGATCAGAAATGATAGTCGTAATTACTAATATACATCGAATAACTAATGAAACTGCTCATAATCTCTGTATGAGGCTGATGTTTGCCTGATGTTGGGATGTATATTACTGTAATTCTGATCGAGTCACTTAAGTCTTCTCTACCTGATGAAAACAGTACAGAAACTTAAAAAAATAAATATGCTTTTATGCTGGTTAGGCTGGTGTTATTGCCTGTGCGGGCATTGTGTTCCAGAATGAGCGTCATGTTATTTAGGCATCATTACTCGTGTTTGGAAGTGGAGTAATTATACCAGATTACTGGAATTTTGGTCTGGAATAGTGTGTCTAACTGAGAATTTATACCTGTCTAACTGTAGCAGAGTAATTGTTTTATGTGGTTATACCAGAAGTATTATTCCAGAATCAAGACCACGTGCTAGACACTGAAAAGGGGGTGCCTCAGTGCTCTTGTTTTCTCAATACTGGAAAGAACGCTGATTTTCTTTGAAGACCATACAAAAGAAAAGGTCCACCACTGTTCATAGTACAGTCAGAGGTAAAAAGTGTAGGAAGAGTTTGGGGAAGGTAAAGGAATGTAGTCACAAGAGCATGAATTCCATAGGCAGATGAGAATGAGAGTTGGGTTTTTTCCTGTGTCCTTAAATAATAAACAGACTTGCTGCTGAGGGAAGCTTGAGTTGAGCAATTGCTTGAACAAAAGCATGGAGTTACATATTGTAGCAGGTACGTGGGATTTGAAGGCAAAGGGTAGGAATTTATATTGAATAGGTAGAAAAGACAGGGCTATTACAGACAGGTAAAGCGATTGCATAGAGTCAGACTTGTGGCTGAGCAATGGAGATTTGGGCGAGCAGGAGGGTGAGTGGCAAGAAGGAAAAGTTGTCAGTTCTTTAAAGGTTAATGATGAAATAAAAACTGCGCATGTTAAGACCATCCTTGTGATCCAGAAATGATAGTTAGAAGCCTTCATGCATAGCGAGTATTAACTGGGCAAGTATTGGAAAGGGAGGATGATTACTTGCCACCACTAGTCCTGGAAAGCTTGAAGTTGTTCTTGTTCCTGACAGACAAAAATCAGAGTTTTGATTGGTTTGGGGTTAAGACCCATCCAGGAGCTGCCAGATTGATTGTCTTCTCGTCTTCACTGGGCTGTTGAACTTCCCCAAAACGAGTCTGGTTTCAGTGATTACAAGTCCTTAGCTTTATACCAAAAAGTACAGCTCGGTCTTTCCTGCAGAGAATACTGTGCCTAGCTGCAGACAAAGCCCAAGCTACGAGATAAATCATATTTAGCAAGTGATAAAAAAACCTTCTTCTGTGTGTTTCTCTGCTCCCCCTGCCTTGGCAGAGTACATGGAAGGGTAGGCTGGTTTGGTTTTCAGTATTTCAGAATGGTCCCCGAAATCCCTGATAGTTGGGCAGAAGCTCCCGGATGCACCGCATCTTGCAGATGTCTCCCCCTTTTTCTGGCGATCAGCCTTTTAAAGTCTTTGAACACATCCTTCGGCTTTCCATCTTAACAGCCGGGATATGAAGGCCCCGGAAAATTTACAAAATTTAGCTGTTTCTCATGGTTGTAGCATCAAATTCTTGTCCTGCTTGATTTTTTCCACTGTCAGAGAGAGTTCTCGGGGACCGGTTCTTGTTTCGACATAATTACCCAAGTGAGTGCTTCACTGGAACGTGTTACCAGATGAACTGCGGTAGAAGGGCTAAGTGCGAAAAGTGAGACAGTGGAACAGTCAAGAAGCATCTCTTTGGCTCAAACCTGCGCCGTTCTCTTCATACTGTTCCTAGGAAGCACTTCCTTCAGGAGGTGCATTTCCAGAGAAGGAATGTAGAAAGTCAAGGCACATGGGCTTTGAACAAAGCATGAACCAAACAAAACCAGCTCAGTTTATCCTCCAGAATTTAATTTGCACCTTACGCTACCTAGGATATCGATGTGCTCATAGGGGTGGATTAATGGAAATCATGAACTAAGTATATTCAGAGTCTGCTATCTTAAGTTTTTAAGACTCAGTGGTATCTTCCCAGAAGTCCTGTCACCCACCAGAACCCAGAGGCATCGTTGCACCTCACTGCTCCGAGGTTCTCTAGCTGTGTAATTCCTATTGGCCATATCCAGAAATTTCTCCTTTTTACTTAATTTTATCATTGAATAATCAGTAAGTGAAGTAATGCTTGAAGTTTTAAAGAAACCGGTTTTCTTTAATAACTTTTCTCCAGTCATTCAAGCACCCTGAATGATAGAACTTATGACCTTTCCTGGCATTCTCCTGGTAAAGATCGTCGGCCAGCCAGATGGCATGGCTGGAAGTGGAAGTAGTCCATGGGAAGGAAAAGGAATGTTGAAAGGGAGACTGTCATCTGAAAATGAAACAGTACTTGGAGCAAAGTCAATAAATCTAAGAATTGACTCTTTATACAAGTACCCACAAACTCAGGGCTGTGTAAGTTATTGTATCGTCTGTCCATTGTTCTTCTATGATGGTCTTCTCTGTTGTTCTCCTACAGTGCATACTTCAAGTTAGCATTCCCCTGTTTGAGGTGAATTGTCTTTCTACTATTTAGAAACTAAAAAACAACCCCTATTTTGGACAAAGATGTTTGAGGCGGTGGGGTCTTGCAGGTTTTTCCTTTAAAGACGTTTTTGTTTGTTTAGCCTGAGGAACCTATCCATGACTGCAAGCCTTGCGGGCTGTTTCTCAGCTCAGTTCTGAAGATCGTCCTAGGGGCAGCCCTCTGATGTTTGGTTTTCACACCTTTGTGTGTCTCTGCAGAGACACCGAGCTCTGCTCTCAGCTCTTTAAAAGCAGTTCTCCAAGAAATTCCAGTTCTTGGAAAATCGCTGTTTCCTAGGAACCGGGAGGTTGCCTTCATGGGCTGTTCTGAAGTATTTACAGGCATCACATTGACCCAGAGAAGGAATAGACTAACAGCTTGTCTGGCAGCCAAGGTGTTGGTTGATTTTGATCTTCGGTAAAAGGCAGATTTTTATCCTTAACAGAAGGAGTTACTGCAAGGAGGAAAAAAAAAAAGGGGGAGGAGTGTGGCTTCAGAGTCCTGGCAGTTGTGGTGGAAACGTAGTTCATATACGGAATCTTAAAATGATATGCTACAGTAGTGAGGAAGAGATGAAGAAAATGTCCAGCTTCCCTTACTTGTTCAGCAGGACCGGCCATGTCTTTTGTCCCTTTTGGTTTAACTCAGATTGCTTTAAAAGTTTGAAGAACGGGAGAGATTCTTCATCAGGGCAGCAGTAATTCTGGGGCTCCCCTGGAGAAGACACCATTCCATGCTCATGCTGTGGCAGAGCATGGGAGTTGGTCCTTCTGCGTACGCCTGAAAGGCAGGTGCAGCTTTGTGCAGTGTGCCCTCTGGGGATAAATTAATGATCGTAGCGCTGTAGACCTCTGAATTCTACTGGTATTTCCTGCTCTGGAATTGGCCTAACCAAGTTTCCCAGGAAAGCACAAATGTATCTCCTCTGCTACGCAGTTTTGCTCTTAAACATACCTGGATGCAGGACTTTGTTCACTGTTATTGCTCCAGGAAGGAAGTTTGGGAATAAGAAGACTTTCTAGTTCTCTTGGAGTGTATATAATAACTGTAAAAAGACACCCATGGACAGATGTACAATCAGAGTGTAAATAATTAGTATCTCGCATCTTGAAAAACTGTGTCAGTTAAGGCTTTGTTTGTGTGGTTTTACATGGATTTGATACTTTGGTCTCTGAAATATTTTCCATTCCGTTCTTTTAAGAACTTCCTTTGTAATTTTGATATTATGTGCCTATGTATTTTTGTATTTATTAGATTACTGCCTTTGTTATTGTGGCCCTTTCACAGGGTCTTGAAATCCTTCAGGCAGAGGGTAGACTAAAGCCCAGATCTGCAGCACTGTGCTTAAGCGTGGTAATCATCTCACTTGGGTATAGGAAGGCGTCTGCTGCCATGTGTGCCGAGCACCATGAGTCAGCTTCTGATGCTCCTGCCCATGTCGATAGTGATATACATAAAAATAGGTATTTAAACATGTATGCATCTTAATGTGTCTTTCTTAGCATTGTTACAGCTGAATTCAACAGTCAGCAAGTAGTTTCTCTCCAGAGCTTGCGATGGTGAGCTCAGGGCAGGAGGAGGCGAGCTGCTGAAATTGTAGGGTGCATCTGCAATGGCAGGTGGCTTCCAGCAGAACTTCTGCCATGGGGCATGGAGCTTCTTGCTGATCTGAGCTGATACCAGGAGCTGGGAGAGCGCTGTTGCAGTCACACTGTGGTTCTCTGATGGCCTGTGTGAATTGGTGCTGGAGACGGAACACTGAGCTATATAATAAGAACGTTTTCCAGTCCTTTAGTGCCAAAACAAAGGCAGGAGGACAGACAGGATGCTTCCTAACTGGGCACTTTCTACCAGTAGCGCTTACTTGGTTAAGTATCTTTTCACCCTGAATACTAACTTTGGCTTGATAGTTACTAAACAGTGAAAGTCTGTTAAAAACAGCTCTGTCACAACAATACAGACCGTACCTGTGCGTGGTCACGGAACAGAATGAAAACATGTCTGTCTGCACTTTCTGTAACTGATTTTTGTAGATCTCCACGAGTGATTCCCCTGCACACCTCTGCATATTCTTGAAACGTCTGTGGAAAAAGGCGGTGTCATAGTGGGCTTTGAAGCTAAAAGTGCACTCAACGTCGGTTTTTCTTTTTACACAGCATTTGTAAGTCTCAGTCTTGAGTTACTTGTTTGGTTTGGGAATTGGAAGAAAAAACAACAACAACAGAGGCCAGCGGTGAACAAAAAAGAACAGGATCTGGAAAATGTTATCCATGAGGGGAACAAAAACCATAAAGATCTGGTGTTGGTTAGCCTGAAAAGGAGAAGATGAAGGGAGATGATGGTCTCGGAGTAAAGTGCTGTTCCAAAGATGACAGGTGAATAGGACCACATGTAGTTCATTCGTCAAGAAAGATTCAGATTATGCAGTAGGAAACATATAACAGTGAAAATTGTGAATTACTGGAATAAATTATGTTGGAGATTGTAGAAGCTCTGTTATGGGAGGCCTTTAAAGTAGGTGAGACACCTGTCAGGACTAGCGTAGATACAGCAGGTCCTTCAGTAGAGTTGTGAAAAAAGCATTGTGAACACTGGGAGAGACTTATTCCATAATTCTTATAAAGCAACTTGATTTATAGAAAATAAGTTCTAAACTGTTAGTTAGTAGAAACCCATTTGTCACCATCTTCAAGAAGGCTCCTCGAGTTGATAATGCAAATGTCAAGGAGAATCTAGACTTAGGAGGAATTGCAAGTGCCTCCTGTTATTTTCATGAAAGTCTAGGTATCTTGGTGTAATTATGGCGGATGTGGGAGAGGGTAGGAGGGAGTGTGGGAGAGGGGAGGGGAAGGAAGTGACTGCAGAGAAATTTGTGCCTAGAATGAAGTGACGAGGTTGCGGTCTGTGAAGTTGATGGGTTACTATAGCTCTTGATGCAATAACCTGACTGTACACTTGCACTGGAACACTGTTCTGTAATGTTTAATTTGTAAAAATGCTACTTCAGAAGTGAAATAACACCTTTTTGTGTGGCGTATGTGAACATACACGTATTTAGTGTAAGACTGTGCTATCAGAGCTTAAAATACTGAGACGATGACTTTCTGCTTATTTTGCAGATTTGCTTACAATCAAATACATGACCATGGGGGATATGAAGACCCCAGATTTTGATGACCTTCTTGCAGCCTTTGACATACCAGACATGGTTGATCCAAAAGCAGCTATTGAATCTGGACATGATGACCATGAAAGCCACATAAAACAAAATGCTCACGCAGATGAAGATTCTCATGCCCCATCATCATCTGATGTTGGCGTGAGCGTCATTGTGAAAAACGTACGTACTATTGATTCTTCCGAAGGAGTGGACAAGGATGGCCACCATTCCACAGGCAATGGCTTGCATAATGGCTTCCTAACATCATCAGCTCTTGATAGTTACAGTAAAGATGAAGGAAAGTCACTTAAAGATGATGGGTCAGCTTCTGAGACTGCACTGAAGGATTCAGCTTTCAACCAGTTCAGCCCAATATCAAGTGCAGAAGAATTTGATGATGATGAAAAAATTGAGGTGGATGACCCCCCGGATAAAGAGGAGATGCGTGCCAATTTCAGAGCAAATGTCTTGGCAGGATCTGTATCTCAGCAGGAATACGACAAACTAAAGGCACTTGGAGGAGAGAACTTGATTAAATCTGGAATCCCAGTTTCAAGTAGTATAGATAAAAACAAAGCTGCTAAACGAGAGACAGAGACAAACTCCCTGAATTTAAGTGTCTATGAGCCTTTTAAAGCTCGAAAAACAGAGGACAAATTGCTAAAAGACAATTCTGAGAAGCTTCTTGAAAACAGGGTGCTTGATGGAAAACTGAGTACTGAAAAAAGTGAAACAAATTTTGCCAGCATTTCACAGTCCAAAGCGAAGTCGTCAGCAAAGCTTTCTTCGTGCATTGCTGCAATTGCAGCACTGAGTGCTAAAAAGGCAGCTACAGATACCAGTAAAGATTTACAGTCTAATTCAGGAGAATCGTCTCCATTACCGAAGGACATGAGTGAAAGTCCCCGGGCTATCGAAAAATCACCTGAGTCTCAGAGTCTCATTGATGGTGCTAAAAAGCCATCTGTCAAACCCCCTGATAGCCCCAGAAGCGTATCAAGTGAAAACAGCAGCAAAGGGTCTCCATCTTCTCCTGCAGGGTCAACACCAGCAATTCCTAAAGTTCGCATCAAAACCATCAAGACTTCTTCTGGGGAGATCAAGAGGACTGTGACGAGAGTGTTGCCAGAAGTTGATTTGGACTCTGGGAAGAAGCCAGAGCAGACAGCTTCTATGGTAACTTCCATGACATCTCTCCTGTCCTCCCCAACTTCTGCTGCTGTTCTGTCCTCTCCTCCTAGAGCTCCTCTCCAGTCCACAGTTGTCACCAATGCTGTTGCATCTGCAGAACTTGCACCAAAACAGGTCACTATCAAACCTGTGGCTACTGCCTTTCTCCCCGTTTCAGCAGTTAAAACGGCAGGTTCGCAAGTCATTAATCTGAAGCTTGCGAACAACACCACGGTGAAGGCCACTGTGATATCTGCTGCCTCGGTGCAGAGTGCCAGTAGCGCCATTATAAAGGCTGCCAACGCTATACAACAGCAGACCGTTGTGGTGCCAGCGTCAAGCCTTGCCAGTGCTAAACTTGTGCCAAAGACAGTCCATCTTGCCAACCTTAATCTTCTGCCTCAAGGTGCCCAAACCACCTCTGAACTCCGCCAAGTGCTAACGAAACCTCAGCAACAAATAAAACAGGCAATAATTTCTGCAGCAGCCTCACAGCCTTCTAAAAAAGTGTCTCGAGTCCAGGTGGTGTCATCTCTACAAAGCTCTGTAGTGGAAGCGTTCAATAAGGTGCTGAGCAGCGTCAATCCCGTACCAGTTTACATCCCAAACCTCAGTCCCCCTGCCAATGCTGGAATCACGTTACCGACGCGAGGTTACAAGTGTTTGGAGTGCGGCGACTCGTTTGCTCTTGAGAAGAGCCTGACCCAGCATTATGACAGGAGGAGCGTGCGAATTGAAGTGACGTGTAATCATTGCACAAAGAACTTAGTTTTCTACAATAAATGCAGCCTCCTTTCCCACGCTCGTGGGCACAAGGAGAAAGGAGTTGTGATGCAGTGTTCACACCTGATTTTAAAGCCGGTCCCAGCAGATCAAATGATAGCATCTCCTTCGAGCAATACTGCTGCATCTCTGCTCCAGAGCCCTGTGGGAGCTGGCACGCACACTGTCACAAAGATCCAGTCTGGCATAACGGGGACAGTCATATCGGCCCCGGCAAGTACGCCCGTCATTCCAGCTATGCCGCTCGACGAGGATCCGTCCAAACTCTGCAGACACAGTCTGAAGTGTTTGGAGTGTAATGAAGTTTTCCAAGACGAGACATCTCTCGCAACTCATTTCCAGCAGGCTGCAGACACAAGTGGACAAGTAGAGTATCCTATGTTTAAATTCCAATGTTTCATCTATAAGCCTGGGGGACTTTGGATGTGTTCTCACTTCCATTTAGCTGTTAACTCTCTGAACCTCCGTGATTAAAAGTATAAACAAAACCCACGAGAAATCTTGCAAGCACTTACATAGCGAATGTCAACATTTTAAAAATAACTTCTCTTAGAGTTTTTTGAGGCCCCGAAGTCTGAAATTTACACTCTATATTTTTTGCTAAAATTTAGCATTAGCTTTCTTACAGCTGCACATTCTAATGCCGAAATTAATAATGGTCTTTACTGAGAATTTTTAATTATTCTTTCTGTGCTTTGGAATTTGATTATCCCGTGGAATCCACTTAATTGGCACCCTCATTAACAGCCCGCCTATTCAATCTGAATGCTAGTTTTAAGGGATCCGTTCTTGACTTGTCTGCCGTTGTTATTGCTTTCGTACGGCACCATCGGTGCGCTAGGCATTCCCCTGCTCCGCAGGGGCTCGAGCAGGGACTAGACGGCACACTGATTCTGTTGAGGGGACACGCATGCGGTTTTCGTCAGGTCCTTCTCAAAACAGCAGGGAAGGTGGTGTTCACTGGCATGCACGTGCTGTGTGACCATTTGTTCATTCATGGTGGTTTTCCTTGCCTCTTACGATTGCTACTGGGTTAAACTTACAGACCATTTTAAAATTCTTCACCAATGTACGTGGCCTAACCTGAACGGAGCACATCATTCAATAAAAGCTAATATCAATCAGTGTGCGATGTATTTTATAAGCCTGTGAGAGTTAAGATCGCTCATTAAATTATATAGTTGGATTTCTGTTGGGGCGTGCCAATTAAAAGGGATTCTGGTGTGTTTCAAAGCATTCAGCCAAGCTTGGTGGTGCAGCGCCTTGCTGAGTGGGAAGCTGAAATCCTGCCGACATGCTCAGACCGATCAGGCAGGGATGCCCCAGGAATATTCCTGGGAATCGCACAGCAATGTGCAAGATAAAGGTTTTTGAGTCCTGCAGTTAGGAAAAAAATCTACTCGTCTTGGAAGCGCAGGCAGGTTCCTGTCAGCTTCTGTTTACTGAACTTAAGACCCGTTCTGTGGCCGTGAAGCAGTTGCTCTGCGCCCACCACTACAGGTGGTAACGTAAAGAGGTTTGAAGGTGGAAGTAATCTTGACTGGATGGATTCTGTGGCTCAGCTCCTGCTTTACTGACTGGCTGACTTGCCTGGGTCCCCAGTGAAGGGCCGTGTGAGTGAGCTTTGTTCTGAGGTACACAGATGTGCCTGCCTCCGGCAGGTTGATGTTAGCTGTTTGCCAGAGAAGGTAGCAGAATGTAGTCCGTCCTTAGATCTTGCCGCGGTTTTGAGCAGTCTCGAAGGGCTGCCCATCAGTATACTCTGCACCAGCTCTGCGGTTACTTCGTATGCAGTAACCGGTTTTTGGCTAACTGCTTTGCTGGTGCTTACTGGTGTTGGCTGTATCTTTTTTTCCATAATAGGTCCATTAGGTATCATTTGGTACGATAAGATCCGGCAGTCCTGGTGAAAACCCTCTTGTTCTTGGTACTATAAAATCCAGCAATTTAAGGAGGCCCCAAGATCAGGCAAGTGGCTGAGAGACAGACAAACGGACAGACTAGGTTGGGAGGATGAGGTAGGGATGAAATGAAAACAGAGAACAAAGAGCAACAGGGGTGTACTCGCTTTCGGTCGGGCCTTTTTTTGGTGTGGACAGGTGCACTGGACAGATGCGTAGGAGCCCTCTGCCTGGTGCTTCTGCCCCGCTGCTGCCCAGTTCGCTCTCTGTGCCCGTCCCGGTACGTCCTGCTTACCCTGGTCGCTTCCTGGGGGAGAGCAGTGGGGCTCTCCGCAGGATGTCGAAATGCCGCTGCGGTCAGGTGGGAAGCGTGGGTCGCAGATAGGTGCCGCTGGGCAGGGGGAGAGCTAGTGGAGGTACAGAAAGTGGTCAGCATTGCCCGCTACCTGCCACCGTGGCTCTGCCTCGTGAGGGAGACGCGCTTTCGCTGAAGAGCTGAGGTATGAACGAGACCTTAGTCCCTGTTTACTTGGCCATGGATTTCGGGTTTAAACCAAACCGACCAACCCAAAGAAGCCTTGCTGCTGCAGAGCTCTGGAGAAAACGAAGCTGTTTTCATCTCTTCCATTCTGAAAAGAACAGTCTTAATAAAGGCAGTTTTAAATGTTCTCTGCTGAATTATCCCCTTCAGAATTAATTTCTCTGGAAACTGTGTGCTGCTTTACGCTTTCAATGAGTCCAAGCAGTAAGTAGCTGTTACTTCTTTTTCTTCTTGAACTCCTGTTAGGAAGGTGGAATGTTTCTTTTAAAATCAACAACAGTAGAACAGTCCTAGCAACTAAAAGATGTTTCCTATCAAGTTGGTACCTTCCTGTAGTATTTGACTTCCATTAATATTCCTGTTAAAGGGAATGGGACCACTCACTGTCAGGTTTCCTGGCAGAATGAAACCCTCGTCTACTTGCTGGGGGAAAAAAAAGGAGCAAACCTGGGCTAAATACTGTTCGTCTTATTCACAGGTCTAAGTGTGTAGCTCCCATGGAATCCACGCAGCTCATTTCCCCTCGTACTCATAGTTCTTGTGTATCTTTATTTTCCACCTCCACCATTTTTTCTTCTAACCCTTTTTTTCTGAAACTTTGACTTTAAGCGCAGGCAGGTGATGATTTTGACAAACTGTGGTTTATTTTGGTATGGGTTGGAATGAGAGAACTGCAAGTTACTGCCACCTTAAGCCCAAAATAAAATGGTAAGCAAACATGCTGAATTTCAGAATTTCAGGGTAGATTCTTCCTGTTCTGCTGTAACCAGTTACAATTTAACGTTCTACTGTACTCATCGAGAGAGCAAACGAGTGGCCTTGACAATGAGCGTTGTTGGCATTTTGTGTCAGTCCGAGTCACCAGAGTTACAGATGAATCTTGCCGGCTGCTTGTCGCCAAATGCGGGAGCCGCGCTTAGGTGGCGTTGGGTGTTGAGTGGCTCTGCTGGGGCAGAGCGTCCCGGCTCCCTTCTGTGGTGCTGCGGGCGAGAGGCTTCGGAAACCCCATTTGTTTCTGCTGTCGGACTAAGGAGTTCTGTTCTGCTGGTTTCTTTGTAATCATAGTCCAGTATTCTGCGGCTGCTCACTAGTCCATAAAGGACAGGTTTGGGGAGTGGTGCTGGAGCCGGGTAAAGGTGGGAAGCCCGTTTGAAGCAGAGTTACGGTTAGTCAGGATTTTGCCTTTAAACCGGAGCTGAAGACAAAGGTTTAACATCCCAAGCCAGTCCTGTCCAGTTTGGAAGGCCTGAGCTCTGGCTGTTGCCGTTTGGTCAGTTGAGGAGCAGTATTGGCCGTTCCAAGGGGAACGCGTGTGTGCGTCTGAGCACCACGTCAGACTGGGTGACGAGTCCCCGCGGAGCGTTAACCTCGGGCAGAGCCTCCCGCAGGCGCAGGCGCAGGATCCGTGCCGTCCTCTCCCCGTTTAGGAGGGCAGCACCTGAACTGCAGTAACTGTGCTTCGCTTCCCGGGGTTTCATGGGGTTTATTTTGCCATCTTGCCGTCCTCGGGACGTTGGACGGAGACCGTGTCCAAACCTGTCGGGCCCCCGTGTTCACAGAGTAAACGCGGGCAGTGAACACCGCTTGCTCATCGCGAGAGGTTTCATGTATACTTGTTCTTACAATACCAGTAACGCTGTAAAACTGGTAAGGCAGTTAAGAAGTTACTTTAGACTTTGATATTAAACAGTGTTCGCTATTAGGGGAAAAAATGCCATTTTTTTCAGCGACTCAAGGCATTTTCCTTCTGTCTTTGCAGTCAGGATCTGCCTCCTGTTGATTAATGAGATCGGGGCTGTTTCACTGGCAGAGTTGCTAAAACCAGTCAGTCGGACTGCCCTGGAAGCTGTTTGTAACGCTGCGCTGTTTCTTCTGCAGTGGTGGCTTTGATTCTGCTGTTACGTGATCGGGACCTTACTGGTTTTTAACAGAGATTTGAAGGAGAGTCGCCTAAATTGGAAGGAGGGGGTGACTTTGCGAAGCTCTTGGTTTGTAGTAAGAAACTGTTTTGCTCTGAGGAGAGGGGTTATTTCGTGGGTATTTCAGGATTTCTTCCTACGTAGGTTAGTAACTAACTCACAACGCAGCTCTGGAGGTCGTGTTTTGTTCCGTAGTCTCACCAAAGGTACATGTCACCAATTTCTAAAAAGAGGCAAATCTCATGTTAAACCCAACCCCCCCATGTCGTGAAGGAGTCTTGGTTTTGGTTTTAAGTCTTTGTAAGTCACAGCCATAAGAAATAATAATAATCTGGAAAGCCTCGCAAGGTCTTGGGCAATGAGGTGAAGTCCGGTCCGTGAGTGTTCCCGACGAGGTCAGGGGAGCAGCTTCCATGATCGAAGTGGAGCAGGAGCACGGCTCCGGGCAGGATGTCAGTTCTCTGCGTAAGAGGCTTTAGAGACCTGTTGTCGTCAGTGGAAGGCTTTTCTGGAAGGCTTTTACAGGTTTGGCTCTTTGTGCCCGCCCGTGGTGGAGAGCCGCTGTGGGCACAAGTGAAGCCTGTCCGCAGCTGGGTTGTATCATTTGCGTTTCATCCCCAAAACGGCACGAAGAATTGCAGAGGAAAGTGAAGATAACATATTTTGTGGGTTTGGGGTTTTTTATTTCATCTGGATTCTCAGGTTGGACTCAGGCCACTTGCACTATTAAGGGACTCTCGCGAGGCACCCGAGTAAAACGGATCCAACCCAACACGCATCTCCCGTGGTCAGGGGTGTCCGAAAGAGCTCTTTTGTGTCAGAAGAGCCCGGAATGCCGACGTGGCTGGCTGCCGCTATCTGCCAGCTCTGTCCTACAAGGTTTGACAGTAGGGCCCGCCCTTAGTACCTGGCTACTTCTTTTGGTTCCCGTCACAGTCATAAATTTTAACCTTTTATTTGATATATTACAGTGTTTGACACAAGACGTTATGTAGAGCTGAACCAAACCTTTTGTTTCATCTATTTTGGTTTATCGTTTAGAAGACATGCAATATCTGCCAGATGCTGCTTCCTAACCAGTGCAGTTTTGCATCACACCAGAGAATTCATCAGCATAAATCTCCATACACGTGTCCCGAATGTGGAGCAATCTGCAGATCTGTCCACTTCCAGACTCATGTCACTAAGAACTGCCTGCATTATACCCGAAGAGTTGGTTTTCGGTCAGTATAATGATTACTTTTGTTGTCAATTTATGTATAATTTATGCTTTTAAAAGTAATTTTCCATTTTCATAAGCATTGTTTGTAGAATACAGCTCCCTGGGTTTAAGGTTGTCATGGCAACTGCGCTATTAGTGCTACGAATTTTGGAATAAATACCACATCGAGATTCTGCTTTGTTTTGGGCATCCACTTCAGTATGTTATTAAATCAGAGTATGAGCTAATCTCATCCAGCCATAAAATGTCAGATTCGAGACTTCACAGTTTAGGTGGTCTGGAGAATTCAGGCGTATTTTCTTAAATTCAGGTCCTTAAAAAAGCCGTTTGAGTTTTGCCAAAACATCGGATTTGAGATGGTTCTCTCTGGTTGAACAGTCATTTTCAGGATTTACTGCCAGAATTTATTGTTGAGATCGCGATGGGCGTACTGCACCTTTCTGGTTGCTCTCTTTTCTGTGGGAAGTCAAGAATTCCTCAGCTTTACCTCGCTTGAAAATGACCTTCCTCATTCAAACAGCCTGGCCTTCTGGTTCTTCTTTGTGACCCTTCAGTTTCCCCTTTATTCTGATGTTTCCCCGTAATGGCAAGTCACTGAGAAGAGGGCGATCGGAGGCATTTCCTGGAAATGTTAAGTTTGAAAGGCTTGAAAAATGGTTTTTGCTTGGAATTTTCCTCACTCCAAACGGCAGGCAGCACAGCAAGCGATCAGAAGAGCAGCCCGTACCGCTGCGCTTTGCTCAGCACTCCTAAAACCTCTCATCTGACTGGAGAAGGGTGATGTGAAATCATACCGGTAGGCAGCTTCTTGCCCCTTCAGGTGCCACAGCGAGGATGGCTGTGAAATCTTCCACTGAGGGAAGAAAGCGTTCCACTGCATCGCGCCAGCTGCTGCGGCAGTCAGTCTGTTTCTCAGCTCTCGCGTTGCTTTGGGTCCTTCTCTTTCAGTCTGTTCTCCCAAGCAGTAGATTGGCTTGTCCTACGTTTCTTACATCGGCCGCCTCCACTCTGCTTCCCTCCAGTCTTTGTCTCTTGGGTTCGTCCATGGAATCACCTTCAGGGACTCCTGGCCTGCACCAGTACCACCAGTTAATAACTGCTTCACTGTGAACCTAAACTGGAGGTACTAAACTTGTCGAGATGTAGCCTAAAAATCTCCTGTCACAGCACATCAGATTTTCTCTGTATCGTGAGCCTAAACCAAAGACAACTAGGCAAAGAAAAGCAGGGTCTGGGAAAGTCAGTGTCTTCCTTCTTAGTCTCCTTAGCATCTCCTCATCACTGTGGTGCGTTGGCTTGAGGAACAGCGTAACCTCTGGCCTTTCCGAAGGACCTCTGTCAGGGAGCTCGGCTTGATTTCATCCATTTAGACGAGTTGAACTGAATCAGCTGAAAATACCAGCCCTCGGTTTAACTGCATCCTTCCCAGCTGAAAACGAGAAAGCTGTTCCAGCAGTCCAGGAGAGGAAGGCTTGTCCTTGAGAGCTTCGTAACATACAGCGGTGGATGCTGAGGAGCCTTCGTGATGCCGCATCACGAGGGAATAAAGTCGAGACAGGTTGGGATGGGGAGGCGAAAAGCGTGACCCAGCTCTCTCGAGGTAACAGCTGGCCAGTAGATCTCTTAATGCTCTGACCACTACGGGGAAACGTTCCTTGCTGTGTAAGCAGAGAAGATCTTGACAGACCCAGAAAAGACAAGGACCCCTTGCTTTAGAAAATGCGCTGGTAAGCAGAGACCAGACAGATCGAAACTTGATTAATCATATTAAGAATGCAAATTAAGTGCTTAGAAAAGAAAGGATGACATTTCATAAAATCCAGATGTGACACATTTTTAAAGGAGAACGGGGTTCTGCAACGCGGCGTCTGACCGTATTGTCTGCAGTCGTACTACCGTGATAGATGCCAAAATTAAAACGTTGGAAGGGTAGAGGCCCTCTACGTTTAAACTGTAAAACTCTTACAGCAAAATACTGGTCGATAAGGAGTTCGTTCGTTTGACGGGCTATTTTGTAATCGCTAACTGCAGCATCTTCTTGGTAGCGTTTAGTCCTGGAGATGTATGGCACCAAAAGGGACCGTTGTGTATAGAAACGCGTATGTACCAATATTAATTAATTTTCTTCGTAATTTCATTTCCGAATAGATGCGGAAGGGTCACAAATATTCGACACAGCAGAAGTATGTTTTTGAAAAATATTTTCAAAATTCCAATCTGATAGATTGATCTGATTGTAGAGATTTGGGTTAGTTGTCCTGAGTTTAATTACTGGTTTTTTCCCTTTTAAATCCAAGTGCTGATTTGATTACTTGTCCCGAAAATCATTACCAGTATGTCTTCATTAACGCTAAACAAGGGAAATGAAGGAAGTGGTTTCCATGTTGGTGGCAGTTTCTGAATTGCTGTGGCAAACCTTACACAATCCGCTGCATGTGCCAAAAACGCATTTTGTAGAACCTCTTTACAAATCGGCAGAGGATTTAAGCGTTCTTTTTACAATCAGTAGAATATTCCTCTGTCGACCCTTCTGTCTGTTTTGCTGTAATGCCGTAAAAACATGTTCTGACTTCATATCTCTTAGATTTTCAAATTAAATTTGGGAAATTTCTTTTTTTCTTGCTTTCCGATATGCAAATCTCTGTGTATGTTGATTCTTACTGGGTTGATTAAATTGACAGAATGACATAGTTTTATCCAGTTGTGTGTGTGTGTATATATATATATATGTTTATCTCTCCCACTTGCTCGAAAGTCAGCGTTGATTCCGTTGCGTTGGGTTCTCTTTGGGCTGGGCTGACCTGACTCTTTTCCGCTCTCTTTGCAGCTGCGTGCATTGCAATGTTGTGTACTCTGATGTGGCGGCACTCAAGTCTCACATTCAAGGTTGTCACTGTGAAGTCTTTTACAAGTGTCCTATCTGTCCCATGGCATTTAAATCTGCTCCCAGCACACACTCCCATGCCTACACACAACACCCGGGTATCAAGATAGGCGAACCAAAGTAAGCAAAATTCATCTTCTATTGCACTTGCCTGCATTGTAATAACTTGTGAAATTGCCTTCTCTCCTGTGCTGCTTATACTGAAAGTCACCTGCGGAGTTCCTGTGGTCTTCTCGTGAGTTTTTAGCCGGCGGTTTGTTTGGCAAAGGTTGAGTTGCCACGAACACAGCAACAGCGGTTCTTCGAACGCCGCCGCTGCCGCGCTCCGAGGGTAGTACAGTCGCTACGGGAATGGGGCGGGCGGGCGGCGCTCAGGTTGCTCATTCTTATTTTTTAATCTGCTCAGCTCCCCTGCATTGTTACAAATTCACGTGATTCCAAAAAGAACTGCTAAGACTCCTCAGGGCTTACGGAGTGATGTTCGCACCATCTGGTTGAAAAGGTGGGAAAAAGTGATTTTGTTTTTGTCCGTGACACGCTCACAGATTGTCGTCTGGGTGCGTTCGGAAAATGGTTGTCTCGGTGCCATCGGTCACCGGGGTCAGGGCGCGCGCTTGTGACAGCTGGGTTTAGAAGTGGCCGTCGTGGTCTCTGGGCTGACCTCGGGTGATTCGTGCGGTAGGTGCTGTTCTGCTGCTCGGGCACCGCTCGCTCGTCGGGCGGTGGTTCTCCTGCAGGATCCGTCCCCTCTCTGTCCGCTAGCTTTTTCTTCGTGAAAGCCATAGGTTTTGGGAGCAGCGAGCTAGGTTTTTGCTTCCCTACGATGGTCGTGTCTCAAGGAGAGCAATGCCAGGGCGTTACGAGGTGGGAGGCTCCAGCCTTTCACCCTTTTCCAGCTGTGCCTCCCCAGATCAGACACGTCCATACAGCTGTTTAGATCAGCTTTTTTCCAATACGTAATCTCGTCTTTTCTGGGTTCTGTAGCTGGGAGAGTCGTGCACGAACACGGAGGTTTTCTGGAGGTGGTAACACAGGGCACAACGAGGAACCCGGCTGCAGGCTCTTTGTTGGAAGCCGGTGGGAGCTGCGGGTGCCGATGCCTGTGAAAATCAGGTGCCGAATCTCACTGCAGACCTTCTTCTTCTGCCTTCTTTCTCCTCCGCTGGTACAAGCGCAGCGTTGGGAGTAAATCCTCAGCTCTTTGACTCGGTGGTGTTCCTCCGGAGCGCTCAGAGCACATGGGTACGTTTTAGCAGCTCGCAGACTCGGGGGAATAGAAGGCAGAGGAGACGAGGTACCCTGTAATATAATAACAGGATTTCAGAATAATTTGGTTTACCACTGTTTCTACTAACGTATTAACAAGAGATTTATTCTTTAGGGCGTTTAAACCTACGTTAAAGCAAAATGACAACAAACTTCCTGTGTCTGATACCGAATTAAGAGATTTCCACCCAGTGACTAAGGATACCTTGTTTTTGTTCAGGATGGTGTCTTCAGTGAGAGGCTTTGAATTACCAACATTTAATTAAACCTTGTGGCAGCTTTCTATAATTCTCATTAGAGAAAACCGGGAGATTAAGATCACCATTCGTGTGAGCTACCTCACACTTGAAAAGTGCAGATTCCTCGAATTGTGCTTGGATCTGCTGAGCTGTTTCTGATCGACTTCATGAATTAAGTACTTTGCATTAGTTTGCTTGCCATATAGATGTGCTTATAATTGTATCCTTCTATGAATTTATTTTGATTATGAAAAGGCTAAAATAAAATTTTATGAAGTACAATTGTATCGTAATAAATCGTAGAGTCCATAGCTGAGGGCTCCTCGTAAGAAGTGGTGGTTCCTTTAAACTTGCCAGTTTTAATCGAGATGCTGTCTTAAACGCCTGCAGAGTGACCAGTAGTGTTTTCCCAGTCTTTGGAGGCCTTGGCTTCCATTTCACAACCGTCTGTAGGTAGTGCAGATGTTGCCACCAGCGCTCAAGGTGCTGTCACTGCTGATTCCCCATTAGTGAGATCTGTTTCAAGCTGTCGGGACCTGTGGTTTTCCTCCGAATTAACTGTGGGCGTTTCTGCTGCTCCATAGCCACTTAGAAAGGAAATGGTTTTGTTGTTTAAATTGGCTGGCTTCTGAGGATATTTCTCACATACCTTGCTCAAGTTGACGTCAGATGTTTGTGACATTGCTCAAATTCTGGTTTATCTGCTGTAATCACAGAACAGCCCAGGTCGGAAGGGACCTCAGAGGCTCCCCCGGTCCCGCCTTGCATGGGGCAGGGAGCTGAGATGTGGTTATCTGGCACCCTGTCAGCACCCTGTCCAGCCGCATCTTGAAAGCTCCAGCGATGGGGATTCCCCTGCATCCCTGGGGAGGTCGTTCCAGTGAACGGGTTGTTCTCACTGTTAACTGTTTTTTTCTTGTATCAAGTTGAAATGTCTCTTGGTGCAGCTTGTACCCATTGCCCCTTGTCTTCTCCGTGTGGCTCCTTGAGAAGAGAGACCCTCCGTCCTCTTCATAGCTGCCCTTTAAGTACTGGAGCACTGTGAGGAGGTCCCCCAGCGCCTTCTCCAGGGAGAAGAAACCCAACTCCTTCAGTCTTTCCTCATAGGACAGGTTCTCCAGCCCCTTGACCATCTTCACGGCCCTCCTGCGGACCCTCTCCAGTCTGTCCATGTCTGTCTTGAGTTGCGGGGACGAGAATTGGACGCAGCGGTCCAGGTGTGGCCTCACCGGCGCTCAGGAGAGCTGAGCGCTGCTGTGTTTGAGGAGTTGCATTCACATTTGACCAGTCTGCGGCTGGTTTACCGCATCGGTTTACCTAGCGTCTGCCTTCCGTAGGATGGGTGTACGTTTTGAAAGCGGTAACAAACTCATCACTGAAGAGGAGGGATGTGATAGAGTCACATCCCGCTGAGGATAGCACCACATAAGCTTCGTTAAATTACTGTTCTTCGGAAGTGAAAATTTTAAAACAAACGAACAGAGGGGTACAGTAGCCTTCTGCATTTGGAAAGGTTTCACCGAGTGTATAAAAGGTGTCTGACCCTTCAGCGCGAGTTTCTAGGCAGGTGCTGTGAGACTCCGCATGGCCGTGGAGCCTGTCTGCTGGGTGTTCCTCCGGGCATCCCAGAGGTGTGGCTGGAAACAAGACCCTGTAAGTGGGCTGAGGCCAGCCCAGTCCTGAGGGGCTCTTTACTGGTTCACGCGGCTCTGTTTGCAGGAATGGGGCTCACTGGGTGAATGGCCGTGGCCTCTGGCATTTACTGGAACTGTATGACTTGCAATGCCATTACAGATGGCTGTTTCAGAACAGATCCGGTTGGTGTATGAAAAATGAAGTTTCTGTGCAGTGATTCTCAGTGATGAAACGAGATGGGATGAAATGAGATTATTTCGATATAGGGAACTGGATGCCTGTCTTGTCTTTCCACTTTGTGACGCTCTCTCCTGTAGCATACCTGAGATGCGACATGGGTTTTATGGGAAACCAAAGCTGGTGGTATGTGATCTGCTTTTTTCAGTAGCCAGTGTGATTTCATAGGAACAGCCCTATGATATTTTTCATGGTCGATCTTTTTGGATATTGGAGGATTTCTTGTTTATCAAGCCAGATGAGGGATATATTGTGGTGGAGCAAGCCTGGCAAAGGGATGCTAAGATGAGTAAGGGACTGAAGCACTCGTGTGAAGAAAGGCTGAGGGAGCTGGGACTGTTCAGCCTAGAGAGGAGAAGGCTCAGGAGGACCTCGCCCATGTGTCTAAATATCATACGGGAAGGCACAGAGGGAGCTGGACTCTTCTCGGTGGTGCCCAGAGATAGGACGAGAGGCAATGGGCACAAACGGAACGTGGGAATTTCCACCTGAACACAAGAAATCTCTTTCTTAGTGTGAGGAACAGGCTGCCCAGAGGCTGCAGAGCCTCAGTCTGTGGAGACACTCAACACCTGACGGGACGCGATCCTGGGCAGCCTGCTCTGGCTGACCCTGCTTGAGCAGGGCTTGGACCAGCTGACCTCAGGAGCTCCCTTCCAACCTCAGCGATGCTGTAGTCTTCTGTTCCTTACTTTAGAATCTGAAGCATATAGTAGGTCATGGTTTATTTGATTAAATTATGTAACCTTGCGGTGATAGATTTATATACTACAGAGCTGAAATCATTCCAGCTGAGATCACTGCCTAGTTCCAGCGCAGATGACAGAGCACGTTTTCTCATTTGTTGGGTCTAATGTTATTTGCAAGCTGTGGTTCTAATAGACACATACATCATGGAATAATCCGAGAATTATTTTTAATTCTGCCAGTCTTTATTTACCTCTTGCTCCCCGACTCACTGAAGAGACTAGGTTCTCCTTAGCACCTAGCCGGGGGATCGACTGCTCAGCAGCAGGCGCCCAGGTGCTGGGGTTCTGGATGCCAGCAGTGCTGTGTGAGCACTGCACCAGAAGGGTGAGGATCACCCTGCCAGGGATGATCCTGCGATGCAGCCCCGTGCCTCGGCGTGTTTGCCTGCTGAGTCAGGAATCGGGCTCGACGCTTCCTGACTTACTGACTTAGGCACTTTTGTCCCCAGAAGCTGTCTCTTAGTGTCTCAGTTAAAACCGTTAGCGAGGCACATGGGTTTATGCTGATGTGAGGGGTCCATGAGGCGATACTGCCTTTTAGGAATGGGGTTTCTCTCCTACCAGTCATTACCAAGCAGCGTTTCCTGCCTGTGGCCAGCTCTTCGGCGCCTTTCGTACCGGAGTTAGCCAAGAAGTCGGGATTCCGAAGGGCTAGAGATCAGTAGTAACGCGACAAACTGCAACACTTGTTTTGAAAGATGTTTAGGAAGCTTTTGTGGACAGTGATGGGGTGGGCAGTGGATGGGGAGGGGGCTCCCTTCTCAAAGGTCTCCGGCTCCCCAGGTGAAGCTGGCAGGGGGTTCTGCTGTGCCTGTGCGCAGCAGGTCCTCGGTGCAGAAAGCAGTACGTAGTGCGCAGGTCGTCAGAGGATGCTGTGCAAGTAACAAATATATCTTAGTCTACGTGAGAAACTGGGAACACTCGATAGACCACCCAGATAATGTTTTTCTTGGTTAATATGATTAAGCGTGCCGTTTTTCATGATTTCAAATATTGGGTCTCATTGAACCGCTTGGACGTGGAAGCGATGTCCCTGTTGTCATCTCCGAACGCGGTGCAGGGTGATCTGCAGCACTCTCGATGGATGTGCTGCTGATGGCAGTTGCTTAGAGGGACATAGAAGGGCCTTGGAACATTGATGTAGATGGTGAGAAAGTTCAGCCTCCCAGCAAGGAGCGGGGGTTGGTTTGGGGTTTTTAACAGAGAGCTGTTCTTTAGGACAGAGATCAGGCTGCAGTCGGTGCGATTGGGAAAACTGCTTTGGCAGAGGATGCGCCTGTCGTTGCACCCAGCACCCGCTGTTGGGTTTCTCTGATGTTAGCTGAGCTTTTTCGGAAGTGCTACCACTGCTGATGGCTGCTGGATTCGATTTCTCTCTGTCTGATGATCTACGGCAAACTCCTCTGTCCCTTTGCTTTCACCTGTCATTTCCCTTCATTCGATTTCCCAGTTTAAAAAGTGTGATGTTTCGATTCACTGTTCATAAACAGATAGAGTAAAGGGCTGCTGTTGGAGCGGCTAATCTTGCTACTCACCTTTAGCTGCCTGGGAAATAATTCTTAATACTGTCAAACATACAGACAAGCAAAACCGACAGGCAAAGTAGAGTCTAAATTCCCAGGTGATGATTTACTTGGTGCTTTGCTTGAAACTTTACCAGCCTGGGAAGTTTCGGCTTCAGAGCATTGAGAGTCTATGCGTCGCCGTACGCGTGGCCAAAAATAAATTGATCGTGAAGTATATTAGCAATTACAGTCGAATCAATAACTCCCTTAAAACATACTGCCTTTGCAACCCGAAACAGGTACCTTGTCCTTAAGCTATAACGTGAGTTCTGAACCTGGAGACATTGAACTTTCAGAGAGTGTTGGTGTTATGTACGTAACTGGCATATGCTGTTGTTTTCTGGCTTCTTGTTTGCACTTTTTAATGATTTTTTTTTTTTCCTACTGCTCCCATATTTTGAAATTGGAGGATGTTTTTAATAAGTTTAACTTTTTTCAGGCAGTGCGAAATGATTGCTTAAACGTGTCAGATCTTACCTCTGCTGAGAAAAAAAGTTAACGTCATGATTCTTGCAAAGAGATCCTCACCGTGACTGACATTGTTTATTGTACTTCTGTTTTTAGAATAATATATAAATGCTCTATGTGTGACACTGTGTTTACTCTACAACCTTTGCTCTATCGCCACTTTGATCAGCACATTGAAAACCAGAAGGTGTCTGTTTTCAAGTGTCCAGACTGTTCTCTTCTATATGCACAGAAACAGCTTATGATGGATCATATCAAGGTGTGTGGGCATCTTCTCTTGTTTCGTTCATCGATACCATTTGTCATGCAATATATGCTGTCAGAAAGTACTGTAAAAAGGCACAGGGTGACAAAAAGGCTGCTGAGAGAGAGATGTTAATGATTCCAAGAGAGTAATCTGAGTGATGTTCTCAAATATTGAAATGTTATGTTTCCCATGGTCTTCAGCCTGTCTGTGATGTCATCTCTAACTCATCGTTTTTCTAGATGAATGTTGATTTTGGTACGCGAGGGATATCCCAGCGCCTTGCATTCACAGCTCATTTTGTCAAACTAATAATGGGCGTAGTGAAGTAAGTTAGTCTGATTCTGATAGGTGTGGAGCCTTATTTACAGCATTCTACATATTGCTCCAGTTGTTAGGAGCTGAGAGTGCCGAGTACATCATCAACTCAAACCTTCGATGTTCAGAATTCCCCAGTAGGAACCAGTATGCTTCATGAATAGACGTAGAGGCTGCTTATATGTGTGTTTACGTAGGAACAGGAACACGTGCATGTTTTGAAGTGGATTTTCGCATAGATACCAGCATAACTAAAGGAGATTTTACTGTCATCCCTGCAAATCTTGTTTCTGAGAACCAGCAGTCCCCTGGCTATTACTAGTTAGGTGTGTATTTTAAATGTGCTCTGCCACCTCGTTATATATATACCGAATCTGTTAGCAAGGATGAATTTCTTACGCCTTATTGACATCTGGTGCCTGGTACCAGCTGAAGTGCCTTACCCCGTAGCACAGCATCACAATCAGAATGGTAGCACTTAGTTCAGTGGGTTTCTCTTGCAGTGACACATAAGACATAGTAAGATTTGTGTGCAGAATAGTGGAAAACCAGACGTCTTCCTTGGCTGCCAAAACCATCGTTTTTCACTTTAGTCTCAACTGTGGCACTTGTAACCTCAGAAATCTCTGAAGTTGTGCTGAAAACAAGGTCACAAGTCTTGAAAAAAAAACAGCTGGACTGAAAGCCAGTCTTAAACGTGAGGAGGCGGTAGGGGAGGGCAGCCCTAGATGTTCAGCAGTACAAGGACTGGGTATTTTCTTTGTTTATGAACTAGTTCATATTTACTTTAAGAATAGTCTGACATTTGTGCCGGATACCTTAAATGGTCCTCTTGTGCAGCAATGCCAAGTCCTATTTTCTGTCTGCTTTGATCTACTTGTATTGCTTCTTTTTTTCAACCAAACAGCCAAATTCCATACATCGCAGCGTACGTCTTATTTACGTCATGAGTTTTTCTTGACTCAGGTATTATTGTAAAAGTATTGTTATATCTGTATGTAACTACTTCTTTAAGACCTGAAACCAGCTATTTTAGGACCATGATAGGACCAGCAGCTGTTCTTAGCGTAAATCAGGGTTGCTCAGCATCTCCTATTATAAAGTTATTCTCAGCTCTTATAATTTGGGCACTATTTAACTCTTTTGACTTTAGCGTAGTGAGAGTAGTGAGTGCTTTTATTCCGAATCGCTAGTGCTGTTACATTTAGGACGTGCACATAGTAGTAGGGAGAGCAGCAGCAAACTGTAGCCTGGACTTCAGTCACGGGGGAACGAACAAAACAGTGACAGGGTGTAGAGGAAAATGTGCCAGGCATGGGTCGAGCTCAGCCCAGCTGCGCAAGAAGCAGTTGTTTGGTGCGGCGAGACATAAACCATTAAGGCAGAGAAGACTTGGAGGAAAATAGAACAGAAAGGCTTAGAAAGGAGCTCAGGAGAAGGTTATTTAAAGCTGCCAAAAAGAACCTAGAATAATTCCTGCAGATGGGAGTATTTCCTGTTGGCAAAACGTGTGTCTTGTTTTCCTTTAACGCTCGCTACAAGAAAATTTCTGACAGCCAGTGGGGACAGGTGGTGGAGGTCTGCACTGGAGGTGTAACACTCCCAGCGCTGCTGGGGACGTGTGCCGTGATCACTGGGCCTCCAGGGTACGCCTTAATGCTTTTTGTTTGTTTCCAAATCAGAACCTAAATTTCAAGTACTGCATTTAAACAGCATTTAGAAGGTTGAGCACTAACATTTTCGTGCTGACAAGTTAAGCTGGGACGGAACCTCCAGGTCAATCTCCAGTTGAAGGTGTAGGACCCTCCTTCCCTTGTGGAACCTTGCGGGTTTTTCTCTTCTTGTCCTGGAGCAGTGGCAGCCGCCTCCTTTACTATGCAACTTGAGATTGTTCTTGGAGCCACTCGCTTGGTCCTGTGCCCCTTGCTTTTTAACAACGTTTAAGTTTTTTAAATCACTGGCTTTTCTTTTAAAAGCTGTTAAACAGAAGAACACGATCAGGTTGATATTTGCTGTAGAGCCGGCAGGTAGCCCCAGCGCCACAGGATCTAAAAAGAGCTTCATACTGAAGTATTTTACTGCAGCGTCAGCTTGTATTCTCAGAATCAAGAATGTATTGAATGTTTCATTGCTGTTGTTTCTGAGATTACCCGTAGGAGCACTAATTAGGGGGGGGATGCCTAGACACATCATCCAGGAGAGTTACCGTAAAGGTCAGTAGATGAGATGATTAGAACGCTCATTGTAAAGGGCAAGTCTTTAGCTGTGAAAGAGGCTTGGTAGCGGATCCACGTTCAACAGCTCGTTCAGTCTGGGCTGCAGCATCTCTGTTGGCCCAGAACTTGCTGCCCCACTCCTGTTGTGTCCGTGTTCCTATAGGAAACTCAGACACACCGCTGAAGCCCCAGGTCTTCCTCAACTACTCCGGTTCTGGGTAGGCTCAGGTATCACACCAGCAAGACTCTGGCTCCAGAAACTGGGGAAGGAGGAGATGGAAGAGTTCTTCCCTTCTTACTGATTGTTTCGTTGAAGTTTAGGAATAAACCAGTGAGGAAGCATCACTGCCTAAGAGCTGCGGGGTGCTTGTTAGACACTCTTAGCTGTCCCCTGGCGCTGGCACCCCCTCAGCCCTGCACAGCTTTGCTGCTAAGCACTGTTAGCTACGGAGCCCTAAGTTAGGGTGCTCGTGACCTGAGCATGGAGTAAGACAGGGCTTATCTCAGCCTCAGCGTAAAACATTAGTATATCCTAAACAACATAGCTGCCTGATCTTTCCAGGTTTGCCTTTTCTTGTCTTACTTACCCACGTGCCAAGTCAAAATTTGTCAGTATAAAACCTTTTCTTCCTGGAAATAGTCATGTAGTTTGAAATGAGGATGCTCAACTAATGTGTTAGGTAAGTAAAGCGAGAAATTAAACTTAAAGTACTCGTTGAGCCCTTTTCTCCTCCCTATTAAACAGCAATTTAAATTTAACCTACAAAGTCTCTCTCTTGGTTTTTTTGGTGAAAACCTCTAGCCACTGAAGAAGACTTCGCTTTAGCTACCGATGGTGTCTGTCAGTGCTGTTGGCTAGTTTCTCTTTATGCCTTTACTTAACCGTGTCTCTTGAAGTTAAGAATGTGCTCTGGGAGTAGTATGGGAAAGGAGTAGGTGAAGACTTGTGATTCAGAAGATTTTTGTGTTTTGTCAATACAACCGTATACGTCTATGTTAGTTTTGTACTTTTTTTCTCTCCCTTTTATTGTAGTCTATGCATGGAACTTTGAAAAGTGTTGAGGGGCCACCAAACCTGGGGATTAATCTGCCTCTCAGTACTAAACCCACAACTCAGAACTCAGCCAGTCATAACAAAGAGGACACAAAGTCTGTCAACGGCACAGAAAAGTTGGAGAAGAAATCGCCTTCTCCCACGAAGAAAGCAGAGCCTAAAAAAGTTGCTAATCCTGGCTGGACGTGTTGGGAGTGTGATAGGCTCTTCACCCAGAGAGACGTTTACATCTCTCACATGAGGAAAGAACACGGAAAGGTAAATGAATAATACTGAACTACAAAAAAGTTAATTGAACCTGAAATGTGAAGGGGATTTGGTTTTTTTTCAAATTCAATTGTGTTTTTGCAAAGAACCTTTAAGTTTGGTCATTTCTCTTCTCTGTCCTCTCACCTATTTCATCTCTCGCTCTTTGGCTGCTCAGTTTTTGTCGTTTTCTACATAGCTCTACTGAGAAAATCCACACGTAACCGTAGGTTTCTCCATCCAGTACCAAAATTTCTTCGATGGAAAGAGTGAAAGACGGTCCAGGATTTTGTCCAAGTCATCTAGTCTGATCCAGGTTCTCATTTCTTCCTTCGTGCCTTCTCGGCTCCCTCTCTCTCTGGAAAATTCTTTTGCTGTTAGACTCGGGGAATGGAGTCTTGTTTTACTGGTCCAGTGAGTGCCAAACACCATTTCCTTTCAGGGGCAGATTCACTCCAAGGTCGAGCAATTGCTCCAGTCTTACACGTGTAGGTTTCCGCCGAGAAGTCAGCGGAGGGGGACAGGCTGAATTTTGTATTTCAAGCAGCTGGATTGGAGGCAGCCTACGTGAAATGGGCTGAGCGTGAAATGCGAAAGCCCAGCAGTGAGACAGCTCCATGTCCTTGCTGCATCCCGCAGCTTTTCCAGTGAAATGGAATTTAAAAGACCGGCAGGCAGGCAGTAGCGAAGCTCAGATGGATCTTTCGTAGCTGTGTTTGAGACAGACTGCGGCAACCTTCACCCGACGCTGACACCCTGCAGTCATCTGCTCTCCGGTCCTGGCCTTCGATGTGTCTGGTGACCATGGTCTGCTGCTTTCAGGGAATTAAACTAATGCCCTGGGCTGCGCTGCAGAAAGGGCTAACAGACTTATTTGGCCTAAGTGGAGAAGAATCATCCTGAGTGCAAATCTGTCGGTTTGGGGATGCTAATATGCTATAATAAATGATAGCCCATTTCCAGAGCTTTCTATGTCCCTTCAAATTGCGGTGCTTATCTCTAAAGCTGCTCTGCAAATTCTTTTATTCTGTTTATAAACATTTTATGGAAGAGCTGAAAATGCCAGTCTAGTGAGTGTCATCTCTAATTTTCTTATGACAACTTCAAGCAACTAGCACCCAAGCCTGACTGACGGGAGACTATTTACCTGCTTCTCCTTGCCTTCAGTAACTCCCACTCCACTCTGTCGTTCTTCCTGCGGCAGAGTCCTGCAGCTACACCGCCAGTCCCCCCTGGAACAAAACACACAAAACCAATTCTGTCATTCACAGGACTATTTTTTTTTCCCCTGGTTCACTCTGTTTTGCCTGTTTGTCCCAACATTAACTCATCAGTGCTTTTAGGGGCACGCAGAAATAAGTTTGAGACCAGATACGTTTTACGTTGCTGCAACTCTTACCGACAACAAAACCTCCCTGCGGAACTGTCACTTCAGAGTGAGCTAGAGAATGGTTCCGAGTGAGATCACGCCTAGAGCAAAGGGGCAGGAGCCTGGCAAAGAAGGTTCGTAACATACCGATAACGCCTGCTAAATACTCCATTTAAATATGTCTCCTTCTGTCTCCTGAGTTTACTGAGAATGTGCAATGTTACCTCAAGACCTGCCCTTAGTACGAAACCATAGACAATTGTTGCCCTCAAATACTGTGGCAGAGAGACTAGAAATGAGCATGAGATACCCAAGTGTGTGATACGGGTCACGAAGACCATGGTCATGGAAGGTATTTGAAGAGAATTACTTTCAAACTTCTCATTGCGACTTTTGCGGGATCAGAGTGAAAGTCTGGAGCTGTAACTCTTCTTAGCTGGTCCCAGGCTGGATTATGCGGGGGTGTTCATACGGGAGGTGTTGCCACGTGTGTCCTCCTTGCACAGTTTCCAGACCTTACTGGGAAATGTCTACGTGGACAGACAGGCAGGTTCACGTCTTCTGTATCCTCTTGCTGAGCTGGTTGAAGGTGAGCCAGCTGTAGGGTGGGAAATTTTGTAGCCACCCTGGTGTGTCTCTCTGCCTGATCTTCAACAATAAAAAAATAATTTTAGAAGTTACTATCCCAGACCAAGGGTGGTCCTAACAAGTCCGTACAACTCCTGGCTTGAAACTGGATCGTGTGTGTCTGCGCTCAGCCAGGCAGACAGACGCTGAGCTTCCCAGGACCTGTATGTAGGTGTGTGCCTGCGAAGGGACAGATGTTTTCCAAGCAGGAGCTGTGTTACCAATTCCGACTTGCTGTGCCCCTAATTGAACATCCTCTTTCTTCCTGTAAAGACAAGATGCTCTACAACAAGTCATGCTGCACCCGCTTGCAGAACCAATTTTTCAGCTCTTCTGGTTTTGGCAGCCGTTGCAGATACGAATGCATCCAAATACTATTTGGGTCTCTACCCGGCATCTTCCCAACAAATTCAGAGCGAGTGTGCTGTCACGGATGGTCACCCCTGGCAGCGCCCCTCGTGCTCTGGGAGGAACTGGGTCCTGCTGAGCACTTGGTCCTGCTGCTTTCCTGACCGCTTGGTGCATCTCACGGTGCGGTGGCCGCGGCAAAGACACAAGGGCTGCCTTGGTAGAGCTTGTGTGTCCGTACGGCGCAGCGCAGGGCTGTTTCTTGACAGAAGCCCTCATATGCCTTCACAGTTGATTCGATTTGATAAATCCTTCCCAGAGCATTGCAATCACCAGCATACTGCACCATGTACTGATTAACGCCCTGGCGCTAATGAGGGTGCGCTGTGTGTACACAGTCAGGTTTCCACCTTCAACAACGTAAGAGTGAAGGATGCTGATTTCCTTTTATTTTAATTGGCCTTTAAACGTGGGGAGGAGGTCTGGGCTGAGCAGTGCTGCGCCTCTACCAGCATTATGTGGACTAGCCCCAGTGAAATTACCGTATCATGTCTCCTCATGGGCTGCTTCACATTTGCATGAGCGACCTTTCGCAACGGCTTTTCTTTCCTTCCCCCACACCCCACGGGACTTTGGTTAGCAAAAGGTCTCTCATCTCGCTGTAGCAGCCCTTACTCTTTCGGCCGTGCCGCACATCATTTTTCCCTGCGCACAAACCTTCCACCGTTCACTCCAGGCTTTGCTGAACATTATCACTTACTGCAGTGACATCGCCTCTGCCGATCTCCACTGGCTTGTCTGTAGCTCTTCCTGAGCAGTGTAGCCATTGGTGAGAATACGAACATCACCGTAAAGTTCAGCACCCAGAGCACAAATATAAGATGGATGGTTTTCAGTTCTTTAAGCATTTCTGCGTGACTTGAGCCCATTATTATTTTTTTTTTCTTAATTGTTAGTTTATATTAGGCACCAGAGAATGACTCGTGTCCTGTTAAAGGTCCATGGGGATTATTGTGCATCTCCATTGTTTAGGAATTTGTGACTTCCTCGGAGGGTAAGAATAAGTGAGCCAAACCTTTACATTGTTCTGTGAAGAACATCTTTGCAGCTGAGTGCTTTGGAACATAGGGACAGATCTTGGATGGATTCTCCAGAAAAGACAAGAAGGGTCCAAGTTCAAGCACTGATCCAAGTCTTTCACTCCGTGGCCTCAGCTGGAATAGTCGAAAAAACATTATATGATTTGGGGTTTTTTTCAGTTTTCCAATAAATGCAGGAAAGAGAATGTTGTGGTCACTATTAAGGTAAGCTATTATTGCTCCTAGAGCAGGAAAAAGCAATCCAAGGAACATGATTCTCCTTCTAGATACTTGACTGGTGGTATGAGGCAGGCTGTTGCTTCCCTTTTACCTGACTAGCAAGCGTGACCTCTCTCTCAGGCTGGAACACCTGAATTCTGGGTCCACACGACCGGATTTCCTTTGGGCGATTCCAATAAAATCCATTTCTTCGTCAGACACAGGACATCTTGATCCTGGCAGGAATCCTAATGTCACAGAAACCTCACAGAATTCCCCAAACAGATGTCCCTCAGGTTGGCATCAGACCATACCTCTCCTTTCTTCATGACTTTCCTGAGCCCTGTCAGTGCCCGTGACATTTTGCTTTGGTCCTTACGATGTGCTCTTCACCCTCCTTGTACGTTACCGATAAGCTCCCTCCGGCAGCAGCTGCCGGCGCAGTTTGGTGGTGGGAGGGGAAAGGACACTTCAGTGCTGCTGGGGGAGTGCTGAGTGCTGGAGGAGACGGTAGCGACACCGGTGAGTGTGGTTTCTTCCCTGTTGTTCAAAGGTTCACGCTCCTTTTGAATTCAAGAGTCAAGACATGCACTGCTTTTACTGAGCTTAAATAACGTATTTTTCTTCTTTTTTCAAAGCAAATGAAGAAACATCCGTGTCGGCAATGTGACAAATCTTTCAGTTCATCCCACAGTTTATGTCGCCACAACCGTATCAAGCACAAAGGCATTAGGAAGGTTTATACGTGCTCGTAAGTTCTACTTCTATTTCTTTAGAAAGAGCATAACCCAAAAAAACCGTCGTGGGTTGAATTTCTTTGATTATACAGAAGCCAGCGTCCCGTTCATTTAAATGAGTCGGTGATTTAGGTACATAGACAGGCCCAAACTCTTTAGGCTAAAACCTTAGGAGAGAGACTTGGGAAGCGAGTACTCCAGTTTGACTTCTGCCCTGCAGTCCTCGTTTGGCCATCCCTCCTCCAGACAGCCCTACAGTCCGTTACAGCTGCGGAGCGCAGGAGAAAAGCACTTCCCAGGAGCACTGGAGAGGTTTAGGAGTGCCGCAGCTGGTTCTGCGTGGGAGAGCAAAGCACAGGCTGTGAAAGACAACTTTGTTCTTCTGCTGGTTAGTTGGAGGTTGGGAAGGCAGCTGAGGAGGAGTTCCTAGTTCCGAGGAGATCGCGGTGGATTTGAATGCAGAATTAAGTGTCATTTGGAGCGAGCATTCCTCCTGCAGGGAAGGTGGTCACTTGCCCTGTGAAACTTGAATTAAGGAGAACTTGGGAATGTGTCTAATAGGATGTACAGGTTGGTGATGTTCGCAGAGGTCCAAGAAACAAAGTCGATGCTCCCAGGTTTTATTCTGACTTGGGTTTTATTTCCCACCCAGG
Source organism: Bucorvus abyssinicus (assembly GCA_009769605.1). Classification (NCBI taxonomy): domain Eukaryota; kingdom Metazoa; phylum Chordata; class Aves; order Bucerotiformes; family Bucorvidae; genus Bucorvus; species Bucorvus abyssinicus. The sequence goes on from CM020063.1 coordinate 1,940,472, forward strand.
TTTTATTCTGACTCACGCTTTGTACTGGTGTGGATATTATCTTCAGAGAACTTCTCCTTTGCTCTGAATATAAATTGCTCAAACGTTTCTCTTTTATTTTGTAATTATGCGCATTTTCTTACCATAATTACCTGTGCAATTGATTGGAAAAGCATTGTCGCTATCTCCTATAGATTGTGCCCTGCTCCGGATTTATTTACTGGTCCTATTCATATTCCTCAGAATGCCACGACTTCTGTTCAGCGTGACGTTTGAGTCTCTCTGCTTTGTGTCTGTGCAGGCACTGCCCAGATTCAAGACGTACTTTTACCAAGCGGTTGATGTTGGAGAAACATATTCAGTTGATGCATGGCATTAAAGACCCCGATGTGAAAGAAATGACTGAATCAGCCAACATGGAAGAGAGGGAAGTGAAAGAAGACACAAAGGTAATCACTTGGAAGATGGGTTCAGTCACCGAGAGTGAATTTCTTGTGGGGATACAGCCAGGATCTTTAAATAGATGCAGGTGTTCTGATCCCATAGAAGTCTGATCTTCTGTGAAGCAGAGCCCCAAAAATGTCTCAAAGGTTCCTGCAACAAACTCTGTCATGCTTGAACTAGAACGTGGTTTTGGAAAGACTTTCTGTTTGGTTTGATCACTGAATGATGGAGAACATAACGTACCCCTTAGCGGTTCGCTTTCAAGCACCTCTCCAATCCTCTGCGACCCCTCTCAGGGTTAGGTAGAAGCAATGTGACCTTCTTCCAAATGCCCAGCCTTGAGCTTTATTGATACCAGCTTTGCAGTGAAGCTGCTCTCAATCCGGTGATCGAAATACAGCAGGATTTCCCGCTGTGCTCGGCGTTGGTGCGGCCTCACCTGCGGCACCCTGTGCTGTGGTGGCACGTCCAAAGCTGACAGCAGAGACACAGACATCTCTGGTGGTTTTAATGTGCTTGTTGGCCTTCACAGGACTCTTGCAGCCCAACGCTTTGTCATCTTATTTAAGTGTTGAAAATACGGCAGCTATAGACATTGTCTTCATATCCGAGCAGAGGATTCTTGAGGAATATTCATGTCAGCGGAATATCCAGGAGAATATAAAAAAAAGATCAGTTTAGTATAAAAAGTCGTTGATTCATCCTTTGGCAGCACGTTAGTTTGGTTACTGACGCTCAGGAGGTAATCTGCCAAGTCAAATATCAGGCATGAAGGGCATTAAAAAGACGTTCCAGAAGGTTTCTGAGGTTTGCCAGTCTCAAAGAGTTGTGAAAACAGGAATGACGTGTTTCTGCTTACGCAATGTACCATTTTATGGCTTTTTTAGGTTCCTAGTCCGAAGCGTAAATTGGAAGAACCTGTCCTGGAGTTCAGGCCGCCCCGAGGTGCGATCACTCAGCCACTGAAGAAGCTGAAGATAAATGTTTTTAAAGTTCACAAGTGTGCTGTTTGTGGCTTCACAACAGAAAACCTTCTCCAGTTTCACGAACACATTCCCCAGCACAAATCCGATGGCTCTTCCTACCAGTGCCGGGAATGCGGACTCTGCTACACATCTCACGTGTCCCTCTCCAGACATCTCTTCATTGTACACAAGCTGAAGGAGCCTCAGCCGGTATCGAAACAGAACGGCTCTGGGGAGGATAATCAGCAAGAAAACAAACCCAATCACGAGGACGAATCCTCTGACAGTATGGCATCGGACCGGAGGTGCAAGGTGTGCGCAAAGACTTTTGAAACTGAAGCGGCCTTAAACACTCACATGAGAACACACGGCATGGCCTTCATTAAGTCAAAACGAATGAGTTCAGCCGAAAAGTGATCGGATCGTTCGGGACGCCGGAATCTCTCTCCACATTGGAATACTATGGACGTTTTTGCTACAGAAAGGTCAAGGTATAGTAGTGTTAACAGTACTGTTCAGGCTGTTGCAATATATTCTGCATAAACGTGTCCCCTTCACCTCATTGTCTAGAGCCTCCAACCATTGAAGCAGTATTTGAGTTGAAAAGAGTTTGTATATATTTAAACTAATAACTTTTATACTCTTTGTTATGTGTTTGTATCAGTACCTAGTGGAAAAAACCCAGTTTTTCTGTTCTGTTTCTGTTCTTTTCTAGTAAGTTTCTTTCAAACAGAGTGCTGAATGCTGGGGCAGTTCCTTCTGTTCTCTTAAAAGGTTCCTTATTTGAAGGCTTCTGAAAGAAAGTTTAGCTCATGGAAGTGCTGCATCAGAAGGCAGTGCCCGGAGAGGAGTAGGGAGGGGAGGAAGACAAGGGGGGATTTTAAATTCTAAGAACTCGTGCTTCTAAATGTCTAAGGAAGCTTTTAAACTTTCTCTTAAAAAAAAAAAAAAGTATTAAAAAAAAACCGAAAAAAAAAAAAGGAAGACCAAGTACCACTGCATATGTCAAAAGCAGTGCTGGTTTTGGGTGGCCGCACCAGGACGGGTGCAGACCCCTAGAATGATAAAGTACTTTTTACAAGTCTAATTGCACAACTCTCTGTATCATGAAGTGATATTTTAGGCCATCAGGTGCTCGTGATCAAAGCTCAAATTGCTACAAAAGGGCTGGGCTGCTCTAGATTTAACAAATAAGATGTCATTAGAGGAATAGGTTTATAATGGTGTTTTTTGTCATGTAATTTATTAAGCATTATATAGAATCGAGTACACAGCATCATGTATTTTCCTTTCTTTCTGGTTATTGACGGAAGGTAGTTAACCCTTGCTGCAGGGGTTGGTATTTCCCAGCTCTGTACGCTAATGCCAAATGTTCTGGTGCTCAGTGTCACATACAGCCACAGCTGTCAAGAAGCCACACACCAGCCGACGTGAGTATAGTTGGGGCTTTCAGCTTTAGCACAGACCCCGTGGAGCTCGTTCAGCCATTTCAGACGTGTATCTACTATCCCTAGTTACGCTTTCACCAAGTGCAAAAAGGTACCATGCTGTCCCTTTCATATAGAGTTCTCTGTGAGAGTTATATTTTTGGTTTGTTTTTGCATTTTATACCTTGTATGTATCCCTAAAAAGAATTTTGTACTTTTTTTTAAAACAAATGGTGTATATAGAGATAGCTGCATGATACACAGTAGTAATTGTTGGGTTCCTTACAAGTCTTGCTGCTGTCAGATGTTACTATACACTATGTCCATTACGACTGTACTAAACGCATTTCATATGTAAATAAATGTGGAGCATTTTGCCCCTAAAGATTTGTGAGATTCTGTTATTTATCATTAAATTTTAACAGTCTGAAACATGGAAGTGTTTGAAAAAACTACGGATCCTTCTCAGCCACCTCTGTAAAACTTCTTAATCACTCTGGAAACGGTGCATCGGACACGTTAGTTCTGCTTCCTCTCTTCATCCTCATTCTCAGTTCGGTTCATTGGTAAATGCTTGTTAGCCCACTTCCGTTCCTCGCACATGGAGTGGTCACAAGGTGCTTCTCCACCCCACCGCACCCCGCTGGCGCCGCAGGACCTCCGCGTGTACCGTGCACCGGCCGTCACTGCCCTCTCCATTCAGTGTATACCTCTGGAACACTTGTTTGTTGATGTGCACTGTCAACTGTACAACAAATGAGTTCTCACTATGCAGAATGGTGTTTTGTATACAGTGAACAGATAATAAAAGTTAAATTTTCACAGCCACTACTAATTGTTTCTTTTCCCTTCTCAACGCCTCGCACCTGCAAGGGGTGCTGCGAGCCGTAACTTATGTCATTGGTGCTGCCAAGAGGCAGGAACCTGAAAGTCACCTGAAAGCGGTCGGGCGCGACGTGAAGCTGCTCCGTGGGCGCAGCCCTGTTCCCAGGTCAGACGAGACTCCACCGGCTCCTGGAGCTCTGCCACAGCCCTGGCGTGATGCTCAGCTGCCGGCAGCAGCTCCGTTCAGCGGTGCGATGCAGCCAGCGAGGATGGCACAGAGAAGGGATGGTCTAGGAGAGTTTTGCTTTGCATTTTCATACCAACGAACCAGCAGCTGGGCACGGCTCCAGCGCACTGGGAACCCGAGGAAGGCTGCTGGAGAGCTAGCGGGCAGGGACCGGAAAGGAACGGATCTGTGGCACTCTCTGGTCCGCACTGGGGAGTCGGGGGGGCTACCAGTCTGTCAGGTTTGCCGAACAGGGAGGTATGTCCTGAAGAGCAGGAGGTGAAAGGCACATTGCAGAGCATCGTGAGACACCAGCGAGAAGGCAAAAATCTCAGTTTGCGTGCCCGGGGGAATTACTTCCCCTTGTACACTGTATAGGAAATACTTAAATGTATTTTTAAGTGAGATCTGACAATTGAATTGTTTGCTTTTAACTCATGTTATGACGCCGGCAGTCAATTACAACGACGACATTAATACTCCTCCTTGCTACGCCTGCTTTCCTCTGAGGATTTAACAGTGATGGATTAAACCTCCGAAAACCTCTCCATGAGGTAAAAAGGGATCATTTAGCCTCCACTGTTCTGCAGCCACTCTTTTGGCTGAGCACAGAGGTCCCTGACGCTGCACATCAACGCTAGCAGGCAGGTTAGGACAGAACTACTAATTAAGGCTTCAGGGAGCATTCGGGCAGGCAGACCACAACCTTCGTGTCAGCTCTGGGGTCAGCACGTGGCTGCTGCACTCTGTTCGCCCCGTGCCAAGGCAGGGGTCCTGATCCCCGCGGAAGCAGTGCCTGCCAGGTAAACACGTGTATGTATATCCACCTCCTCCCATTCTGTGCCTGCCCACTCAAGCCCTTCTGCTCCCCAGCGAGGGAGGGAGCTCACCAAGACCTCTTGCCAGGCGTCCAGCTACAGAGAAACTGCCTGACCAGGACTGCAACCCCCCGTTTGGGAGCGTAGCGAGTACCCGAGTGCTCCTCAGCGGCGCAGCCAGCCCCACCTCTCCTGCCCAGACCCAGCTGCCTGAAGCGTGGGCACCCAGCACCTGCAGCTGGCCAAGCGGGCCAGGCTGGGCAGAGAAGGTGCGTCGTGGCCCAGAGGCAGCCATCAGCGCAGCCCCTGCGCCACAAGGCTCACACCCACCTGCCAGCGCAGCTGGAATAAACCCCATTGTTGCCCTGCTGATACTGGTTAACACTGGCGGTGTAATGGCCAGACGTTCCCCGCTCAGACCCCGTCAGCTGGCTGCGGCTGCTTTAGTGTTGCTTAAAAAGAAAGCTCTCGAGAGCGGGTGAGCTCCTCGGCCGTCGCACGTCACGGTGTACAGACCTCCCCAGCAGGTTCGCGAGGGCTGGCTCTGGTGGCGGAGCGGCGGGGGCCGGGTGGGCGCACGGTTCGCCCCGGAGCAGCGGGGCACGCCGGGTCCTCCTCAGGGCTGCGCGTACTTGGGGTCTTCGGGACGTGGCACGGAAACAAGTCAGTGAGGCTGTAGTACGTGTGGAAAAAAACCCCACAACCCACCGGGGAACGTTTGGACTGCATCCGGACGGGGACACGCGCTCACCCGTCGGTGGGACGGTAGCAGCAAATGACAGCGTGGGAGTTCACAGCAGCCCAGCGAGGCAGCGCGGAGCCAGCCCTTCGCAGGGCGCACGGGGCCACACGGAGACACGCTCTGAACCGCTCTGTTTGCCAGCGACAAGAGCGCCCTTGAGAAAGGCTGTGAGACCTGTGGGCAGGGGAAACGGGACACTGGGGACGGCCAGGGCCACCCCGCTCCGTGCAGCTGAACCTGGTTGACCACAACCCTGCAGTTCTAGACTCGTCTGGGGTTTGATTTCTGGAGGGCGTTTACAGATGCGCGACTTGACCTGCCAAAGGCCCAGATGTTCTCCGTTCTCAACCTCTGTGTACCTGTGGGGAATTCGGTACGGCGGGCCTATTTAGTTTTAAAAGGATTTTTATATCACTCTGACCTTTTCATTCTGTTAATATTACCTTTCCCTGTACACCGGCATACACAGGCAGCTGCCAGGCCAATAACGGGACACGGTTTATTTTAAAACCTTTCTCAAATATTAGGGCAGTTCAGGAGTCCATTCCCTGTATTTGAATTTCAGATTATTACTAAAGGTTATCTGGCCGGGCTCCCAGAAGGACGAGGGCGGGTAATGGAGTGGAAAGAGCAATAAGTACAGAACATGGCAAGCAGCAGGCACAAGCGCACCCGACCTACGCCGCGGCGCACAAACTGGGTTCTGTAGCCAGAGGTGGATGAAGAAGGAGCCACCTTGTCCTCAGAGGACAGCCCTGCACCGCAGAAGATGCCAGGCCCTCCAGCAAGCTGCACAGGACCAGGCACAGCCCTCGCGTTCCCCGTGTCAGTGCCATCGCTGGGGTCAGCAGAGAGTCTGAGCCCTGCCAGGTCTTGACACATGCGGAGATCCCCATCCCGTGGGAAAGCGTCGCCCAGGACGACTGATGCCAGCCAGGGGTGAGAGCGGAGCCGCGTGCTGAAGCACTGAGCTCTCCTGCGCTGCTATGGGCTGTTCCGAAAAGACCTGGTAAGAGCGAGGCGCTGGAGATGACCCAGATTCATCTGGAAAATGGAGGCACTGCAGTTTTCTTCTCTGACCCCCAGGTTTGGACTTGGAAGGAAAAAAATGTGTTTGGAGCAGTAATGTGACTATTAGCAAAATAATCTGAGTATTGTATTGTATCCAGATATGTCCCCTAATGTGATTTGGCAGAAGCCTTTATGCAGTTCATTTATCTCACGCTCTCAAATGCTGCTGTTTTGTATTCAATGGGTCTAATGTGATGGTGGGATATGGATGCCCTGCATTATAGGCGCTGCTCTCGCCGAGTCCGGCCACCGCTCGGCTAACATTGCCATAGCGCTGCGTGCCGGATTAATATTGAAGGTCCAGCACAACCATATTTCCCGGTTTAAGTGACTGTCGCTTTCCCAGTTGAAATGCAGAGCAGCGCCTGATGAATGCAATCGGGCTGTAATTGGAGGAGCTGCTCTCTCAAAATGCCACTGGGACGTTACATACTGCCGCCGTTAGCACCGTGAGCGGAGCCCGTTCTACGCAGAGAAACGTCTCTTCATGAAGCAGCACCAGCATCGTTCACCGCACCGAGACGATCCCACACATGATGAGCTTCACTCGTGTAACGTCCAGCACTTTCCAAATGCTCATGAAGGTCAAGGCATAAGCATCAAACAGCAGACTATGGCCCGAGGCCAAATTCATCTCCAGTGAACTCCGTGACCAGGGGCCAGACCGTCTTCCATGGTGCCGTGATTGAGCCCTTCAAGGGCCATCTCATACACCATTTATTTTTTGCTCTCCTAGGCAACGGTCGGTGGCTGGTGCAATGCTGCTGATCTTCCCAGGTCATACAGTTACAGAAGAGACAAGAGATTGGGGGAAAGTCATAAACAGTTCAAGACAAGAAGTTAAGAGCTGCAGATAAACTTGGGGGAAAAAAAATTAAAATCAGAACTGTTTAGGAATTAAAATGCATTGGGAAGGCACAGCAGGGACATGACATTCCCTCCGTAAAGAAATTACCTTCGACCTCTAAGCCTTACAGACTTCCCAGATGTGACTCTTGGACCAGGCATGCCAGTGTTCAAGGTGTTCCTGCTCTCCCTCATCATCTTCACCCCTGCCTTTCCCTGGTCATCTCGCCCAAGCGAATGCTCAGGGTGTTGGCTTGATGAGAGCTCCCAGACCCTTCCAGCAGCCGTTCCACTTAGGCCAGGACATTTTCTGAAGACGTTACATTCAGCAGTACAGCTCTTGACTTAATAACCATAGAGCAAGTCTGCCTCCTTGCATCGGTCCAGAGTTACCCCTGGGATCTGGGGGAGACGCGGCAAACACCTCGCAGCAGGCACACGCACCTCCTCCCTGTTTCACAGAAGACATCAGCACATCGGTGCCTGTGTGCGTGCCAAAAGCACCCAAGAAACATTAACCTTTACTGGTAACCAAGACTATTTACTTTCCTGCTTCACAGGAGATTCCTCAGGTACTACCATCACTATTGTGGTTAATAAGAAAGTGGTCATCAGCCTGCACTCGAATAAATGACGGGTGACAGTCAGTGCTGCTCTGCAGAGTCCCTCCATGAGTCAGACGCTGTGGCGGGGACTCTCTGGAGCTGTGTCTGAGCAAGTGCTTTGAGCAGATGTGGTCATGTCTTGCCATGAGCCACAGCCCTGGGGTCCTGGGGACGGGGCAGCGGCAGCTCCAGGCTGGCTGGTGGCAGAGGCAGAGCTCGGCACTGCCTTCCCGGCAAGGCAGGAGCTGGAGGGGGCACAAAGGGAGCACTTGCCACCAGTTTCTGCTACTGCTCCTGCACAGTGTCGTGGCTGTCCCAGACGTCCCCCAGGTGCTGCGGTTCTGTTCAGATAGCAACACCCACCCCAATTCCAGGACAAGAGCCAGAGCCAGCTTTGGGCATCGCCTCCAGAAGGCGTTAGGCATCTGCACTGCTCTGAGCGTGTTCTGGGTAAGGAAATGGTGCTTTTGAGGCTGCCCAGAGAACACGGAGACCCCATCCTCAGCTGCAGACAGAGCAGATGTAAGCAGCCCCTTCTCAGCCACCTCCCCGGGGGAAGGTGCCATCTGCCATAACCTGCTCCAAAAGAGAGGAGAGAGGAATTCCCAAAGGCGATTTACAAAGGAATCCTTGCTGAGATGTTTCTTGCTGTCCAGCTAAGACTTACCCTTAAAGCAAAGAAAGGAATTTTCATGAGATAAAGGGCAGATAAATTTGAATGCAATACAAAACCAAAAGAAGACACAATGGCAAAGTAAGAATGCCCCTTGGGGACACGCACTGGAAACAAAAGATAAATCAGAGCCTTCACACACCCCAGGGGAATGTCTGTGCTTAGATTGTCAGTGACTGAAAAAAAAAAAGCCTCTCAGAAGGGTGAGGCTTAAGCCAGAAAGGCCCATGAATAACCCCAAAGGTGAAGGTCTACATTTCCACCAGGACTGAGAGCCTTGCCTAGTGGGTACTTGACTGTAAGGAACCTTTGTGGGATTCCAAAGGCAAGGTGTGCAGTATTGCCCGAGACTGCTCGGTGCGTGGTCTAACAGCTGAAATTACTTCCCAAATCACTTCTAAGAGCAAAGGTGTGTGCCGGGGGTCATATGCTGCTGTACCAGTTTTCACACGCTTGCAGGAGGAAGTCTTAGGATCAGGCTCCTGCTTACGGACACGGCACTGCGGCTGGCGCGGAAGGTGTCGAACAGTGTTGTCTGCTGTGTGCACGTGGGCCAGGGCTGCTTCCACAGCAGCAGGGTCAAAGCAGGTGTGTTTAGCGAACACCCGAGCTGCGGGTCGACATTCATACGTCAGCCCCTTTCCTCTGAAATACAGCCCTTCTCTGACACACCTTTTCCCTTTCAACGCTATTGCTTGGCAGATAAGCTGCGTTCAGAGCAAAGGAGCTGCTTCCCACTGCCTTGCGCTCAGCTGAGCTATTCCTACGGGCAGCTCAGGGCTCCAAGTATTCGACAAATCCAGAAGAGAGTGTGGTCCCGGTGTAAGTGCATCCCGTTGCTTTTGGGCGGCGCTGCCTGCATTACTGCTGCTCTAACGGCCCGAGGAGCAGCGGGAACGGGAAGCAGAGCAGTTCCAACTGTATTTGGAACACAAGAGTACTTGCTGGGGAAGTCAGTCGCTGCGTTTCGTCTCTGCTGTACTCTGAGTGGCTGCAAACGGACCTCTGCAGCTTTCCCTGTTAACCCACGTTTTCCAGCTCAGGTGCAGGGTGCTGGTAATTTGCCCATGGCCAATCTCTTTGAAAACAAAGAGTTGTAATGCAAATATTGTACATAGAGGTAGCAGTAACGCCTGGATGTTTGCAAAGGTCTGGCAAATGGGCCAGAATGTCAAGAGCTACATTTTTCTGAGTACTAAAAAACTGGCATAATTTTCTAGCTACAGAGCTCCAAAAGATCTGCTATACAAATAGTGAAGTCAAACATCCAGAGTGTGGGAAGATTTCAAAATATATGTAACCCTTAATACCTTAAATCATCCAGATGGTAAAATAACAAAGCCCCCAACAGAAGTGGGGGTGATTCCTAGCATCTGCGGAAGACGAGCACGTTCCTAATACGTTTCCCTTGACTCACCATGAACGATGGGAGAGTAGAAGTGTTTTCTGAGCTTTGGAACGCTAATCAAGAGCAAATTGACAGGCGAAGATCCTCGCAGAGATACTACGGTCTCAGAATGAAGTGTGGGTTTGTGCCTCAGACAAAAGAATGTCACATCTCTCTGAACAAGAACCAATCCTGCCAGGTCTCCACACAAAGTTGCGCTCTTGCTTTTCTAAATTCTCCACACGCTGCTCTGCTTTCTCCCTCTGCTTGTTACAAAATCAGATTTTTATCACCTGAACTTCCACTTTCAGTTCTCTCCATCAGGAGTGACTGCAAGGAACTGGTCTAACACTGCCCAGTCTTTGGCATTTACTTGGGTACTTGGGTACCAGCAAGAGCCTGGCTCTTTGTTTACTCTGTCCCATCAGTATTTACAGACATTGGTAAGATCCCACTGGAGCCTTCTCTTCTCCAGCACGAACCACCTCAGCTCTCTCAGCCTCACACGATCCTTAGTGGGTGCCCTGGGGATACGGTTAACACAGCAAATCAACTTCTATATGATTTTCTCTTTTGCCTATTTAAAGGATATGAGAGAAAGCTACCCTGAAACAATGTAAACTTAGAGGAATTCCTGTGCAGTAACTAAAGAAATACTGGTGTCACTGGAAGAACCATCAGGTGAGAAGATCAAGGATCTTGTTGAGATAAAGCCCACCTGGTGTCCCCGGAGCTTTCTTTCCAGTGTCCTTTGTGTCTATTCCTGGGATCTAATGCCAGCTCTCTTTTCCAACTGTTTTTCCAACTGTTGGCTAACAAAGTCTTGAGCAAAAAACACCTTCCCAGTGCTCCTCCAGACAAACACTTTGCTTCCATTTAACTTGGTAGTATTTCCCCATGTCCTTTTTTCTCCCATTGTCACTCCCAGTCTTCAGGAGCTAATCCTGACCTTGGTGAACACCTCGGTTTGGTTGATTTCAGTCCTAGGAAACAGACAAGCTCTGGGCAAGGTGCCTGCCTGGCTGGTTGTTGCTTCAGCATTGCAGAACTGGAAGAGACAGACTTCCAGAGCTCAGCCTGCTGCATGGGGAGAAGTGACTGCTGACAGACGTTGGTCTGTCTGCGGTGAGGAACCGACTTGGGGCGAAAATGCAGTTTACAAACACTCCCCTCTTGATGATCCCCCCATCGTTTTCATCTGGGAGTACTTTCACGCGGGCGCGTTGGAAACCCAGTTCACTGCCTATCACGCGGTGCTCTAGGGACCAGCGGCCTAACGGTCCGGCCTGCTGAAAATCACCCCCCAACCATCCCCAGCTGCCTCGGCCCTTTTTGAGAGGTCATTTTCTGGGGGGCGAAGGCCGGAGGGGAGGCTGCAGTCGACAGCTCTCCCTAGGAACGCGCCCGCCGAGCTGCTGCGGCCATTTCTGACCAGCACAACGCCATCCCGGCGGTAGCCCGGCCTGCGGAGGGGGCTGAGCTGCTGCCACACGAGAGCACGGCCTTTTCTAGGCCTTCGTGCTTCTCCCTTCCCACGCACCGTCCAGCCAGCGCTGAGGTGAACGCTAGCTGCTGAAACTGGACGTCGACCCTCCCGCAGACCGCCTGCTCCGGAGGCAGACGCCGCTGCCCGCTCTGACGGCAGGGCTGGCGGCTCACCGTGGGACACCGGCTCAGCCCCCCGCCCGCCCTCGGCCACCGCCGCCCCACGGACCGCCCCAGCGCCAGGCCACGCCCACCGCCTCGATGGCCCCGCCCCTCCCTCGCTCGAACCCGCCGCTCCCGCCCCTACTCGGCCCGCCAATGGGATTCGCACACGCAGCGGCGGCCCCGGGGAGAGCTGGCCGGGAGCCGCCTGATCCAAAAGATACGGCTCGGGAGACCGGTGCGGCCGTTCTGTTGATCCACAGACGGGTCTGGCTCATTCCCCAGTATCGTGGCGTCTCGGCGCCCACCGAGAGCCCCCCCTCGGTTGGCAAACTGGTCGGGCACATCCAGGGGCAGGAGGCGAGGGGCCTCGGCTTCAGGGCCCCTTTGCCGCGGTGCATGCTGGGAACTGTAGTCCAGCTGGCCGCATAGGCCCGCCGAGTGTGAGCGGGGCGGGGGAGGCGGGAGACTACAACTCCCGGGGAGCAGAGGGGGGCGGAGGCAGCCGTTGCCACCGGACGGCGGTAGCCGCGGTTACCGGCCAGTGTTGGATTGCGGAGTGTCAACGTCTTCCACCGCGACCCTTTCTGAAGAGCCGCCCGGGGGGCGCCTGGTAGCGTCGCGCCGCCGGGGGTGCGGCCCTTCCCGGGGCCCCGCCATGGATATCTTCGGGGACCTGCGGCGCATGAACAAGCGGCAGGTAGCGGCCGGGGCCGGCCAGGCGGGGTGGGGCCCGGGGCGCGCAGACCGAGGGCTGGGTCGGGAGGAGGAGGCCGCTCGCAGGTTCCGGAGCTTCGGAGACACCCGGGACTGGGCCGGGTCGCGGCCCGCGCCCCGGGGAGCCGGCCGGACTCTGAGGGGAAGCTGGGCGTCCCGCTTCTGCTGTCGGCGGGAGCCCGCTCCGCCGCCGACCGGGCCGGGCCTCGGCGGGAGGATTTGGGCACAGCCGCGCCCGCGTCCTGTCCTTCCCTGCGCCCCGGAGAGCGGCGGCCGTCGCGCTGCTGCTGCCCGGGGGGGCTCCGGGTCTGGGGTGCCCACTGGGAAACCGTGTTCTGACCTTCCTGCTGGTAACCGGCTTCGTGTGGAGGTGCAGCATGTGGAAGCCAATGGGTATTTCTGAACTCCTGTAGTTCAAAGTTGGTGTCTGTGTTTTACCATGTGATTATGCCGGAAGGGCGAATATCAGACTGGTGACAAACTTGCTGGTTTCCAGGCTGTGAAAGTTCCTTGGTTTTTTTTTTTTCCTTAGTATCTATCAATCGTTAAAAAAGAAAAAAAACCCCAAACAACTTCAGAGGAAAGTTAGAAGCTTGACCGATGTTAAGTGGTTCGTATCCCTGAAAATCCCAGCATAGATATTTTCAAAATGGAATGGTAGTCTGGGATTCTGGTTCCATTGTCAGTGAGCCACACAAGAAACAGAGATGGGCAGGGTGGTTTTCCACCAGAGTATCTTCGTATGTTGCCAAGGAAAAAAAAAACAAACAAAAAAAAAGGGGAAGTAGTGTGAAGAAAGTGTATCCGCTGCTGTAACGGCTGGCGAAGCAGAAGAATTTTGGGCCAGAAAGTTAAGTCAAATCAGTAAAAGGTTTTCCATGTAAGAAATTTCTGTCTGACAATAGCAGGAACTTATCCTTTGTTGTCTCTCCTCTACTCCCACAGCTCCTCTTTTTAAACAAAAATAATTGTTCAAAGACAAAGTGTGCTACCTACCAGGCTGTTCCGTGAGGCTCTTGAAAGTCCGCGAGCCTGGGTTGTCATTCAATGGTGCATGTGGGTTGAACTTCTGTGTTGTGCTTCTAACTACAGCGCAGTAACTTTTCAAGTCCATTGTCTCGTTCCCTATAGCTGTATTACCAAGTCCTGAATTTTGCTATGATCGTGTCTTCTGCCCTGATGATATGGAAAGGGCTCATCGTCATTACTGGAAGTGAAAGCCCTATCGTTGTGGTGCTCAGGTATGTCAGTGTAAAGGCTTTTTTCTTAAACTCCAAGTCTTGTTTGTTGGCCCTCTCCTCCCCTTCCCCCTGGCATGGATGCAGAGTTTGGAATCTCACCTCCCTGAAGAAGCACTGTGCGCTTCCTGAAGCTATTTGTTATGGGTTTTTTACCATGTGTATATTTATTTTAAAATTTTATTACAGTAAAACTCCCTTTATGAGTGAATTACGCTTGTGCGTTGCTTCTGTGTCACTGGTATCTTGTGGTAAAAAAAGAGCCAGTCCTGCGGACCCTCAGTGCTGGTCAGGCCCGGGAAGGTAAACGCAAGTACACAAACCGCACGTGTGTCGGCAAGGGATGTCGGCAGTAACTAACAGTATTTTAATGGCAGTTGTCTGTTCATGTTGTTAGCTGGGGATCTGCAATCCTGCCTTGAAGGTTGTTATCGAAAGGTGCTATGGCTGGCTTTGAGAAAAGGCCATTTCTGATCAGGAATAGTAATCGCTGATGTAAGCACGACTCTTGCTCATGTCAGTTAAACCCTTTCCCTGTTGTACTGGGAAACGGTTTTTGTTACTTTTCTATAGAGCTTATTTCTTGCTTTCACTGAGGCACCAGGGAAGTAAAGTACAGGCTGACTTAGCTTGGTTTGGGTTCTGTTAGATGTCTCCGTAGTGGTACTGAACGGGTGAAGCTACAGATTTCAGTTACAATTGTGAATTTGTCTGTACGAATTAAACATTCTTTGTTTTCAAGGTTCTTCTTTCATTTACTGCAACGCTGATAAACTCTCTCTCTCTCTTTTTGTTTGTAGTGGCAGCATGGAACCAGCTTTTCACAGGGGAGACCTGTTGTTCTTAACCAATTTCCATGATGATCCCATCAGAGCTGGTGAAATAGTTGTTTTTAAAGTTGAAGGCAGAGACATTCCGATAGTTCACAGAGTAATCAAAATACATGAAAAGTAATGCAACTCAGCACTTTCCTTGTTTCTAAATATAGCTTCCTTCACTGTGACTTTCTGTTCCATTTTAATTTGGTAGTGGTTTGTGGAAAAGGCAAGTGATGATATGCTGTAAGCCAAAGCTCTTCCCTGGGCTGTGATGCCCTTTGGTCCCAAAATCTGTGGCACGCTTCCTGAGACCCTGACTCCTGTCCCGCAGCGAAGGTTTGCAGAGGAGTCCGGTAACACAGGCTGTAGACGTTACGTCTGCCAGCAGCAGCAACGTGTAGGGGAGCAAGTCCACTCCTGTACTGACTGTGGTAGAATAGGGGTTTGGTTGAGAGAAATTGCTACTTCTAAAAGCCGGTGAAGATTCAGAATCAGAACTGCAGATGACGTGTGACAAGTGTGTGATCTTTGCTAACTGAAGTTGTCCAGCAAAGGGATTTGACTCAGAACGAGAGAAGAGTTTCTTACTCTCTTGGTGTCTGTTGGTCACCACGCCACATCAAGCCATGCTGAAAAGCAGCTGGTGGATGACGTGTTTTGACCGTCATTGCCTGTGCCTGCTACGATTAGCAGCTCCTCCTCAACCTAAAGAGAGGCAGTTCTATTTCTAATTCGGCACGGTGAAAAGCTAACCTGGAGCCGGCAAGCGCTGGTGTATTTGCTCCTCAGGAAGCCCTGGCCATGAACCAAAGGTGTTTGTCTTTCGAGTACTATCTGTTCTTCAACACTTTTTTGAAACAAATATGTATATCCAGGAATTACCTCCTTTCCGGTTTTTTAATACCCAATTTGTCTTCACAAGAACTCCGTCTTTCTTGATATCATTATTTGCAGTTAGCAGCTTCTTGAGCAAAATCATTTTGAAGGCTGTAAACTTACTGACTTTATTTAAACAGGGGTGTTGAACCGAAGCCGTGCAGGCATCACCTGCACGTGTGCCTGTTGCTTCCAAGGGAGCCAAACGTGGCCGGTTTTCTAACAGCAGGGGTTAAGTTATAATAATGGGCAAAATGTCTTCAATATTTATTTCCATCAAAAGAAGGACAAAGCTTTATTTTGACAGAAATATGATTACTAAGAGTTAAACAAGTGCATAGAACTTAGAAGAAAATTGCCTAAAGCATGGAATTATTAGACCACTTCCTTTCCTAAGGGAGGATTTTGAGGCTCTACCTCATCTGAAAGTTGTGCTTTAAATTCAGCTAAATTCATTCTCTAATGTGTGATGACTTCACAGGGTCTTATTCCACAATTTGTAAAAAAAAAAAAACCAAAACAAGCAAAAACACCCAACCCAAAGCTCTTAGTTGAGTGTCATTCAGTATTTCCGAGTTCCAGTTTCTGTGCCATTGCAAAGGCAGAGGTTTGGGGATTTTTTTCACATAGTGCTTTGGAGGAGGAAGTGTGGTGCCTGCTCGGGGTGGACAGTATCCCTTTGGTGTCCTTTGTGTAACTGCTTACATCAGATGACAGTCTAGGAGTGGTTTATAAACGTTCCTTGTTAGAACCTGTTGACTCTGTCAGCAACGCCTGTAACATTAATGATTTAACGTTGTTTGCTAAATAAGCTGGACTGGAAGTAAAGATTGCTATCTAATCTCTTTTCACCTTCATTGTGCTCTGTAGATGTTAATTGAGGCTTTTAATGAAGTGGTATTTAGTTTGTCACCTCGTTGCCTTCTAGAGAAAATGGGAACATCAAATTTCTGACTAAAGGAGATAATAATGAAGTCGATGATAGAGGCTTGTACAAAGAAGGTCAGAACTGGTTAGAGAAGAAAGATGTCGTTGGAAGAGCGAGAGGGTAAGTAATGCACAACGTCCGTGTTCTTTGTGATGAAACAGAAATAAAATAATCAGTTCTGCTGTTGGTACAGACTGGATCTGGCATGGTATTTTTTTAATTCCTTAAATGAAGTGGTAATTAGAAGAACTGCCTGGAGCGGTTGCTTTCTGTAGTCCTCCCACTGATGTGGAGAGTGGAAATGCTTTGGAAAAACAGCGCGTCTAACAAGTAATTCACCCATAAATACAAAATTAACAAACTTAGCCTTGTAATCGCTAGGAAATTATTTCCACGCTGCACAGGACTTTTACGCAAGGTGTGAGGACTTTGTCCCTTTCCCCAGCTGAGATGAAATCTCTTAAGATTTTTTTCAAATAATTTGATTAAATTTTAATCTAAGGAAAAAAAAAAATGCATTTTACTTCCCATTCAGATGGGCGTTAGTGACAGCTGTAAATGGTTGTTTTACACAAAAATATTCAAGCCTGAGTAACATTGAAACGTTTCCGTGTACTGTCCAGGGGTTGATTCCACCCTCATCTCTTTTGTCACTTCCAGATTTTTGCCCTACGTTGGTATGGTGACTATCATCATGAACGACTATCCGAAGTTCAAGGTATGTATACAGGCGTTTTGAGTGCCCGAACTCCAAACTCCCAAACAGCAAGTAGAGGCAGTAAGAATCTCACGTGTAAGAGCTCACATCGATAAATCTGTTACGACGCTGTGCTTTGGTGCCTGATGTACAGAGGGCTGTGTTTTCGTGCTTAGTTTAGCTTGCGTGTTACCCAGGAAGAACCTCGTATTGGTAATAATTAAAAAACTTTTAATTTACGGGGATTTCATGAGGTAAGTGTATGCCATTGAGATGCCTGTTAGCGAGGACCACGGTAACACGTTCCTGTGATTCTGTAGGAGCTCAGCTCGGTGTACTCGCGTAGAAGGTGTAACGTTGGAGGGGGCACACTGAACAGTGTGACCTTTCAGATCTATGAGGAGAAATTAAAACCAGTCGTCGTTCTCTCTTTTCTTTTGCAGTATGCTCTTCTGGCGGTAATGGGAGCATATGTCCTGGTGAAACGTGAATCCTAAAAAAGAAAGAAAGGTCACTTTTGCAAGAACAAAGTTCCATATACGGGGGGGAGAAGACGTAATATATTTCAGAAGTTTTAATTTCTGTATACGGTTACAAAGCTGCAAGCTTTTGTCTTGTCTAAATAAACTGTACAACTGCTGAGTAAAGCTTTGGGCTGGCTGTTGGTTAATTACTTATAGGGCGTATTTACTTCCTTCAGAGGACGCTGTCGTGTGCTGAAGCAGCTCCTGGCGCGCCTCGAGGGGCTGTGGCGATTGTTCTGAAGCGGTTCTGCATCTGAACCCACTTTTTCCCCTCTCGATTATTTTTAATCTCTGCCAGCACCCTCCCTTTTCACACCATGCGGTGTGTTTTTATCAGGACTTCGAAGGACACGGCTTACGGGTTGGAGCGGGAGCTCCGTCAGACTTAGGGCTGAGGAAGAGTGTCTGGCTGTGGCTGACAGAAATGGACAAGAAAGGGTCCGTCATTCTGACTGAGGGCCGAGAAATGGGAAGGTGGAGCTTTTCCCTTGGCTTTGAAACTTGCTCCTTTCTGGTGCAGGGACAAAACCACTGACAGCCTCAGTTTTAGGGACGGGCTGTGTTTCTGGATTTCAGGCTGTTAATTATGTTCCTCGCTATAACACAGACCTGACAAAAAGACCGGACGGGGCTTTCTTGACGCTTGCAGTTACTGAACGAAAGGCACAGTCCTGTACTTCAGCGATGTTGCCGGTAAGGGCAGGACAGAACTCGTATTCCGTGGTGTTCTATCGTATGATCCCTGAATGGTGGTAAACACAGATGGGACTTTTCATTTTAGAACATACCTGGTAACTGCCTTATGTGAAATTCTGGATTTTTCTCGGCCTCAAATGTCAATGTTGCGCGTCGACAAAGCAGAACTTGTTTTCCTCGCTCGCTTTGGTTTTGTCGCCTTGATAAGGAACAGCGTGGTGCTTTTTTCCTGTGGAGTTTTCTTTCCTCTGTAATCCCTTCCCTCTACAAAAATACACTATTATACAATAATGGCACCTCTTCTGTTGTAACAGCTCGCCCTGAAAGGCAGACAACTGCTGAATTTTCCCAAGTAATATTATTTCTTTTGTGTCCTACTAAGCAGTTTTCACGACAAACTGTATTATAAAAATTACTTATTTTGTGTCACATTGTGTAGAAATAAAATGGAGTATAATAAATGGCATGTCAGAATAATTTAGGAAACATTAACGCAGTCTTCCCTGAAGTGTACCATCACAGCTAAGGAAAAACCATTTAATTTTTGGAGACAGTGTATGTGTCGTAAGATTTATGGGTTTTTTAGTTTAGTTTATTTTTTTTTTCCCCCCCCAGTACTGCTGAAATCAGAATTTATTCCTATCCACCCACCCCAGTGCGATCACAGTCAGCTCTAACTCTGAGATGGGGTTTTGGACACAACCCGAATGACAAATTCGACACGTTATTATGGGAATTTGTTCTTGTGTTGAGAAAATGTGGACTGGTAAAAAGACACAGGGATGACATGTGGGTTCATGCTCAGAAAAAAAAGCTTCTGCTTCTTGGGTATGGTCTGCTGCGTCCCGTTTAACTCTCCTTGATAAATCGTAACCCGCAGAATTGCCTGGCACAGTGGAGCAAAACGAGGTTGTCAGCGTTGCCGTACCTGCTCTGCAGTGAGGTGCTGGGTGATGGTGTGGGCCCAGTTGGTCTTCCCAGTTCCAGCTGGATGCCTGGAGATCTGCTGATTGCATCCACCGGCGCAACTTTGGTCAGCCACCTACAGCAGCTTGTTCAACCACACAGGTCATCTCTTTTCTGTGATAACCAATAGCTTTTCTCCAGCTAGCGGGACCAGGTGCCGTAACGATAAATCTTGGATCAATTTGAAAAGTTCCTGCCTCTGTGGGACGGTAGAAGGAAGGGGGAGCTGGACTCATCTGCCCGGTGATGAGGCAAGAGACAATTCCAACACCAATTTTGACTGCGCGGGTGGTTGAACACCAAAACAGGCTAAAACCGTGGTGAAACCACTAAAACATGATGCAGCTATTCTTATCCAGGCCTGTTTGGGTGGCTGCCTGGGAACGCTTGGAGGTGACGCAGGGCCAACTGGATGGGGGAGCTCCTGATTCTGTTCTTGACCTTCATTCCCATAACTGTCTGAGCTACTCTAAGCCAACCATTTCCATTTCTGATGACCTACTTTGTGGTGCTTATTTATTTCCGTAGAGTAGAAGTCAGCGAGGGAAGGAGGGCCAAAAGTTTTGCCCAGAATCTACATTTCTGGAATAAACTCTTTCTTTATGCTAGATAACAGTACAGAATCCTGGGGAGGGGACGGGGCGAGGGAGGTGCTGAGCTCTTCTCCCTGGGGTCCAGGGACAGGCCGTCTGGGAATGGCTCAAAGCTGTGCCAGGGGAGGTTCAGCCTGGACGTCAGGAAGCATTTCTGTACCCAGAGGGTGGTCAGACCCCGGCACAGGCTTCCCGGAGAGGGGGTTGATGCCCCGGGACTGTCAGTGCCCTTAACACCATCTCTAACGTTTGGTCAGCCCTGAGGGGTCAGGCAGCCGGACCAGATGAGGGTTGTAGATCCCTTCCAGCTGAACTATGCTCTTCTATCCCATTCATCTGTTTATCACCTTTAAAATAATTTGCAAGACAGCCCCAAATAAAATTTATCTACTGAATATATTAAATTTATGCTGCTCCTTGTGCTTCAGGCATACATACATACACCCTTCAGAGGTAGGGGCCAAGCTGTGCTCGTGCGTGTCTTCTGGCAGGTTATAGATGGGGCTGACTGGTAACAGAAGTGGGTTAAGAGCCTGTGTACTTGCTGCATCAAGGTGTTTTTCCTTTTCTACAGCAACGTTCTTCCTTCAATCGCCCGCCCTGCTTCTGGGCTGCAGCTTCCCTTTGAAGTTGGGGCACATCAAGGATGTAACTGGCAGATCTGCTGACTTCTTAACCTGGAGGCGGCGTGTTCCGTTGATCCTGCGGTGACTGGTTCACCTCAGCTCTGTGCTGCGTAGACGGGGGTGCCGGGCGTTGTGTCCCTGGAGAAAAGGGCATTTTAAAGCAAATGCCTCCATCCTAGCAAGGCTTCTTGATGACTTTTTTTTCGGAGGATCAAGATGCTGCAGGCACAAGCGGTATGTTTTTAACCGAGCGGCTGGGAGTAGAAGCAGCCCAGCCTTTAGCTGAAATTGTGTGGTGTTTCTTTCTCATTACCCACCTCGTCACAGCTCGGCCGCTCCCGCGCACCCACAGCTGAGCTGGCTGCAGCGCGTGTGGAAGGGGACGGCAGGCTGTCCCCGGGCTGGGGCGCAGACCCTCGGGGTGAGGGCAGGGGCTGGAGAGAGGACCCTCCTTTTACACTGCTTTTGTACGTAGAACCAACTCTGCCTCTCTGTCATTTGTGTGTGAGTGTGGCACTGGAAGAACCTCCGTGTCCACGTGTTATGTATGGTCTGTGTCTCTAGGCAGGAATTTGGGAATCTCTTTTCCCGATACGGTTTGCCGATGCCTGTCCTCTCACCCGCACTCATCCTGCTGTCTGTTCGCTCGCTGGACTCGCTTCCTCAGCTCCGTTCTCCCCAACACATAAATCCAGCAGCTGTATCTGGAAGAAAGTTGGCATTTGGGGAAAAAAAAACTCCTGAAGGTTTTCACTTCCTCAGTGTTTCTTTTCCACAGGTTTAGTTGCCATCTAACGAACTGCCCGCGGAGTCACCCGCTGGTTGCTGCGCTCTCCCGTGTGGCAATCCCGGCTTGCCCGCCGCCAAATAAACCCCTGTCACGACAGCGACGGTTCTCGTCCACGTGCGTGCCCGGGCCCGAGTGTCCTGTCGGAGCGTTTCCTAATAGGGACGTGAGTGTGAATAACCCCAAAACGCAGCAAGGAGAACGGCAGCTGAGCCGGGCACTTGGGATGAGCGCGTTACGCCTTCCTTCTGGTTCTTAATATGATTGCGGTTTCTGGGGGTTCGTTGCTCTTTGATTATTTCTTCTGTTTATTGTTTCGCATTGTTCGGCCTCTGTAAAGCTGGGGAGCCCTTTTCTGACAAATGTCTCCGGCTCTTCAGGGAGCCGCTCCTGCGGAGAGCAGATCTCCCGGTTATTTGCAGAACGGCTGCCCTGCCCGCGGGTTTGAAGGGCTGGAGATTAGTCCATTCAGCACCTTCAACATTTACCGAGTATTCCTCAGGGATCGCGCCCTGTTATTACGCGGGCGATACGCTTAAGCCGCTGTTTGCTCTGTACATACATTACAGCTGTCTCCAGCGCCAGGATCAGTACAAAGCCGGCGATGAAAGGCACGCCGTTTTGCTTTTCTCCCTTTTTATTTCCGTAAAATCTGCCTTGCTGATAGAACAATCGTAGTCGTCCGTGAAGGAAGCAAATTAAAGACTGTTGTTGTGGTAATGGCAGCTAAAACCCGTCGGTGTTTTCCTGCCGTGGAGGGCAACAGCAGTCCGCTTCGCCACGGGGCATATGAAAAGTAGGAAGGTACTTTACAACGAGGAGAGATTTCTTGGTGTTCCCACCCAAATTTATGTAATTGGGTTTCTTTTTCAAGGAAGGTTGTCTCGAATGAATGAGTCGCCGTCGATAACGGGCGTTTATTCTACCTGGATTTCTTTTCGGGGGGGGTCCAGTGTATTCTTTCTGTAAATGATTATTTTTCTGAAAAGGTTAATAAAAACAAGAGTTAGAATAAATCCATGTTACCTTTCTTATGCTTATGAACAGGTAAATAAAGAAACGCTAATAATGCACAAATGTATTCAAAGAGGGGGCTGAGGAAGAAGTGACGCGGCCAAGGAGAAAGGATGGGTCTTTGGGGCCATCCCTGCCTGCTCGGACCCGGCTGCCCGGCACCCAAAGAACCAGATCAGCACAGACCAGGCGTTCATCAGCCTACGCGTGGTCCAGACCGTGGCACCGTGCCTGGGCCCGTGCCCTGGCTGCAGGGTGGGACCCCTCCCACGCAGCGCAGCCCCGCCGCAGCCTCCGCAGAGGTTTTCCTACCTGAGCCTCCTCATCCAGGAGAGCAGGACAGCTGGCAGCACATCCCCAGGGCGGCCACAGCGGCTGGGGTAACTAATGACAACCGTTGCAGCATCCTGGTCCCAGTCTGGGCCAGTGCCCCTGCCTCTACCTGCTGCTGGCACACTCTGAGCCTGCAGCCCCCCCAAGGCTCTCCACCACGGTTTGGGTCCTACCATTCCAGCCTCACCTTTTCTTCCGCCCACGGCACGGGCGCTCTGCCACCACGGGGTTGGAGGAGTGGGTCGGTTTACCCCAACCCCTGGGCTCTGGTGAATTTGGGGTTGCAAAACTGACTGCCAGTCATTCTGCCAGAGCACGAGGAAGAGCCTAAGAATGTCCCGACAGACGTTTTGATCCCAAGAGCCGCACAAGCATTTCCCTGGGCAGAGGAAAGCCCCAGCTATGCCTTGCAGATAAGCGAAGCAGCGTTTGGGACGTGTCCAGCGCGGGTAATACAATACATTTTGGGGAAAGCAGAAGTCCTGCAGCCTGGGCTGCTTTGGAAAAACGCGAGCCTGCCTCTAACGCTGCCCCCAGACGCGTTCAGGAGCCTGCTGAGGGCTCGGCGTTTCAGGTCCTTACCGTGGGCGTCAGTTCTGTATGTGCATGAATCGAGACACGCAGGCAAATTGTGGGATTAAGGATCTTACTAGGTCTGTTTCTTTTGAAACCAGTAAGAAAAACCTCCGGTGAACACACGGGATGAAGAGAGAAGCTTTCGTGATGGCTGTCAATATAAAAGCAAGGGCAAAACTAAGAGAAAATTATTGTTTTTTCTTTTACAGAAAAATAGAAAATCCTCATACTGAGTTTTTGTTGATGATTTGCTTCAAATAACCCAGTTTGATTGCTTGGAGGAGTTAAAGAGGTTTTTGTATTTGTTTTATGACAGAACCCTGAAAATGTGTTTTTCTTGGCAAAAATATCCCTCCACTCAAAAAGCTACTCGTAATTAAAAAGAAAATTCAAACCCAAATCTGATCAACTCTCTAAATCAGTATTTT
Source organism: Bucorvus abyssinicus (assembly GCA_009769605.1). Lineage (NCBI taxonomy): Eukaryota > Metazoa > Chordata > Aves > Bucerotiformes > Bucorvidae > Bucorvus > Bucorvus abyssinicus. The sequence goes on from CM020063.1 coordinate 1,963,944, forward strand.
TCACCGTAACTTTAATCATTAGCAGCCAAAGCACAGCAGCCTGGAAGGCAAGGACGGTCAGGGGGCTTCCAGCACAGCCACTGTAGCTGAGGAAAGCCAAATATTTTGCTTTGTTCCTTTTTTTTTTTTTTTTTCCTGAAAACGGACAGTTGTCTGAATTTTCAATTTCCTGTCTCGAACGGCGGCGGACAATCAGAATTTCCCACGGATGGCAATATTGTATTTGATCAGCTGTCCCTTCGCGCGGAGCACGTGCTGTCCGTAGCCGTACCGCAGGCTGCACAGCGAAACTGGTGATTGAGGCATGGGCATGCTATTGTAAATTAAACAATAACGAATGCATAATTAATAACCACGATAAAAGAATGAATCACACGAATCAGTAAAAGAAGACGCGATAAACCAAGACTAAACAAGGGAACAATTTCGCTCATACAGTAGGATACACAATTGACTTGAAAAGTGATTGCGCTGGTTTGCCCAGTAATTATGTAAATTCACATCCACGGTAGTTCCCGCCGGGCATCGTTCGGTTCCAGTCGTGCAGGGGAGGCTGAAGCGTCTGGCAGGTTCCTCAGTCAGCTCTGTTAACCGTGCATCCCTCTTCCTGACACCCTTCTCTAGACAGCAAAAGCATCCCATAAACCGCACGCAACTCCACGCGACTTCATCCCTGCCTCTGTTCTCCTCTGGGACAAGCAGCACATCAGCACTCGACACCCCTCTGCTACTCACCCGCCGTCGCTTCAGTGAGACTACTCACGAGTTCGGTGCGCGTTTAAGTGGTCCGCTTCTGCGTGGCCTTTACGGCCGTACCTTGGCCCCTCCAGTGATTCGCCCATCCTTTGCGCTGCCTCTTCAGGATGGAAGTCTTGTCATCCGTTAAGCATCACCAAGTTGGCCAGTTGCAGGTGCTTTCGGGTGCTGGGAAGTTTGCAGGGTCTCTGGGCAAGGAAAGCGGTCAATCGGCGAGTCACAGTCCTGTCACCTGCGACAGTAAATTTACGTGATACTGCAAATTAAAAGAAACTCTTGGCCCAAGATCTAGTTCTAAGAGCTTCGAGTCATGCTGTCCTTCGAGAAACCAGTGCCTGGAACAGAGTGCAGCTGAGCCCCCCCGCCTCCCCGGTCCCGCAGTCCGTGACGGCAGCGGGAAGCCCTTTTTACCAAGCACACAGCCCCCCTCGACAGAGGGTAGAGCCGCACAGTGCCACCGCCATGCCCTCACCCATCTCCTCTGGGTCACCCTCCTTACCACGGCCCCGCTACCCCGCGGCCGGGCCGTCCCTCCCCATCGCCGCCGCTGCGGGGCTGCTGCTGCAGGAAGCCCCGGGCTGGCGGGTCCCGCTGGACCCCGCCCCCCACCGGCAGCAGCCGTCCCGCAGGCTCCGGGGTCCCGCACGGCCGCCCGGGCCACCCCGGAGCACCGAAGCGAAGGGAAGTGAGGGGGAAACAAACTTCGGAGAAGTTCTCCGACGTGATGGAGACAACCCCGAGGGGAATGTCGCCTGGTCTCCGCAGGGGTCCGAAAGCGCGCAGGGGCGGACACGGCTACCGGCTCCGCGCAGACGGGGCGGGGGCCCAGGACGGGCCGAACGGGAGCGGGGAAGGCAACGGCGGGGCAGCGGCGACGCGGCGCGCCCCCGGGGGGGCCCGTCGAGCGGGTGCCGGTCCCGGGGCGACAGCTGGGGAAGGCAGCCCGGCTCCGCAGAGGGCTGAGCCACGCTGGGGCACCCCCTCACCTCCCCCGCGCCCCCGGGAGCCTGCCGGGGCGGGGAGGCGGGCGTGGGGGGGCGGGGGCCAGGGCTGCCGGGGGTCCGGGGGCGGCGGCAGCTCCGGCCCCGTGAGGAGGCGTCAGGCGCGAGAGCTCCGCTCGCTCCCGGTCCCGGCTCCGTATAAATGGGGGGCGGCGGCGGCGGTAGCGGCGGCAGCGGCTCTTCGCGCAGACGGAGCCGGAGCCGTCGCGCAGCGGAGGGCGGCTCGGCGGCAGCGACACAGCAGCGGCGGCGGTCCCGGCAGCGGCAGCGGCAGCGGCAGGATGGGCGGCGGCGGCGGCGGCCCGCGGCGGCCCGGTGCTCTGCCGCTGCTGGCGCTGGCGCTGCTGGCGGTGCAGGGCGGCGCGGCGCCCCTGCAGCCCGGCGGCTCCCCCGCCATCACCAAGATCTACCCCCGCGGCAGCCACTGGGCTGTGGGTAAGTCTCCGTCCCGCCCGCCGCTGCCGGCTCCCGGCAGCCCGCCCGCGCCCTCCCCACCCCGGCTGCCCGAGCCGCCGACGGACCGGACCGAGCGGACCCACCCTCCCTCCGCCGGCCCCTGGCCGAACCTCGCGCCGCGCCGGCCCGACGGCTCCCCGTGCCCCCGGGGACAGCGGTGCGCTGTCCCCGCCGGCGGGCTGCTGCCAGCAGGTGGCCCGGACCGGGGCTGCGGCGAGCGCACCGACGCCAGGCTCCTCGGCATGGCGCGGGACAGCGCCCGCAGGAGCGGGGCGTGCGGAGCTGCGCCCGCCGCCGGCCGCACCCCCCCCCCGGTGCTGGACGCCCCCGCCGGTGCCGTTGCTGCCGATTCCGTGCGCCCCGCAGCCGCCGACGCTGTGAAAGCGCGTCCCCGACGGGCGCCGCCCGGTAGCGGCCGGCTCCCGCCGCCGGCATCGGGTGCGGAACAGCGCTGCCGCGGGAGCGACCTGCGGGGTTGCCTGCGGGGTAGAGGGCGCGGAGCGGCGCCGCGGCTTTCCCCGCTGCCGTTGGCACGTTCATTTGGCCCTCGTGTTTCCTGCCGCCGCCTTTCCTCGGGGGTGCGGGAGCCCGAGGGCAGCTGGGAGGCACCCACGAGCTCCCCAGCACCCCAAGGCACACTCAGCACCTCGGGGAGCCCCGAGGGCGCCAGCCTGGGGGAGGCTCCTCCACTACTGCCTCTCTCCCTCCCCTTCCCGGTAGCGCCCTTTGCAGCCTAAAGCCAGCTGTGGTTTCATTCCGGTGTATCCAAAGGGCATCCAGTTTAGCTCCTGGAAAGGCACTGGAACGTGGCCTTGCAGCAGAGAGCACTCGTCCCACGTCAAGGCAGGGAAAGTCTAGAACCTCCAGCTTGCCCATCCCTTCCCATTCCAGCAGATCTCCCCAGGTTCTTCTCCTTAGCCCCAGGCAAAACGTTTGGTTCTCTCTGCCCCCTCCTCAGCGACGCCTGAGGAAGTTACCTGTGCCTGACACGGTGACAAAGTTCTGCTCCAACTTTGACGTCACCCGACCCCTTCCCTCCCCTCCATCCTATCGTAACAACTGCCAGCCGCGGTTTGAGCGATGTTGGAAGCCATGCCGTACCCGTTTCGGTTAACTTCATGCTACTGTCACGGCTGTTTCAGGACATTTAATGGGGAAAAAGAGCACGGGAGATTTTCCTTCCGTGTATGAAGAAGGAAACAAGACACCGTTGTCAGCATTGCCTGAAAATATCAAGCAGCTGGAAGACTATCTGCAGTGGGAAGAAATCTCAAAATATTTGCTACGGCTGCTGGAAGGGAATGAAAATAAAAGCGCTCACTTTTTAAAAGGAGGGCTGCCCTGGTACGCCAGGAACACCTGGGAGAGGGATGACAACAGCAGTTGGAAAGATGTAAGTAAGATAAACCCCGTAAAAACACTCCATATATTCAGATTCCGTTTTACAGTTACATACCGGCTGCTTCTAACCGGTGGATAGAGCAGAAGAATATCGGCGGTGCCTCTGGAGCACGGCTCGCCTCTGGATTCCGGATCGTCGCTCACAGGTTGTGGGTGTTCTGAACGAAGCTGCTGCTGGGCGTAAACTCACCCAGCATTAAGTTAGTGCCTGGATTCCCCTCGGCTTGCTCGGTCGGTCCGTTCTTCCCTAGCGCTTCGTGCTTTCTGTGCAGACTTCCGGGCGACGCTGAAATAGAATAAAAAGATTCATGAGCCCCCTTAAAGACATTAACAGGAAGGGCTTATTTTTCTTCCCGTATTCTACTGGAACACGATGTCATTAATATTCCTGGGTGCGGGGAACTCGGTGAATGCGCCGGTTCCGACTTGAACGTGGGTAGAAATGCACCCATCAAATGAGGCCGTTAGTCACTCTCTCGCACCACCGGAACGGCTGCTGTCCGTAGGTTCCTTTCTGGCCGTGCCTTTACGACGGTGGTGCTTATAAGAACTGTGATTAACGCTACCCAGAAAGGAAACTCTTTATCTCACCTTCGGCTCCGCGCTGTGCGGCTTGGTACTCGAATGAGATGAGCGCGTTCCGTTAACGCTGTGTAAAGAGGGCAATATCTTGACTTCCCAAAGAACCTGGTAACCAATTGTACTCACGAATCGTACGACCCAAAGTTGCCTCTGGTAAGTTGAATCGTTTCCATAGGCGCGTGCTTTTACCCTGAATTCATATCCACATTTTCGTGGCCAGACATTTAACGTGTATGTGGAATAACGAGATCATCGCCCTAAACATCCAGGTTTGTCCAATGATTAGGCAAAAAAAAAAAATCACGTCTTTCATGTGACTAAGTGCTCCCGTTTCCAGTTAACAGCAGGCCGACGAAGATTTCGCCTGCTCCGGATTCGGTGCATCAGTTACAGGTCAAGTAGCTGAAGACCAGGTTGGCCGCAGTGTAAAAGCGAGCTGGAAAATAAGCTCTAAATTGTTTCCGTGGCCAACGCCTCTCCTCCGCTCCGGCGGTCGTGATTATGCTAACCAAGACAAATGAGGTCTGTTCTGGAAGGATGATGAGGCGTGTGTTTGTTAGGCGGGTGCACGGAGCAGCTAGATATTAGGCTGATTAACTCAGGGAATGACTTTTTTCAGGGCTGGTCCATAAAGAATATTTTTCTCTTTTTATTAGATGATGGCTTATCTGCTGCAAGTTGTCAATACGAAGGAGAGCGCTCCAAGCTGAAAGCAGGTCTCTCAATCACGAAGAAGTGGAATTCTTTCCGTAAGAGACTATGTTTCCCAAGCACTTGATTGTATCAAATAATCAACAAGGTCTCTTTTCTGTAAACGAGATTTCTCTTGTGTAAGGTGTCTAAATACACAGATTCTCGTACGTTTCGGCAATGACTAAACTCTCGACTTCATTTTCAAGGTTGCGTTTTCTCACTTGAATGGCTTTGATATATCTAATTGTCACGGAAGGGTCTTCCAGTTCATTATATGACTTACCTATCTAAGCAGTTCATCTCTTCGTTTGAAACGACGTGACACAGCAACGTTCGCAATAAACACTACTAATCAAAAGGCTGAGTTTATACTTTTATTCGAGTTAATAGAACGCAAATCGGCTGTGCCGCAGCTGGGAGCAAAGAGACCGCAGAGCGATCGGTTTCCCACTGAAGCTCTTCTCCTTGACCCCGGTCTGGGGGGTTTTTTTTTGGATGGAGGGAAGCTGACCCTGCCTTCCCAAGGTGTCCACTGGCCACGCACAGAGCGTGTGATGTGCTCCCGCAGGCAGGCAGCAGGGAGATCTGCTGAAAAATACTGTCTCCTGGTCTGACCTGGAGGTGATGTGTGCTCCCACCACACACGCCTGCGCGTGTCCAGTACCTTTGTAGGTCCATGTGAGTCTAAAGGAAGAATGTGGCCTCCCAGGAGAACAAGCTCCTGACACCTTTTGTGGGGCCACAGCACGTTGGAGCCAAGTCATGCTCCTTGCTCAGCTGTAGCTCTCTGGACTGGACGGTCACACCAGCAGGGGCCCAGACGAGAAGAAAACGTGCCACCACCTTTCCTCAGAGGAGAGCGCTGACAGACCAGCCTGTGAGAGTGCCGGGAAGCACCGACACAGCTCAACACAGAGCAGGAGAAGCAGGTCTGGTTAAAGAGGTGACGCTGCTCAGCACTGGTGAGGCCATCCCCGGAGTGCTGTGCCCAGTTCTGAGCATCCCAGTACTGGAGGGACGTGGGCAAACTGGAGGGGGTTCAACAAAGGGCCGTAAAAGATGGAGAAGAGAAGGTGCGGAGGGTCTTACCAATGTGTATAAACCTGGAGGAGGGTGGGGAGAAGAGAGGGCCAGGCTCTTTCCAGTGACACCCAGTGACAGGACCAGAGGCCACGGGCACCTCTGCACATCAGGAAGCACCTTGTCACCGTGAGGGTGACTTCAGCACCGGCACGGGCTGCCCAGGGAGGTGGCGGAACCTCCCCTCTTGGAGCTGTTTCTAGACCCGGTCCTAGACAACCGGTCCCGGGTGACCTCGGGAGGTCCCTGCCCGCCTCGGCCGTTCTGTCAATTACTCAAGCGCACGTTTTTTGCGCGGAGCGGCTGCGCTTGCGCGGATGATGCGCCGGGCGCGCCGCCGCCGCCGAAGCGCTGCGGGCTCCAGCCGAGCCGAAGCTCCGTCCCAGCGGCCAAGCCCGCCGGAGCCCGGCCGGAGCCGCCGGGCGGAGCCGCGCCCCGGGCGCAGAGCCCCGCCGCCTCCAGCAGGCGGCGCCCTCGGACCGGGGAATCGGCGCAGCGCGTTAGCCGGGCCGGCGCTGCCGGCCGCCGCGGTGCAGCCGCGGGGCTGTCTCGGCGCAGCGGGGCTCGACGGGTTCCGACTTCATCGCCCGGCGCTTTAGGTGACAGGCCGCGGGCCAGGCGTTGGTAGACGGCGCTCGTCCCTTTAATCTCATGCGTGCCCAGTGATGCGATTCCAACCCCAGTTTTGGTCTCCTCCTGCAGCGCTTCGGTGCTGACTTGCTCCGGAGGGGTCGACAGCTTCCCCTGACCCCCGCCAGCGGGTGCTGAGGGTCGGTCCTGGACAGAGGGTCAGCCTCGCTCCACTGGAAAGGCGCTGAGCTGAGCTCCGCGTCAAAAGCTCTGCTTGGCTGAAATAGGTCAGGTTAGTTTTCCTGAATCCTGACAGGATTTTGAACAGGGGTGGGAATGAAGACAGAGTAGAACACACCTTCTGCTGAGAAATGAGGTCGTTGAGACAGAGGGTTTGATGGCTTTTTCCTCATAATGATTAATTCAGAGATCTTCAAAGCTCTTTAGAGTAATTGTCTTCTCTCCCGCATGGCTCATGCTCCTGACCCGAGCAGAACTTTACACTTCTGCGTGTTAAGCCTGGGCTTTCTGGGCTGGGCAAAACCAGCCAGGCCTAATGGAAAGACTTCTCAGGAAAAACAATCTACCTCTCTGCATTTCACATCTTACCGAGACATCCCCCAGGATTAACCTCATTTGCCAGTAGAGACTTCGCTCCAGGTGAAGCAGACGCAGAGATGGTGATTTGATTTTACTTTTCTGAAGCAAATGCAAAGTTTAATGGTTTGCACAGTACAAAGAAACGTTTATCCATCCACCCTCTCCCCCATTAACAAATGGGAAGCTCAAACTGGTCATGTGGGATTTACCAGGGAATGACCCAGGCTTTGCAAAGCCAGCTAGGGTCCTAGTCCAGCCGGCACACCCAACGAAATACAACAGGGAAGGAAAGGGGAAAGAGCTCCTCACCGCTGACGCTGGCTGCCCTCCCCAAGGCCTGCCTGACAATGGGAGAGTCCAGTTTGACTGGTAGCAGACACGGCTTGTCTCGCCTCCCGTTCCCAGGGTTGGCACCACCTCCCTAGTCATTTGCCCTGTGTGGAGAAGGGGGGTGCAGCACCCCCAGGAGCCCTTGGAAGGGTAGCAAGGACCCACCTCCACGCAGCAATCCCCGCGCGGGAGCCTCCGGGCGCAGCCCTTCCCGACTGCCCGTACTCAGGACACGGAGCGAAGACCAAGCGACCCCCGGGCAAAGTCGAGGAAGTATTTACAGCGTCACCCACCAACGCCCGCACTCTTCCAAGAGTAGCCGTGACCCCTGACAAACCTCTCCCGCAAGCCCACCTCTCCCAAAAGGTGGGACGCCGTGCTTAGCGTAACGACATCCGCTGTTTGCAACTGTCTCCTCGCAAAGGAGTCCCATTCTTCGTATTTTCACTGGCAGCCTTTTCTCAGTGTCGGCCTTCCTTAGAACTTCAGAGGTTGCAAAGTAGTTGAATATAGACACTAAAAATACTGTCTTGCTAATACAGTTCGAGCAAAAGAAGAAATAGATCACGCGGAAAAGGACAGGCTAATAGCCTTAGCGAAGTTAGAGTAAAGAAGTGGTTAAGGATCTAGATGATTTAATCCAGTTTTAAGAAAAGGTTTTACAGTGAGCAATTAGATGCTGTTTAAGGAATTAATCACTAATGGGTCATTAACTCTGACTGCTATTGTACAGTTAACAAGCCGAGGCAGGATTATTAGACTCAGCACCCAATTAAGAAGGAGAAGATATTTACAACGAAACGAACAAATGATCTTTGAAAATGGAATGGGACAATTCGAAAGAAAGCGTAGGAAAACAGAAAACTTGACAGGGTACGGGAAAGAAATATTGGTATATGCCTCCGTCCTTTTATTTGTTGGAAAAATATTTACCTGTCTCCCACTTAGGCTTAGCTGGTTAAAATATTCCTTTTTAACAATAAACGTGACTGCACGCAGTTTATCCACGACAAGGTTCACATGCACAGCGTCTAACGAAGGACCTGCTTAATACGTCAATAAAAGAGCAATCACCATAGCTCGACATATCGCTCATTTTTTTGCTCACAAGTGTTGGATCAAGAGCTTAATACAAGCGGACGGGTGTCTTCTGCTGCCGCGCCTGCTGTCCTGCCGCTGCGGTTTTATCTGCTGCCGCATCTTTGGCCATCTCAGTGACCAAGTGAAGCGCTGGTTACAGCACGGATCCAAAAGTCCGTGGGACCTTCCCCGTGGCTTTAGAGGGCACGGAAAAACTCGAGGCACGAGGGAGGGCGGGCGGGCAGTAGTGTCGAACCGTGGAAGAGCACCCCTGACGTCTTGGGGAGCTGCTTGTTAATCACAGGCAAGAGCTTTCGGGCAACAGCTAAACGAGCTCGCACGCAGGAGGGTTTTCAAGCATCGGAGCTGCAGCCGGGCTGCAACCAAGTGATGACACGTGGGATCGTTCCTACCCCGAGGAGGAGGAGCGTGCAGAGCCTGTGCAGTCGTTTGTTAGTGTGTCCGCTACTGACACAGCCCAAGGGGTGCAGGTACTCCTCAAGCACGCTTCCCGAGAGCCGCCCTTCCCTCGTAGCCTCCAGAGATGTGCCTTCTTGCAAGCCCAGCATCCTTGGTCACAGCTTTGGTTCTCCTCCCCACCGGAGCTTACTCGGGTCTCCTTACTTGAAGTTAGCAAAATATTTCCCCGGTCCCAACAGCGACAACAGGTTCTTGGCCAAGGAAGTGTGCTGGGGAGGCCGTCACCACCACGGGCACACGTACGGTGACAACAGGAGGGTCTGGCCCAAGCAGGGCTACATCCCCCCCGCCCCGAGTTCAGCAGGAACCGCCCTCTGGGCTGCCTTGGACCACCACGGCTCGGGGAAGGCAAGCCTGGGCGCCTGGACACAGCGCGGGCTCTGGTCCACAGAGGCAGGTTGGATCTGCAGGGGGGCCGAGGGCGAGAGGAGAAGGCATTTCAAAATAGAGGGATTCCTATTATCATCTTTAAAAGAAGCTCTCCAGACAATAGATGGGGGCTGCTGGGGAGAAGGCTGTGTAGGGCTGTTTAGAAACTGCTGTCTAAGGTTAAAAAGCTCTCTGAAGTGAAGCTGAACAAAGCTGACATACTTGTTTCTGACAGGACCCTTAAAAGATACGCGCAGATTGTGAAAATATAATTAGACGCCAGCCTTTGTCTGGCCACAACGAGTGGGAAATGGTGAAAGGAGAGGTCTCCCAGTCCGCATTGAATCATCCCCAGGACACAATGAGGGCGCTTGTGCATCCTTCTCTCTTCCCTAATGAGAAACGTTAATTGCCACAACCTCCAGAGTGTGTAGAGCACCCCGTGCCCGGTGGAGGAGAAGGGGTGTTTCATTACAGCTTCTCAGGCCCATTATAGGCAGTAACGGAGATAATGGAAAATAAAGATGCTGCAGTTTGAGTTTCTGCAGCGTGGCGATGGGCGCTGGGCGGGCGGGGGAGCAGCCGCCGGGCAGCTGCGGCGGGCAGGACGCACCCAGCGAGCCCCTGCTGACAGCTCCAGCCACCCAGCCAGGCGGCCGGTGCCCTGTCCGCTACCTCCCGTGGGCAGCCGGGATGCAGGGGTGGGCAAAGCCCATCCGAATCCAGAGCTGCCCCTTGGGAGCCGGCCAGAGCTCCCGGGGCCCTGGCTCCTCCTCGCCAAGCTAGGGAACCCCCAGCTAGGCGTGCTTCCACCGTGGGGCTGCAGCCCCCAGCCCCCAGCGCCGCCGGCCAGTTAGGGCAGCGTCCCGCTGCTGGAGGGGGAGGGAGGAGTACCCGCGCATCACGCCCAGCGGCGGGTCCAGCCCCAGCAGCCCATTCCGGGTGCAGAAACACGACGCGCAGCCTTCACGCGGCTCGTGCCATTTAATGGTGCAAAAGCAGAACCCCCTCCCCAGGTAACGCAGGTCTCGGTTCCCAGCCATCTTACACAGCTCTTCGCCCTACTGCAGCTTTTATTGCAACTAAAGCGTCCAGCCAAGGAGGGAGAGCAAAAGAGATTTTTTTTTTTTTTTTTTCCCCTAAGCTATGATCAGGACCCTAACTCTGCAGGGCTTGTGGAAAAGGGAATTAAAAGGACCGCAGAATACAAAGCAAGTCAAGGCGTGGGGGAAAGGCTGGTGCAAGGGACAGCCCTCCCTTGCCCGGCCGTCCGGGGCGGTCAGAGCAGGGCAAGGGCGTCCCGCGGTCATCCCAGGACCGGCCTTCCCCGTGGGCTTCTCCCAGGTGCTGGAGAGGGAGTTCAGATTGTCTGCCAGGGTTTGCCGATGGACTGGATGTGCTCCTTGGCCTTCATCCGCAAGGCGGCAATGCTGGTGTTGCGTGGGTCCGCCTCGTCCAAGGGGAACTTGTCCACAAAGGTGGCCCCGCACTGGTAAGGCGGCGGCGGCGGCGGCGGCGGCCCCATGGCCCCCAGGGGCTGCAGCGCGTGGGTCACTGCCGGAGAGTTCAGGAAGGGCGGCGGCGTGTAGCTGCCGGGCAGGCTCTGCGGCGAGGCCACGAAGCCAGGCAGGGTCTGCAGGGCGGTGCTGCTGGGCACGGGCGGGCTGAGCCACGTTTCCAGGGGCAGGTTGCTGCTGAGAGCACCCATGGGCGTCGCCTGTGGTGAGCGGTTGAAGGAGAGGATGGGTGAGTCCTGCAGCTTCATGGAGGTCACCTCCAGCTTCTCCTGTCGCCTCCACTTGGCCCGTCTGTTCTGAAACCACACCTGCAAGCACAGCCACGTTAGCCGGGGCAGGGGGCGGCGCGGCAGCGCTGCTGCCCCCGCGGAGGGCAGAGGATCTGCCCCGGCTGCAGCGGCACGCGTGAAACGGAGCGAGTGAAGCAGCACGGAGCAGCAGACGGCGGGCCGTGCCGTGCCGTGCCGTGCCGGGGCAGGAGCGGGTTCAGCCGCGCTTCCCCGAGGGCTCGGCAACCCCGCACTCCTCGGAGAGCAGCGCCGGCGGGCAGTGCCACAGCGAGAGCCCCGCGGCGAGGCCGGCCTGCCCTGCCCGCCCGCCGGCTAGCTACCAGCTAGCCACCGCCCCAGCGCTCAGCGGCTTCGGCCGCCCCGGCCCGGGGCGCGCCAGCCAAAGGGCAGCGGCGCTGCCGAGCCCGGCCCCGCGGCTGCCGAACGGAAAACGGCCGGGGCCGCCGCGTCGGGGCCAGCGGCGGACACGCCCGGCGCTCCAGCGGTGCCCCGTGGGGCCTCTCAACCACGCACCGACCGGAGCCACCGGTGCGGGTGGCGGTGCCGGGCCCGCGGGGCCGTCCGGGCGTCGGGTCGGTGCTGCTCCGGCCGCCGGGAGCGCGGATCCACGGCGGGCCGGGCCGGGCCGGGCTATGCCGTGGGGTGGGCTCCCGGCAGAGGGAACGAGGGGCTGCGCCGCGCCGCGCCGCGCTTGCGACGGGGGTCCCCGGCGCCGCAGCGCGGGGCCGGGGCCGGGGCGGCGGGCGGGGGGCGGCCGTTACCTGCACGCGGACCTCGGGGAGGTTGACCTTCATGGCCAGCTCCTCGCGGCTGTACACGTCGGGGTAGTGGGACTTCTCGAAGGCGCGCTCCAGCTCGTGGAGCTGGTACGTGGTGAAGGTGGTGCGGTTCCGCCGGTGCTTCTTCTTGGGCTGCTCCTCGTCCGACGGCTTCCCGTCGCCGCTGCTGCCGGCGGGCAGCTCGGGGCTGGCGCTGCCGGGGCAGTACGGCTCTGGGAGGGCAAGACAGGCGGGTCAGCGGGAGGGCGATCTCCCCGCGGGGTCCGCCCGGGGGGCGCGGAGGAGAGGGGCCCGCCCGCGACCCGGCGCTTCTTGCCCGCCGCGCTCACCTTGGAAGCGCTCGGCGCGGCCCTGGGGCTCGGCCGGCGGCGGCTCTCCGGGCATCTTGGGGAGGCAGTGCCGGGGCCCCCGCCTGTCCGCCTCCTTGGCGCCCCCGGCGCTGCCGTCGGGCGGGAAGGGTCCCAGCAGCCCGTCCTCCTTGGTGAACCCCAGGATGGCCTCGATGCTGTGCAGCCTCGACGGGTTCCCCCCGGGGCTCCGAGCCGCCTGAGCGGCCAGCGAGAAGGCGCCCTCGGCCATGGCGAGCAGGGCGCCGGGCGGGTGCATGGGGCGGCCGGCCCGGGGCCCCCGGCGCGGCGCTGCGGTCCCGCCCGGCCCCGGGGCGGCGCGGGCAGCTCTGGCACGGCGCCGCCCGCCGGGCTGGCCTCCTTGGGGCGGGGGAGGAGTGCCGGGGGGCGGTGGGTCGAAGGGAAGGCGAGGCCCCCTCGCCGCTCCGGCATGGCGGGGGAGGCAGGGCGTCCCCCGGGCCCCGCCGGCGGCGCCCGCTGACCACCCCCCCCACACACACACACCCCCAACCCCTCCCCGCCGCCCTCCCGCCGGCCGCCCCGCCCCGCCGGCCCTGGCCCCGGCCCCAGACGACACCGGGCCGTGCCATCCGGGGCCCTCGAGGCGGAGCGGGCCGGCTCCGGTTGCTGTCGGCAGCTGCTCCCGGCCGGGCGCCCCGCCGAGCCCCGCAAGCGGAGCCCCGGGCCGAGCGCCTTCGGAAATCGTCGCGGGACGGGCGGCTGCCGGAGCGCCGGGTGCGGGGGAACCCAGCCGGCACGGCAGTGCCCGGGACGGCGGGACCCGCTGGGGGCCGCTTGCCGGGAGAGAGGCGGACGCGCCCGGGGCAGGGGGGCTCCGCGGAGGGGCTGGGGAAGGGTGGGAGCCCCGGGGGGTGCCCGGCTCAGTGCCCTGGGCTGTGCTGCGGGCTCTCGGAGCCTCTCCGGGTTCCTCTCCCTTGCCAGCTTCAGCCTACATCCGTGCCAGGCGTTTTTTAAAGTGCTTCGGTTTCAAAGGCAGCCTCGGAAAAGACGGCATGCAGGAGGATGCCGTGGCGCTGGGTCGGATGGAGGGGGTAAAAAGCGTTGCGGCTGAAAAGCGGGTGCTCTGGTCGCCCGTCGCCTGGCTGCCTTCAAAGCTAGGCTTACAGACCAGGTCAAAGTGCGGGTGGGCTTTTGGGGAGGATGGACTCTGGAAACAGCTGGAGGAGGTGGGCTCAGCCTGTCAGCCCTCACAAGTCTGGGGAAGGCACTAGGGAATATTCCTGAGGAAATTTTCCAAGGTGCTGGTATAGGACAGACCCCGTGAGAAGAGCTGATTTTGTGACCGGCTCCTCGCCACACGAGCGGGGCTGGGAGGCTAGAGGGCAGGACATGGCTGCAGGGAAGGTCCGCAAAATGCTTTTGGAGGCAAGGCAGAGAGCCAAATCCCACCACCTTACTTTGTACTTGGCATGCTGGAGAGCATGGACTCAGGACGGTACTAACCAGGTGACGGCATCATGTCTTCTGCCTCCAACATACTCCTTCTCGCATCAGGATTTTTCTGGCTTGTCTCTTTCTGTGCTAGCACTTGCCGGTTCCTCCGAGGCACCAGCCGTCTTTTGTCCCAGCTGGTTTAAATGACGTATGTGAATGAAAACCACCGCTGCTGCTGCTGCTTCTTCCAGATGGGTTAGCTAGTCTAATAAAAGGTACGACCTCTCTCGACAAATCTTCATTTCTGCTTTTTGTGTAGCTTTTTCCCGAGGAATCGCTTCAAGACAAAGATGGGCAGTGCTCGCCTCTGCTGGTGCCCGCCTCTGCTGGTGCCCGCCTCTGCTGGTGCCCACCTCTGCTGGTGCCCACACCTTTCTAAGGGTTGTGGTCTGATGTCTCGAAGTTAATTCCTTTTAGAAGTGCTCAGTTTTTCCTGCTGGCTCCAGGTGAGGTTTGCCTGCACTGCCTGCTTCGGGGATGGGCGGTGGGGGCCAAAGACCTCGGCCATCCGTTGGCAGAGGGAAGAGGCCGGCAGAAGAGACAAGAAAAGGTTAGTGTGCCTTTTGTGCACAATATGAAAAGCAAGTCAATACCATTGCAGGGGCATTGGAGGGTACTCAAAGCAATCAGCCAGGGGCCATTGTGTTCCTTTAATCTACATGTGTATTTCCCAAGAACTCTATTAGTGAAGATGAATAAACTGTGCAATGTCCCTAATTTCTTCTCATTTGTAGCTGGGGGGTTGTGGTACTCGCAACCAGCACAAAACATGCCTGTCCCTCCAGAAGCCCTGGGCAAATTTGGAATCGTTTTTGTTTGTTGTAACAAAAAAAAAAAAAAACCAAAAAACCAAACCATAGCAAGGTGAGAGGAACGAGCAAAAACCCTTTAGGCCAGCTCCGGTCTGGCAGTCAGCGCCATAAAGGGCAGCAGGTCCTGGCACAAATTGTCAAATCCAGGGACAAGACTCCCATTTTTTGCTGCTAGCCACAATGTGAATGCACAGCAAAAAGACTTGCACCCCCACAGCAGGGTACGCACCCCGCGCAGTACGTGAGAGACCCAGCAGAGAAGGGTCCTCTTTCCTCAGCAGGAGATGATTACAGTTGTATTTGCCCTCTGGAACTGCATTTGTCGCTGTAGCATCCGTCTTGCAGGGGAGCGGAGCCGTTGAAAGAGGAGGCAACTCCCTTGGTCACGATCTGTAAAAATCGGAACAAAACCCCACGAGCCTGTAGCAGAGCAGGCTGCAGCTCGGACTCTTCCAGCTCCAGCTCCTTCCTCTCTTGCCACGCTTCAGGCACGGACTGTGGACCACTGCCACGCCGCACGAGGCAGCACACTTGCTCTGGGAAGGAAGGAAGTCTGACAGTGCCGCTGATGAGCAGAGACCAACCCAGAGGGTTTAGGATGGCAGAGAAAGGTACCTGCCTGAACGCTTCCTTTGGGTCTAACGTACGGGCTGTTAGGTGAACCCCCTGCTGCCACAGAGTCCCCCGAGACGTATATCACACTAGTACGCAGTTGATCCTGGGGTACGTCATAGCTTCGCAAAGATGAAGGATCCAATTGGAGAATATTCATGAGGGGAGGAAATAGGTGGGATTTCTTACTTTCCATAAGATAGCCCCCATTTCATAACCTGTTTTAGGTTTTGCGATATATTATTACGGCAATGAAATCAGCACCACAAAATGCCGCAGATTCTTGTTTCCTTTCCTCCTGCCTCTTCTTTACGTCAAGCTGAAGTAATTCCTGCCGTGCAGAGCAGGCATTTGAAGCTGGAGTCACTCTGCAGGTGGGACATCACGCTCCAGACCACTGATGTACATCGGGGAGCGCCTCTCTGAAAGAGAAACAGGACTTTGAAGGTCAGACAGCAAAGTGACAAGGGGCTGTGAGGGGGGCAGAAGGGGGCAGGGAAACCAGGGAGGTGCTCCCACAGCGGCACCCCGTAACCCTTGCATGCTCCGTATCGTCCAACAGGTTGTTAAAAACTGAAAAAACTGACGCTGGTTTTTTTTTTTCCCCAGAAGTTCCCAAGTGTTCAGTTTAAGCGTTCAGTGTATGAAGGAGCCGCTGCCTCCGCCTGCCTCTGCATCACTGTACCTTGGCAGTCAGTCACCTCCTGCTTTTTCCTGATGAGATTTTTCTGGATCTGCCCCTAGGAGCAGATCCAAGGTGCTCCGTGGCGTGGAGGAACCCCCCTGTGAGTGCTGAGCAGGCACCGGTGCAGCCTAGTGCCAGAGCCTCCGTGGACCCTGCTGCTGCCGCTGCCCGTCCTGGCTGTGGGTACGGAGTCGGCCGTGGGTACGGAATCGGCCGTGGGTATGGAATGGGCCGTGGGTATGGAATGGGCCGTGGGTATGGAATCGGCCGTGGGTATGGAATCGGCCGTGGGTACGGAATCAGCCGTGGGTATGGAATGGGCCGTGGGTACGGAATCGGCCGTGGGTATGGAATGAGCCGTGGGTACGGAATCGGCCGTGGGTATGGAATGAGCCGTGGGTATGGAATGAGCCGTGGGTATGGAATGGGCCGTGGGTACGGAATCGGCCGTGGGTATGGAATGAGCCGTGGGTATGGAATGAGCCGTGGGTATGGAATGGGCCGTGGGTACGGAATCGGCCGTGGGTATGGAATGAGCCGTGGGTATGGAATGGGCCGTGGGTACGGAATCGGCCGTGGGTATGGAATGAGCCGTGGGTATGGAATGAGCCGTGGGTATGGAATGGGCCGTGGGTACGGAATCGGCCGTGGGTATGGAGTGAGCCGTGGGTATGGAATGAGCCGTGGGTATGGAATCGGCTGTGGGTATGGAATGAGCCGTGGGTATGGAATGAGCCGTGGGTATGGAATCGGCCGTGGGTATGGAATCAGCCGTGGGTATGGAATCGGCCGTGGGTATGGAATCGGCCGTGGGTACGGAATCGGCCGTGGGTATGGAATCGGCCGTGGGTATGGAATCGGCCGTGGGTATGGAATCGGCCATGGCTGATCGGGCAGCGGGGCGGCCCTTTCTGGGTGCTGAGCAGCACGGACCCGGCGCAAGGGCTCCAGCGTTTGGGCTCGGCCATCCCTCCGGAGGCAGCCAGTGGAGGTTGGTGCCGTAAGGCTATATTAATGCAATCCTTCTTTACTTGTTTTCCAATTAGCCTAATTGAATTCGGATTGCTTAAAAGTGGGCACTGGAGACATTTATCTTGATGGGATGACGGCCTTGAGCCCCAGCGATCCTATTAACTATAAGAACCCAAATCCCAGGTAGGGTCCGTCCAGCGGGAGCTCCCATGTGACCTGACGCTTTAATCTGCTTCTCTTCCGAGCAGCGCGCACACGCACACGCACACGAAGACACACACGCAGACATGCACACACGCGTGTAGGTGCACGCACATACGTACACGTGCGTTTGTGCCCACGCACGCACACGAGTGCGCCCCTGTTACGCACGCACCAGCACACGCGCGCGCACGTGCAGCGGCTGCCTCTTGAGGTTCCGGCAGGCTTAGGAAAAAGGCTGTTTAGTGCAAGACCTTGGGGAAAGACCTTGGTAAAAGACCTTCTCTCCTTCTTCTGAAGAACTGGAGCGGAGCCAGCGCGCTGCCTGTCTGCCTGCGGGAGCTCGGGGCAGAAACCAGCACCCTCTGCGATGCAGCCCAGCTCTCCCGCTCCAAACACTGTGCCAAAGGCAGCCCACTTCTCGCCCGGCAGCAGGTCAGCGTGGCTGTGGACAGTGCCAGGGCAGGGGAGTGTCCCACGCCAGCCCGCAGCCACCTCCCAGCCCCGCTCGCCTCTGCCAGCCCTGGCATTTTTTTTTTCTTTTTTGGAATCTCGTTAATCGCTTGTTTGGTGATTCTGACTGTACTTTCTTCTCCGACCCGTTAAACCGTGAAAATGCTGATCCTATATGTGCTGACGAATTTAATGAGCTCCTTTAAACCTCCAGATGCTTTCGGTAAGATTTTCAGGGTGTCCCAGGCGCAGGTTAATTCAAAGGTTGAAAGTCTTTGGCGTGTTTACTTTGGTGTCTTGTAGGTGAGACGATTCGGTCTGGGAAGTAACAGAACAGCATGGAGACACCTATGGAGACACCTCCCAGATTTATGCCTCCAAGAACCGCCCCTTCACAGAGCAACGCCTGCCACCTCGCCCTGTCCCTAAGCTGGTAACTCCAGCGTCGCTGGAGGCATCCTGGGCGACAGCCAGTCCCGCGCGCAAAGCGAAGGTAGAAACAAAGTCGTACGCCCAGGACGCACCAAGATTCCAATAACTGCGTGCTTTGGAACGGCGCTCGTGCCGTCCAGGAGTGTTGTTACAAACAAGAACATTTTAACGGGTGTGCGGGAGGAGCGTTTCTAGGAGGTGTTTGCCTGTGTGCTCACCAGTACATTAGGGAAAAAATGGTTATCAGCTTGAAATGCTATGATGGATTCTAGTAGAAAATAGGTAAAAGACGTAAAAATAAATGTATTTGCCCAGATTAATAAAACGTGATCCATGTGAGATGAACACCTAAAGCTAGGCGCTGCCCGCACTGTCCTTTTGTGGCCATGGAGGAGGGCACCACTATACCCCTTGGCGATAATGGGCTTTTTAAAAGTAGCTTTTTGGCCTTTTCCCATGTCACAGTGTCCGTGCCAGTGCTGCAGAGGAAGGTGGTGGTGGTGGCCCTCTCTGGCAGTCTTGGCACCCAGCAGCCTGCTAGAGCAGGAGAGGGAAAAGGGGAAGGGAAGGGGAGGGAAGGGAAGAAAAGAGTAAGAAAAGAGACAAACCGTACTTAGTGCATTTATTCATTTAAAATGAATATTTTTACTTGATTGGATGGAGACAGAGAGACTTACAAACCTGTCGGAAGGTGCTACATGTATTCACGGGCTAGCTCTTGGAGAACGTACAGAGTCCTTCATT
The DNA here is from genome assembly GCA_009769605.1 of Bucorvus abyssinicus. Lineage (NCBI taxonomy): Eukaryota > Metazoa > Chordata > Aves > Bucerotiformes > Bucorvidae > Bucorvus > Bucorvus abyssinicus. The sequence goes on from CM020063.1 coordinate 1,982,641, forward strand.
TGATGGAATATCTGAGCCCCTTGGGAGCAGCGTTGTCTTCATCATCCACATGCAGAGGCTGCGCAGCTTTCGTGTGGGTTATCATGCATGGTAACTGCTATGGCTATGCAAGTGCGGAGACAGACTGACGCTCCCGGTCTTAACCACAGGACGCTGCTCCATGGGGCTGCTGGAGATGAGCTCTGCCAGCCCCATCATTGCCTGTCCAGGCTGCCTGGGGCTGCAGGGAGTGTCTGTATGGGGCTGTGCTCCTCCAACTGTTCACCAGCATCAGCTCCGCTTCTTGGGGAGTGGGAGGCAACGAGGCCAGCACCTGCTTAGGTTTTCCCCGGAAAAAAGCTCCAAACAGCAGCAAAGAAAGGCCCCAGAAGTTGGCACATCTGGCAGCTAAGCAGAGGGCCACTGCTGTCACTTGAACTGCTTTTGGAGGGCGGGAGGCTGTGAGATTAAAGCAGCCTGGAGAAGTCTGCATTGCTGACGGACCATGGTTCGCTGATAGCTGCCAAGCCTTGGTTTCCTACAGTCCCCACTCACTTCTACGTATGATGACATTTTTGTTCCAAACTGTAGAGTCATATGCTTCGCTCTTTGTCTTTTGCTAGATTTGGTACAGAGATGCTCAAAACCGCTTCTTTTTTTTAAAGTTTTTGTGGGAAAATGGCAACACTGGAATACTGGCTTTGTTTCAAAATGTTTGAGAAAGACATGTTTTTATGAGAAATCGAGGTATTTATTTCTGAAAGCAGTATTAAATGGGTGGTTACCTATATGTTATGCATCCGAAGCATGATTTTGCTAAAAAAATACACATTTCGTAGCATTCCGATCCCTTTGAAAAAATTGGAAAAGGCACATTTTGTCCCCAATATTAGCTTTTTTAAAGCCATTTTTTTTCCATGGGGAAAAATGTTATGTTAAAAAATGAGGATCAGTTCTAACTTCGTGCTAAGCAGTCACAGCAGATAAATTTTGCCCCCCCAACCCCTTGAGGTTTTGAAGTCTCTCTCTCCCTTTTCTATATTTACATATAATGCTATAGAGCTACGCGCCTCCCTCTGCCCTCGCTCTGCAGCCCCTGTGAGACAACCTGACTCCGCAACCCTTGGATAGCGGTGTCTCCTCTACATCACGGAACATTTCTGCTCCGCTGCCTGTTTCATTTCGGTGAAGGTGGCTTGCGCCTTTTCTTTGATCGCATCCATGTCCATATTCTGGATGTTCTGCAGCTGCCCCAGGATAGAGTCCTTGTCCTCTTCCTCCACCTGATCTTCTGCCACCATCTTCTGAAGGTCTTCCGGCAAACCCACATCGTCTCCAGCCATCTGTATTTGGTTCTCATCCAGTTCACTCTGATACAAAAAGCAGAACATAAAAACAGCACATGAGGATCTACCAATGAGTCTCTTGTTTGTTTTAGGGAGAACCGAAACATACGCCCAGACTTTTCAGGCAAAGTTTTCAGCTGCAACTTGTGAATTCAAGGGCTCAATCAGCCCCCAGACAGGTGCTGTGATTTTTCAGGCCATGTCAAATATATTTCTTTGAAGGGTCTCTAGTAGTGTCAAAACGGAAGCCCTCAGTGTCACCTGCGATTTTAGAAACCTTTGCTGTATGTATTGGCTGATACTGCGGGAAAGCCACCGCCAGGGATTGGTATCCACCAGTGTTGCAATGTACTGCCTAGGCTGTCACCTGCTGTGCCGTTTGCTCGATGAAGCAATAGCTTTAGGGAAAACTGTGTGGCTACTCTTCCCCTCTTCATTTGTTAAATCAAACTGAAGCCTTCCTGAAGCAAGATGCGTTAAACCCGGGGAAGAATTACCGGTTGAAAGGTCCCCATCTTCCCCAAACCATCTCAAAGCTCTATCTAGGTCTTTGGTTGGCATCTCCGAGTTGTGATGAAGAGCAGGGTCTGCCTGGCACATAATCAGAGCAGTGTGGCAGTGCTGGTAACTGGGGGTAAGAGGAGGACTTCGACAACAAAAGAGAGGCTGGAGGATGGATGTGAGTCTGAGAAAGCTGAAGGAGACAGGAGAAGGAGCTGGTTGAGCAATTAAAAGGGCCGAGATGCAGTAAGCGCTACACACGCTTGCTTCCTGCCTGCCCGCTGAAACGCTCTAGCGGTGGGGCTACGTCAATTTTTCAGACAATGGCGATTTTGTTCGTGTTTGATGGCGGATTCTGATGGATCCAGCGCTCCGAAGAACGGGGCATTTTGACACAGTTCACACATCAAAGATAAGCATGAATGCCTCATTACCTCTCCAAAATGAAGCATGACAGCAGCAAAGGCCTGATATGAATAAGCAGCAATGCTGTCAGCAGGAGGTGTTTTGGAGAGTGAGAGGGGTCTTGGGTTTGCGGCAATGAATGAAGGCGGGAATGAATGGGAGGACGTATACGAGCAGTCTCTGGGTAGTTCCAGGCCTTAGCAGGGCCAGGCAGACTGGGATGCTTGACTGCGTAGCTACTATTTACCGTCACGTGTATTTGCCCAGCTTTATGTTCGCAGCCCCTTTAACCTGATTTCTCCCCGTATCTCTTAATGAAAACACGGAGACGTGTATCACGACCGTTATTACTACGTGGCTAGACTGGTGAGGATGCCTCTTGACCTCTTCAGGCAAGGGCTCTTGCTATCAGAGATGTGGGAGCTAGAAACCGTATCCCAATTGGCAGATGCATTCTTTATTGATTGTGTAGCAGGAAAAAATGTGTTAAGCTTTAAAGCAGCAAGTGCTGGCTGTTGGAGGAGGTAGCCCTTTTGAAACGCTCCCGAGTAGCAGTAGAGGATGCTGAAAAAAGCTACTGGGTTAATTACTGAAAAAGTGCCCCTAAGCAGACAATCACAGATGTTCTTTTCTTTAGAACTATTTACAATTTCAGACGCGATCACTGTATATTATGTGGCAAAATGCCCATACAGTGCACCCAAAGGCCACTTTGGCGATGTGAACAATTGTTTGGCACGTTCTTGCCTGAAAGCCCCCTGTCCTGCCGAAGTCTGAGACGTGATGCACTCCACAGTTTGCAGTTCAGAGCGTCCTCTGACCAAAGAAGAATGTAGTCAGCCGTAGTCTAAAGCAGTACAATTCTGCTTGGGTCACCTGCCTCTACGCACATGGCACTTAGCTTGTCCTTGGATGGACCTAGTATGAGCTTCAGTGGGGTAGGGTCGCTCAACGGCAAGCCAAGAAGCACGTAAGAAGTGTATGGCCTCTTCTCTTTCTTCTAAAATTCGACAGATATGGTTCTGTTACTTTGATTTGAAATGGAAATGTAGGGTTCTGTGATTGAATTTCTGATTTTACCTGTTGGGGGAGTTTGTGGTCGTTTTTTTTAAAGGCTGGTGGAAATAAGTTAAAGCTCGTTTTCTCACAAGGCGAGACCAGAAGATTTTCCCGCAGGATGTTCTGAAAGTTGCGAGGGTCCAAACCCGCAGTGAACCTGCAGCTCCGAGCGCTCGCCTCTGAAAGTCAGGATCAGAAAAGCGGTGCTGGAAATGCATCATGCCTGCGAGCTTCAGATGGCGCTTGCAATCAGAGCGTGCGCAGGGTGCGCGGATCCGTACTGTCCCAGCGTGCGCGCTCGTGGGGACTGTTCCTTGCCCAAGGCCAGGCGTGGCTCTGACGGCGATAGAGGCACCACCCTGCATCAGAACACACTCCGCTTGGACTACAGATAGCTCTCAGAGTAGGCAGACGTCGTGGACGGGACAGCTGGGGCCATGGGCTCCTACAAACCCCTACAGAAAGACCCCCGGAGTATGGCAAACCTGGCCTCTCTCCTGATGACTTTAATCTCCATAGCCTCCAGGTCTCTGCAAGCGTTCAGCCACCCTTTTAGGATCTCTGAGAACACAGAAGCAACATCTATTCTAGTAAATTAAATATGCCTGGCACTGCTCTCTTGCCCCAAGGCCAGCTGGCCTGGAACAACCCACTGCAACGCTATTGAACGCTCTCGTCCTACCAAACAGGGTGGTCCCATCTAACTGCCTATTGGGAATGCCTGCCTTAACTCCCAAACTGGCCCTGGGAACTGCTTGGGAGGGTGCCCAGGCCAAAACTGGGTCAGGCGCTATTCTGACAACTCAACCACACAGGCGACAGAGCCCTGGTAATAGTCTTTGACCCTGAGTACGCATCTGATGGAGGCAGACTCCGATCCGTCGTGTTACACGTGCGATACAATACGGGGTTCTCTATACACACAGGATACACAGGTGTAAGCAGCAAACGGAAAGTCTAAACATCTGTTTACATGACGTCTGGCTGTAAACAAAAGAGACCAAGGCTCGCAGACTAATCCAGAGGGGAGCCAAGCTGTTTTCCAGCATCGCTGCGTGAAGTGCTGCTTTCCTTACGTCTAACTGAGCCTGTCATAAAATTTACCGATGCCTACGTGCAGAGATCCTTCGGTAGGTGAATCCAGACCGGATCCTGGGATGCATCGCCTATAATGCACCAGTTACAAACAAACCCAAGAGTTCATCTTGCCTTGACCTGCAAGCGGGGTTTTGGGTGAGCCATGCAGCAGCCTCGTACTCACCTAAGCCATCCAAAGGTCCAGGGACCTCAGAGGTGGGTATGAGGAGCCACAGCTTGGAACCACCAGCCTTCACCCCATCAAACGCCTTCCTGTGCTACGCCTACACAGGGATCACTGTTCGGAGCACAGGGAAGGTGTGTGGAGGCTGCTTGACACCCCAGATATTTGGGGCTCATAGGCACTGTCACGTCGTTGCCCAAACTGGCTTCAATGAGAATCCTCTTACCTCTGGGGCCCAGACACCCCGTTTCAGCTCACGCCGGGCCCCCCGGTCCACCCCTAAGCTGGTGGTGGTGTCAGGGTGGTCCCCTTCTGAGCCTGGCTTGTTGACTGGTTTTCCTGGACGGACCATGGTTTGCCTCCCCTCATGATCACTGGGCTGTGGCCGGACCCTGCTGCGAGCCCCAGCTCTTCCCACTGCATTCAGAGCCTGCGGGACTGTGCCTGCGGGTGAGGGCACTGCTTGTGCCGGGGTCCCCCACTGCCCCGTCCTGGACCTTCTCAGGGAGCAATCCTGATCCTGTGGCCTCCTGACATCCACAGTGCGACTCCATTTTTCCACAGTGCATCCACAGCTGTTTCACACTGGCCTATTAAGAAAACATTTGGATCAGCAAAAGAATTCTTCGAGCTTAGCAAATACTTGTTTTCAGATACTTATCTAAAGCCTGTGTGCACGGAAGAACTTCTCCTGAGACACGTATCTCTTTCTGCCTGGTCGATACGCATCCCCTGCGGCACAGCTAGAGCTTATGTAATGGCTGCATACAAGTAAGAAAACCTTTAATACTGGAATCGAGCTATTCATTAACTCAGGTCTTAACAATATTCCCATCACGGCACAATAGAGCGAGAGCTGATTGAGATTACGCAACCACACGTCCCTTTCACGGGGAGAAGCTTTCCTTTCTAATGTCTTTAGCTGCTCTTGTGATTGAAAAGACACCTGATTGCATCTGAATACTCTTTCCCTCTAAATACCGGCGAACGAAAAACATCCTGCTGCTCCGGAACTGAGAGCCGCGTAGAGCGGTGCCCACAGAAGTGCTTTGCCTAGGGAAAGGGATCCACCTGCTCGGAGAAGACGACACAGCCCCTTCCCGAGGTGCTAGAAAATCACACGTTACAACACGACCCCCAACTCTTGGGCAGAAGAAGAGCGCCGATGTGACAATACTCTGACAGAGAGGGGTGGCATTTGAGGCGACACGGCGGGTGCCTTTGCAGATCAGTGGTGGGACGCGGGTGGTGGGGCTCGTGGGGAGAGGTCGTCATGCTGCAGACAAGGTCTTTGGACAGGTTGGATGGGCCTGTGGTCAGATGTTCTTCTTCTGCATCACAGGCACCATCATCTCAAGCCTTTGCATATAGACCCTGCAAAAAATTGGGTACTGGATCCCAGTTAAGGAAAAAGGCAGTAAGTGAATAAAAGAGTTGGGTGGGGCTTTTTAAAATTAAAATAATTATTTATGCGTTTATATAATTTAAAAAAATGCTTTGTATGCAGGCGAAGCATTGAATACTCCAAAGATGAAAAAGTTGTCCAGAGAGCAAACGTCTCATGGCTAAAAACATCTTTCCGATGACAAACCTAAGTTGACAATTCTGTTAATAGGATTAGGTTCATTAAGGGACTGCTTTCCCTTATAAACCTGGCCCAGATAGCGTGGCGCTTTCGATTTTGGGCTGGAAGGGGGGCCCTGCTCAGTCCTGAGTGTCATGCTTTCATTGACAATGCGTGCTAGCCATCGATACCGGTAATATTCAGCGTTTCTACCACATCCTAGGCTACCTGAAGTAACTTCCATTCTTCAAAAGAATCCGTGCATCGTCACAGGTCTGGGAGTGTTTTGCTGTCAGAATGTTGTATCAGAGTTGTTTTTCTTCAGACATAGAGTGTGCACATAATAATTTCATTTTCTTCCTGATACACGCTTTCGTAAGGGCTGATGAGAAGAAACCTTCAACCAAGGAATGTTATATAGGTAGAGACAAATGCAGAGAAGCACAGGCTTAAAATCATCTTTGCTGGCCCAGAGCTCTAGTTCTACCTTGGAGGCAAACCTCCCACTGTCGTTACCGAAATTTGGCCCCAAAGAGCACTTGGTGTCTACCAAAGAACCTGGTGGAGATGGGGAGATCCCCGTTGCGTGCTCTTGGGTGGTATGAGGTGGCCATGCGCTCGTCGGGGCTCAGCCACGGCTGGTTGTGGAGACCTGAGCACCATCTCCGAACGAAAAGGGACCCCCAGCTCCACGGGCTGTTAGTTGAGGGCTGGGCGCATTAGCGTCCTGAAGCCTTTGCGACTAGCCCTTCCTCAGGCTTAAAGCCGGGGCCTGGCAGAACGCGGTGGGGCTGTGGGAAACGCTCTTCAGGCGCTGGCACGGCGTACGCCTCCAGCAGGACAACAAACGCTAACGACGTTTTGCCACTCAGCTGCTAATGAAAATGCCGGTGTTTAGAGGTTTAGGCCTACAATCCAATCATCCACTTAAAATCTTGTACTTAATTTTTTTGCATAATTAATCTTTCTGTAATTAAACTCGCCCTCCGGATATGATTTCCTCTTGCTTGTCACTGAACGAAGGGTGTATTGCAAGTGAGAACCGAGACTCTGCTCCTGCCCCTCTCCCCCTAAAGCCGGCCGGGCCGCGCACCGCGGCCCGGCCGTGCGTAACCCTCCGTTGCCAGCTGGCGTTCCAGCTGCAGGCAGGCTGCAGAGCCAGGCCCTGCGATGCCGGGTGCTGCAAGACCCAACACCAGCCCTACAGGCGGTGCAGAGCCCATGGCGCGGCCACCCCGGCAGGGGTCGGGCGAATGTCCGCAGCCGGGGGAGCCAGACGGAACCAGCCAGCGGGATGTTCGCTGTGGACTGACGTCACACCCAGTACAGCTATATAAGGCGAGCACTAGCACGCGGTGCCTGTTTTCAAACAGCGGTGGGTGCGGCCTGGTGAGGCCTGGTGTGGCCTGGCCCGGCCTGTTGCAGCCTAGTGTGGCCTGGCCCGGCCCGGCCCGGCCGGCCCAGGGCAGTGGTGAGCAGGGCATTGTTTTCCTCTCTCTGTGCCGTTCGGTAAACTCTTCTTAAGCCACTCGGCGTTACCCGTCCCTCTCCTACTCCCAGGTGTAAAAGAGAGAGCGGCTGCCCGGGGCTCGGTTGCCAGCTGGGTTTAGAGCACGACTGCCGGCCCGGCGGGCGGCGGGCCGTGCACACGCAGCCCGGCTGTTCCGCCGCGGACTGTGCTGAGCTGGAGGAGCTCAGCGCCCTCGATCCATCCCAGACAAGCAGATCATCGCAGGTGATCTGTGCAGTTTGCACGGTCTGGTAACGCCTGGAAACATTGGACTGCCCGGGGCAGACACTGCGTTTCCGTAGCGGGCCCGGCGGCCGTAGCAGCAACACCTCTGGGGAGTGGAAAAGAGATCCAAGTTGAGGTAAGTGTGGGACCTTTATAACCATCGGTGGAAGGCTCAAGGGCTAATAATACTTACATTTAAAGGGGTCACTTGAAGGAGAAACTCTAAGTGTAAGCAATACACCTTCACTTTCGACGATGACAAACTGCCTGCGGGTAATTTTAAAAGTCGAATGTCCTGACAGAGAGTTTGTGGAGCCGAAATGTGGTGTTACGTAGCACCGTATTCACATCGCCTTTGCTTACAAAAGCTGTGCTCAGCTCGGACACGCTGGGAGGGCGAGTCGAGGTGGCTTAGTGGAGGTGTCTCCGCAGCAGCTTTTCTCCTCGCGTTTTTTCGCCCAGTGCCCGCCTCAAAGCATTCTGCCGTAGTTTTTGGAGACAGCGCTTCTTTCTTGTAAGCTCGGTTAGCGAAGCTTTAGTTGCAAACCCCATGTTTTCATCCCTGATGCTGAATGAGACCTGCCTATCTGGTTAAATACGGGGGGTATAATTTTACCGAAGCGGCAAGGTTGAGTCATTTTCCTTCCCGCAAGGGTTGTTCAGGGGTGGTGCACTGTGGCGAACGTGGCACTAGAGGGCCTTGGGCGGCTCAGCGTTAGCAACCGAAAAAATAGAGAAAAAAGACACGATTCACAGTGCGCGTTTACGTTATAGAATCACTTTCGCAGCCGAGGTGGCTTTGTGAATTTGTAATTGCTTGGCCGCCGGGTCCTTTCCTTATGGCCATTCTGATGTTTCAGTGCGAAATACTTCGAGCAGCTCAGCGGAGAAGGTGGCAAATGTTTTAGTCGTGCTTGCCGCAGAAAACACGTTACTCTTCGATGCCATTGCTTGCAGGTTCTCAGGTAGGTTTTGAAATTCCTCGGTCATGTTTGCCTTTGCTCCCACGTCATGCCAGGTAACGGAGTCTAAGGGTCTCGTTGGCTCAGCCCAAACCTGTGTTAGGGACTGTCACGAGTTTAACGATAGGCTGACGGCGCTCCAGCACCAGTTGTTATGAATAACCTCCCAAAATCATCCAAGAGTAAACGTGGCTCCTTTTAAACCCTGCACAACAGTGCAATAAAAAATGTTTGCAAAGCCCTTTTCTTCAACTCTTCAGCTACTCCGTTGGTAACTTTGGACCATGGACTGGCTTTTGTAGTACCGCTTATTTCATCCAACTAGAACCAGCATTCGGGTGAATGCTGAGCAGATAAGAACGGCAGAAAGGTTTCGCTGATGGCCAGTGAAGGACAGAACCTAAATCAGGGTAATGGCAGCCTCTGGATGGCAGGACCTACTGCGCAGCTGTGCAGCCTTGCAGTTTCCTTCCTCGCTTCAGCAGAACACGTTCCTCGTGTCGGTGCTAGAAGATATGGCAGGGATTTCAGACTCAGACAATCCCTTTGCAGTGCTTGTTGCTTTTACAAGCTAAAATCCCAAGACTTGACAGTGCCTGGGAAGACTCTTCTCCCTCAACATTCCTTTGAGTTGGGTTCTAACAAGGTAGGTGCCTGCAGACCTCAGGTTGACTCTTGCTTCCCTGCTGTTAGGTAATCTCTGTGACAATAACCCGGAGCCGTTATGAATGATGTACCCTGGGGCATTATTAATTTGTCTTTTTTTTAACTGTTGTATGTTGCTAAGTGAAGAAGGTTTACTAACTGTGAGACATCATCAGACCAGACACGGAACTTCCCTCATCGCCTGCCTCAGATCTGACGGCACAGAGAGGGATTTCAAGAGCCTTTCCCTTAGATTCACCTACAGAGCGGAGCAAAAAGGGTCGAAAAGAAGCAGTCATGAGGGAAAACCACGGCTCCGGCTTTCTCCATTTCTGTGCTGAGCTGCAGCAGGGATCTCACTAAGGAAGGCCATGTGCCATTTTCGGAACTCCGTGTTGGTAGTCAGTTTGTTCTAAAATTGGCCACTGAACGAGATGAGATCATGAGCCACAGGCTTACCTTAGGGAGTCTGTACTTTTCTCTCAGGTGAACCCTCAGACAGGCTCGCTCGGCTTTTTTCTGTGCAAATGCTGCATCTCTTTCCATCCTGGAAATCAGAAAAATAATTTCTTCAAGATACTAATAAAATACGGTCTTTTCCACTGAACCAGTTGCTTGGCTGCAAAAAGCTACAGGCCGGAGTTATTCCCAAGGTTGTGTAACTTGTCCAAAGGCACGAAAGGAGTGATACCGGTAAAGTTCTCAAAACTCTTCCTGTGAGTCCTCTGAAGAAGGAAGGACAAGCCAATGCTGCTTGCCTGGAGTTGGTACCTGTACTAGCTGTTACTGCTCACTGTAACGATGAACAATTCCAATAAGCAGAACAGAACAGTTATGCTTATTCCTTGTTTATTCCACTGGGGCACTTACGGGAACGCGGCTGCCTGCCAACACTCCTGTTCTACCAACAGGACCTTCTCAACAGTAGAACAACGCACACACACGCTGCCAGAGTGGGCTTTTTGGGTCACAGCAAAAGTTTACCTAGTCTGGGGACCCATCTCCAACAGTACACAGCAGTGGACACTTAGAGGAATAGGATAAGCATCCTGTATCAAAAGCAGCATTACTACACATCCCTTTCGGCGTCCTCTGAGGCTGGGGGCAGGAGGGGCTTTTCTGCCCGGGTAGGTTGGAGCTTTTTGCTTGTCCTGGCAGCATGGGAAGACCAAGCAAATCTCACTCAGCCGACCTCCTACCCTTGCCTGGGCCCTAGTGGCTGGCTGATCTTACACCTTTTTTCTTCTGGAGGATCTGATTATTCCCTGGAACAAGGAGCTGCGCAGGAACAGGAGGCAGGTAGTTATTGGCAGTCAAGAGCCTGGGAGGTACGGCACAAACTGGTGGTCCCCTCTTGCTTAAACTCTTGTGTTGCTGGAAGCAGATTTTATGCGACCACGCTGGAGGCTGCCAGCACAAGCCACCTGTTTGTTCCTGCCTATAACATATTTTCCTGAGAAACAGCAGTTTGTGCAGGTTTGTGTGTTTCATCGCCAAAAAACCACCCCAAAGTCTAGAAGAACCTAAAGCCAGGATGGTCATGCACCAAAGGCCAAGCTCTGCCCGAGGATGACTCCAGCGAGGCACTTCTCTGATCTCCACGCTTGTACAGCTGAAAACTGTGTAAAATCCAGGGAGCCCTGGACCAGGAGCTCTGCCCAGGACAACGATTTCTGACAAACGCACATACTGCACACCAGCCTGCACTGTCCTGAGCTCATATTTTTGCTTTGAAAGTGCTTCAGATGTTCCTGGTAGAGTTCCAAACTGTACTTGCAGAAGTACTCCCGCACCAATTCCTCGCTACGGTTCAGCATGGAACCGACACGAGCCACCCTTGAAAACATTATCGAAATAATTCTTACTCTAAGAACTTTCCCTATCCCAGGAATGCCTTTTTTTTTTTTTTTTTTTTTGCTTCTCGATCTCCATAAAGCATCTTCCTGCCGGCAGGTGGTTATTTCTCTTTTAAACATCCCTTGACAAAAAGGCATAGCAGAACGTTCTGTATTTCATGCCAAAGCAAATGATACCCATTCAGGGTTTTATGATACAAATGGCTGCTGCTAAATACAGACCTGGATACCTCAAATTCCGCCAGTCATTAACCTTTCACCTATAATCATCTTACACGAAAGATTTACACAACCATTATGTAATTGACCATTAGAGGGACAGATGCATTTGAGATTTAAAAGTCAATAATTTTATTTGTAATAATACATGTTAAGTCCTTTATTTCACTTCTGTTCTGATATTTAAACACAGCCAAGTGGTAAAAATCATAATTACAGACATAATAAAGTTGACGTTTAGTAAGTTAAAAAGTCCTGTTTCGTTTAGTAGATTTTAGAGAAAATAACTGAAAATACAACTACAAAAAAATAACGATCCTAAAGGGAAGGGGGGGATCATCATACTTAATAATTTCCAGTTGGTGAACTTGTATTTTGCAAAGTCTCTTTAGCAAAGACTCATCTGCTTTAGAAAAAGGGAGGAGAGCTGAACGATTGGCTTTTTCTTGGGTTATTTTTATCTGCACAAAGTCACCAGGAATCAGCCCCATACTGATAACAAGGGAACAGGTACTCACTTCTCCTCAACCATTTGCTTTTGATATTCCTCATACTCCTCTCTGGTCATTCCTGCAGCTGCTGCTGGATCAGAAGGAGTGCTTTCTTCTTTGCTTTCTTCCCCTCCACCTCCAAGTCCCAAGTTCTTTACCTGGTTGCTCAACATACTTTTCATTAGAAAGGCCATCTTCGCAAGAAGAAAGGAGCTATAAGCAAACAACTACGAGAAAGCCAAGCCAAACCCAAACTGTTTTCAAAACCAACAATTGTAAGCCAGAGAGTTTCTACAGCCCCATCAGCTCTTCAAGGGCACAGTGCTAGTGAAATGTGAATGCCAAAACCAGTTTGTCAGCCATAATCTGGATTAAAGAGTGAACTCCTTAATATCTAGAGGCAGATGGTTCAGATTACTCAAAAAAAATCATTAGATGAAGCTGCCTACTTTTTATATTAATGCCTTAAGCTAATTGTACCCACAGACACAAAAATCAATTCTAGTGTGCAATAGCGTTTTGACTCGTTCAGTCTCGAAACTCTCACTTTCACAGAGATGAAAACATTCCCTGGAACGCAAAGGATCGGAATTAAAAACCTGGTTGACTAAATGGCCGTAGAAAAACTGTAAAATTCAGGCTACTGAGCAGAAAACCCCGTTGGATTTACACAATCACGTGAGATTTGAAAATGGGAATTCTTCATGAAGCAAAACGCTCGATCCTCTCCATCCATTGGACAGAAAGTACGCTGAATGATTTTTCTCCATCCGCTTTTGAGGTGGTTGGTTTGTCTCACGGATGAATGGGACATCCCTGCTATCATTACTTTTTTTTTTTTTTTTCCAAGGAAGTAATCACCAAAAAAGCAAATCACATCTTCACATTCCTTAGGGTTTATTTCAACTCTTCCCCAGGCTGTCCCCATCCAGATCACCACTTGGACTGGTGCTGCATACGAAACCTGGTGCTTTTAATCTTAACTGTCAGAAACAGAGAAATGAATCTGACGGATTCCGGACGCTGTCCTACAGCCTTGATATCTTCTGTTCGTGGATTGCCTGTGGGCTTCCTCATCTTTCACATCATTAGCCTCACCAGGTCAGTTCAGGTGAAGACTCGCAGGGTCTGATGCCTAGATCATAGACTATTTTGGGAAAGAAAATAATCTGCTAGGTCTCACAAGTTCACGATTTTGGGTTTTGAGCGTTTATCCTACTGTGATCGACTGCGCATGCCTTAGTGAAACATTCTTTAATTTCGATTATCTAAATGGCTCTCCCAGTGCTCTCATCATTTCACTGAGAGATGGGAGGATTCCAGTTTCCCTAATGCCTTAATCTGTATTAGAGCCTTTCTAATTAAAGCAGACCTGTTACTATTAATAAAAAAAAAAAGCGGGACACTCGTAATCCTGGATTATTAGTGATTAAAGAACAAACTTTAATTTTTTTTTTTTAAAACAGAGCAATCTCTCAGAAGCACAACTTTCAAATCACAACAAAATTACTTTGATACACTACAAATACCTAGAAGGCATTTTTCTTAAAGTTGATTTTTATAATCACTGTGCGCTTTCCGAACTACGCATCAATTGCAAGGATTTGGGGGACGAGTCAACGTTTTACATCCTATATCCTGCATTTCAGAGAGTGCTGCGTGCGTTCCAAAGAGCGGACAACTAGCTAGTGCTGTGGGCTCACGGCAGGTCGGCTGCAGCCGGCGCTAGTTCCAGCGGAACGCGGCGGGACCGCGTCGTTGTGTAACCGGCTCATCTGGCCGGTGCTGTCCGGCTCCGCTCGACGGTGCTTTTATCCCATTTTCCCAGCCTGGAGACAATACTGACAAGCAGGGGTGGGTTTACCCTGCAACCCTTTTGCCTTCTGTGAAAACCAAAGACCTTGCTCACTTTGCTGGTATTTGAGAAGTGCTGCCACGAGCCTCATCTAGTGTCTCTTTCAGAAGGACGGCTTTTGGATGAGCACTCTGACTGCTGAGCTGTAGTGGCTGCCCCATGACCCAGAACAAGACCACGAAAGGCCCTCTCTGGTACGCGGCCGATTTTAATTCGTGAAAATAAAGGGTTATGTCTAGAAAATTAAATACTGCTCCAAGAGCAAGCTGCTGAAAAAACCCCCGATCCCTCGTTCCTGCACTACAGCCTGACTCACATTAAGTGACTTGCCCCACACTGCTCAAAACACGGTGGATCTCAAGAAGGAGAGTCAGAAAATCCTGCGTGAGGAAAGAAGGCACTTGGTCGATTCAGGCATCTCTAGAAATAGACAGTGGCTGCACAAAGAGGGTGTCACAACCCTGGGTAAAGTTTTGGTCTTGCTGACCTTCGCACCCGCTGCTTATAACACAAAGGTAACAACTGGCAAGGTGGACATCAGAAGCTAGATCATCGCAATCTGCTTCAGCTCCACAGCCAAGCTGTACCTTCCACAAGTAGGTGGCACAAAAGGAGCGAAGCAATACTGCATGAAGCACATACAGGTCACAAAGGGGTTTTCGTCAGCTTGCAAAAACCATCAAGCAGGTTCAAGTTATGTATTGGCACTGTCTATGCGTCTACTAAAGCGCACAGTAGGCATCACAGAAAAGCGTGCTATGAGAGAAATTTACTATCGTAGAACCATTTAGGTTGGAAAAGACCTTTAAGTTCATAGAGACCGTCAGTCATGTAACCTTTGATTCTTAGAATTTTTGCTGTGCTTTGACAGCCACTGGATTAAATGTCAGAGCGCCGTCCCGCAACATCAGTGCCACATGCCTCTCAAGTCCGCTTCCAGTGGTTGGCTCCTCTTTATTTAAAATTCTCCTAACTGGAACGGGGAGCACCGGTGCGTCCGTACTGCGCACTTGACAAACGTGACACACAGCTTTCATTTCTCCGGTGTTAGGTCTCGGTCTTCTCCAAATGTATTTGTTCAACTCTGTGCTATCGGTCTTTAGCTTCCCTAACCTTGGACGTAAGTCTTGGCTGCCAACTTTGATCCCTGTATAGATTCCCCCATTGATCCCACCTTCTGCCTAAAAGATACTTTTACAGAATCAACCGAGAAGGCAAGCAACCTGAAAACTGGCTTGGGAGGGGATTGCTGAGAGCCCAAGAGGTCTTATCCACCAGGTCTTGAGAGGTCTCCTGAACCTTCCTAACAACAAAAGGCTTTCCAATGTTAGATTCAAAATCCAAGACAACAAAAAGTGCTTTAAGTTACTCTTGGCACTGGAAACTGCCGAGAAACACGGAAGAGACTAGTGACAAACTTTGGAAGACGCTACACAGCTAGTAAACTGCTCACTTCATCGTGGGTTTAGATATTTATCACAAACCTGTGTATACAAGCCTTTTCTAGAGACTATGTTCCCAAAACAGCAGACAACTCCAACCACATAATTCAGAAGCAGCCAAGAGTCCTTTGAAAGGACCAAGACGCTCCCCCCACCTCACTTCATCCCTCTAGAATATAGAAGTCAGAACATTAGATCACTTGCACAGGAAGAGAGAAACGAATATTTTCAGGGCTTTCTTGGCTTTAATAGATTCAATCAAAGACTTCTCCACCTATTAAAGAAATTGCTCCAGGCTGGGTGAAGGTGGTCAATGAGGGAATTCCTGCTCTTCCTGTGGGAGGTTACCACAGACACATGCAATATACTGGATACAACAGTTAAAAAAAAAAACCAACAAACGCCAACCAAGAAGACACATCCTGACTTGTTTTGGGTAGGCATGTTGTATTCCAAAGAGGATGAGAGTACCCAGGTGAGAGCAGGCAGAGCTGCAGCCTCTGAATGCCTTTAACTCTCCAGCATCAGGAGAGCCTAGGTCTCAACGTGTTCAAACTCGCTGAACAGAGGGCAAAGAATGCGTCAGATACCCTCGCTTGGATTTCATGGACGTGTACCCAATGAAAAGAAAAAAGCTTACTAAAAATATGCATCTTTATTCAAATAAGGTTATCTTTGAACCCCAAGTGTCAAGTTACATTAGACAGAAACAAACATGAAAATGTCAGCTGTTTGATTGTAAAACAAACCAGTAGACAGTCTTTGATGTTACAGTAACTGATGCATTGGTAAATGTCAAATTTTCTTAAAACAGGAAGTTAGGTAATTTACAAACCATACTGTGAATTTTAACTTTTGAAGTGGAGGTGTGACCATGTATTTAATATACCCTGACCAGTACAATGAGATTCACTTGACACTGCCAAGTATTTGCTACTTATCATCCACACTTCAAATCAAATTAGTAGACCTGTTCTCCCCCCTATTGTCAAACTGGACTCCAAGGTGTCTTCTCCTCCTAGTCCTGAAATCTTACTTCATAATACTCAAAGCACACTATCCATGTGAGAAGAAACTTCTAGTAGCCAGCCATAACAGGGGCTACATTGACTGACAAATATTCTTCAAGTCCAAATTTGTTGCTCTCACTCCGAGGACAGGACAGAAGTTGAGCTGGGCAATTGGGACCTTTCCTTTGATCCAGTGAGTGACGAGGCAATTACGGAAGTTCCAAGGAGAGACGACTGTGAAATGAAGCATGAAGCAAAGTTACCACTTTTTGGATGTTACGCTTTAGACCCTCTGCTCCCTAATACAAAAGTTTCCTAGCTGCACGTGGAAATACATCAGATCTGTTAGCAGCATGAACACACAAGCTGAGCCTCATACTGAAGATACAATTGTAGGTTCAAGTTTTCCCCTCAACTCCATCCCCAGCCTTCTCTTCTTTCTACCGAAAGACATAAAAGTATGGGCTGTTCCAGCTTTAAAACAAAGTTATGGTTGGCTAAATTCACAGTAACAAAAAATCCAGGCTTCCCATTGATACGTTAGAGCTGTTCCTCCTTATGCCACATACATGCATCTACTGATCACTAGTCGCAAGCCTTTCTGTATAAAGGGCCTTGCGGAGCCCGCTGTGAGAGAGGGAGTTCAGTTCAGGTGTTGCACTCATGCAGGAAGGCTTGCAATTGAAAGGAACAACACTGTACATTTTCAGAACAATTTAAGAAAATATAAATTAATTCAGTTAGAAGAGTCAGGATTGTAATACTTAAGACTCAAGGCACCTGTAAATATTTGCTGGTGTTGAAAGAAGTGAATGGATAAATTCCTCTGTGTTATTCCAACTTATCTGAAAAGTTTTTTTCATTGATTTACTGTATTTATCCAGCAAGATTTTTTTTATCTTGAGGCAGTGTTTTCTCCAATTAGTACAGCAAAATCTTCTCCAATTTAGAAGTGAATCGATAAAGCTATACCACTTACAGTACACTACATGCACTACATACCGTAGCTATGTCACAATAGGTGTGTAGGTAGTATTGTTCTATTGGTATAGCACAGATAACCACTTTTGGGACACTGTATTTAAAGTAACAAAATATATTGCATAGATTAATCATTTCTCCAAACTGACAGGCACAATACTGAAGTGTTCTTCATTACAGCAAATTTGGCAGCATGTGTTATACACTAAGGGAGCAGACTGTAGGAGTGCAGTAGTAGTATGCTAGATTCTAGATAATTTTTGTAGATTAAGACAAACAGATTAATAATTAAAAGTGAAATATCCCGATGCATTTGTGTATTTTACAGACTATAAAAAACCCCAAAGCCCCTATTCTAACTCTACACACAAACAACTCAAGGACAAAGTTACCACAGATACATAAACAAGGCAAAACGATTTCATTTCACATTCCTAACTTGGGTTATCTGCTTTCTTCCTTTCCTGAAACAAAATGTTCGCCTGATAAGCAGGATCGACAACACGCATTCAGTCTTACGCTTTTGATATGAAAGCAGGAATTGACACACATTACTGGTTCTACAACAGCTGCTGGATTAACAGACATGTCAGAAGCAACAGCTTGTGAAGAAATGGGTTAACACTCCACACCTGTAGTTTAGAATACTTGCCACACTGAGATTTAAATCAAACATCTGTATTTGATACACGAAAGACACAGGACAGCTTTAGAAAGGTAAAGACATTGATACACTAAACATATCCTTAATAAAAATCAGATCTGAAGAGGTATAAAGCAATGCTATCTTTGCTGAAGTTCCACAGATCTCCAAACAAAATTACAGACAGACTTGAAACTACAGAAAAGAAACCAGTTCCACAGTATACTTGAAGAAACTACTTTATCATGTTTTCTCCCGCTGCCTAAAACCAAAACCCAAAATAAGGACATAAGCCTTTATTTGCGTGTTCTGTAAGGTTGTTTTCTACAACAGATATCAACAGTCAGGCTGTTAAGAGACTGTCTTTGTGTCCATGTATTAAAAAGTGTTCAAACGTGTATTTCATTAAGAGTTAAATAATTCTTAAACTGTTAAATCCAAGTGGTAGAGAAATGAAATGTTTATAACAAATTTTTACCACCTCCTCCCCTACTCCCCCAAAATAGAGAACAGTTGTTTGGGGTTTGGTTTTGGGGGGGGTTGTTTGGGGTTTTTTGGGTTGTTGTCAGGACACTTGGTGGCAAACTTTCTGCATAAATCATTCATCTGCAATTCTCATTGCGAGCAACCACCAAACCTGTGTGTTTCAATTCCCTCCTCTGAAATCTTAGCAAAAAAGGAGGAATATGGCATTTGCCTTCCAGTATTTAGGAGAAAGTTAGGTGAAAACATAGACCTGGACAGGGTCCGCTGTCTTCCCCCATCTAGCATTTGCTCCTGTGCTCCCCAGTCTGTTTTTAACAGTTTAATGAGAACTCATTTTGTTTAACAAAATCCAGTAATTTACAATATTGAAGTATATCAAACATGAAAATTTCCCTCATTTACAGAAGCGTATAATTTTCTGTGCATACATACTGCTGTTATGTACACACAAAAGGAACAGGTCATCAAAAGAACTTTTTGGCTGCTGCTTCTTGTTGACTCCTGAAAGAAAAAGCAGAAGAGAATTGGTTAAGTACTTCCAGTATAAAACTAGCTAACTGGTTTAAATAAGTATTTCATTTATTTGGGGATGAAAAGATTCCATTCCTTGTCAGCAGAGATTTAGAGAAAGCAAGTGTAGGTCGTACCAAAAAAAAGGACATTTTTTTTTTTTTCTATTTCAAAGATGTTGGTAGCATCATCATAGTTTCAATTTTGCATCAGACACAGAGGAAACAAAACATTCTGGACAGAAGCCAGAAACTGTGGAAGAGCATATGAACGTTTTAAAATACAATTTTCTAAAGCTTCTCAGTATCTGATTGGCCTAAAGATCATCATAGAAAAGGAAACACATGCAACTAAGCAGTGAAAGAATTTACTTGAAATGGGATTTCCTTTTCCCTCTGGCACAGAACATACTTATTTTCTTACTGGATACAGATACAGTGGATCAGCCACCCACAGATGCGAGAATTAGAAGGGCATCAAAAAGAACTGGAGGGCACCAGCTCCTCATTTATCTTGGAAGCCACCTTTCCAGCTGATGGCATGCCATGACATATGCAAGAAATGCACTCTCTCCACTTTGCAGAGAAGCAGACGCACAATAAAAGTTAGTACTATCGGCAGCATTGGTCTTGTATTAATACTAGTTATCCTTTCACAGAGGCAGCAAACAGCAGCGTCTCTCTAAAGGGCAATGCAGCTATTTTGGTCCCTACTCCTTATCCTGATTAGTGTGTGTGCGAAGCAGAAGGGAAGACGACCGAGCAAGAAAGCTCTTACTCTCAATAGGTTTTCTTATCCATCAACATGAATTTAATTTGAACATTATAACATTACAAGGAGGAGAAAGAGAACAGAGAAAACGTCTCATTTTGGTGGGGGGAGGCAGGGAGTCCATACACTATCAATATCATAGGTAGGAGAGGGAGAGTGATCTGTATCGTAAAAAAAAAGTTCACTGAGGAATTTGTAAGATGGAATAAGTATCTTGTAGGTACACATAGCAAAAAAAAAAAAAAAAATTTAATCAGATTTTGTTAAGGTATTAATAAACTTCAGTAAGTCCAGCAGAGGAGCACAAGGATGGTGGTCAAGGGCTGAAGCACATGCCTGAAGAGAAGAGAGGGAGGGAACTCTGCCTATTCATCCTGGACAAAAGAGGGCTTCAAGAGATCTAATGGCAGCTTTCTAATAGCTACAAGGTGTTTTTGAGGAGACAAGGACAGTTTCCTCCCAGACACAGACATTATAAGAAATAGGTACAACAGGACAGGTTCCCGCTCCATATACCAGGGGGGTGGGAGGAGAAGAAAGCAAACTTTGTGATGATAATTAAACATTTCCAGTGGGGTCTGTAACATTTTCCATTCCTGGAGGGTTTTAAGACCTGACCAGTCTAAACACTAAGCAACCTGGCCTGAATTCAGTGTCAACCCTGCTTTGAGCAGAAGGCTGAGCTAGAGACTTCCCAAGGTCTCTTCCAGTCTGAATGATTGCTTGTTTTAAAGAAGATTAACATAATCATACCATTGCAATTGCATTTCCAGTCCGAAGTTCTAACATCATTTGCCCTGTTGTCTTTAAAGAAAAACGTACTTACCTATACATGATATAACCAATGAATAACACTGTTTGCACCGCTACAAATATGAAGAAGTGCATTGTAGATAAGCACGACGGAAACGGCGGCAAGTCTGGACACTTGGATTTCTCGCTAGATGGCTAAAACCCAAGAAAAAACAGTATTTGAGAAAACAGCAAACAAGACATGCTATCAAAAGACTGTTATAGGTAAGAAACAAAGCCAGGTGTTTGCAACATGATCTAAAATAAAACACAAGCAGAAAATACAGACAGAAATTAACACTATTCTGAAAAATCATGATCTTACTCCCTGTCTCACTTTCCTCTTTATGTTTCTCAGATAAACTGTCTGATGTCAATTTGAGGATTATAGCAAGAAGAGTAGCTCTTTGGTAAATTAACCCAGAAATCAAGAACATTCTATGGGATCATAAATTAATTCAGCTTAATTGCTACCTAGGCTAGACTAAGGTGCTCCTGAATGTGAACGCAGTCTTCTTTCACACTTAAGAGACCTTAAGCGGAGCTTGCCCAAGTTTCCCCTGATTAAAGCTCTCCCTTCTGTGCAGAAGCAATGGAGAATCTCTCCTCTGTGCAGAGCTGTTAAGTAGGGGGACAAACACAAAAAAAACCACCCAGAAAACCTAATTGCTTGACCTTGTTTCCACAGGAAATTAGACTAAAAATCATGCTCTTTGTGCAAAACTTCTCATCAAGACACAGATCATGCAGTTAGGTCAAGGCAGTGCAGTTTTAGCGAAGCAGCTTAATGAAGGATTAATTGCTCCATAAATTGCATGCTGGCTCATCCTAGCTTTTCACTAACAGCCAAATAAAGAAGTATTACAGTCACGCTTTACACTACCAGCACAGAAATTACCATATTTCGTTGTACTAAATGCTCAATGTCCCTCTTTACTACATGAAGGTGTTCTTTGATGTCGTTGAAGTGCTGAGTTGTTTCATAGACTCCTGCAGCAGAGCCAGGATGTTGAGCTCCACTGATCAACCTCAGAGCATCAGCCACGGAATTTCTGAAACAAGACAAACAACAAAACATCTTTCAGCAGACAACAGCTTTTCTATGAACAGCAGTTATTCTGGACACTTTTTAGTCCATTAAAATTAATTTGAAAGACACAGTTGCCCCAAAAGGCAGAAAACATTTTTTCTGGTTTCCAAGAATACCTATCAAGAAGTAATTCCTTAAATCAAACTATGACTTTAAAAAATATTTAATTCTGCAGACAGCTTCAATTTGTACAGTGCACCATCTCCCAAAGCCACGCTGAAAACAAGATCTGGCAAATATTCTATTGCTACACATCTGCTTTGCCTGACTGATGAAGTCTGAAACAAGTGTTTTATCTGAGGCTCTTGCCAAGGCTTTAGGATAAGCAGAGTTTAATGCAATCTTCGAGGAAAACCAAAAGCTGTTTGAAAAATAAATAAATAAAAGCAGTCATGTAAGAAATAAAAATAAAGAAGAGGCTTTAGGGATAAGAAAAGATTTAGATACATCCTTGTTTCCTGATTATCATTTATACGAGAAACTCATTTCCCATATGCAATGTCATAATACTTAATATTGTCTTCATGTGAATTCATTTTGCTTCTACAACAAATCAAACTAAATCCATAAAAAGTTGAGGTTCCATAACTAATTTTGTTGGAGGTAAACTAGTCAATGAGAGAAAAACCCCTTAATCTCTAATCAATATGTTTATATAATTTTCCCCTACTGTGATGTTTCTTTTCAGTTGCAAAGAGGATTATTCTACAGCTAAAATATTTATCATGTGAATGTTAATCTCTTCATTATTAACAGAATAACCAATCAAATGCGTGTCTCTGGATTTCTTTTTAATTTACTTAAAACTTTACATTTTGTCCAGATGAGAGCTTACTTCAGTGCCTTCAAGGTGCAGTCCTAACTCTTTGCACAGTGGTCAGCAATTTATCACAGAAGGGTTTCAGTTGGAAAGGATCATCTGGTCCAATCCCCCAGCGCCGTGGGCAGTGACATCTTTCACCAGATCAGTTTGCCCAAAGCCCTGTCCAGCCTGAACTTCCACACTTTCAACTTTAACTTTCCCATGTGAAAGAAAGTAACAAAACCAAACCAGACGCTGGCTTGATTTCTATTAATTGAGCAAATTAGCAATAACAACTTATAATCATATTTGCAAGTATTATAACAAAATTATATTACTGATTTTTAAATGGCTCATATTCATTGTGAAAATGTCAAGCACTGACACTTAAACGTTTACAAATAAACTTCATAAAGATGATGCCCATCTTTTAGCATCAGTTGCTCTTCATGCCATTAAAATGAAAAAACCACGAAGCTAAAAATAAGACAGAAACCCGAACAAAACCAAACCAGGAGAAAGGAGAAAACGAGTGAGGTAGGGTCTGTTCAAAGGCACTGTGACCACTCTCCAGAGGTAAAGAGGGCAAGCACAGATATGCTGTTATTGTTAATGGAGCAAAAGCTGCTGGAAAAGAACGTGCAGCATGTTTTAACTGCATGAAGGAGCTACCTACT
Organism: Bucorvus abyssinicus; assembly: GCA_009769605.1. Lineage (NCBI taxonomy): Eukaryota > Metazoa > Chordata > Aves > Bucerotiformes > Bucorvidae > Bucorvus > Bucorvus abyssinicus. The sequence continues at coordinate 2,005,723 of CM020063.1, forward strand.
AAATCAAAGCCACAGGCTAAATTAATCTACACAATTCTATCAAGATACACCGCTTTAACAAAGAGGCATTTAGTAATTACGGCCCCTACTAAGGGCTGAATTAATAACATACTTTTCTTCAAACTGAAGACTACCAGTTTCTCTTAAAAGTATCAGTTTAGCACACAGATTAACTGTGCATACAGGATTACCAGTATTCTGCATACTTCCCACACAACCCCAAAAAAATTCTTTTCACTTTCCGTAACCAAAAGGTCCAAGAATTAACCCTCTCCTGACGTCTTTGTAAAAGCTCAATCCCACTTCCAGCATGTTAGGAGATCAATCAGTCACTTTCCCCAGTTACATTTCAGCTTATCCCAGACAACGTGCTGCACTCTAGGCCAGATGGAGTGAGCCATGGCTTTCTGCAAAACTCTCAACATTTACCTCCATGAGCTCATTTGTCATATTGCACAGTGATCAGAAGGCATTACCAAAAAAACCAGCTGTTTGCTTCTGTAAGGCACTGCAAACAAAACTCTTCAAAGCAGCCCTCACCTCCTCTCATTCTACATTTCTGGTCTGGAATTTAGACACACAAAATGAATGCGAAAAACCCTCGTCTGACCTCACTTCAGATAGCGCATATGTTATCCAGAAATTGTTCTCTCTTCTCATATTGTCACTGAATAGACGAGTTAAAGATTACAACACTAAGTCAAAGGACAGGTAAATATTAATCACCTATTTTAGAAGTAAATTTTCCACTGTAAAACTTTCTTCTTAAATAACCCATGCAACCGCTAGTACAACCACTTCCTAGTAAATGCTGGTAGTAATTCTATCCACATCCATCACATTTTTAATCTTGCCCCACTATTTTCAGTGCGTGATGCTCGTTTTGCTCCTCTCCCTCCTAATACCACCATCCCTATAAAAATAACAGAAATCTGCACACCCACTTTCCCCCAGATTGATCTGCTGTTTGTTAAAAGCAAAATACCTTCCCCTAAACAGACACGGTCTCTATCAAATTTAATTTACATTTACTCCTGCATGAACAATACCATGCTGATAGTTTCTATTGTATGAACATGCAAGATTCTTCTGTAATCAGATGATTAAGAAATCCACAAATCTTGACAAGAAAATTACTCAGACAGTAAGTCCTTCTCCTCCGGGATGACCAGCAATGCAACAGCATTTATTATTCTATAAATAAAACATTTCTTTAATCTAAGAAAAATATTAAGACGATGTTACGCAAACCCATACCTAATAAGTAGTCACTAAAAGGGCAGACTGCCAACGTTAACAAGAAAATCTAATTTGCTTGCAAGGTATAAAGATTTGTCAAGAATATTAACATAAAAGCTTTTGTGGAAGAACAAGTGCAAAAAAATGGAAGCACTCTAATCTTCATTCTACAAAAAACTGACCTACTTAGATAAATCACAAGAGCTGCCCTTGAACTAATACAGGAAAACAACCACAACTGTAGGAGCTGTGTTTCTCCTTTTTCTCAGCCCACGGTAAGGCATGTTTTAACTACTATAAATGAAGGGTTAAACCGACTTAAAGCCATTGCTGCTAAAGACAGCAATTCTAAAACATCTCAGAAGCAGTACGCAGACATCCCCATCAAACACGGGAATTTTCTCCAAGCCATTTTAGCAGTATAGCACCTTCAAGTTAAGATTCTGACTTCACTTGATAACAGCCTGAAAAGGTACAGCACACCTGTCAATCGGTTTTACTATCTGCATCTTAAAAGGCAAAATGATCCATCACTTTGGAACTTGCAAGTGTCCCTGCCTATAGAGAGCCAGCACTAAGGAACTGACACAGAGAAATTTCAAGTTTGTCAATATTCTACTGAAATAATAAAGAGGTTTTACAAGGTGGAGAATAATACAAAATTCAAAACAACAGCCTTAATATTTGGAAAGCATTTACCTTATTTCATTCACTTGTCTAATGACCTCGTCTTGATTTTTCACAACCGTCTCAATCTCCTGCTGGGAAACCTGGCGGGGAAAAGGGAGTGAGAAAAAGATGAACATATTCTGGAAAAAGCAAATTGATCGTGGTGCTGAAATTAGGCTATCAATCACAGTGGCTTTTTTTCATTACTATTATTATTTACCTGTCCTTGTTGACCTGGAAAACCAGCTCCTCTTTTAGCAATCTCAGCCGTGACTGCAGAGACGTATCTCCTCTGCTCATCCAGAATCATGTCCAATTGCCTATTAAGCTGTTTGATTTCAAGATGAATTCGGTTCTGCCCCTCGAAGATTTGCCTCAGTTCACGATCACTCACAGTTTCAAAAAGATCATCCGCTGATAAGAAAAAAGCACAAACAAAACTCTCACCATTTTCCATAGCAGGACAATCAAAGTCAAAGCACACGAATACCAACCCTGACTGCCAGCTAACGCTGTGCTGCAGAAGCTGGCAGAACTCCACAGATGTCCAATATTGGGCAAGCATTAAAAAGCTTTTCCAAGTAAGCACATGTTCCAGCATATCCAGCGGCCCATCTTTAACAACCATCCATAAAAAAAGATGGGAAAAAAAATGTTTGTTATGAGTGTGTAGAAACAGACCAAAAAGATGACCTTTCAAATACATTTTCAAATAACCAAAAAGACTATGCTTCCTTAATCCTCACTTCAGAGAGGGACGTGGACCCTTCTCTCCCTTCTATGGTTCCACGTGGACTCTCACAGTTCCCATCCTCTTTCCTTTTGTTTGCTTTGTTCTCAATCCAGCCATGACAAAAGGGACTTCGTATTTCAGAAAACACTTTACAAGCAAAAGACCAAAGAGTCTTAAATAAAGTAAATAACATCAGTAGGAGCTTTGTAAGATCAGGCCTTAGTTCTGCATATCCTGGAAAGCAAATGCTTTCCTTGACAACTGGAAAATCGCTCAAATAACTTGCCTGGCTGCCCTTGTACGTCAGGATGTTCCTTTTGAAATTCTTCTTTCTTTTTATCCAATTCTTGTTGAAAGTGTTCAAACTCTTCTTGATACTTCTCTTTATCTTTTTGAGGAATTTCTGCACCTGGTGTGGGCTTTAAAACATTAATAAAAGGGGGAGTGTGGGAAAAAGAGATTTTTTTCATGTTCTCCACCACTCCTACATAACTCATTCTCCAGCAAGGCTGTTCAGATTCTGACATAAACACTATTAGTGGAGCACATTAATACACGAAGTGAGAAACCAGACATTCCTATGGAGACCCATAGCTTTTCCCTGATACACGCGTACTTTCTGCAATTAAAAAGAAACCAAGTTTTGCAAGGGTAGGTGCTTTTTAGCAGTACAGAACTGTTCTAGAGGGATGGGAAGTGGAAGGCAAGAACAGACTATTTGTCCACTTTCCAAACAAAGTGTACTTTTTCATTTGCTTTCTCTGCATATTTTGATTTAACATCAGAATTTTTCTCAATTCAGTGTTGCTTTAAGAATTCTGGTCTTGAAAACATTAATTAAAATACATTACAGTAGTAGTCTCATTTTTCTAGAACAGATGACAGCACAGCTACATGCCAAAATCCTGAAACAGGGATGTCAAGTATGACCTCAGAGGAAATGCCATAATCTGGTGCTACATATGAAACATATGCAATAACATATTGTACTAATTATGCATAAAGATGCTTACTACTTCCTTCCCAGGCTCAGTCAACTGGAAGGTCAGAAAAGACAGGACATCATGATCATCTGTATCCACCAAACAAAACAAAAAAACCACTGTTAATTGCTACTGCCACACGTTACAAATCCTGGTACTTCCTAAGTCAACCTCGTGCTTGCAAAAGACCTTCAGGCAAGAGCATCAATCTGTCAAGGTTTAGAGCTGGGCCAGCTCCAGACGAATGACAGACGCTCTTTATTACCCCCTTCCCCCTTCCCAAGTCCTCCCAAGAGCATATGCAGTGGGGAACGAGACTGCACAGCGTCTTTGTCAGGACAATTTGACAGTCCTTCTGCCCCACCCAGGAAAAGGCCTAAGTGTATTGTTAGTCTGGGAACGGGAGAGGATTGATTACATCATCATGGTCAAAAATTGGTATAATGGCCCAACGCTAGCAGTAAAAAAACCTCTCTCTTGCAAGCCCCGCAAGTCCCCACACCAGTTGCCGCAATTTTTAACATTTGCTACCTGCGAGTCCCCCTGTTGCTGCAGATATTCCAAAATATCCTTGTGATGGCAACACCATATTTTCCACTTTCGCACAAAATTCATAGTCTTCTTTATCTGGAGTAAAGCCATTGTTAATTAATACCTAAAAGAGTAAAGCCATTGTTAATTAAGACCTAAAAGGATAAAAACAATTTTACCACATAAATCTGTTTATGTTAATTGCTTTGTCGGTTTACAGTCATGGTCACAAATAAAACTTATTGGGCAATTCAGCAGCTGATACTAGAAACCAAAAACTATTTTCTGAAAGACACTTCTTACAAAGAAAATGTATAAGCTTTCTATGTTAAAAAGGAAAAACAAGACCTGATTTAAAGTTGAGCACGAACAAAATTCATCATTTTCTGTTCATCACCTAAGAGGACATACTGCACGGAATTCAGACACATATAGAAATGTATTTGTTGCAGTTAAAAGAAGGAGCCAGACAAATTAGCATGGCGAAAGGAACACATGGGGGAAAAGGATACCATCAAGAGAGGCGCAGGTAAGCTAAGAGATGGCACGGCACCGTCTGACGGTACAAAGGGGAACATTAACGCGGTTCCTGCAGCACTGAGGTTTTAGGAGGACATCTGAAATGCTTGTACACCAACAGTGTAACAAACAAACAGGACAAACTAGAAGCATTGTTCCGTTCCCAGAGCTACGATGTTGTTGGTATCAGCCAGACTTGGAGAAATGAGTCCCACAACTGGAGTGCTGGGATGGAAGGGTACAGGCTGTTCAGGATGGACAGGCAGGGCAGGCAAGGCAGAGGTGTCGCACTGTATGTAATGGAGAGGTTTGACTGTAGAGCCTTTACAGTTAGGAGGTTCTCCTTCTCCCCCTACTCTGCCCTGGTGAGACCACATCTGGAGCAGTGTCTAGTTCTGGACTCCCCTGTTCACAAGAGACAAGGAACTACTGGAGTAAGTCCAGCAGAGGCTACGAGGATGCTCTGTGCCGAGAGCCCTGGGGCTGTTCAGCCCTGGAGAAGGGAAGGCTGAGAGGGGATTTCATCAATGCTGATCAATAACTAAAGGGAGGGTCAGGAGGATGGGGCCAGACTGTTCCCAGTGGTGCCCAGTGACAGGACAAGGGGCAACGGGCACCAACTGAAACCCAGGAAGTTCCACCCGAACATGAGGAGAAACTTCTTTGCTGTGAGGGTGAGGAAGCCCTGGCACAGGCTGCCCAGAGAGCTTGTGGAGCCTCCTTCTCTGAGGCTGACTGACTCTAAGCTTAGAGAGATTCTCTTTTGCCACAGATGCATCTGCAGAACTGCTAAGGTTAGCAGCAACATTTGGGCCAGAGGAATTCCTGGATAAGGCACATTTAAACCGAGAGCAGCCTTGGAGTCTGAAATTTCATTTTCATTCAAGAGTAACAGATAGCTTTTACCATTACAACACAGTACAAGGTCCACCCTCTTTTAGTGCATACAAGTTTACTTTTAGAGAAACTTTTACTACAAAACGACAGCTGTGTGTTTTATGGCTAATACCTATGAATAGCACCTTTTGAGAAGGAATCAGAAGCCAAGAAACACACACTTCAGAGCTGTCGCAACCCAGAACCACGTTAGTATTTTTCTCTCCTTATCTAGAAGGAACTCACAATTAAGAAGTCTTGAAGACTCCCTTATACCAGTGGTTTCCTATCTTCTTTAATGTTCAAAGCCCTATTATTTCTTGGAGGTGAGAAGCCTCAAGTAGCAAATTTAAATCTGCTGTAAAAGAGACCTTCAGTTTTTTAGACACATTTCAAGAACCTCTTGCAATCAGCTGCAAAACCCTCTGCAACTCTCAGATCAGCTTGAGAAATACCATTCGAGTTAAGAAGCTGCTCAACCACTTGGAAGGCGAGGACAGATGCTGGCTTTGGGACACCTCTACAGGCAAGACAGCAGCAACAGAAGAGTCTGAGCACATGCGAGTCCATCAGCACGACCGACTCCTAAGTAACACCAGAAAAATCAGCAATACCTGCTGAGCCAGTGCAGGAAACTACAGATGCACTAATGTAGCACTTGAACACACTGCGCCTCCTTCCAGCTTCTGCTGCTGAGCTCAACATTTTCAAGGATATTGGAATCAACCCTATGGGGTCTTTGGATTTTCAAATAGTTGCAACAATCTCACACTCAAACAGCTGAGAGACATGAGCACTTAGATTATTTCAGAGTACTTACAGTCAATGTTTTTTGGTAGTATGTTATCTTGACTCGAACAGGATAGGGCTTGTTACGAAAGTCCCTCTGACAGGATGCCAATGCTTGCGTGGAACCATCGCTATGCAAGAAGACAACTTGCATAAAACTATATCTTATGATTTATCAGCTAAGACAAAAAAGTATCAACGTATCACTAAGCAACATCATGATAGTTTTTTGATAGGTGAGTTTCTAAAAAGCTGACCCACAGTTGCACTGAGCTTTTCTGAAGTCTGGGACCAATAGTTCCAGAAGCTTTACACAGGACACAATACAGAAGACAGTAACAGGGAAATCTGTTGGCTTCTAAGAGATACTCCTGCATCTGTGAACTGAGATAGAAATAAGCTACGGTCCAGACTGCACCAACTACGCTTAACACCTCTCTTCTCAGAGAATCCTACAAGATGTCAATTGTGCTGCTGACAATAAACAATCAGAAATCAAAATTAAACCAATTCCTTTTAGTAACAGGCAATTAGCTTTCCGTTATTGTCAGTTATTAGCTGTATGTGGAAGACACCCATAAGCAATGAAGAGGCAGAAAGTCTGCACCTCCATTTATCTGAGTTCACCCATCCCAAAGGGCATATGCCCGTTAAATATCCATCAGCTGCCAATTCCTGTGTTGTTACTGCCAAAACAGCGTTTTAACAAATAGAAAAACTCAAGTGTAAAGGAAACATCAAAGCTTCATATGAAAGAAACCTTTATGTTTCTCAGAGTTTCATGCAACCTGTCATCACTCAAAAGCAAACATTCATCATGAACACCGAAAATAAGCTTACTTCTGATGGTCGTACAGAAGTCTTCCGTTGTTGCCTACAATAATCACTCCAGGATTGTTTTTCTAGAAGAAACAGCAAACAAACGTAATAGTTTAATTCCAAGTGAAACACAAGTAACATTACCAATACCCTTTCTGCAATAAAGCACCTAACGTCATTATACCTCAGATACCCCACAGGTATTCTTATTCTTTCTGTACTTTAGGATTAGATCGGCAAAATCGATCGAGTAGCACGTGTCCCGCTGCACGCTCTGCTACATTCCTTGCATAGTTAGGGTTGGAAAAACCCCACACCAATTAAGTTCCTGGAGATATACCAATTACCGTAATTCGAGGAATACAGAAATACAGAAGCCACAGATAGGAGGAATTAATATGTAGTGAAGAAACGGATCTTGAAACTGACTTTAATACAACCAACTTTGGCTACGTAACGCTGGGAAAAACATTGAGACACCATGCTGACATCCTCCTGGCCTTGTCACGGTCACTAGAAAAACCTCAGAAGCTATCTGTCAGAGACTAAACAAAGTCTGTTGAACACATCCCCAGTCGATTTAAATTGCTGGAGGTTGAGAACAAGCTGAAGTGATAATGGCAGAACAGATTTATAGTGCTACTCCAGTTGCCTCCAGGAGTTTCTGAAATGAACTACAGTTCTATAAAAGCATGAGATTTCAGAGTTAATCTTCCTTCCCCCTTCTGCACTTCAATTCACCATCTCCCAAAGTGCACTGGTTTTGGCTGGGATAGAGTTAAATTTCTCACAGCAGATTGTACAGAGCTCTGTCCTCAGCCCCATAAGCCAGCATCCAGCAGCAGACTTCGTCTAGTAATGACAACTCAACCTGTCCTGCTTTTGATGCTAGTTTAAAAACAGCTGAGCCTTTTTTCTCCTCCTTCTAAGGTTCTGCTAGGCGCTTGCATCCAGACACGTTCTCCAGCAGAAAGTGGACCGCCATCACCTGTCAGCATGGACTGCTTTTGTTCGTAGCCGTCTGCTGCGCTCTGCAGTAGATTAGACTCAGGTCGCACTCACGAACGCTTTGAAATGGAACTGTCTGGACATGCTTTACGTGCATATAAGCAGAACATAGGCAAGTGTGCTCGGAACTAATTCAATATTACTGCTGTTAAACCGAAATAAATAGTTAGAAGAGGACATTAAAGTATTCCAGTGGTACTAAGCAGGTGTCCTGGCTGAGGACCAGTTACAGCACCAAACATCTTCCAGTGAACCCACTGAAACAGCAACAAGAACTTCTCCATACTGGGACTGAAGAAAGTAACAAGTTACCATTAAAAAAAGTCTCACAAACTCCAGTATGGAAGCCACATCAGCCCAATACAGGCACAATGGAGACTTTTGTTTTGACTAGAAGTGACACATCATCACTTTCTAAAAAAGGGTTTCACACCACGCTGACTAAACCCGCCATGATCAGAGTCCCAGTGCTATCAAAGTTCTGGCAAACGGTGTTGTCCAGATACAGTTTTTGGCAGATGCCATCTTCAGCCAGCTGAACTATGCCAGTGTCCATATCCATGCTAGAAGTCAGAAAAAAGGAGGAAAAAAAGGAGGATTGAAAAACTTCTAATAAGTTGAACAATACTCTCTGTCTTGTCTTTGAAGACTGGAAGCAAACGTCACCTTCAGCCTTTCAGCTTTTATATATGATGAAGTTTGCTGTCTATCAAAAGCCATCTGTAGGAAAAAAGCCTGTATACCCACAAAAATACACCTGAAGCATCTAAAAACAAACCAAATAGGTGCAGGAAGAGCAAAACCAGCAGAGCAGACCTGCCAGGTCTTGTTAAAAGTTCCCTGGATCATTCTGGACTGGAAAACTGGAAAATTCTCAACAGCAAGTGTCACCCCCTTCTGCTACAGAATTTTTTGCAGCTGAACTCAAGGCAGGTTTTTCCAAGAAAAAGAGCATCTCTGAAGACAGACGGAGAAACGTGTGTTCCCACAGTGTCACATGCTGGCACAACATGCCTCTTCCAGAGCATGCATCTCTATTAACAATTCAAACCGTGCATGGACATTCCCAACGTCAGCCTGTACATACGTACGTGGTATTTTTCCCTCCAAACCTAACACATGAACCAGTGTTCAGCGAGATGCGTTATGTCTTATGCGTCAACTTTCAAACTTAAAAAAAAGTGTGAAAAAGCCTCGTAAAAATTCTCTAAGAGAAACTTGACTATTTTCATTTATCCCTTCAAAGTGAAGAGTGGGAAAATAACATCCTGGGTTGTTTTTTTCCCCCCCATAAAGTTGTATGTACAAAAGAGGCCGGAAATTAATTTATCATCTTTGCTAGGAGAGTTTGCTTCCAACTGACCTTTCCATCATTGTCAAAGGAATCAAAGAAAACTCCAACACCGTTCCACTTATCAGCTGCCCCGAAAACAGGACCTTCCAGGCCTTGCTCCTCTGTGAACCAGACTGCCTGTTCCAGAAAGCAAGTAAGAGACGTTAAGTCAAGAATCACTTTTTAAAGCGTGTCTGGTTTTTTTCGGTTAGATCAAGTTCTTAGTACCAATCCATCAGCTCCAATGCGGCCTCTTCCTGTAACTCGAAAGGTCACTTCGACTTCCCAGTATTCAAATATTGACTTGTTTTTTGTCCACACTGACCCCCTTTGGCTTTTCAAAGACGTCGTGATACGAATCTGATCCGCACTGGGTATGGCATCTAGAAAGGAAAGGGACCAACGCTGAAATCGGGAAAGTGCTGCAAGGGCTTTATTTGCCAGTTAACAAATCTTCTAAACTCCCAACATTTTCTGGTCTCCTCAACCAGAGAACAGTTTTCCAAATAACTTTCTAGTGGAGTATTCAACCACTTGAGAGGGGAAAACCAACCAAACGAACCCCCCACCTTAACTTTCAACAACTTTACCGCTGCTTTACGGATTTAATCCCCTTCCATTTGGGACCACAAGGTACAGCATAAATAGAACACTGGTCTTGCTGTTAAGGTACGTATTAAATTAGTTTTTAAAAAAGTCAGGTTTCGCTTTCTGCTGTATCATACATGACCTTTCACGAATCACAGATTTCTGTTCTGCTTTGTAAAAACAGGTTTCTGTTCGATAGTTTAGAAGAATAATAGGCATACATTTAAAGAGAGGTTCGGTCACCTGTATTAAATAACATTTCTGTTATTATCCGCTTAAAACAACAGGAAAAAAGCTCATCTAAAGACCGGTTCCTTCATGTCACTTGTAGCATAACGTTGAATAACAGTAAAAAAACGAACCCTCATGAACTTACCAATGTGAACTAGATTAAGTCTGTCAAAAAATAAAACCAGCAGAAGTTACTGCAGAGGAACTACACAAAGGCAGAACCTCAGGAGAGCAAGTATCACTACATTTTACTGAGGGGGCGGCTTATGGAAGGCTAGATGCCCTTTCAGATACAATCAGATCCTTAACCCGCGCTGCCGAGGGCTTGTGAATCGCGTAAACTACGCTCAGTAAAGTCCTATGGCGTGAAGTGCTGGACCACGACATTCACCAGGGCTTCTCGCAGGTCCCAACGGCTGCTCCCGGCTGCACCACCCGGGCCGGGGCCGGGCCCGGCTCTGCCTCTGCCCGGCAGTGACACATCATCACTCGCAGAGGAGCGTCTCGTCCCGCCCGCAGCCAGCTCGCCACAGCGGAGAGCTACCGCACCGCCACAAACGTCGCCGGTAACGCCGACCCGCCCGCCAGAGGAGCCGGGGCAGGATGTGCAGGCTCTCCTCTGCCCCTTGGGAGCGACGGGGAAACCCGCACACGGGGCCCTGGGAGGGTGGGCGGACGGCCGGCGCTAACGGCGCGCTCGGCCCGCCCCCGCCCGCGGGCTACAACGGGCGGCGGGGCCGAGCGCGGCTCTTGGCCTTTCCGGAGCCGCAGGCCACAGGAACCCCCACCGCTTCCACCCGATGCCTCGGCGGCCCCCGCAACCCCACCAAGGCTGACCGGTCCCGCCGGCCCCGGCCGTCTCCGCCGTCCCCCGGTCACGGCCTGCGGCGGCTCCTTCGAGTAACGAGGATTACGCGGCCCCGCGGGGCCGGCCGCAGGTGCGAACACGGCGCGGCCCAGTCCGGCTCGCACTCCGCCACCCCGCCGCCGCGCCCGCCACTTACTGCCCGTGTGCACCCAGAACGGCACCGTCCCATCCGCCTGCACCAGGTGCGGCCCCTTGAAGCTGTACTTGTACTCAAAGCGCCGGTGCGGCACAGCCGCCGCCGCCGCCCCCGCGTTTTCCGCCGCCTGCCCGAGGGCGAGCGGCGGGCGGCCGAAGGCGAGCAGGGCAGCGGCGAGGAGGGCCGCCGCCAGGCCGCCCCGCTGCGCGCGCGCCGCCATCTTGGCCCGGGCTGCGGGACGCCGGGCACAGCCAACAGGGCGCCACCCGATTGGCCGAGCGCGGGGGCCGGGCAAAGGGCAAACGGCGCGGCGGCGGCGGCCGGGGCGGGGCGGGGCGAGCCGGGGCGGGGCGGGGCGAGCCGGGGCGGGGCGGGGCGAGCCGGGGCGGGGCGGGGCGAGCCGGGGCGGGGCGGGGCGAGCCGGGGCGGGGCGGGGCGAGCCGGGCCGAGGCCGTCGCGGGACGCCGGCGGCTGGGCCTCGCCCCCAGCGCAACCAGCACCTGCCGCCCCGCCGGCGGGGTCCCGGGGAGGCGGGGCTGGCCGTGGCGCTTCTGAGGGGAGGTGGGAGGGTGCTGCTCTTGGGTGGAGCGGGCCGGGCCTATCCGGTCCTCCGCCCCCTCCCGCGCTCCGGGGAAGCCTCCGGGCTCCAGAGCTGCCGCGGGGCGGCTCTTCCGCGGACAGAGCCCTCGACTCGGTGTTTGGCGGAGCTCCGAGCAGCCCCGGCTGCGTGTGAGCCGCCGTCCCCTCGCAGAGCCGCGGCGGCGGGGCCTGCCGTCGGGCCGGCGGCGGGGCCTACCCTCGGGCCGGCGGCGGGGCCTGCCGTCGGGCCGGCGGCGGTCTCCTCCGCAGGCAGCAGGGGCTTAGCGGACCCTTGGGCAGTCGTTGCGTTCGCTCTTGTCCTGCAGCCTCTGGCGCGGCTGCGTGCGGTTAGCGGTCTGCGGTGTTTGAAGGGTAAATAACCTCTTCTTGGCCCTCCGTATTACTGCCCTAGCGAAGATCCCACCTACACAGGCTCTGTTCATTTGTAGAAGGGTCGGAAATCCCGCAGAAAAAAATGATACCGCCTCTCCCTCCATAGGAGACCAGCCTCCAGCCACGGCAGTGAGCGGAGCAAACCTTGGGCAACCCTTACGCCCTCGGCTGTGCGAGTGACAGTGGTGGCAGTGGGTTAGTGATCCGGACACTGCTTCGGAGAGGGTCAGGTTATAAAGGTGAGAAATAAAGGTGTATTACTGCCCGTGTGCACCCAGAATGGCACCGGCGTGCTGTCAGCGTGCACCATCGCAGAGCAGGGGTCGGGGTCAGCTTTGTTTCACTCCTGACTGTTGAATTGATGACTGATCCAACAGTTAGAACTTCCTTTTTCATTCTTCAATACTACCTATCGCTCTGTCTTCCAGCCTCATTCCGAGGAAAATAATTATCAGGAGTGGGGGGTTTCAGTTTCTTTCCACCCTTGAGTGTTTTTCTACCTTTTTCATATCTGTCTGTTTCTGACATCCCTTCTTTTCCTCTTAGCTAATCTGTGAGTATGAACAATTGGAGAGTCAATAAGCAGGTTCAGAGCCTGCTGAAGAAGAGGAGGATCTTGGAGTCGTTCAGGAGAGATTAAGTTCTTTTTTTAAAATGGCACGCATCTACTTCAGCATGAATGAAAGTAAAAGCTCATATATTCACTGGGAGAAGTACATTCTCTTTCTCAGTTACACAAGGGCTTAAGCAAAAATATTGATCACATGAGACGTGCAAGCAAAATATTTCTGAGATAAACTTTAGAAGAACTTATATAAGTATCTTGAGTATTCTTGATAAGTTAATACTTGTTAATGTAGAGAAAGAAGTACTTGTTTAGTGTCTTCCATCCAACTGTATTCTAAAATATCTCTAAATAAATTTAAGAATATATTTTGGGTTTTTAGAGTACATCGGTGGAATATGTCAAGGGAATTGGGAGTCTCTTCTTGGCACCTAACTAGACACAGAAAACTCAGCTGGTTTTCTGTTCTTTAAAGATGTAGAAATAATTTTCCAGGTAAGATTCTAGAACACTGGAGCAATACAGTATGCTGCAATTATTTGAGGAGGATAAAATGGTGTATGCACAAGAGACGAACAGAACAGCGTGAAGCCCTAGCCTCTCTACTTTATGCATTTGGCAGTAATCTTGGAACTTCTCATGCCAGAAAAGTAACTCAACAACACTGAAAGAGACTAGAAGATGGAAGGCGCTAGCCTTGAAACAAAGCTGTCTCTTACCCACTCACCCACACACATAAGCAGGTCTGAAATTCTGCCGCTCAGGCACTAGCATAGAAGCAATACCTGATTTCAGAGAAGAGACGCTGTAATGCATAGCTTCGTGATGTTGTATTGAATTGTCTCACCGCCTTAGTAAGTAAAATAGAACATTATGCAGCTACTTTTGCATATATCATTATTGCTATCAACTCTTCCGTCGTTCAACTGACTGTGCCCCTTTGTTTTACATAACGCTAAATAGTTGTTTCACAGTTGTCACAGAGCATGCAAAACTCCAGAGCATTTGGCAGCATCCGTAGTCAAGGAACAGGATTTCCCAGATCACCATATGTTTTTTTCTTAATTACCATACTGTCAAAAAGGAACACTCCACTTAGTTTGTATAACCGTACTGAATGGCTCCTCTGCACTGCAATAAATATCTCAGTTCAGCTGCTCGTTTCTTTCGGTTGAAGGAGATCAAGTAAGCAAACATGTATATGCGCACATACAACCCCACGTGTGTCTAAATACATGTCTTAAAATATATTGGCTAAGTGGCAGAAAGTTTAGGGATATCAAACTTTGAAACACTTGATTTAAAAAGGCAGGGAAGGACCAGATTTCATCATCTCTTCCCTTTGTGGCCCTTGCACATACTGTTCAACTCTTGTCCCTCTTGGTACCAAGGAGGTTTGATTAATGCCAAGGAAGTTTGACCCGTACATGTGAATATGTGTGTTCAGTTACTCTCTGTCAGTGGCTATGGTCAAGCTTGAAAGTACTAGACCAGGCGCCCTGTCAAGCTTTTTATGCGTGGCTGTGTAAAGGCAGAACAGAATTCTTCAAAATACTTAGTTTTCTGGAAAAAGGGAAATCCTAGCCTGCATTTTTTTCTGTAAGCATTATTCCCATGGCTTTTCCAGGCTTTTCTCCTGATTAAGTTTTGGTCTATCTAATCCAAGAACAGAAACAAACCTCTATAGATGACACAATCAAAAGGGTCACAGGCAGCACAGCTCAGGCTTTAAATGTTCAGAATATGGAGCATCACGAACCACCGAAGTTTCACTACTTACTCCATATGCGCTCTCATTTCCATTCTTACCTTTTGCACCTGGAAGAAGAAAGAGGAGAGTGGACCTGTTTCCTAGGCGTGGATTGCCGCAGTGGGTCTGCATCTGGAGGGACCTGACAGGCTGGAGAAGTGGGTCAGCAAGGAGGAATGCAAAGCCCTGCACCTGGTGAGGAGTAACCACGTGTAGCAGGAGAGTCTGGGCTGTGACCAAACGGAAAGCAACTCTGCAGAGAAGGACCGTGGGGTCCTGGTGGACAACACGTTGGAACAGTAATTGCGCCCTCATGGCAAAGGTGTCCAACATCATCCTGGGCAGTAAAGGAAGAGCATTGCTAGCAGGTTGAGGGAGGTGGTCTTTCCTCTCTACCATGTAACTAATAATATAAATTCTCACTTCCTAGATTAAACAGGATACTGCTCTCGCAATGTGTGGCTTGCACATCCTTCCTTACGCTTTAGTTAGATCACTAGCAGGCTCCTTACAACTCAGAGGAAAAGAATTCTTATGATTAACAACTGGTGAAATGTAGTTAACATTAATGACAGGATTAACCTACTTACTTTTGGATGGAAAGCTCCCAACAACTTTCCAACATCAAACCTTAGCAGCAACCTAAAAAATTACTGCGGATCAGAGCATGCTTCCACTAAAATCCGTGGAGTTTTTGCTATTGACCTGAAGCCAGCAGTGAACCATAGTTGCATGTTTTACAAAACAGAAATAGTCCATCACAGAATCATCATGGAATCATTTAGGTTGGAAAAAAACTTTTAGATCATCAAGTCCACCCGTTCCCCCAGCACTGCCAGGTCCCCACTAAGCCCTGTCCCCCAGTACCACCTCCACATGGCTGGGGAACCCCTCCAGGGATGGGGACTCCACCACTGCCCTGGGCAGCCTGGGACAGGGCTTCACAAACCCAACAGGGAAGAAATCCTCAGGGCCAACCGAAACCTCCCGTGGTGCAACTTGAGGCTGGTTTCTCTCATCCTGTCACTTGTTCCTGGGGAGAAGAGACTGACCCCCACCTCGCTCCAACCTCCTGAATTTCAGGGAGTTGTGGAGAGCCAGAAGGTCTCCCCTGAGCCTCCTTTTCTCCAGGCTCAACCCCCCCCAGGTCCCTCAGCCGCTCCTCAGTGCACTTGTGCTCCACACCCTGCACCAGCTTCGTTGCCCTTCTCTGGACATGCTCCAGCCCCTCCATGTCCTTCTGGGAGGGAGGGACCAAAACTGAACCCAGGATTCGAGGTGAGGCTTCCCCCATGCCCAGTACAGGGGATGATCTCTGCCCTGGTCCTGCTGGCCCCAGCAGTGCTGACATAAGACAGGATGCCATTGGCCTTCTTGGCCACCTGGGCACACTGCTGGCTCCTCTTCAGCCGCTGGTGACCAACACCCCCAGGTCCTTTTCTCCGGGCAGTTTCCAGCCGCTCTTCCCCCAGCCTGGAGCCTCGCCACCCACCCAACCTGGTGGCATCTGCGAACTTACTGAGGGTGCCCTCGATCCTCTCATCCAGATCATTGATCAAGATGTTAAAGAGGACAGGCCCCAATACTGAGCCCTGGGGAACACCCGTGGTGACCAGCTGCCAACTGGATTGAACTTCATTCCCCACCACTCTCTGGGCTCAGCCATCCAGCCAGTTTTTTAATCCAGCAAAGAGGACACTCACCCAAGCCATGAGCATCCAGTTTCTCCAGGAGAACGCTGTGGGAAACTGTGTCAGAGGCTTTACTAAAGTCCAGGTAAAGAACACCCACAGCCTTTCCCTCATCCACGGAGTGAGACATCTTGTCATAGAAGGAGATTAGGTTAGTCAGGCAGGATTGTCACACGTATGTGATCTGTTTCAGCCTTGAAACAAAGAAAACACCTCAAACCTCTGGACAAGCTTGCTTTGTTGCTTGAAGGCGTCATAATGGCTGTACGGAGCTGACCAAAAGGAAGGTGGGCTCAAGCTTCAGACAAATTTCTTAGTGCAAACTGCTGACAAAGACGCATTCGCAGTTGTGTTCCGGGCTAAGAACTGGAGCTGCTGAAGTGCCGGGACGCAGCTCTTGCCATTCCTTGCAAGTGGTTGCAGTGGTGATGGCAAAAGATCTAGAGAAACGCTGTGAAGTGGCCGTGGGTTGAAACACCACAGCAAGATTCCCCAGCGCTTACCTGCCATACCCTACAGTCCAGGACACCGCGTCGGTAGAGAGTCCTTTGGTCGCTGTAAAACCCCTAAAACTCTCTTTCTGTAGGTGAGTTACGTGGCAGACTGAGGTAGCTGAAGGATCTCGCTGCCTGTCTGCCTCCATCCCTCAAGCACTCTCTGTTTGTTTTGTTACTCTTTCTTTTCCCAGGAAAGTTCTGGGATCTCCAGAACTTGTTTTCAAACTTCATTCCATGTAACAATGTCTACCTCGTGGTACAACAAATGCGGGAGTTTTAGAAGAGATCTCTCATTCAGATACCTGCGTTCCTCCGTTGGTTTTGCTATGAGAGAAACCAATCACAGCTTGCTGCCAGCTGGTAGCTTAGCATTGTTTTAGATGGTAGAATATTCTTCCTCCTCGTCCTCTCCTCTAAAAGAGTCAAGGGCACCTCACTAGTCCGAGAGGGATAATTGTTGCTTTCCCAGAGGAATCTGTGTCAGGTCTCTCCGACCACCAGACACCCTGATCTCCGTTTCTCTCTGTCTTTTCAGCATTGGGGGGTGCCGAAACACACTGTGGCTCCTGCACTGACTGGGCTTAAATTTTTGTTTAGCGAATGAAGTGCTGTGTGGAAAGAAACCGTGACTAGCTAGGAGAAACCCGTAACTGCTAATCCAGGCATTAAACCCCTGGTGAAAATGCTGCATCAGTGATGATAGAGGCGTGCACATCTCCAGAACATGGAACCCCGGGATTCTTATCACTAACGCTAAGGTTCAGAAGTGGATCTTTTGGAAGCCCTAAAGAAGATGACCGCTTGTTCCGGGACTGGTGTTTTTGCCAACCTCAAGCTGCCTTTCTCCTCCTTTTCTGCGACTTCTGTATGGGAAGGTGGATCTGCAAAGCCCCAAGGGTGCTACTGCTCCGTAGAGAGGCGTCAGATGGAAAAGAACTGCTAAATCACGTTGTTCCGGTGAGCTTTGTGAAACTTTGTGGGCTTACTGCCACAGAGTGCTGCTCCCTGGAGACCTGCAGAAGAAAGGGCGCTTCTGCAAGGCTGACGCGGCGCGTTCACCCAAACGTGCAGCGTGAAGAGGAAACCCAAAGACGAGCACAGATGGAGAGCACAGGCTGCCTTTGTGCGAAGGGCACGTTTCTGTTGCCTGAGATCCAGAGCGTTTCCCAGAGCACATTGAGAGGTGAAAGATAAAGCACTGACACATCCACCGGCTGTTTCTTTCCAGAAATGTGGCAGTGCCCCAGGTGTAAGGTAACAAAGAGAACAATTACGGGTTTAGTTAACAGTGTAAAACCAATTGCAAAACTTGCCTTACGCTATGTCAAGAAAAGATGGGAGGACACGTAAGCAACTTGTAAGTGCTGCTTTTGAACAACTCAGTGTTGCGTGTGCCCTGGCCACCACGTACGTTACACCAGAGAGTGCCTCCTGGGAAAGTCACCCTCCAAGCACCTCTACCAACAAGACGGTGTGGTTAAGTCCAGCTTGAAGAGAGGCGGAGGCACGGCGGGCTGGGCCAGCTGCA
This sequence comes from Bucorvus abyssinicus, assembly GCA_009769605.1. NCBI lineage: Eukaryota > Metazoa > Chordata > Aves > Bucerotiformes > Bucorvidae > Bucorvus > Bucorvus abyssinicus. The sequence continues at coordinate 2,024,048 of CM020063.1, forward strand.
GGCAGTGAGGAGAGGTAAATCGAACAAGTCCCATTTTTGGCTCTACCAAGGAGACGCTTCAGCCTGGCCTATGTTCTTCATCTGGGACTCAAGGGGTTTGGGGTTTGTTTCTTTTTTTTGGAGACCACGTGGTGGTATGGTAGCCTCAGCACAGCTTTATAAAGCCGCTCACAACGGAACAACGGAGAGGAAAACCGCTGGGCATCCTAGAGAGCGTCACCTTTTCTTGCTGTTTAGATTTATCAAATCGGCAAAGGAAAGGTAAAAACAATATTTTGACTAAACAACCCCATTTCGTCTCTACTCCAAGGCATCTGGAAGTGATAAACTCATTTTGCTTTTTGACTGAAGAGTTTCTTAAAATGTACCACAATTTTAAAGAGACAATTAATATTTTGACCCCTGTTTTCTTTTTTTTTTTCTTGATTCCCCTGTCACAGCCTTGAGGATTCTCCCTTGTGCCTCCTCCTAGTCCAGAAATCCGTGTACGAAGTGTATTACTTAATTTCACTTAAAATGTTAATTACAGCAGACAAGTGGTTACTGAATCTTGCACCATAATTAATCAACCTGATATATACTTACTGCATTGTTCGTGCTGGATTAAGCTGTAGCTGGACAAGCAGGGCAAGGAAAGTGAGTGACAGAAGCATTATCATGGCACACTGCTTCTCACTGGGAAAGTTCATCTTCCTTCTGAAAGAGACGCCTTCAGGGATCATGTAATTTGAATTCCCTGTGAATTTAGTGTCATCTTAGCTTGACCAGCTCTGGAAGAACATATTAACCTCCTCTTGTGATTTTCAGAAAACCATTCTAATTTAGCAAGTAATTAAGGGTCACATGTAGGATAAAGAGCTAGATAAGCTTGGATTACGCACAGGAAGCTTTGTTTCCAAGGCAACCCTAGCAGAGGGGGTGTTAATGCTGAGGTCAGTCAGTTAATGAACTGGGAATGGTTACTGGCTGCGAAACGTATTAGAACGGGGGAAATGAAACTAACAATTGCATTACCATTTAATGATTTGATGATAGAAAACAAATGCCTACAAAGCTAGTTATCACTGAAAATACTGGAGACAAAGGTTACGAGCAGTGGGGCCGTTCTGCTGAGCGAGGTCACAAGAAGTCCGAAACAATGACGCTTGACAAACCTCTTCTCTTTTTTTTTTTTTTTTTTTTTTTAAAAAGCTAAAATTGCTTTAGTCATCATTCATGGGTTCCACGGCTTCTCAGCGTGAAGCTGTCAATGTTTGCGTAAGCTGCCGTTGCTAACACATGCGCTCCGTGCTGGACGCTCGTTTCTCCCCGAGGTTAGACCTGACGGAGGTTACTACCTGTGTGACACTGTCAGAATGAAATCAGCCTGAGGGATTTGAAAAGCCAGACGCGAGGCGTCCAAGAGCCCAGATATAACACCCCCTGTCTCGGGGCTGTAGGCGCTGGGAATTAACCTCATGGAAAATTTGACGGGGCCAACACAAAAATCGTGGACACGGCTCCCACACGATGACACATTGCTGGCACCACGAAGAACTTCTTTGCTTTTCCTCCTACTGGGTTAAAAACCTCCCAGCTCCACACCTCCAGAGTGGGGGGGGGTCCACAGTGACAACTTCCAGAGCTAATCAAAGGAGGTGCAGCTCTCCCTGACGTTCATAAGTCATACCTGATTTTTCAAGGAGTTGAACTTCTCTCTCGGATGCCTGGCTACCTGTAAGCCTGTGCAGCTTGCAGAGTTGGATGTAACATTTTAATCTGTTTTCAATGCTTAGGACTAATCTGGCTCTGAAGATAGCTAAGCCAAGGGAGCAGTGACCCTCTGTACAAATGGACGATGGGAAGAATATTCTGACTTACTTCACTAGACGGCAAAACATCTTTTATCTTAACACTGTAACATTTCAAAACAGGGTATTTTGTCTTTGGTATGTTTCATTTTGACACAATATCGGTATCAATCCTTGTGATACATACAAATTGGGGAACAAGACGCTGGAGAGCAGCCCCGTGGAAAGAGATCCGGGCGTTTGGGTTGATGGCCAGTTGAATATGAGTCCACAGCGTGCCCTGGTAGCCGAAAGGGCCAGCTGTGTCCGGGGGTGCGTCAAGCACAGCGTTGCCAGCTGGTCGAGGAAGGTGATTGTCCCACGCTGCCCCACACTGGTGCGGCCCCACCTCAAGCACTGTCAGCAGTTTTGGGCGCCTCAATATAAGAAGGACATCAAGCTATTAGAGTGTGTCCATAGGAGAGCGACCGAGATGGTGAAAGGTCTCGAGGGCAAGACTTGGGAAGACCGGCTGAGGTCTCTTGCTTTGTTCAGCCTGGAGAAGAGAAGCCTGGGAGATGAACTCATCAAAGTCTACAACTTCCTCAGGGCAGGCAGTGGAGGGGAAGGTGCTGATCTCTCTCTGGTGACCAGTGCTAGGACACAAGGAAATGGAATGAAGCTGTGTCAGGGAAAACTCAGATTGGACATGAGGAACAGGCTCTTTGCTGAAAGGGTGGTCAGCCACTGGAACAGGTTCCCCGAGGGAAGTGATCACGGCACCAAGCCTGCCAGAGTTCAAGGATCATCTGGACAACTCTCTTAGTCAGATGGTTTAGTTTTAGGTAGTTCTGCGAGGAGCAGGGAGTTTGACTCAATGATCCTTATGGGTTCCTTCCAACTTGAGATATTCTGGGATTCATCCTCCATCTCACACTTACCTTCTTTTATGCTTTGCTCAGCTCTAGGGTGCAAAGTGAAAACACCCAGCCAGCTCTTCCCTGATTTTATCAAGCATTTAAAAGCTGAACTTCTTCACTTTCCTCTCTAGTGCCAGACTCCCTCCTAACACACCGTTCCGTGGCTCGGAATGGCTATTTTTGAGCTGCATTTTATTAAAATGAACAATTGACCCGTTCATGTTTATCTCAAGCAGGGATGAGCTGAACGGATTTAGAAACATCTGAACCTCTTTGAACATGAGAAATTTAGAATCTTTTCAATCAAACGACCTGGAAGTGAACCATGAAAAACATGGAAGCATCCCTGGCTTTGAACTTTGGCTTCACGAGCGCAGCCTCCGGGGGAATTGCTCATGTGATCCTCAGCACAGCGCAGCTTGAACCACCCAGGTTTCTCGCTGCCACCTCTCTTCCGTCTACGTGACAAACCCCTTTCACTCGTCCGATGTCGACCCCAGACTTTGAGCCTCACCTCTGCAACACTCCCCTCTTTTGTTCGACCTCGCCTCCGTTCTTTGTCCTGTTTGCTTTCTCTGCCTCCTGCCAATAGACCTTGCCTCAGCAGCTGGACACGCTGTTTCTCTAATGCGATACAACCGTCCGTCTCCATGGGGAGGACAATATAAGGAGTGATCCTTAAAGCATCAGCTGATGGATGGAGAACCATCCAGATCGCTCTCAACACAAGCGTGCGCACTGCACACTTTCCCCGTATAATTTCTCCACACAAGCAGGAAGGAGTTCTCTGTCATTTTGCTCCCCGGCGGAATAACTACTCAGATGAAAGCCCCATTCGATTTAGTTTGAATTCACACACAGGGACACGCTCGTACCATCCTGGTCAACTGTCAGGGCTCCCAACACCAGAAAACACAGAGCACAGCTGACTGGGCTGCCCCGGCCTCCCCGGTTACTGCACTGGGTCACCACATAAGTCTCCGGGAGTGGATTCCAGAGCCCATCACCAACTGTCCTTGGCCAGCCTCCCTTGTTCACCCTACCCCGCTCAGCTGAGCCCGCTTGAACTGAAGCTGTATTTTTCCAGGTTGCATTCAAAGTCCACTTCTTCCCTTTGCAGCTGGGTCCCACTGACTTTGGCTGTGTCCCCCTCACCTTTCTTCAGTCCCGGTGAAGCTACAAAGCCTGTTCCATCCCACATGGCAACTATTTCAGCGTTGAGTTCACACAGTTCGTGTTTTTAGCATCCAGGATTACCTACAGGGTGGGGAGATTTCTGAGTTCTTTCAGCGTAATAAAAAAGAGAGGTCATGTGCATTGCCCAACATAATGCACATAACGCACTTTTATGGTGCATTAGCCGGAATCATCTTTGTGGAGTTAACTCATCTTGCATCACAGGAGCCACTTCTCACCTTCTTCTGAGATACTGCTTGCTTTTTTTTTTGGGAGTGCTGAGCCTGGGGCTAGACTGCTCGCCGTGCCCGTGGTGGGTCAGGTGGCAGCACGCTGCATGCAGCTGGTGGGCTTGACCCACCGACAGCCCCTGTCCTGGGCAACCTACACAGAGCAGGGGTTTGAAAGGACAGGAGTAAAACCCTGCCCACCCTTCCCCAGCAATGATTATTTCCTACCTTTGTGTATATTTGGAGCCTTCTGTGATACTTTTAAGGTATTTCCTTTGGAAACAGCAATTTTTTGCTTTCAAAGATTGCCTGGGGTATGTTGCTGTCACCGCTTGTGCTTTTTTTCCCTTCATATGGAAGTCCATAAACAGGCTTAACTTCCTTTTGAGAGAACTTACCTATTAAACCCAAGTGAATTTGTGCCAAACTAATGTTTACAGAGTGATCGATATCAAGAAAGAGCCAGTTTCAGACTCTGTGGGACAACGCAGCGGGAAGGAGGACAGGAAGAGGCAGGTGGGTTGCGTTTCTCTGCCTTTCCTGTGCTGCTCGCTTTCTCTGGGGACGTTGTTGGTGGCAGAAGTGGTGGGCAAGTGGCTTTGACGTTTCCACACAAGGTGCTGTGCCGCTGTACTGACCATCCGCTGCCTCTCATGCAGCGATAGCTGCCGAATTCCCTCTGAGGTCAAAGATGGAGATTTGTTGTCCACTGATGGTAGGAGCCACTGGCTCAGGCTCGCAGATGAGATAGCTTGAAAATGCATTCAGGAGCAACCACTAAACTCCTCTCCTCTTCTGCAGGAAAAGGTAAGGTTTCCAGATCCAGACCTACCAACAAGAGGAGGTGGTTCAAGGCACCTTTAGCCCCCTCAGCAGCAGCAGCTGATGAGATAGGCCATCCCATGGGCTCAGGGAAGTGGTTCCTACATCGATCCTCTCCCTGTGCCCCCAAGCTGCAGCTGATGAAGCAGCAGCCAGAGCAATGAAGCCACCGCTCGGCAGGACTGGCAACACTAGGAGCTGGAGAAGGACCCCAACCTTCTTGCCTCTTTGTCCCTTAAGAATAGGATCACCTTCACCTTCGGAAAATGAAGGTCATTGCTATTTAAATTGGTGCACAATTGGCCACGCTCGTTAGGAAGGGAGGGGGCCTGGGAAGCATCTTTCCCAACAGCAGCAAAGCAAAAAGTGAACTGGAGGAGGAAGTGGAAAGCAGGGAGAACGTGTTTAGGGATTCCATCTGGGCATGCACAGCATGCAATTTCACAACTCATGTCACAGTGGCTTGTGGTAAACCAGAAGCTATTAATCCCATGGGAAACAAAGGAAACCCGAGGGACTACCTCCTGCAAGCGTTCTGTGAGAACACAGCAGGCAGCAGTGACAAGAGCGCAGATCTCTGCAGGCACAATCGTACCTGCCTTGAAAAAAACACATGAAGATTTTCAAGTGCGTGAGTCAGAAAAGGAAAAAAAAAAAAAAAAAAAAGCTATTTGCTCGATTAGCCTCAAGAGATCCAAGCTTTTTTTCTTGACTCTGCATCTTTTGGGACTTCTTAAAGCAAGAAGCTCTGCTTCGCTGCCTATTTTATAGATGGACGGCTCTAGGAACACAGGTTTAGAGGCATTAATTGTAACTTCGTCACTAGGAAGTTTCTTTCTACCAGCCAGCAAGCACTGCCTCCTTTTCACGACAACCAAAAGAAAAGCAAGAGCCCATGCGTTGGAGTGAAAATAATCCGGTTTAGAATGTGAATAGGGGTACAAATTACCAAGCATAAACACTTACCCAAGTAACTGGCTGTTTGCAAACTAATTGGTTTTTCCAACTGCGGATATATACAGGGGAAAAAAGAAAAAAAAAGAACAGAAGTGAGACAAGGGGGAGCCCTGACTGTTTATTTCTCTTCAGCTTGAACAGATCGTATGAGTTGTCTTAATAAAAGGTGCATTGTCTTCTTGAGCTGGCTATGGATTTTATAGTTTCGACTCCACTTTCATCTTTTTGTCCAATATGAAACTGCTCAGCAGAGGAGTTTTGAAGGTCGCCTCGTGGTACTGAGTCCGCGAATTGGTCTAGAAATGCAGGAGGCAATACCGACCCACCTACAGAATATGAGTAGCTAACGTTACTCAAACCCTTTTTTAGGAAATGCATGTGGGTGTGACAAAACTGGGACCTCTGGATTCAGTTGCAGTAGCAAGAGGTTTAACACTATATACTCTAATCACAACACTTGGCATAAAGCTGGCAAAAAGAAAATGTAAAACCATGCAAATCATTTAAAAACCTAAATCTATCTTCAGGGGGTTCAAAATATTCAGGGCGTTTCTGTTCTGGAAAACATTGACAAAGTTATTAATGACATGCCCAAATCGAGTAACTATATTAAGAATATCTTCAAAACACAAAATTACCAGAAGTCTAATCATTTAAACATTTTTAAAGGCAACGCTTTACCAATTTATTTTTTAAGACAAGTCCATTTGTTGAAAATAAGGTCACTCAGAAGCGTCGCCCGATACCTGTTACTTCTTTCAGCAAATCATGGCTGTACATCAGAGTGAGGAAGGTGACAAAAGGCCTGCTTACTGGTTCCAGTGCTAACTGCGGATGGGGTAGAGGGGCCAGTGAAGCGCTCAGCGCCAGCCTCTCCTGGGGGGCGCGGGCTGTGACCCCACCAGCAGCTCCCGTCAGGCGCTGCTCCGGCCGGGGTGGTCAAGCCAGCGTGCTAGCCGCGGCCCGGTTCTGTGCGGTTTGCCGGGGTTCCCATGCGGTTTGCCGGGCAGCAGAGGCAGAGCGAAGCCTGCCCGGCCGCGCTGGGAGGGCAGCCCAGACGTGCTCGCCCCAAAACAAGAACGTTTCTGCGGCTCGAGGGGTGGCCTCGACGGCAGGTCATAGCCGTTAAACGTGACACAGGCACTTGGCTGTTCCTAACCTGCTTGTACCGCAGTTCAAAAGCGAAGATGCTAAATTACTTTGAGCTGGAAAGCTTTCCAGCCGAGCCTAATCCGCGGGGCGGTGGTTCCGCGGGCTGCAGCCCGCAGGGGCAGAGCCGGCAGGCGTTGCTGTCACCTCGCTGTCACCTGTCCCGTGGCTACGGTGCCACGTCCGCCACAGCTTGTCACACCGGGGGCGGCTGGCGTAGCGAGACCCGGCTGCACCCCCTGAAAACGCTGGCATCTCCCTGGGCCGCCAAGGGGGCCGCGGCGAGAGGCTCTCCTGCGAGCGGCAAGGTGGGGCGAGGTCAATTCAACCCGCTAGCCTGCCTTTTGCTGAGGCAGATGCGAGCGCTGTAGGAGGGTCAGAACCACGTCCGGGGCAGTCCTGGCCGCAAGGACCTTCGCAGCCGCAGGGCCCCGCATCTGGCCGTCCAGGCCGGGCACCCGCCCCTGCCGCTGCCCCGCGACGGAGCGATGCCCCGCGAGCAGCACCCGCCGATGGCGCGTCGGGCTGGTGGCGCGGGTGCCGCCCGCTGCCGAGGCAGCCAGGGACGGGGGTCTCGCGGGGCGTGGCGCGACGTGGCGCCGCACGGCGTGGCGCCGCACGGCGTGGCGTGGCGTCGCGCGGGGAGCGGTGAGCAATGGCGCCGGGCAGCGGTGGGCTCTGTCGCGCCTCGGAGGGGCCAAGGATGCCAGCCGGAGCAGCGGGCGTTTATTTATTCCCCGTATCGCCCCTTTTCTCACGAACCCCAACCCCTTACAGCCATTTGCCCACGGTAGGTCTCGCTCCGACGCGGTCATTCGTGGTTTTGCTCACCCCAGGAGGAAGGCCCCGCCGATGGACCTGTGTGTGTCCATCGGCCCGGGGGGAAGCTGAGGTTTGGTTGGGTTTTTGAGGTTGGTTGGGTTCGGTTTTTTTGGGTGTTTTTTTTTTTTCTTTTTCCCTAAGCCCTCATTAACTCCCCTCACGCTGTCTTCCTCTGTTTGCCAGTGCTTAAGCAGTGCTTTTTTAAAAAAGCAACCAATTAGCACCTCATCAGCTCCAATTAGAGGAGACAAAAGCAGTGTAAAGATAACTCAATGAGAGGGGGTGGCACAACATCATGTAATCACTTAAGACAGCGGTGAGCATTCACTGGGCTGGCTCTGCCGGGCCTATTCACCTTTTTTTTTTTTTTCCCCCTTCTCTCTGGATGCATTTAAGAATTTTTTTTTTTTTTTTTTTTTTTTTTTGCTGGGAAGCCGGGCCTCCCAGGAGTCTCAGAGTCCCTCATTCAGAGCTACCTGTTTACAGCTCACCGAACAGAAGGACCTAAACAATCCTATATTGTACGCCTAGTGCTTCCTTAAACTTAGGCCTCCACAATGGCATGTTTTCAGAAGCTGGGCAGAATAAGTTAAAGGCTGGCTTTATACTCATTAAGTGTTCTGCTTGTACTGTCTTCTAATTACATGGCAGGGCAACAATGTATTTTTTTTTCAATGGAGTTCTTTGGAGCAGTTAATTTGGTGCCTGTACTAAATGCCCCAAAACATTAATTAGTGTGGAAGGAACCCTAATTTCCTCGGCGGCTTTCCTCTCCATTTACTTCCCTTGTTTTCACATAGGCTTGGATGAGCCTCTATAATGAAATTACCTCATTAATGCCTTTATTCTCGCAGAGTAACTCATTCAAGATCTACCATTTAGTTTTAATTTAATGCTGTCAAAAGCAAAAGGTGCATTCATGTCTTTGATTAGTGCATTTTTTTCTCTCTAAAGAGTGGACAGATTTAAATTATTAAGATGGCAAGTAGTGAGTTATAATTGGATACAAGCAGCACTTCAGTGAATATTAAATGCTTTCAAAGCCTGGCCTATGTGGTCTGCTGACTATTAACTGTGTCCAGTGAGTTATTCTGTGGGTTTTGAATTAACGGCACCTTAGCCACTGTGAAGCAAATTAAGTTTAATTTTGTTTATAAAAACCGGTGGAGTTGCGTTTGTCAACGTGACGTTTAGTTGTCACAGAGTTCGGTTTTCCCCATTATGCTATAGTGACCTCATTGCTCGCTTGGTACTGCTGACATAGGGTCTCATCTGGTCCTTCGCAGTCCTGCGAAGTCAGGCTGGAGACTTGCCTGCGAATGGCCAGTAGGCTAAGACCTTTTATTTGCAAGAACTATGGAGTTCTGAATATTGTCCCACAGAAACCACCTGAGCCGTGTTTGACCACAATAATTATTTGCTTGCAGAGTGCAGTGGCACAGAGTATTGTCTGCTATTAGCGGTGAACGCAGTTACAAACTGTTTTGATACCAACTGATACCAAACCAGGCAGGATTTAACATCTGATCCTTGAGCTTTAATTCTCCGTCTGCTCTCTCCTTTCATTTACAACTCAAATATCACAAAATATCCGAGATGCATCAGAGAAACCGGTATGCCAGAAGACTTAAGCAGCCTCTAGTCTGCTTGACATGTGCATATTATAGTTTAATTTTTTATTGTGCGGCTGCGGTGCTACCGGAGGTCAAGAATCAGCAGTCGCATACATGGGGCAGGACCTCTGGAGGGCTCCAGTGTAACCCTCTGCTCACAGCAGGCACAGGGGCATCAGCCTTGTCCAGTTGTCCAGGGCCTTTAAATGTTGAGCAGCTCCAAGGATGGAGATCCAACAACCTCTCTGGGCCCCTGTCCCAGTGTTTACCCACCTCCATAATGATGTTTTCCTTATGTAATTACAGGGAAATTATTATATCTTCAATGCGAGCATTGAATATGCTGTAACTTGATATGATAATGTTGTATAAATAACATAAATGATAACCTTATTATAAAGTATGCATAGTATATTTATTATCAATATTTTATATGTTTATTGCATTTTATGTACGGCACTTGTACAATATATTAGACAATTATATGGTTATTTTATTACAGTATTTAACTAACACAATGCAATTGTTTTATGTACAGTATGTACATTCAGGTCTCACCTTGCGTGGAGTGAGGACGTGGCTGGGGCTGCTGGTAGCTGAGGGAAGGCAGAAGGGAAGCGACAGGCATGACCCCTGCGCTGCCACGTGAAAAATTCCATCTGATGTCACCTGTTGCAGCACTCTGGGACTGGCTTGTTTGAGCTTTTGGTTCAGATGGTGCCTGCGCTACAGGCGTACTCCGATGAAATAGCACCAGGAACTGCTTTCTGCCAGGAGCCCGTGCCGTGCAGACCAGACCCATCCCCGTTATCTGGCTCCTAAGCTCTGGGTTTCATGTGAGGACCATCTGACCCTACGACACGTAAGACATGGGGGTTTTTTGCGTATGACATGAAGTCTGTGCTAGGTCAGCTAAGAGCCGTGTGGGTGGTTTATGAAGAGCTGTCTTAAGTCCAGTCGTTATCCAGATACCGATGGTTTCCTTACGCCCTGGTCAGGGGGTTTTCTCAGTGTAACGTCTGCTGCCAAACCTGGGCTTCTCCTCACATCCAACAGCGTTCTCCCCCAGGTCCCCGTTAGTCCAGCAACCGAAGCATGAGCTCAAGAAGTGTGATAACCAGTCCAATTCTCTCCTCATCTCCAGCAAGGTCATGTTTCAAATCCTTGCCCCACGTCTCTCTAGGAGAAAGGGGAAATGGTTCTTGCTGTCCACTTCTTTCCCTCTAAAATGTGGCATTATGCAGAAAAAGAGTCGGAGAGAGCAGACAAGACCCTTGGGCTGGGAGCTGGAGCTGCGTTTGGTCTCTGCTCCAAGTACTGTCCCCCTGTGTTATGCTTGTAGGGTTAGTCCTCTCCCCAAGGTGAGTGTCCTTGCTGCAGGATATCCTGATCATAGGAGTCATCTAAAGAGCTCAGCTTCTGCTCCTTCTCCTCTGGGGAGTATTAGATACGGAGAGCAGCTAGGGAGCCTGTTCACCAAAAGAACAAGTTGTACGTGGTGAACCCAGGGGCAAAACCGAGCGGCTACAGAGAGTGGCTCGGTGTAAAACTGGGCTTAGTCCGAGTGCTGATCCCGAGCCTTATTTGCCACAGCCTGAAGATGCTGTAGGACACAGACGTAACCTCTGCTGTGCCTAAGCTCAGGCAGAAGGCTCAGGTAGATGAAAGGAAGCGCTAAGTACGAGTAGCAAGCATCGCAATCAGAAAACCACAAGGATCACCAGAAGTGACAGTTCAAACACGTTTTCATTCCTCCGTGAGCATGGAACAAAAAGAAACGGCAGAACCTGGTATACGGGACGGGCATAAGGAGGGAGACGAGGGAAAGGCGCACACAGGGTGAAGGGCCAGCAGAGCTTTCCGGCATCACGCTGGGAATGAGGGAAGCTTGTGCTGCCCAAGAGAGGTGGAAGCAGAGCAGAGTTGGCCTGGCTCTGTCCTTTGTGGCTCCTTGGCAGCTGCTGTTTGCTCCCACCGTCGTGGCATTAAACTGGTGGTGGGACCAGGCGATGAGTTAGGTTAGAAATAGCACCCCCCACTCCCCCCTTCGTGGGCAGGTTAATTTTAAGTTCCCTGTTGGAGTGCATTGCACAGACCCACTCCCCCCCCATCCATCTGCTGGCACTGCTGGACGGGAGGACGCTGAAGCAGCAGCAGAGAAGGATGGGACGGGCTGAAATGGATGGAAATGCGATTCACTCCTTGAGCAGGAGACAACTTCAAGGAAGGACACGCACCTGAGGAGCAGGACTTTGCCATCCGTTTATCAAGAAGGATTCTCCACATAGGCAAGAAGCTGCAAACCAGGGAATTGCCTACCACTTGAACCATTCCTCCAGAGTGTTTGTTGAGGAGACGCAGTGTGAGAGTGCCCCCTTCTGCTCTAGGGAGACTTTGGGAGCTCTGTTGCATTGCAGAAGAACACAAGAAATACCACCCGGGGCTGGTGAAGCTCGGGCTCTGTCTGCTGGGGCAACTGACTGGGGGACCACACGGACCAGGCTGCTCTTCTCTACATCTTCTCACTCTTTCCCATCCTCCCCATCCTCTAGATTGAGGTGTCAGGGAGTGGAGAGCGCTGGCTGTTCCCTGTGGGAAGGGTGCGAGGAGCTGTGGGGGCAGCGAGGTGTACGACAGTAGGGATCCCATGGCGGAGATATTCCATCATTGAGGTGGGTAGAGAGAGTTAAATACACCACTAAATTTCACTGCCTGAGGAAAGCGGACGAACATCAAACATTCGGAATAAACGAGTACTGTCTGCGCGCAGCCTGCGCTTCACTCTCTGGATCACAAGAATCATCTTCTTTGGTTAAACTGACCTACCTCTCTCCGTCTTCCACTTAGATGATGCCCTTAAAGGCTTCAAAGTCAGCTCAAGTCCTGCCCTGGCAGAACTTTTCCTTCTGTCTGCTGGAACCCTGGATCTACGCTGCATCCTGCGTGTTGTCCCTGCACTGGTGAATTCCTGTGCGTAACCCGGGGCTGTGCAGGACACCCGGTCAAGTCTTCTCTAAGGTTTGACCGAAAGAGCTCTGACACAGCCAAGCGTTTGGTTGGACGAGCGTTTAACCACGAATAGCACAAAGATGCGAATTCAAGCGTACGTCAACAGCAGCCGATTGAAACCTTCCTAACGAAGGCGTGGGGGAGCTAAAGGTAGATGAAAAGAGGACAACATTCTACATATGGGACTCGGACAACCGGCATCACCTCCGAAAGGCGGTCGTGTGAAAGGACACGGTCTGACCGCCCAGCGCTGGTGGGCTGAGTGGCCGCAGGAGAAGGCGGCGAGCGATGAACGCAGCGCTTCGGTGAAAGGGTTTCTGTTCCGCTCAGGTGTGCGGTTGAGGTATTCGCGTGTGAACTGTAAGGGGGTTAACAGAAGCAGCAAGTAAAATCAAGCGTTTTCCCATCAGTCGGCAGCAGCAAGGGCTGTCGCTGCGCTGGCGGATCCGCCGGCGCAGGTTCCGATTTCGGGGCGAGCTCGTCCAGCGGCCTCCCGGCGTTCTGTCCCTGCTGCAGCGCCATGAGGGGGGACGAGACGCCTTCCAGCCGCAGCGGGAGCGTTTACAGGCGTGTCCGATGTCCCCAGCCCACTGTTTAGTCCTGACACTGACCTGCAGCGTCCAAATCCCTGCCGCTGCTGCCGGGTCTGTTGTGTTTGCAGGTGCCCCGCTGGCCGGGGCCCCTCGTTTGGCTCAAGTCCTCTCGTGGCCGTGCTTCTGAGTGCGTTCCTCTGCTTCGTGCCGTGTCCCTTTTGTACCGCGCCGAAGTACAGCGGGGGGTGTTTGTTTGGCAGAGACGCTGCTGTCAGCGTCGGGGGCTGCTCGGTCGATGGCCCCGGCCCAGGGTCGCTGCCGGTCCTGACGGTGCTGGCCGTGAGGGGACGGCCCTGGTGACTGGGAGAAACTGGGGGGCACTGGGAGGTGACTGAGAGGCCCTGGGAGTCACTGGGAAGTGACTGAGAGGAAGTGGGAGGAACTGAATAAACTGGATATCGACTGGGAAGTAGTGGCTTCCACTGGAAATTAACTGGTAGGTGACTGGGAGACACTGGGAGGTAGAGGCAGGTGACTGGGAGCGACAGGGCGTTGACTGGGAAGAGCTGGGTAGTGACTGGGTGGGACTAGGGGACACTGGGAGGAACTGGGGGGCACTGGAATGTGACTGAGAGGGCCAGAGGGGCCCTGGGAATCACGGGGAGGTGACTGGGAGGATCTGAATCAACTGGAGCTGGACTGGGAGGAACCGGCTATCACTAGAAGTGAACTGGTGGGCACTGGGAGCTGACTGGGGGGTAACTTTGAGGGACTGGAGGTTACTGGGAGGTGACTGGGTGGGACTGGGGGGCACTGTGGTCACTGGGAGGGTCTGAACAAACTGGAGGTGCACTGGGCACGACTGGCGGTCCCCGGCGGTCGCAGGGGCGCGCGGTGTCTGTGCTCAGTGTCGCCGCCTGCTGAACGCGTTCCTGTCCCGGAGAGCTGCGCATGCGCGGCGACTGACGGGCCCAGCCGGCTGGCTGGAGGACCGCCGAGCCATAGAGTTCGGAGGACTGGCAGCCGCTTCCGCTCTGTGTCGGGGCCTGCGGCGAGACCTATCGGGAGCCGTGGCGGTGCGGCGGGGCCTGCCCGGTGCCGCGCGGCAAATCGGAGTCTCCGCCGGTCCGGCGGGAGGGGCGGGGCCTCCCGCGGCCTGCCGGGAGCTGCGGTGCCGGGCCCGGGGGTTCCGGCCGGCCGTGCCGTGCCAGCCCGGGGCGCACCGGGAGCGGTAATTCCCGCAGACCCGGCGGCCGGGCAGACGCGCCGCTCCCGGGCGGGTGCGGCGGGGCGGGGTTTCGTGGCGGCTTCCGGCGCGGCGCGGTGCCCAGGGGCAGCACGGCGGGGCGCAGGGCCGCGGCTCCGGGATGCGGCGGCGGCGGGTGCGGGCCGAGCCCGTGGCTGCAGTGAGTGAAGCTTCTTGGGCGGGTGCGGGGGTGTGCGCTGCCCGCCGGCCGCCCGGCGCTGGCGGGACGGGAAGCCTCAAAGCGCCCGCTGCGACGCGTGGGTGCCCCCCGCAGTGACTTCAGCTTTCTGTGACAGGGCCCCCACCCCTGCAGCGATTTCGGCGCTTACTATGACCCCCGCCCCCCCCCAGTGATTTCGGTGCTTTCTATGACACTCCCCCACCCCCCAGTGATTTCAGCTCTTCCTGTGACACCCCGCAGGGATTGCAGCTCTCTGCCCCCACCACAGTATTTATTGCTCAGCTCCACGGTCTTCGCTGACGGACACTCCAGCCCGGCATCAGCTCCAGCTCCAGGGTCAGAGGTTCAGCTCCAGCTCCAGGGTCTTCCAGCTCCCACCCCAGGATCTTTATTCATGCTCCAGCTCTACAGCTTCAGCCCTGCAGTCTTTATTTCAGCTCTTTCTGTGACACCCCCGCAGGGACTGAAGCTTTCTTTGCCAACACACACCCCGCCAGTATTTATTTTTCAGCTCCACGGTCTCCACTGATGGATGCTCCAGTCCAGCATCAGCTCCAGCTTCATCCTCAAGGTCGGTGGTTCAGCCCCACAGTCTGGATCTTGGCCTCAGCTCTACAATCTTTATTTCAGCTCCTGCTCTCCAGGCTCTGTTCCAGCCCCAGGGCCACAGTACCTCATCTCCAGCTCGGCCATGGCTCAGCTCCAGCTCTCCAGCACAGCTCCAGCGCTGCCTCCAGCTAGAAGCTGCTCCTGGTTCTCACATCAGCTCCAGGGCTGTTGACAAGGTCAGAAATCACTCACTATGTTCCCTCCACTGTCACCTCTCATCAGTCCCAGTATAGCCTTAATAAGCAGGTCCACGGCCTCAACACTCCACAAAGCCCCCCCCCATCCAGTGAGGGTCCCTACAGCCCCACACCCCCAGCACTGCACTCACCACCCTCTGCCCTACCCACAGACGCCTCCAAGTGGTGTTTGGGAGCTGGGAATGGCCACTCAGGCTCCAGTTCCCCATCCCAAAAGGCAGAGCTGGGGCTGAACCTCAAAGCAGCCCCAGTGCTGGCTCTGGCCAGGAGCTGCTGGGCCAGGTTCCTCAGGCCCACAGACCCACCAGTTGGGCTCCACCTCAGGGGCTGGGACAGTGAGAAGGGAGGGAACCCACCCACAGCCCAGGGCAGGGAGTGCTGGGGGACTGGGGGGACACTGGACCTGGGGTGCTGGGGCAGCCTCTGCCCAAACACCAGGGGTGTGTTTGATTGCACTTGGTGATTTACAGGGGTTTTTTATTAACTTTGTATGCACAACACCACAACATAATAAAATACAAAGATCAAATCAAATGAAATTAAGATAAAATATAGTAATAAAGTCTAAGTACATTAAATAAAATAATATCAAAATAAAATATAAACATTTATTTTTAAAAACTCTTAAAAAACCCACAATAATAAAAAATGAAACAAAATGACTTTTATTGCTTGTTAAATTATTAAGGTCCTGCCCCCCTCCCCATAGTCTTGTAGGAAGCCAGGCCTAGGTTCCTCAGCAGTGCTGCCCCAGTGACCTAGGGAGAGCAGCCAGTATCCACTACCATCCCCATAGACCCTGAGACCTCCTTGGTACCACGTAAACTGCTAAGATCCCCCTCCTGGGATAGGAACACAGGACACTAACAGGGCCAATCAGGGTCTAGCCCCCCCCACCACTACCCCGAACAGGTGTCGCCGAATCACCTCCTGCCGCCGTCTCCACCCGCTGCAAGCCCCTGCTCACCGGCGCTCCTCAGCCCGCACGCGCACAACAGAGGCACCTCCGCTCCCCGCAGCCGCACTGAAGAATGCTGCTGCCGCTCGCCCTTAAATAGGGGACGAGAGGGGTGGGGCACGTCTCGGGGGCGGGGCACGTCTCGGGGGCGGGGCGGGCCCCCTCTCCGCTGCCCAGGTGGGTCGTCCCCGCACCGCAGCGTTTCGGGGTGAATTGTGGCCCCAACCAATCCTGGGTCAGTCGGTCTCATCCAATCCCAACGAACCGCTCCGCCCCACTCCTCGGTACCGCCCAATCCCGGCCCAGCACTTCAATCCGGCCCCGCCCCGCCCGGCTCCTCGGCCCCGCCGCTCCCCCGCAGCTCCCGAGCTCGCCGCCGCCGCTCGAGGAGGCGCGGCCCGGCCGGAGGCGCCGGGAGCCCCGTCCCGCTCCGGCGCCCCGGTCCGCCGTAGCCCCCTCCTCTCCCGGAGAGCTCCCGGCCCGGGCGGTGCCGGCGGCGCGGCGTTCCGGCGAGGTCCGGCCCTCCCCAACTCTCGGGGCTTGAGCGGGGTCCGGGAGCGGCCTCGCTGCGGAGCCGCCGCCCGCCCTCCCCGACACACAACAGCGACTGCCGGGGCTGCGGCAGCGGAGCCGGGACCCCGCGTTGTTCCTGTGCCGCGGCGGCGGGATCGGGGCCGGCCGGGGAGCGGGGGCGGCGGGGCCGGGGAGCCGGGCGGGGCGGGTGAGGATTGAAGCGACGGACCGGGATTGGCCGGAGCAGAGAGAGAGTGGCGGGCAGGATTGAAGGGGCAGGCTGTGATTGGTCGGGGCAAACACGAGAGGGACGAACCAGATTGAAACCTGGCACTCAGATTGGCCGGAGCACAGCCGGGCGGGTAAAGGGGGGGGGGGCCGGCTCGAAAGCGCGGCATCTGATTGGTCGGAGCGGAGACAAGAGAGACGAATCGGATTGAAAAATCCGCTCGGACTGGTCGGAGTAGGGATGAGCGAGGAACGGGGGGCCGGATTGAAGGAGTGGACTCTCATTGGTCGTTGCAGACCAGAGAGGGCCGAAATGGATTGAAACGTGCGCCTCCGATTGGTCGCAGCAGAGACGAGAGCACAACCAACGGGGGCGGGCGGAGTGACGACACGCGCTCCGATTGGCCGCAGCGGAGCCGCGATGCAGCGCGGCTCCTGCGCCGCCTAAGGACCCGCCGGGCCTCGGCGGAGCGAAGCCCGACGGGGGCCCGTCACCGCCACCCCGTAAAGCCGCGCAGCCCCGCGGCACGTTGCGCTTCGCCCTCGCAACCGGGATCGGGGCTGAGCGGGGCCGGTCCGGGCTGGCGGCGGGGTCCGGGCTGGGCAGCCCCCGTCGCTCCAAGCCGGAGCGCGGCCCCGGGGGGCCCTACCCGTGCCCAGGTGGGGGGAATCGGGCAGGGGCTCAGCTGGAGCCCGTGAGGGCGGAGCCGGGGGGGGCTCAAAAGGGCCGGGTCAGGAGTGGGGCTGGGCTGCTCCCGAAGCCGGGGCACTGGCAGTGCTGGAGCGGCCGTGGCGACTCGTTCTGCGTATTTGTAGATCAATCAGCTCCCGATATAAACAAATACTTTAAGAAGCCCATGCCAGGTTGGCAAGGTGAAACGTTAACTAAAATTTTAAGCGTTGCTGTCTTTATTTTTGATGGAAGAGAAGTTAAAGCATGAAAGGAAAAGAGAATAAAAGGAGAAATAAAGAGAAATTGGACTGTTAGCTGCCACAATTGCTCAGAACTATAACCCACGAGCGCAAGGTCGGAGATTTCCCCGAGGGGAGAAACAGGGAATGAGGAGCGAGGGGCAGAGTCCTCCCTGCTCCCCAATATGCCAACACTTTAGAACGTTTTATTGTGGAAATCTAGGTCATATGCAGAGAGAGTGCCCTCTGAGACCTGTGGCAGCTGTTGGAGAACTCCTACCTGCTAGACCCCCTCGACCTCCCTCGCAGTGAAAAAGATGATCTTTGAAGATTAGAAGAAAAATGGACCCCGTCGGAATCAAGGTAGATGAGCGTGGTCAAATTTCTGCAAAGGGAAATGGAAATTTTGTTACCTTCTTGGTAAATACAGCAGCAACTGTTCAATCTTGAAATTCTCCAAGTTTCAAATGAAACTCTGATTATACGGGGAGTAGAGAAAGTATTTATCCACCCCTTTACCTGTACTTTTGAATAATAAATTGGTGTGGGGAAGATTTGTGATTTCTCCAAATTCTCCTGTTTCCCTTTTGGGACGAGACCTTTTGCATGGATTTGGTACGTGTATCTCCTTGGATCCAACAGGAATCCGGTTAATAGTTACAGGCTCAGAAATAGTTCAGATTAAAGATCGGACACAAATTATTTCAAATAAGGTTCCCCTTGATCTGGCCGCAGTCCCTAAAGAACTTTGGGCTACATCAGGAGATGAACTAGGATTACTGAAATGGGCTGAACCTGTAGTGATAAAAACAAAAGGAGGGTGGGTCTCCTCCTTCAATTAAACAATATCCCATTATCAGTGAAGCTATTCCAAGTATTGAAAAATATTTGAAAGTATTGAAAATATCTGAAAGCCTGTCCTAGTCCATATAATACACTTCTCTTACCAGTAAGTAAACATAGGTTAGGTAAGGATGGAGACCCTGAATACAGGTTTGTTCAAGATTTGCTGAACGTGTAATTGCTCCGCATCCCGTGGTTCCTGATCCCAGCCTGATTGTGACTCAAATTCCAGGCTAGGCACAATGTTTTACTGTCCTAGACCTCACAGGAGCTTTTTTTAGTATCCCCATTGCAGAAGAAAGTCAGTTAATTTTTGCTTTTACATGCCAAGGGAAACAATCGACCTGGACGAGGTTACCCCAAGGATTTACCAGCTCTCCAACAATTTTTTCTCAAATTTTAAAGAATGATTTACAAGACTTGGTTTTTCCGAGCCATTTTAATACAATGTGTTGATGATTTGTTGTTAGCGAGTAAAACTGAAGATGATTGTATTAGGGATACCGAGTATTTGTGTATCCAGCTTGTTAAAAAGGGACATTGTGCATCTCTGTCTAAGTCGCAGTTTTGCAAACAGCAAGTAAAATATCTTGGTTCTTTATTAAAACCAGGGAGATGGGAAATTGATCCTGAAAGATTTGGAGCAATTCAAGATTTACCCAGACCTACAACTAAAATGATTGAGAGGATTTCTAGGACAATTGTTTTAGGACATCCACTAACTGTTTGCGTACCCCATGAAGTTGAAATTCTGTTAAAAGAATATGTGGAGAAAGCTTTATCTCCCCAGAGAGCACATAGATATGAAATAATTTTGTTATTGGCTGATAATTTGAAATTGGAAAGGTGCAATGCCTTAAAATCTGCTACCTTGATGCCTTCATCTGATGATGGAGAGAAAGATGAACATAATTGCATTCAACTCGTGAACGAAACCAGCAAGCCATGAGATGACCTGAAAGATCAACCTTTAGAAGATCCGGATTCGAACCTCTTCACGGATGGATCGTCCTACTATGAAGAAGGTCAGAGATACTCCGGATTTGCTGTCACCACGGAAACTCAGGTATTGATAGTGAGACCCTTACCTGCACCTTTAGGTGCACAAGGAGCGGAATTAGTTGCTCTTGCAGAAGCAGCTGGAGATGCAATTGGGACTCGAGTTCACATTTATACTGACTCTAAATATGCCTTTGGAGCGGGCCATGCGGCTGGGACTCTGTGGGAAGAAAGGGGGTTTTTAACCTCAGCCGGTAAGACAGTCGCACAGGGAAGACAGATCAAAGACCTCCTAAAAGCGATTCAATTGCCTTCAGAAATTTCTATCATCTCTACAAAGGCGCACGCCAATAGACAAGACATGATCGCAAAAGGGCATTTCCTCGCTGACCGGGCTGCCAGAGCAGCAGCACGACAAACTGTGACTGAAACATCTTTGGTACAACGTGAAGTCATCTCTGAACTTCCTGAAATAGAAAAAATTTATGAAGATTTACCCGAAGAAGAAAAGGAACAGTGGGCTCATCTTGGAGCTCACCGATGAGGAGGACAAGGGATACCGAATAACAAATCTCTCCTTCCGAAAAGGTGTTTATTGCCGATCACGCGGTGGCGTCGTGAAAAAACACCCGGGGGAGCAGAAAACTTAGCACTTGGTATTCAGAGACTTTCGGCCGCCCCAAGGAATTTATGCCGCAGCAAAGAGGATTTGTGACGGGTGTAAACTCTTGTCGACGATACGTGTCTGTGCGAATTAAACCTCCTAGAGGGAGAAGGCCTCCAGCTGCCTTTCCTTTCCAAAAACCCCAAACGGATTATGCAGAGATGCCGAAAGCACCGGGGTACTCTTAGATGTTAGTGACAATTGATCCGTTGACAGGATGGGTAGAAGCTTTCTCAACTAGAGAGAACGACTCAAGGGCCGTAGTAAAAGCCTTATTGAAAGAAATAATCCCGAGACACGGTGTTCCTGAAGTAGATTCAGATTGAGGGAGTCATTTTTCAGCTGCTGTATTAATTCAAGTGTATGAGGCCTCAGGAATCCTTAGCTTCAGGCACCACATCATCCTGAATCCTCTGGCCAAGTCGAACGAATGAATAGAACCTTAAAAGAGAAATCAGTGAAGGTTTGTAAACAAACAGGATTAAAATGGTCGGATGCTTTAAATCTGGTTTTATGGGATCTTAGAAATACTCCTAGGCGACCCATTGGAGTTTCACCTGCTGAAATTTTGTTTGGAAGAACACTTGCTGTTCCAGGTACACGTGTACCAGCAAAAACTAAGCTCTTAGGTGGAGATGCACAAGTCCCGCAATATCTATTGTATTTACAAAATGCATTCTCTCAGATGCGTCATCATGCTTATTGGTACCAAGGAGTCAGTCCTGACATCCAAGTCCATGACACACAACCCAGAGACAAGGTTTGTATCAAAAAATTTAAAAGGAAAAATAGATTTGAACCAAAATGGGAAGGGCTTTATACTGTTTTATTAACGTCTTCTTATGCTATTAAGGACAGAGACTTGGATTCACCGTTCTCATGCCTGCAAAGATTCTGAAGCATAATGGACTGTTGTAAAGTACTGTTTTTCGTTGTGCTTATTTGTGATTTATCCTGGAGCGCCGCTCTCTGGGCCAAGATTGCATTGCGATTTCAAGATCAGAAGTGTCGTATGTAGTTTTAGCACTTGTAAACTTTCGGGTTAAATTATAGGAATCCGGAAGGCGCTCGGGAAATTCATTTTTACGAATAGTAGTCCGCAGATCCGACAGAGGAACCGTATCTATCCAGTTCGAAATTCTGTCGAATACTAGGCGGAGACCTTACGATTCCTGGGATACTTCGTCCCACGGCTCTGACCCGATTAAACGGTTCCACCCATATCTTGTTGCAAACCCTTCTCTCGCATACCACATTCAGGGTCACGAACCAACACGGGGAACTGGGACACGGTGCTATGACCACCAATGTGGGGGATTTCGTCATCGCGGAGATTGGTGCTGTCATCGATTCAATTTATCGAGCTATCGCTTCACTTTGTAATTTAGGATTGCGATGTGTAAGTCAAAATTTCTGCGTTGGCCAATTGCTATTCCTAAACCTAATTATTGGCGTAGCGTAGAATATCCTCAACGCTATCGAAGTATGCCAAATTTGTTAATTCGGAAGCCGAGAAATGTTTGCCAAGACAATTTAGAGGCTATATGGGCAGAAAATATGCATGTATTTTTAATTACATCTTTTGTTAGTAATTTAAATTTAAGTGAATGCTGGATTTGTGCAGCCCTCCCAACAACAGTGAAACAAAGATTTCAATTAGTAGGGATTCCGATACCAAAAAAAGCAAATCAGAGAAAATATTGGCATAATACTACTTTTTTATCTTTTTATGAAGGACGAGTTTTGGATATTAAATTAGTTGATTTAATAAATTATCCACCAGGCCATTGTGCGCAGAGACGTTACCCTCCAAGTAGCAAAAATCAAGAATTATGTGGAGAGCATATCTTTGTAGGAAATTGGACTAAATGTCACAACACAGCTACAATTAGTTCTGGATTGAAATTAAGCTGGCGAGCCCCAGGTGATTTAGGAGTATTTTGGCTCTGTGGAAATAAGGCATATAAAGCTTTGCCCTTAACCTGGGGAGGTATTTGCACCCTAGGAATAGTTTCTATGGGTTTAGAAATTCATCCAAGAAATGTATCGTGATCAACGTGGCATAGAACCTTTTTGTCTCGAACTCGAAGAACTTTGAATCCTTTAGTTGAACGACCAACAGGGTTTCACCCATTTATTAGATGGTTAGTTCCAAGTTTAGGAGTAAGTGAATTAGGAAAAGCAAGTCTAAATATCTCAGGAGAGATTGAAAAACTAGCAAATTCTACTGCTACCCTTCAAAAGGAAATATCTGACCTTTCAAACATGACAATTCAAAGCCATATGGCATTAGATATGATTTTAGCTTCTCAAGGAGGAGTCTGTCCTGTTTTGAATGTTAGTTGTTGTATGTATACTTATCGATCCGGATGGTCACAAAACTTGGGAAGTAAGTTCATCTATGCAACAAATCCAAAGAGTTGACGCTTCCTGAGGGTTTTCTGATGTTTTATCTTGGTTCCCAAATTTGGCAGTTTGGCTGAAAGAGCTAATTGTTGTGGTTTTAGTAGTTATAATCTGTATAGTTTGACTGTTTTATGCCTGTGCTGTGTAAATTGTTGCTCTTTTGCAATGAAAAGAATGAACGATGGAATGTGGAATTATAAGTGAAAGTACCGCGGGAGTGCGATGAAAACAAAAGGAGGGAATTGTAAAAGAATTAACCTTAAGCCGAAAACTTTTCCTATTGTGACATTAGAGAATAGAATATTGTTTTAGCTATTGATACAGGTGTATATGAAACAAAGCTGCTCATTTGTCCTTCCATAGTCCTGACTTAGAACCCAGTCAAGCTGAATCAACAGGAAAATTTGCTGTACTGAAGGTTAGATCATTGATTAACTTAGAATAGACAATCTTAAAGGTTATCTGTTTGAAGTACACATAGATATAGACCAAGCAACATAATAGACAACCGAAGCGAACTTCAAGGAGGAGATGAAACAAAGAAAACGAGAACTTGCTGAGACAACAAAATTGGAATGGACTTTTGTGACCAATGAAGAACTGAGAATCTGTGGAAAAACGCCAAGGACTTTACCTAGTGACAATGTTAGAAGAAAACTATATACTGAAGATTTGTGTCGTATATTTTGGCAGTCACTGAGGTGATGGCCCAACTCTGAGTTGTTGAATAAAGCAAACCTAGAGTTATTAAATCTAGACTGATTAAATTCTTTAACAGGTAGTGATGATTTTTCTGGGTAATGACTGTTGTCTTGAATGGAAAAATAGGCTATAACTTGTGGAAAATCATGAATAAAAGGATGTCTGGAGCCAAAATAGGGGAAAAAATCGAAGATCCTCTCTCACTCTAGCATTATGACATCAGTAAGCCCAAGTAATGATGAAATAATTTGAGTTCTTGCCATTCCACCACCTGCTAAGACATTTCTACCTGTCACTCAGCTCCGTTAATGTATAGGCTTCCTCTGCTGTGCATTCGGCTTTCATTGTCAAGTTACTCAGCGCGAAGACGATGGGTCACTCGTTGATGGAGGCCATTGCTTTGATGATGTCGTGAGAGAAGAGCCGCCCAGCTCCTGCCACTCCTGAAGGAAACGGAAACACACAAAACCAGAGTCGATACTCGAGCACCTCAGGGCAGGTGATGGCGACTGTAGATCAAGTTTGTGTCGCTCCTGAAGTCTCCCAGCAAAGCATCGTGGGCTTTTCTAGCAACAGGAGATGGAAACCAAGCACTGCTTTGGTATCTGCTCCGGAGGCTGATGCGTGAACAGTTCTTGATTGCAATCCACCTTTTGTCTCAGCCCTGTAGATAAAGAGTTGATTCTTTTCACGAGGAGGACACAGAAGGCACTGGCCATCTGTACTGTGGCATCTCGAGGCACGGCGCAGCCCTACCTGAACCAGCAACCCGTACTTGTCAAACATCCATATCCTCCTGCAGGCTTCCTGCGCAGAAACCCCGTTCTCCACCATAGCCATCACGATGAGGTTTGCAATTCCCAGGGCGGCCTTGAGGATCAAAGGAGAGAGACAGCTCTGAGTCCTGAGTCTGCCCCAGTAACTACCTACGCGCCACCACCGTTTAACCCGCTACAAAAACCACTTCGTGTTTCACTCCAATGCTATAAAGATTAACAAGATCTTCCTACCCTCTTTCTTACTAATTATGGTAATTTCCCCTTCAACTACACGTGAATCTCTGTTTTATTTTTTTTCCAGGAAAACTTGAGTCCTTGCAAATGTCAATCACCCTTCAAACAGTCATTTTTAAGCAGATGGTCCCTTCTGCTGAAGTATTTCAGGAAGGCAATGGAATTTAGAGAATGTGAATCTCAGAACCAGAAAATACAGTTAAATCTCTCGCTCCTCTGGAGCCCTTAAGGGAACTCACCTCACCTGCCCCAAGGAACAGCACTTTCTGCTCTGCGAGTGGTTTACCGGTGGCTTTCTGTGCTGCCAGCAGACCCGCCAAGGCCACCGAAGCTGCCCCTGTAAGAGCAGCGCAAATCTAAGGTGAGCTGAACAGCTCCGTGTGGTCCACCTGAGTGTTAAGGAACACAAAAGAGGAGAATACCTTGAATATCATCGTTGAAGGTGCCGTATTTCTCTTGGTATTTTCTCAGCAGAAAGCGTTGTGGTTTCCAAAGTCCTCGAACCGGATAAGCGTGTTCTGGCCATACTTAGAGAACACGGCGAATATTCCCATCACCAGACATTCCCATCGCTATCATCGTTCCTTAAACAACCGTTTGAAGGACAGTGTGTTGATGGGTTAATTTGGCAGCACTTTTGGCCCCGCTTCCATGGAGAACGCTCAGCGTCCTACCTGTCCGTAATGGCTTCCATAAACTCATCAATGAGGTCATCGCAGACCTGCGAGCGATCCCTTTTCTGGTATAAGCCCATATAAAACAGATCTTTTAAGAGGGTCTGAAAAAACAATAAAATCAAAGACAGTGTCAGGTTGAATCACTTCCTTGGTATGTCGAGTTCATGTTTACACACCGAAGACACTGCATTTCTGGAGCGGCTGGAACTGCCGCCAGGCTCTACCAACGCTCGGTCGCTTCGGCTGGCACGCGAGGTTGGTGACGGCTGCTTTTAAGCCGGAATAGATCAATACTGCTTTAATAAATCTCGTTCCCATTTGCAGCTTCTTCAGGTCGAGCTGACCTGTCTATTTTACAGCCTTCCAGCAGGCAAATGACTTCCCAATGTCCCGTTTCGCTGACAAATTAACTGGTGTTTCTCAATCCGGGTGTAGGGAATTCTGAGTCATTGACCCTCACATAAAACACTTGGGTTCATCTTAAATGAAAATCTTTTTTTATAGTACTAAACACTCCTTAAATAAATGCTTTCTGTAGCGATAACTCCTGGCAGGCGAAGTTCAGACTCACGGTATTATCAGTTCCGACGTCGATGCACACGGGCAGGCATTTATCTGGGTGTATCCCCGCACAGGCCGTGTACAAACACAGTTTTCCTACCGGAATCCCCATCCCATACACCCCGAGGTCTCCAAGACCCAATATTCTTTCTCTATCAGTGACGACAGCAGCCTGAAAACCAAAGCGAAACGATAGATGATCACCGAGATTTATAAAGCCATGTCAGTTGTAGGGTTTTTTCCCAGGCAAAAAGTCTTTGCCCAGTCAAAGAGCAGGTTTCAAGGACTATTTCACTTGCTCTGCTCCTTTTTCTCTGCCCAAACCCGGGAAGGATCCAAGCTGCCGTGTGGAACTGCAGCTTGTATCGTGGGTTCGTGATTTTCAGATCAAATCCAGACGTCAAAGCGTTTATATAAGCATCATTCACCTCATCTGAGATTAAATAACAAGGAGAACACAATAATTAGAGGGTGGTGGTACCTTAACATCGTTCTCCAGCCAGTTGTTGATGATGGACCTTATGTGGCCTCTGTCTGAGATAGAAATAAATAATCCCCTGTGAAAGAAAACAAACCAACCGGAATTATTCCAACCTAAATGATTCTACGGGAGGGAGGAAAAGAGAAAACGATACTAAAAGGAGGAGCAAAATCTAAGTATCTCTTGTTCTTACTTTGGTCTCCTGAAGATGTGTCTGTACTGGGAGCAGGCCAGGCCGACTGCTGGTGTGTAGACAATGGGCATCAACCGCTCGATATCACCTTCTAACACCCTATAGAATAATTTTTCATTTCTCTCTTGGATTTCCATGATGTAGATATACCTGAAGGGAAGAGAAAGAAACCACCACACTTGTTGTTTCACATTTCTGTGGATTTAAAACATGGAAAAATGTCGATGCACAACACAAACTTGCTTGGTAAAATTTCTTCGTGAAATTCCTGCTTCTACTCAAGCCAGGCTTTGAGCACTAAACAAAAGCTGGAAAGGAAAGAGTAGCAGAACTAAAAAGCTGACCTAAAAATGCTGGATTTAGTACAGGGCCTCATTGCTGTTCAAAATCAATTATCAGTGAAAGAATTTTTCATCCAAACCCAAGTAAGGTCATGTGAGCTTCAGCAACTGGGCGCTTCGCCGATACAGACACGACTGTGACACATCAGCGAGTATCACGATGTGGATTTAAAAGTCATCTTTTGGTTTTCCATGAGAACAAAAGAGTTTTGTGAGGCCACACATTGATTCCTGGCGTCAGTTTGGGCCCCTCACTCCCAGAAGGACATGGAGGGGCTGGAGCGTGTCCAGAGAAGGGCAATGAAGCTGGTGCAGGGTCTGGAGCACAAGTGCGCTGAGGAGCGGCTGAGGGACCTGGTGGGGTTGAGCCTGGAGAAAAGGAGGCTCCGGGGAGACCTTCTGGCTCTCCACAACCCCCTGAAATTCAGGAGGTTGGAGTGAGGTGAGGGTCGGTCTCTTCTCCCCAGGAACAAGCAACAGGATGAGAGGAACCGGCCTCCAGTTGTTCCAGGGGAGGTTGAGGTTGGCCCTGAGGAACCATTTCTTGCCCGTTGGGGTTGTGCAGGCGTGTCCCAGGCTGCCCAGGGCAGTGGTGGAGTCCCCATCCCTGGAGGGGTTTCCCAGCCGTGTGGAGGTGGTGCTGAGGGACAGGGGTCAGTGGGGACCTGGCAGTGCTGGGGGAACGAGTGGACTCAAGGAGCTTAAAGGTCTTTTCCAAGCAAATGATTCTGTATACGATAAACCCTCAATTTATCTTCACACTCACATATTTTTCTAGCATGCCCTTTCTCCCCCCAACAGTTCTGCACTCTAACAACCCAAATCCTCCATATTACAGCAGCTGGCACAGAAACCTCCTTTGGTTACCCCCAAGCACCATTTCACAGTCATTTCCACGTCTTTGCACGACAAACCGAGACCAGGGGAGCACTCACTTTTCCAAGGAGTCAGTCATTTTTGCCAGGTTCTTACGGAAGCGTAAGGCTTGGATGTCTTGCATCTCAATTTTAGGAGGTAGAAGCCCTTGCAGGCCAAGCATCTGGCGTTCATGTAACGTAAAGGCCATACCCTGAAAACAAAGAGAGGGGAAAAATAATTAGAGCTCTTCCTTTAGCAGTTCTATTTATAAAGTCTTTGTCTATTTAGATCTCCTTGGCTCTGCTGTGGTTCTCCTCATCCCTTTTGACCCTTCCCACCTCTCTGAGTCCTCCTGCCCTTTGCCAGGTTCCATTTCCCTCTATGAAACTGGAGAACAACTACGAGATCCCATTGGAGCCCGGCTGAAGTGTCAAAGCAAAATAACAGCTGCTTCTGGAATTGTTTCAGAGGAACGTAAGGTTGACCCAGAACACATGGGTCACCCAATCCAGTCCCTCCTTTGACCCACAGGGCGAGGTTTCTCCTCATTACAACTTTCACTTAGTTTCCTTAATCCTCTTTACAGCTCGGAAAAAAACAAGCGTGGTGGACCCAAGATGATCCGTGCCCGGACGGCCACGATATCTAAATGAATGTGAAGTGCCGCGGGCCCGAGAAGCACAAAGGGTGAAACGAGAAAAGCAACAAGAAACGACCTATTGTTCGTGGCTTTGAATGGCTGTTGCACGATCAGCTCTTGGATACGCTTTTCCAGGGATCATAATAATTTCCACTGGCACGGCGAAGCGTTTAGAGCTCCGAGAAGGCGCTGAGAGAACCTGATCTTGACAAAATCGCACCAAATCTACTCGCTTCTCCTTCCCTGAACAGAGAGGTTCCACCTTTCTATCACCCTCCTCGTACTGCCCACGTCCAGGTAGTCAACTCAAAAGAATCACTGACTCCTCCACCTTCTGCACCCAGGACACCACCTGGAGATGGTTTCACCCCGGCACAAGGTCCACCGGCTGATTACCCATCAACATCAGCGGCTTCCCTTTTCCCGTCATATGAGCGCGACGACGCGCCACTGCGCAGGAGCGGCGGCTGCTCGTAGTCGGGAGAACATTTTGGGAGCTTTTATGCTGCGCCTGGGAAAAGGAAAAGAAAGTTATTTCGCTACAAAGGTGGCAGAACTCACATTCGTGTTTGTAGGTACAAAAGGGTTGTCTTAGAACTGCACCATAAGCCCCAAATTGCCGTTGGCAAATATTAACCTGCTGCGGTGACACACGCAACTGGCACCGGTGAAAATACTGGGGAGGGCAGAATGACTTTGGTGGATGCACTAAGAAAACTGAAGCTGAGTTTCTCCAGTAGATTTTGGACAATGAAATTCTTGTAGCCTGGACACGAGAAAGGAAAGAAATGTCTATTGGCACATTAAAACTAGGTGAGAATCACAGAATTGTTTGGTTAGAAAAGACCTTTGAGCTCAGAGTCCAGCCCTTCCCCCAGCACTGCCAGGTCCTCACTAACCCCTGTCCATCAGCACCACAGCGACATGGCTGGGAAACCCCTCCAGGGATGGGGGCTCCACCACTGCCCTGGGCAGCCTGGGACAGGCCTCGACAGCCTCAACATGGAAGAAATTCTTCCTCAGGGACAACCGCAACCTCCACTGGTGCAACTTGAGGCCGGTTCCTCTCATCCTGTTGCTTGTTCCTGGGGAGAAGAGACCGACCCCCACCTCGCTCCAACCTCCTGAATTTCAGGGAGTTGTGGAGAGCCAGAAGGTCTCCCCTGAGCCTCCTTTGCTCCAGCCTCAACCCCACCACGTCCCTCAGACACTCCTCAGCACACTTGTGCTCCAGACCCTGCTCCAGCTTCATTGCCCTTCTCTGGACACGCTCCAGCCCCTCCATGTCCTTCTGGGAGTGAGGGGCCCAAACTGACGCCAGGATTCAAGGTGTGGCCTCCCCAGTGCCCCCAGTCCAGGGGGATGATCCCTGCCCTGGTCCTGCTGGCCACAGCAGTGCTGGTAGAAGCCAGGATGCTGTTGGCCTTCGTGGTCAGCTGGGCACACTGCTGGCTCCAATCTCTTGGCACCCTCCCTTCGGGTACATCACTAAACTGATCTTACAAGCTACAACCTGAGGATTTCCTTCCAAATCTTTCCAAGCATTAAAATAAGATGCGAACATTTAACAGTTTTCATCATCGGAGTTTCTCACTTCATGCTGACCTCTCCTCACCCTGAACTTCTAATTGTTTCCTATTTCTGTTTCACCTCATCCATCTCCTCCACCTCCTTTTGCCACAGACTTTTAAACCCTTTTTAGGAAGAACCTGCCTCCAGAACTCAACACGACTTACCCTGAAGCCACAGAGCAAGAACCTTCCAATCCCCTGCCCATAACCTGCCAAGAGCTCCGTGCTTTGCCAATGTGGCCTCCACGACTCACCCTCTCGGCTCTGCTGGCCACCAGCCTGGCAAGAACAAGCCACCCATCTGGTCCTGCTTTCAAAGTCTTAATTCCTCCTCAAGAATTAGGAAGGCTGCTGAAGCGATAGCTGGTTTCAAGAAGATCAAAGGGTCATGCTGCTTCACGAGAAGGTTTTTCAATGGTTTACGGTGGGTTTTGTAGAAGAGAGGCCAGGCTCGAGATGGTGCTACTTGAATCGTACGAGAAAGGAGAGATGATTTTGACAGGAGAGGCTGATAGAGAAGGTGAAGGGATGCTGATGGAGGGATGCAATGACATGAAACCACTCCCAGAGGACCGAGGTGGCACAACGCCCCGCGAGGAAAAAGCAGTGGAATTGAAAGAGGAATAAAATTCCTGCCAAAACATGTCAGCATAAGCAGAACGAGGATTTCCTTCCTTCTTCCAGGACTTGTAGGGACTAACCGAGCCTGCGGCGCACCACGAGACCTAATACAACTGGTGACATTTGATTTACCCCCACACAAACCCTCCAGCGCCGATGACAGCCCTCTGTTGGGCCTTATCAGGAGGCACCTGGCCAGCTCAACCCAACTCCCAACACCCCGCCAGCACCCTTATCTATGAGCAAACATTTTGCTGCTGCACTTACGGATTCATCGAAGGGCAAAAGCTACTTTTAAGGGTTTGTCGTGGGTTTTGAAGGAGTTAGGAAGCTTGGTCAGACCAGCCTCGCCTGCCCCAGCGTGACACAAACCAGATGCGCGCTTGCTGGCTTCATCACTTCAGGCAGGATTAAGCAGTCTCCGATTATTACATTAGCCAAGCGGCGGCTGTAAACGCGTCTCCCCACGAGAGATGGGCGCTGGGATAAATCCAAAGGAGAATCGTTTCACAGCACCTTCGGACAAGGGGCGTTACGTTCCCTGCATCGCAGCGACAGTAAAGATGAACATTCCACCAGTACTTGCTCAAGCATACAGCCACATGGTTTGCCAGCTTTTTCCTTAAGTCTGCAGAAAAAAAAAGCTTCAAATCTCCGTATTCAGGCTGCTGACCTTTAGGAACACGCTGTAAGTTCTGGGGTTCCTTTAAGTGGTGAAGAGATTCACTCCACCACGCGCGGCCCTGATGCCGTTTCCTTCTCTGCCACCTCCCAGCTTTCACTCTCGAACCTTTTAGGGCCGCACCATAAAAAGCTGGCCACAGGTCGATGGTCGGGGCGGTGAGAAGGGCCACACCGAGGGGCTGCAGAAGCAGCTGGACCCTGAATTTGGGGAGTCTGGGGGAGCGTCCTCCCAGGCTTCAGCCGAGGAGCTGCCACCACCGAGGGGGGGGTTGTTCTGGGCGCTGAGCTTGTCACCGATGTTGACAGCTGGTAAACACGGCTCAGGCACCGCAAACCCCGTTTCCTCCGAAGCAAAACAGCCGCTTTTTGGTGTTTCCCAGCTGCCGGCAGCGGGTGGGCAGGCGGGCCGCCTCCGCTTGCCCCCCCGGGGGTGGTGCTTCCCGGAGCAGGCCGAGCCTCGGGGGCCTCCCAACGAACTGCCGCTTTGCTACGACTTCGGTCGGCCCCAGGACAGCGGCCCGAGAGACGCGGAGCTCCCTCCCTCCCTCCCTCCTTCCCTCCCGGGCGGGCCTCGCGGCCCCCCTCACGCCAGGACTGGGCTGGCCCCACGGCCAGGGCAATTGTAAAACTGTTACCAGACCGAGATCTACCTCCTCCTGCGGCTGCCGCCCGCTGAGTGACGCTGGCCGAGGACCTGCTCCCATTGTGCAGCAGGAGCTCCCGCCGCCGCGCAGCCCTCCACTAACTGGAGCCGACAAGGAAGCACCACGGAGGGACACCCCGGAGGGCGGGGCGTTCCCCGGGACTGACATCGCGGCGCGGCCAATGAAAAGGCAGCCGGCTCGCGAGCCGACGGCGGCGCTCAGCCAATGAGAGTTCTTTCCCGCCCCGGCAGCCGGGAAAGAGGTGGGAGCGCGGGCGGGCGCGGCCTGTTGTATGTTAATTAGGGCAGGAGCGGCGGCGAATCAGCGCGGTGCTCCGGGAAGGGGCGGGCCGCGTGGGGGCCGCGTGGGGGCCGCGTGGGGGCCGCGTGGGGATGGGGGCTGCGAGGAGACGGATGTTATGAGGGGATGGGGGCCGGGAGGGGACTGCGAGGGGACTGGTGCTGTGAGGGGATGGAGGCCATGAGGGGACCATGGGTAGTCAGGGGTTGTGAGCGCGTGGGGACTCTGAGGGGACAGGCGCTCTGAGGGGACTCTTGGTGGCAGGGGGACACCTGGGTGTAGTTGCTCGAAGCAAGATGGCCCCTGCTCCCACAGTGCGGGGTCCCCCACACCGATTCGGGCTCCTCAAAACACGCAGAGCAGCAGCACCGGGGAGCGAACCTGCGTCTCTGGTGCTGCCACACAGAGCCCGAAGGGCTGGGAGACCCTCGGGTGACACCGGAAGACTTGTTGAGGCAGCTGATGCCACAGGCCAGCGCTAACATTGCGTTGCTAACCGTACCGAGAAACACGTGACGCCACCTCATCAACGCCTCCTCTTCTAATTATGATTTTAGAGGTCATGACGTGCATATTTGTGCTGCTCCCCCCTCTCTGCCCTGACTGTGATGGCTTTGAGACCTTCCTGAACGTGCCAGGTCGTGGCTTTGCGCCCGACTCCAAACCACCAAAGCTGGTTCAAGCTGTGGGTCGTAGTGGAGAGGAGCTTCTCTTCCTGCCGAGGACTTTTAGCACCATATTTGGTGCCTGACACAGCAGAGTTGCTCTTGGCGCGCAGGATGTTGTTGCTTTGCCGTTGCCAAGAGAACAACAGGGAGCCCTTGGCGTTCCTCAACAGCTTCAAGCCAACTGTCACGGCTCTGCTTGGCTGCACGGGCAGCGTCACAGCTCGCTCGCTGCAGGCCACGGATCCATTCGGAAGCTGTTAATACAACCATGAGCGTCAAATCACGGAGTCAGATACTTCCTTCTTCCTTCACAAGAGGAAACGGCCTCAAGTTGCACCAGGGGAGGTTGCGGTTGTCCCTGAGGAACCATTTCTTCCCCGCTGGGGTTGTCCAGCATGTCCCAGGCTGCCCAGGGCAGCGGTGGAGTCCCCAACCCTGGAGGGTTTCCCAGCCGTGTGGAGGTGGTGCTGAGGGACACAATTCCACTCAAAGACTTTTCTTCTCTCCACAAACTTTGCCTCTTTGCCATCTCTAGAGCAATGACACTGCTCTACACCGCTTCCAGTATTTTGGGTTTGACCTCAGATCATCTGTTGCTTCTCCACTGAGCAGAACAGCCCGGCGGTGACAAAACCTGAGATGGTGTTATTTCCTCTTGCTTTTCTGGGTCTTCCTCCTCTTCCTTTAATTTTCGGTTTCTTTAGTCCACCTTCAACACTGGTGGCCTTCACCGGGCTTGGCCACCAACTTCTTGGTGCCTTCACACCCTAATAAACCTACTTTTCTGCTAGGACTATCCAGGTCCTTCCTCTTCCTCACCGCTGTTTGTTAGAAGAGAGGGGCAGGGCTGCCCTCTTCTGATCCCTCCATATATACCACGTTGGGATCGTCATGTCGTTATTTGACCAAAACCTGAGTCTGGAAGCCCTACAGTCCCTCAGTGGATGGTCTAACCCCACCAGTAAGGGTTTGGTGACATCACGTATGGGTTTATTACAAGGATGAGGAGGGACTGGAGCATCTCTGTGCCAAGGAAAGGCTGAGAGCCCTGGGGCTGTCCCCTGCAGAGGGTGGCCAGTCATTGCCTGAGACAGCTCACGGCTCCGGGAGCTGCACTACTCTCTGCTCAACCAGACTTTGACCCAGGAAACACAAGTCTTCCCACTTCCCACCCTTCCCTCTAGAGCAGCAGCGCTAGCCTGGGGCCATCCTCCTGAAGAAGACCTTTGTCTGACACCCCAGATGCCCCAGTACCTGGTGGGAGTCTCTGAATCCATCACTCAGCCCCACTTCTTCCGCCCACCTGCTCAGCTCCCTACCCACAGCTTCCCACCTCCCACGGTTTCTCCCTCCACCCCATCTTTTCTCTATCCATCTCCTCGAAGAGCAGATGTGGGCTCCTTCAGGGCTGCTGGAACAGCCCAGGGCAGTGGTGGAGTCCCCATTCCTGGAGGGCTTTCACAGACCTGTCAGAATGTCATCACCTCTGCGTGCTCTTCCCCATCCCACCTCCCACGGCAGTGCATTTTCACTGGCCTTCTCACGTGAGGCGACGCAACGAGAAGCTTCTTGGACCTAGGTGGGAATTCCCACGAACGCAAGGATGGAGCTGGCACCCAAGCACTGCTCATCAAACGGGCCCCGACTGGTTCTCACCCATGGACTCCAAAGAGTGGAGAATTCAAATTACACCTTGAAGCACCTTTACCTACAGTGGCTGGACTTTGTGGGCTGGAAACGCTTCCCAGGATGTCCCTAAAACTGTGTTTGAAAGTCAGCTGAAGTTGTTTTTCTCCTGATAATGAAGAGCCAGTGAACGCGGCTCTGTGGTGGTGTCACAGCTGCTGAAGCTCAACCCCATTCCAAATAAACCGCAGTAAAAAGAGTCACAGATTGCTGACCAGGGGCCAGCCACAGAACTGGTGGAGGGGAGCCAGGAGGGCACTTCCATACCTGATCACCAGCTTAAACACCAGCCTCTGAACTTGAGGTCTGAACTTGAGGTCCTCCTCAGCGTGGAGACATCTGCCATCCCTCTGCTTCCATCAGCCAAGTCCCATGTGTCATCTCAGCAGTGCTTCTCCACCTCACCGTTCCGCTCCGGAGCTGAGTCTCACCACACTGCTTGCTCCAGAGCCTTGGAGATGGCAGCAAGCACCCTCCGTCCCTCCTGCCTCAGGTCAATGTCTAAATCCCACCCATCCCACGTGGCCCCAGTGGCCTGTCACACCGTCTATATTGACAGCAACGTTCATTTTTAATTTCATTTTCATTTCAAGTCCCGTAGTAAGCAAAATAATTACACGCTACCAAGCGAGGAAGGCTCAGGCCTTTGATTTTATTGTCCTAGGCGAGAAATAAATCTGGCTTGTGACCGGCTGAGCGCGCTCAGGTAACAAATTAAAGCCACCCCTCTCGTCCCCTTTCCCAGCCCGTGAGGCCGAGGTTTCGGCACAACGTTCAGTAACAGCTCACGAACCGAGGTGGAAAATCCAGAAGTTAATATTACACCTTAATTACGGGCCCTCCAGCTCCCGCCTCTCCGTGTTTAACCCAACGGTAGCAAAATCTGGCAGAAGAGAGTTTTAAAAGTCAGCTCTTGCCTTGCTGATCTCATCCTTCACGTCTCAACTCCATCGGCTCCTCAACTTTCGATTTGCAGTTGACGCCTCTGGCTGCAGCATCTGTGCATCAGAGGCCGGGTGTCACCTGCTCCTCCCAGGGTGGCCCTGGTGGGAGGTGATGGGACACAACCTCCTCCTCTCCGGGCACACACTCACTGGAGCACCGGCAAGCCCGTTCCCAACCTTCGCTGGCCACTGCCGGGAGCACGGCAAAGCTCAGCGGTACCATGGGCAGCGAGTTGTGGACTGCCGGGGCTGGGTTTGGATCCGCTCTGCTGCGGGGGTGGCCACTTCTTCGCCATCTGGATTTCTCCCACCAGCAGTAGAAAGTGCTGAGCTTCAGCTGAGGTATATCAATGATCTGCAACACCCTGGAAACCAACCCGCTGTTTCTCCCACGTTTCCCCTTTCTAAACCACCGTGGGGGACATCCAAATGCTCGAAACAAAGACCAGAGCCTAGCGGCTTGGTCTTCCAGATGCCTTCTCCAAGAGCTTTGCCTTCCAGATGCCTTCTCCAACGGCTTTGCCTTCCAGATGCCTTGTCCACCCCTGCCCCAGGACTTTCACCCCATCCCACCCATGCAGCCGGCAGCCTTCACCCCTAAGCTGCTAATCAGCGTTTCAACCAGCCTAAGGAGAAATCTTCACCATCAGAACAAACCTTTGGGCTCATCTATGCCTTGCACAAGCTCTCCTACAGCTAAACCTCTACCTGATCCCACCAAGAAGAGAAACCAGGGTTAATACAGTAAATCCTGCTGTTAGGTATCGTCTGAGGTTCCTTCACACCTCAGAACATCTCGTAGATGGTTTGTGAAGAGGGTAGAAATAACTCGTATAGGAACAAGAGTTAAATACGGACCTTGGAGTTACTAAAGTTCAGTAGTTTCTCTTTCGCCAGTGAAAGCGCCGCCGTGCTGGAGAGCAACGGCGAGGCCATGGCAAGGAAAGCGGAGATTGTCTTTTATGACGCTATTTACAGGTTTTTCCATTTAAAAAACTGCCGCGTTTGATTAAATATAAGTATAGAACCTCTCTTCCATGTACAAACTCTTGTTAGCTGACGAATTATTAAGGTGCTCAGAAGTGTGGATGAGAACAGAAGTGACAGTAGATTCATTGTGGTTGCGTCTATTTACAAACCGTGCTCGGTTGCCTGCTGACACGGGCATCTTCCGAAGCAGCTGGGAGTGAAGTGGCCGGTTATGAATCTAATGCCAGAGGAAGTCTTCACAGCGTCTTCGTCTGAAGGTCAAATAGTCGCATTTCCATTCCTTTTTGTGACCTTGGTGAGTCCGTAGAGCTGGTGGTGCCAGGTGGCACCGCACCGTGAGACACCCCATTTCTAGCTCCCTTGACTCCTGTCCAGCTCTTACCACCACGATTTGCTGGTCCGCCGGGCAGCTGCCCGAGACAGGACTCGCCGCACTGCTGAAATGCATTGTACAGAGCCTCCTGAGTGCTCGGAGAGCTCAGACCTACCCCGCGCAACCGAATTTCTGTGCGAGAAACCAAACGAGGAGAATGCGCTAAGCCACAATTTTGCCTTTCCATCAGAAGTTAAATAAAAACCCAAGCGGCCCATATTTTGCAGGTCAAATTCCTTCCCTGTTAACACTCTCAAAGAATGATTTTCTCTCTCCTCACACGGGTGCCTTGGAGGAGCTCAAAGTTGGGCATTTTGGGAACCCCTCAAACCAGAGGGTATCTGCCCGTAACGAAAACGCTGCTTTTTGTCCTCATCATTTGAAGACGCTATCGAAAAAGAAAGGAAGAGACGTCGATTCGACTTCTGTTTGCAAACTCACTGTGCACCGTCGTCTTTCCCTCGGACATTTGAGTTTCAAACAGGTCCCAGAGATTGCAAGGCAAGAGTGTTAAGGCAGTGTAAGAGACTCGGTATTTCATTCACACCTCTTGATTCCCTTCAAGGTTTTTCTAAGGCATCAAAAGGGGCACGTGGTTTGTGCCGGCCTTTTCAGACAAAGGCATTCGCTACGGCATAAAAAACCAAATGGATGCTTCAATGACTAACGGAAACCACTCAGCCCCGGGCAACGGCCGCACCATCGGAGAGGAACAGGGAGACGCAGCGGGGTGTGCGGGGCGGGGGTTCCTCACCATCGCTCTTTCTGGTACACCTCTGTTTGGACAATCTCACCGGGGTGCTCAGATATGCAGGCCCCGTTGAGGTCATTGAGCTTGTTGTCTGGAAGATCCTCGGGTTTTGTGCAAAGTTTCAGTGCCCTGGAGATGAAGACGTCCAAGTTAAACTTAGGGTCCGTTTCGCTGTTCACCTCCGGGGGTTCTTTGTGGAGATGGTGAGGAGAAGATGGCAGGCTCCGTTCCTGAATCTCTGGAAGAGAACTGGGACACTCGAGACCCACTTGTGTGCTCTTCACCCACTGAGCAATCTCCAGAAAAAGGTTGGATGGTTCTTCTTCCAGCGACAGCTCAGCAGCGGGTGCTATGGTGGTTCTTTTCCAGTGGGATAAGTCTAAAATCAGCTTGGGCTCTGAGTAATGATGGGGCTTATTGTCTCTCCACAGCAACTTGTCCAAGTAGGAAGGAGACCCCACTTTGTAATCACATGATTTCCCACAATCGGCGTCGAATACTCGGTCCATGGATGAGTGGGAGAGCTCCAAGAACCTCTCCGAGCTGCTTTGTGAGTATTTCCGTGGATCGACTTGCGCTTCTTCAGCGATGGATTCCGACCCCGCCCGGGGGTCTCGCTGCACCTCATCCATGTCGTGGTGTTTGTCGTGTCTCCATTCCAAATCGGACGAGAGGCTTACGTGGTACCTGCCAAAGACACGCTGCTGTGAGACACGCAGACGACGGCTTCATTCGAAACAGCAGCCACTATTTTTACCTTTCTCTTGCTAATACCCCGCTTACCTACAGACCTCTGGGTTCTTGTTAATATTAGAGACCTTCTTCTTGTGTGTTACAACAGGGAGGGGGGCGCTGAGTAAGTTCTGAGGAGGCTGAGGCTTACCCGGGCTGTGTGGATAGGACCAGGAGCAGGAATAAAAGCCCAACAACCAACTGCCCCCCTCATGGCTTTCAAAGCGACATCTGGTTTGCCGGCTCCTAACCGAGCTGCCTTTACAGATGAGTTATCCCCGGTACTGGGGCTCTCGTCCCACCAATGAAACGCTCTTCAGGTGTCCCACAACATCCAGGCAAAATAATTTCTGGTCTCTAAAACACTTGGCTTGTGTTGCAAAATTTATGGTCCTGTAGCTGGTGTCCCCAGCTGGGTGGCAGGACCGACCGTCCAGCTTCTTGGGTCACGCGAAGGAATATAAAAGCCAAGAGAGAAAGGGGTGATGAGGTGACCTCTACAGGAAAGGGAACAAGTTAATTCTTAGCTGCTTATTTTGTCCTACCTGCTCCAGGACTGGCCTGGTAACTGGGGTGATCATCGAGGACATGAGAGATCTCGGCTTAAGGCTTTGATCTGCTCTAAATGTCCTGCACAACTTTCAGCAGAGCATTTAAAAGTCAACGCAATCGAGGGTTTTTTAAAAGACCCAAGATCGGTGGCTTCTGGGACACCTTGAAAAGTGATAAATATAGAGCTCCAAATCAGGCCCGGTCTCAAAAGGGACAAGAATGACGTTATTTTATAACTGGTGTTATAGGGACAGCAAGAACCATGGTGTCACTTAAAGAGATGTAACTCAAACGAAGACAATTTGGGCTGTGAATAAAAACCAAGGGCAGAAAGAACGTGCAGACTCAACATCTACAATGACCAAGCGAGGTGCCAGCTTGGGCTGGAATGACAGTATGGCAGAGAGAAGGGAAAGGGGGTGTCTTTTGCGGGTCTGGAACATGCGTGACTGAACCCAACCAAGAGCGGGTCAGAGCTCAAGACCCGCTCAAGGTCTGCCTAAAGAATTTAAGCCAATATGTGGTCTCTGGCCCAGCCTTGGGTACCGTACCTGTCCCAGTTAGACATCTGGCTCTGGTTGGCTTCCATCAGTAAAACATCATCAATCTCATCCTCAATCCGGAATGGATGCTGAGACACCGGCTCATCCTCGGGGCAGGAATACGGGCTCATGTAAGGATGCTGCAGACCCATCTCGGCCGTTAATCGATCCATGGGGTTAAACGTCAGGATTTTCTCCAGAAAATCAATAGCTGCGAAGCAGAGAGAAACAAGCTCAATAATTCCTCAAAAGCAACAGCAGCTTCCTTGAAACTCTTGAGCTTCGACGATGATGAAGGAGGAAATTAAGTGCCATTAAAGTGACTCGAATGAAAGCGAAATGTAGGGGGAGTTGTTGTGGTTTCTCGGGTGATTCCTTTTACTGAGCTTATGGGAGAAGATAAAATCCTGTCCTTAAAGATGTCGCTTATTGAGTTGATCCTCGGAGCATGGAAGAGTCCCTCAGAGCCCAGTTACACCCTTCGCACCTTCAGAAATATCCCCCTTAAAGATGTCATTGTGTGAAGGGGACAATTTCTTCAGGGGCAAAATCACCCGGTGGAAAGGACAGACCTCAGCGCTTAAACATTAACCAATACTTGATGGGCTCCCATGGGATTATTTAATTGCTTGGCCTAATTAAGTAGGAAGGAATCAATACCTTCATAAGGTCACTGACCGCGGGCAAGAAGCGTGGTGGAACGATGTGTTATGGGTTATATATTACGATATATATCAGAGACGTGGGAAAATGTCCATGAATTATGAAAGGGGTGCGGGTGACCTTTCTTCCCACAGTAAAAACGCGGAATAAATCCGTCCCTGCTCGCTGGAGGCTGACGTGGTCGCTGGGTAACTGGGGCTGACGGGTGTTGCGTCGCCATTGGTTTGCAGCCCCCTCGTGACAACACGCTGCTGATTTTTAAGCTTTAGCCAAAGCAGGGAGGTGGCTGAAGCCGTGTTGGAGGGGTGCACCTTGAAAGGGTCTTGGAACAGTCCTGGAAGACCATTTCACCCTTATTTCTGTATGAGCTACCTGTGAGAAAGCTACTGCATCACA
This sequence comes from Bucorvus abyssinicus, assembly GCA_009769605.1. Classification (NCBI taxonomy): domain Eukaryota; kingdom Metazoa; phylum Chordata; class Aves; order Bucerotiformes; family Bucorvidae; genus Bucorvus; species Bucorvus abyssinicus. The sequence goes on from CM020063.1 coordinate 2,064,387, forward strand.
AGTGCTGTCGTGCAGCCCACACCTTCCCTGGTGGGATGGCGAGCAGGACCTGGGGGGACAGCGGTGGGGACCTGTGAGCTCCAAGTGGGACCCTGCACTGCAAACCCCCAGATATCTGAATGCTGTTCACCAGCGTTCACGCCCTTGGCCTTCGAGGATGATTCCTGTGACCTCCTGGGGAAATGGGTCTGTAAACACAGCAGCCGGGGGAGGTCTCAGGAGAAGGACTTGGCCGAAGCCAATGTGGGCACTACGGTACCTTCACTGTCCACTTCGGGAAGCAGCTTGCGCAGGGGCTTCCTCACTTCCCAAGTGCTGTTGATGAATGTGGGCATCACTTTGAGCAGCTCCTCTTTGTCTTCCTCGTGGATAACGGGGATTGTCTCCAGGATAAGCTGCATCTGTTCCAGCTCGTGACCCCCTAAATGGGCAGAAAACATGCAGTGAGATGAGACCCAGAAGTTAAATTGGGGGGTGGGGTATGAGCCACGTCACCATAACACCACCAGCCCTCCTGCACTGACGCTTCCCAGCTTTAGCTCTTTTGCTCCAAGGAAAATGTCCTTATCACCACAGTGCCATGATGTCCCCAGGTCACTTCCCTGCCCCTCTGTTCCCATCCCATCTCCTGCTTGAGAGCTCGACTTTCGCTTCTCCTTCTACGCAGGCAGTAACTGCTCAGGCATGTCCAAGGCAGAGCTTCAGGTGAGAAGCTCCACCTGCACGCATGCAGGCTGTGCAGCCCCCAAAGCCCCCATACGTCCCTCTCCCACTCACATCGGTGGGACTCCCAGCCGGGTCACCTCATTTTAAGGGTGCAAGAGTTAATCTGGATGATTTGCCAGCTCCAGGGGTCCCAAAGCTTTGTCTTTAAATGACTGCAAATGCCCGACCTCTGCGCTCTCCCGATGGGAAAAGTGTTTTCTGACCGGCTCCTGCTGGCTGCTGGGCACCAAGTCAAGGCTCTGATGGCGACGATCTCCACAACCGCTATGAGCAATCATATATTTTTAATCCTTTTCCTTCAGGACATATTTATCCACCCATCCCTACGCCCCTGCTCAGGACTGAGGAGAAGCTGCAGCGGAGCGGAGCCAAACTGCCTTGTCAATGAACATTAATCCCGTTCTTTAGGGCACTGTTGGATGGGACCAGCAGCTCCGTGGCTGGTTTCCAGCTTCCTACGTGTGCAGAGGAGCAGCCTGGCAGAAAAACCGACTCACGCTATTGATTTTCTATCTGCCATAAACACTGGGTATAAATACTCTGTCGTTAGAGGCAGGACTATCCATTAAGGCCACAAGCTGGCTGGAGCGCACAAACCAACGGGGGGTTTTGGGCCACCAAGTCGCTGCTGTCTGTCCAAGTCACGGATTTCAGGCTGCTTCACTTCTGACCAGTCTGCAGTTGGAGACACCAGCTCGTAGGACACAGTGAAGACCACTGCTGGCTTCGTGCCCTCAGGCAACCCTGCCCCTTTGGAGGTCCCACCTCGTCCTCCCCAGCCCAGAGCTCCCTGTGGGTCTGCAGGAGGTTTCCAGACTCACATCTGTGGAACTGTCCCCAAACACACCCATCCTGGGCAAGGGTAGGTCCAAATGTCAAGGTTGGGAAAGGGTCTCCATCCATCATGGCCTCGCCACTCCAATAAGTTTTGGTTCAATGCAGTTGTGGCCATTTTCACGCCAAATGGCAGAGATCTGAGCCAGGACGTGGCAATGAACTTAAACAACCCCAAACCAACACTAGCTGGTCACCACCACGCCACATTCTGCTCAGAAGAAGATAGAGCAATAGGAAGAGCCCAAAAGACAGAGGGACACTCTCCCAAATCAACCCTGGACCAATAAATTCACTTTCCTACAGAAAAAACTAATTTTAGGTCATCTAGAGGTTCACAGGCTGCAGGAGAACCTCAAGATGACCATCAGGAACCAAACACCTTGTTATTAAAGTTAATTCCCAAACTGTGATGGAAATTACAGGGTGTTCAAAGTCACAAGGGCTTCGTGGCTGCTCTCCCCTCGGTGCAGCTCCAGCCACCGCTCGCTGAAGGTACCTGGCAGCCAAAAGGCACCGTGTTTAGTCACACAAAAGCTGCTAATGCAACGCTGGAAGCTTTAATTATGGCTCTTAGGAACCCAATTCGCCACCATTATCCTCTATTTATGTAATTTCTAGGGACCTTCTGGAGGCATTAACACCTCAAAAGAAAACCACAAACTCCAGGCAGACCAAACTCGACGTTGTGTCTTGGAAAAGGGAACCCTGCCCCGGGCTGGCAGCCAAGACCTGGGTGAGCAGCCAAGCCCTGCTAAGCGAGTCCTCTGCGAGCAAGCTTCGATCCCATGGGAAAAGCCACCGCGCCGCCTCCTCATGGTGAACCCCATGGAGATGTGTGAGGACAGGCAGCTTTTCTTGTCCTCTATCTTCTCTTACTTCTGCTGGCGATGCTTTCAGACAGGCGTCGGCAGCAGAGGGTGGAGAAAGTCACTGGAGGGAGCTGTAACCGCTCAGTTCTGGATGCTCTTCCCTGTTTTCAGTGGTGGGGAGCTCTCCAAAGGTCTGCGAACCAGATTTGAGCTGTTTGAGACGCGCTACGCTCCTGTGAGCTTTATTTAACCGATTTTCTTGTGCCCTCCTGGTGCTCTGCCAAACCCGAAGCTTCTCCTGCCAGCCCAGAGAAGGGGCTGAGGAAAGGGCAAGGGGGGTCCCTCTCTGCTGGGTGTTCATTAACTTGTGTAGGAGGATGAAAGCAGTGAGTGACATCCGAAAAACCCATCATCTGAATTTAACGGCGTTGCTGAAGCACCCGCAGACAGACCGCTGAGTTAATTACATTGACTCACGCGAAGGGCTTGATGTAAATTGCGCCGCTGACGCATACTCAAAAACCAATTTATCCAGCGTAAGGCAATTACTGGAGGTTCACAATTTTCTGGGAACTACATTGCTGTTATTTCCCACGGGGTGTTTGCTGGTGACCCAGGAGGACTCTCTGAAAGTCTCATCCTGCGGCTGGCCGGGGGCAAAGTCCTTCTCCCAAGCAAAGAAGAGAAAAGCAAAGATGAACCCATGGTGTCCTGCAAGTGTTCACTGGTTTTAGCTGTTCTGAGTGGTTGGGTTTTATCCTCCTCCGCTTTGGACACCATTGAAAGATGGTAAGAGGCGTGGGACATCGCAGACACCCTCTGCCAGGCTCCCACCCCAGCTCTTCTTTACTTACTGGTATAGGAGAAGGCCAGGAAAAAGGGGCCAGCAACAACTCTACGGACTATTTTTGAAAGCAACGCAAAAAGAATCTGTATTTTGAGCTTCAGTTTTGATCCCCGCCCATTACTTAGGTGTCCTGCCACCATCTGGGGGCTCATTAAGCGATTGGACAAGGCTGGAAAGCAGAGAAGCAGAGATGCTCACCTGGCTGAGCTGCCAAATCCCACCTCCCCATCTCTAACCTGCCGTGGACTCTCGGGAACCTGGAAATGCCTCTGAGGCATCTCGCCTGGGCAGCTGGGACAGGACTGGTCTCACTGGGGATGGCCAGACGGGACAAGCCAGTCTTGTTTTGCTGTTCGACACGAGGAACAAGCACAGGAGAACAGAGACTGACTTAAGAGTCCAGAAAGATTTCCCTGAGGCTCCAGCTACACCCAGTTTACCATGAGATGGTGCGTTGCTCTGGTGTGGTGCAGCTGCTGCAGGATGAGGACCCTGCCATCCACGTCGGGGTTGGCTTCTGCTCTCTGGTTTACCTGGGGCTGGTCCACGTCCGGTGTCTTAGCTCTGCATCATCCAGTTTGCTTCCACCAAAAAGCTTGGAGATCCCTCACCGGCGCTAACCACGGCTCGGCAAGGGGAGGTGGCTGACAGAGCTGCCTCGGGAGCTCACTCACGTGCAACATCTCCCAGCAAGGCCACAAAATGCCCTGTGCCCACGTGGACAAGCAGCATGTGGACTGGAGTAGATCCCGAGGAGGCAGCAGGAGCAGCCAGGTCTGCACTTGAAAATTTTGGGGAAGGGGAGACCGAGGACAAGAGGGAGGAAGGAAAAGGAGGCAATTTTCATGATGTCTTTGAAATGAAACTGCTTCATTTTCAGCTTTCACAAAAGAAATATGGAAGCTATGAGTGGGGAGGAAGCGATGGAGCAGCTGCAATCAAGCTCTGGCTGCGGAGCTCTGCGGCGCACTGACATATCGGTGAAGAAAATGTCCTCCTCCATTATTAATGGGTCTAATTATTTATTTAGACGGCTCCACGAACGGCTGCTCGCCGAACGCCTTGAGACTTGTCATTCAAAGCACTAAAGGGACGATGGAGAGACAACCAAGACGGAGCATCGCTGCAGCCCTTGGGCAGGGAGGCACCTTCGGTCAAGGGGCAGAAAGCGGCTGCTCCGTTCCTGAACAAAATGTCCCAGCTGAGGCAGCCCGGCTTAGCTCCCGACAGCAGCATTTGTGGAACTGTATTAAATTGTATTAAATATTTTCTTCTTGAGAATATCAAGAGCTTCAAATGCTGCATTGATAATTACGCGCCGCTTGACGGTGATTTTTCTGGTCTTCTTTTCCTTGCGCTGCACTTTTGCAACTCCAAGACCTGCTTAGAAAACCCTGAAAACAGATCGTGGCATTCGAATGTCTTCCCTCAAAGTAAAGAAAGACCTTGAAGACACCAATCACAGTCCAAAACCCCAGCAGGGAGTATGAACTGCCTGGGATTCCCACTGGGAATTCCCTCTGCCACGCTAAAAAGCCTTTGATTGGGCAGCAGGGAAGGAGAAAACCAGGTTAATCAACAGGAACCAGACACCTACCAGCGAAGAGCATCCTTCCTGTCAGCATCTCGGCCAGGATGCAGCCGGCCGCCCACATATCGATGGCTTTGGTGTAGTTGTTTGGCGAGAGGAGGAGGCGGGGGGAGCGATACCATTTCGTTACTAAGCCTTCGGAAAGGTAACCCTGGAAAAGGAGAGACAGAGACATCAGTGACCTTGCAAGAGTTTCTCCGCTGCTGCCCATTGTGGTCCCACCATCGGATGCTGCTGAGAAATCTCCAGTCCCTCCACAGCTACCTGAACCGCTGCTAACATGGTGCTGAATTCCCCTGGATCCAGCTCCCTGCAGCGATGCTGAAAATTAATTTTTTTCAAGGGCAGGAGCTCCCCGGGGAGCCCACGCAGGAGCAGCTGCCCGTAGGTCAGCCCTGACTGGGCACAACCCCACAGCGAGCACCGGAGAGGACACAAGACCGGAGCAGAGGTGGCACGGGGAGCACACAGGGCTCCCGAGGGGGCAGCGGGCAGGGGATGCGCTCAGCAGGATCCAGCCTCACACAGAAGTGAGTTTGCCCTCCCTGCATATTCAGGATGCTGCTGCAGGGATCCTGCTTCGGTCTGGGGAGTGTGCTGGGAACTGCGGATGAGCCCACGTGGCATCTCACGGGGTGAGATGTGGGATCTTGTAATAAAGAGGAAAATGGGAATGGGCAGAAACAGAATTGTTTGGGTTGGAAGAGACCTTTGAGCTCCTCGAGTCCAACCGTTCCCCCAGCATTGCCAGGTCCCCACTAACCCCTGTCCCTCAGCACCACCTCCACACGGCTGGGAAACCCCTCCAGGGATGGGGACTCCACCACTGCCCTGGGCAGACTGGGACACGCCTGGACAACCCCAACAGGGAAGAAATGGTTCCTCAGGGCCAAGCTCAACCTCCCCTGGAACAACTTGAGGCCAGTTCCTCTCATCCTGTCACTTGTTCCTGGGGAGAAGAGACTGACCCCCACCTCGCTCCAACCTCCTGAATTTCAGGGAGTTGTGGAGAGCCAGAAGGTCTCCCCGGAGCCTCCTTCTCTCCAGGCTTAACCCCTGCAAGGTCTCTCAGCCGCTCCTCAGGGCACTTGTGCTCCAGACCCTTTTCCATGTTCTCTAGACTCTTCTCTGGACACGCTCCAGCCCCTCCATGTCCTTTTTGGAGTGAGGGGCCCAAACTGACCCCAGGATTCAAGGTGTGGCCTCCCCAGTGCCCAGCAGAGGGGGAGACAAAACAGATTTAGGGAAGAACATCACTACTCGTGGTCCAGCAGACCTCTTAAAGCATCACCGAGCGGGTAACAGCCCCCTGAGGGCTCTGAGCCGAGATTCCTGAAAACCAAGACGCCGTGGGATAAGCGGGAAAGCTCTTTTGGAGATTCGCTGGCTGATGCAGAGCAAGGAAACCTGCCCTTTCTGCCCAGAGGCTGAGTCTGGCCTAATAAATCGCCACCCTCCCTCGCTGCTGGGGCCCCTCTGGCAGCTGGGTGACGCGGGGCAGGTCTTCATCCTCCGTCCTACTTTGCTTATGGTGAGGGAGGGTTCTCGGTTGGGTTGCTTGACCTGCTTTTAAAGGAGATGCCTACAGGAGAAAGACAGAGCACTGTTGCCTCCTTGGACCCCAGCCCTCCTGTTCCCGAACTCACCCGGGAGATTGAACGCAAGTGCCAAGCGCTCAGCAGCTCCCGCTGAAATCACGGGGGTGCCTTGGAGGCTGTAAATAACGCCGGCATTGGAAGGGATGTGTCCGAGCCCTCGGTTTCACCCACCGGCCAAGCTCCGGATGTGCGGGTGCCACGGCGGGGTTGGACATGCAGGGTTATTTCAACGGGATAATGCCAGATTATTCATAAAGGGGATTTTCTATATTAAATATATCGCATTAACAGGAGGAGTTGGATCGAAACACAGTAGAAAAGACAAAACAAAACGGAATTACAATTCAAATTGCATTTAAATGCCATGAATTACCCTTCCAGCTTCCCGGCGTCTCTGAGCATCCCTCCGTGTCAGCGGATGTGCCATCCCACCCGCCGCTCCCCCCCACGGCAGTCCCGTCGTGCACCATCACAAGGTTCTCAATGCTCCTCTTTCCCCAACACAAGTTTTGACTCATCAAGCATTTGCTTTTGAAAGAACATTTTCATGTTGGTCTTTTGCTGCTGGGCTCAGGGTTATCCCTCCTCTTCCTCAGGGGGAAAAAAACTGGTAAGGGCTGATGGAAGGTTTAAAATTCAAGACTTTGCCAACCTGGCCTGAGGTCCTGTGGTGGGAGCGGCTGGGGGTGCTTCCCAGCACCCCAGTCCTGGGGGGCTTATCCAGTCCCACCCCCTGCATCTGCTCTGCCTCCATGGTGGAAAAAACATGGTCCAGATTTTTATGTTTATAAAATACATCAGGTAAGGTCCTGTCCTACCACCTGAAGAATGGAATTATAGTCCTGTGGACTACCAAGTCCTATGGAGGAATATCAGCACAGCTTTGGGAGCTGGGATCATGCAGTTGTGGGATCCACCTAAACCTGGGTTAGGTACGGGCTCAGCTCTATGCCAAGAATTCCATGAGGGAAGGTGGCAGCAGAGCAGCATGTGGGGAGAACAGGAAGACACAACAGTGCTCTGAAACAACCATTGCCCAAGCCCAGAGCACCTCCTTGGAGCTGGAGAGACCAAGGGCATGTTGTCTTGAGATGGATGGTGAAATTCAGAATCCCACCTACTACATACCAAGCAGCCTCTAATCATAGAATCATGAAATTGTTCAGGTTGGAAGAGACCTTCAAGCTCCTTGAGTCCAACTGTTCCCCCAGCACTGCCAGGTCACCACTGATCCCTGTCCCTCAGCACCACCTCCACACGGCTGGGAAACCCCTCCAGGGATGGGGACTCCACCACTGCCCTGGGCAGCCTGGGCCACATCTGGACAACCCCAACAGGCAAGAAATTGCTCCTCAGGGCCAAGCTCAACCTCCCCTGGAACAACTTCAGGCCATTTCCTCTCATCCTGTCGCTTGTTCCTGAGGAGAAGAGACCGACCTGAACCCAGGATTCAAGGTGTGGCCTCCCCAGTGCCACCAGTCCAGGGGGATGATCCCTGCCCTGCTCCTGCTGGCCACACTGCTGCTGATACAAGCCAGGATGCCATTGGCCTTCTTGGCCACCTGGGCACACTGCTGGCTCCTCTTCAGCTGCTCGTGGCCAACACCCCTCCAGGTCCTTTTCCCCAGGCATTTTCCAGCCGCTCTTCCCCCAGCCTGGAGCGTTGCAGGGGTTGGTGTGACCCCAGTGCAGGACCTGGCATTTGGCCTGGTTGAACCTCAGCCCACTGGCCTTGGCCCATTGATCCAGCCTGTCCAGATGCCTCTGTGGAGCCTCCTGACCCTCCAGCAGATGAACATACACACCCAGCTGGGTGTCATCTGCAAACTGACTGAGGGTGCCCTTGATCCCCTCATCCAGATCATGGATAGAGATGTTAAAGAGAACGGGCACCAACACAGAGCTCTGGGGACCACCACTGGTGACCAGCCACCAAAGCCACAGCCCGAAGCCTTTCCTGAGTGTATTCCACATCAAAATCCATCTTTCTGCACTCACAAAGCCACAGAGGTGCATGCCAGGTGCCCACAAACTGGAAATCCAGCAGGATCCAGCCACAGGCTGGTGCCTCTTCACGGCGTGTTTTTGAAGCTGATTTTTTTTAACGGCAGTTCCAGGCTGTTCCAGGAGAGGCTGGAAAAGACGCTGGGTTTGCAGGACCGTCGCTCCACAACAAAATAATAAAGCTGCTGTTCTTCACGGCTCCAGCAACGTGACGTGTTCACATCGTTTTGGGATGCCAGAGCTCATTTATTTCAGGACTGCGGGACCATTACGCCTGTCTTCAGAGGACAGAGGAGGAGAACAACCGAGTCAGGGTCAGAGTGGGAAGGCTCAGCGCTGGCTGCACGGTGCCACGGGCAGCTGTCCGAGGGTTGAACGTGGAGGGTGGTCCCCTCTGCGGTGAGTACAGAGCAACATCCCACATCCGCACCTCCTTTGAAGACCTCCTCGTGATGACCCATCTGGGAATTCTATCATTTTACTGGATGACTTGGAAGCTCTTATGTTTGCACAGATCAGCCAAGGGAGGACTTCAAAGGTTTGAAGATGTTCTGGAAACCATTTACCATGAGATCTCCCCTCTACAAGGGCTGCTGCACCATCCTTAGCGTGGAATTTCTGCCAATTAATTCTGTAATTAATGTTGCCAATAGGCAAAGGGGCAGAGGGTCCCCTGGCAGCCCCACGCAGATGCCCCCAAGCGCTTTGGGGCACGAGGTAGAGCCCCCAGACCCCCAGAAGAAGTAACATGACTATCTTGTAGAACACGGGCTAAGGAGCGTCCTGCTTCGCTATCTCGTCATCTGAGCAAAGAGACTCAGCAGGTCTCTGTATCCCCTGTATTGTGTTGTCTTCTCTAGCCAGGACCACCCAACCCAACAGCTCCCCTCTGACCAGTGCCGGGATGCATGGCCAGGGCTGAGTCTCCCCTCCGAAAACTTTAAGTCTAGACAATCATTGGTATTTATCCTGATTTTTAATGCTTGATTTTGCTGTCTCCCTGTTCTCCCATCCCTCCTGCCCACCATGAGCTGAGGGTGCTCCAGGGAGGGCAGCATCTCGGTTTTACACCCCCTTTCCTCTCCAGATTGCATCTGGGCTCCCGTTTGGAGCCAAAGATATTTATTAGGGCACAAGAGTGGGGATGGACGGATAGACGGGCAGCTAAACACACCCTGGCAGCCTCTGAAATGCAGGCAGGGGTTGGGCCATGGCAGGAAGGCAGTGAGGTTCATTGTTTGCATAAGGAGAAGGACCTCATGGAAGTCGGCGCTGCCCCATATCTTCACCTCCAAGACTCCTCCGCTCACCATTTAGGCACCAAGTTGCACAGCAAAGCGCTCAGACCACAAACGGCGGCGACTGAGGAAAAGGGGATTGATGTGGAGATGTCCTGGAGGGATAAGGAGCCGGATTAGCAACTCCTGGGATAAAAAGAGTAGCAAGAAGGAAAAGAAAGGAGCCTGCACAGCTGGATGGCGAGAGCATCGGGGAAGGGACAGGGTGACAGAGACAGGGGGACGCACAAGGTCACCTCCTGAGGGTCCTGCTAGACCTGATGTTCTGTGTCCTCAGGAGATGTTTGCAAGTACATGAGCCCCCAGAGAGCTTAGAACCGTCTTCATCTGAGACAGGGCTAAAATTTATGCCATCAGGTCTAAGCAGCCTGTGAAGGTGCAAACCCAGATCCACGTGTGACCTTGGCAGCTTGAAATTCGTCTCCTTGGCTGCTGGGAAGTTTCAAACGAACTGATGGCCCCACGGTGCTCTTACCACATGGAGAAAGGGATTGGAGCAGCAAACACTGGCCAGAAAAAAAATCTAGGATGACCCTTCCTCGCCGCAAAGGCCAGCAAGAAAACAATGCTGGAGGTGTAGGTCTGCAATGCCTTCAGAGGTTTGGATCTACTGGGTCTTTCCAGCCCTTAATTACCCGGGGAGCAGGATTTCGTCTGCTTTTGGGCAGCATCTGCTGGCAGCACCAAAATTTGGGGTGCCAGGATCACTCTGTTCTGCTGAATGCCACTCAGCAGCAGGGCGAGAGGCTCACCATCTTCAGATATGGTGATGCTCTGGTCCTCATGCTCTTGCTCTTGCTCGAGCACAGATAAATCTGCCTGAGCCCTTGAGGAAAGTGGAGGTTGAAAGAGAAATATGGAAAGGAATTGATTTTTCCGAGTCATCCGAGAAGAGCTGGAAATCAAAGATGAGGCTGACCCAAGCCTCATCCAGTGTTCGTCACCCAGCTGCGGCAAACACGGTCCTCCCCATCGCCAGCATTCACCAATAACTGACATTATTTGTGGTGCTGGATGCTCAGCAACTATTTTTGGCTCCGCTGCGGAGCGGTATCCAGGTCTCTCCACACAGTGGGGGATCTGCCGGCTTTTTTGGCACTGATGCTCCAGCCTCCCACCCCTGGGAGGAATCGGAGGATGCTCATGCAACGGCATCTTGCAAAGTTACATCCTACCATGAAGCCGCAGCCTTGGCCACCCTCCTGACTGCTCTTTCCCACTACACTCCATTTCTGCGATGGAGAATTGCTTAGAAATAACAATAATTCTGCAGCAGACAGGGACAGACGACTCCTACCCTGACCCTGCAGCCTCTGACTAGACGATGCTCCTTAAATCAGTGACTTTCTGCGCTCACCTAACTCTGCCTTGTCTGGAGGGGTTTTCTCCGGGAGTTACCAGTCCTTTCGTCATCCTTTTCCCTCTCCCCTGCCTCTCCGCCCAAAGCAACGGTGCAGAAATACAAAGCACATTTAAACCTCGGCACAGGCGCGACGGCGGGTCCAGGGGGACCCTGGCGCTCGTCCACACAAACATCCAGCTCAGGAAAATAGATTTTTATCTTATCTTACAACACCAAATAGTAACTTTAACCAGAAACTGGCTGCATCACTGGTGCAGACCACACAATTCTTTGCTTTCTCGCAGGATCATGTGGATCTGCGAGTTGATGAAGTCTCCACCACGTTCCTCCATGGCTCCAGACCTCCAGCCTGGACCACAACCAGCATTAAATGTCTGCAACTCCTTTCAAAACCCATTAGCATCAGGACTGCAGAGGCTTCTCATCCGTTTTCCTCACCACCCTCCCTCCCACGTCGCCTGCCTGCTGTCATCACAGCCACCACTCCCACCTTGAGCTGCTCCACCAGTGAAGCCACCGTGAGCTGCTCCCAGCTCCATCGTCCTTTTCTCAAGGGCACAGGAGAGCCCAGGGACAACCTGGGCTTTTGTTAGAAAGTGCCACTTTGGGGGAGTTTCAGCCCTCCTTGGGCAGATGGGGAGGAGCTGGTGACAGCAGCAAGAGAGGAAAACTGAGTCAGACCCAAAGACCCCCCAAGGCTTTTACGTTATTTGGATCTTGACCTTGGAGAAAAGAATATGAGTGGACCTCAAAGACCCACCCCTCTTTCCCTACGATTAAATAAGTGTCATTCAGGCAGAGGTGGGTTTTTTAAGAAGCCGGTTGGCACAAAAGTGAGGACAAAGACATATATATGATATAAAGCAATGGAAAACACCGGAATGGCCTTGAACCCTTCATGTGCCCTCCTCGCTGGAGGGCCCTGGGGCTTGGCCCAAGAAACACATCCTGGCTTGGGGCAGGGAGGGCAACAACCACCAGTGACCACCCCAGCAGCACTTACAGCTGCCTGAACAGCCTCAAGGACAAGTTTCCCCAAGTAGATCCACCATGGTCCAACCGCTTCACCCTACACGCGTTCAACACCTCCCCGTGCCAGCCGGCAGCTCACCGAGGCAGCGGCAGCCTCGTCGATGCAGCATCGCCTACCTTGTGCGAGTAATGCTGGTCCACGATTCTGGCCAGCCCGAAGTCGCCAATCTTCAGCACCAGGTCCTCTGTGCTGATGAAAATATTGGCCGGCTTGAGGTCGCGGTGGAGGACGTTGGCCGAGTGGATGTACTTCAGCCCCCGCAGCAGCTGGTACATGAAAAGCTTGGCGTGCTCCTCGGCGAGCTTCCCCTGCTCCAGCAGCCGCGCCAGGTCCGTCTCCATGTACTCCTGGACGATGTAAACCATGTTAAACTTGAAAAAATCCCCGCGCAGGTTGGTGCCCTTCGGCCCCAACACCTCGTAGACCTTCACGATGTTGTCGTGGTCCAGGCGGCTGATGATTTTGATCTCCCGGAAAGCATGCTTCATGCTCCGCGCGTCGCCGATGGTGATCTTCTTCACCGCCACTTTGCGGCAGCTCTTGCTGTCGAGAGCCGACAGCACCAGCCCGTTGGCCCCGAAGCCCAAGGGGCGAAAGTTAACGAAGCGACAGCCCAGGTCGTACCCGTACATGCTGGCGATACAGTCGCACTTCTCTGCCATCGCGGGCTCTGTCCTCTTCCGGCGTTTTAACTCTTCGTCACTTGAAAAGCTGGGCTTGCAGATCACAAACGTGGGCTGAAATCAAGTGCCTCATTATGACTTACAGGTGGCTGTGGCGGGGGTCCTGCTCTGAGCCCATCGTGGATGTCCGAGCACACACACAAATAAAACGTTCTAAACCGGGTGGAAAAGACTTTCCAAGACCGGATAAACACAGCCTAGAGACCTCTAGCAAAACAGAAAAGTTATTGTTCTTGAGACTAAGATGATGGAGACTAAAATGGCTGCTCCATTTTTCAGCCTTTCTTGTTCTCCTTCTCTGATGCCCCCAAGATGACGCCGAAGCGCAGGGCTGGTGGCGCAGCCGGACGCCCGGCCCCACGTCCCCGGTGCCTCAGTGCTGGGGTAGCCGGCTGGCCCCGCCGTGGGGCAGAGCCCAGAGCAGCCCCATGGCCCCTCTGCTGCCCCAAACCCTCCCTGCCCACACGTTTTGACAGCGTTCTCACCACCAGCAAAGCGCATCCAGTCACCGGCCGGGCTCACCAGCGGTCAACAACGCTTCGCCCTTCTCGTCGCTCCCTTCTCGGTACGGGCAGGCCCCATCTTCCCCAGCAGCGGATGGAAATCTTGACGTTTTACAGACCAAAACTCACTTCATAGCTCCATTCACTGCGACACGTTTCTGCGTTTGCTGTTCCAACACCTTCCCCTCGTGCGTCTTTCGCTGGCGAAGCCAAGCGCCATCTGATCCTTACGGCTCGCCGGAGGAGTTCCCCGCGCTGCCCAGCCACCTCAGCAGGTCTCAGCCCCGCTCCTGGAAGAAAAGAGGAGATGGAGTCATTGGCTAACAGCGCTGCCTACGTCCTGCCCATGTAAATGGCTGCTGAGGGTTAACCATGAGCGAAACCGTGACCTTTTGGAGACTCACAGGTTCAACGCTTCGTCTCCAACTGCCCACGTAAAACACATCACAAGGAAAGCACGGCCGCAGCCCACGAAGGTACGAACCCTCCCTGCCAAGCAGCTGAGTGGGCCACCCAGTTTTCCAGCTTGGAAAGACCAAAATCCCTTGGGCAAACGAGGTGGTGCCACCTTGCAAAGAGCTTTAAAAGCGGGTGAGACACGCCCTGAATTCGGGGTCCCGAAAAAACCTCAGCAGCAGCCTGGGATGCTGCTGGCTCCTTGCATGTGGTCGCGGGGAGCTGCCAAGCCCTTCCCTCACGCAGCCAACCAGACCATTTTAGTGCGTTTATAGAGTCATTCCGGTGTTGCTCAGCCTGGGGTGCACAAGCCAGGGCTCGTTTCTCCCCCAGCGTGCCGGGGGAAGGAGGAGAGCGGGGAGTTGCCGTCCATCAGCTCAGTCACCCGGCATGGGCAGCCATCCCCCTGCTTCTCCGGCAGCTTTGCCGGTGATGAACCCATCTGACGCACGGAGCTGACTTCATCTCTCACCTCATCCTTCACAGGGATGCGCTCGGCACCTGGACGCCGCAAAAACACTTCTCCCATCTGCCCAAGTTTAGCAGCTACTCCCTGCAGAGGCATGAGCCAGCTTGCAGCCTCCCAGCTTTGCTCTTCTCCTCCGGTCGTGGTTTCACAGATCCAACGACTCTTCCACGGAAACAAGACACATAGACAAGATAGATCTCGGGTCCTACGGACCTCTTGAAGAGAACAGCTGAAAAAATAGATGTAAAAATATCCAGAGAGATGCATGATACGACCTTTAAGTTGTGGGTTTTTTCACCCTCAATTAATATGAAAAGACTTAAAGACACCCTTGGCATTAAGAAACTGGAACAAATGAACGTGGACCCAACAGCAGCGAGTTGTGGCAGCTCAGGAGCATAACCCTGTCTTTCCAAAGCTCTCTGTGCTAACAGTGCTCCTCTGAGCAACGGAGGAATCTCCTAACAAGATGCACTGGCTTTTAAAGCAAAGCAAAGCACCAGAGGAACCTGCTGGCACCATGGCAGACCCCTCACCCATCTGCTGGCAACTGCGTAACAGGCAAACACCGACGTCTGCTCGGGACGAGGATGCAGATTTAGCCAGAAGAACCCAATATTTGGGGGATTTTCCTGACAAAATGTCATTTTCCAGTGGCAGGTGACCACGCGGGGGTGGCCACAGGCAAGGGATCATCTCTCGCAGATGTTCCAGTTGGGAAAAGATGGCTCAAAGCCCTCAAAGCACCTCAAGTTTTAGAAATAGAGTGATAAAAAGGTCTTCCCCAAAAGGGTTGTCCGGGCCTGTCCCAGGCTGCCCAGGGCAGAGGTGGGGTCCCTGTCCCTGGAGGGGTTTCCCAGCCATGTCGAGGTGATGCTGAGGGACAGGGGTCAGTGGCGACCTGGTGGTGCTGCGGGAATGAGGGGACTCGAGGAGCTTAAAGGTCTCTTCCAAGCAAAATGATTCTGTGATTCTTCACCACCAGAGCTGCTCCACTAACCCAGCAGTGGGTTCACAGCCTGGTCCTTCACCCCCCAAGCACCGGGCATCACTGGTGGTACCCCACTCCTCTCCAGCAGAAGTTACCCAGAGTAACGATATCAAAATATTCAATGCTGAGCTTTGTTTCGGTTTACAACCATCACCTATTAAAGGTGGAAGAGAAACGTAACACCTCAGACCAGCACGGAGCATCTCTTTGACGGGAGAACCAGCAAACGGTTAAAAAAAGATGTATGGACCATATGACGGCAGGGAGGGATGTGGGCAGGGCAGGGATACCCTCCGAAGAGCATCTGCCAGCAGCCACCAAGCAGTTTGGCAAACGCTTGCTTGCCTCTGTAGTTGGAAGCAAAAATAATTATAGCCTCTCTTCAACCCAGCAATTATCTAATGCTGGATTTTGCACCAATAAAAGTAGCAAAAATTTCTCGCTGGCGAAGGGGACTCTGCAAAATAGAGCTCGGGCCAACACGCTTCAACAAGGTGCCGCTTCAGGTTTGAGATCCATCTCTGTATCTCACCTCTCAGCCCTGTTCACCCAGAACCTGCCACGGTTCTCAGCTTTTTGGCACTACGAGCCGAACTCCACGGGGTTTGCCGAGACCAGGTAGGGCTGACGGGGAGGCGGCGCTGGCTCCCACGCCGAGCTCCTTGGCTTCCTCTAGATGCAATGGAAGGAAACCAAGTTTTGCCTCGTCACCTTAATTATTAATAATTAGTGCAGTCCTAGAAGCACTGAAAGGGAAAATGTGCTGCGTAAGGCGGGGAAGGAAGAAAGAGCCTTATTTTATCTCACGAGCCAAGCGATGCCCCTGGCTACATCCCAGGCGCCGGCTGAGTGATGACCCTGCAGCATCTTCTGCAATTAGAGGGGCTGAGGCAGAACCATCCCTAAAAGGATGGTGAGTTGTGTTCCTGTCCCCGCTCTCCTGGCTGGGTCCCTCTCACTGAGCCACCCAGGGAAAAGCTGCTGGTGAATACGGGGAGGTGCACCACGGCCGAGGGACTAGAAGGCGACGATTTCAACCAAGGGCTGGATCCCGGGGCAGCTAATCCAGGGGAGCTTTGGGATGCTGGACCCATCATCAGAATCCTGCTGTTTCCTTCTCTTCTTGGTTCTCCAAGTCTATTGTAATGAAAAAGAATTATTTCAGTGGCAATGAAAATAGCTGCCGAGGCGAAAAACCGGCAGCCGACGGAAGACGTGGTCTGTTTTCAGAGTCCCAGGGGTTTTCCAAGCTGATGGAACCAAGATCTGCCATCTGCTTGAAAACCCAAATTCAACGGGGGCTTCAGGGCAAACCGCAGCAGAACGGGGCCAACGGGTCCCGAAGCACGACAGAGGGTCAGGAGCAGAGTAATGAAATTTGTGGTTACACCAAGACGACATGCAGGGAAAATAAATCACTTGTTGGTATTGGTGGAGTCACCCCAATCTTTTGCTCGTGTGCTCGATAGAGGGTTTTGCTGGCGTGCTGGAGGACAGTTAACCACAAAGGGACACTAGTTTTAAGGGATTTCAGTGCTAATTATTCCCATCCCCTTTCCCACACCTCTTAACCCTAGTTTAAAGCCAGGAAAGCTTTGAGGTACTCTCAGAAAGCCACCGAAGCGGCTCCAAGCAGCGACAATGTCTATAGGTGGATGAATTCATTAAAGCTCACGTATCCTATCAAGACGTCTGTCATTAACAGAGCACCCCAGGTGCTAATTAAAGGAGGATAACGGCGATCTCCGGCTTGAACACCTCGTGACAGGACCATGACACCTCAACAGCCTTCGCAGCTGATGCTGGTGCAGGATGGGTCTAGCAGGAGCCATGTCCATTGTGCGTGCTGGAGGCCATCGCCGACCCAGAGGAGCCGAGCAAGAGATGCTGCGGCGGAGTCTGGTGCCCGTCGCTCCCGTGATGGACTGACCTGTCTTTAGGAAACCTCTCCGAGCTTTAGTCACAGTAATGGAGTTACTGAAGCAGAGGGAATTATGGGCAAGTCTCCTGTAGCTCTTAGCTCCCGGGCTGAAACTTAATTAGCCCTCCCCATCAATAAACACGGGCTGCTACCGCTCGGTTCTGCAGGAACATCCCACGGAGAGCCCTGGGGAGGGTCAAACTACAGCCTCTTCCCTTCCCTCCTGCAGCTCAAGCTATAAACTACAGGATCTGGTTCGCTGCTTTGCGACCTCCTGCACCTCCCAGGGGTACGAGGTTTCTACCACAGAGTTGGGGGGCTCCACGCAGCGCCGTCCCGAGACCCTCCGCGTGCCCCCATGTCTATGGGCTGTGCTCTGCACTGGCCACCCAGGAGAAAAAGCAGACTGGGAGACCAGATCTGGCAGATGGGGTCCCAGGAAACAGGAAAATGGGGGGGCAAGAGCCCACCCCAGCAAAACTAGCCTGATCTCAGAGGAATGAGCTGTTGCCCAAAGCTCATGGTGAATACAGCCAGCGACAGGAATGGCTCAGCCTTTGTAGGACACTGAAGACAAGCGATGCTTTTGTGCTGTGTGTCCTTGACTACCTCAGCGCTGGGGTCTCCGCCAGAGACACCCCACCCTGGAAAGCATCACAGCCGGTGTACAGACTTCTGAGCAGGGGCTGTTGGGACAGGACACTGGGTGATGGGTTCAACTGGAAGAGGGAGATTCAGACCAGAGAGAAGGGAGAAATGTTTTATGCTGAGGGTGGTGAGCCCCTGGCCCAGGTTGCCCAGAGAGGTGGGAGAAGCCCCATCGCCGGCACCATTGCAGGTCAGGTTGGCCCCTGGGGCTCTGAGCAAGCTGCTCTGGTTGCAGATGTCCCTGCTGACTGCAGGGGGTTGGACTGGATGACCTTGACAGGTCCCTTCAATCCAAACCAGTCTGTGATTCTATCACTCCTTTGGGATCTATCATGCCCTGAACAAGCCGGCTGTACCAAACAACGGCCGTGTGACCTGCTCAGGGGTGGATCATCTACCTCTTTCCCCCAAAAGAGTTCTTATCAGAGGCCCTTAGGAGCAGGATCCAAACAGAAACCCACTGAGAAGCAGCGGACGGGTAGTAAAACCTGCTGTACCGTAAGTGATCGGAACAGCATCCCTCAGCTCCGCAAAGCCACCTCTGCTGCCCAAATGCGCTGCAGGAAAAGAGGAATTTTCCTTCCTAACGGCAAGGGCACCGTGTCCAGGCCAAATCACACTCAAGAAAAAAAAAAAGAAGAAAAAATCAGACAATGCTCATTAGTTCACAGAAAGAACAAAAAACAACGAAGAACTTGCTGACGCTCGCAGAGATTTTAAGCGGGGCGGGAAAACCACCCGGCTGTCCCCGGCCAGACGACAGGGTTCGATAAATCAGCCGCGGCCGAAGGCAGGCGGGACAGAGGGAAAGGTTGGGTTTGCCAGCGGGACCCACTCTGGGCTCGGCGGTCTGAAACCAGACAGCGCCTTGAACAAACACGGCCGGGCACACGCGCCCTGCAGCCACTGCACCCTCTTCCAGCAGCCTCAGAACATTTATTTGACGTGGAACTAAGCTGGAAAAGCCCAGCTCCATCTCTACAAAGGCGCCCGCCCGTGTCAAGCCGCCCGTGACAGACAGACGGACGCCGTAGCTGGCGTTTTTTGCTGCACCTGTAACCTCCACCCCGCTCTCTCTCCAGCCCCGGTCCTGCCAGCCGCGGTTTTTCATACCTCATGGGCTCTTAACAGCTGACAGCACATCCATTTCCAGCCCGCAGAATTATTTCCGTTACCTAAATAAAGCGATTCCTAGAATGGATGACGCAGAAGCCTCTTCCCTGGCCATAAATCAGAGCAGAAACGTGATACCTCATCGGGGCAAATCACTTTGCCCTTTTGGTTTGGCACCTACAGCCTTTTCTTCTGTCAAAAAAAAGAGACGAGAAGCTCCGCTCTCGGCTGGCGAGCTGGCCCTTGGCTCCCCGGGACGCCGCGGGGTCAGGGCTTTGCCTGTGTTATCACTGGAGGGGCTGGACCAAGAGAAGCAAAAGCTTGGTTATTAAAAAAAAAAAAAAAAAAAATCTAAAAAAATTACAGAAACAGCCCTAGAGGGTTGTTTTTTTTTTTTTTTTTAATTTGCTGTGATTGAGGAGCCCGCTCGAGGAATTTGCCCCAAAGGAGGTATGTGCAGCATGCGCCGGCGGGCAGAGGGATGGCAAAGCGACTCCTTTGGCTCTCCCCCGCCCTCCCTGGCCCCCAAGAGGTACCTCTGCGAGCAGAGAGCCTGGTGTCCTCTCCAAACAGCCCGCTGGCATCTCACAAAAGTGCTTGCTCTTGTGTCTCTCGGAGATTAACCTCCCCCTAAATCCCTCTGCTCACTGACAAATCTCATCCAGTTTATTTTGGGGGCCGGGGCCGGACCGCTTGTAGATCTGCTTGTTCAGCTTGGGAAAAAACAACAAGACAGGCTTTAGGGAGGGGGAAAAAAATCCGCATTTGTCTGCAGAAATCGCTTGTGGAGGGTTTTCACCCCCTCACTCCTCCTGCTGCAGTCCCGCAGCGATGGCCCCGCGCGGCCCCAGCCCCGGCGCAGCGCAAGGGATGCTGCCCCAGGGGGTAAAACTACGGGGTGCGGAGACTTGGCCCAGCCACAAACACCCTCATGATGCCCCTCTCTCCTCCCAGGTGGCATCACGAGGGGCTTGGGGGAGCTGCACCTCCGGCCGCAGGCTCTTGCCTCCATCATCTGAGAGGAGCGAGCGATGAGAGATGCTCATCTATGATCAACCCTCTGGGAGGGTGACGGCAGCCTTCGCCGAAACGATGCTCCCCCAGACCGATGCTCCTCCAAGGTGCCGGGGCTGTCAGACCAAGGGGTACGGCCACTGAGCACGGCAAGACCAAGTACGTGGAGAACATGACTTAGAACCTTCACAAACAGCTCAGGCTGTTCAAACCTCAAGGAGAATCAATGACACGTCCAGGAGAACGTCCAGACGTGGTATTTCACCACAAGCTCGGTGATATTCGACCACCTTGAACCACACGTAGGGGGGTTGAGGTAGCAACGTCTATGGAAGACGTTCCTCTTCAAGCCCAAATTGCTCAACCGCTCCTGTGGACACAAGCTCTTGCTCATGGTCAGATCTCCATGGTGCACATCTCGGCCCCATGTTATCTCCCGGCACAACCGCAAGCGATTTCGGGTGACCGTGGTGCTGCGGGATACCAGCGGCAGGGGAAGAAATGCGTCGGCGCGGTCAAAAATAACGCGGGAGATTTTCTAGAGGATTAAACCCAAAATGTTGTAAGTTCTAGCGCTGAAATAGCCTGAGCAAACCCAAAACGCGCTCGCGGTGACTTTTAACCAAGAGACGGGGAATAAACGGCTTTGCTGGACCACGGCTAAAGCTTGCTCGCGGTCTAATCACCTCCCACCCTAATGAGATTACGTGGATTAGCTGTATTTTAAGGGAACAGCAATGAACTGGACAGCTTCCCCAGGCGGGTTTTTAGTGCTCCAAAGACATCAAACCAGGCAGCTATTTTTAGAGAGCATCCCTCTAAATAACCCAGGTGGGGAGACATCACGAGGCATCCCTGGTTTCTTCTGGCCGAGTTGCACGAGGAATTCATTCAGCCAGACCCGAGCTTGTGCTCCCTCAACGCTGCGTTGTGAAACGGGGTCAAATGTTGGAGGGAATGAGCAACATGGGACAAAAAGGAGTGCTCAGAAAACTCAGCGCTCACATACTCCCTCTCCTTTCCTTCCAGCTCTCCTCAGGGTTTAAGAGGAACCCTCAGAAAATCTGAGTTTTTTCACTGCTTTTCATCCTCAGAGCTGCCTCCTGCAACACACGCACCAACTTCGAAATAACCCGTCCAAAGCCCTTCACTCTTCCAGGATGGATCCAAGCTGGAGCCTTGGGGACATTTTGCTCCCTGGACATTCCTCCCACTTCTATCCTGAAATTTTCATGGGGTCACGGTGAGGGGGCAAACCAGCCAAGCCCTCCAGCTCTTGTACCTGCCTCCTCTGCGACAAGCGCCAGGCTCAGTCCTGCTGGGTTTGCTCCACCGCGAGCTCCCGTTGCAGGCACCGCGTAGGCTGCTGCCTAGGTGCAACTAAGACAGTTATGAAGTTGATATTCTTCATGCCAGAAGGAATCTTAACCAGGATGAGAAAATGGAGAGGATGTGACCATGCACCCTGGTCCTCCAGAGCTCCATCCCACGTGGGGCTCATGCTCCTCAGACATCGCTCAGCACTTTGCGGCCAAGTTGACCCCGACTCAGGAGGAAAAACGTTCCACCACCACATTTTTGTTGAACAAAAAGGTGCAAATGGGAGAAGAACACACACAGCAAAGCCCAAAGAGCATCTCACACGAGCTGTCTGCTACATGAGGATCATGTGAAGTGGGCACGATCCTGCTCCCCATCAAGACCTGGGTGCAGGGAGCGAGTTGTGGAGATGGATTTTTTTTTACCCTTTCAATATCTATTGCTCAAAAAAATCCTTTCTAAAGCATCTTGCAGGACTGTGCTGGGATAAAGGGAAGCTGACACACATATTACAGCAATAAAGGTTATTTCTGCTGTCTGAGGAGCAGTGGGCACGTCAGATTTATTCAGATAAAAGAGGCCAGAGTAGGACGTGAGCTGATATTCCAGGATGTGAACATAAATCATGGGGTGATTTGGGGACTCCACAGCGAACGAGCATCCTGCACCCCAGTGGATCCGATTGATGCTTCTCAATAACTACAGAAATGAGGCAAGAGAATGGGGCCAGACTCTTCTCAGCGGTGTCCAGCGACAGGACAAGGGGCAACGGGCACAAACTGGAACCCAGGAAGTTCCACCTGAGCAGGAGGACAAACTTCTTTGCTGTGAGGGTGAGGGAGCCCTGGCCCAGGCTGCCCACAGAGGTTGTGGAGTCTCCAGCTCTGGAGAGCTTCCAGACCCACCTGGACGCCATCCTGGGCACCCTGCTCTGGGTGACCCTGCTCTAGCAGAGGGTTGGACTGGATGATCCCCAGAGGTCCCTTCCAACCCCACCAGTCTGGGATTCTGGGATCCCCAACTGTGTTAATCAGTTGGTATTTACTAGAAATTTGAGGGCGCTGAGCTGTTCTGTCTCAATGTCAGGGGACATAGCGATGCCATCGCCAACCCCAAGGCAAACCCCGGCGCAGAAGAGGCAGCAGAGGACACGGGTGTCTGTCATGGCTAAAATCAAGCGGGTATTTTGGGGTCTGGGAGCGGCCACCTCGTTCCTCTCAGAACTGACATGGGCTTTTTTAAATACATAGAATGAGCCCCTGTCTAAAGACAAGAGCAGGAGAAGCAAGAACGTGCGACAAGTTGAAAAGACAGTATTATCAACCACTAATAATGCTCAGCAACCATAAAGCACATCAAGATGAAGAAAGGCTGAGAGAGTTGGGGGTGTTCAACCTGGAGCAGAGGAGGCTCCGGGGAGACCTGAGTGTGGCCTTTGAGTGCTTCAAGGGGGCTCTGAGAAAGCTGGGGAGGGACTTTTGAGCAGGGGCTGTTGGGCCAGGACAAGGGGTGATGGGTTCAACTGGAAGAGGGAGATTCAGACCAGAGAGAAGGAAGGAATTGTTTCTGCTGAGGGTGGTGAGCTCCTGGCCCAGGTTGCCCCCAGAGCTGGCAGAAGCCCCATCGCTGGCACCATTGCAGGTCAGGTTGGACCGTGGGGCTCTGGTCAAGCTGCTCTGGTTGCAGATGTCCCTGCTGACTGCAGGGGGTTGGACTGGATGAGCTTTGAAGGTCCCTCCCCACCCAAACCATTCTGTGATTCCATGATTCTATCAGATGCCTTCTGAGATTTCCCTGCCCCTTATTCAAGCGAGAAAGGAGATGACTCCTTTCACAGGAGGGAAACTCAGGTTGTCCTGCTCATTCCATGCTCTGAGAAAGGCTTTTCTGATGTTGATACAACCCCAAATTAAAAACAGGGAGAAAACAGAAATCCCAGCGAGAAGAACTGTAATTCTTCAAAGAAACGATCGGAAACACTCTCCAGGTCAGAGTCATTCCTTGTAGAAGAGATGCGAACCGGTCCCTGTGCTTTAAGCCACAATACTGAGAGAAACACAAAGAAATAACAATTTTTTTTTTTCTTTCCTCCTCTTCCCATTCTCCTTGATCTCATTTTAATTGGAACCGGTCCCAGCTGAATCAGATCCCCAGCAGCCCAGCACCTACCCTCTGTCCTTGAAGTCATTTTAAGCCAGGACCTAGTTCCACCTTCCCGTTTCCAGCCCTGCCAAGAGTTTAATTCACCTTTACCCAAAGGCATTTTCTCAGAGTTCAAAACTTTCCGTATTTCACGGGACGGGGCGGGAGGAGCTAATGGAGCACAAAGCCCCGGCGAGGGGCTGGGTACAGCCACTGCCGTTCCGGCAGACGTGGGGGGATATTCCACCTTCAGTGCAACAATGATCCAGCCTGAGTTTTCTTCCACCTCCATAAACCCCCAGACTAGGAGGACGTGGGTTGGGGATTACCCCAGCTCCTTCCTGAGGGACCGGGGCCACAAAAGTGCAAGATGGGGAAGGGGGAACGACCTCCATAGCTGAGGTGCTGCCTTCACCCCAGCCCCGCTTGACCGACATGGAGGAACGAGCCTCTCTGGGGGTCCGCAGTTGATCTGCAGAGTCGCCTTTAGGAAGGGATTTGGGGAGCGGCTCAGGGCAACTTCTGTGGCGAGCATCCCCGCCGGCGACCTGAACCCAGGCACCGCTTCTCACGCCGCCGCGAACGCTCGAAAAAGCTTTTTCCTCTGCTTTCCCCCCACCCCCAGCTCTTTCCCTTCCTCGCAGGAACACCCCGAGGATGAGCACGCTACGAGCCGCCCAGCTCCGGGCTGCTGCAGCGGCGTGGGCTGCCCACCTTCCTCCAGAGATGTGTGATCTAGAAACCGAGCCGCTCGTTCCAAGCACAACCACGCCGGCTGCTTTTTAAAGCCAGGCTCAGCTCGGATGCCGCAGGAACAAGCAGCCTCCAAGGCAGGGGAAGTTTTCAGCAGGAGCTTGTCCCGCTCCTGCCCCGGTTCTGGGCGCAGAGGTCACCTTTCAGCAGGGCAGGAATCGGCTCCTGTAAATCCTCGCTGGTAAATCTGCCCGGAAAGCCCTCGAAGCTTCACTCTTTCCTACGTGTTCACCTACACCGGGCCAAGGAGGACAAGGTTTCACCACTTACATCCACCCAAAGAGGCAAATAAGGACCCCGTGACGCGAACAACTAATGAATAATCGATAGCAAACCCCAGGAACACACCAGTAAGCCTTGCAGCTAAAAAGCCACTGGTGGCACGTGGACGAGCTCGTGTTACGGCGTTAATGGAGCAGCAGCAGCTCTACGTGATGAGGATGGAGGCAAAATGAACTCATGCAAGTCCTCTTCCATTAGACGAGCCCCCAAAATTATATTATATTTATACTCAATATAAAGGCGATGGGACGCGTCCGTTAGATGTTGGAAAACAAGGTCACGGCTACAGGCTGGCACCTGGATGAGGTGCTCACACCAGCCACGTCCCAAGGGTGGCCACAAAACCCGTAGACGAAGGAGCAGGAGCCACTCAGCGGGAGGTCGTAGCACCTCAACTGCTTCAGTCTCCCTGAGGAGGGGGTGAAAAGGTGACCCGAGCGCCACGGCGAGGAGCTGGGAGCGAGGAGTCGCCTTTGTGACAAGGGCACCACAACATCCCCCAGCGGGTCAAACCTTGAAAGGAGATCCCAGAGCGAGAGCCATGAAATGTTGGCACGAGGTATGGGAGGAAGGGGGGCACGGGGGAGCTCACCATCGCTTCGAGCCATTAAATCAAAACGAACAGGCTGGTTTTTTAAGCCAACCTGCTGGGTCTGTGGGAGGATGAGCTGCAAACGCTTCCCTGCACATCCCGCCTGGGGCCGGGGCAAGACCGAGCAGCACCAGAGCCTGAGGATGGCTGAGATGTTCGCGGTCCGGCATGAACGTGGGTTGTTTGATTGGGATTTCAGCCCTTACCAGTCCTCGCTAACGGGCTGGGCTCAGCTTGAGCCTGACTTGGCTTTGCTTCAGCTCCAAGGCCAGGCAGAGGCTCCCGGTGGTGGTCCCCAGGTCTCCTTCTGCAGGAGGCTGAGCTCCTGCTGCAGACTGGGAGAGGGAAAAGCCTCACCTTGTGTTTCCCCAGAAGTTCCCAGCGCCAGGTAGGATGAAACGTGCCTCATTAACAGCGAGGAGCAAGTAACAGAGCCAAACGAAGGGACCAAACCCCCTCTCAGCAGCGCCGAAGCGTTGCGTCTTCAAGAGAAACCCTTGGTGCTCCACATCACCTCCTCCAGACAGGAACCAGAGGGACAGGGAGCAGACAAACACCTCCAACACCCAGAAAAGGCTGACGCACACCGGACCCACGGCGACCCTTCTCCCCTAACCCACCCCACGCCTCGGGGCTGGAGGATGGAGCCACTGGGACATCGGGGGTGGGTTTTCCTCCCCCTTTCCGGTACTCACGCTCCACCAGCCTGTGTGTACCGACACCGTAAAGCACCTATAGACACCGACAGCACCTACAGACACCTTACAGCACCTTACGAGCGTCTCCGGCAGGCCCGGCGGTGGCAGCGGGGCCGGGCTGGGCTGAGCCCCGAGGAAGGGCGAGGCGATACCGGCACCGGCGCCGGCACCGCCGGCCGTTTCTAGGGACGGCTCCCTCGTGGCGGGTCGCGGCGGGGTCCAGTACCGCACGGGGCAGGAGCGGACGAGCCGAACCCCGCCGTCACGGCCGCCCCCCCCCCCTTCAAACCCCCTCACCACCGGCGGGCTCAGCCCGCAGCACCGGCGCGGTTCGGGGCGGGGAAGCGGGAGCAACGCCCGGGCGCGGCGAGGACGAGGCGGCGCCGGCGGGGGGGAAGGATGAGGGACGGGATGGAGAGGTCGGGGAGGGGTGGGGGGTTGCGGCGGTGGCACCGCACTTACCGGGGCCGCTCCGCACCGCTCCGCCATGGCCCGGCCCGCCTCGGCGCACCGGCACCGCGCGACCGCCCCCGCCGCTGACGTCACCCACCGGCCTCCGCCGCCGCGCGGGGGCCACCTGCCGGGGGAGGGGCGGGGTGTGGGGGGGGGGAGTGGGCGAGCACCGGGAGGAGCCGCCTGAGGGGGATCCGGTCCCCGCCTCACCGGCCCCGGGAGGAGCCACCCGAAGGGATCCGACGATCCGGCGAGCGGCTGCCCGGGGGGGCGGATCTCGTTCCCTCCCCGCCCTAGTCCCTGTGAGGAGCCGCCGAGGGGGGAATCCCGCCTGTCCCCCCCCCCACCTCAAGGCTCCAGCGTGGGGCTGGTGGTGACCCTGGTCACCCTGCACACCGAGACAAACCCCCTCTGGGCTTCCTGCCCTTTCCCCCGCTGTGGCCAACGGGTATTTCCGTGCTAACGGGGGGTTCCCAGGGGTCTGTCCGCTCCTCGCGTCCCCCACCGCTGAAGCGGGGCCTTTCCCGAGGTGAGAGCTCTAAGGGGGTTGAGGAGCAACCAGGGCGTTGAGGAGCAACCAGGGCGTTGAGGAGCCACCAGGGGGTTGAGGAGCCACCAGGGCGTTGAGGAGCCACCAGGGGGTTGAGGAGCAACCAGGGCGTTGAGGAGCCACCAGGGGGTTGAGGAGCCACCAGGGCGTTGAGGAGCCACCAGGGCGTTGGAGGAGCATCCAGGGGGTTGAAGAGCCACCAGGGGGTTGAGGAGCCACCAGCGGGTTGGAGGAGCCACCAGCGGGTTGGAGGAGCCACCAGCGGGTTGGAGGAGCCACCAGCGGGTTGGCGGAGCCACCAGCGGGTTGGAGGAGCCACCAGGCATTGGAGGACCCTTCGCTCTGTGGCACCGAACCTTCTCGTGAAGATTTCCTGGATGCGGGTTTGGTCTCGGTGAAGAACCTGGATCTCCCCGATGCTTCAGAAAGCCAGGGCAGTGCTTGCCGTCCGGCGGACACGCCACTGGCCAAATTTTAGCTCTCTTCAGCAGTCTGAGCTCGCAGCCCAGTTCCCTTCCATCGGCTGCGTCGTTAATCAGCAGGCAGCAAATTAACGGCGCGCTAACGTGCGGACTTTGCATTTTCAGCTGAAAATAAAAGCAAATTAGGGCAGAGTAAACAAATCCCAGCTCCACGTTCACTGGGAGAAGCAGAAGGGAAGGAAAAATAGGAGTTCATCAAGGTTTTCCTGTTCATGGATGATTTTGTCCGTTAATTCAGCCTGGCTTCAGGGTGGGGACAGCTTGCCCGAGGTCCCAGTTAAGCGGGGTGACTCCAGGAGTCCAGCAGGGCAAAGCCGGCTGATCTTCATGGGACCATCGAATGGGTTGGGTGGGAAGGGACATTCAAAGCTCATCTAGTCCAACCCCCCTGCAGTCAGCAGGGACATCTGCAACTAGAGCAGCTTGATCAGAGCCCCAAGGGCCAACCTGACCTGCAATGGTGCCAGCCATGGGGCTTCTCCCACCTCTCAGGGCAACCTGGGCCAGGGGCTCACCACCCTCAGCAGAAACAATTCCTTCCTTCTCTCTGGTCTGAATCTCTCTCTGTCAGTTGAACCCATCAGCCCTTGTCCTGTCCCAACAGCCCCTGCTCAAAAGCCCCTCCCCAGCTTTCTCAGAGGCCCCTTGAAGCACCCAAAGGCCGCACTCAGGTCTCCCCAGAGCCTTCTCTGCTCCAGGCTGAACACCCCCAACTCTCTCATCCTGTCCTCACTGACCAGGGGATCATTCTGGTCATGCCACTGCTGTGTGGGACATTAGCAGTTGCTTGTGGAGATGTGTGGACCGTTTCTTCCATCCTTTCATTTCTTCGGTGGCCACAGGCAAAGGTTTCACTGTGCCGGGGTGGAAAGCAGAGCTTAGGGCTCAACCACTCAGCCTGCAGCTCCCCCACCCATGTTTTTCCTCTTGGTGGTCCTCAAGAAAAAGGACTATGTGATTCTACTGGGACATCTGTTTCGTGGTGCACACTGTGGTTCATCAGGGAAGGGTCCAGGTCATCCATGACTGTGAGGTGAAGGAAGCATCAGCCCCATCTTAGAGGCCGTGCAGAGCCCTGAAGGCTTTTCCAGAGCTGGTTTGACCTCCCTGGTCCTCCCAAGCTTGCAAGATGGAGAAGATGTTTCCAGCTGAAGAACAAAACCCCCACTGCAGCCAGTGCTGCCACCACCACCTGGGTCCCCTTCCAGACATTGTCCCCCAGACGTGGGTGCAGAGAGGAACCAGTGTTTCAGCCCATTCCCTCACTGGTGGTTTTGGGGTGATGAGGAGTTTGAGAGAGTTTTGTATCACCCCACACCAGGGTTAGATGATAAGGGATAAAACCAGGAGAAAGCAAAAGGTAAGGTGCTGCTCAAGCCATCTCATGGTCCCCCTGTCACCTCCCTTTGTGGTCTTTGTGACTTGAAGTGGAAAAAATAAGAAATCTCTTCCCCAGCCACCAAGGGGATGCCAACAGAGGAGCCTGGAGTCCCTCGCCATAAGCCTGCAATGTTTGGCCCTACAGTGTCACCAAACCCGGTGGAGCAAAGAGGGAGGCAGATTCCTGCCCATTTCCAGCAGCAGCATCCCTGGCTGAGGAGATGCTGGGAGAGGGAAGGAGAGAAAGGCCCCACGGCAAAGCAACCCTGGCGCGTTCTCAAAGCATAATCTGATTTTCTGAGCTGAATTATTAACGATTAGCACCGCAGTTTCTATGAAGGAACGAGCACACACGTAGCACGCGGCAAGAGAATCCACGCTGGTGGGAGGGATGAGCGAGATGAGCGTGAAAAGGCCAAACTGCATGAAAAATAATGATTTAATACCAAGTTTCCAGGATTTCCATTCTGGTTCCCCACATTTTTCAAGTTCAAGTCACGTAATCACTTCAAATTACCCCTCGGGGAAGCGGGATAGGAAAAGCCCATTAGCAGATGACATAACGGACAAGTCTAGAGCCACGAACTTCTCTCACTCGCTGGCAGTGGCGCAGGATGTTGAGGATGCTGTGGAAGCGCTTGTCCACCTTCAGCTGGGTGAACTCTTTGATGTCAGCCTCCACGATGAAAAATCCGCCTGGAAAACAAAGAATAACTTGGTCGGAGAAAGGGCAGCGTTGTAGAAGATGCTTGATGTTGGATGATACAACCTCTTCTTCACAGCTCCACACGCTGCTGGTAAATATGGCCAGTGGTAGGATGGTCTCACGACACCTCAGGAACTTAGTGCTACTTCTCAATTTGTCACCAGGAAGAAAAATTATCAAGTTCAACGACTCCATGTTGTCCACAGGCCCCTTTCAGTGAGCTCTGTTGTCACCTGCATCTACTAAGACCTCTCAGACCATCCCTCCTCCTCCCTCTGGCCTGCAGCAGTCCCAAACACCACCCAGGGCCAGGCCTGGACAATCCCTCAAGTTGTTCCAGGGGAAGTTGAGGTTGGCCCTGAGGAACCATTTCTTCCCCACTGGGGTTGTCCGGTCCTGGCCCAGGCTGCCCCGGGCAGTAGTGGAGTCCCCATCCCTGGAGGGGTTTCCCAGCCGTGTGGAGGTGGTGCTGAGGGACAGGGGTCAGTGGTGACCTGGCAGTGCTGGGGGAACAGTTGGACTTGATGAACTCAAACCCAAAGAATTCAACGATTCTAAACCTGATGTAGACTGTGGCACCCCGTGCTGGGTGGGGAGGGACAGCCCTGCCATCTCTACAGATGATGATCAGTTTTTCCTGTGCTCTGTCTGTAAATAAGCAATTGCAGCTTTTCTACAATTTTTCAGGGACGATGAATTTAGACCCTCCCACAGGTTGAACCATTCCACAGCTACCAGAGCACGTGATGGACAATTTCCTGAGAAGAAGGGGCTATATGTTACCCTCTAACATGAAAACCACGTGCTGTCATTACTCATTCAGCATCGTGTCCCATATTTTTATATCCAAATGCTCCCAGTTTGGTACCAACAAAGAAAATCCCTAAATACCTTTTGTATCCTTAGTTTCCTCTTCCAGGAACCGGTGGTAGAGTTTTCTGACCGCTGCGTTCATGGACTTCAAGGGCTGATGCAGGATCTTGTACTTGCCCTCCACAGCTTTGTTCATCTCTTGAACAACAGCATTAATCTGATCATAGGTCAAACGGCCTTTCATGTACCTACAAATCCAAATCAAAACCAGAAAGTCACAAAGTTTATTTTTTAACCCAACGTGTTGCTACTAGTTAGAAGGACCTTCCTCTACTTTGTGTTAATGAAGAAAACTTCAAAAAGGGCTAAAATAATGTGATCTAGGGGGGACAGGAAGCACAGAAGGTAAAAACAAAGCGATGGGGAGATCTTAGAACGCTGGAAGATGTGCACGTGAGGCTCTTTGGTGTCTCTGTCTGCACCTG
Organism: Bucorvus abyssinicus; assembly: GCA_009769605.1. Taxonomy (NCBI): domain Eukaryota; kingdom Metazoa; phylum Chordata; class Aves; order Bucerotiformes; family Bucorvidae; genus Bucorvus; species Bucorvus abyssinicus. The sequence continues at coordinate 2,094,947 of CM020063.1, forward strand.
AAGACTGTCTGTCCCTTTTGGTGCCCTGATGGTGGGAGGGATGGATTGTCCTTCAAGTTCAGCAGAAAGCGGGTGAAAATCACCCAGAATTTCCAGTTACAGCCTGACACAGTTGTGGGAGGAAGAGTGAAAGAGACTTGTGGTGGCTGCAAAAACCCAGCTGGTGTTATGGGACTTGCACACATGTGGGGTCCATACGCACAGTCGCACTTTGATGCCCTCAGACAGGCCTGGGCTACATAAAAATGCAGAAAAATCAGGGAATTGTTGAATTGTTTTGGTTGGAAGAGACCTTTGAGATCATTGAGCCCACCCATTCCCCCAGCACTGCCAGGTCCCCACTGACCCCTGTCCCTCAGCACCACCTCCACACGGCTGGGAAACCCCTCCAGGGATGGGGACTCCACCACTGCCCTGGGCAGCCTGGGACAGGCCCGGACAACCCCAGTGGGGAAGAAATGGTTCCTCAGGGCCAACCTCAACTTCCCCTGGAACAACTTGAGGCCAGTTCCTCTTGTCCTGTCAGTTGTTCCTGGGGAGAAGAGACTGACCCCCACCTCGCTCAGGGAGTTGTGGAGAGCCAGGTCTCCCCGGAGCCTCCTTTTCTCCAGGCTCAACCCCACCAGGTCCCTCAGCCACACCTCAGACATTCTCCAGACCCTTTTCCACGTTCTCTAGACCCTTCTCTGGACACGCTTCAGCCCCTCAATGTCCTTCTGGGAGTGAGAGGCCAAACTGAACCCAGGATTGGAGGTGTGGTCTCCCCAGTGCCCCCAGTCCAGGGGAACGATCCCTACCATGGTCCTGCTGGCCACACCAGTGCTGGTACAAGCCAGGATGTCGTTGGCCACCTTGGCCAACACAGCTGTATCCCTGAGATATAGAAATCCCACAGCAGAACCAGTGCTGACCTGGAGAACTGGGATTTCTTATTGAAACAAGTGTTGTCAGGGAACACCCTGAATCTCGAGTCTAGGTGACAATTGAGCCTTAAGGCACTGAGAGAATTTTCTCCTTTTGGCAGAAATATTTGTCCTTGTCCCTAAAATGCCATTTAGGAAAAAAAAAAATGCAAAGCAAGAAGAGAACCCACCTCACAGCTAATACATTTCTGTTCATACAGCGAAAGTGACTTTGAGAGAAGACGTTTGGCCTTGAGCCGATTCACTCTGCTCTTCCCAACGCAGACAGAAGAAACAAAGAAGCTAATTAGCCATATCCACTCCATCGTACTTACGCAGGGACACTCTCAAACTCTTCCGCTGTTATTAAGGCGGCTTCTTTGATAGGTCTGGGCTCTTTCGTGGGTTTCTTTGCACGTTCTGGTTCTTCGCCTTTCACAGCTGGCCCAGCGACGCTATAAAATAAATGAATATTAAGCGTACAAACAGATCAGTAGCAAGGAGAAAACCATTATAGTAGCGCAGCTGCTGGCAGGTGAACTGGGAGCAGCCCAACTGGGGCACGGAGCCGTTCGGAATTCAACGGGCCATTACGCCACGCGGAACATGAGGCTTCTTTGTCGGATGAAGCGCCGCCGAGCAGGCCGACTTGAAATACTTGACAGATCTTTGAGCCGAGTTCAAACCTCGGGAAGCCTGAATCAGCCATTCGTCTTTGGAAGCAAAGAAATTCAACACCACCCAGCTGGCTGTGATTTTTTTTTTATATATATATATATTTTTTTTTTTTAGGCAAGATCCCAAAAGCTGAGGTATTTCCTGCTTTGAGTGATTATTCTAAACTCACCCTGCCTCCAAACCCTCAGCTTAGAGCCTCAAAGGCAGAGCGATTCACGAGCCGCACCCCCGCAGCTGCTCTCCTGCTCCTCAGTAGGACAGCAAAGATGCGTTTGCCCCAACTCACTGTCATCTGAATAGAGGGACAGAAGTGCGCTGAGGAGCGGCTGAGGGACCTGGGGGCTTGAGCCTGGAGGAGGCTCAGGGGAGACCTTCTGGCTCTCCACAACTCCCTGAAATTTAGGAGGTTGGAGTGAGGTGGGGGTCAGTCTCTTCTCCTCAGGAACAAGCAACAGGATGAGAAGAAACAGCCTCAAGTTGTTCCAGGGGACGTTGAGGTTGGCCCTGAGGAACCATTTCTTCCCCGTTGGGGTTGTGCAGGGGTGTCCCAGGCTGCCCAGGGCAGCGGTGGAGTCCCCATCCCTGGAGGGGTTTCCCAGCTGTGTGGAGGTGGTGCTGAGGGACAGGGGTTAGTGGGGACCTGGCAGTGCTGGGGGAGCGGGGGGACTCGAGGAGCTGAAAGCTCTTTTCCACCCTAAACAATTCCATGATTCTGTGACATTACTGGGCTGAGATGCACAGCAGGAAGAACTGAAGCAGTACCTGTCACAAAGGACTGATCCTCTACTTCGATCCAACCCTCCCACAAGAAGGGATCTTGGTTTGGCCCTACAGCCAGCGAACACCACAGTCATGCCCCAGCTGTCGTCCTGAGAGCCGGGATTTGACGTGTCACTTGATGTGCCACCCCTAAACCCAGCATCCCATTCACCAGGGAGGACGAATGCAGCACAGAGGACACGCAGTGCCACCTGCTGGGCTCCCAAACTGTCGGGGACAGCGACACGGGGACTGGGGAAGCTCTGCTCAAGCACTTGATTGATCTTCCACTTGTCACCACGGTGAACACCAAGAAGTGACAATGTGGGGATGATGTTGTTATCCCTTAGGAAAACCCAACATCTATATCGAAAGAAGCTCAACAAAGAAGCTGCAGATGCCCCAACCCTGGAAGTGTCCAAGGCCGGGTTGGACCCTGGGGCTTTGAGCGACTTGCTCAAAGATTTATCAAAGAACTTCTACTCTAAGGTCACACCTCTATCTGAACAACTTGGTGGTTTAGAGGTGTTACCTGAGGGGTTTGCTGTCGCCGTGCTCACGTACCGCATACCAGCTGGAAACTGTTTTCGGGAGATGGGGAGGAATGTGGTCGCAGAGGTGCTGCGCTTCGAGTTGATCTCTCTCGGCGGACTTCAGGAGCTCCTGAAATGAACATTATTGTCATATGGAACTGTTCAAGTCAAGCAAGTCAAACTAGTTTACTATTAGTAACTAGCTAAAGTAACTTTTAACTTAAGAGGCGTTCTTTGCTCTCTCTCCCCATCATTTTACCTCCTGACCTCCTCATTTCCCAAGAGCAACTAGTAAAGCTCAGAAAAAGCAAAGCTAAGAGCAAGAAAACACGAGCCCAGATTCCTTTGACTCTTTCAGGAGTTTATGAACAGAAAAAAGCGATTACTTTTAGCGTGTTGTTCATTTTTTCTTGCTGTTGAACTTCACTTTCCATTTGATTCAGGAGATCATGCAAGAGAACCATCTCATGGCCTATTTTGCAGAGCATTGATTTGAGGGATGGTTCTTGACCTGCCAAAGAGAGAACGTTCAACCAAAAAGCCCAAAATCCCATTTCCCACCCCGAGCGGTGATTATCTCCTAACTCTACACTCCCCAACCACCGTGTCTTCCTGGTCAAACAGTCAACGTCCTGCTCCGTAAAGTGCTCAGCACCACCACGGGTTGCAGCGGGAGGACACAGCTCTTAAAACACAGCCTGGATGTCACAACTGCTTGGCTGCAGCACCCTTCGTGACCTCCCTGTTTAGGGTGATGAGTTCTCTTCCAAGAGCAGGTCAACCTAGATGACCTTCCCAACCAACATCTCCTGTGTAACCTCCATTTGTCCCTACCAAAACCTTCTCTTAATTGCTTTTACCTATGCTTCTTAACTGAAGGATCTTTTTAACCGTCGAAATCTTCATGTTGATGTGAAAGCACAAATCTTCCAGGTCGGAGGATGCCATTTCTTCTGTTCTTACGCTGAAGGGAAATAAAGAACGCCGTAACTTAAGACAGGCCTACATTGCACGCACTAAGCGCACAGAATTTTCAAAAGGACCCCGAAAGGGAACTTAATCGAAGCAGTAAATGTAAAGTAAACTTCTCAATTTGGTAAAATAAAAGGAGAGGAAGCGCGAAGTGACCGGTATTAGACAAGACAAAACCGTTTCCCTGAATTCTGGAGGTAAACGCGGTGTAATATCAGCACAACTCCTCGTGAAACCGGGCAAGTCTTTGTTATATCGAGGTGTCTGCTACTAAAGGAGCTGGAAATTCACTGCAATAAATAAGATCCGGTTTATTTAAAGTCGTTTCGTAGGGCTGGCAGGGAGTTTGGTGGATATCGAAGAGGTGTTTTTAAAGAAGACCAGTCATTAAACAAAAGAAAACGTCCCCTTCCTCGCTGGCAGAGCACGGAGGCACAAAATACGGCATCGCATACCAGTTAACTACACGGACACAAGGGAATGAACTCCATTATCGGAAATAATTCGTAAAAAACCGTTGCTGCAAGGCACCTTCCCCAGCCGCAGCCTCTCAACCCCCCAGTTAACGCCGGTGTCCGGCAGCCCTTGTGCTCCCACCGCCTCCCCTTGCGGCCACCTGTTATTAAACGAACCTTGTATCTCCCTTTACTTTTAAAACACGATGAACCACCGTATTGCGAAGGAGAAGCCGGCAGAGCCGCGGCAGCCCCCGCCCCGACCCCACACGGGCGTTTCCCCCTCCTTCCCCCCGCTCTCACCGCCGCGATGCCCGGAGCCAGCTCGCCCGGGGGCGGGGAGGAGGAAGCGGCTACCCGCGGCAAGATCCCGGCCGGCCCCGCTCTTCCGAAGCGATGAGGAAGAAGCGATTCCGCGCCGGAGAACGCCGGGCGACTCCGGCGGTTCGAACCCGCCGCGCTCCGGCGGCCGTTGGAGCGCGCAGGCGCGGGAGGGGAAGGCGGGAAAGGGCGGGCGGTGCCGAGGGGCGGTGCGGGCCGCGCCGAGGGGAGGGGCGAGCCTTGCCGAGGGGAGGGTCGGGCCTTGCCGAAGGGCGGGTCGGGCCGCGCCGAGGGGAGGGTCGGGCCTTGCCGAGGGGCGGGTCGGGCCTTGCCGAGGGGCGGGTCGGGCCCTGCCGAGGGGCGGGTCGGGCCCTGCCGAGGGGAGGGTCGGGCCTTGCCGAGGGGCGGGTCGGGCCTTGCCGAGGGGCGGGTCGGGCCTTGCCGAGGGGAGGGTCGGGCCTTGCCGAGGGGCGGGTCGGGCCCTGCCGAGGGGAGGGTCGGGCCTTGCCGAGGGGAGGGTCGGGCCTTGCCGAGGGGAGGGTCGGGCCCTGCCGAGGGGAGGGTCGGGCCTTGCCGAAGGGCGGGTCGGGCCTTGCCGAGGGGCGGGTCGGGCCTTGCCGAGGGGCGGGTCGGGCCCTGCCGAGGGGAGGGTCGGGCCTCCCGCCCCGAGGCCGCCCCCGAGAGCTCCGGAAGCGGCGCTTCCAGCAACAAAAAGACTTCACAGCGTTTATTAGTTGGTTATATAAATTCCGTTTATTTCGGCGGCCCTCCAGAAAAATGAAGTCGCTTTTCAACACGTACACTCAGTCGTGTGTCTGCTACAGAACACCGTCACCGATTGCTTTTTTCCTCTGGGAAATAAAGGAGATAAATAAGCAGCTTACAGGCACCCCAAGCTCCTTTTTTTCCTAATTAGCTACAAATCTAAAGGTTTGTTGCTCAGGCTTATCTCTCCCCATTAAAAATAAGCAAAAACTCCGTCGCTTTTGCACAGTTCTCTCATGAAAAACAGCTCGTCATTCCCCCTCTCCCCATCTCTAAAAACCCCCCGAAGAACTGAGAAACACACCAAAGAGTTAAAGAAGGACCAGCAATGCCCTCCAAGAAGCGTCCACGCTCCCCAGACCTCTCTGGAGAACGGGAAACCCGCGAACCAGGAGCCGCGCGATGCTGCCAGGCGACAGATTATTGAAATTTCTCGGTACAAGAATGCGTCGTCTTGACTTTTTAGCGGTGAAAAGTGGTCGGACCTTCAGCGACACAGGAAGGGCTGCACCAGCCCTTCCCACCGTCCTGTCTACGCGACCACCCCCGTGTCCTGGGACTCCCAGCTTCTAGTCGCCTCAACAGCTCTTGCAACTTCTACGTTAAACGAAGATGTTGTCTTTTAGACAAAGCATAAAGAGAAAAAAATTATATGATTCAAAAGCCCTGCTTCATGAGCGATTTTTAATGTCAAATAGTAAGACAAAAAAATAAAAAAAATCAAGCCAAAAAGAGATGTCCCAAGCCCAAAAGCTCAAAACACTCAAAACTCACGTCTCCTCCTAACCTGGACTTGTTCACGTTTGCTGTCTGCTCCAAAAAACCAACTCAAAAGTCTGTTCTGGACTTAAAACCTGTCTTGTGCTAATGACCTCTGCAGTAAAATGAATAACAACATATAGGGAAAAAAAATAAAAATAGGGACACCATCAGATATAGAGAGAACATGTTCTACCTCCCCAGGCTCCTGAAGAACGTTGTCAAATTATTCTCTTGCTGTTTAACCACGCCATGGGAATCACCTGATGTTTGTGGAGACAGCCCTCCTGCTGTCTCCATCGGTTTAGTGCTTAAAAAAATGGCTCTTCTGCGTGTTTCAAGGGTAGAGGAAAGAACGGCAGAAGTCAGATCGTTTCTGAAGTCATGAAGCCCAAATCTACAATAACCTTACAGCACGCTGTGGTGTGCTGGTGTTTTGTGGACATAAAATAATTGAGCGAGAAGGTCGTCAGCTGTCTTTTAGCATTCGTCTTCACGAGTCTATTTTGTAGAAGCACGAGAAAAGTGATTTTTGCGTTTTATTAAGCAAACACCCCTGAGTAAAGAGGCTGATATCCGCTGTCTTCTCTCTTGCAGGTCAGCACACAGACGCTCAGCATGCCGAAGAACTGAAAGAGAGCGAGAGATTCCTTTAGTTCTGCTGCGTTTTGGTTCAGCCATCAGACCCAGCAGGGCTTTTCCAATCTGGTGTTCATCCCCAAGATGATCTGGTTTCAAATTTCATTTAATTCAGTCTTCTAAGGCTATGGAGAACCCTGCTGACCTCATTCCCAGTCGTACTGCTAGTCCATTGGGATTCCAAGTCTCCAAGCACGGGATGATTTGTTGGGTTATATCTAAGAACAAGCTTCCATGAGGAATTTTTTAAATCCCAGTTCAATATAGCAAAGCTGCTTTAATAAAGCATTCGAGATCTGGGCCTTTTAGCACACCTACCAAATGACCAAGATGGATTCTCAACTGACTTTCCATCCCAAATCCCCCATTAGCTCTTTGGATCCCTCCCCTTACCATCATGGCGGATGAAATGGAGACAGTTGGAAGGAAACAAGTGGGGAACAGAGACCTGGGTCTACCTCCGAGCCAGAAAAAGGCTAACAGGATGTGGCAGAAGAACAAGCCCCGAGATCAAAGGGCAAACAGTGGTTTTTTTCCATGCGGGAAGTGGTGGAAACGTTTACCTTGACAATGGCGAAGCCCAGGATTACGAGCATGGCATAGCTGAAAACGCTCTGCAGCCCAATCTCCAGCTCCTCGGCACAGCCCTGCCATGGAAAATGAGGTGAAAACAAGTTTAAAAAATATAAGTCAGCTGGCCGCCTTTTTTTTCTCCTTGATCCTTCAAAGGAAGCAGGACCTCGTAAGGCCTGCAGACCTGAGGGCTTCCATTCTTGTTTTCTGGACCTGATGGCTCAGTGCTCTCCTCTTGCCTGAGGAGAGGCACCGACAATGTGCTGCTTCTCGATCTCCTCTAGCTCAGGTCACTTAAAGAAGTGCCCGCAACTCAGAGCCACGAAGACCAACAATGGAACCTGTCAACTGTTGGGCTTGTGCCCCAGATGGAAGGACTTGATACGCAGGTCTCCTGATTCAGCATGGTCGATCCTAGATGAGTCTCACCCCTGGTTTGAACAACCACATGCCCATAACTTGCACTCTGGCCTTGTCACGTTGCTTCTGGAGCAACACAAAATGGAAGAGTTACCAGCAGCCAGACAAGGCCAAACATCCCGCCCGCTGCCGCTCCCTCATCATCTAGGAGCTCTGCAGAAGCCTATAGGAAGGAAGTTGGCTGGAGGAAAACCACAGGGGACAAATTGCTGAGAAGAATTGGGTGAAGTTATCCCTAACCCCTGTCTGAAGTGGTTTCCTCACTGGTTTTGACTGGTTCAGAGGTGGAGACTGTGCCCTTTATCCTCACCCGCGTGTAGAGTTCCTGAGGTTGATCCAGACGCCCTGTGCAGTTCTTCAGATCTTGCCGGCAGCAGCTCAGTGGGACGCTGTTGTTCCCGGTGGAATTGAACCACTGCGTGGTTGTCCAGTCGCTGTAGTTCTTGACCCCACAACAATGAAGCTGCCAAACACAGGACAGTACATTATTACCTCCTCATTGGTTTATTCTTTGTGACAGGTGACAGGTTGCAGGGTAGAGTCTTCCATCATCTTCCTCTGTTACGGTGCAGGTTTCTCAGCAGCAGTTATTCATATGTACCATTTGAATCATGGGACGGTTTGGGTTGGAAGGGACATGGTCATTGAGTCCAACCCCCCTGCAGTCAGCAGGGACATCTGCAACTAGAGCAGCTTGATCAGAGACACAAGGGCCAACCTGACCTGCAGTGGTGCTAGCGATGGGGCTTCTGCCACCTCTCAGGGCAGCCTGGGCCAGGGGCTCACCACCCTCAGGGTCAAACATTTCTTCTTTCTCTCTGGTCTGAATCTCCCTCTTCCAGTTGAACCCATCACCCCTTGTCCTGTCCCAACAGCCCCTGCTCAAAAGCCCCTCCCCAGCTTTCTCAGAGGCCCCTTGAAGCACTCAAAGGCCACACTCAGGTCTCCCCGCAGCCTTCTCTGCTCCAGGCTGAACACCCCCAACTCTCTGCCCTCTCCTCCCAGCAGAGGGCTTCCACCCTCCCAGCATTGCTGTGGCCTCCTCTGGCCCCGCTCCAGCAGGTCCCTGTCTCTGCTGTGCTGAGGAGCCCAGAGCTGGACCCAACCCTGCAGGGGGGTCTCTCTCCCCAGAGCAGAGCAGAGGGGCAGGATCCCCTCCCTCCACCTGCTGCCCACGCTGCTGGGGATGAGCCCAGCACACGGGGGGCTTCTGGGCTGCGAGCGCACGTTGCTGGCTCCTGTCCAGCTTTTCCCCTCCTCAGCACCCCCAAGTCCTTCTCCTTGGGGCTGCTCTCCAGCCCTTCATCCCCAGCCTGGGCTGATAGCAGGGGTTGCCCTGACCCAGACGCAGGACCTTTCCCTTGGCCTTGTTCAACCTCATGAGGTTCACATGGGTCCACTTCTCCAGCTTGTCCAGTCCCTCTGGATGACATCCAGAGTGTGATGCAAAGGTCTGATCCAAAGTCATGTCAACAAGGTCATTCATTTAATGAACTTCAGACCAGGGGCCTGAAAGGGCCAACTCTGCAAAGTGGGGAGCACCCTCCACTGCCTTGGAGAATCAGATGCTGCCCACTGCTGCTGAGCCCCAGGATACCACCATCCCGATCCACTTCCCTTCCCAGCCCAAAGTCCTTGGTTAGGACCCAATTGTCCTCTTCTAACTAATCCTCAGGACAGTTTCAACATTTTCTTACCTGTTCTTGCAAGTAATTCACAACAGTAGTCTCTGGGTTTTTCCCATCGTACTGCTTGAAGACTGAGCTCATGGTGCTTTGCACATCGGTTTTTACCTATTGAGAGAGGAAAAAGAAAATCCATATTGTTTGAACACGAGAGCTCGGAATTTTATCTAGTGGAAACTGCAAAAGATCTGTATCCCAGCTACGGGGGGTGGTGGCATCTCCCATTCCCACCTGCCTTGCAGATTGCAAGACAGGGGATGAAGCGTGAGGAAACTGGATATACTGGAATGCTCCAACGATGCAAGATCTACTCATTACTTTTAGGTTACTACAGAGATGCTAATTCTTCACTTACCTTTTCCCTGTAAACAAATCCCAGGACAAAAGCGGATACTTCCGCAATGAAGATCACCAAGATGATGGCCAAGAACTGAAATGAAAGGAGAGAAACTGTGAGGAACAACTCCATGGCCTTTGAATTCAACTGCACGTGACCCATCGCGTTCATTTACTATTCATTTCCATTCCAGAAAAATCTTTTACTTTCTGTTCCGAGAAGGTTTAGTGAAGCATCTCTCAGACCATGCAACGAGGTGAAGAAGAGGACATGCAAGACCCTGCACTACTCACCAGCCCGAGGCCAACTCGAGACTCCCGGATGGTGGCACAGCAACCGATCAACCCAATCAAGAACATGGCCACGGCGACGCAAATGATGATCGCGGCGGGCAGCAGAGCGTATTTGTCCTGCAGAAAGTTGTCGTAGCTCTTGTAGGTGCTGATGACGTAGCTGCCGACATAGCCGAGACCTGCTGCTGCTGCCTGAAATGCAATAAAAAGAGTTATTAGCAGTTATTTATTTAAATTATTTATTATCTGCCCAGGAATGCAAAGACGGACCTTTCAATAACGAGTAACGTTAGAAGGAACGACTACGGTGTGCAAAGACCTCATGAGAAACGCCGTGTCTGACACTCGTTTAACACGGAGGAGGCAAAATTCACTCCCCGCGAATCACTCATGAAGCACCACTGTAGCTGGAGTCTACTGACGGGCATCGGGCAGAAGGCCAAGATCACCCACATCGCACCCAACGCTGCGGTTGGAGGAATCGGCGTTGAAGATGGTCACCACAGGGGTGGGTTGTTGGGTTTGGGCTTCTTTTTGTGGAGGAAAATCTCATCCTTTCCACTCTCGCACCAGGATTAACTGCTAAGACAGCGCGAATGTGCCTGGATGGAACAGGTTTCTGCATCCATCTCCTCCAAAAGGATGTTTTGCTGATTGAGGCCTCTAAAATGAAGGACTGTCCATACCCACAGCCTGGAAACTCGAGGGAAACCAGTCTGTTTGTTTTCAGGAGGCTGGATTTCACCATGCAGCTTACGAGCAGTTCATCATTCCCCTGGTGCCATGAGTTTTAATTAAATCAAACGCTCCTCATGCCAGAGCCAAGACTTGCTCATTCCTTCACCTCGTTTGGCTCCTTCCCCTCCAGCCAGGTCCGTGCCTGCCCTTCAATCACCTCCCAGCGCAGGGACCATCCTCCATCTCACACAGGTCTCAGCCCACACCACTCTCACATTCCTGGATGCTGCCTGTACCTCAAAATTACTGGGATCGGATGCCCCAGTGATGAAACTGGGATCAAACCAACCCTTACAGACATTTAGCAGATGTTATGCAAGATCCTGCGGTGCTGGGCTCTACAAAGTGAGGTCTCAAGAGGTTCCTCCTTCCTCTCCACACGCTCTGATTTTTCAGGTGGGGCCAATGATTAAAGCGCTTCCTAAAACTCCCTTTAACTTTTCTTCTCGCTGAGGAAAAATCTCTTCCCATTTCCCTGTCTGCAGGCGCACAGCGACCACGGCTTCTTCCTCCCACCCCTTTTAGGGACGTGGGGAAAGGGCGAGTCCCTCGAAGGGCCCCACTGCCTTCTCGCTTCACCACCGTGAGCAACCTCGTCTCTTCCTGAGGTAACGATCCATCATGGTGGAGAAAAACTCATGAGGGGATTTGACCGCTATATCCTTTATTTCTCCTCTTTTTGGGGATTGTCGAGCACCGTGTTGAGCCAAATCGGCCCCAAACCCAGCGAAAACAACGAAGAATGACTAGAAACGTCTCTCAACGCAAAGGGAAGGCTCACAGGAAATGCCAAAGATGGACCAACGGTGGGAAACCAAGAAAAACCTCACTGCTACTGAAGGGCCACCACAAATTCAAAGGCACGTTGCGAAGCCAATTCGCAGCAGCCCTATAAAGCCGGGACCAACAAAGCCCCGCGACCATAAGCCAACGTCCGAAGGTCCAGCGTTGAGTTCAAGGAGGTTCTTGCCCAAGGAGGTTCTCGCCCAAGCTTTATCAATGCAAATATAAACCGGCACTTTCACGGGACGTTTTACTGTGATGTTCACGATCATCTGGGTTCTGAGGTCTGTTGTAATTTCCGAACTTCTGCTTCCACACAGGAAAAGGAAGTGTAGCGAGTTAAAAATAAAAGATTTTGGGTAAAGGCCCGGCTTAACGGAAGTTCACATTTTCCCCCACAATCTAAGAGACGGCCCCAGCTTCACACCTGGTTTTTCACCCCAAGGGAAGGTTTTGAAGCGTGAAGAGCAGAGGCGCTCATGGGTGGAAGGTGTTTCAGCTAACGCAGGCAGCCAAGGAGGGACGTGAGGCTGATACAGGAGAACCAGTTCACCCAGTCTGTGCACCCGCACTGCTGCCTGCGCGCTGCTGTGGACCATCAGCGATGGCGAGCAGAACGTCCTTACCTTACCCATTCCTCACCAAACACCCCCGGCTGACGCACCGGGGCTCCAGGAAATGCTGCTGGTGTTTATTTACAACAGAAAGCGGAGAAGTGGAATTGAGTGCGACCAGTAAACTCCCTGTTGGGGTCCAGGGAAAAGAACGCAAAACCTAGACTGATGTTTGGGAAGGACCTGGGCAGGTCTACTCATCAGGCTGACTTCATAGACTCATTGAATGGTTTGGGTTGGGAGGGACCTTCAAAGCTCACCTAGTCCAACCCCCCTGCAGGGAGCAGGGACATCTGCAACTAGAGCAGCTTGATCAGAGCCCCAAGGGCCAACCTGACCTGCAATGGTGCCAGCGATGGGGCTTCTCCCACCTCTCGGGGCAACCTGGGCCAGGGGCTCACCACCCTCAGCAGAAAACATTTCTTCCTTCTCTGTGGTCTGAATCTCCCTCTTCCAGTTGAACCCATCACCCTTTGTCCTGTCCCAACAGCCCCTGCCCAAAAGCCCCTCCCCAGCTTTCTCAGAGGCCCCTTGAAGCACTCAAAGGCCACACTCAGGTCTCCCCGCAGCCTTCTCTGCTCCAGGCTGAACACCCCCAACTCTCTGCCCTCTCCTCCCAGCAGAGGGCTTCCACCCTCCCAGCATTGCTGTGGCCTCCTCTGGCCCCGCTCCAGCAGGTCCCTGTCTCTGCTGGGCTGAGGACACTCACTTCTTGACACTCTGCCCAGCTGCAGCAACGTGTAGAACACGCTGGGACTCTCTCCAGCACCAGGAACATTGAATGTCGAATATTCCAGGGGTCGGGGCTGGAAGGTTGGAAGGAGCCTGAGCTGTCTCACTGCCGGCACAACAGGGCAGCCGCTGGAGAAGAGATTTTATATAGTTTTTAAAAGCACAGCAGGTTTTTTACCTTGTGTCCCACCAAGGTAAAGGGGAGTTTTTTAATATGTTGATGACCATGAGAACCTGCCACAACAGAAAACTTTGTCCCTTATCATGAACTTTTTCCGGGCAAAGAAAGATACGGTAAATATCCCCATTGCTCTTTACAGAGGAACAGCAGAGCTGTTTTCTCCCCAGCGATTAGGGTGACCCTAGCTCAGCACTTCCCATCCTGACTGAGCAGATTCCTCTCCCTTTTCCTGTCCCGGGCTTAAAACTGGGCCAGCTGGGAGGGACCTCCTGGCTCCGGCTACTGTTTCCTTCTCTGAACGATATATCAGTTATGGCCACACTGGTGTGACCCTCCACTCATAGCACAGAGGAGCAGGTGGGCTCCACGGTGCCCATCAGATGGCCATGCAGGCAACAACTGCTATAGAGGGGATGTACCCACCACCTGCTGAAGCTCCCGACCGTACATGGTTCACTGGACAGGCCAGCCATGCACTGGTGTGGTATGATGTCACAGAAGCACAGAAGAGATGGGGTGGGAAGGAAATTCTGGAGGTCATCTGGTCCAATCCGTTCTCAGGTAGGGTCACCTAGAGCTGCTTGCCCAGGCCCATGTCCAGACGGCTTTTGAATATCAACAAGGATGGAGACTCCAGCACCTTTCTGGGCAGCTCGTGCCAATGCTTGGTCACTCTCACAATGAAAAAGTGTTTCCTGATGATCAGAGGGAATTTCCTGTGTTTCACAGAATCGTTTTCTTTGGAAAAGACCTTTAAGCACCTCGAGTCCACCCGTTCCCCCAGCACTGCCAGGGCACCACTGACCCCTGGCCCTCAGCACCACCTCCACACGGCTGGGAAACCCCTCCAGGGATGGGGACTCCACCACTGCCCTGGGCAGCCTGGGACACGCCTGCACAACCCCAATGGGCAAGAAATGATTCCTCAGGGCCAACCTCAACCTCCCCTGGAACAACTTGAGGCTGGTTCCTCTCATCCTGTTGCTTGTTCCTGGGGAGAAGAGACTGACCCCCACCTCGCTCCAACCTCCTGAATTTCAGGGAGTTGTCAAGAGCCAGAAGGTCTCCCCGGAGCCTCCTTTTCTCCAGGCTCAACCCCCCCCCCGTCCCTCAGCTGCTCCTCAGGGCACTTCTGCTCCAGATGCTGCACCAGCTTCGTTGCCCTTCTCTGGACACGCTCCAGCCCCTCAGTGTCCTTCTGGGAGTGAGGGACCCAAACTGACCCCAGGGTTCAAGGTGTGGCTTCCCCAGTGCCCCCAGTACAGGGGGATGATCCCTGCCCTGGTCCTGCTGACCACAGCAGTGCTGGTCCAAGCCAGGATGCTGCTGGCCTTCTTGGCCACCTGGGCACACTGCTGGCTCCAATCTCTTGGCACCCTCCCTTCAGGTACATCGCTAAGATCCCCTAGAACAGACCAACGCCTGTTTCCCAAACCAACCACACACTGGGACCTAATGAAGAGGTGCTAAAAAGCAAAACTGGAGTGGGCAGATCTCCCAGGGAGGTGATCCAGAAGGGGATTTATTGCCTTTTTAGGACATTCCTAAGCCTTTTACCAAAGCACCAGCTGCTGAACACGTGAATTATTTTCCATAATAAATTCCAAGCGGGGCAAGATTTGCCCGAGCACCGATTACTCCTTCGAGAAGGACTCTAAAGCTCTTGAGTTCTGATACAGATCCACAGCCTTGCACTTAGTAGAGCCCCAACTGTTCGAAACGTTCTGAAAGAGCATAAAAAGAGGCAGTTCCTCCTTCCCCACCCTCCTCAAACCTGAATTCCAGGTTCTGCTGCAGGAACACGATTACCACACGTAATGGTGGTGCTGGCCGCGGCAGCATCTAAATGCCGCAGGCTTTGGGGCTTCCTAGGATGAAAAAACTGAAGGGCTGGTGTGGGACACCCCAATTTCAGAGGCTACAGACAGGAAACGTGGCCTCCTGCGCTGTACCCGGGAGTTATCTGAAACAGGCGGAGCAAGAACGTGTGCTGAGCCCCGGTTAAGGAGGCACGGAACTGGAAGAGGACTGGAAGGGGACTGGAAGGGGACGAGCTCCTCACTACAACCACCAGCAAGTCTCATATTTATGAAACAGCTCACAACACCCTGTAAGACTGCAGAGCTCTCCTCGATTCTTCCCGGCCGTAGAAAAGCCTTCCCTGTTACGCAGCCCTGCTCGGCCGGGCTGTGGGGGAAGAGCAAGGGGGGAGAGTTGCCTCTATTTTATTGATTGCTGGCGAGTAAGTATCGAGGAAGCGATTGGGAAAGGCGTAACTGTCGCAAAACGTAGCTGGGACCAAAGTTCTCGGCCGTTTTCCGCCCCCAAACGCTCCTCAGCCCCAACTGGGAGGGCAGCAACGCCCTCGCCCCGCTGCAGCCCAACGGCTCCGCGTCTAAAAACTCCTAGACAAGCGACGGGGACTCAAAACACCCCGCAAAAAACCCAGACCCAGCGACCACAACCCCCCCCCAACCCACGGCGGGGCCGGCTCTGCCCCACCCCAGCACCCCCAGGTCCCATCGCCCCGTCGCCGTACCCAGAAGACGAGACTCAGCAGCAGCAGCACGGTCTTGGAGGTGATCACGCCGCAGTCCATGTCGTGGGGCGAAGGGGACCGGGCTGGGGCTCACCGAGCACCGACCGGCCTTGGGTCCCGAGTGGGGCCGCCCCGGTCCCGCCTCTTCCCACCAAGAGGCGGTCGGTGCTTCCCGGTGGCGGGGCCAGGAACAAACGTCAAAGGAAATTATTGTTGACTTCAGCGTGGGGTTTTTTTTGTTTTTTTTTTTTTTTACTTTCAACTTTTAAGCTCAGTCAAACTGACCTTTTCTGGAAAGGTCTCGCTGCAGCTAAAAGGTTTCCATCACAGAGTCACCGAATCGTTCAGATTGGAAGAGACCTTTGAGCACCTCGAGTCCACCCGTTCCCCCAGCACTGCCAGGGCACCACTGACCCCTGTCCCGCAGCACCACCTCCACACGGCTGGGAAACCCCTGCAGGGATGGGGACTCCACCACTGCCCTGGGCAGCCTGGGCCAGCCCTGCACAACCCCAACGGGGAAGAAATTGAGCTGGGGGGGGGGTTGAGCCTGGAGAAAAGGAGGCTCAGGGGAGACTTCCTGAACTCCCTGAAATTCAGGAGGTTGGAGCGAGGTGGGGGTCGGTCTCTTCTCCCCAGGAACAAGCGACCGGATGAGAGGAACCGGCCTCCAGTTGTGCCAGGGGAGGTTTAGGCTGGGTATTAGGATGAAGCCCATCACTAAAGCTTGTTTGAGAACCCTCGATTTATGCGTCCTTTCCTCATCCTCCCTTTGACTCTCACCCGTTCTCCCTGCTCTCCGTTGCACCAGCTGCCGACTGCACCGGGCGTTTTGGTGACCGGCGCTGCAACAGGGATGGAAAATCCAAGTCTCCTGCGGTGGCATGTGAGGATGACGCAGAAGCAGCTTTCACAGTACGTGATCTTATTGCTCAGCATCGTTTGGATTTCCTGAGGAGACTCCTGTGAAGATAACGGGAAGGAAAGTGTCCAGCACAGGACTTATACCAGTAGCTGGACAGGGATACTGGTAAGTCCAGGCAGGAGGACAGAGTCTTCCCAGTGAAACCTGGAGGAGAAGTTTGCTGAGAAGAGTGCTGATGGATGAGCTCTTGGGGAAGGACCATGGCAGCTCCTCAGAAATAAATGCTGGATCCACCAGTATCATTCCGGTGGTGGGGCCCCCCCCGCAAGACACACTGTGTTCAGGATCATCTCCTCACGCTGGGATTACTCACCCCTCCTTCACGCCGCCTTCCCTTTTTGCGGTTACTCTCTGCTCTTCCCACGCTGAGAGAAAGACAGGAGGACATCTCCTCTCCTTGCCCGTGGGCGTGGAGAGCGGGGAGCAGCTGATCTGCTCCCCCTTCTCCTCCACTGTGTGGGTTGGGGGTAAAACAGAACGTTTGATGGTGCCTGGCTCAGATGCAGTCGGGGAAGGGCTCTGATCTTTGTGTGTCTGCATTAAAACCAGACTGACCAGGCACAGCCCATGGACCCAGCTGACACCAGGAAATTGTGTCTTGCCACCACGCGATTCCACGGCTGCAACAGCAACGCGTGCCTCGGTACAGATAACGCTGAAGAATGGTGAAATGAAACACCTGAGGGACTCTGGGGCTGCAGAACTTACATCAGAACGAACTCAAATTAATCACAAGGTGAGAAAGAAGAGCGACCACGGTGTAAGGCAGCTTTCTCGGGGAAAGCCGGGCGCTTGCTGTGACACCTATCTTTGTCCAACTTGTATTATTGATGTACGTTGAAGTTCCGAGCTCTGCTACTCATGTGAAGTAGTATCATCGAATCGTTTGGCTTAGAAGAGACCTTTAAGCTCATCGAGTACCCCCGCTCCCCCAGCACTGCCAGGTCCCCACTGACCCCTGGCCCTCAGCACCACCTCCACACGGCTGGGAAACCCCTCCAGGGATGGGGACTCCACCACTGCCCTGGGCAGCCTGGGACACGCCTGCACAACCCCAACGGGCAAGCAATGGTTCCTCAGGGACAACCTCAACCTCCCCTGGTGCAACTGGAGGCCGTTTCTTCTCGTCCTGTCACTTGTTCCTGGGCAGAAGAGACCGACCCCCACCTCACTCCAACCTCCTGAATTTCAGGGAGTTGTGGAGAGCCAGAAGGTCTCCCCGGAGCCTCCTTTTCTCCAGGCTCAACCCCCCAGGTCCCTCAGCTGCTCCTCAGGGCACTTGTGCTCCAGACCCTGCACCAGCTTCGTTGCCCTTCTCTGGACACGCTCCAGCCCCTCCATGTCCTTCTGGGAGTGAGAGGCCAAAACTGAACCCAGGATTGGAGGTACTAGAGGTGTGTTTGTGCCACTTTCCTGTCCCTATTCATGACTCAGCCAGTCACGTGGATCTGAGCAAACAGCAAATCCTTTAAAAAAAAAATCAATAAAAGTACCCAAAAGCCCAGAAAACCCCATGAGTCATGACTTCGCTCAGCGAGTAGTCTGAAGGTCACCTGAGGGTGCTGGCAGGGAGGATTAGAAGGGAGCCATGACCGGAGGAACCTCAGACAACCATGTGAGCACTGGAGTGGAGTGTGACCACTGGGGAAACCCTGGGAGGAATTCAGAACCGGGGAAGAGCTGGCACCTTCTCAGAGCTCCAGCCCAGAAAGCCCGGGGCATCTGCGGGGGGAGAAGAACTTTTGATCCTGTAGAAAGAAAGGACCTGCTGCGCCCAAGCGCTGGCTCATGCAGCCACCACAACCCCACGCAAAAGGATCCAGCAGCTGCTGTA
Source organism: Bucorvus abyssinicus (assembly GCA_009769605.1). Taxonomy (NCBI): domain Eukaryota; kingdom Metazoa; phylum Chordata; class Aves; order Bucerotiformes; family Bucorvidae; genus Bucorvus; species Bucorvus abyssinicus. The sequence goes on from CM020063.1 coordinate 2,113,384, forward strand.
GGAAAGGTTTTGTGTTTTATGAGGGGTGAGGATGACTTTGGTTCCCTTCAGTTGGGTTAAATGTTCTTCTAGAGGAAGAAAAGGGGGATTTGTTGCCATCAATTCACTTCTTACGCTTCCTCAAAGAGCACAAAGGCCCTGCTGTCCTGGTTGGATTTTCCCACCCCAGATTTAGCTCTTGAAAACCACCTCTGTTTCGGCGACTGCTGGAACTCCTCCTGTGGTCCTGAGCTACCAGCCCTTCCCTCACGCTGGCGCTGGCAGCGGAGCTAAGGCAGATCCAGCCCCAGCAGCCACATCACCCCGTTGTTCAGGCTTAGCTACATGAGCTTTATCTTCATGCTGATCTGTCTGAAGGGTGAGAGAAAGGAGAAGTGACTCCATCTTAAAGTGGGTGGAAACCTTGACCCACACCTAAAGCTCTGATTTTTGTGCAGTTGTTGACACCTGAGTGTCAAATGGGGGATTTTTCTGGAAAGTTCCTCAGCTGTTCCTTAGAGAGAGGTTTCAGGAAGGAGAATCCAAGCCAGCAAGACCAGGACAGACCATGTACACAACCTATATCCTATAAATATTCCCCCAGAGAGGAAACCCTGAAGAACACCACTGCCATACCTGTGCCACCAAATGCCAGGTCCTGCCCTCGGGTCACAACAACCCCCTGCAAAGCTCCAGGCTGGGGGAAGAGTGGCTGGAAACTGCCCAGTGGAAAAGGACCTGGGGGTGTTGGTCACCAGCAGCTGAGGAGGAGCCAGCAGTGTCCCCAGGTGGCCAAGAAGGCCAACAGCACCCTGGCTTGGACCAGCACTGCTGTGGCCAGCAGGACCAGGGCAGGGATCATCCCCCTGGACTGGGAGCACTAGGGAAGCCACACCTCAAATCCTGGGGTCAGTTTGGGTCCCTCACTCCCAGAAGGACACTGAGGTGCTGGAGCGTGTCCAGAGAAGGTCAACGAAGCTGGTGCAGGGTCTGGAGCACAAGTGCACTGAGGAGCAGCTGAGGGACCTGGTGGGGTTGAGCCTGGAGCAAAGGAGGCTCCGGGGAGACCTTCTGGCTCTTGACAACTCCCTGAAATTCAGGAGGTTGGAGTGAGGTGGGGGTCGGTCTCTTCTCCCCAGGAACAAGCAACAGGACTAGAGGAACTGGCATCAAGTTGTTCCAGGGGAGGTTGAGGTTGTCCCTGAGGAACCATTTCTTGCCCGTTGGGGTTGTGCAGGCGTGTCCCAGTCTGCCCAGGGCAGTGGTGGAGTCCCCATCCCTGGAGGGGTTTCCCAGCCGTGTGGAGGTGGTGCTGAGGGACAGGGGTTAGTGGGGACCTGGCAGTGCTGGGGGAACGGGGGCACTCGATGAGCTTAAAGGTCTCTTCCAGTCAAATCGATTCTGTCTCTGAGGTGGGTTTTGTGCCATTGGCAGCTGGTTCTACAAGTACCCGATGGTTCCTTCAGACCACTACAGTGACAAACAGGGTGGCTATAAAGGAGAATACGCAAAAAATGGGGTTGAAAAACAATCCTCCTGCAAACCCCAAGTATCTGCATATACCTTTTGCCGTCCCACATGGTGCTGATGGGCTTCTTCGTATCATCATCTCCTAAAGAACCCCAAATCATTAATGAGGGACAATTTATATATTAACCACATACATTTCCAGGTTAAAGGAGCCTCCCTACAGCTCTCCATCAGCTTTTTTGTCGTGGTTTCATTTTTTATGGGTGAAATATCCAACAATCCAGAGGATAAAAACACTTCCGCTTCCCCATCTCCTCCACTATGTAATATTTAAAGCCGGGAAACGATGACGCTGTCATTCACCTTCCAAAGCCAAATTTATTCATAAGTTATTGGTCCTACACGCTAATCGCGCCGAAAGGGTTGTGGACACAAAGGAGTTCCAGGGAGGAAAAGACAAGAGTTTGGTTTTTAAATGTTTTAAATTAAAAAAGGTACCATTTTAGCGGCGAAATAAACCCTCTGAAGTGAGTGCGAAGCGGGTGGGAGCAGCGGAAACGTGCAAAGAAAAGGTTCAAAGGGCAAGAAGTGTCACCAGTTCATACAGGACACAAGGGACCAAAATCCTTGGGAATTAATTCCTTTAATCCGTTTTCTTGTCAGGAGCGTCCGTGGATCTGGGCGTGGCGACTCCGTTGGCGAGGCCATTGCTTTCGAGCTGCAAAGAGACGAGAGCGCCGTTAATAGGGCGTCGAAAACGGGGGACATCGGCTCTAAAACCATCCAACTACCATGGGTGCTTCACCCAACAGCTCACGGGACGTGTCAATCTTACTTTAGAAGCTCCAGGTTCATCCTCCCCGTCTCTTTTCACGGCCAAAGGCACCCGTGGATCCCCAGCGCCGCCTCCCTGACCTTCCGCCGTGGGTTCTTCCACCGCTTTCTTGGGCCACACGCGCTTCACGAAGGGTGCGATGACGGGGTAGATGTAAGGCTCGAGGAACTTCTTGTAGACCCAGAGGAGGACGGGAATGACGATACAAGGGATGCACACCATGGTTCCGCAACCACGCTGGGGAGAGGGGGAAATAAACCACCCCGATGACTTAGGACGACGGCCACGAGCTAAGAAAAATCTTAAGTGATGAATAAAAATGGGTCAAATTTAAAAAAATTCTTTAATTAGGGATTAACCGTTAAAGATCCAAAGCCGCTGTGTATTCCTCAAGCCGGGAAACATTCTTGGCATCTTAACACAACCAAAAAAAAGGGTCATTTTGGCTACTAATTTCTCAGTCCTTCAGAAAACCGATACAGAACATCTGAACTGGAGACACCAGGAGTGAGGTCGCCCATGAAAGCCCTTCGAAAAGACCATTCGCTGCCAAAACACTAAATTTTGGGGGGTGATGCCCGTGTTTGACTCCGTCCTGAGTCAACTCTGATGGTGGAGACGGGGGAAAGAAAAGGCTACGCAGACAAAAAGGTGGGTTTTTTTTTCATCAAGGGCTGATTTCGGTACCAGGATGCCGTCCTGCTTCGCTGCGGGCTGGAATATTCCCCCGCGCCCGGCCAACCTTCCCGGTTTTACGGCATTGCCCCTTCCATCCCCCTCCCAACACGCCCGGAAAGCTCCGCGGCCGCGCTGTTACACCGCGGGGTTCACCCCCCCCACCCGCGGAGCCGGGCCGGGGGAAGGCGAGACCGGCCCCCTCCAGCCTCCACCCGGGGGGAAGGAGCCCCGCCGGCCCCGCACTCACCTCACCCGGCACCGACCCACCGCCGGCCCCGCCCGCCGCAGCGGAAGTAACTCCCGCGCTTCCGGCGAAGAGAGCAACCAATAGGAAGCGGGTGCGTGCACCCACGTGACCCACGCCCCGCCCCGGCAAAACAAACCCCCGCCTTCGCTCCAAATTCGCTTGTTTTACGTAGAAATAACCCCGGCGAAACATCCGCGGCCCCAGCGCGGCAGTCCCGCGGGTGCTGAGCGCAGCGGGCGTCCCCAACCACCCCACCCCGGGCGCAGCAAAAGGGATGGACAGCGGGAAAGGGGAATTTTCCGTTTATTTATGTACATCGGCGGCGGCAAGTTTACTCGCGAGCCATGAGCTTCTGCTTCTTCAGCTTCTTCTGGGAAATCTGGAAAAACACAACACAGAAAATGAGGAGACGGCGATAAAAGCTTCTCCAAACAAAACCGACCCCAAACCCACGAAACGAAGAGGTTTAACGCTCTATAAACCCCATTTCCTGCTCTCTCAACCTTGTGTCTACCACAAATACCGAGGTTGCTCAGAAATACGCTGTTATTTTTTTTTCATGGGTGATCCAAAGGTGTCCTAAGATGGTCATCACAGCAACCCCGCGCTAAAACGTGGCCAACGACGCTCTCCCTCCTCGTCCGGCGCCGCGTCGCTCCGTACCTTTTTCTTCTGAGCAACCTCCTCCTCCGGCTTGGGCACGATCTGCTCCTTCTCGGTGAGGATCATCTCAATGTGGCACGGGGAGCTCATGTAGGGGTTGATCCTGCCGTGCGCCCGGTAGGTGCGGCGTCGCATTTTGGGGGCTTTGTTGACCTGGATGTGCTCGATGACCAGCGAATCCACGTCCAGACCCTGCGAGGGGGAAACGAAGGCAACGCTTTGTGACATGGGCCACCCTCCCAATGCGTCACCATGGGGCTAAAACAATGCTGATGGCTCAGCTGAGGGGATGATGATCTCATAGGTGTTCCAAAGGTGTCCTAAGAGGGTCATCACCACTACCAAACAAAGACATCACTTGACCCGGGGCCTGTGGATTTTGAGGCCATTGCGGCCTCTAACACCACCTCAGGACCCACCTTGAGCTCAGCGTTGCTCTCCGCGTTTTTGAGCATGTGCAGCAAGAACTCCGCACTTTTCTTGGGCCACCGCCCCTGCGTCCAGCCCCACTGCTTAGCCTGCAAGAAGAAACAAAAGGTCTCTTTTTGATCAATGACTCAACACTGCAATGCTGTGGACATCCCTTTCTTCTCTTTTTGACCCCTAGTTTCCACTTTGGGCCTCACCTGTGCGCACCTCCCGACTCCCCCGTTGTAGCGGCGGAAGGGGACGCATTGCTTCTTCAGGGTGACGTCCTTCAGGTACTTAGTGGCCTTGCGGATGTGCATGCCCTTGATGGCCTGTGCCGTCTCCCGGGTGTTCTAGAGACAAAAAAGCTCCTCGAGTCCACCCGTTCCCCCAGCACTGCCAGGTCCCCACTAACCCCTGTCCCTCAGCACCACCTCCACATGGCTGGGAAACCCCTCCAGGGATGGGGACTCCACCACTGCCCTGGGCAGCCTGGGACATGCCTGCACAACCCCAACAGGCAAGAAATGGTTCCTCAGGGTAACCTTCAACCTCCCCTGGAACAACTTGAGGCCGGTTCCTCTCGTCCTGTGACTTGTTCCTGGGGAGAAGGGACCGACTCCCACCTCACACCAACCTCCTGAATTTCAGGGAGTTGTCGAGAGCCAGAAGGTCTCCCCTGAGCCTCCTTTGCTCCAGCCTCAACCCCACCAGGTCCCTCAGCCGCTCCTCAGCGCACTTGTGCTCCAGATCCTACACCAGCTTCGTTGTCCTTCTCTGGACACGCTCCAGCCCCTCCATGTCCTTCTGGGAGTGAGGGGCCAAAAGTGAACCCAGGATTCGAGGTGGGGCCTCCCCAGTGCCCCCAGTCCAGGGGGACCAAACCTGCCCTGGTCCTGCTGGCCACACCAGTGCTGGTCCAAGCCAGGATGCTACTGGCTTTTCCAACCAGGAAAATTAAAATGTGAGTATTTATGGTTTTCGTAGATCCAAAATCTATGCTATCCCCCTTAAATAACGACAGAGGAGCACAAAACACCCCTGACCTCTCAAGAAAATCAATAAAAAAATATATAAACCCCCCCAAAACCGAAATGAATTCGCGTTTCCCGATGCGTACCTTGAAATGCACCCGCAGGTTGGACCCCCGGGACTTGCACGCTGCGGAGAGAAAAGAGCAGCTTTTGGAATGAAAACCTCAAGGGCTCGGTCCAAGCCCTTGGCGAACGGTGACAGAAAAAAGAGAAACGACTCACATTTCGTGGGGTTCTCCGGGTCCAGAGAGTAACGCACCATTTTGAGAGCTCAACTGTAAGAAAGGGATTAAGGAAAAAACCCCACATCAAGGTTCTACCGCAGCTACGCAGACCCTGGGCTGGTCACCAGGGAGCCGCGGGAGCTGCTCAGACGCTACTTTTTTTTTTTTTTTTTTTCATCATTTAATCCAAAGGTGTCCTAAGAAAGTCATCACCGCAGCCACGGCCTCTCCCGGGAGCCTGCGTCCACCTCCCACCCAGCGGCCACCCCGAGCTCCGCCACCTCCAGGCCCTGCCCCAGCTCCGCCACCTCCATCCCCCTGCCCCAGCTCCGCCATCGCCACGTCCAGCCCGTTGCCCGTCCCCACCCCGCGAATACCGAGGCAGCCCGACGGGTCTGACCGAGCCCTCGCCCCGCTCACGGCCTCCGCCGGGCGGGATGGGGCCGGATGGCGCCGGCTGAGGGCCCGCCATAGCTCCTCACCTCAGGGCGGCGACGGGAAGAGGAAGAGCGGGGCAGGCCGGGAGCCGGGAGAGGCGCCAGCTCTCGCGAGAGCTCGGGCGAGATTTGAGCCAAGGGAGCGTCGCGGAGGTGCCGGACTCAGCGCGGGGCGAAGGGCGCCGAAGGGACCGTCGCTAAATGCGCGGCGGCTGGGGCGAGGCCGGGGTCTGCGGCTAGATGGCGGTAACGGAGCGGGGTCATCCCGGCAGGGGCCGGCTGCGGTGGGGAGGGACCTCCAGAGGTCACCGAGTCCAACCCGCTGCAGGCAGCAGGGACATCTGCAACCAGAGCAGGGGGCTCAGAGCCCCAAGGGCCAACCTGACCTGCAATGGTGCCAGCGATGGGGCTTCTGCCAGCTCTGGGGGCAACCTGGGCCAGGGGCTCACCGCCCTCAGCACAAACAATCTCTTCCTTCTCTCTGGCCTGAATCTCTTTCTGAGTGTTTCAGGTCTTCCTGTGGAACAAGAGCCGTGATACTTCCACGAGCGCTGCCTCCCGCCGCGGCAAATTAAAACCGGGAGTCGTCGACACGCGGTGGGAATTATCGCACGGCCGTTGTGTCCGTCAGCCCAATCCAGGCCAAACAGGGCACGTTCGCTGTTCCTTACGTTTTCTGCTTCCCCGACCGGTGGAACTGTTCATGACCAGCTGCTGAGGAGGTTCCGGTGGCGGAAGCATCGAGGTAGGAGCTTCTGCGGATGGTGCCAGGAAATGAGACGCGCGTTTTCGTCTCTGTCGGGAGGTGGACGAGCGCTCTCAGGGGCAGCCCAGCGCATTTCTGGCGCTGAGATCGGGGCTGAGGCGGCTGAGCGTGTGCCCTTGTTGAGATTTACCCAGCGTATTCCCCCGATGCGCCACCCGCCTTGGGTATTTAGCCTGAAAAGTCCTGCGTAGGAGGCAGCTCCCTCCTAATCCTTAACTGGATTAGGATGGATCGATGGATTCCGTTGAGAATCCTCGATGGATTCTCAGCTTGGTAGGACTGTACTTTAAACTCTCCTGGTTCCATCCCTCTCAGCTCTCTGCCCGCACAACCCAGCCGGGGAGATGGTGCTGTGCGTGCCCAGGAAGACCTCACTCTCTCAGCAGGCATTGAAAGCAAAAATCCAACTTCGCCCAGACCTGAACCATTCCTTGAGTTTGTGCTCTGGAAGCTCCTGCTGGCAGCATCCTTCCATGAAGGGCTCGTCACAAGGGCAGCAAAGGTTTCTACCATCTTCTGAGGTGAGGTGAGACTGGTGGGGGCTGGAAGGGACCTCTGGAGATCAGCCATTCCAACCCCCTGCTAGAGCAGGGTCACCCAGAGCAGGGTGTCCAGGATGGCGTCCAGATGGGTCTGGAATCTCTCCAGAGGAGGAGACTCCACAACCTCTGTGGGCAGCCTGGGCCAGGGCTCCCTCACCCTCACAGCAAAGAAGTTTCTCCTCCTATTCAGATGCTCCAGTCCCCTCCTCATCCTCGCAGCCTCTGCTGGACTCTTTCCAGTAGCTCCTTGTCTCTCTTGAACTGGGGAGCGCAGAGCTGGACACAGGACTCCAGATGTGGCCTCACTAAGGCAGAGCAGAGGGGGAGGAGATCATCCCTCGACCTGCTGGCCACACTCTTGTCAATGCCCCCCAGGAGACCATTGGCCTCTAGGCCACAAGGGCCCATTGCTGGCTCATGGGCAACTTGTTGTCCACCAGCGCTGCCAGGTCCTTCTCTGCAAAGCTACTTCCCAGCAGGTCACCCCCGCCCTGTACTGGTGCAGGGGGTTATTCCTTCCTAAACCCAGCGCTGTGGTGGCCACAGCACATGCCCATGACGTGGGAGACCCACTTTCCATCTTCTTCCCTTGAAAAGTTTCAAAGCCGCATCCCAACCAGAGACTATTCTGTGGCAAAGCTGTTCCCACCCTTCTTGCTGTGGCTTCCCACCTCTCCTCTGGACCTCTTCTTCCAGCTCCTGGGGCTGGAAGGGGGCTGCACCCGTTACCTGGCCCAGGAAGAGCCCAGCAGGCAATGGGGAGTGTCCTGAGATGGGAATGTTGTATCACATGAGTCCTTTTGTGGCTTTAGCTGTGAATAAACAATCTGCCTTATCAGTCCTGCTGGAATTGTCAAGCCAAATGTCATCCTGAGTGACAATCAGCTGACGCCCTCGATAGCCACCATCCGTCCTGGCCACAGGGAGAGGTGAGCTCCGAGGCTGGCCGCGGCTATGGTTTCATGGCAGGTCTGGAACCAAAAGGCCATTTTAAATTGAAAACAGCTTGAATGCTGAAGCTTTCCAGCCTTCAGACAGCTGCTTGCACCTTTTCTCCTTGACCTCCTCTCTCCTGACCAGCCTACAGACTCCCACGCTCCTCCTCCCAGATGTGTGACCCCTCCAGAGGCACAGCTTGCTCCTGTTGTTTTCCTTTTCCTCCCACGCTCAGCGTTTGGACACGCGGTAGGTGAGTTTTCCAGCCACTTTCTCCACAGCCATGTCCTCAAATCTACTGACCCAAGCAGTGAGTCCCGGGAGTGAGATCTGGGGGCTTGGAAAAGGAGGAGATGCATCTCCAGAAGATGGACTGACCATCATCAGCAGGACAAAACACTACAGGAGCTTTGCTCAGCAATTCCATCTTGGTCACTCAAAGAGCTCAATGATGTTATATTTCCTCCCTGTGATTTTTAAGAGATTCATTCACCTCCCTGCACACTCAACTAGGAGAGAATCACCGGTAAAATAAACCCTCCTACCTGCTTAAATAACCTTGTCGCCAAACTTTGTGTTCATCGGCGTATTTCTTGCCAGCGAACCATTTGTGCCGGTTGTGACTGCTCGTTCGTGGCTTTAATTGCCAAGGAAACCAAAAATATCCCTGGAATCGGGGATATTGCCCGCAATTTGCACCCCACGCTTTAAAATATGGGGAATTCTGTTTAAACATAAAACCTTGGGCATTTTTTACTGGTGAGGATGGTTGAACATCTTAATGTCCATTGCAACCCTTCCAGCATCTTCATTTATCACCCCAGCGGTGGCTTCTGTGCTCATTCCTTCCTATTCTCATTGTCAGAGCTTTTCCCCCAAGTCTCCGCTCTGCTGATTGCGGCACCTCCCTCTCCGCAAGACGCAGACTTCCTGACTTTGATCCCAAATGTCACCTCTGAGGTCACCCCTCCCTCCTGGCTGGCTCCTTCCCTCCCTCTTCCACTCATCCATCCACCTCCCGCTTCGCGGTTGCAACACCTCTGACACAAGCCCCCTCTTTCAAAGCTTTCCCTATCTGCCCACCCTCACTAATCCTCTGGAGCCGGGCTGCCCTCCCCCTCTCCAACCTCTCCTCTCTGCATGGTCTTTTCCTGCGTGCACAGCCCAGTCACATGCCGGCACGCGGGAAGGTCATATGATGGGTAGGGACCACCGGTCAAGGCTGCGGCAGGCATCTGCTGAATGGGGGGCCCTGACAGGACGTGATGCTGATGGCACGGGACGGGAGGCTGAGGCTGTGGAGTTGCAAATGCAAGGAGGGAGCGTTAGGTGAGGTGAGGTGGTGAGTGGGATCCTGCAGCCGTACCCCGGACTGGGCAGGTCTGCTGCCACTGCTCACACCGACATCGGGCTCTGCTTAGAAAATACCACCCCTGCCCTGGGAAGCGCGACATAGAATCAGCGCTAGAATCACAGAACCACAGGCTGGTTTGGGTGGGGAGGGACATTCAAAGCTCATCCAGTCCAACCCCCCTGCACTGAGCAGGGACTAGAGCAGCTTGGCCAGAGCCCCAAGCACCAACCTGACCTGGGATGGTGCCAGGGATGGGGCTTCTCCCACCTCTCGGAGCAACCTGGGCCAGGCTCTCACCACCCTCAGTGGAAACAATTTCTTCCACCCTCCCATCATTGCTGTGGCCTCCTCTGGCCCCGCTCCAGCAGGTCCCTGTCTCTGCTGGGCTGAGGAGCCCCGAGCTGGACCCAGCCCTGCAGGGGGGTCTCTCTCCCCAGAGCAGAGCGCAGCAGAGGGGCAGGATGCCCTCCCTCCACCTGCTGCCCACGCTGCTGGGGATGCAGCCCAGGATATGACTGACCTGCACAGAAAAGCTCTCTTGTTTTTCCTGTGCACTGACCTTAGTCTGTCTGCCTGTCTGTCCTTGGACTGGGAGTTCCTGGGCTGAATATCAGCAGCGTCTGTACATCACAGGCAGGAACATGAGTACAAAGCACTAAGAAACGCCCCAAGCTTTTCTTAATTAATGACAGAGCCACAGACTCGTCCTGGTAAGATCCACACGCTCAACAAACACAATAAATGTGGGAGAAGTTCGGGGTAAATGGCCAGAGGGTGAAGCAGAGCGCGGTGGGGGACCAGCATCCTCAGGGTCATTTAACGGTTGGACTCGATGATCTTGAAGGTCTCTTCCACCCAAATGATTCTGCGATTCCGTGATCTCATTCTTTCCTGTCTTCACATCACACACGCCGTAACCACATGTGATAGACCTCCTTTTCACTGAGGCACCGAGGAACGAGACGGCATTGCGGGGTGGGAGAACTGGCGGCTTCTCAAATGTGCAAGCTGGTGAAAAACGAAATGAATAATATCGTTGGTATAAGTCAAATCAACATCTGAGGCCAGCAGGAGACTCCACGTCTCCCCCAGGATGACTCGAGGCTTTCCCCTGTCTCGGGCAGATCCCAGCGCTACGCCCTGCTCCGATTTGAGAAGGCAAAGAGGTTCAAAGGAGAGGGGAAATGAAAAACAGGGTGCTGGAGAACAAAGGACACCGACCTCGATGATACGCCGCACCGTCTTGTGCTGCTTGTTTCCGTGCCCCGAACTGTTTGTCACGCTGTTTTCTGAAAAACAGAAGATTGTGCGTATGTTTGGGGTTTAAAATAATGGGAATCACGTCAAATACAGCTAAAGCATCTCCTAAACATCAGGCAAATTACCCATCAGGACCACAAAGAGAGGAAGGATGTGCAGGAGCTGCCTGAGCCAGCAGCAGCCTGAGACCTGCAAGGGTAAATCTTGGGTGCAGAAGAGCAATAATGGAGAGGATGGACATGATCTGGTTTTATGAGGCTTTGCTAAAGTAACAAATTAACCGGTTTTAATAACTAACTTGTTTCCTGGAGGCAGCGGGAAGTCGAGCGGCGTGCTCGGAGTTTCCTCGTCTTGGTGTCCATCTGGATTTACGGGATCGGTTTCGATAGCCTGAGCGCCACTGAGATGAGTTTCCGGTGCATTTAGAAGTGTGAAAATGAAGCTGGTTTAGTCTGGAAAGTTTTTGGAGAAGGAGCCATCGGCTTTCCGATTATTCTGCCAACATGCAAGATCTTTAACTGCTCATTACCAGATATGAGCCCAAAGACAGAGCTGAGCTGGGTCTGACAGACCATCTGAGCAGGCAGGAGAGTCGCTGCCTGCTCTGCCAGTTCATAGAGTCACAGAACGTTTTGGGTGGGAAGGGACCTTCAGAGCCCATCCAGTCCAACCCCCCTGCAGGCAGCAGGGACATCTGCAACCAGAGCAGCTTGATCAGAGACACAAGGGCCAACCTGACCTGCAATGGTCCAGGGATGGGGCTTCTGCCAGCTCTGGGGGCAACCTGGGCCAGGGGCTCACCACCCTCAGCAGAAAACATTTCTCCCTTCTCTCTGGTCTGAATCTCCCTCTTGCAGTTGAACCCATCAGCCCTTGTCCTGGCCCAACAGCCCCTGCTCAAAAGCCCCTCCCCACCTTTCTTAGAGGCCCCTTGAAGCACTCAAAGGCCACACTCAGGTCTCCCCGCAGCCTTCTCTGCTCCAGGCTGAACACCCCCAACTCTCTGCCCTCTCCTCCCAGCAGAGGGCTTCCACCCTCCCAGCATTGCTGTGGCCTCCTCTGGCCCCGCTCCAGCAGGTCCCTGTCTCTGCTGGGCTGAGAAGTTCTTACAGTCTCCTCTGGAGCTGCTGTCCAGTTCAGCGTTGAGGACATCTCACTGAAGGTGCTACCACATCCGCTCCAGACTTGGGCTAAATATTCCGGTGGATGTGAGGACGAAGCACGTCGATAAGGACATGCACTTGAAAATGATCCCTAAACCAAACAACCGCTCCCCAAACTCCTCTCTGGACTCTGGAGCAGCTCCAGGCTCCACTCACAAAAAAGCTGGGATAGAAGTTTTATTAGTTTATTTTTTTTAAAATCTTTTCCCTTTGCTGGATGTTAAAGCAGAAGCGCCGCTGGGGCCTCACCGTCCACCAGCGGAAGGGTCAAGTGATCCCAAACTTCTGAGACATTCCTCCACCAAAACAGGACCTCAGAAAGGAGCAGAAGCAAACATCCCCCTGCCCCGCCATGACATCTCTTCGTGCCAGTGGGCTTGGCTCCAAGTCCACGCTCAAGCCCAAACACGTCCAGCGTTTGTACCGTGGGCTTTGGGTGAAGGCATAAGAAGAGAGAAAATACACATCGTTCCTCAGCACTTGTCTGCAGAGTCGATGGAGCACCACCCACCACGGGGTCTTCTGGCTGCCACAAAGCAGCCAAGCGGTCTGGATCCATCTCACGTCCCACAGGACGTGCTGGGAATGACGAGCCGCTGAATTACTGTCCGCTTGGACACGGGAAACAGGCGTCAGGACGAGCTGAGCTTTCAGCCTGGGCTCCTGCAGTGGCTGAAGGTGGAGTAAGGTCCTCTGAGGGTCTCTGCAAGAACAACACGCTCAGAGCAACCTGGGGGCTAACACAAGGCACGGGCAGGGGCGAAAAGCGATGAAAAACATCATAAAAATCTCTTTGTGTTGCTTGGGCACGTCTGGGAAATGGGCACGACAAAGAACGGTCAAGAAGTTTGTCCTTGGTCAAGGGTGGTCCAGTAGCAGAAGCAGGGACCTGCCACGGGGAGGGGGCGGCCGGAGGGGATCCCAGAAACCTCCCTGGGGATGGCGATGCCTGGAAGCAGGTACAAACCGTCCCGCTCCTCCCTGCGCGACAACGCTCGCAAGAATTAGCGCTGCGCAGGAATGCGGGGATTTACTCCTCGGGCCCCACCGCTTCAGCGAGCGCCGCCGCCCCGACCCTGCGCCCGCGGAGCATGTGCTTGGTAAGAACTTGGGAACAGATGCCAGCGGATTTAGTGGGGGGACAGGAGGCCCATCGCGGGTTTGCAGCCTGCTGGCAGGGTCAGCTGGAGATATTCCCTCACAATCAAAGGCATTCAGCGAAGGATTACGTGCGGGGGGCGCCAGGGCGAAGCAAACTCGCAGCTAGCGGGACCGTTAAGAGTCAGGCAGTTGAGCTCGCTCGCCGGCCGCCATCTATTTCCCACCCCCAGTCATTTTTCCAAAATATCAAATAATCGGTGGCGTGGCGGGATGACGGCGAACCCAAGAGGTGCTGGGCTGAGAGGCGTGGGGGAACGCAGGGATTCACCCGGCACGTTGTTTCGCCGCTGAGCTGCCTCTCCCAGGACCGCAGACCCTCTGGGGTGCAGCCAGCTCTGAGGGGTCCCCCCAGCTCGGCGCACCCCCATCCCTCTCTCGGGGTGTTCTCTGGCTCCGGCTCAGACAGAAATTAGGCAGGAGGAGCCGTGAGGGAAACCAACATCAATCTTTGCCTCGTGCAAACGAGGAATCCTTACGAGAAGTGCCTTTGACTCTTGTCCTTGCGCCGTTGCTTTCAGGAACGAGACCGTGGACCCAAGAGCCACCATTTTTCCCCATCAGGAGGGGCCAAGTGCTCCATTTACACCTTCCCAGCGATGTGGAAGACCAAACTCCAGACCTTTAAATATTTTTGGCATTATTAATTTATGTGTTATCCCGATTTCACCTCTTTGCTGCTAAAGAAAGAAGCTTCGCTCCTCTCGTGTCCTTTCTGCCGCCGCATCTCGTGGCTCTGCTCTGCCTCCCCGCGTCTGGTGCTGAAGAAACCAGCCTCGGCCTCTGCAAAGAGCTCACGAGTGGGACTTTTTTTGGATTTATCCGTTTCACCCTGGTTTATTCTTTATTCCTTCTTACCACATCCAGAAATTCCATTGGGGAGCCAGGAAATCTTTCCCAATGAAAAAACAAATCAAAACGAGGAAATTCTCCTTAATATGATTGGCCTTAACGAGCTGTTATTTTCCAGGCAGCTCTGGGCGGCGGGGAGCATTTAGGGTTACACGGAGGTCAGCGCGCTGACACGATGCCCATCACGACAGCTCCTGAGCACCTCCCCGGACGATCGTCGCCTTTCGGCCGGAGCAGCCCGGGATTACTTCGAAGCTCTTCTCACCGCTACCATCACTCCTAGAAGCCAGAGCTGAAGGCACGGACAAAAGGGGGACACGTCCCCACCCATCGCAGCTTTATCACGTCAAGAGGCAACGGCTGAACGCAAAGGCGAAGGAGAAGACGTCGCAGCGGCCGACGCTCCGTCAGGGTTTTGTTGGCCCCAGGAATTTTGTAAACCGATGAAGCGTTTGGTGATGAGGTTTCACTGATTCATTTCCTGCAGGAGTAAGTCCAGCCGTGGGCCAGCAGCTGAGAAACCTCCATCCTTTCTTTTTTTTTTTTCTGGGCCACCGCCGTCAGGATGCTGTTCCTCAAGAGGGACCACGCAGCTGCGTCCCCAGGACACTCCGTTCAAACTCACGCTCCCCGGGGTGAAGCAGTTAGTGTCATCTTCAGCCTCCTGAAAGAGCTCGAGTAGCTCCCAGAACATGGATTCGTTCTGCAGGGTCAGAAGTGAAGAGGTTTGGGAGGCGAACCCTGAGAGGAGAAGAGCAGCAGCCGCCAGCCACAACCTGCTGCACTTACGAGAGCAGCGAGAAAATCAGAGGGGAGGAGAGGAAAGGGAAAGGAAGAAAATAGAAACTAAAAAGGAGACAGAATAAAATGAAATACCTTCTTAGAGAGCAATCACTGGTAAAAACTAGGCAGGAACTAACTAAGGTGACTGCAGAGGCTGCTGGGCTGCCAGCCGGGTGATGCCCTTCGGGTTCAGAGCATCCCGGGCTGCAAAGAGCTGGGGGGTTCCCATGAGTGGAGCTGGACTCCTCAGACCCGCGCTGGCACCGGGGATGGTGGGTGCAGCCGGGGAGCGTTGCCGGAGGACTCCACCGCTGCCCTGGGCAGCCTGGGCCACGCCTGGACAACCCCAAAGAAATTGTTCCTCAGGGCCAACCTCAACCTCCCCTGGTGCAGCTGGAGGCCGGATCCTCCCGTCACATCACTTGTTCTTGGGGAGAAGAGACCGACCCCCACCTCGCTCCAACCTCCCGAATTTCAGGGAGTTGCGGAGAGCCACAAGGTCTCCCCGGAGCCTCCTTTGCTCCAGCCTCAACCCCCCCTCCCAGGTCCCTCAGCCGCTCCCCAGCGCTCTCTGCCGCCCCGTGACCCGCTCCCACTTTGCCCACCCGTGGAACGAGCCGCCCCTGGGGCCGCCCGTCCCCGCTGCCCCCAGCGGTAACCCACGGGTCCCCCCGCCATGACCCACCCGCCCCGCGGGATCCCCACGCGTGGGCCGCCGCCGCCCCCCTCCACGCGCGAGCGCCGCGCCCCGCTCGCGCGGAGTCCGGTCCATTCAAGCCGCCCGTGACGTCACGGAGGGCGTGACCAATAGGAGCGGCGCTACCGCCCCATCGCCCCACGAGCACCGCCCCACGCGGCCCCTTAAAGGGCCCCGCCGCCCGCGGCGCCCCGGCCCGCCGCTGCCGTCCGTCCGTCGGTCCGTCCTCCCGAGCCATGAGGCAGCTCGTCCTCCTGCTCTGCACCGGCGTGACCTGCTGCGTGGCGGCGGGGAGCGCCCCGCGGGTGGCGGAGCCTCCGCCGCTGCGAGGAGGAGGAGGAGGAGGAGGAGGTGGGTGAGCGCGGTCCCACGCGCGATGGGGTCGGGGGAGCAGGTTCTCCTCCGCCGGCTGAGGCTGAAGGCCAGCGGTGGGTTCCGCCGGGCTTTGCTGAGCCTTCCTCCTCCCTTGGTTTGCAGGTGGTCCCGGCGGCGAGCTGCTGGAGGACAGGCGGGTGCCGGCACCCAAGCCCAAGGTCAAGTTCAACCTCCGCTCCTCGCCGGACCCAGAAGAGGACGGTTGCGCACTCGTCGTTGGCCACCACGAGTGTCTGGAGCTTTGCGAGTTCAACGTGACAGCGAAAACCTTCTTCATCATTCACGGCTGGACGGTAAGTCCTGCACGGCTCCGGTCCTGCGCGGCTCCGGGCGATGCTCCGGGTTCGAGCTGTCCCCTCCGAGAGGGGAAACCGCCCTCTAAAACAGTCTGTGCCTCCAGAACCGGTGGGATTTGGGACAACTCTTCACGGTTTGAGCACCGTGGCCTCTTAGCAGCTGCATCGGAGGTCGCCGGAGCGAAGAGCTGCGGGTTGTACTTTGTGAAATCACCCGAGGTCCCTTCGTACCTGTATAAGGTGAACGCGGTGAAGGGACCTGGAGGTTTTCTCCCAAATCCACCCCACTGGTCGCTCTGAAGGTGGCACGTGGTGAGACCCACAGAGACTTGCTGCAGTTTTGGCTGCGTGTCCCCCGTTTCGCTTCTGCTCCGTGGGCTCCTCGATAAAGAAACGAGGGGGGCAAAAAAGACTTTATCAAACTCTCTTCTCCGGCGCTTGACGGGGCCGAGCCCGTGGCACTGGGCGACTTATCAACCCTACCAGGGCTTTCTGCAAACTGGAAACTAATTTTGCAATCCATCAGAATTGCTGGAGCTCCTGAGGAAAGGAGCGATAAGGTGGCGGGTAGCGAATGCCTCTCCCTCCTGCCTTAAAAGGCAACGGGGCTTAATTACAGCCAGAGCCTCTCAAAACCTGTTTTTCTTACACCATTAGGGCAGCGCCGAGGAGTAGTGGGGTTTGCTGGGGAGCGGAATAGGTAAATGAGACACAAATCTCCTCCCCGTGACACCTGAATCTCTTTTTAGATGAGTGGCATGTTTGAAACCTGGCTGGGCAGCTTGGTAGCCGCTCTTCGGGCGAGGGAGAAGGATGCCAACGTGGTGGTGGTGGATTGGCTGTCGCTTGCCCACCAGCTCTACACCGATGCCGTGAACAACACGCGGATTGTTGGGCAAAGCATCGCGAGGCTGCTCGACTGGTTACAGGTAACGCGGGTTCCGAGCGGTCGCTGTCATAGCGCTCCGCGAGGGATTGTTGCACAGGTTGGAGCGTTCACCAGCTCCAACGCTGGGCTCAGGGGTAGTCCCAAGGCTTGGTGGGGCAATGGCTCATAGCTAGAGCGGCTGCGCTCAGCCCCGGTACCACGTGTTCCCGGGGGATGCTGCTGGGCAGCGTGCTCGGATCAGCGGTGTGGAGGTGGACTTCGGATTTAGGAGGTCTGTCTGAGCCGTGTGAACTCAGGAGGTGGGCGTTCAAACTCAACAAGAGGGTGGAAAAGGAGAAGGTGCTACACGGTGAGTCCACAGCCAGTCCTGAGGGCTGCTGGCAGCTCCCTGGGAAAGGGTGGCTCTAGATGCTGCTTAAACAAGTGCTTGGGAGCAAGTCGCAAGTGCCACCCAACCCATTCCACTTGTCTTGACAAACTGAAGAACGAAGCAGGCTTGTTTCCTCCCTCCCATCTCATCTTCAAACTGGACTTCAGAGTCCTGCAAGATAGAAGCGGTGCCCTGAAAGATGGGGGCAAATCATCATCTCTTTTTTTTTTTTTTTTTTGCTTCTTTGCAGGAGAACCCGCTCTTCCAGCTTGAGAACGTCCACCTCATCGGGTACAGCCTGGGCGCCCACGTCGCCGGCTTTGCCGGTAACCACGTCCACGGGACAATAGGCAGAATTACAGGCAAGCGGCTTTTTTTAAGCAGGCTCTTACCTTTCCTTCGCAGCAGGGAGTTTCCCCGAAGAGGCTCATTTCCTGTGCGGCCGCGATGATGTTTTGGGCTTGCTCCTTCAGAAGTGACAAGTTTCCTACTTGTGGTGGCATGTGTCTCTTCACAGAAGAAAGTATCTTAACTTTGAACCCCAAATGTAAGGGGGGTGTTCAATGAAAAACCTCTCAGAGGACAACATGATCTTGAGTATATTTGAAGTTAAATGTGGGTGCCAAACAAGTCCAAGCTCAAGCTCTTACTATCCAGAGCCTAAGCCTCGAATGGCACTTAAGTCGAGTTGAGGAATAGCTTAGGAGCTCAGCTGCAGGTTGGGGGTGAGGCTCAGGAGTTGACAGAACATCCCAGACCCATCACGGCATCTCAGATGCAGGAATTACCCGGCTGCTGCTTAAACTTGCCTTAGTCCCTCCATATGTCCAGTCTGGAAATAGATTAAACATCGCTAAGGCAGCTTTGGCCACCAGCCAAAGGGGTCTCTGTGGGGTGCCAGCCACCTTCCGGTGTTCGGTCATCTGCTGCCTCTTGAGGTATCTCTTTGCCGTGACCTGGCAAAGACTCATGGCTTCCAACAGGCACTGTGAAGCCATCGCTGTAGAGCAGGCTGGGTTGTATTGCACCAAAAGCGGTAGGGGACATCTTCATTGGTTCCCTCACCGAGCCCATGTGAAGAGATTTTGGGGGGGACAGTGTCAGCAATGAAGCAGGGACTGTCGGTGTAGGACCTGGGTAGAAGGGCTGCTAGCAGCAGGCTCCTGGCTCTGTTCTGCATGAAACAACCCAATTTCTGACCATTTTCTTACTTCTTACCACCAGGCTTGGACCCAGCCGGCCCTATGTTTGAAGGAGTGGACCCTAGCAAGCGCCTCTCCCCCGACGACGCTAACTTTGTGGATGTCCTTCACACCTACACAAGGGAAACGCTCGGTGTCAGCATTGGGATCCAGATGCCTGTAGGCCACGTTGACATCTACCCCAATGGGGGAGACTTCCAGCCCGGCTGTGGTTTAAGTGATGTCTTGGGAGCAATTGCCTATGGCAGTAAGTTCTCATTACTCATTTTGCCTCTGGTCTGTGTAGGCTCCTCACGGATAGACTTGGGTTGATGCTGGGGAATGATCTGATTTACAAGAGCCAAGAAAACTATTTTTTCTTTCTAAACTGGAGGTAGTTGCTAGAAACTAGACCTGCTTTTAGCTCTGAAGTACCATGTCCTCACTAACACCTGGTCATAAACTATGGGCACCTTACGCTGGGCCTAGAATCTTCTTTAAAGCTCTTTTCATGGAAGAGACTAAGCGAACAGTCCTCTTCAAGCGCCTTCCACTAACCTCTTGAATTGCTGCTGTCTGAAAAATCTTCAAGTTTGGTCACGGTCAACTCACGTTGGGCTACAAAAAGGCTCAGCTCACTGTATCTTACCAGCTGCTGGGGCGAGGAAAGCTTAAACAAAACGTGTCCCTTACAACTCTGCTTCTCTAGCCATCGGCGATGTGGTTAAATGTGAACACGAGCGCTCGGTGCACCTCTTCGTAGACTCCCTCGTGAACCAAGATAAACAGAGCTTCGCGTTCCAATGCACCGACTCCAGTCGCTTCAAGAAGGGCATCTGCCTGAGCTGCCGCAAGAACCGCTGCAACGGCATTGGCTACAACGCCAGGAAAAGGCGGAGCAAGAGAAACACCAAGATGTACTTAAAAACGAGAGCGGACATGCCGTTCAAAGGTACGCTTTCCCTCCTAGGAAGAGCGTAGTCTTATCTCTAAGGGTAGACTTGACGCTGGGAGAGACGTAGAGGTGGAAGAGCAGCACCACCTCAAAGCAGCGCAGCGCCAGGCATTAGTCCTTCGCTGTCACCTGGCTGCGCTGCTGTCCCATGGCATTATCGTGCTCCTTCCGCCACGTCAAATAATCAACCGGCCATGAGGACGCTCTGCCTTTTGAGCAGCGCGATGGTTTGCACGTGTCATACTTGCAAGACCACCCCAACCTTAAAGCAGTCTAAGGTTTGGGGAGCTCCCCTCAGCGTGGACCTGCTGTTGTTGTGTAAAAGTCAGCTTTGTAATCAAGGGCAGGAAAAAAGGGCCAATGGTGTCTCAAAGAAAGGGTCTGGCCTTTGCCAGCCAACGCCATGTCACAAAGAGCAATGTGCCCTCACCAAAGCTGGTTCCATCTCTGCTCTCCTTGTTTCTCTCCAGTCTACCATTATCAGATGAAAATGCACGTCTTCAGCTACAAGAGCTTGGGACAGGCTGATCCCACTTTCTCCGTCACCCTTCATGGCACCAACGGAGACTCTGAACCTCTCTCTTTGGAAATGTAAGTAAACCTGCCTGTTGTCTTCTTCACCTAAGAAGGCCACTGGGACCAGACGAGTCCTCTACATGGCTCATAGTTGAAGCACCTTGTTTCATTTTTCCCCTCCGCCATTTTGGATATAGTCCAAGAGCACCCCTATCTCTGGAGGCATTGTTTGACCTCCTTTAACCCCTCCCAGAAGAAACACATGGCCTGAAAGTCGCCTTGAAGCTGTGGAAGGATGGTGGAGCCAAATACACGAAGCGTTGTGTTGAGCCAGCTATCTAAGCTCGCTTTCTTTAGTGCAATTGGCAATTAACTGGTGACAGTTGGATGTGGAGCACTTGATAAGCTTCAAAGGGCTTGGTTTCACTTCTGGCATGGAATGAATAAGCATCTGGCGTGCTTCCATGAGGAAGAAACGTTGAGTCTCTGCTTGTCTTTCAGGCTTGATCAAATTGGCCTAAACGCTACTAACACCTTCCTGGTCTACACTGAAGAGGACATGGGTGAACTTCTAAAAATAAAGCTTACCTGGGAGGGAACCTCCTCTCAGTCATGGTATGATCTATGGAAAGACCTGAGGAGCTTCTGGTATCGGTCGTCGAAGTCTCCCCAGGAGCTGCACATCAGACGTATCCGCGTGAAATCCGGGGAAACGCAGCAGAGGTAATAATTCAATCTTCAAAACTGCAATCAAAAGGAGAAATATTCAGAATCTTGGAAGAAACAGTGGTGGTGGGGGGGGAGGGTTGAACTTAGTTGGTGTCCTGAACTGTCGTTTTTGGTGTTATCAGCTAATGATAGAAACACAGCATGTTTTGGGTTGGAAGGGACCTTTAAAGGTCATCCTGTCCACCTTCCTTGTTGTGAGCAGGGACAATGCTCCCTCGTGGTGTAGGAGAGGGGGTTACTTACCAGCATGAGGTGGCAAACCAGGCAAACTGCAGATCACTTCTGGGATGTTCTTTTGCTTTATTTAGCCTCTGTGACACCGTCTTGCCCGCCAAGCCTACTTCAGGATGGTTTAGATCCTACCTGAAGGGTTAAAGTACTGACAGCACCAAAAATCCTGAAAAATAGGTGGGCACAGCATTAATTTACTAATGGTGTATCAAGATGCTCCACATCTTCAAACAGCTTGTCCTAGAATTAGCTGTGATCCATATTACATGTTACTTGATGATCGTGGAGACCTTCTCCTGACTTCTGATTCGTCCTCCTAGGTTTGCTTTCTGCGTGGAGGATTTCCAGTTGACCAGTATATCTCCTGGTAAAGAGCTCTGGTTTGTGAAGTGTCCAGAGGAATGGCAAAAAAGGTAGGGAGAAATCAGCCAAGAGACATCCTGTCTGATGTGTGTGGTGCTGTGCTGGCATGAGTGGACCCTTCTTGGTTGGTTGGTTTTGTTTAGACTTTTGAAAGAGGTTCCAGGAAAAATAATTAATAAATTCTGGCCTGAGATTCCCAGTTATTAGACTTAATTTCCATGTACGCCTTCACTATCACTAAGTAGGTGATATTCTCCTCACTTCTGAGCTCGGTTTGTCCTCTTGTACCTTTACATTGGTTGGAAGGGACCTCTAGGATCATCTGGTATCAACCTTTCTTGGTGAAAGCCTGGTCTAGATAAGACGGCTCAGCACCTTGACCAGCCAAATCTTAAAAGTGTCCAATGTTGGGGGCTACCAAACTGGTATAACATAATCCTTGGGCCTAAAGAACCTGTCCGCTTGCTGGCATGGTAGATGCTGAAAATGAGGTGGCTACCAACACCCAAGATCTGTGCAAGAGTGGAGAGCTAATTGGAGGCACCTATTAACTGCCCCATGAAACAGAGGAAAGCTGGGAGTGCCGATCGAGAAAGATCGTTTCAGCCTGGCAGAAGATCTTGAGCTGCTAAGAAAGCTCTCGATTAAAGTTTGAGCTCAAGACCCAGCTGAGGACTTGTCAGGGCATTACGGTGCTGACTCCTGTCACTTCACCTCCGGCTACGCCGATCTCTCCTGTTTGAGGAAAGGGCAAGCTCGGCTGTTGCCAGAGCCTCTCAGCCCTGCTTAACCCCCGGGGGACTTGCCAGGCACCTAGGATCAGTCTTCAGAGCATGACTTCCAGGAAGTCTGGTCCAGCAGTGACAGCTCGATTGCCTCAGAGTGCCTCCAGCCATGTTTTGAATGGCTCCCGGTTCATCTGACGCAATCGTAGGCTCCTTCAGATGAAGCCCAGCCTTTTAACCTCGCTTAAATTCCAATTAAACTCCGAGCTTCACCACTTCTAATCTGGAGACGAAGCGCTTGTTCAGGCTAGCAAAGCCCTGTGGAAGTC
This sequence comes from Bucorvus abyssinicus, assembly GCA_009769605.1. NCBI lineage: Eukaryota > Metazoa > Chordata > Aves > Bucerotiformes > Bucorvidae > Bucorvus > Bucorvus abyssinicus. Next base: position 2,135,829 of record CM020063.1, read on the forward strand.
CTGCTTTGCACAACCCTCTTGGGCGGCCGAGCTCAGCTCAGATGTGCCCTTCCCGCTTACTCGTGGAGCTCAGCTTCTGCACAAGGCAGAGGAGCCCGTCGGAGCTCCGCGATGCACGATGGGTTCTAGGAGATGATCCTTCCTCCCAGAGGTGATGAGCAGGTACCTGCTCTTCAGCTCTTTCCTGCCATGTCACTGGAAGATGATAGTTCCGTGCTTGGAGATCGAGCCTGCAAGCATCTGTCCACCCCGAATGGATCCGAACAGGCAGAGTCTAGCGTCCAGACCTGTAATTTGTGCCCTACCTGAGTGCATAATGTCCGCTGCAGGCTCTCCTGGAGGAGCTACTGGGCAAAGTGCTGCTTTGACAGAATAAAACACCACCCCGTGCTGCCTCAACCTGTTCTTAGTGTCCCAGAGGTTCTTAGAAATTCGTTATTACTCCTCTTAACTTCTGTGTGTAACCAGATCTTTTTTTTCCCTTCTCTGCTTTTCCCAGGTCTGTCTCAAATTCGCTCTGAATATTTCTTTAGAGGCTCAAAACTTCCCTAAAGACTCACGACTGAGTAACTGAGATGCACAAAGACCACGCAAGGGTGGCAAGAATCTGGCTTAGTAGCACTTAAAGCAACTCATTCTCCAGGACAAAACATCTTGGATCAAGATGCAAGAAACTGAGGAGCAATTGGCTGGACTGTGGCCCTAGAGCTGGAATAACTAATGCTACGCTTTCCCTTCTCCACGGAGCCTGGTTTAACCTTACCTTGACCTGTTACACGCTGCATTTCTCGCCAACCAAGACTATGGATGAGATCTTCCCAGATCTACACCTCAGCGATGATCGCCTGCCAGTGGCGTTGAGAAGATAACCGTGCTAACGGCCCATCAGCTTGTCGGTGACGGAGCTGCCAAGAACAAATGAGCCTCTAGCATAGGAGCTACCGCGGGTCCGATAGCGCTAGGGGAAGGTGAGACCAGCACAGGTCAAGCATCTGGGGGGTTGTTCAAGGGAGGGGTGAGAATAAGCACAATGCCACTTGACTTCAAGTAGTCCTTCGCTTGCCTTAAAAATAATCCGTTCTGGGTCTGGCTGATACCGAAATCTCTATATATTACCTTAGAAGAAGGTAGCACCTCCGTCCACCCCGTACCTAGCCATGGTGTCCATGGCAGGGGCTGGTGTCCATGGCAGGTTCTCCTTGCTCCCCAGTCAGCATCTGCCCGGTCCCACGTGTTGATCTCTTTGTGAGAGGCAATTGGCAGCTGCCCGTCTACTGACCGTGGAGGAGGAGGAAGCTAACGAACCGTTCTGCTCCAGGAGAGCTTTGCACCACTCCTTTTAACTACTGAGAATACGTTCGCCGCTCTCCAGCTGCTGGCCCAGTACCAGAGCAGGATGAAGACCTTACTTTGGGGCAAAGTATTTAACTGACCCCAACAGATGACATCGTACCCTCATGGCCACGCCATCCCGGTTGGATTCCCTGGTGCTGGGTGAACTTGGCTTTGCCGCAGCAGAGTGGACCTTGTCAGAGGTGAACTAGATTTATCTTTTTTTTTTTCTTTTTGGTGTAACAAGTCTTGAACTTCTGGCGTGCAGAAGGAGAGCACAAACAGTGGCGTGGCCAGATGGTGCACTGAGATTTGAAGACTGACCAAGTCCTTCTGAGGCCTGCAATTCGCTGAGTTTTTGTAGAGCTTCGATCCAACCAAAGCGAGAACATTTGGAGATTGTTTTAGAATTTCATTTCCATGGTTTTGTGTAAAGGCTTCAATAACCGGAGCCTTCGGTAGGTATGTGACTTGTCACCGTGCCACACTTCGAGCGGTTTCAAAGCCCTATTTGTATATTGTGGTTTTTCTACGACTTAAAAACATAATTTATTTCTCATATTGTACATATGTAAAGTTTTAAACGTTTTGGTTTGGGTAACAGTTTTTATCAGCCTTAAGACAAAAAGAAAAAAAATAAAGGGCTTTGTAAAAATCAGTGAAGTCTTGTTGTGGATCTACCAGAACAACAGTGTAGGACCATCTTGTCCGGCTCCGGCAGGTCGCTGAGACCCGCAGAAAGAGGACCTGAAGGCAGAGCTGCAGCCAGGGAGGTGCTGGCAAGTAGGTGCCCAAGGGATCATCTCGGGCAAAATAAAAATATCTCTGTCTGGGTAGCAATAAAGGGGTTTTTTGTCTGTTCTTCCCCCTGGCTATAATCACAGACTGGTTTGGGTGGGGAGGGACCTTCAAAGCTCACCCAGGTCAGTCCCCTGCAGTCAGCAGGGACATCTGCAACTACAGAAGCTTGACCAGAGACACAAGGGCCAACCTGACCTGCAATGGTGCTAGCCATGGGGCTTCTCCCACCTCTCGGGGCAACCCGGGCCAGGGGCTCACCACCCTCAGGGTCAAACATTTCTTCCTTCTCTCTGGTCTGAATCTCCCTCTTGCAGTTGAACCCATCAGCCCTTGTCCTGTCCCAACAGCCCCTGCTCAAAAGCCCCTCCCCAGCTTTCTCAGAGCCCCCTTGAAGCACTCAAAGGCCACACTCAGGTCTCCCCGCAGCCTTCTCTGCTCCAGGCTGAACACCCCCAACTCTCTGCCCTCTCCTCCCAGCAGAGGGCTTCCACCCTCCCAGCATTGCTGTGGCCTCCTCTGGCCCCGCTCCAGCAGGTCCCTGTCTCTGCTGGGCTGAGGAGCCCCGAGCTGGACCCAGCCCTGCAGGGGGGTCTCTCTCCCCAGAGCAGAGCGCAGCAGAGGGGCAGGATCCCCTCCCTCCACCTGCTGCCCACACTGCTGGGGATGAGCCCAGCACACGGGTGGCTTCTGGGCTGCGAGCGCACGTTGCCGGCTCCTGTCCAGCTTTCCCCTTCTCAGCACCCCCAAGTCCTTCTCCTTGGGGCTGCTCTCCAGCCCTTCATCCCCAGCCTGGGCTGATAGCGGGGGTTGCCCTGACCCAGGGGCAGGACCTTGCAAAGCCACGTTCACCAGGGGCCACTACCAAAACCACTAAACCTTTCCTTCTCCCCCTGTTTTCTCCCAGCCGTAGCGGTACCACCACCATTTTTGGCTGGGGGAAATCAGGGTTTTGTCTTGCTCTCTGCGGCTATCGCAGGGAACGCAGCGGACTCTGGAAAGACCGTTGCTGCTGTGCCAGGCTGGCCAGGACAAGTCAGGACAAACTCCCTCTTCTCTGTTGATTTCCTGAATTAACATTTTCTCCCTCCAGTGAATGTCATTTACTTTTTTTTTTTTCCCCCTGAAACGCTTCACCTTTGCCTGACTTCAACAACCAGCCCCTTGGTGAAAACATTTATTAAAACTTACCCAAATCTGTTCACTCACTGAGTTTTCCCAGCTTTTCCCAGCAGCCTCACCGTCACATTGAAGGAAACCCCTCGTTGTGCTCTCCCTACGCCTGACACAAAGCCAGCGGCAGGACTTCGAAACAACGTAAACACCCCTGAGCTGTGGAAGATTTACATGGAATTACTTCACCTTTTCCTCTGAAAAGCCCGGCAATGGCCGCACTGCAAAGAAAACTACCCATGCGGATCCAGCACGGCGACGTTTGATGCTTGTAGGGCCCCCGAGTGTTCTGGACGAGTTTGGTTGTGCGTTAGACAAGCAAAAAAACAAAGAGAAGGGGACGTTGTTCTAAAGACTCCAATGAATTCCGAATCGGCACAATGGGCGCATCCCAAATCTGTGCCAGGCAGGGCTGACCCCTGCGCTGGCAGCTGCCCGGCATCCCTCCCTCTCCCCTGGCTTCGTTCAGGATCGCTTATTTACAGCCTCTCCATTCAGGTCCCACCAAAGGTCAGGCTGGGGCTCTGGAGGAACAATACGCCCCGCACGGGGAAGGCTTTACAACCCTCCTCACCCCCACAAACTGGGGCTGACCCAGCTCCGGCATCTGAGTGCCGGCACCGGCAATCGGGCACCACGTCACCAAGTCCACCCCAGCATCTCTGCTTTGGCAGGTAAGTTGAACTGAAGCCCATTTAGAGTCTGCTGCTTCTCCATAAGATGGGTCAGCAGAAGTCGTGGAGTCACAGAATGGTTCAGGTTGGAAGCGACCTTCAAAGCTCATCCAGTCCAAACCCCCTGCAGTCAGCAGGGACATCAACCAGTCCCTGATACGGGTGGTGCCGGCTGTCTCCCAGAGTTTCCAAGCTACAAAAATCCAGGCAGAATAAATTCCACCCAACAACCATGTTCAGGAAGGGAAAGACCAGCCAGTCCTTTGGGGAACAAGGAACAACTTTGCTGGCTTCCCGTGCTGAAAGAACGAGGCGGCCCCGCTTCCCCAGGTAAAGCTTGTCAGCCATCCCCAAGAGCAGCCTCACCGAAAGATGACCGCCACCGTCCACGAAACCCAAGACCTTGCTCCTCAGCCCGCGATAACGAGTTGTAATTTTACGCCTGTTCAGACGCCGACATTCCAACATAAATTATACAGCTCATTGCCTTCCCAGCCACCCCGTCCAGCCCAGCAGCAAACACAAAAGCTCTGGCAACTTTTGCAAACCCGTGCTAAAGTATCGGGAGACCTCATGCTGTCCGGAGGGATGGGGAATGCAGCTTGACCCAGAGTTGACCCAAGGTTAAAGCAAAAATCAGATCATTTTTATTGCTCCATTATTGGGTTTTTCCTCCCTGGGTCCTTTCCGTTCTCGGTTGGGTTGCGGCTGTTTCACGGTAAAGACGACACAAAGTGCAAACGTTCAGAATCCTTTTCTTCTTGTACCACGATTAAAAAGCGAGGAAAAAGGACCGGCGAGGGTCGGGTTTTTCCAGGCTGTGCTGTTCCACCTCTCCTAATCATCGCGAACAGACAAACCAGCACAAAGTAAGGGATGACACAAGACTTGGAGCAACCCTTAAGGCAAGTGTGGCTGATTAGCTTTCCCCCTCCTTTCCATATGGCTTCCCATATCCTGGTTTTGGCTGAAAACAGATGTATCCCACCAAATTATGAGGAGAAAGGCCATGTTCAGCTTAGCTGGAGCTAAGCGAGGGTAACTGAAACAATCTCACTCCCATGTCATAAAACCTGCAGATGTTCACGACGAGAAGAACTTTGCTCCGCAGAACTCTGGTAAACAGCCAGATCTGTCGCTTCTTTGAATAACCCATTAAAGAAACAGCCGCGGAAAAGCGGGATTATCTGTTATTCATGCGTTGTGACGGGGCGGGGGGAACTTCCAGCGACAGACCTCGAAATACCAGTTGGATAATGAAGCTGGAAATTTCTCTCTAAGTTTCAGCACGGTGGAGCTGGCTGGTTTACAGGAGGTTGTTCGGAAAGCTCGCTGCTCTCTCCACAAAGAGTTTATTGTGTTGACTTTGAGGAACACGAATCCACGTCGTCACTAACCTGTGAATAACAGCGGAGCACAAACCCAGGAAGCCTGGGAGCAAGAGCACGTCAGTGACAGAGACAAACCCCAGATGCCTTGACCTTGGAGAACTGCTCAGCACGCACACCGGAAGGGTGCGTGGTCTTCTCTTCCGAGCAGTTTCTATGCATAGAAAAATAGTTGAAGAGTTTCTTCTGCTTACCAAAGCTTTCTTCTACTTGTTAGCCCTGGTCTAATATGGTCTACATGCCCCCACCCCTGTATAATACGCCAGGAGGTGAAGGAAATTGAAAATTAAAAGAGCTGTTACGGTAGAACATCTGTTCTCAGGAGAGAAGCGGCACATTTACACACCGTACCTATTGGTCTTAACGTTTTCCGTAAGCAAAACCAACACTGGGGCACGTTATCTCTCTGTGAGCTGTATCTGCAAAGCTTCCTCCTGACCAAGGTGGCCCCGGAGTCCTCATCTCCAGAGTTCCGACCAGCCACTCTCGCTGAGGTTCATGCACCGGGACGCTGCTCGGTAGGACATGTGCACACCCAACGTGGCCGAGCACGTGCACAAGTCTTCCAGATGGGTTCCTTTTGAAATCTGCAGTTTCTCCTCAGAAGTTGGGTGGATTTAACCCATGGTTAGATGCTGGTCCAGGAAGGTTGACAGGAACTGACCTGTTGCTGCAATGCCGAGGTGAGGAGCACCCTCTGTGCATTGCAAGCCTGGTTACAAAAGGTGTAAATTGAGAAAAATTAAACTTCATACTGATTATTTTTTTCCTGTTTCTTCTTCTTCCCATCATCCTCAGATCCTGGCCTAAATTCCTGTCGGAAGTCCAACTCACATGCTGCCTCCAAGCTAGCTGCAGTAACAACATCAAAGCCCTGACTTAGACCGATTCTGCGTTCTGGCCAACAGCTACTTAGGACGCGATGAACTTTCTATCTAGTGCATCTTTACGACGCTGAGCCAAAAGAAGCTCCGGCTTTTCAGTTTGATCCAAAGAGCCTTGATTAACTTCTAGAGGATTTTAGCATTCTTTAAAGTTGTTCCCCCTTCCCAACTGGAAGACCATGAGAAAGAAGTGGAGGAAACCTACCAACTGTGCAGGAAACGCAATGAACTTGAGTGTATAAACGAAATGCTGTCAAATGATCAAGGAAACCATATTAAAAAGTGCGTGTTAGAAAACCCCGAGCGTTTTGACGAAGACTCTGTTAACTCAGTCACATCCTGTATAGGCCACTGGAGCCAAAGCCAAGCTCTGCTGTTCAACCTTAGTGTCCAGAAACCGCACAGAAGACAACTTTTTTTGGTCAATTCTGCATAATCACAACTCCTTACACCTTGCAGCTTGTGAAAGTCAACCTGCAGGCAAATCTGGGTCTTGGCTCCCCAGTAGAGCCTTGTTGATGTTCCTCATTGCTTTTTCTGCCAAGCTTCAGAAGAATCAGCCCCTGCCTACGTTTGGAGAAACAGTGAGCCCACCCTTGTCCTCCAAATGCTTAATATCTGTGCCCAGATATTAGCTAGAGAATTAAAAACTGGAGTTGTGGCCGGCAACAGCTCCCTCTCCAACCTCCGAGGCCAAGCCCACCTCTTCCTCAGTCTGTTCCTTCCACCTTCTCTGTTTCCCATTTTCACCCACTATTAACTCCTCTCCACCATAAAGTTACGCTCTGTCCATCCAGCTTAACGTCACCGCTCCCAACCCATCCACTGACACGTCGTTGCCCAGGAGGTTCTTCACACCATCACTGCTAAGAAGCAACCTCACAGCACAGAGCTCGACCTACGTTTCAACTCTTTCCAAAGCTCACCCAACATCTTGAGCTCTTCCTCATCTTCTTCCCATGTGCTCAGCCCCCAAAACATAACTCTTGGAAGACTTTGAGTGCCCCCCAACCCCTCAGCTGAGGAATCACCAGGTATAGAAGAGCATCCAGAGCAAGCTTTGAAGAACCTGAGGATGAGTTTCTCCTGCCCTGGAGCAGAAATCCTGCTCATGGGCCCAGTAACACTGTGGGTAAGACGAGCAATGACATTGCCCCACCAGGCAGTGTGGAAGCATCCACCAGGAGCTGCGACCACAGCAGTGATGGTGCATCCAGCCACGGTGGAGGCAACCAAAGGCCAAGCCTGTTTGCCAAGTATCAGCCCCTCCTTGCTGGAAGATGCTAGAGGAGCCAAACAGCACATCCTGAACATCAAAGGCATTTCCAGGGCTCCCTCAGTGACAGTTTTATGGATCCTGGCTTGAGCACCCAGAAGAAACCGCTACTAGTTACAGGAAGAGCAACCTTTCCTGGCAAGTCCCTGGGATAAACTGGGGTTGCAGTGCTGGTTCCTGTGCTCTGCTGTCCTATCAGCAGCTTGGGAAGGATATATATGGGATGAAAGCTCTCCTCCCACGTGCTTCTAAGCCATCATCAACTGGTGATTGCATGATCCTACCCAGCCCTTACCTAAATTTGTGGCCAGTTTGGGAATTCAAGCTGAAGGAGCATGTTCTCCTCCAGCCAAGCTCCTTGCCTTGCTCAGGAGGGATCGTACAACAGTTCTCCGCTCACTCTATCAATTCAATTATTTTTTTAAAGCAGGATAAAGCCACCTGCAGGATCTGCTTTGCACCAGCTCCAGACCCAGGGAACTGAAACAGCTGCTCGCTGTCCGGGGGTGAACCGAGGCTGATTTACACCTTGGGAGACGGGCGCGCGAGCCAGCGTCTTTGATTGTAAACCGAGGATGATTTCTTCCTCCTATTAATCCAGCCCCCTTCAGAAGGCACGCTATGTCAGCCCCGTTCAGCAGCCCTTTTATTTATTATTTTATCCCCCTGTGCTTCGAACAAAGACGCCCATTGTTCTACGCTGGGGCTGACAAACAGAAACTGTTTGTTTATTTTTAAATTCCTGCTGTGTTGTTTTCTCCCGGTTTTGCCAAATCAGCTTTTAACTTCCACTTAAAAAACTTTTTATTTAAGAAAGAAGCAAAAATCTGTTTTTCTAATCGCACGGTGTTACCTCCGTACGCAGCTTCAACAGCATTTTGATGCTCCAACAAGCCAGGAGACTTTGTGCCACCTTACCCAGACTGCCCTGCCTAGAACATCCCATCCCATCCCATCCCATCCCATCCCATCCCATCCCATCCCATCCCATCCCATCCCATCGCTTTAATGGGACTGAGCTCAAGAAACAAAACAAAGGACTAAGCCCAGGCTTGGGCACATACTGATGGTGCTGCTTTTGGGGAAAAAAAAAACCCCAAAATAATGTAATTGTTAACATGGAACAGTTGGGCCTCAGCAGGTTGCAGATTTTAGGAGCTGTGAAGTTGCATTTTGCTGTGACCACCCCACGGCAGACAGGTCTAGGGAAGGTCAGAGGAGCCAACAAAAAAACCTCACGGCGCTCGTTAAACTGCACATGGTCTGTGACCCATTGCAGTTAGAGCTGAACTATTGCAAAATACGCACCAATCGTCTCTCCCTCCTGGCTGCTGGGCTCCCGTTGACTATCCAGAGTCTCTGGAGATGACGCTGAAGCAATCACAGATACAATATTTTGACTGGCTGGCTGACCACAAAAAGGGTCTCTGGTTATAGCACGGAGCAGCAAAGTAGATCCAAGGTTGGTTGTCTACACTTAGAGCCAACCTTAAGGTCGCAGACAAGCCCAGACACACCAAATATGCTATAAAACTCCTTGGCAAACCACCAAAACCAGACTATGAGGCTGCTGGTCTCTGTTCCTGGTAGGACGCTTGAAGCCTACCCAGGTATTCAGGTCTTGAGCCCAGAAATCCCTCCACAGCATGTCCACAACTCGCTCTTCGCTCCACGATTGCAGGTAGAACTGCGTCAGGTCCAGACATGAGCTGCTTGTTGAGGCTTGAGAGGTGGGAAAGGAGGTTACCAGCAACCCAGCCTGGCTGAGGGCGATTCTCGAGGGTGAAATCTATTTAAAAGACAAACATTTATGCTGGCCCCATCTTGAGCTTGTGGTTTCTTGCTTTGAGCTGCAAGACTGATGGCTTAAGACCACTCTATTGCAGCTCCATAGCAAAGGCGGGACAACATTGTGGAGCACGCGAAGGCTACCAAGGGACATCTTATGATGTGCCAAGTGTGACCCCAGCTATCCATGTGGCAATCTTGTACACAACTGGGTATAAGCACAGGTTAAAATAAGCAGAAGGAGATGGTCCCTCTCAACCCCAGGCATGACGTCAAGGACCAGTGTTGACCAAGGTTGAAAAAAGGCCATGCTTATTTTGGCCTTTTTCAACAGTCGGAGAATGTTATCAGAGCTCCTACCTCACTGAAATCTGCGGAAGAAATAATCCCTGATGATGGTCCCAGCTTCTGGGTACAAAATCTGCCCCCCAACATGTTACTTGCACCCTCAAGGGAGCTCGCCAGAAAGACAACATTGCCGCTGAGGTCCCTTATTAATCCTGTACAGCTGCAGGACAACCTCCCTGGACCAGATACTGGAGTAAAACCAACTTGCTCCTTTCATCCATGACCAGACCTCTTGGGGAACGGCCAAGGGATGCATTCCCCAAGCACCTCCACTTTGGGGGGGGTTTAGGCTGGGCGAGGGCATCAAATTGGAGGGGCCGTTCGCCATCAGACTGCAAGCCAAAGCCCAAGAGGTGACAGACTGTGACCAGGAATGGAGTAAATTTCTGCAGACCACTGGTGTTCCTGGATGGTTGAGTATGGTGTCGCAAAAGCAGCGAGGAAGAGTTAGGAAAATGGATCTTCTCCTTCCTCCAGCTCAACCACTTTCTAACCACACAGAAAGTCCAGAGAGGACCAAGACACACACACACAAGAGTCTGAAATTTGTGCAGTGAGATCACAGATGAAGCACTTTTCTCTGCCCGTGACAACAGGGTCATATTGGCATTGATGGACCAGTTCAGGCTCCTAAAATAACCCAGCTGAGCACTTGTAAGGTGTCCAGGTGCCAAAGGAAGGAGGTGGGAGAAGAGCGGGCTCTTCTGAAGGGCTGTCTTCAAGGGGCACAAGCAGCCACGCAGAGGACGTGGCCCCTGTCCGTCCCTTGATGACCTCCCCTTTGTGTTCATCATCTGCTGTTATTCCATCCCTTATTCTTCAAAACACTCAGAAATCGTCTTAAGATGATAAAACTCCCTGCCAAAAAAGCCCGTTCCTACAGCAGAGGAGACCACACCAGACCTAAATCTGAGGCCCCACACCAGTTCTCCAGCCTGCCTGCGAGTGCTCCTGCCAGAACTTGGTGGTTTATGGACTTTGCGGTCGGTGCTTTCACTTGTCAAGAGACAAGAAACACAGGTTTTGCACAGGAGTTTCTACCCACGCAGGAATTTCAGCCTCGGAGCGCCCCAGATTTCTAGATCTGTAGATAAAGCCACTTCTCAAGTCTATGCACTGGGCCTGGGCTGTATGTCAACCCTCCCTTGACCTCTTTCGTGGACCTCCTGGAAAAGCTGGCCCACGTACAAGTGAGAGGACGCCGGAGCAGACCTCATACTGCTGCAAGCCCTGCCTTTGACGTGAAAATCTGTGAGTTCAGGTTATTAAAAAGGTGTTTTCGGTTCCAAGAGGTGGGGAGTGCCACCTCCCACGTGCTTGTCGTCCATTACAAAGGGGTCCTGCCATTGGTTGGGGCTCTTTACATATGGGACAGAACATTAAAACCTGAGGGAGATGCCCAACCAACCAATGACTACTGCAAGAAGGACATATTCTTGGGGTTTTTTTGCCCTCAGACCTCCCTGACAGGTATGGAAACCAGGCCAGAAGAATAAAAAAGAAAGAAGAGCACATTTCAGGATGAGTTTTGGAGCATATGGCTGCAGGGGCCATGTGTGCTCAGCACCCAGCAGGGTAGAAGGGGAAGGATGATGTCTAAATTATCAGCATCCTGTGGGGCTGAAACACGCATCTAGATATTGATATACACAGCGATAAAAACCCCAGTTACTCCTGGTAACTCCTCTGCAGTTTCTATATTGCTGCCAAGGAGAACACAATGAGATATATTTTTCTTTGCCTCTCCTAACCCAGTTTCGTTTGTTTTAAACCCAGTTTTCAGAGCCTGGCTCAGAAATGTGGTATTTTTCTTGACTGAGTTGAAGGATAATCCATTTCTCACTCTCATCTGGAAACACCTCACAACAACCTACCCGGCATTTACGGAGTCCCTTTAATCTTGGCTGAAGGGTTTATGGACCATGGGCCTCATTCTGCTTCCAGCTGCATCCTCTGTGCTGGTTGGGAGAGAAGTGAAGGCACAGAATTTCTACCGATTTTATCGGTATGGGGAAGGTAGGAGATCTTGGAGGCCTCCAACCAGATCGAAATCCTATTTTTCCATGTGCTGTACAGGCACCCACTAAATAAAGAATCACTTCCCCAAGGATCACTTTGCATAAAGCAGCAACGTGACGTGTGGGAAGGGAAATTAAGGCACGGAAAAAGGGAGGTGGATCAGCCAGGTCCAAACCCACCAATAGCTCCCCGTCCCCTCTGCTAAATACCTACACGCACATGCACGGGTTAAATTATCTCCCCAAGGAAGCCCATCCAGGTGATCTCAAGGGCTTGAGGTCTGTCCATGAACAACGATCCCATGTGACACTAACACAACACTCAATGTTCCTGAAACACCGAAGCCTTCAAGAAATTTGCATTTGCTGCGGAGCTGGAGCGATAAACCCCGTGCGTGAAGCACGTGCTTCTTCGTGTTGCTCTGCCAACAGCAAGGTTCGTTTGGTGGGTCTGCAGAGGGTGGACATCTGCTAGGGCTTTTGCCTGGAGGTTGCCCCTCCATGGGGCTTTGAGATCTCCCCGTTGCTGTTAACTGATGGACACCAGGACAAACTGCTTTGCCAGAAGTTTTCCCCAGGTCTCCATGGGTTTTAGAGGTCACGCAGAAGCTGGGCACACTCACGGATTCTTACCATAAACCAAATAAGAACCAAACAACCCAAAACACCACCACCTTCCCGAACCCAACTTCTTTCTCTGCCTAGATGAATCAAGCCGTTTCCTCTGCAAAACACCCACCGTGGGATTCACCAAGGCCTCCTTTCTCATAACGAGGACCGGGGTGGGGGGCAGAGAACTGGAACGAGACGGACCCATGCTCGTGACACAGGGCGGGTGATGGTGCACACCTCTCCCACTCTCACTGCTGCCGTAGCAGGGTGGTCCCAGGGTCCTCTCCGGCTGCTCCCAGCCCCGGAGAAAGTAAGAAAGACCCTACAGAAGAACTGTATTGTTTGAAGGGCTTTAGCTGGACGGCTGCCAGGTGGAACCCAGCCAAGAGGCAGCAGACCATGACGGACAGACCCAAACCATTTAGACAGCAGCAGCTACCCAAGGGAAGAATCCAGCCAAGTTGGGGCCAAAACACGTGCACACACCCATCCACGCTCACACGCGGGCCCGTTGCAGCCGGAGGGCAAAGTCCAATGAGGTACTTTATTACTCGTTTAAGTCTTGTCTGGCTTTCAGGGCTGGAAGAATGGCGGCGGGTGCTCGTGAACCCGCGCCTCCCCTGCGGATGAACAGAGATTTGCATTTGAAGTGAGTCACTGATCCCATTCCCAGGAGGTTTACTTGATGCACGGCTGAGCCGAGGGGCAGCTCCGTTTTATTTACTGCTGGGCTTGGCACACGCTGGCGGCTCCGTATTCACCAGCGGCTGCCCCCGCGAGCCGCCTCTCATTTTCAGAGACCACATGGAAAGATGGTGGCTGCAGGTTTGCACAGGAGCGGCAGCTCCATCAGAATTCCCACCGCCTGAGCTTGGTCATCTCCTCCCTAACTGCTACTCTGAAGAGCTGAAGACTTTCCTGAGCAGTTTTGGCTCTCTGGGTAGGAGTGATGTTGTGGTTCTCCTTAAAAAATGACTAAGGTACCACTCTGTCAAAAATAAATATACTATTTCTACAGGAACTTGCCCATCTTTAAGTATGGGCAGCTGGCTGTGAACACCTCTGGCTTCTGTGCTCCAGGAAGAAGGTGGTTGTGCTACGTGTCACTGGAGGATCGGTTGCTTCTCAGTCAGCACTAAGTTCTCAAGCCTGACCTTGATCTTTTAGCCCTAGCTAAGACCATGTTATCCTAAAGATGTCCTAAACGGAATCCCAGCTTCTCAACCTCTGCGTGGCTGCCTCAAATTAAGCCAAGAATTGTGTCACGTGCATGAAAAAGTAAATAATTTCTTCTACTTATTTGACCAGAGGGTCACACTGTCCAAATAACAAGCTGGGCAGGACTTGAACTCAATTCCTCTTCACCTATTCGGTAGGAGCTGCTTTCAAAGTTAAAGAGTCAAGTGCAGGCACTTGCCACATTTCCCACTCCAGGAGCAACAAGCTGGAACAGGGGCTGGGAATATCACTGTCCTTAAGCTTGGAATCTTAGATGCATCCTACATCATAGGAGCCCACCACGATGTTCTTGTTCTGGCCTAAATTCCTAGTCACCGTGTTTGTCCACACAAGGCACCAAAAACTTGTGAAGATTTGACAAAAAGTTTACCAAGAACGTGTGTGTGCGTGTGACGGTTTGTCACCAAACCAGCTTCAGACCTACTGGGTATTCTCCAGGTCACCCATTATCTTCCTGCAAGGTTTTTCAAAATACCACATTTTAAACCACCAAAAAACCCCCAAACCCAAATCGAAACAACCACTCCTTTAATCATAGAATCGTTCAGGTTGGAAAAGACCGTTGAGTCCAACCGTTCCCCCGGCACTGCCAGGTCACCACTAACCCCTGTCCCTCAGCACCGCCTCGACACGTGTTTTAAAGACCTCCAAGGATGATTTTTTCCAAAGGTCACGCTGTTTGTAGCAAACACGCAGTGCTAAAACATGCTGGACATCAGCCAAAAGAGAGCAAAAAAACCCCTAAACTTAATTTGAACTTGAGCAGCTTGAGCTGGGACTGGTGGCCTCGTTCACTTGGTGAAGATAAGAAAGAGCAAAGCTTGGAGAAGCCAAGGAGGGGCAGAAGAGGCAGAGTGACAGACTCTAAAAAAGAGGGTTAAACCCCCTGCCAAAAAGATAACCAAGAAAGGCCAGGGCAGATGTAAAGGTCAAAAAAATAAATGCCGTAGGAAGCAAACACGTGGTAGGAACCAGGGTGTTTTGAGTCTCGGTTCAGAAATACCACCAGCCTCAACCGGCGAGAGCCGAGCAGAGAGAAAACGGTGAAATGGGGCAATCAAACAATCCCAGGGAGACACGGCCCAGAGGTTACCAGAAACGAGAGGTTGATCGGGGACAAGGGCGGAAGCTGGACGTGGTTGACACGCATGGAAAGCCTCAATAAGAACAGCGAATGCCAACAAGGGAGGGAGGGAGAGGGTTTCAAAACAAAGCTTTAGCAGCTTCCAAAATACATTTAGGCTGACTCGGCTACGTCCTCGCACCAGCCTCCTGCGAGGTGGAAACCAGTCAAGCGCGGTCCAACAGCTGAGAGGGTCAGTTCCACAAGGTGAACCCTCAACACGTGGAAATACAAAGCAGTTGTTTTGGATGACAAATGACTGAAATAAGAGATAGGTGCTGGGGCCGGGGGCAAGAAGAACCATTCATTCTTCAGATGCCCAGACACATGGAGAAGTGACCACTGCTATCAAATTCACCTGTGATTAAAGATATTTAGACACCAAAGTAAGACCCTGGATGTTGAAGAGAATGGAAAATTGCCAAGGATCAAAGCTGAGGTTGCTTTTCCTTAGCAGTCTAAAGGGGACCAACAATTTGAAAAGCCATTCCACCCTGGGCAGCTGAAAATCCATCATGGGCTGGAGCTGTTACAGGAGGAAGAGATTTTCCTCCCAAATTTAAACCCATGTTCAAATATGCAGGCAAAAATTTGATATGTCCAGTCCCGGAGAGCCCGGACAGCAGCACACCAGTGCACGGAGACCACCCTCTGGAGCTTAAAAAAAAAATTAAATGCTTTGTTTGTTGGTGGACTTCCTACCTGGAATGTTAATTTGGAATATTATCAGTTCCATATGCGTGGGGGAGTCTGGTTGGTTAATACCCATCTGTTCCTTATGGCGTAGAGACACAGCATTCCCATAGCTAGATGCTTCTTTTGGGTCAGCACTGCATAGGTTGGGACAATAAATCAGGAACCATAACCCTGCAGTAGCTCAAACCCCGTCAATACCAATACCCTTGGTGGAGCACCCAGTTCTGCAACTGGTGCAGCCTAAAAGGAGCTGTTTACATTTATCCAACTGCCTGAAAGCAATGTGAGCTTGTTCATAGGATGACAGACTGGTTTGGGTTAGAAGGGAGCTTCAGAGGTCATCTAGTCCAACCCCCCTGCAACCAGAGCAGCTTGCTCAGAGCCCCAAGGTCCAACCTGACCTGGGATGGTGCCAGATGGGGCTTCTCCCACCTCTCGGGGCAACCTGCTCCAAGGAGATAAGGGGAAACACTCAAAATACTACACACTGAAACAGCAAGAGACTAAATTCAGCAAAAATTAAGAGGGGGACAAAGATAAAATCAGCATTATTTCTTGAAAAGAAGAAGAAAGAATAATTTGAGTTGATAAAGATGTTTCAGATACAGCTGCTGAGAAGAAACCTCTGCTAAAGGGAAGTTGGCAGTGGTGGATTGTTTGATATTGCCCTGCCTAGAGGTCTATCCTCATTTTTTGGCACTCTATTTTCTTTTGCTTGTATTCCAACAGCAGTTTGTTTGGGATAAACACTCTCTTCGTGGTGTATGTATGGAGGACCTGGCCCGGCGGACCTCCGAGCATCGAGTTTTCCGCAGGCAATAACAACAAAGAGCTCAACCCTGAAGAACTGAGTTTTGACAATCTACAAAGAGTCAAGACACTCATTCTTTCCCACCAGAAGTTTAACTGTCTCCACATCTCCATCCTGTCTCCACATCTCCATCCTGTCTCCACACAGTTGTCCTCCTGAAAGCCTCTACCGAACAGGCGCTCGCCGACTTCTCCTCGGCTTTCTGCGACTGCTGCGGGTTATTTAGAGCCAGGTCAACCAGGCACCTCTGCCTCACCCCGTTTCACTGCCTTTGCTTTTTCAGAGCCATTTAAGGGTTGTCTAAATGATCAGAGAGACCTAAATAAACCCAGCAAATATCTAACTGTGAAGTAGCATGAGTGTTTGTGTCATGATGGGCCTTCCCTGCTGGGATCCTATTTCTCTGGCCATGGAGCTCTTGTGTATCTTCTATTCCTCTACTTCAACCTCCAACCGAGAATCTCTGTCAAATCCTCTGAATGCTCCCAGAAAGTTAAAAATTAGATCAGATCTCCGTGGGTGGCTCTTAACTCCTACAATGGATGACATCCAACCGTGAGGCTGAACTGCACGCGGTTTGGAGGCTGCGCTGGAAGGCTCCATCCACCGAGTCACCCCTGTACTGGGGCCAAAACCTTACTGTTGCCTAAAGCCTAATCCCCAGAAATGCGTTTAGGCTGGGATCAAAGAACAGAAGAAATGGCGAGTCACTGCTGGGCTTCTAACCCTCTTCATCCCCAACGCAGCACCCGGTTCCAGCCAACAGAAACAGTGTTTAATCACTTCACGGTCTAAATTTTTTTCTTATAAATGCTTCTTCAAGCTTCAACCTTTAAACCAGCCAGAACACGTATACGTGCATTTGGCAGGTGTCCTGCAGGAGGACACGATGGCCCACGTGAAGCCAAAGGCTCACGTTCCCATCGCAGCAGATGGTCATTTGACCAAGTCAATAGGTCTACGATGGATGTGTCTGTCCATAGGCATCTCCCTAAGCATCATCAGGCCATTTTTAGTCCCCTCTGGGACACCCTCGGTGCCAAATCTGGATCTCTAAACCAAAGCGCAAGGCTACGCTTCCCCATGTGTTTGCACAGCGTTGAGCACAGTAAATCTCCAGTTCTGAAAGGGCCTCCAGACAACACCACAATGTTTATAATGTTGAAGTACAGCTGTTTTCTTGTTCAAGACAAGAATTACTCAAAAAGTCCAGAAATATATTTTAGAGTAGAAGTGCCAAGGTAGTCAGAGAAGAAACAAGTCAGTACTTTTTGTTTTTCAGTTTCAAACATAATCTGGGAATTCGCTTCCTGTTGATCCAGGATAACAGGCTCTCTGTAGGGGGTGAATCCAGCTGTACAAGGAATTTGGTGAAATGCTCCTCCGAGTCCATGAGGTCGGACTGACTCATTCTGAGCAGATGCAACAGGACCTCAGGAGCCCACAGCCTCAGTTAAACCTCCTGCCTGATCATTTCCCAAGCGTTCCCTGGAAAATCTTGCACGTTCCTTTTTGTGCCACAGAGGTTCATTGCCAAACTGCACACACCTGCGTTTGGCAGGACTCCTATCATGCTCTAGCTATGAGTAACAACTCACTTCCCAGGTATTTTGCCAATTAACGATACTGATGCTTGCAGGTAAAAGGGTTAGGTGAGGAACAGCTCTGAGCCCCTCTGAGTTCCTCAGGAGTTACCCATCTTCACATGAAAGGAGCTTTCCCTAAAGCATGGCCACCGCAATGAAACCACGCACGAGTCTTGGTCTTTTGCTTTGGCAAGATGCGGATCCTACGAGGACCAGACACTGCCACGCTCTTTGCCCTTCCTACATCTCCATTACACCTCTGCAGCTACCAACAGAGGTAGAAAGCAGGGCTGGCTCCAAGGTGTCCATGTTTGAATGCCTCCTGCCTAGACAGACTCTAGAAAGGACGTCACCAAGCCAGTAGCTTTCTCGTCTGTGGGTTACCCTGGCTGACAGCTAAGCCAACCCTCCCTCAATCCCTAGGCATAGCTTTGCCATGGACACTCTAGAAGAACCCTCTCTGGAGGGGACCCAAGGAGCCATCTCTCCTCTAGGAGCTGTCGCACCTCAAGACGATCCAGCAAACCCAATTCATTATTTGCCAAGAGGAATCCCCAACATCTGAACAACGGGTCCAGCTCCTCCTTCCAGTAACACGCATCTCCGCAAACCTGGGGACGCCGCTTTCTTCCTGGGGCAGAAGATCCGCCCACACCGTCGGGTTATTCTCCGGTCATGTTTTTCAAGTTTTTTTTTAAATTTTTTCCCACCTCCTTCCAGTCGAGCTGGCCAGAAGCTTTGTTTGTTTAATGAAAGCTGAGTTTCTCACAAACACAAGAAATGGGGCTTTAGAAAAAGCATCGCAGCAAATTGCAAGAGTTATGAAAGAAACCCGTGACCCGGCAACGCTACAATTATATACAGGAATTTTTGGATTTAAGAGGGCAGGCCTTCAGAAAACGCATGTGCTACGGAATACCGTGCTGGAGAACCAGCTTCCAACCCAACACAAAGCAAAACTCCTACATTTCAACCCGCAGAAGAGAAGGCGCCGGGGAGACCTGAGTGTGGCCTTTGAGTGCTTCAAGGGACCTCTGAGAAAGGTGGGGAGGGGCTTTTTAGAAGATTATTTGGGTTAATTAAAAGAGCCAGGCTAGCCCAAATATTTTTTGAGTTTAAAGACAAAAGGTCTCCATATCCATGTGGTCTTACGATGGTTTCAAGTTTTGAAAAACCTGTTTATAGAAAACTTTGGGATTCTGGACCACTTTTTTTTTAAAAAAAAAGTCTTTTTGGAAAAAAAACCCCACCACAATTTGCATCTCTCACTGGTTTTGTCCATTACTGTGGGCTCTGACCACTCAGAGTAGGAATAAATTTGGAAAACTGCCCAAATTCTCCCCACTCTTCCTGATGAGCGCGACATAGCCTCAGTGTTGAGGGACCTTCTGCCCCCTCACCCTTCACATGTTCCCCTTCCTCCATTTTTATACTGTCTCATCAACTCAAACACCCTCTATTTTGGTCTATGAAGGGAATCTAAGATGTACCAGATGAGGTGTCAGCAAAGGTCTATCACCAAAATCTCAGAGGCAACTGCATGTTTTTTTGCAGTATTAAGAAGATTATTGCAGATCAAGTTTTGATGCCCACGCTGGCTCTTGCATCCACACTCTTGCAACCCAAGTACGAGAGGGCAACAAATTAAATTACCAGGTAGAAGCTTCAAAAAAAAGGGCACCAGGAAGGTCCTTTGTCATCTGTTGCCTCATGACACTGGGAAAAAACACGGACATAACAACACTGGCCTCAGTGGCAACAGGGTGGAAGGAGGTTTAGACACTTCTAAGGCAGCAAAGTCCATCCGAGCTGCAGATGGACCCTCTGACTCCAGAAGTCCTCCAATCATTTCGGTTGGAAAAGACCTTTAAGATCATCGAGTCCAACCATCAACCCAGCTCTGCAGCCTGCCGGGGAGTGTAGCTGCAGAAACGCTGCTATGGCCTTGTCCTTCTTGATCCTCTCCTGGAGCATCCGAGCGCATCCCTCTGTGCCCGTACCACGACACCTCAGCCGAGGAAACGCAGCAGTTGCAAAGTGGAGGGAGACAACACCACCACCAGCTGCTTGCTGCACACCCAGACTTTCCAGCCGCCCTCCCCGCTGCTTATACGGGTGGAAACTCTACGGAGAGGCGCCAAAGCAGGGACTTAAAAAGCGCTTTTCAGCGGGAGCGCATCTCCTTCGCAACAGCCTCTCCCCAAGGCGGGCTGGGAAGGGCAGCGCGAAGCAGGGGAGTAGAAACAATGAGATATGTTAATCGCTCTTGTGCCTACCGGAGAGCGGAGCTGGGGCCCCAGGGGTAAGCGACATTGCGTCGAGTTTATCTCGGCTCTGAAAAATAAAATAATAATAATAAAAAAAAAAACAGTGGTAGCCACCGCTTTTTCCTCACAGCTATCTGAATATTCCATACGCGACTGAAACTGGCCTCGGGTCTGTTCCCACAGCCGCCGAGCTGATACCAGGGTGTTTTGTCTAAGTCCAAGCGCTCTGCTTTGGGTAACGAAAACAGCTCCGCCGGCTTCGAGCGACCGGGATTTCAGGCACAAGGACGACGTTGCACGCGATGACCGAGGCAGCAATTAGCTGAATTGAGAGAAAAACCTTCCTTCCCCCGGAACTGGGGAGGACGGACTTTTCAGTCTGTTGGCACCCCGAGCGCAGCATCGCGAGTGGAGGAAAATATTCATTTTCAAGAGAAAGAATAGAGATTTTGGGGGGAAATAAAGCTGCTGGGCTTTAAGAACCCAAGGCGGGGTGAAAGAAAGGACCTCTGAGATGTGCAGGGTACCCGTGACCCCCTCCCAACCCCCAAAAGAGACGCTTTGCCTGCTGGTACCTACTAGGGAGGCGATGGACCACGTGTGGGCTCTGCGTTAGGACCCCCAGTAAACAGCTGGTGGTCTCTTCCCTGGGCGCTGCAAAACAAGGGCTACAAAAGCTGCATCTACTCTCAAATAAAAGAGCCAGGGAGTAAATCCAAGCGCTGGAACAACCGTCTCTGTCCTACTGAATTGCCGGCATATTTACTGGCACTGTTGGTTTTCATTTCCTGAGCTCACACAACCTCAGATATGATCTGGGCACCCTAAGGAGGAGAATTCACACCGCGTTCCCAGGGGCAGCACGAACAGGACTGAGTCCGGCTGGGCTCCCACCACCCTGCTGTAGTTTCGCCTCCCAAAACAGAGAGAAATGCTTATTTACGTAAGGGCCACACTCCAGCCACGCTCAGGAGGATGCTCCTGCAGCTCCAGCGCTCCCCAAACCTCCCGAGATCTCGCCTGGGGGTCGAACCCTCCCTGTGCGCAGAGCCGAAGGGAGGTGGACCCTGGTGCTCCTTGTGCTTAGAGGTTTGCTTATAAAAATCGTTGCTGTTGTTCGGTCGCGTTCAACATATCGGCCTTTGGGCAATCGGCACCAGAAAGACATGGATCTGTTGGAGTGGGTCTGGAGAAGGGTCACGAAGGTGACCTGAGGGTGGAAGCCCTCTGCTGAGAGGAGAGGGCAGAGAGTTGGGGGTGTTCAGAGAAGGCTGTGGGGAGACCTGAGTGCGGCCTTTGAGTGCTTCAAGGGGGCTCTGAGAAAGCTGGGGAGGGGCTTTTGAGCAGGGGCTGTTGGGACAGGACAAGGGCTGATGGGTTCAACTGCAAGAGGGAGATTCAGACCAGAGAGAAGGGAGAAATGTTTGACCCTGAGGGTGGTGAGCCCCTGGCCCAGGTTGCCCCGAGAGGTGGGAGAAGCCCCATTGCTGGAAACATCCCAGGTCAGGTTGGCCCTTGGGGCTCTGATCAAGCTGCTCTGGTTGCAGATGTCCCTGCTGACTGCAGGGGGGTTGGACTGGATGACTCTATGATATCAGCAGCCTTTTATAGTCTTTTATGTTGCAGAAAATTCAGCACAACTGACATGAGCTTCAAGAAGCATTTTAGGTTTCGGGAAATAACACAGCTGGGTGACTGGAAAGCCTCAGCGGCTGAGAGGGGAGAACTCCCTGCTTCCAGTTTTGAGCATGTGCCCAGTTTCTGTAGTCAAAGACCATGATTACAAAATGCAGGAAAGAGTCTGGGCAACGGCAGCACCAGAGAAGAACACCTCAAAGTCTGCAAATGGCATTCAGATGGATTTCCATAAAAATCTCGCTACCCTGACAGTTAATTCAATCGTTTGAGCACGCTGGTGTGATACACGGGAGATGAAGGATTTGTTGCTGCCGTTGTGTGATGTCAAGAGGGACGTGCCACCAGCTCACGTCACACCGGGAGCAATGCGCTCCCCTCATTGTGCATTCACCCAACATGTTTCTTGAGGCTCCAAGGGATGCCGCCATGGGCGAGCCCATGCTCAAGAAGGAAAATAAGGGCTAAAAGGAGGAATTAAGTATATTGGCATTTAAGAAACTTTTTCCTGGCACCACAGAGAAAATTCATGCTATAAAAAATAAAACATCTTTATCCTGAATAGGCTTTTAGTTTTCCCCCCCTTTTTTTCACAAAAAAAAAAAAAGGAGGGGGTGGGGAAGAGAGAGGCTAAGCACACCACACCTCCTGCTCTTTTGGGAATCATGATCCTATTTCACCATATCAAGACACTGCTGGGGAAAAAAAAAAAAATCATGTGAGTTTGGGAATATTTTGCAGGTGGAGTCACAAACCAACTGAAAAAACAACACGAAACAGTCTCTTGGCATCCCGTTTTCACAGGCACAGCCAAGATTCCTGCTTTGACTTGATCTGGAGCGAGGGAGGGAGGGAGAGCAGCCCGATCCTCCGCCGCGCTGAGATGCAACGGGTGTTTGTTCTCCGTTATCAGCAGAGAGCGGTTGGGAGCGCGCTGGCCCCCGCCGGGAGCTAATCTACATTTTATTACCGTGGGTTAGGCTGATCAACAAAAAAAGGCTTAAAATTCCCCCCAGAAGTGAAGAACCCCCCCACCCTTCCCTATTTGTGATAAAGTGGGTTTTTTTCCCTGTCACAGTGTCCACCCCAAAATGTGCTTTAATAATATAAGTGTTTCTTACATGTAGAGGCGGCTTTTCACGTCACATGAGCCAGGCTTGAAAGCAATCCGCAGCCTCTCCGTGAAATTCAGCTATTTCCAGATGATACAAAGCACCTGTTCTACAGGGGGATGGGGCAGGAGGATGAAAAAAATTTGCCTATTCCAACCGAAACAGCAAAAGGAACTTCTGGAACGTTTAACTGAATTACTCAGTTGGCCACATAAGGTAGATTACAGGGTACTGTCGTGCTCCGACAAAAATTGTTCCACCCTGAAAGTGTCCCAGCAGCTTCCTGACCAGGGTTGAGTCAGAAGGAAGCGTCCTCCGCTCCCACCCCAAGAACATGACCATCTTTTACCAAGACTACAGGGGACCAGCGTTTGGCCGGCGTGGCTACGGGCTGACCAGTTAATGTAATGATGGTGTTTGGATGCAAAATAGATGATATAGAGGTTGAGCAGAAATCAAGGTTCTTGCTTGCAGAGGAGACCTCTGAGCATACCTCAGCGGGAGATGCTGCTCAGATTCTCCTGTAAAGCACCACAGAAATGTCTTCAGAGAGAAGAGGAGCTGGAGACTACTCAGAATAAATGAAGTTGTTTGCTCAGGACACATAGCTGGAAGGCATAAAGCGTTCGGGGACCTGCTCTTCCCATGCTTGCAAAATCTGAATTAATTGGCGTTATCCAGATCCAGTTCCTAGCTGCGGCAGAAATATTACAAATAACTCCTACTCGCAGAGTTCAATTAACCCGACCTCTCCCCTTCCTGACTTCCCAACCCGACGTCGTAATTCACGGGCTCCGATTACTCTTAACCTATAGGTCTGACACCGTACATCACGGACGGGATCATCCGGAAAGCACGCGGAGCCCACGCCGCCCCACTCCGACCGGCCAAACCCTTCCAGCCTCCATGCCGCAGGAGTTCGAACAACCAAAACCACCAAGTCACGGTGCCCCCAAGACGCGCTGCCAAAACCCAACGAGGGCGTCTCTTATGAGCAAGAGGGCACGAATTAAAGAACAATGATTTGGAGCAGACAAAAGACTTGAAATTTGAGCCACCGAAGTATGCGGGCAGCAACCGCAGCAAATACACCCTGGGCAGAGCCTGTGGAAGGACCTTCTCAGGTGCAATCAAAGCAAGAAGAATGAATACCTGCTAGAGGAGAATGGAAAGAGAAGGGACAGCTGGAGCATCCAGCCCGGGCTCAAAAGGCTCCTGCGAAGGACAGAATTTAAGAAGCAGCTCTGAACGTCCTTGACTGTCTAGATGTCGGTTTTGTGCTGTTACATTCGCGACACCAACAGGCAAAGTCAAATAAATGAAGGGGGAAAGAAAAATAATCACCCTTTACTGATCAGAGAAGGGGGTCACTAACCCCAAGTGTCCAAAAAGAGCTGACACGCCAGGAGGGAGACACCGCTGGGGTCCACCACAAAAGGGGTCACCAAGGCAGAGCCACCTCACTCAATCTTGGGCTGCTAAAAGTTTGACATTCAAGTCCCAGCAAGAGGCTTCTCAATTGGTGGAGATGACAGGCACTTTAGAGGATGATTTATCTCATGTTTATATTTTTTTTTTTTTTTTTTAGGGAGGGATGGACACGCCTGAAGAGCCCCTCTTGCTCTGCTGAGAGGTTCTCCATGAGGAGAGCGCACCCCGAAGCTACTCCATTTCCAGGTGTGTCTTCTCCAAGGAGTCACTTTTATCTACATTAATATTCACATTTTCCACACCCTCCGTTGTTTCCCCACTCAGGGTCAGCCACATTGGAAGAATTGAGTCTTTCTCAGAGCATTTTTACATCCAGGATGCTCCTGAAACAGTTTTCAGTGCAGTTCTTACACTGGTGCCATCACGCAACCGTGAGTTAAGCGGGAAGTGAAGCATCACCAGCTGCACACAGGGAATTGCTGGTGGTTTGAGGGTTGTTTTGATTTTTTAAGTAAAGGTGGCCGTGAACTCGGGTGTCTCCCCGCATTTCCTGCGGTACTACAGGTCTGAAGCTGCAGACTAGCCGTGCTCCCAGTTTTCCTCCCAGGATCAACCGTTTGCAGACAGCTGGCCCTGTAATCTGCACGCTGCAGCTCGTACCAAGGAGAAGCCAAAATAATGCGTATCACAGGAAAGCTGGTGGGCAGAGCTGGCCAGGAATGTTCTCCCTCCAACTGGTGGAGATGTAGTTTTAATAATAAAAAAAAAAAAAAAAAAGACATTTTGGATGGAGAGGAAGAGTCTTAAAAGCCTGTTCTGGGGAAGTATTTGGAGGTTTTAATTTGCAGTCAGATATTTATTGCTTTTCTTTCATTTCTCCAAATTTGTCTTTCGGGAAAGAAAAAAAAAAAAACCACACTTCCTTTCTCCTTCCTGCCTCTCAGCTGTTCCTGTTGCCACGTGCTGACAGCACCAAAGAGCTTTTTATAGTTCAGTTCCTTCAAAAAGCTAAAAACACCCACAGAGCTTCTGCTTGGACAGCAACCGGTGCCAAGGAAGCGCCACCAAACCATTGTTAAGGATCTTGATGAGGTGGACATTTAAATCCAGTTAGTCCATCTGGTGACGGAGGTGGAAAGAGGGGAAGAAGCAGCAGAGAACGAAACCACAGGACGGGCTAAGACTAAAAAACTGCTTCGTGATAGCAAACAAAATGTTGTTTCTATTTTTTTCTCTCATTTTTATTTTTCAAGGTGGCATCAAAACTTGGAGGCCACTTGCAAAGTGCCAAGGGGATCCCCAACAAGTGCGACGCCTGCGGCTCCCACCACGCAGACCCATGGACGCCCCTCACGGCTTCACCCAGGGAGGTCCGTTTCAAAGGAAGGACAGCTCAACCCTCCAGTGTTTCCCCAAATCCTTCTCATCCTGTTGGGACAGTTCAAGCAGATGAAGCTTCCAAGAAATATTTGTGCCAGAAATGGATGTAAACATGGACGTGCTATTTTTAGGGAAGAGGGGACGGTGTTTACTGGTGCTGAGCAGAAGATATAAATCTTCTCAAGAGCGTTCAGCTGCATAATACTACAGGGAACTGTTGTTCTACAGACCAAATATCAGCGGCTTTTCTCACCCGGCGCTGCTTGTGCACCTCTGCTTCCACAGAGGCAGCTTTTAGTAGGAGCAAAATAATTGTCTCACGCCCTTCATAAAGTCCATCACTTTGTTGGCCAGGTGTTCCTGTGATACTGGTCCTTTGCTCAGCAGGAACTGGGAGGGAGCCACCCTGTCTCCCCAGCATCTTCATCTCAAACGTGACTTTGTACCAGCGCAGGTCGGGCTCCCGTTTCCCTCATTTTGGGGAGATCTTTAGGCAAAATTATTTCCAGCGGGATACATGTGACAGTCAACCTCAGGCTTGCTCAGGAAATTACCTTGCATCTAAAAGGCCTCCAGGGTTCAGTCACGAGCTCATAAAAAGGAGAAGTTTTCTTTGCCGATGAAAGGAACCAACAAGCTAAACGAGAGAGCTGAACGTTTCGGGAAGAAGGTCGCTTGCAGCACATCATGATGTCATTGCAATGCGAGAAGGTGTTTTGGGCAGAGTTTGGTAGACAACGGGAGGAAGCGAGCAGGAGGACCAACAAACTCCCAGCCTTTACAGGCTCCGAGGATCCATCACCAGCCTGAAACAGCAGCAAAACTCCTACCGAACCCAACGGGGCAGGGAGGGATATGACTCCATTTGTAAGACTTCTTTAACCACCCATATTTTCATCTCTCCAGCACTGCCTGCAGAAGCAGAGGCTCTTCTCCAAGTGCAGCAAAACCCTTTGTCTACGTTGTCCCACGATCACATTTCTCTTAAGCCCTGGCCACGGATAACACTGCTGCTAATCCAGCCCTGGGGCCAAGCAAGCACCACAACACCGTGCTTCACCTCTTGGCTCCTCCACAGTTTGTACAGATGGTCCGTTAAGAGCAACACCCTCTGCCTTGTGCATTTGGACTGGCTGATTCAAGGAAGCCTCAGCGGTCTGAAACACAAGTGCACGGAGATGCAAATGTCTGTCATATCTTGCATGGTTGCATCAATACTGGTATAACCTGGGCTTGGGGGAAGAACGCGGGGTTGTTTTCTCCCTGCAGAGTCACCTTTGGGAAAAGCAGCCAAAGAAGCGGCCCAGGGTACTTTTTTTTTTTTTTATTTCCATGAACACGCATGGATGGGGCAAGCTCCATCATTCTGTAAGGCTCACCAACACTTCGAAATTTCTCAATTCTTGGTGTATTTGTAAAGCCCCTTTTCTTCCTGCTTTAACTACAGTTCACAGAATTGTTTGGGTTGGAAAAGACCTTTGAGATCCTCGAGTCCACCCATTCCCCCAGCACTGCCAAGTCCCCACTAAGCCCTGGCCCTCAGCACCACCTCCACACGGCCGGGAAACCCCTCCAGGGATGGGGACTCCACCACTGCCCTGGGCAGACTGCGACACGCCTGCACAACCCCAGCGGGCAAGAAATGGCTCCTCAGGGTATCCCTCAACCTCCCCTGGTGCAACTTGGGACTGGTTCCTCTTGTCCTGTCACTTGTTCCTGGGGAGAAGAGACTGACCCCCACCTCGCTCCAACCTCCTGAATTTCAGGGAGTTGTGGAGAGCCAGAAGGTCTCCCTTGAGCCTCCTTTGCTCCAGCCTCAACCGCCCCAGGTCCCTCAGCCGCTCCTCAGCGCACTTGTGCTCCAGACGCTGCACCAGCTTCGTTGCCCTTCTCTGGACACGCTCCAGCCCCTCAATGTCCTTCTTGGAGGGAGGGGCCAAACCTGAACCCAGGATTTGAGGTGTGACCTCCCCAGTGCCCAGTCCAGGGGGACGATCCCTGCCCTAGTCCTGCTGGCCACACCAGGGCTTATATAAGCCAGGATGCCGTTGGCCTTTTTGGCCACCTCAGCACACTGCTGGCTCCTCTCCAGCCGCTGGTGACCAACACCCCCCCAGGTTCTTTTCCCTGGGCATTTTCCAGCCACTCTTCCCCCAGCCTGGAGCGTTGCAGGGGGTTGGTGTGACCCCAGTGCAGGACCCGGCACTTTGCCTTGTTGAACCTCAGACCACTGGCCTTGGCCCATTGATCCAGCCTGGCCAGATGCCTCCGTGGAGCCTCCTGACCCTCCAGCAGATCCACACACCCACCCAACTTGGTGTCATCTGCAAACTGACTGAGGATGCCCTTGATGCCCTCATCCAGACCATTGATAAAGATGTTAAGGAGACACAGAGCCCTAGGGAACACCACTGGTGACTGGCCACCAGCTGGATTGAACTCCATTATGCCGCACTATAAATCAGCCTCCAGCTACGGCGCTCGGGGCATCAACAATGATTAAACACACAGATTTTACCTACTTTGTGACAAGCCTTATGCCGGTTTTCTCTGCCCTCTCCTTTGCCATATGTAGCTTCTCTCTTTAATGGAATGCAAACCCCTTCAACAGAGCCACGAGGTGTCCGTACTACCCATATGGTAGCACCAAACCACCTAAAGTAGGCCTGGAGACCTGACTCTGCTTCTAAAAAACCCCATCCTTGCCGTACAATAAAAGAGCCAAACGATGAAAACAGGAATCCACAAGTGGTTTCACCCATAGTAAGTTAAGCTGTTCAAAAAAAGCCCCAAAACAAAACCCCAAACATACTGAGCTGCATTTTCTGAGACACGCTCTCCTGACACACTCTCATTCCTGGCTGGTTTCTGCCTCCCACCATGCTCCAAAATATCACCCTGCTTTTCAGAGCACTACCATATCAGGACCCAGTTAGTAATTTCACTCACAGTAGAGAATTCTTCTTGCTTTGCTGCTGTTGGCAGCCCTGCCCGGCAGCCAAACCCCATTCCAAGCAGTAGACAGGAGAGAAGGAACTTCTCAGGGACCTTCATCCCAACAGAATTTGGATTCATCACCCCAGGAAGAGGCCTGGGAGCTCTGAAGCCTCCCAGGTGCCCCTAAGAAGTCAATGTCTACCCACTGGTGAAGAGGCTGCATTGCTTCTGTGCCCTGCTCCCAACCCAGCCCTGGCAATCCATACCCATCCTTCCTTGCTCCCCTTGGTCTACCAGCCACGTGCCCATTGAGGAAGAGGGTAAGGGAAAACATTCTTGTATCAGAAATTTTGATTCCGCATCGGGGGTTTAAAACCAACAAACAAGTCAGCCTCCTCTCCCCAGCCCAGAAAGGCCCTAAAGGGGGACCAGTTTGAGCGCTGAGAAGGCAGGATGAAGAGCTAACCCCTTGACTTCTTCCTGGGAAACACAGGACAGGGACATCCAACTAAAAAACATCACATCAGGCCGGTGCGTGGAGCTTCTGGTGTCAGCATTGCTGTTTGGAGAGGACACCGATGGGAAGTGGTGTTTCGTCTCCCTCCAGCCATCACCATAGGAAGTATCTCATCTACAGAGCCAGAAGAAGGATCATCCCACCATAAGAAGTGGGGCATAGGGAGACACATGGGCAAATGAGTTCGAGCAGAAGGTTTGTCCCAGCATAAAACCACCCCCCAAAACAACAAAAAACCCCCCCAATCACACTTGGGCCAGTTGCTTCCTGAAGCTGCTTCTCTCCAGCAGCTGTGGAGAGAGGTGGGATGACTAACTTCCCTCCTTCAGCAGCCAAGCGAGATGGTGAGACACAGCTCACCTTCACGGCAGAGAAGGGATCAAAGGTTGTTTTATTGTAAAGAGAATTTGTAAAGAGAATTTGTATCTAATAACACAACGCTGCAAAACAGGAAAAACACGCCGTGGATTTCACCCAAGGGCGTGCCTTAACTCCCCGAACACCCAGGGATGGATTATTTGTACGCAGAGTGTTGCGCGGCAAGAGGTTCAGCAACGTTCGGCGCTTCTGGGACCCTGGGCGAGGAAATGAGCTCATCTTTGCGTCCTCAAAAATCCCAGCGCTTCAGTTCTGCACAACCTCTGGAATTTGTTGTCTTCATTCCCTACCCCAGCGATGGGAGAATTCTGCTTTTCTGAATAAATCATTTAACGGATTTCTCCATCTAAATTGTTCATTATATATTTTGGATATATTTAAACTGACAATAAGTGTGATTTTTAAATGGTAAAGGGAAACTTTGACAAATGTGCTTGATGATTAGAAGTCTTCCTGCTATTTCAATGACATTTCCCCCCCAAAATTATTTAAAATGAAGAACTGTCCCTTATTTTTCCCAATAGTTCTTCCATATTTCACACAAGATACACACTGAGAATAACATGTAAATACATTTCTCAAGTCTAGTAACCGAGTAGGATAACAACTCCAAGAAGAAAAACCCCCTGGGTCATTTGTCAGTGTAGCACACTCCAAAATTCCTAAAACCAGGAAAAACACAGCAATACATTCTCTAGTTTGCAGCCACAGCCTGCCAGAAACAGATTAAATTCCAAAGACCCCGATTACCAGAGCTAGAGATGCTGTACCCTGAGCTACGCAAAGCCAAAACTCAACAGCACGTGCATATGAAGATCAGGAGAACATCCCACCACAAATGGATGGTTGAACATCCATGCACACCAGTGAGATATACCCCCTGCCCCTCCAAAATAACAACCCCACCAGCCACGGCTTGCGTGAAGAAGATCAATAGAAATAAACCACTTATCTTTTCTTGAAGCAAACATCTCAGCTGGTGATAAAGCCAATGGACCAGCCTCTAAGCCATCCCATGGCTTGAAGATCCTACTGCTCCACCACCCATCCTCTTCCTTCTAGCACCCGAGTGCTACTCCAGCCTCACTACCCAGCTCCTCACAAGCTCAGTAGGGGAAGGATGACCTAACTTATTACCCCTCCCAGTCAACGGGGTAATTAGCAGCAGGGGTGACTGCACCTCCTGCCAGCAGCAAGAGCACGTGTCCTTGTGGCCGAGGCCTCCTGAGAAACCCTCCGTGCAGAAACCAGTTGTTCAGTTTGGGCAGTGGTTTTGCTACAGGGTTGTCTTCACCCCCTGTTTTCCACCCCTGTACCTAAACTCGGGGTGAGCACATCGCTCTGACCTTGAGGAGCTCAGTGACGTTCCTGCAGACCTGCCACATCTTCAGCAAGGGCCTTTTTCCTGAGCTTTTGGATTGCACTTTGGTTTCTGAAATGAAGCGGGCAGAGAGAGACACTCATCCCTTGGCAGACTTTTGGTAATTAAATGCAGGTGGATTCAGAAACAAGCCAGGAATCTTTCTCCTTACAGGTGAGCCGCATCTTCTGGCGCTAATTCTGAAGATGCTCTCAGTGACAAGAGACACCTGCAGACAGACAGAGCTGAGGGGAGTTACTTTACACCAAGATAAGGCTGACTTTCATGGCTGTGTAGCCCTGGATGTTGGAACCAGCAGTGATTTATGGGCTGCTGAGGCTGTCCAGATTCGTGTTAGTTAAGGGAGTTCCAGCAACTGGTGTTCCTCCTGCCATAGGAGGAAATACCTGGGGAATTAACTGCTCCAAGGTCTTAGAGGCACCTGCAGCAGCTTCGTCATCGCATAAATTGCATGAGGAGGAGAATTAGCTTCTAGGTGAGAGCGAAAACTCTGACTAGCTCCTCCAAGTTAATTGATAACAGAAACAAATTGCCTGGAACTAACTGTTAGCAGCTTATGAGGTGATTTTTGTCACAAAATTAAAGAAACTCCATAAAAAAATCAAAAATAGAGTAGGATGGATTTTTGAGTCCATCCCTCTGGCCAAAACCCGAACAGGCAGTACCTAAAGCCGTGCTCCAGCTCTGCCCCAGTTAGTCTCATGGTGACTGAAATGAGTAAGAAGGTTACCCCGTGTCCTGCATCTTTAACTTCTTCCCTTATGTGACACCACCTGAGGGTCGCTGCTTTTGCGACGGAAAATCTAAGAGGGTTTTGTTCTCCAATGCATCTTTGAAAAGCGCTTGGAGGTTCAGAACGTTTCCTGGTATCGCAGCGGGCTCTTCTTCTGACCCGATTTTTAAGCCAGTCCTCACTGTGTGAGTGTGGCAACGCACCGGGCTCACTTTAAATTATTTCCCCTGTCCTTTTGAATTGACAGCTGGTGGTCTCCAAAATCTCCTATATACCTTTATTTTGAAAAATAACATCCTTTGATCTACCAAACCCACATCTCCCCCTGGTTGGAAAATTTGTCAGGACAGCCACTATATTAACACCGTGCTGCCTTGGTGAGAGTTCCCCATGATATGGGATGAGCAGATCAAGTGTCTTGTGTATTTTTGGTGAATAACAACCT
The DNA here is from genome assembly GCA_009769605.1 of Bucorvus abyssinicus. Taxonomy (NCBI): domain Eukaryota; kingdom Metazoa; phylum Chordata; class Aves; order Bucerotiformes; family Bucorvidae; genus Bucorvus; species Bucorvus abyssinicus. The sequence continues at coordinate 2,167,791 of CM020063.1, forward strand.
GCAGAACAAAAGGTGTCAGTGTGAGAAGCAACACGATTCAGCTCGAGATGAGAGACACCTGAACTGAGGTGTCTGTGTGTGTACGAAACATCTGAGGTCCCACCAGAGTCATCTGAGATCTGGTGATGAAGGCTGGAGAGCACTTTGCTCACCCTGCAGCAACCATGGGTCAACCTCCAGCTGCTTGACCCCATGGATTAGATCTCTGCCAGCTGATGGGAACTCACACGTGGAGACACCAGTGCACTGCTACGTTTGGACAGTGACAAGCTGGACTGAACCCCACTCGCTGTGTCCTCGAACTCCCCAGGATGGAAATCCTCACCAGGATGCTGGATCAGGCCCACTGCAGGAAATTCTCAGCCTCCCCAAACTTCTCTAATCTTACCCTCGGCTATTTTCTGCTTTCCCTTGGTACCCTCTCCTCTTTCAGTTTGGCACACTTGAAGGTGAAGAGCAGATTTCAGGTAGGACCCTGTGAAAGTCCTATGATTTTTCTCCCTACAGACCAACAGGGAAGACACGTCATCCATCACTCTCAGCACTGACAGCCTGGGAGGTGTGGACCAAAAGCGAGAAGGGCTGAGGTGGTGGAAAGGTGACTTTCTCCAAGGTGCCATTCCCTTTGCTGGAAGGAGCCCAGGAACACCTAATGCATGTCAGCACTTGCCCTTTCCCAGGATATATCTTAGAGCTGCAGAAGAATGTTCTCAAGCATCATCCTCCACCTTGAACACATAGACTATCGTTCTCCAAAGCGGGTGTTGAAATCCTTGGCAAGCCTCGGCTCCCCCAAAGGACAGCTCAGATTCATCTGCTCGCTCTCCCAGTGCCAAGAACGGAGGTGAGAGGTAGTAGACGTATCGTCCCACACATTTGGGGAGCATTAACGAAGGTCACCCGAGATGCACGGTGCAATTTTAGGTCATTTTTCTTCTATCTTGTCTGGGTTAATCCTCGCATGGATGTTGGCCGGTAACTGTGATGACCGAACTTCAGACAAGAGCTGTGTCCGCGCTGTGCGCTTTTCCTCTCCTTTATTAAGGAAATAAACCATCACAATCGACATTTCGAAGCTCTGAAGGCTGCTCTGTGGCTTTTATTCCTACACTGTTTGCCTTCAGTGAGGACTGAGGGACCACAAGGCAGAGATGGGTCACCGAGTCCTCCCTGCCCTTCACCTTGGAAAGATTTATGGGTTCCTCCTTCATCTCATAATCCTTCATGCTCACCATGAACTCACTGTGTCAGCAGGACTTGACTCTTAAGGGAAGATTGATGCCTGGCTTTAGAGCAGATAAAGCCTGTTCCTGGACCAGCCAGGAACATTAACCATCTCTTCTCTCATCCCCACGCCCCAGAAGAGGAATGGAGCAAGTACAGGTCCTGCACAAAGATGCTCCAGCTGCCATTGCCTCGCTGACCCTTCCCCAGACAGGCTAAGGTCGCGGCGTGACTCTGCTGCACAAAATCAAGGGTGTCTTCAAACCCCCTGTTGTCCCACAACCGTGTTTTCAGCTGCTGGAGAAGCAGCTTCCAAATGCGAGAAAAACGTGAACATTGTCCATTGGTGCGTATTGGGGATGGCATGACTGGCCAAAATATTTACCCTGGGGTCCCGGCCAAACCCTTCCCAGGTGGTCAAACCCTGCCTTCCAAAGCTCTCTCGGGATAAAACATCCCTAAGTCGGTGCTGTAGTTTGCTTCAGAGGTGGGTACGTGTCAGGAATGAGAGCACTCCTATTTGCCGGAATAAAAAGCCCCAGAGCTTGATATGGGAAGTCAAATCTGCCAGTTTAAATCACTTTATTCATTAAAAGTTGCTGTTCGCGGTGAATATATCACAGCCCTCATCTAAAAGCGACGTTGCCGGCGAATGCCACCGCATCAGAGGTGGACGGCGGCTTCTTTCATCCCTGGCCGAGGAGGGCAGTGAGTTGCAGGCTAATGTTTGAAAAGATCCTCGTCTCTGGAGATGCCAACAGTTTCCTCAGCAGATTTCACCCCCTCCCTCCCCAACCTACTTTCACAAAAGAAAAAAAAGAAAAACCCCACCACAAAACCTAAATGGATCCCGTAGTGTCTGCGATGTAAAGAATTAGCTGAATGGGAAGAAATGAACCATGGTCTTTATGTCCTAGTTACAGTCAGTGCAAACATTGCCGCTAATCCCTGTTGTTGGAGGGGACTGGGGAAGAGGCAGGGCTAGATCCCACTGGGAACATTTTGTCTCACTCACTCTACACTCGAGATCACATTTTTTTTAGTGTGTAATAAGATTGAGTTGTATTAAGAGGCCTGTGGATAGCGGAAAGCTGGCGGGGGGATATTGTTCGTCGTCTCTTCCACCGTGTGTAGCACCTACAATCTTCATATGCAGGGAGGTCTTAGCAACCCATTCACTTCAGAGCAGAAAAAGAAAGCTATTCATTCCCGGCAAATCCCATTTTGCCATGGCAACCCCTCCCGCCCGCCCCTCGCACACAACAGTTGTTCACAGGGGCCGTTTAAAACAAGACAACAAAACCAAACCATCACCCAGCCAGCCTTGGCATTTTCTGCTCTGAATTTTCTGGCAGCGTCCAGCCTCTGCGCCAGGGCGGGGGTAATCCTGTGATGGGGTAAATACCATCCTTGGTGGCATCACACCTCACGTCCCTCAATGGGACCTGTCTCAGAGATGGCTTGTCCTGTACCCCGGAGTCTCCCAGTGGGGCCACGGGAGCAGGGGACCACATGGGGTACTTCTTTCCCACACTGTTGGGCCAAGGAGAGGTTTCTGGTGTGCCAGAGTCCTTGCAGGGGCTGGGGAAGGGGAAAGCCCCAACCTGGCAGGACCAGCCCTTTTTTCTGCTCTCCCTTCCATGGGAAGAGTACCAATGGTCTCATCCCAACAACTGCTGGGCACCAGCCCAGCTCCCACCAGTCTGGAGGCTCCAGCTGTCCTGACCCCCTCCAGCCATCTGTGGGTACAAGACACGCAGCTCGCAGCCCACAGCCACAAACAGCAAACTCCAGTTTGTGCTGCTCGTGGAGCATTGAGCCGGTTGGGCCAGGGGAGGTCGAGGTTGGCCCCGAGGAAAAATTTCTTCCCTGCTGGGGTTGTCCATGTCTGGCCCAGTCTGCCCAGGGCAGTGGTGGAGTCCCCATCCCTGAAGGGGTTTCCCAGCCGTGTGGAGGTGGTGCTGAGGGACAGGGGTCAGTGGGGCCCTGGCAATGCTGGGTGAGCGGGGGGACTTGAGGAGCTTAAAGGTCTTTTCCAGCCAAAACCATTTTGCTCTTGCACTTGAGCCACATCTCAAGTTACAATTTCAACCGGAGCAACCAAGAGAGAAACGCCCTCTCCCCTGTTTCACTGAAGTAGAACCTCTTCCATCAAGCCATGATTCCTTGACGTAGGTATTACCTGAACGGAGACGGACGTGACATTACAGGAGACTCATCGGGCAACGAAGCAGGGGAAAGACCAGCCAAAATACAGCGCTGGGAAGACACGACCTCCTCAGCACGTGCTACGTGGGCTTTAACTTTCCAGCATCACCTCTGGCGACAGCGGAACTTCCCACCGCTAGAAATCACGTCATTTTTTGGTTAACCTGAATCCACATTTAAGAGCAAACGAGGGACTCCTGGTATAAAAACCAATGCCAGTAAAAAACAGAATTAGGAACTGGTTTTGATTAAGAATTAATGGCTCGTTTTATTTTTATAAATGCAGAGAGAGCGCAAAACGTCAGGAAAGAAAAACAAGTGTTTGGACCAGGTGCCTCTAGAATAAATTCCAGCAATACCACAGATTTTATCCTGCGCTTTATTGTTGACTGAGGTAAACGAAGCCCTTCTGGTGACCTGGACTTTTCCCTGCTACGTCCTGGGCATAAAACCTTCCCTCTCCGCAGGCAAACAAAATTACTCGGTTGGTCACACCACAGCCTATTAATATGTAGATATTTCAAACGCCCTCCAGACCCTTTGGCAAATTGCTCTGCCTGGTTGTTTTCAAAGCACACAGCGGATTTCCTGATTTTTAGTGGCACTTCTTCAACAGGTTCTCCTCCCCGAAGGTTCAGCACGTACTGGGATCTTTGGCAGCACCGAAGCTGAAAAAATAAAAGTAACTTTGGAGTCAGAGAAGACGCCTGTCTGCAGAAAGCAAATTGCCTTTGAAGCTAATTCAGCCAAACTGACCATTCCTGGGTGCTCCTGGGTCCTCCTCTTCTCCATTCCCAAGGGTGAGCCTCTCACTTGCTCAGCCATTTACAGTTGCAAAAAGTCTCCCTAGAAATAAATCCCTTAATGACAGGGTTTGGCTCACACTAGTCTCACCGCGCTCGTGAGGCAGAGGGTGAGAAAAGGGAGGAAAAGAAATCCAAAAGCTCCTCCATTCTCAAATTTTCACTCCAAAGGCTCTGACGTGAGCAAAAGCACATTAAAACTGAGCGGCTGGAGAAATTACTGCTCCCAGCTGTCTGTGCTGCCTCTTTCCCCTCCTGTGTCCCCGTGTATGTGACACAGACAGCCTGGCTCAAGCAAACAGCTGTTAAACCACTGGAAATTTCACACAGATTTGGGGTTTCTTTCATATGTGAAGTGGAACCTGCAGCTGTTGAGCAGCTGCTCCGCAGGAGCTTAACCACCCGTGCGGCAGAGATGGGGATCCAGGGCGAGGGGGAGGACGAGAACCTGGGGGCAACCAGAGCACCCATGTTTGATCTGCTTCCATAAATCAAAGCTTGGCCCTTGGTCCACATCGGAGCTTCGTTTTGGCTCAGGAGCGTGGTTTTGGGGTCAATCTCTGAAGGGTCCCCATTCCCTTGGTTTGGCTCCCAGGAGGGATCTGGCTCCAGGTGTGCAAACCAGCTCAAACCCAACTGGAAGATGCATTGAAGAAGTGCTCTGACCTGGCAAATGTGGACCCCCTCTGCATCCTGGGAGTCCGCAGAGCATTCAACCATGTAGATTGAAAGACCTGCACGGTGGTGACATGACAGGATGTGTTTGAACCATAGAACCACAGAACCATCGAATAGTTTGGGTTGGAAGGGACCTTCAGAGGTCATTTAGTCCAACCCTGCTGCAGTCAGCAGGGACATCTGCAACTAGAGCAGCTTGATCAGAGCCCCAAGGGCCAACCTGAGCTGGGATGTTTCCAGCGATGGGGCTTCTCCCGCCTCTCAGGGCAACATGTTCTGTTCAGGAGAAGTTAAGAGCCAAACTCTCTGCTAGTTGACTTTTTTGCTTGGTGAGGTCCAACATATTTCTCATCCCTTGGCTATGCCAACGCCTCAAACATTGATGGTCTCGTGGTGATAGACTCCTTGGGACTGAAGTGAAGCCCCGGGTTCAGCACAGGGCATTCAGGAATGATGTCGTACGGCTGCATGGGAGCTGCAAGGGCCCCGTTGGCTCCTTTAAGCCTTATCACAAGCAAATGTAGCTTCAGGATCTGGGGCACGCTGCCTTTGGAATTCAAAAGCCAGGCTGAAACAGAAGGTTGCGGTGTTAACCCAAAGAGCCGCAACCACACTGGGAATGCAGCAATTCAGGTGCCCCTCAACCGAACCAGAATCCACAGCACTCTGTCAGGGTTTGTTGGGATTTGTAGCTCCCGAACTACGTGAGCCGTCAGCAAAGACCAGGAGCTGCCCTGGAGGCTGCTGGTTTTACAAGCTGGGCTACGCTTGTATCTTGGAGCCAAGTTCTTCCTACCCTTCGCTCTATTCACTTCTGTAAGGCAGCGAGAAGATTGTCCTAGCATCAGGACAGCAGTCAGGAGAGATTGTCCTAGCATCCTATGAACACTTCAACAGATTGAGTATAACCATTGATTTAGAATATCAGCCTCTCAAGAACTGTTGATTTGCCACCATGACCGAAAAAAATCTTAATTTTACCATAGTTCCTTCATCCACTCCAGATGAGCCAAGAAAACCAAGCAGAACATCAGCAAAATCTCTTCAAAAAAAGAAAAGCAATTAATTTCTCTATCCTACCCTTCATATAAAGAGAGTTCTGGTTTGTCCCATCCCATCCCATCCCATCCCATCCCATCCCATCCCATCCCATCCCATCCCATCCCATCCCATCCCATCCCATCCCATCCCCTGTTTCCCACAGGAATTATCTTGGCCTCTCACCAAGCTCATATGGGAAGTGCTTAAGACAAAATCAGATCGCTCCTTGCTTCTGCTGTATAAATTGTTTTCTTGATAACTACAAATGAATTTATTTAACCTGTTAGCACCCATTTAAGAAATACAAGAACTGCTCCAGATCGGTTCCAGTGGTGCTTCCTCAGTGGTTCCTGATGAGACAGACAAAACTTTGTCCACTGCCTAAAGTGAAGTGGAAAAAACTGAGCATTGCAGAACAATATTCTATATCCTCTCCCCTGGGGGCCGCGTTGTTGCTGCACACGCTCATACTGCGAATGCTTTCTGAATTTCTTTGTCTGAAATGAATTAAGAGCGAAATTCAGGCTGTATGTTTGAAGCAGTCACACGCCCCACCACAGCTTCACTGAGGGTGTATGTTAAATACAAATAAATCATTTGCTCTGCATTGTTGCTTCATATCGGCCTCGGCCAAGAGATATCCCACGGTCAACACTGGACTCGCGGGGTGGAAAATATGACTATTGAGAGCACAAGCCCTTGCACACACCCTTTGGGGTGACAGAGCAGAAGAGTCTCCAAAGAGAAGCCGCGGCAGTGCCGTTGGATGAACCATTTTCAATTCAAGAATGGACCCGGGGCAGAACCTCAGGTCTACCCGCCCTCGAATTTCCCAGAGGTTTTGTATTTGTGTTACGGCATGAGTTTTTTCTGGCCCTTTGCCACGCTCCCAAAGCCAACGAGGCTCTTGAACTCCCACTGAAGAGCACGTTTTGACCAGAAAAAAAATTCCTCCTCAAAAGAGGAGGAACCACAACCATCCTCATCTCCAGCTACGTTTACCTCACAGGTACTGTGATGGGAGAGACCTGCAGATATCAAGGTGGGCAGAAATGGTAAAAATTTCCAACTGGAGGTAATTTCCTTTGAGCAGCATCGTCTCGCTGCGCCTTTTAAGGAAAGACTCTCACAGCTTTGGAATCTCAAGAATTTGGAGTCACCGCTGATTTTGGTTTTTTTTTTAGGTGGGAAATATTGTGATGTTCATCGACATTTTTAATCAAAGAGCCTCAAATACGCCTACACGCTGCTGCCGATAAAATCTGCGAGTATTAGCATTGGCAGGACGACAGCTGTGGTTGAAGGCGGGGCAGTTGCACGCAGGATGATGGGGATCCTTCAGCCGGCCAAACATATTCAGACAAATCCCATTTCCCCTGAGCTGCAGTTGTTACCTGCGCGGTGGGAAAACGTGTCCCGGAAGGTTTCACCTGATGCAATGATGTAGCATGGATGATGTGTCATCTGCAAGGATAGTGAAAAAGCTTGTGGTGATGGAAAAAATGGATCAGACACATTATTTGAAGGTAGGAGAAATATTTTCAGGTTCTCTGCACCAAAACGAAGGACAAAAAGCAAATGCAGCTGCATCTTGATGCACCTTAGTGGGGGTGGTGTGAATAGGTACCAATGAACCCCCAGCAGCTGAATTTAAGAATAAAGCGTCTTTATTTTTTTGCAGGGGGTTTGACTAACCACGTGGGACAGCTGTCATGCGAGATGATAGATCTGCATTTCTTGATACCTTCAGCTCCAGACAGCGCCTTCCTCCGCAGCGTGCTTTAGCCAAATACAAGTTATTGGTACTAAGAGGGGGGGGGGGGGGGAAACAAAGAGGAACTGGAGACTTTTCCTTTGCTGAACAAGCCTTTGGCTTCATGAATGAGCCAATCAGTGGGAAGCCGTAAGCAATACAAGAAGGATTCTCTGAAGCGTGGTCTGTCCTTTTCAGAGAGAGAAAACCTTCCAAAATCCCATCCTGTTCTTCCTGCTGTGCTGGTCAGCACTGATCTTCCTCGGGGGACAGGTTTGTGTTTCTCCAGTTGCGTCAGGATATTTGTCATCGCTGCACAAGAGAGTTTTCTGTACTTGCCTGATGTTTTAATCCTTCTCCTGCAGAAGTCGGTGTCTTTCCAAGTTGATGTCTTCTCCTTTTGATAAGGGCTGAGCAAGCATGAGAGCAGCCTGAAACCTGGGCATGCAACGAGGACCTAGAAGGAGCAGAAAAGCCACAAAGCAACGTATTTAGCCCTCAATATGGTCGAAACGCACTTATAACTGGAATAATCTGCTGAGGGTGCTCAGGTTGATCATCAGGGAGTCTCTGTGCCAAGGACAACCCACGGCATTTCTAAGGTGGCCTCCAGCCACTCCTCAACAAGAGGCGCAGCCGCGGAGATGAGGGCTCCCAGCCTAGAACCCTCCTGGGAAGACTCCAAAGCAAAAGGAGAGACTTGAGAAATTAAATCCCCTCGGGTAGGGGGCTCAAAAAGCATTGTTATCTCTCAGGTTTTAGAAGATCATGTGTCCGTGTCCTTATGGCGTCACCACCCTGGCCAGCTGCTAACAGCCACCACGCCGGAGAGGGATGTTCCGCGCCGGAAGGTGTTTGCTTGTTAGTAAACCCTTGGAGAAATTCAGGACAAGCTATTTGCTCTACATACAACACGATGATTTCTGTCCGGCTCCCGGTAACGATAAACTGAGTGAAGCGGAAGGAAAGGGCCAACTTTGGGGTATTTTTCTTATTTTTTTCCATTCTTAGAGTTAACAGCCTGCATGGAAGGGTTCCCCTTCCCTCTGTAGACACCTCGCAATAATTCCATGCTTATGAAATTGTTCCAACCTCCGCAGCTCGGCTCTTCTGCGAACAATGCGTTCTCTGTGAGCCCCTGAATAGAAAACATCAGCCCATAGTGGTGGAGCTCCAGTTAGCGCCCAGCCCTAGGCATGGGATAAAAGTGCTTTTCAGTGGGTACTTGGGGGGAAAAAAAAAATGTCTTTTAATGCTCACACAGTACTTCTTTTAAAATGCTAACGCCACTTTGCAGCTATTGATAGGAAGAAGTTGGACTACTCTTCGCAAGAGGTTCCCATGACCTTCCGGTATCCGCAATACTGCAACTTTTCTTAAAATCATCTTTTGCAGGGAAAACAACGTAAAATATACCGGAGGATTTAGAGCAGACAAGCGACTACTTGTTAAGAAGCCAAAATATTGTAAGAAGAGAAATTTTTTATGGCGTCTTTATGAAGCTGGTGCTGAGGGGAGCAAAACTCACAGCGATCGAGTGGGGCTATTGAAGAGTTGAAGTGATTTTGTCCAACGTGAAGCGTACCTGGGGAACTCACTGCCCTGTGATACCGCCTCAAATCAGCCGTTAAAAATGAAGTAACAGGGATGAAAGGTGGGGAGTGGACGATTTCAGCACCAGACCTCTTCCAGACATGAAGGATGGGAGAAGCACTTCATTCTTTTTATGGCACGGAACAGAAAAAGCACCACAAAGAACACCCGGGACTATCTTTGGTTGCAATCATAATTTGCTCCTATCAGCCTGGCTCTGCGGGGACCCCTGGCGAGGTTGTCCATGTCCTGGTGTGATCTCCGGGCTTTGCGTTTCAAGAGGGAACCTCCAGTGCTCGACTCGCGACCTCAACAAACCCGATCAGCGCCGTTACTCGAGGGGTTTTGGGGCACAGCAATTTGCCGCGGCGCAGGTTTGGTTATTCCGGGGCGGGGATGGGGGTGGTACCCTTTGGAAAAGCGCCCGTAAAACATGGGTTTTACATGTATTTTAATATTTTTAAACGAAAGCAAGCTGCTTTTTATGCGAGTGTGCAAATACACGCAACAAGTTTTGCATGTATTTTCATCAGGCCTTGGAGACGGCACCACTAGCTCTTTATGAGCTGGTCTTTGAAGATTTATTTTTACATATGGCTCTGAGGAGACAGGCCCTGCAGTTTCTACTCAAGTCAATCTCTTTCTGTGCTGTCGGTGAGTAGTTTTTTCCTAGTAAAAACAATCATTAGTTTTACCAGCAACAGCTGTTGGGCTGGCCGCAGCCCAGCAGCACCCGTCCTCCTCATCAGATGTGGCTGGTAAACCCTTCAGTCTGGAAAACATCAACCCAGACTCCCATCTTTTCTCTTTTTTCTCTTAAACCAGGTGCAGCTCTGCTTGCCCAGCCCTCGACCGGGGATGAGCGGGACCCCAGTCCGGCCCCTTGCTCTCTGAAAGAGCCCAGTGACGTTCGGCACTGCGGCGTCGCGTCGGCAGCAGTTCTGGGGGGATGCAGATGGCGAGGAGCGGTGCTCACGGATGGGCACTGCACATGGCCAAGCTACGGAGGTGAGGTCTACAAAGCTGAGCCAGACTGAAGACCACCGCTCGGGCACCTCAAACCTTTGCACATCGAGCATCACCAGGGTCTGCACCAGCCTCTCGTTGAGCACCAACGGGATTTGGGTTCCTGAACCCCTTGGCTTTTCTGGGAAACTCCAGAAGAGAAAAGAGAGCATCCTTTCCCTGCCGTTCGGCGCGTTGAAGATTTGGGATGCCAGACGTTTCGGCTTCCTACGTTGAGCCTAAAGGCCTCTTTGTCTAATGTGACTTATTCATAATTACTCGAGCTGCTAATTTTACTCTTATGCAAATGATGTTGGGAGGCAAAGAGTGAAGGCAGCTGGGCACGTATGGGATAATGGATGGCAAGGGGAAAGAATGAAGCCAGCGCGACATGAGAACGGCTCTGGGTGCTGAGCAGATTCCAGCAAACTGAAATGGTTTTGGCAATTCCCTAAGAAATTCAGACGGGACAAAAAAACTCCTCTTCAGATAACAACTGAAAAACTGGCAGGGTGAAACGTTCCCTCTCCTCTGGAAAAAAAATCAGTTCTAGAGCCACGGTCCTCCCCTGGTCACCACTGGGGTCTTCAGTTCAGCCATCCCAAAGGCAGCGCCCTCGGAGATGGCTGGGTCAAGACTTCCGAGGACATCCTGCCTTCGTTTGCTCTGCTGGCAAAACTCCAAAGGAGGCCTTATAAACAAGCCCATACGTTTTTTTTCAGCATCCCCGCTTGACAGCCCAGCAGCCGCCTCCTGGGAACACGCGGCATCAAGCACGCAGCCACCGAGCACTCGCTCGCTTTTGGATGCAAAGCGAACACAAGCAGACGCGCCCAGTAATTATTGGGAGGTTATCCCAGGCACTTCTATCTCGGTGCCGGTATTTACCCGCATAACCAGCATTTGTTTTCCATCTTAGACCTCATTACTCGTTAATAAAAGGAGTTTACGCTCTCAGGGCACGTCTTAGCTATCTGGGTGGCTGCACCGTCTGTTTTGCAAGCCATGAGGATGTCACGAGAGCTCAAGACTCGATTTCCACAGGACGCTGATGTTGTTCGTTGTCCCACTGGGAGAAGTGCTGAAAAGCAAAACGCAGCCTTTAAAAGACCTACCAGAAGCCCAGCAAATTCAACGAGCCGATAGGCTTCAGCGGGAATTTGCTCCGCTGTAAACCTTCACTCACCAACCACAGATGCGGGCTGAGGTTTTCACAGGTCTCCGTTAATTTTTAACCTAATGGGTCTGAACCCTACAGCCAGCATTTACAACTCTAATTGTTTCCTGGGTCCCTGAACTCTTTCCCACGGCAGGTTTGGCCTCGCATACCGAAATTCGTGTATGGGAAGTGGCAGCACGTTTCCTTTCTTTGGCTACCTTGCAGACCCCCAACAAAGTACCCACGGACTTCATCATATGGAGCTTCTCGTCAAAATAAGTTACCAACTTGGCTAGAAAAATCAGGATATTCTCAAGATAAAAAGAATTTCGCTGGTTCATCTTTAGACAGCTGAACAGGGAGAAGGCAAGCAGAGCCCAGTGAAGAGCAAAGATGCAAGTGTTCAAAGAAGGCTTCAGGAGAACAGGACTTCCCCTCTCCCAAGTCCATGCGCTGTCCCAACGCCCAGTCACAGAGAACAAGTGTGGAGCTTTCTTGAACACACACAAGAAGGGGTGCATGAGCTTAACTGGAAGGGTCACGGATTTTGCTCTGGACTTTTTCCTCTTCCAAAGGAGAGGAAAAAAAAGATGCAGGATCTGTCTTAGTTACTGGAGGAAAGAGCAGGTGATTCCAGCTTCTTTCCCGGAGAAAGAGCAAACTGAGCCAGCTAAGCACCATCTCTGTAATTACACATAACCGTAAGGAGGTATTTTCTTGTTTTATCGTCTTTTATCTTTGTTTCTTTACCCCAAATCTCTGGTTTTAGCCTCATGAACTCTTTCATCTGTCTGTCTTGTCTAGTGGTACAGCTGGGGAGCGTGAGCTGAGACACAACAAGGTGTTCTCCTACCCTGGGGTTAGCAACACTTCAAACTAGGACACAGGGACATGATCCTCCAGAATTACCTCCCCAAAGCACTGTCTGGGTCATGAGCTGCTGATGGTCAGGTGCAGTGTCCAGTGACCAAAAAAGAGAGGAACAGCCTCTGACCTGTAGCAAGATAGTTGAATGTGTGCGTGAACTCATGGTCCCTAAGAAATGTCCACCTAAAATCTCCATATTACTCAGCAGGAACATCACCATCGCTCACCTACACCTTGACATGCTCCTCGGTGCAAGTGCATCACTGGAACGGTCGCGTTAAAGTCAACTAATGGCCTACGTTGTGTGGCACCGGCTGACGCTGTTCAGAAGTGTTCTTCAGTGAGAGAATAAAATTATTCCTTGAGTTCCAATTGTGATTTTACGTGTCAACTTTTCCAATAGTCTCTGGAAGTCAAATTACAGCTACATAACAGCCTGGGGCACTGTCCTGGAAACCAAAACACTTCCATATGTGCCCAACAAAGGTGGTACAAAACGACTGAATAGCTGCTCTGCATGGGGCTGTAGTTTTCCCCTCCTGGGGAGGATGTTAGCACAAGCTTTCAGTCCAACATGGAAACCACACATTCACACTTCACGCCCTAAAAATCATCAGCACCATCGTATCCCTTTGCAGAGCTGGAAACGTGCCCAAAGAACCTTCACAATCATTTAGCAGGCATCGAGCAGCAGAAAAGATGTCTCTGTTTCCATTGTACATCGTCTTTATAAACTGAAAGCACAGCCAAGTCGTGGAATGACACACAAGCTGAGGCTTGCACGTCCAAAGCAGGTTGGTACCTTTCATGACGGGATACTAAATGAAATAAGAGCTGCCTCACTCTTCTTCACTCTGGTGGGGGAAAAGTTGGACAGGAGCCGGCAACGTGCACCCACAGCCCAGAAGCCCCCCGTGTGCCGGGCTCATCCCCAGCAGCGAGGGCAGCAGGTGGAGGGAGGGGATCCTGTTCAACTGGAAGAGGGAGATTCAGACCAGAGAGAAGGAAGAAATTGTTGCTGCTGAGGGTGGTCCAGGCCCCTGGCCCAGGTTGCCCCGAGAGGTGGCAGAAGCCCCATCGCTGGCACCACTGCAGGTCAGGTTGGCCCTTGGGGCTCTGAGCAAGCTGCTCTAGTTGCAGATGTCCCTGATCTACTGCAGGGAGGTTGGACTGGGTGAGCTTTGAAGGTCCCTTCAACCCAAACCACTCCATGATTCTTACCCTCCCTTGAGGTCCATCGTGTTTAGTGGTTTCTCCACAATCTTAGCTCCGGGGCTTCTGTGCTTACAGGAAGAATTTAGCTGTCACCAACATAAAACCAAAACCTCTTTCTTGTGGATGCTGGAAAAACAACGATCAAAAAGCTCAAGAATGAGAAGGTAAACAAACCTCCCCGAATGCGTGATTTCAAAGAAGCCACTGTGATCTCGAGCCATTTTCTGTGTTGGAAGAAGCGACGGGGAAGTGATTAACTTTTAACTGACGTGAGAGAGCAGGGCTAAAGCTGACGCTGAATTCAAACGCCTCTACAAGACAGAGGTGAGGAGGGGCTGTTTCAGGAGACACCTGGAAATGGACTCCTGGTCGAGTTCAAGACCTCTCAGCACTGATTTTAGTGTATTGTTCCATAATATCATCATATAAAACCAGAAGGAGCTATTGGGAAGCAAAATTCTCAGTTTCTCTTTTGGACTCGTCCATGCAAGTTACTTCCCCAACAAAGGAGCATTAATAGAACTATCTTTTTTTTTCCCCCCCCCCCCCCCAGAGGTTTCTTTGGGTTTTTAAATCTGAATTCTGGTAACTACAAAATTGAGAAACTCATAGCACCGACACCCAGGAATGGTTCTGCCTCTATAAAGAATTAAAAGTCGTTTCTAATATTTTTTTGGGGAAAAAGAAGTTGCAAAGTGTCTGTTTCAACAAAAACAGATTTAGGGGTTGGGATGCAGAGCTGCTAATGAGTAATTTCAAGGTAGGTCGTTAGAAGGGACAGCTTTGTTATTGTCAGATTCTAGCATTTACCTCCAGAGGATTCAGCTAGAGGTGAAAAGAAAAATCAGGCGTGGCACTAGGGCTCAGCAGAGATATTTTTGCGTGTTCTCCTGATATGAGATTGCACTGGGGCTTTTCTTTGAAGAGCAGCAGCCGGTGGCAGCAAACCAAATTCCGCAGCTACCATTTCAAGGAAACGAGAAGCGTCTCAGCCCCTGTTGAAAGCCTCTTCTGTCGGTGCGTGGCATGGGCACATCCACCGCATTAACTCTGCGAAAAATCCCCCTCTTGAGTAAGTGCTCTGAAACTTTCTCAGAAGATGAAACCCCGCGGATTTCTCCGTAGCGAGAAATTTCTGTCAGAAGCGTAAAGTTGCTGGTGGGGAAAAAAAAAAAAAAAAAAAGCTTTGCAAATTTACTTAGGGGAAGCCTTCGTAGCTGAGTTTGCTTTTAAATTCTTGTGCCGTGATAGGCTTTCCCTTCTCCACTCAAAGATCTGGAGAGGGAGCAGAGATCCCAAGAACCCTTCCTGGCTTGTAGGACGGGATGCTTTAACGGCACCCGGTGCATTTACAGCCTGCTACATTCCCATAACATCCGTCTTATGCAAACAGCAACAACCCGCTGGGTAACGCACGGCTCAGCCCAGCTCGGGGATGGGCAGTTTTCCTGGTTCTCAAGTGCCACGTTTGGTTCATGGTCTCGCTTGGACCCTTTCCACCCACCCCATGGGGCAACAGCCACCCTCATTTATAGAATCATTGAATCACAGACTGGTTTGGGTTGAAGGGACCTTCAAAGCTCATCCAGTCCAACCCCCCTGCAGGCAGCAGGGACATCTGCAACCAGAGCAGCTTGATCAGAGCCCCAAGGGCCAACCTGACCTGCAATGGTGCCAGCGATGGGGCTTCTGCCAGCTCTTGGGGCAACGTGTTTCTTCCCTTGAAGACAGGCAGCACACCTCCACGGTGATTTTTGGCCACGGGGAGTTATTTGTCTGTGGACCATAGGATGAAGCTTTCATCAGAGAGATCCTGATGGTGACGTGCCTGATTGTCATTTCCAACCGAGGCTCCTTCCTATCCCTGCAAGTAGAAGCCACGTACTCTGAGTCCCTGCCCCAAGCCTTTAGCAGCTAATGTGGAACGCATCCAATGGCAAGAGGGTGATAAATAACGGGAATAGGCAAGAACGGGGAGGTTGGCTAAATCTGCTGGTTGAACCATGTCCAGATAAGTGCTCCCAGCGCCCCCAGCCATCCAGGGAAGCTGTTACTAGCTAAGTCCCATTTCAGTTCCTGGCACGCAAGCCAAAGCTGGCCCGGCTGCAGTGATACCTTCAGAGCAGAACACGCTCGACCTAAATCTAGCTCTTTTTATTCACAACCTGTAATTAGAGAGGGCTTTCTCCACGCAGAGCTGGCTGCATCGGTTGCTTTGGTTGATGATTTCAGCTCAGCATCAATTTGGCCCTATCCAGGGAGATATTTGTCCAGGAGACCTCCAAACCAGGGAGATCATGTACCTTGAAGGGTACCAGCTCAGAGATCCCCCCACAAGTAGGACTGTACCATTCTTTGGAGCAGCGCCATGAGGAATCATTGCTATCAGCTCTCCCTTTAAGGCAGACCTGAGAAACTTATGTTCTACTTCCCTTCCATAAGAAAAGCCCTAAAGATGTGAATGAAAAGCCCTAAAAATGTGAATGAACCAGTCAGTGTGGCTGAGACCAGCTGCACTTCGATTCTTCAGCAGGAAGCCAACGGGATGAGAACAACCTTCCCACGGCATCGATTTGATGGGCCATGACTTGGTTCAGTGTTGGTTAAGCTCAGGATAGCATCCAGCCTGGCACAGCAGCAGAAGAGAGGTGGAAAGCTATTTCACCTCCTTGGAGAGCCCTCGAGCAGAGGGGGGGAAGATGAAGATACTTTTGCTCACACTTTCCCCATGCACATGGGGGCCCAGTGTCATAGAACCACAGACTGGTTTGAGTTGGAAGGGACCTTCCAGGCTCATCCAGTCCAACCCCCTGCAGTAAGCAGGGACATCTGCAACTAGAGCAGCTTGCTCAGAGCCCCAAGGGCCAACCTGACCTGCAATGGTCCTGTGGCATCCACCTGTGCTACTCAGCCTATGGTGGGGTGGGTGGTAGAGTCATGGGGCATGAGGGGAAAACCACCTACTTATGCAAAGGCAAGAAGCTACGGCATTTTGGTGGGAGCAGCACGGATGGGGCTGTACCCTGCAGTATCTTTTTCAGGGGTGTCATCATCTTTGGTTCCGGGATGTCTCGTGCGCACTGGGAGGAACATAGTCACATAAACCAGAAAGATTTCCCAGACCTGGCATTTGCAGGATTGGATTTCACCCAGGAGAGCCGTGACTCGTGCTTGGTTAGAGGGATTTTTTTTTCCCCTGCCCCATCTGCCCGAACGAGTGCGGGTGCAGAGCTGCGGAAACTGTATTAATAATGGTCTTTTATGCAGCCTTAATCATCTCTCCAGATCTGCCAGACCACAAACTTTGAAACACTTGACGAATGTGACTCACTCCCCGAGCAAAACGTTCATTGGTCCACGAACTCTCCTGATTTCGCCCTGCAAAAGTCCTTTTCCTATTGGAAGAGAAGACCTGAGGTGTTACCTATGCTGCAACGGAAGTTCACTGCCTCGGAGTAACCCCCGATACTGGTGTGACTCAATTTTATACTCGTACGTTCACCCTCGAGCAGCCTGAGAACAAACAGTGGCCTCTTCAGAATCTCTCGCAGGAACTCCCGTGCGTACAAACACGCTTCCTACTTTCGCAGCCAGCACGTTTTACAGAGTAAAACGATCTGCAGGGCCAAAAAAAAAAAAAAAAAAAAAAGTTATTTCTCTCAAACCACTCCAGATTTGCCACAGGAACAGGATTTTGGTGAAAAGCCTCGGTCTGTTTTGGATCAGCATCGCATCCCACTCAGGAGCTGGTGTCTGACCGCAGATCAGTGCGGCACGGTGGGATATGGATGAATTTTAGGAACGTTTCTCGAGTCAGACGTGCGCTTTGCAAGTGCAAGTTGCATTGTGCAAAGATGTCCCAATCTCCTGCTCCTCTGCCTCTCCCAGAGCTGCAGATGGCTGGAGGGTCCCAGGATTTGACCTCCTTAACAAGCACCTGGTTTTCCAGTTCACCACGTGCATGAGCCTAGAGGGGTGTCCCCTTGGGAGGTGTTTATTCATACATCCGCATCCGTAGCGCTCTATGGAGGGTCTCCCACCAGGACCAGAGCTGCTCTTCAGGTAACCTCCCAGAGAAATCAGCGCCCAAATCTGGACCAGCTCGGTTCCGTAACACATTTACACCCGTTAAAGTGCCTCACTAGAAAACTCAGAGCAAAGCAGACACGGCAAGAAGTAAACGCAGTCATAAATTCCTCCTCCAAGGCCCCGGGACACAATAAAAGTTAACATCACGGCGGCTTGTCCTCTCCAAACGGAGCATTGGCTCACGCATCAAAGGCAACGTCTTGGATGCCCGTGTGGAACGTGGCCACTTGCTGACAGCCAGAACATTATAGACATGCCTGTTTTCCCTTCCAATGGCACATCCCTGGGGTGTTCCCTAAAGACACTGCACGGAGTATTTTACCTCTCTTCTCTGCAAGGAAGTTGGTCTTAGGGCGTCAAAGAGGAGTGGAAAGTCCTAAGGATGGAGAGTGAAGGGATGTCTCTTCTCTAGCTACCTTGGACTTGATAGACATCCTATCACGTAGGAAAGGTCACTCACATCTCCACTCTTTCCATCCTGTGTTTGCACAATATATTCGGTGCGCTGTGACCACGTCAATGTCAGCAAATGCCAGCCCAGCGTTGACATCGTTGGCGAACGCCCGCATCATTCCACCAACGGCATTAAAAAGCACGTTTCGTTATCTGAGATGTCAGCAGAGCTAAGCAATACGCACACGGGTATTTTTCCAACGCACTCGTGAACTGGCGAACAGCCTTAATTACCACAGATTAGCAGCCCTCATCTGTTAAAAGACAAAAAAATACCCCTCAGCCTGAAATAGAAACAAACAAATTTGTCATTGTGACACTAAGGTCAGCCCTGGCATCCTGTCGAGCTCTGTCCTCCAACCTTACCGAAGCCAAACGTGCCTACACATTGTTGCGATCGCAGTCATCTGTGGTCAGCAGTTGGGCAATGCTGAGAGACGTCGCTGTGCTGCATCCATCACACGTTTCAGAGTCTGGAACCCCAGCCAACATCCCCCAGCTGCCGTCAGCCTGAGCTGAGCGGGAGAGGCAGTGGGGCAGCTCCTGAAACACGCTGTCTAGCTGCTGTCTTAGGAGCAAAGCCAACCTGACAATAGGTGTCCAGCCTCCAGCTGCCATATGTGAGCCTCAAAAAACCTCCAGACCTCACCAGCGACTGTCAGCACTAACATCTCAATTCACAGAATCACAGACTGGTGGGGTTGGAAGGGACCTCTGGAGATCATCCAGTCCAAACATGCTGATAAACGAGGGTCACCCAGAGCAGGGTGCCCAGGATGGCGTCCAGGTGGGTCTGGAAGCTCTCCAGAGCTGGAGACTCCACAACCTCTGTGGGCAGCCTCGGCCAGGGCTCCCTCACCCTCACAACAAGTAATTTTCTCCTCCTGCTCAGGTGGAACTTCCCATGTTCCAATTTGTGCCCGTTGCCCCTTGTCCTGTCACTGGGCACCACTGGGCAGAGTCTGGCCCATCCTCCTGACCCCCCTTTAGCTATGGATCCCATTGATGAGACCCCCTCTCAGGCTGCTCTTCTCCAGCAGAACAGCCCCAGGGCTCTCAGTTTTTCCTCGGGACTGAGATGCTCCAGTCCCCTCCTCATCCCCACAGCCTCCACTGGACTGTCTCCAGTAGCTCCTTGTCTCTCATGAACTGGCGAGCCCAGAACTGGACACTGGACCCCAGAGGTGGCCTCACCAGGGCAGAGGTGGAGGAGAACCTGCCTCGACCTGCTGACCACACTCTTCTCAATGCATCCCAGGAGACCACTGGCCTGTCCCATAAGCCTACGGGGTTCCCTGAGGTCAGGTGCATGTCAGGCTTTTCTAGAAGCCTGCTCCAGCAGCTGCGTTGTCAGATCATCTCACTTTAAGGGTGTTCATAGAAGACAGAGAGGGATAACCATCGCTGAGCTGGACGAAACCCAGAGCGAGCGTGCTCCGTTACCACGAGGTACCGCTGCCTGGGAGATGGTTATGGAGTGATGTCCTGCAGTAGAGTCGCTGCGGTTTGGTTTCCTTCATAAAACTCTTGGGAACTCTTCCAAGGCGGCTAGAAAAAGAGATGGACGTGCCAAGACATGATGCACGCTGGACACCGCTCCCCGCTGCAGCCTGCCAACTCGCTTCTCCAGCCGGCTGCTTTCTTGGATGACAAGTTTTTCCATGCAACCAGGATCAGATTTAGAAGCAGCGAGCCAGCCAGCAGCGAGGCTCACAGATGGTTTCTTTGTCAGGACAGCGGCAGGTCTAGAACTTCCAGCTTTGGACTCATGACATCTGGCCTCAGATCTCCCTGTTCACCCAGACCTGTCATCCAAAAAACCTCAGCAAACATTGATGGGATTCAGGCTGGAAGAGCCAAACCCACCACAGGTAGGAGATGCCAGACGGGCCCTTTTATCTCCCCCATCGCCTGCACGCTGGTTATGTGCCCCGTATGTTTATTTGCTCTGCAGGTGTGGCTTATTCCTGGCCTCTTTGGAGAGCCACCACCTGCTCCAAGAGGCGACTGCCGTTTTCCAGTCATTAAGTTCACAATAAAATTCGAGCAAGCCCATAAAAGCAAGGGGAAAAAAAAAAAAAAAAAAAATCCAGCTCGAGGGTGAGTTCAGCCCAGGAAGAAATAAGAGTTACCCTGGGTTTAGCTCAGAGGAGCTCAAAAACTTCCTGCAACCTGGTCTGGAGACAGAGCTTTGTCACGGCCTGGATTTGGAACACCTCTGATGGGGCTCCAAGAATCCCCATGCGCTTGAGCAGCGAGTGAGGTGGGATGGATGGTGAGGACCCAGAAGACAGTGCTAGGCAGCAGGTTGGATGTGTGTGCGTAATGTTTTGAAGTTCAGGCCTGAACTCCACCGCAATCTCATCCTGGGGCACCTGAGCTTTGTAGTAGGTCACACTCCGGAGAGGGACAACTGCTTTTGGCTGCTCTCTAGGGTTGACCAGCACAACAGCAGCAATATCTGGCTGCATCTCTAGCACTGAGCCATTTCCTCACCTTGAGTGAGGATCAAAGCTGTGTGCCTCAGTTTCCCTACCTGCCACAGGAGCCCAGCAGCACTTATCTAGCCGTGCTTTGAAGTCTCTCAGTGAAACGAGCACCACATGAGAGACCCAGGTATCCTTGCAACGTAATTATAACAACTTCCCTTGTTAAACGTGGCTTTTTCTTCTCCACCCAGAGCTCTCTCTGCTGGTTTGCCGGAGGTGGAGCACCACCGCAGGAGTCCTGCTCACGCCGCTCGCCATTTCAGGACCGGCACCACCCTCCTGCACCGTATTTCTTTGCGGAATGCAACACAAAGAGCGTGGGAAGCACGGAGGGACCCACCCATTGATCTGCAGCACTCAGAAAAATCCCGTCGCGCTTGCTCCTTCTCCCTCGCCTCTGCTTCTTTGTAGCCGTGACCTCTCCCTGGTGAGGCCAATCTCCTCCTTGATGGCATTTCAGAGCTGACCAGGGCACTGAATGGAGAATTAGCCAGAACACAGCGTTCTTTGTTAAAAATCCGCTTTTAATCTATGGAAATGGGGCAGGTTCCTGTTCAAAGTCATCCCATCAGCAGGTATGGACCTTCCTTGAGTGGCAGAAGCCAGAGCGTAACCAAGCCCACGTTTCTGTGGGAAACACAAGCTGCATTCCTCCATCCCGGCCTTCCCAGCAGAGAAACCTGACTGGCTGAAATTAAACACGCGGTATTTTGCAGGGCAAGAATGTCCTTTGTCCTCTGCAGGAGTCACAGGGCTTTCATTCCATCTCTTCTTGCTGCCAGATGATGGTCACCCCACAGTCCAAGCTGGCAGCACCTCCAGACCCTACAAATCTCGCTCCTTGCTCTTGTTTGCTTGATATTATTTTGTCCTTCACCTTTAGTGTGGCGACACTACTCGTCCTGGACGACAAAGGATTGGAAACCTTCACAAAAAGGCAGAACCACAGACTGGTTTGGGTTGGGAGGGACCTTCAAAGCTCATCCAGTCCAAACCCCCTGCACTGAGCAGGGACATCTGCAACCAGAGCAGCTTGATCAGAGCCCCAAGGTCCAACCTGACCTGCAATGGTGCCAGGGATGCACCAGACCATAGCACCACTCATGGGACCTCATTATCCCATCATGCTTTGGGGTACTACGCTGATGTTTAGATACCTCCTGGTGTCTGAGATGGGTGAAAAGGGTCAGAGGGTCTCATTTTCCATATTTTCTCTGTCAACGGTAAAATAACTCTTTCTGGGCGCTGGCAGCTGCCATCAGATTCATGTTGAGGTTTCATGAACCGGGGAATAGGGAAGTCAGACCCCCATTCCCAAAGCTATCCCTGAAAGCCCAGGACTTGTCCCATGTTTTGGTCAACCTAATCAATACATAAAAAAAAAATAAATCAAGGTTTGATTGATGGCTACAGAAATACGCGCATGAAGGGAGCTCCACAGGCTTTCACACCACCGTGTTTTAACAACTAAGAGTCTATTGCGACACTGTCCCGTAGCAGAAAGCAGTTGAGTGAGCCAAAGCAAATGGGCCAAAGAAGGAGTGACCTCAAAGACTGAGTTTTTCTACAGGGTTTCTGAAAGTCGGGGAGAAGCGAGAGAGAAAGACAGACCCTGTAAGTCTATCTACGCAGAGTAAGACTCAATCTGTGGGTCCATGTCCTATTAAATATTGGAGAAATACACACACCAGAGACCTCTCAAAATGCCCGGACCACCAGCAAGCTTTCAATCTGAGTTCATACATCCTTAGATGACACAGTCAATC
Organism: Bucorvus abyssinicus; assembly: GCA_009769605.1. Lineage (NCBI taxonomy): Eukaryota > Metazoa > Chordata > Aves > Bucerotiformes > Bucorvidae > Bucorvus > Bucorvus abyssinicus. The sequence continues at coordinate 2,190,134 of CM020063.1, forward strand.
AACCTCAAGCCACAAACCAATAGGAAATCAGGCTTCCTAGCTGCGATGCTCACAGGAATGTGGGTTTTCCCTCTCTTTTGGACAACGTACAAGAAACGGAAAACTCATTTCTAAATCATGCAAACCTGAAGAGAGCAGCTGCTCACCAGGGAAAGATCCAGACCTAATTACGAAGCTCATCAGACAACATCAGCATTAGGCTCATGCAGGTTGGAACGGGCCTCAGGAGGTCTCCAGCCCAAACCCCTGCTCAAAGCAAGGTCAGCTATGAAGTCACAGCCGGTTGCTCAGGGCTTTATCCAGCGGAGTCACAAAAGTCTCCAAGGATGGAGGTTGTACAACCTCACTGGGAAGAGCTTGTCCCTCATGAACAGGGAGGTATCGACCGATGGCAAGTGAATCTCAGAAATCTCACAGTCAGAGAGCGCTGGCTGATCTCTCTTGGGGTTCCTCATCAACGCTTAACACCAGAAGGACTAATAGTTTTGGTGGAGTCCAGAATAAAACCCACGTTCTTTTAGAACGTCTCCACAAAGACAAGTTCTCTAGGGAAAGTGCAGGGCACAGCCTTTCTCCCGCATCTTCATTAAAAAAAAAGGAAAATCCACCCATTGCCCAGAGCCATCAGAACCCCTAAATTTAACCTGGGACATCAGCTATCATCGAGAAACCAACCTCCTCAAACAGCCACCGAAGAGGAGGATTCCTGATGTAGCCCGGAGCTCCTCCACGGCAACGACAATGCTCCAGCGTTGCCTTCTGTGGGAATATGCCTCCGCCAGTCCCCAACTGGCCCCGGGGAGGAGGGGTGCACGAGCAGGTTCAACTGGTGTAAGGTACGATGGGTGCAAGGCGTAGCCCATGCCGAGGCTTATTTCACATACCCCGCCATCCCCACGATACGATCAAGCCCTAAGAAGATCTTGGCAAGAGGAAACGTATCTTACGAGTGGTTAGTAGAGCCAAAAGTGTTAGAAAACAGCAGGAGAGGTCCATAAATTCAGGGATATGAGATCACAGCCCCGACACAGGTGAGGGCTGGGCTCAGTTAGCCACGAGGTTCTCCCGGTTCAGGTATTTTTACACAATATTTCCTACATCACAGATCTCTTGACATACTTACTCGCTACTTTCCTGCATGAATAGAACCTGCTGCCAAGAACCTGGTGCACGCTTTAGGCGGCGGGTTAGAGCCAGCAGGAATGACACGGTTTGGATTCTGATCCAACAAGGAAACCGCGGCTCTGGGTTTGGCTGTCTCGAAGCACTTTCTGGAACTAACACCAAGGTTCGGCTCTGCCCCATCGCTGGAGCAAGCCCGCGGGCTGAAATTTGGATAGGACTGCTAAAAAAGGAGGTGTCTCGGAACAAGCAGCAACTTCTTCCTTCAAAGGTACGACTGTGGCGCGTAACTGTCCTGGCGGGGAGGAATCGCTGCTGATTTTCACGCCTGTTTTGTTCACGGGCTCGCTTCCCTCTGCGGTTCCTACCTCGCCAGAGGCAGCGATGAAGACCCAGCCGTGGGATTATTCTTGTTAATGAGCGAATGGGGAAGAGCCCAGAATGACTCTCGGCTTCCCGACCGAGTTTCAGGGATTGGCACTCAAAATGACTCCCTATTTACCCGGGATTTGGTTTAGTTGGGAAATCTTGTGTAGGCTCAGCTTTTATCTCAGTTTCAGTCACCGCTGTTTGAGCGCACGGACATCCCGGCCAGACGGGAGTAGGATAAGGAGCACAACACCGCTGTGGGTCCTCATACCGCTTCCCTCTGGCTGGGACTCTCTAATCCTTCCCGTCACACAACGAGACGTCTCTGGTGACACATCCCAAAGCACAAGGTCTCTGGGATCAGCTCAGCATTCTTGTGTTTACTCCAAACTCTACCGCAAGGCTCTTCTTTGTACCGGCGTTAGGAAAGGATCGGTGATAAAGTTGCCAGCTCAAGCATTTTTCTCACGTGCCGCACCCCTGCGATGCCTAAATGAAGGGTCAACCACCCCATTTTTGCGTGTGGCACCTCGCAGCTCCTCTCCCCCTCGCTCCCTGGGCTGCTGGAGATTTTTTACTTTGCAGATTAACAGTTGTGATGCTCCCAGCAAGGGCATTCGACGCTGCAACGCTGACACCACCTCTCCACTTTGCTTCTATTTGAGACATTCTCCTTCCCTCGTCTCTGTTCATGCCTCTTTCATCTCCAAGAGCTCATACTCAAGATGCTCCTCATCCTCCAAGAAGCGAGTTCAAGAACACTCTTCTAAAAATACTAATTTTTAAAAGTCTTTACATTCTTTATTTCCTGAAGACCAACTTATTTTACCATCAGCAAAAATAATCAGGTTTCAGGAACTATTTAGAAACACTTTGCCTTGAGTAGATGGATCCCGGCACACTCAAGAAGTCGCCACACACCTTGGCAGGTGCTTGTATAGATATTAATTAAAAAAACCACTTGCAGTGTTAAATGAGGCATTTATTAGAGCTAAGTGCCCGTCTCGAAGGTCTTTCTATGCTGAAAAAGTTTTCCATGCAACTTGACTTATCACATATAAAATGCTTCATTTTTAGAGAAGACAGAGCCAGAGAGTTTTTCGCAACCTCTTTCTGTCACATCTTTATTTTTATCTTCCAATAAACCAGAAATGGTTTTATTTCCTCTTGATTTCTCGAAACAAAGAGACTTTATGCCTCACTTGGCAGCCCTGCGCGAGCACTTTGTACTTGACATTCCAGAGACGCAGCGAGTTATTTACATTGCCAGTTGCAACAGCTTTTTTTTATCCTGTGCAAAAGCTGCCTTAGATTTCACCAGTCATTGTCTTTTTTTTTTTTTTTTCCTCCCCCCTTGAATAAACAGTCGCTGAAGGCAAGAGGAACGCTGCAGGGCAGGAAAATATCCCAGCTTCTCTTAGAGCCGGAGGCTAAACAAGGGTACCACGCTCGCCGCTGCCTTGCGTTGACAAACCTGCTGGGAATTTGCGATGCAGTGCCGAAATTTTGGCTTCCCGGTGACAGAGTTGCTGGACAAAATAGCTCTGCTTTTTCACAGGAAATTTTCTAGGGGAAATGGGTGGATTAGCCCTAAATTTGTAGAAAATGTGTTGCTGGAGGATTCCTGGAGGATTCCCCAAGGAGACGGTTGGGTAGAGTTGGCCAAAGGTGAAGGAATCAATCGTAGGGAAGGCGAGTTGTAACAATCGAACGGCACCGATGCTCGAATACCAAAGTACACGGATCACCCATTTCCATCTGCTCCTCCTCAAACAGCCAACTTCAGTGTCTGTCGCTGCCCTCAGAGCAGCTACCGGCTCGGCTCAAACCTCTACCCCTTCCCAATCGCTTTCTAACGGGAGACCACAGGGAGACGTTAGCCCTGGAAATGTGTACTGGAGCCTGCAAATAGCTGCTCTGAGTGGGTGGGAGGGTCTTTCAGTCCTCTGCTGCTGCTGCCCAGCGGTTTGGGGAGGTCAGGAGCGGAGTGACCTGCCACGCCGGCATCCTCCAGGAGAACGTGCCGGTGTCCAGCTCAAAAGGAAAGGCTCGGAAGCAAGCGAGGCGCTCACGCTCTCAACCTCCCCGCCGAGATTAGCTGCTCGGGATATCTTTTACTGCGTGACACCGCCGACCCCTGCGAGAGCAGCGCTGCTCCGCACAGCCACGCTCTGAAAGCATCTGAAGGAGCATCTCCGGCGTCCCAATGCAGGAGCTAGAGTTAAATCTGCAAAAAGGTCTGACAAGGGGGGGAAAAAGGGGCAGATGCCGCTTTTCCAGGCACGCTGCCAGCTCCACGCGAGGTTTTTTTTTTTTTCCTCCACGTTACATAGAGAAACAAAAATCAAGATGCTAAAACGCTGCCCCTGATGAAACGTGGAAAGAACTCGGGCTGGCTGCCGCTATTCATCTGACTAAGCACCATCCGACAGTTGGGCTTGCGGGGGCTCAAGTTTCCCCTCTAGTAAGACATGGGCTGACTCCGCCACAGCCAATCGCAGTCGGAGGTTGCGGATGAGGCCGGAGGGAGGTGAGGCACACATCCCAAACGGGACCTCAGCTGCACCATGCGCGCGGCACTGCCGTCCCACGCCTGCACCTTCTGGGGCAGCAAATTCCTCTTTTTTTTTAACATTTCTTAGTTTTTGCTTTTCTTCCCCCAGTTACGAGAGTTTTGTGCTGTCTCTTGCTGCGTGCTCTGTCTTCTGGCGTAACCAGAGGCAAGTGGAAGCTGTTTTACAAGACCAGCGTTGAATTTCCCAACCCAGGTTGAGCTTGGTGCAATACAACCAGCAGCAGCAACGGGAAACTTCGCTGTCACTCTGTTTCAGGAGGAACCTGGTCAAATCAAAATCAGCCCCAAAGCCTGCTGAGAGCTGGCTGTGGGTTGAGAGGACCCTGAGCTGAACCCACAGCTCAGACGTGTCTTAGCTCTGTCTTTGCCACATCCATGTTTCCTCCTCCGCACCCCGTGATTGTGCGTTAACGGCAGGCAAGGACTGACATAAATCGCAGGAATACTGAAGTAAATGCCGCCGTGAGGGTTGTTAGAACTTTTTACCTGTCCCCTATTTGAGTCCTGAAATCCTCGTCTACAAAATTTCAACCACATTTGTACACCGTAGTTTTGGAACGACTGAAAAATTCCTTTCTCAGCTTCTTTCGTACCAGACCTCTCCCAACTGCCGCCTGGGACGTCGCCAGGCGGTCTCCCAGCTTCTAACAGGGGCCCTCAAGTTCTGCTTCTCCCAGTCCCTTCCACTTCTTGAGACTGCCAATAACTGGAAATGAAATTTGCAGAACTGGTTGCGTAACTCATGAAAAATAAGCGGAGCGCAAACGTAAATATATCTCTTGGATGAAATAAACCTCCATGGACCTCTAAGTCACAGAATCACAGAATTGTTTGGGTTGGGAAAGACTTTTAAACTCCTCAAGTCCAACCATTCCCACAGCACTGCCAGGTCACCACTAACCCCTGGCCCTCAGCAACACCTCGACATGGCTGGGAAACCCCTCCGGGGATGGGGACTCCACCACTGCCCTGGGCAGACTGGGACACGCCTGCACAACCCGAACGGGCAAGAAATGGTTCCTCAGGGGCAACCTCAATCTCCCCTGGCACAACTTGAGGCTGGTTCCTCTTGTTCAGTTGCTTGTTTCTGGGGAGAAGACACCAACCCTCCCCTTGCTCCGACCTCCTGAATTTCAGGGAGTTGTGGAGAGCCAGAAGGTCTCCCCTGAGCCTCCTTTGCTCCAGCCTCAACCTCCCCATGTCCCTCAGCTGCTCCTCAGTGCACTTGTGCTCCAGACCCTGCACCAGCTTCGTTGCCCTTCTCTAGACACGGTCCAGCACCTCAATGTCCTTCTGGGAGTGAGGGGCCCAAACTGAACCCAGGATTCAAGGTGTGGCCTCACCAGTGCCCACCCAGCACCCACTCATCCAACAAACTGTATAAGGACCCTGCCCCCAGTCCCACTGAAATGAGTGGGGAAAAAAAAAAACCATTAACTCCGGACCACAAGAGCTGTTGAACACTGTGAAGCCATGGTTCATAAATCACAAGTTGCCAGGTTCTCTTATCCCTTGCCTTCGGGTGGTGGATGGGCTCATCCAAGGCTGGTTTTCTGCATGGCTGTCTTGAAGTAGAGCCCCACTGCTCTCTGCCAGCATCTGCAAGACCTTGGGCAAAGCTCAACCCAACATGGAGTCATCCCTTTGTAGGAGGAAATGCTGGAGCCCTCCTAAGCGAGATCTCGGGCCGTCACGTCTGCCTGTGATCAGCCAAGTGATGCAAGTGGAGGGACACACAGGTTTCATGGGTACTGCACATTGTCACAATGTGGTCATGCAACATAGACACGTTCTAAAGCCCAAAGTGCACCTGAGACACTCATCGATCTGCAAACATCAGCTGAGCCTTTTCAGAGGCAGTTTTGCCACCCAGTAAGACTAAAGACCAAGCCCAAACCCAGTCCAAAATAAAGAGGAGAATCCACTTCTCTGAGGAAACTCTTCAGAGAAGCGGAGAAGGTCAGGCTGTGGAAACCTCAAGTGCATTAGAGCAGAGTAATGCTCTAATGGAGGAACTTTTTACATGGAGATGGACTTTTTCCAAGGGGATGTAGTGATAGGATGAGGAGCAATGGCTTTAAACTGAAAGAAGAAAGATTTAGATTAGATATTAGGAAGAAATTCTTTACTGAGGGTGGTGAGCCCCTGGCCCAGGTTGCCCCAAGAGGTGGGAGAAGCCCCATCCCTGGCACCATTGCAGGTCAGGTTGGCCCTTGGGGCTCTGATCAAGCTGCTCTAGTTGTAGATGTCCCTGCTGACTGCAGGGGGGGTTGGACTGGATGAGCTTTGAAGGTTCCTTCAACCTAAACCAGTCTGTGATTCTTTGTTTAGCAACTACATTCATATATGAGCACTAATGAGCTTCTATCACCCAGGCATAGAGACCTCAAATGGGAGGAGAGGGATCTCCTTTACTCCTCAGCACGAGGACGGCTTGGAGAACACCACCAAGAAGCCTGCAAAGGCCAGCCATGCCTCAGCTCACACGCTGCATGGCCGTCAAACTACCAGCACTCTATACACACATGCAACGAGCAGCTCCATAAATCACATAAAACATTTTTAGAAGTAAAGTTGCCATCACTAGAACATTATTTTCCTCGGGAAAAGTTCTCCCTTTGTTTCTCAATCCCAAACTCTCGTGGACAGAAAGGGGCAGGTGGGGCTCCAGCTGCACGTTTTCCAGCAGTTTAACAAATACTTCGATAAGCTTCAGTGTATTTATGGTGGTTGTCGACCTAAAGGACTGTATTTCTATCAAGTACTCGTTATAAAGAGCTGATGGTCACTTCGAAACATGCCAAACCGACCCTGCACCGGCCTCAACAGGACTCATAGATCATGAATTCACATAAGAAAGAAAAAATTCCCCTAGGACAGGCGGCACAGACGCGTTTGGTCATCAACAGCGGAGAACACTCATTTCTTAATCAGACTTTGTGAACACGACACATGTCGACATCGCCTTGTCTTACCTCAGATGGGGTTTAGGTGATGCGCTCACACAGCCGCTGTCCACGCACAGAAGTGCTCAAGCCGGATGAATCAAGCAGTTGCACAAAGCAGAGAGAACCTACCGGGGCTTTCAAATCCACGTTGTCCAACCACGTCCCCATTTTGGGGAGCTGAGCATTAAATACCTCCTTTGGTGGCCTGGAAACCCTTTCTCAGGGCCTGCGAGTGATCTGAATGTTGGGTGTTGAAGCACACCACCCAGCTTGCCACTTGTTATTGGCCAACGTCAACAGGAGGCTTCAACTGCTCAGGTCCACGCTGGCAAAGAGCCGTCTCGCTGGTGCCTGGATAAGCTTAAGGGTTGGAGTGGAAAATGAGAGCGGGGCCACAGATTTGAAAGTCAGGTTTTGATTTAAAATACGCTGGATTGTGACATCCATTTCATGCGGCGTGCTGCAGCGTCCTACCAGGCACCATCAGTGGCACAGAACAGTTTAAGGAGCTGCCAGGGAGTCATTCCAGAATTTTAATGTACTTTATTTCACAGAAAAATGGTTTTTTACTGTCCAGCTGTTAGCCAAGAGTTGATCTCATAGCTCTGCTCCTGAATTCTTTCCAGGGCTTGACCCAGAGACTAAAACCTACTGACTTCAGCTCAGGCTTCGTGCAAGGCAAAAACGTTGAGGAAAGCGGTGGGTAGGATGGGGGAATGAGGAGGACTTCTTCTGCAGTATGTTCTTCAGATCCAGGGATGGGAGACAGGAACATCACAGAATCTCCTGGCACATCTTCCTTCTGCTGGCAGCTCTTGGGAGGTGGGCTGAGGGATGAGAGGAAGTTCATCACGCCTACAGTGGTCTCCTGGAGAGGTCCCTTCCAGCAGCGGCACGTCCTCTAGCTACCTGCTGTCTCCAGAGGTTGTACCACCTGACTGCACAAATGTCCAAGCGACAGGTACCGTGAGCAAGGGGAGAACAGGGAAGCAGAGGAAATAAGGAAGGAAAAAGAGAACATCTCTATATGGTAAGAGCTCTGAGTTGCTTCTCCTCCATCACACGGGAGTCACCGACGCTCCCCCCTCCTTCCCAGGAGAGTCACAGTGAAACCCTCCCCATCTCAGACACCAGCGACTTCCACTGGAATTACGCAGATGGTAGCGACATACCGCAAATTCTTTGGGGTTTACTGGCTCTCAGATGATTCTCGGGCATCTATTTTTAGGCCTGCAATTGCCTTTTTCCACGGCGCTCCATCACCCTGCCTCCCACCCCACCAGGAATAGGCAGCCGCTGTTGGTTCAAGACAGAAACCAACCCCCCAGCACAGGAAACAAACAGACGTAAGCACGGAGCAGACCTTCTTTGAAGTGCAAGAGTCACGGGTCCACCACTGAGCTATCTGGAAGCTGTTTTGAGAGCATCAGCGTTGAGCAATAGGAAGTTGTTGAGAACCTGACTCCTGAGAGCTTCAGCGCGTGGTCACCGTGTTACTGCAACCGTAGGAAGATGTTCCTAGAGGAACCCTGCACAGAGCACCAGGACTTGGTGCTCCCGATCTCCAGGCTGTAACGCCATAGGGACACAGGTCAGAGACACCCTGGTCCTTGCGTACGGCACCCAAATCTCACCCATTTTTTTTTGTAGAAACAGGAGTAATGAATAAATACTGCTGTTTGTGTAGGGTAGTTTTGTTCTGTGGGTTCAACTGTGGGTTCTGTTCCCTCAACCTCAACCTACTCCATCTAGTCCACACTCAATCTACTCCATGCTCTACTTCCTCACTACCTTCCCCTGAGTCTTAAGTCTTTGAAGCCCGACACTTGCCACTGTTGGAGCACCGGTCATAGATGCCAAGTCCTGTGTTTTGTTCACCACAACCTCCAAATCAGTCAATTTCTGGTGAGCTGGAATAAAAAACGCCTGAAAACGAGTTGTTTAATGGTCAATTCAATGATTAGAGGTCCAGAAAATACTTCTCAATGCTCTTCCACCTCTGAAGTTCTCCCTTCTGTGTTTAAATTACGTTGTCTTCCACCTCACACTCATTTTGCAAGACCTGAAAAAAGAAAAAAAATCTCTATTTACAATTCGGCAGTTCCTGAGCTCTCCAAAATACAGATTCAGCCCAGGCAAGGCGGGAACATCCAGCGTTGCTTCTGCTGAATCACAGTAAGAGCATGACCACTCTGGGAGGTGGAGAGGTGAGACAGGGCCAGCTTACCAGCATCACACCAGCTGGAAAACATCTGGATTTACAGGTGGAGAAAGAGCTTGTTACAAATACGCTCACAATGAGGTGAGACTGGCCTGAAATTGTGCACTTCAGCAGGTATGGTGGCACCTGCCTGTTCAAAACCCACGAAAGGAGAAATGAGACCGGGATTTTGGGGTGATGGAGTATGGAGGTTCCCTGGGGAGAACAGTGGTGCTACTGTAAGGAGGAGTGAGGTCTACAGGGTGTTTCAAAGGCCCCACCTAGCGGTAGAAAGATGCATGTAGGAGTAACAGTCACAGTGGAATTATCCCTCTGAAATCCAACAGGTCTTATCCACACCTTCTGCTCCTTCCAGGACCATTAAATTTCCCCGATCCTGACTACTCTTGGTACGATGTTCTTCAATTCCCAAAGGAGGAAACACAGTTCTACCATTTTTACCATTGGGAAACTGGGGAACACCGGGGGCAACAGTCTGAGGTTCAAGAAGGCCAAGTGCTGGGTCTTGCCCTTGGGTCACACCAACCCCCTGCAACACTCCAGGCTGGGGGAAGAGCAGCTGGAAAATGCCCGGGGAAAAGGACCTGGAGGGGTGTTGGTCACCAGTGACTGAAGAGGAGCCAGCAGTGTGCCCAGGTGGCCAAGAAGGCCAATGGCATCCTGGCTTGGACCAGCACTGGTGTGGCCAGCAGGACCAGGACAGGGATCGTCCCTCTGGACTGGGGGCACTGTGGAGGCCACACCTCCAATCCTGGGTTCAGTTTTGGCCCCTCACTCCCAGAAGGACATTGAGGGGCTGGAGCATGTCCAGAGAAGGGCAAGAAAGCTGGTGCAGGGTCTGGAGCACAAGTGCCCTGAGGAGCATCTGAGGGACCTGGTGGGGTTGAGGCTGGAGCAAAGGAGGCTCAGGGGAGACCTTCTGGCTCTCCACAACTCCCTGAAATTCAGGAGGTTGGAGTGAGGTGGGGGTCGGTCTCTTCTCCCCAGGAACAGGCAACAGAACAAGAGGAACCAGCCTCAAGTTGCGCCAGGGGAGGTTGAGATTGTCCCTGAGGAACCATTTCTTGCCCGTTGGGGTTGTCCAGCCCTGTCCCAGACTGCCCAGGGCAGTGGTGGAGTCCCCATCCCCGGAGGGGTTTCCCAGCCGTGTGGAGGTGGTGCTGAGGGACAGGGGTTAGTGGTGACCTGGCAGTGCTGGGGGAGCGGGGGGACTCGAGGAGCTTAAAGGTCTCTCCCAACCCAAACGATTCCATGACTCTCTAATTCTAACACACTTTGGAACGACGTACGAGGAGCAGATGTTTCTGTTACTCTGTGCTATATGATTGGACTTGCAGCAACGACAGGCTCAGACCAAATGCTCAAGGCCAGGCCTGGAAGACCAGCTCAGGAACCAAACGTCGGTGCTTGTGCTCATCTTTAATAATCACTTGGCAAGAAAAAGCCAATATCCTGAAGCCCCTCAAAAGGTGTTTGAGCATGACCGCGCCCAGAACCTCCTTTTGCACTACCGCACTCTTAGAAGTGACATCAGGAACTACAGAAAAGGAATGAAGCAAATTCTCCCTGGGACAAGATCTGAGGAAAACCGCATCCAGCTTATTTACAGTCAAGCTGGAAAGATTTCTACAGTCTGCATCCGTAAGAACCCCAGGAACAGTGCTCCGCCTGCTTCAGCTGTCACTCAACAGCCATAACCACCCTTGCCTTGACCTGAATTTCTTGCCAGGCTGGGAAGTCGGGTTTTGAACAGCCTCCCATCTTTCACAATCGTCACAGCTCACTACAGCACTGCAAGAATCGTCGAGTCACCGACTGGTTTGGGTTGGAAGGGACCTTCAAAGCTCACCCAGTCCAACACCCCTGCAGTCAGCAGGGACATCTGCAACCAGAGCAGCTTGATCAGAGCCCCAAGGGCCAACCACCACCTCTCGGGGCAACCTGGGCCAGGGGCTCACCACCCTCAGCAGCCACAGTTTCTTCCCTCTCTCTGGTCTGAATCTCCCTCTTGCAGTTGAACCCATCACCCCTTGTCCTGGCCCAACAGCCCCTGCTCAAAAGCCCCTCCCCACCTTTCTCAGAGGCCCCTTGAAGCACTCAAAGGCCACACTCAGGTCTCCCCGCAGCCTTCTCTGCTCCAGGCTGAACACCCCCAACTCTCTGCCCTCTCCTCCCAGCAGAGGGCTTCCACCCTCCCAGCATTGCTGTGGCCTCCTCTGGCCCCGCTCCAGCAGGTCCCTGTCTCTGCTGGGCTGAGGAGCCCAGAGCTGGACCCAGCCCTGCAGGGGGGTCTCTCTCCCCAGAGCAGAGTGCAGCAGAGGGGCAGGATCCCCTCCCTCCACCTGCTGCCCACGCTGCTGGGGATGAGCCCAGCACACGGGGGGCTTCTGGGCTGCGAGCTGCTGCCGGCTCCTGTCCAGCTTTTCCTCCCGCCATCACCCCCAAGTCCTTCTCCTTGGGGCTGCTCTCCAGCCCTTCATCCCCAGCCTGTGCTGACAGCAGGGGTTGCCCTGACTCAGGTACAGGACCTTGCACTTGGGCTTGTGGAACCTCATGAGGTTCACATGAACCTACCTCTCCAGCTTGTCCAGGTCCCTCTGGATGGATCCTGTCCCTCAGGTGTGTCCCCACACCACTCAGCTTGGTGTCATCTGCAGACTCACTGAGGGTCCCCTTGATCCCACTGTCTGTATCACTGATGAAGGTATTAAACAGCACTGGTCCCAGTACAGACCCCTGAGGAACACCATTTGTCACCAATCTCCATCTGGACATCAAGCCATTGACCGTTGCCCTCTGGGTGCACCATGCAACCAATTCATTACCCACCAAACAGTCCATCCATCAGATCCATCTCCAATTTAGAGAGAAGGATGTTGTGGGGGACCCTGTCAAAGGCTTTACTGAAATCCAGATAGGTGACATCCACAGCTCTTCCCCTGTCTCTGATGTAGTCACTCCATCATAGAAGGGCACTGGGTTGGTCAGGCAGGACTTGCCCTTGCTGAAGCCATGTTGGCTGTCCCGAATCACCTCCCTGTCCCCCATGTGCCTTAGCAGAGTTTCTGGGAGGATCTCTTCCATGATCTTCCCAGGCACCGAGCTGAGGCTGGCGGGTCAGGTGTTCCCAAAGTCCTTCTTCCCACCCTGTTTAAAAATGGGTGCAATCTTCCCCTTTTTCCTGTCACCAGGGACTTCCCCTGAGTGCCAGGATTTTTCAGGTATCATGGAGAGTGGCTTGGCAACTCCATCAGCCAATTCCCTCAGACTGTGGGATGCATCTCATCAGGTCCAACAGACTTGTGTATGTTCAGGTGCCTCAGATGGTCAAGAAGAATTATTGTAACAGATGGTAGGAGAGAGTAAAGTGATTTACTTTTAAAGCAAACAAAAAACCATCAAGCTCTTTATTTCCTGTCATATTTATTGTTCTTTTGGGAGGCACGGCGGCAATTTCAGCTTTGGCTCCTTTTCTCTTCCCTCGCAAAACAGCAGGGAAGAGGTTACAGCCATCAGTCGACAACTGGGACATACTGCAGAAGGGCTCCAGTTCAATTTCCACTTTTCACAAGAATCCAAGAGGCACCAGAGAGCAGCAGTAGCTGAAATCTGAACTCTGCCCCAGCTGGTATCTTAAGGCAGGTTTGGTGTGAGTTTGACAGGCAATTTCCTCAGGAAATGAAAAGAATTTCGCCTACAGAAATACCTGGACTTTGATTGAAAAGAGGCTTTTAGAAAAGATTTCATCGGTTCCGCTTCCTTCAGTCAGAACGACGTTCATGAAGCTTTTTCTGTTCAGACTTCTTGGCTATTCCTTCACCTCGCAGGAACGGCCCAGAATGAAGGCAGGTAGTGATGCCGTATTGTCAAGAAAGGCAGAAGTTTCTCAGGGAATTGGTGATTTCTCGGGTCGTTTCTTGGGGTCCGGGGTCTCCAGAAGCGCTCAGGCCGTGTTCTCGATGAGAAGAGCGATACCTTGTCCACCGCCGATGCAAGCTGAGCCCACTGCGTATTTCCCACCACGGCGCCTGGACAGAAAAAGCAACACTGAAAAATTACTGTTTACGAAACCGTCATAGCCGTCATCCTGATTTTACGGAAGGAAACTCGCAACCAACATTTTGGAATGTGGATGTTCTTCATTTCTAGAAGAACATCATGAAGGCTTATCTGATGTCGAGATATTTCCGTAGCTATGGGCTACGCACGTACCTTAATTCATGAACCAGATGGGCTGTGATCCGGGATCCTGAAGCACCCAAAGGATGACCGATAGCGATGGCACCTCCGTTGACGTTGGTTTTTTCGGGGTCAAGGCCCAGGACCTTCTCGACAGCTAAATACTGAGGTGCAAACGCCTCGTTCACCTGAAACGCCAGAGAAACAACACAACCGTTTGTGCCTGATTTTCCCCACAAGCTTGTGGGCATACAAGATTAAATGAGGTACGCTTCTTCTCCAGGTCATTTTGACTGAGAAGAATGTGATACAAAGCAAGTACGTAGTGTGTTTTATTAAAAAAAAAAAAAAAAATCAGAGTGGTATATTCTGACGCAGCATGTTCATGAAGAGCTGACTGTCCCGACAAAAATGGCCTCATTTGCAACGGGATAAGTGTGACCAAGTTGGGCAGGAGTGTTGATGGGTTGGAGGGTCAGAGGGCTCCACATAGGGATCTGGACAGGCTGGATTGATAGGCCAAGGCCTGAAGTTCAACAAAGCCAAGTGCTGGGTCCTGCACTGAGGTCACAACAAACCCTGCAACGCTCCAGGCTGGGGCAAGAGTGGATGGAAACTGCCCGGGGAAAAGGACCTGGGGGTGTTGGTCACCAGTGACTGAAGAGGAGCCAGCAGTGTGGCCAGGTGGCCAGGACAGCCAACGGCATCCTGGCTTGGACCAGCCCTGGTGTGGCCAGCAGGACCAGGGCAGGGATTGTCCCTCTGGACTGGGGGCACTGGTGAGGCCACACCTCCAATCCTGGGTTCAGTTTTGGGCCTCTCCCTCCCAGAAGGACATTGAGGGGCTGGAGCGTGTCCAGAGAAGAGCAACGAAGCTGGAGCAGGGTCTGGAGCACAAGTGTGCTGAGGAGCGGCTGAGGGAGCTGGTGGGGTTGAGGCTGGAGCAAAGGAGGCTCAGAGGAGACCTTCTGGCTCTCGACAACTCCCTGAAATTCAGGAGGTTGCAGCGAGGTGGGGGTCAGTCTATTCTCCCCAGGAACAAGCAACTGGACAAGAGGAAATGGCCTCAAGTTGGGCCAGGGAAGGTTTAGATTGTCCCTGAGGAACCATTTCTCGCCCACTGGGGTTGTGCAGGCGTGTCCCAGACTGCCCAGGGCAGTGATGGAGTCCCCATCCCTGGAGGGGTTTCCCAGCCGTGTGGAGGTGTTGCTGAGGGCCAGGGGTTAGTGGTGACCTGGCAGTGCTGGGGGAACGGTTGGACTCAAAGAGATTAAGGGTCCTTTCCAACCTAAACGCTTCCATCACTCTAGGACTCTATGACTAACTTAAAACATCAACAGTCCAGTCAACAGAGTAAAGCCTCATGTCACATGAGGGTATTTTTTCCCCAGGGAATGCTATCACGCCATTTCCAGTTTCCACATGCCTGAGATTTCAGTGATGAGTGGGCAGCTGTGTGGGTAGATGGACAGCGGTCAGGCAGGTGAGACAAGACAGAGCTCCAGACATGCAGCAACACCGACCTCGTGCTGTTGCTACAGGTATGAGCAGAACGTTACTGCTAAGAAGATCAGGAGTAACCTCGCTGTTCATGCTAAAGCTCCTTACCTCTACCAAATCCATGTCCTTCAGGGTCAAGCCTGCTTTCTTCAGAACCTCAGTAATCGCAGGTACAGGGCCTGTTCGGCAATGGGATGCCCAGTTAGTTGTAGAAAATAAATCAGTGGACTATTAGAAAGCTTCAGGTGGCTTAATCCTAGTCTCTGAATGCATCTCATTATGGTTTTAGCATGCCCGTTAGGCGTGAGGATCTTGTGTGGACAACACAAAGACCATTAATGACAACCAAGTAGACTTTTTTTCCTCTCTCTCTGTAGTTGTTTAAATAATGAATCCTATCTCCAGACATGATGAGACAGGACTCGCTATCACCATCGGTATGTGAAAGGGTGGTTGCACAGTCTGAGCTCCTGTTCTCAGCTCTGTCGCTGTCATGTCCCTGAATCTCATCTGGTCTTTTGGAGCTGCTGGTGACAAGCTGTTGGGTGTTTAGGAGTTTGGATGCTAACCGCTTCTCCGTATGATTTATGAAGTTTTTAAACACACTGAAAGAGTTGCCTGACCTAGAAAGAATGGGCTGGTTTAGAAGGGACAGTGACAGCCTGAAGTCACCCTGTCTCTACATTTGCTTTGAAGGTTGTGTTAGTCAGTCAAGGAAACAAACCCAACAAGGCTTCATCTGCATTTCCACTGGCACATGGAACCAGGCAACAATGCGCGGGACGGCGGAGAGGCCAAGCGATGCTGGGAACAGCGGGAAAAATCCTGCCGTGTCTGGACTGGCCTTGAGCAGTTGTTAAAAAACTGCTTGATTGGAAGGATAAAATACGGGACTTAAAAAAAAAAGAGAAGCTGTTGGTTTGCCTAAAGGGTACTTGAAGAGATGTGGATCCTGAAATCCAACCTCAGCCTGAGTAAGTGCTGAAAGGTGCCCTCAGAGCCAACGCTCCTCCAGCATGAGGTGAGGAAGACACGTGCAATAATAAGATTTAAAGCTTACAGGAAACTAAAGTGGATTTCAGGAGAAAATTGGTTTTAAAACACAGGGAGAGAGTGTCTGTTTTCTTGACTTACTAATAGAGAGAGGAAAAAAGGTGCCTGGGGGACCGCAGCCCAGCGCTAACACTGCAGGTCAGGCACCGCACACACCGTCATGGCCAAACCGTGGCATCAGTCAGTCCTTCTGCGCATGAGGGATGGACTGACGCTGCGCAATGGCAAACGTCTTCTGCGCTACCAGACTCGACCAATGCCCGACACGAGGATCGTTTAATGTTGCTGTAAAATAAGGTGGTTTATTGCGACTCACCAATGCCCATAATGGAAGGGTCGCAGCCGGCCGAGTGATAGGCTACGATTCGCGCCAGAGGAGTGAGACTGTGCTTCTTAAGTGCCGATTCACTGGCGATGATGACAGCACCGGCTCCGTCGCACACCCCCTTGCCACAAGAGAGAAAAGCAGGTTTTTTAGTGGAGAAAATACAAACCAAGCAAAAAAATGTGAAAATGTCAAAAAACTAGTCAACCAGAGGCATCCAGCTGCAGAATTAGAAATCATTTTTGTCAGCAGACACTGCTGGGGTGGCTCAGTGAGACATAAACACCGTGACGTAAAATTTGGAGAACCTCAGAGGTGTCACCTGCACGAGCTGAGGCGTTGACGTACTCACTGAAGCATTCCCAGCAGTGACCGTTCCATCCTTTTTAAAGACAGTCGGGAGTTTGGCCAGTTGTTCCAGCGTGGTCTGGGGTTTTGGGTGCTCATCCTTTTGCATAGTTTCCTTCCCCTTTTTCGTTTTCACTTCAATCGGTGCCATCTCGGCATTAAAGTAACCAGCATCAGAAGCTGCGACCGCAACAAGGAGAATAAAATATCAACATGATTCCTTCGAGAGGAGCAGCTGTTAAAAAGCACCATTAGTGGAATCTAAAAGTATGCTCAGAGCTTTGCTCCTTACGTTCACCTTTGGGTTGCAATGGAAGATCCAGGATGACCACTACATATTCTACTGGCTTTTGGCCAACCATCCTTCCCACCTACCGACTGTTTAAGGAAGAATGTTTTTGCTAAGGAAGAAATTGTTTCTGCTCAGCGTGGTGAGACCCGGTGCCCCGAGAGCTGGTAGAAGCCCCTTTCCTGGCACCATCCCAGGTCAGGTTGCACCTTGGAGCTCTGAGCAAGCTGCTCTAGTTGCAGATGCCCCTGCTGACTGCAGGGGGGTTGGACTGGATGACCACTGAAGGTCCCTTCCCACCCAAACCATTCCATACTCAACACCGGTGAGGCCACCCCTCAAATCCTGGGTTCAGTTTTTGCCCCTCACTCCAAGAAGGACATTGAGGGGCTGGAGTGTGTCCAGAGAAGGGCAACGAAGCTGGTGCAGGGTCCAGAGCACAAGTGCCGTGAGGAGCGGCTGAGGGATGTGGTGGGGTTGAGCCTGGAGAAAAGGAAGCTCAGGGGAGACCTTCTGGCTCTCCACAACTTCCTGACAGGAGGTTGTAGTGAGGTGGGGGTCGGTTTCTTCTCCCCAGGAACAAGCGATAGGATGAGAGGAACTGGCATCAAGTTGTGCCAGGGGAGGTTGAGGTTTACCCTGAGGAACAATTTCTTCCCCATTGGGTTTGTCCAGGCATGTCCCAGGCTGCCCAGGGCAGTGGTGGAGTCCCCATCCCTGGAGGGGTTTCCCAGCCGTGTGGAGGTGGTGCTGAGGGACAGGGGTTAGTGGTGACCTGGCAGTGCTGGGGCAACAGTTGGACTTGATGAGCTTAAAAGTCTTTCCCAACGCAAAGGATTCAATGAATCCATGATTCTATGATGTTTACATTATCAGTGAATTTCTCAGCAACCCAATGCCTCTGAATTACGGATTTAGCCACATAAATCACCCAGAGAACAGTTTGAACACAGCTCCTGAACAAACGTTCCCTCTCCAGACTCCATCTGCTCTAACTGCTCAAGGCTTGTAGTAAAGCATATAATTTCACCCACAATTTACTCACCAGCTTTGCAGCGCTGTTGCGTTTTGAATGCGTATTGGTCACAGTCCTCTCGCGTGATGTTGTATTTTACTGCCAGATTTTCTGCTGTAACTGCCATAGGTGTTTTAACGTGCGTGTCTGTTAGACCTTCCCACAACGTGTCTTCCAACTGCACGGAATGATGAAAAGAAACTGATACAGCACAGCAATATTAACAGTTATTATTGGCAGTATCTAATTATTCAGCAGCCTCTTGGAAACTAATGTCCCTTTGTAAAATTAACTCAGGTCACCTACAGATACTTTAAGGAGGTGGAGCAAGGTGGGGGTTGGTCTCTTGTCCCAAGGAACAAGGGACAGGATGAGAGGAAACATCTCCAGCTGGGCCAGGGAAGGTTGAGGTTGGCCATTGGGATTGTCCAGGTGTGTCCCAGGCTGCCCAGGGCAGTGGTGGAGTCCCCATCCCTGGAGGGGTTTCCTAGTCATGTGGAGGTGGTGCTGAGGGCCAGGGGTTAGTGGTGACCTGGCAGTGCTGGGGGAACGGTTGGACTCAATGAGCTTAAATGTCTCTTCCAACTGTAACGATTCTGTGATTCTATTAACTTAGAACAAACACTCTGCAAAACATATGCAAGTTTTCGGGTGTTCTTTCAGTTCATCTACCTCGTGCTCCAGGGTGGTTCTTTCTACTCAAGTGTGGCCCTGAGAGGTTTGGGAAAAACCTGCGATTCTGGGCATTTCATCGGATCAGCACCCTCGTGAAGGTGCTCTGTGCAGGAGCTGATGCACAGAACAGCCTGGCCCTTCTGCTTTGATAACATCTGTGCCCTCCGTAAATGCTTTGAACAGCTCAATCCAAACTGAATCTCCAGTAATTTCATTTGTAAGGATATAGTGACTACAGGCCTCATACTTTTCCTCTCTAAAAATGACTTTATTCAGAGAAAAAAAAAAACCCACAACTACTAGACCTTGAGTTCTGCTCCTAATCTGGTTCCAAACCGAATGTTTCGAACGGCGTAAGGAGCCTGGCTCATATTTTCAGCTCCACCACACAGAACAATGTCGGAGTCGTTCAGGCAAATTTCCTGTTAACGGAACAAACCAAAACAGATCTGGGATTTGTAGTTACCCACAACTTGTCACCTTGGTGCAAAACCATGTGAGACACTATGGAGTCTCTGCCAGCAGTAGCTAAAACACCGTGTTAAGACTCATCCCAGAAACGACGTGCACGTTTCGACACCCGTCTCTTCTCTGATGGTAACAGCCTGATAAAGATTACAACACACTAAAAATAAAAAGAGCTTTGTACCTGGCAGCCACTGGCAATGGACTGGAAACCAGAGCCGCAAAGTCTGTTGACAGTGAGGGCTGGAACTGGGACAGGGACTCCCACGCGTAAACCAACATGTCTTGCAAGATAAATGGCATCTGCGGAGCTCTGCGGGCAGAACAAAGACGTCCCGTTACACCTGAATTTCCTTGGGGAGCATAAGCCCTGATGAAAAGGCAGAGTGGTGGAATTGTGGCACTGACAGAAGACAGCGTGTGATCAACAGAACTCCTCCGAGTCACAAGAAGCACTTGGAGTCACTTCAGAACACCACCAGCCTACGTGATGAACAAGGGCCAGTGTCTTCACAAGCATTTTAAAGAAACTGTCATAAAACCAGGACCTCCCCTGCACTCCAGCCTCCTGTCAGGGAGTTGTGGAGAGCCAGAAGGTCTCCTCTGAGCCTCCTCTGCTCCAGGCTCAACCCCGCCAGGTCTCTCAGCTGCTCCTCAGCACACTTGTGCTCTGGACCCTGCACCAGCTTCGTTGCCCTTCTCTGGACACACTCCAGCCCCTCAATGTCCTTCTGGGAGTGAGAGGCCAAAGCTGAACCCAGGATTGGAGGTGTGGCCTCCCCAGTGCCCCCAGTCCAGAGGGACAATCCCTGCCCTAGTCCTGCTGGCCACACGAGTGGTGGTATGAGCCAAGATGCTGTTGGCCTTCTTGGCCACCATCAAGCCACTTCTGCTGAAGAAGGGGCATTTAACGTGGTCATACATTCAGTTATTTAAACTTAACCAAATAATACTTAGAAGGAATCCAGGACTAACAAAGGAGAATCTATTGGGATGGAGAATTCTGATGCAAAGGAAAAGTCATTTCAATGTGAGAAACAGGAGAACGACCTTTTTTTTTTATGTGAAAACTTTGCAAGAGATTTGGAAGTAGCATTTTTTTTCCTAGGCCACAAACAGCTCTTACAAAACCTAAAAAGTCAAACAGAAGTGCTGAGATGGCAGCTGTAGGAGAGAGAAGAATGAAAAGCTGCTCTTTGGGCTGAAAATCCTGCAGAAGAGTCACTGTTCACTTGCCTTAAACACGGACCCTGCAGACAAGAGCATCTTGGGAATTGCTGACCAGTACATTTTCCACGCTACCCACCTGTATGACGTTGCCGACGATTACGCTGTCAACGATCTCAGGAGACACCTTGCCAGCAGCCAGCGCAGCTCGAGTGGCATGTTCTGTCAGGTCGGTGGCTGTGAAGCCCTTCAGCAAACCTCCATAGGTCCCAAAAGGAGTTCTCTTCGCTGCAACGATGAAGACACCTAAAAGAGAAGCAAGAGTTACCACCTGAACAGGAGGAAAATCTTTGCTGTGAGGGTGAGAGAGCCCTGGCCCAGGCTGCCCAGAGAGGTTGTGGAGTCTCCTGCTCTGGAAAGCTTCCAAACCCACCTTGACACCATCTGGGCAACCTGCTCTGGTGACCCTGCTCTAGCAAGGGGTTGGAGTGAATGATCCCCTGTTGTCTGTGTGAACCTCAGCTTGGGAGAAGCCATCTCTGAACCATCCCGAGCATCTAAGGCAGCAGCTTTTCTGCTTCTGCGTGTGGGAGCAGCCTGTGAACTTTGGCCCAGTTACACAACCAATCTCGCATTCCTCTCCTCTACAGCTGCCGCCAAATATCCACGGTTATTTTGAGTACCAAGGGATATATACGGGCAGAAGAATGAAAACGCTTCTTCACGAGGCTGCTCATGAACATTGTTTCCAGGACTTTTCATCCATGTTCTTTGGTTTGTCGGCGAGAGGGGGCTCCTCTGTCTTGCTGGTATTTGGATCCCAAGCTGCGGGACTGCTAGAAA
Source organism: Bucorvus abyssinicus (assembly GCA_009769605.1). Taxonomy (NCBI): domain Eukaryota; kingdom Metazoa; phylum Chordata; class Aves; order Bucerotiformes; family Bucorvidae; genus Bucorvus; species Bucorvus abyssinicus. The sequence continues at coordinate 2,211,228 of CM020063.1, forward strand.
AGGGCTTCCCAACCTGGTGAAGGTAAAGTTTGCTCCACTGACAAGGGCTTGGGAGCTGCAATGGGCTGTGAATACGCTCAGAGGATCATCTGGGAAATAGCCTGAAGTGGACTAAGCACGAATTGCAGCTTCAAGGACAGGGGTGAAAGCAAAAAGCAATGAAATTTAGACCAGTAGTTTGCCTTTAACCATCCAAAATGTATTGTATTAGCAATGATTTACTGGATAAACCCAGCCCCTTTGCTCTCTGAAGGGTGATCCCATGCTCCTAAACTCACCTTCCCTGTGCCAAAACAAGTCTTGACATTCAGCTTGCTGCCACCCCTCCTGTCCACTGATTCCTATCCCTCTGTTTCCGCCAAAATTGCGCCAAAGAGGCCGGCCAAGCCAAAAGAACCTGTTCTCATCCCTTTACGGCAGGTCTGTGGTTAACCTGCATTATTGGTTGAACCACATTCACCGTCTTGCCTGAAAAACAAACAGGCCAGAGACGAAGATGGAACTTTGCCCTTAAACCGGCCTTTTGCAATAACGCCGTCTCTCTCCCTCTTTCGCTGAGGCTGCTCCAGCTGCGCGGGGCCAGACCATTAACTGGGATCTAGACATTTTGGGGCTAGAATCCTTATGAAACGCTCCAGGCATCTTTTAATCTGCTTTTTCCAGCACTTGCTGCCAACGAGGATCTGCTGTTACACTCTCTAACCCCCCAACACTCCTCAAACGCGCTCGGTGTGCGAATATTTCTTGGGCAGACCCTATCTGGAGGCCTAAAAAACAATCGTTAACCTCAAAAAACCAATAATTAAGGAGGAAGGGCAGTGTCTGAAGACGCAGGTTAGTATTTACAGTCTGCCCAGCAGCAAGGAACGGTCAAAGAGACACAAAGCCCCAGTTCAACCAACTTACATTCTGTTTCTAAACGAAATCAGGGCGTATTTACCTCATTCTTAAGAGACACAAACATTTCACGCCTCGCCCCAGACCCGGCCCGGCCTCCCCCACCAGCGCGACCCGCCCTCACGGCGCCAGCCCGGGCCTGGCTCTCCCTCAGGGCCCGGCTCCCCCTCAGGGCCCGCTGAAGGGCCACCCCCCCGGGGCCCACCCCCCTTCTCCCCCCACCGCCGCGGTCCGGGAGCCGCCCGGCCGGCCGGGGGCCACCGGCAGCCTCACCCCGCAGCAGCGCCATGGCCGCTCCGCTCCCGCTCCCGCTCCCGCTCCGCCGCGCCCGGCCCGACCCCTCGGCCGGCCCCTCAACCCGCCGCACATTCGCCGCGCTGGGGGCGGAGCGGGCGGGGCCGCAGAGGCGGCGCTTTAAACAATTTCTTTTAAATTTAATTTCCCCAATTTATTTCCTTCGCTTCTACCTGGTTGGATTTCTCTCTCCTGCCCCCGCGCTGCGAAGGGCTTTGGCGAATCGGCGAGGAGGGGTGTGGGGGGGCGGAGGTTGGCCTTGGCGTTGCCTCGGCAACAGCCGCCGTGGCGGCGGCGGCGGGAGCGGCCCCGGAGCCCTGAGGGCAGCTCCCCGCCCTCCCGGGACCAAGTCACCCCCCTCCGACCGCCTCGCCCGGGGCTTCCGTGGAGGTTCCAAGCTTTAGCCTTTCTGGGCTGGGGTGGAGAAGGGCAGGACTCGCCTGCTGGGCCCCGCCATCTCGCCGGGCCGCTGCGGCCTCTGGGCCCGGCGCGGCGGATCCGCAAAAAAAAAAATCGGTTATTAACGAATTCCAGCGATTCCCTGAACCCGGAGATCAGCGAAACCGCAGCGACAGGCACCGCTTTCTGTACAAAAAGCAGAGGGGTTCACTAGATTTTCTGTATTTCGCTCTATTTTCTATGTATTTTCTATATTTCACTATTTTCCTGTATTTATATTTTCTATATTTCCTATCTTTCACTCTATTTTCTGTATATTTTCTGTATTTCACTGTATTTTCTGTCTGTTTTCTGTATTTCACTGTATTTTCTGTATATTTTCTGTATTTCACTCTATTTTCTACAATTCACTATGTTTTCTATTTTTATATTTTCTATATTTCACTATATTTCCTGTATTTTCCATGTTGATATTTTCTCTATTTCACTATAATTTCCATATTTCACTATATTGTCTCTATTTCACTCTATTTTCTGTATTTATAGTTTCTCTATTTCACTCTATTTTCCCTCCCTCCACTGACTCATTTAAGCCCTGGCCCTGCGTCCCCTCTTCTCCATTAATTTCCTTTAATAAATTTCCACACTCAATTGGTTTCTAATTATCTCCCAGTATTTCAACACCTCTAAAATCAAACTGCAACTTCTAAACCTCAAGTAAAAGCTTGGAGAGTTTCTTTTAAATCATTTAAAAATATATTTCCAAGGTAAATATTGGAAAGCATCTTTTTTACATCCCCATTTTTAAGCCCCAAAGCCACGATATCTTCAAAAGTGTTTATTATTGCACAAATCTTTTTTGTGTTTATCCACAGCAGAATATTACAGTGACTATAAACCAGGAAATATCATTTGTAAGCAGGATTTTATCTTTATTTTATCATCCGTATCATCCGACCTCGTTGACCACGGCTCTACCTTCTGCTCGTGAAGGTGATGAAGCTCCAACCCACCCCAGAACCCTCCAGAGAAACACGACGGACGTCGCGCATTTCCCGATAATTTGTTTTCTTCTCGTTTCAACGGAATTGGAAGGCTTATCCACTGGCATTTGGAAATGAATCGGGGAATTTTCTCTGGATCATTTTGCTCAACATCTGCAGCGGTAGAACTTGTTTGGGGGTAAAAAAAAAATAATCAGTTTATAGCCACGATATATAATTGAATTAATAAAGTTGGAGGAAAAAGGTCCATGCAATTCATTTAATTAGTTTATCATATTTATATGCTAATTTTTCAGATAAATCCAGTTTGAAACAATAAATTTGCACCATTTTCCTTTAATAGTGAAGGTGGAGAATGACCCGATGTTTCAAGCGCGTCGTCGTCTTTGTGCCAATCACACAAATGAGGGTCGTGAGTGGCAATGTCGTGGTGCGATTTCAGCATTTGAGGCCAATGAAAGAAAAAAGGAAGAAGGTAAAAAATCAAAGCAATTTTGAGGGGAAAACAAAGTTTTTATGTTGTCCTGGATGATTCGCATAGGTGGGGCAGCACACGCCTGAACTGCCTCCAAAGTGCTGGTTGTGTGGTGGTAGTTTGGGTGATCTGGTTTTTAAGGGGTTCATTTTTATTTTGTTTTATTTTTTTAAATTTTATTTTGGTTTGTTTTAATTTTATTTTATGTTTTATTTCTTTAAATTTTATTTATTTCTTTAAATTTTATTATTTTATTTCAATTTTATTTCTTTAGATTTTATTATTTTATTTCTTTAAATTTTATTTTTATTCCCCACAGTGCTTCTCTGAGACACGTTCTCCCCACAAAAACCAGTCCTTCATTCCCAGTGACTCCCAAGTGCTTTTGCAGACCTCCTCTGAGTGAGCTTTTATAATCTCTCAACCCACCGCCAACTTTTTTAGGCCAGAACAATAAAAAAATTCTCACATTTTCATGCTGATTTCGGAGAAACAAGGAACAGCTAAAGGCAGGCAGCGGGCAAACGCTCAACTCCGTGATCAATGTTCAAATATAAAGAGATCTGGAGAAGATCCAACCTTCTCTTTGTGTTCAAAGTACTCTTTAAATGAAGAGGCGCCAATGTGAGGAAAGGCAGGCGTGCGTCCGTGTTGTGATTTAACCAAATTAATAATTAAATCCAAATTTATAAATTATGATCCCAAAAATGCCAGTGCGAGACCATTAGCCCCTAAAAGAGCCTGAAACCGCTGAACTACGGTGAATTTGGAGGAACACCTCAACGTTCAAACCGCCCTATGGAAAGACTGAATTCTGCTTTCATTATTATTTTTATTTTTAAACCCTGATGGCTTCTAAAGCGTGGAAAAAAAGGGGTGAAACACGATGAGAAGAAAACCAAACATTCATTCGCAAAACCGTGAGGGGAGGTAGGGGACAAAATAAATAAAAATATTGTTGCTGAGCAAAGGACATGAAGCGTGGGCTTGGTGGGCCCGGACAACAACATGGTGGCTTGCAGTGTGGGAAGGGTTGGTGAAGGCACTGCTGAACACACGCGGGAGACGCCAGCGTTCCAGGGCTGTGGTTTGGAGGTAGCGCTGGTGCCGTACAAGCCATAAATCGCCATCGATAATTTGTTGGGGGCGCGAGAGAACTTCTGCCCGGGGAACGGCCTTCACGAAACCACAAAAAGGAGTTCACCCACTGGCACAGACCTATAGAATTCTTCACAGCACTCAAGTTTTTTTTCTTTAAAAATGTGCTTTTTGGAGAGTAATATACAGATATAGTACATACATCTTGTATATACATCGGTTATATACACGTGTTGAAATCGAAACACGCTCCTCAGCTAAGGTGACCGCGGCGCGGAGGGATTTAGCAGCGCTTCAAGAGACTCTGCGTTCTCTTGTAATCCTCTGAGCAGACCTGGGCCTAGCTTTGCTGGTTGATTGACCCCAACTCAAAGCACGTAGATGCAGAGAAGGGTTGTTTTTGTGAAAGCTCTTAATCACCGTGGAATTGTGGAGACCTCAGGAACCGCAACCATGAAAGAGGTGGAGTCAAGATTTACGTGGACAAGACTATTGGAAGAGGATGTTCCAGGTGCTCGGAAACGCCTTGGGAACCCGCCTTTTCCTCTTCTCCGTGAGAACCGAGAGCTCAACACGTCGTGATGAACACCGAGACAAACCAATGGCTGCTGTTGCGTGGAGCTGGCCCCCTTTGTCATCTGTTTGGTGAGGACAGGGGGTTGGGTTGTTTTAATTTGTTGGGTAAAAAAACATCCAGAGAGAATTCAAATGGATTGAAATGTCTTGTTTAAGTTGTAGAGAAGGAGTTTGTGGTCACTCCTAGATCACTTGTACACGTTCTTACAATTTTTGGGGGGTTAAAACATTTCATTCCTGATCCATTCCCTTTTGTTTTAAATTATTATTACTTTTTAAAGTATTCTTCATTTCTCTAAGCCCTATATTTGCTCGACTGGTAAAATTGCAGCTGGCTGTTGAATGGATTTTTTCCACGGACTGCACAGCTAGGACTGGGGACCCAAATATTAAACTGGGCCACCTTGGCCTGTCTTAGCTATGCAGGAGATGCTGATACAGGCTGTGAGAGAGGTCTAAGAACCTCACGTGGATGTTTTTGACTTTTAAAAGCCAACAAGATGGGATCAGGATGATTCTGGTCTATACCAGCAGGAGAAGAAGCAGGAGGCCAATGGTGGTCCCTTGTCTCGAGATTATTTCACTAGGACAAACCCTTTGCAAGTCGCTCATGAAAAGCTGGTAAGGGAAGAAAGTCGGGACTGCCGATTTCTTTGGATTCCCGGGAAGCAGATGGAGTGGATGGCGTTAGGAGGAGCAACGGCATTTCTCAAACACATTCAAAACCCTCTCGCTATGAGACAGACCACATGTCCTTGAAGGCAGCGTAAGCGTCTCCGGTCTTGTGTTTGATTGAACTGTCAGGTCTTCATAGACACTATGGAGACGATTATGGGCTTGGACCTACGTCAACATAAAATCAAGCCGTAAAAAACAAATCTACGTTTCAAGTCTCCTTATTTCTGAGCTGCAAATCACCAAAAAAAAAAAAAAAAAAAAAAAAAAAAAATTAAATCACATACAGATCAGTCTCTGTTTTACTGTACAGTTTAGCATCTGTTTGTTACTGTGTATTGGTTCCTCCAGAAACCTGTTTGGTCCATATTTAAAGAGCTCCTTAAACTCCCATTGTGATTTTTTTCTTCCGTTGCTGGAGCTCTCTGGATTGGAGAGTTGGGCATTGTTACGCTTTCTTCAGACTTTATTGAGAAATTCCAGGTTGAGCGCGGCGGGGAGATGAATGGAGTCCATGGTGATGGAGGAGGGGTTGAAGGGGAAGAGAACGGGGAACACATGCTTGAAGTCTAAGAGCAGCTGTGGAGGGTCGTTTCGCTCTTGCAAGTGCGTCTGTGAGGTGTGGGAGAAGAAGAATTCAGCATCAGTTGTTGCCTTTTCTTTGCCACGTTTGTCATCGTCAACAGTTTGAGACTACAGATGTCATTAGTACTGTCTCCTCCACCTTACCTGTATGTCTCGTATGAAAGCTACTGTCACACGCTCCTCAAACTCATTCACGGGAGTGTAGAGATTAAGGATCTTTACAATCTGTTGAGAACAAAAGAGGATTAGGGACAGTCATGAGAAGCCAAACTTCTCTGGGATACAAAGCACCACCAGGAGTTTGCCTTGATATGGCCGTTACAAGTCTCCAATGACACAACGGAGAGGCAAAAGTAGCAAAAGAAGCTTCTGCACCTCCCACAGCATGGCCAACAGGTCAAGGGAGGGGATCCTGCCCCTCTGAGACCCCCCTGCAGGGCTGGATCCAGCTCGAGGCTCCTCAGCCCAGCAGAGACAGGGACCTGCTGGAGCGGGGCCAGAGGAGGCCACAGCAATGCTGGGAGGGTGGAAGCCCTCTGCTGGGAGGAGAGGGCAGAGAGTTGGGGGTGTTCAGCCTGGAGCAGAGAAGGCTGCGGGGAGACCTGAGTGTGGCCTTTGAGTGCTTCAAGGGGCCTCTGAGAAAGCTGGGGAGGGGCTTTTGAGCAGGGGCTGTTGGGACAGGACAAGGGCTGATGGGTTCAACTGCAAGAGGGAGGTTCAGACCAGAGAGAAGGGAGAAATGTTTTACACTGAGGGTGGTGATACCCTGGCCCAGGTTGCCCCGAGAGGTGGGAGAAGCCCCATCGCTGGCACCACTGCAGGTCAGGTTGGCCCTTGGGGCTCTGATCAAGCTGCTCTAGTTGCAGATGTCCCTGCTGACTGCAAGGGGGTTGGACTAGATGACCTTTGAAGGTCCCTTGAACCCAAACCAGTCTATGGTAAGTATCAGCCTGGGGTTCCTTTCCCTGCTGTGAGGTGTGGTGAGCCTCTATGGTCCTGTCAAAGTCATTTCTTACAGCAACGCTTGTAAATTGGGAGTAGACTTGAACAACAGATTTACACAGGGAGTTGACTCAGTTGGCACATGGTGATATGAGTGACCACTTCCCAGTACTTCTGATGTCACCTCTACAACACTCCTCCTGATGCTTCCTCACCCTGCTCCTCCTGTCCCACGCCTTGGCTTCTCATAGCCTGGGCAGTGAAGAGCTGGCACGGGGAGACCACCCTTTCCCACTAGTACCCTCTGGTGGAAATCTCTGACCCGCTCCCTACCTGCTGGGTTGTGAGCGACGTGCACAAGGAGCAGATGGCCTCAGCATCTTCTGAGGTTTTCTTCTTCAGCTGCAGAAGCTGTGCCGCCTGAATCAAGGGCTCCAGCATTTGCGCTGCTCCGCTCTGTTGCAGGTTCTTCCCACGCAGCCATTCCTCCAGCTGGCTGATGTTAAACCTGGGGAAGCAACCAAGATGTGAGCTGAGAGCCGAGAGATAAGATGTGGCACCTCAGAAATCCTTGATGAGACTCGAGTGCTGGTGTAGGTGGCTTTTTGTGACGTGCTTTTCCACAGCATTCAGATTCATTCCAGTTTCAAAAGTCAATTAAAATTAAGATTTTTAACAAGCCGACGTGGCAGCATTTTGCTCTCCTATTTTCCACCACCTCATAACATTAACAGAAGGTCCATCCCCACCTCGAGCCCCTGTCCCACCTCAGCTGCATGCCCGTGCTCCACGAGCAGACGTCCTTCCTCAGCAGAAGGTTGTTCAAGGCAACCGCGTTGATCATGTAGAAGAGCTGTTTGAAGACCTGCTGCACGATCTCTGGGTCCAGCCCCTGGTCACACATGATGCTGTGGAAAGTGTTGAGCTGGCGAATGATGGCGTCTAAGCTGTAGGAGCTGTCACCGTCCTCCATGCTGGAGGAGCGATTCCTGTAGCCCATCGGTTTGACACTGGAAAGCCCCTGGATACTCTCATTTTCCAACACCGCAGACACTGAAAAAGGGGGAAAAAGGAGCTAAAAAAGCCTGCATCCACCTCTTAGTCACTAGAGGGAAGAACTGATCCCTCCGTGGGGTTTATTGTGGTCTCAGTGATGCCACATAGCAGATGCTGGGAGGTCTGAAAGCACCTCAGATCCATGAGCCACCAGTTTACCGTGATAATATGAAGTAGTTAAAGTGCACAAAATATCCGCGAGATCACGTTTTTGTGCCGTGGTGTTACCACAGAACTCAATTCCCGTGCGAAGGAACAGCTCTCTTGGGAGTTGTAATCAATTCTCCTTCCATACCCACCACAGAGCCGTAAATTCTGTAGGTTACGTGATTAATTGGCTCAAAGGACCGAGAGAAATGAAGATTGATTAAAAGTCGTAAAATTCTTCCAGTCTGACTAACTGACAGAGGAACAAGAAAACGTTCTGCAAGGAGAGGTGATGGTGGGAGGTGACGCCGTTGGGTAGGGCCAGAATTTGTGCAATGACATTTGGAGCGTGAAGGCAAAGAGTCCCAGATCCAGAGGAGTCCAGGCTGGGAGCTCAAGGAAAACACCGGCAGCTAGAAAATAGAAAGCACTGAGAACAGCCCCTCAATTCGCTGAGGAAGTAACTCTTCCCATACTGACTCGCCCTTACAAAACAGAGTCTTTATCAGTCTCTTTTCAGAATCGCAGAATTGTTTTGGTTGGAAAAGACCTTCAAGCTGAACAAGTCCAACCGTTGCCCCAGCACTGCCAGGTTCCCACTGACCCCTGTCCCTCAGCACCACCTCCACACGGCTGGGAAACCCCTCCAGGGATGGGGACTCCACCACTGCCCTGGGCAGACTGCGACACGCCTGCACAACCCCAACGGGCAAGAAATGGTTCCTCAGGGACAACCTCAACCTCCCTTGGTGCAACTTGAGGCCAGTTCCTCTTGTCCTGTTGTTTGCTCCTGGGGAGAAGAGACCAATCCCCACCTTTCTCCAACCTCCTGAATTTCAGGGAGTTGTGGAGAGCCAGAAGGTCTCCCCGGAGCCTCCTTTGCTCCAGCCTCAACCCCACCACATCCCTCAGCCACTCCTCAGCGCACTTGTGCTCCAGACCCTGCACCAGCTTCGTTGCCCTTCTCTGGACACACTCCAGCCCCTCAATGTCCTTCTGGGAGTGAGGGGCCAAAACTGAACCCAGGATTTGAAGTGTGGCCTCCCCAGTGCCCCCAGTCCAGGAGGACAATCCCTTCCCTGGTCCTTCTGGCCCCACCAGTGCTGGTCCAAGCCAGGATGCCATTGGCCTTGTTGGCCACCTGGGCACACTGCTGGCTCCTCTTCAGTCACTGGTGACCAACCCCCCCAGGTCCTTTTCCCCGGGCAGTTTCCAGCCGCTCTTCCCCCAGCCTGGAGCATTGCAGGGGGTTGGTGGGATCTAAGTGCAGGACCCGGCACTTGGCCTTGTTGAACCTGTCTACCAACTGCACCTTCCTCCTTTAGGCACAAGTCAATCTAGCACCATGGAAAGGTCTGAAAAACACCGAGAGCAGATAATTACCGCACAAATCACACCCACCTAAAAAGTACCATGCTGTCAACTTACCGATCATGGGCTGGAGTTCGCCCTCTGCTATCTTAATGAGCTGCTGGTAGATCTGGATGGAGAGGTGGCTCAACACCTGGCGGTACTCGGTCAGATCAAAGTTCTTCAGGCAGTGCTCGTTCTGCTTAGGCGTGTTTTGTGTCATGAAACCCTGAGCAGAAGGAGATTAAAACCCCTGGTTTCATTATTCCACCTATATATAGTCCAGAAAATCAATCATTTAAAAAAAAGAGAGTACACTATATCCAGATGTTCCCAAAGTGCATTTTTAGACTCTATTATGGAAAAGATCAAGACTCATAAATCACCTTGGATTTACTCAGCCCTTTGTTCATGAATTATTACTAGAGACCTGCTTTGTGAAAGAAGCATCATTAATGCTGTAATGTTGTTTTCCAGGCAGAAGAGGGCAAACAGGAGCATATCTATGAGCCAGGATTATCTAAATTATTTTTTCTCTTTCATTTAAATCTTGTGTGTCCAGCAGGGAAGTTTTACACACGCCGTGAATGACCTGAATGGTTAATTAATTCCAGGAAAAATGTTTTCTTTATTCTTAGAGCTGGATGCTCAAGCAATCTAACACAAAGACTAAATGAGAAATGACATCATTTGGCTCTGCTGAAAATGTTAATACCCCGAACATACGGCAGCGTGTGGTGTACTAAGAGGACTGTGATTTAGTCGGAAGGGATCGGCTGTAATAAAACCGGTGCAAAGCACCAGGAACTTCTGGTCTAGGTCAGACTAGACGTAAGGTAAAAAATTGTTGACCCTGAGGGTGGTGAGACCCTGGCCCAGGTTGCCCTGAGAGGTGGCAGAAGCCCCATCGCTGGCACCATTGCAGGTCAGGTTGGCCCTTGTGTCTCTGATCAAGCTGCTCTGGTTGCAGATGTCCCTGCTGACTGCAGGGGCGCTCGACTGGATGAGCTTTGAAGGTCCCTTCCAACCCAAAATATTATCTGATCTCTGATTCTAGGAGCTGCCTTGTGTTACATCCTTACAAACAAAGGAGAAAAGTCAGAGATGACCCCATGTTGTGACCAGAGGAAAGCCCCAGACCCAGGGGCCCTGAAGACCCTTCCCAGATGAAGGCCAACCTTCTCAAGCTCAGCGACGGGTTTCTTACCGCATCTCCGCTGTACTGCTTTAAACAGTGCAGGAGGCGACACGTATTCGCCAGCCAAAACGACGTCAGCTGGAAATCATCGTTGTGTTTCTGGCGGAGCAGAATGAAAACATGTGAGATCATAATTGCCCTTGTTCTTCTAAAAAGAGAAGCTGTAAGAGCGACTGGGTTTGAAAATCGCTATGAGAGCTGAATGTCACATGCTTTGATATGGTCAGAACCATCTTACACCGTCTCACGCCCAAGACAAGAGAAAACGGACACCTACCTTCAGCACCTTCTTGATGCCATTGATGGTGGAGGTGAGCAAGGAATGCACTTTCTGGTCATCATTGATGTAATCCGCGTGTCTGATGCACATGTAGAGGATGTAGGCGGGAAGGCAGGGAACAGTAGCAGACACCGTCTGGGGCTTAAGATCTACAAGGTTTGGGTTTTCTGTTTTAAAATTCACCAACTGCCAGGTGAAGCAGGGAAGACAAGAGCTGGAGATGACCTCAGGCCAACCCCTCTCCCCCCAGGCCCTGGGGGAGCTTAGATTTCGGCTCTGCAACTTCCATCCCGCCCTGCAGTGGATGTACAGGTAGCACTAGATCTTCTTTACCATGTAAAAGTCTACCTGACCAGCACACGAGCTTAGAAAAGCCGCCTGAAGCTCTTGGTGATACCTCCCACAGGTTATAACACCTCGTCTGAATTCATGACCTGGAAAATTACTCTTTCCCTCAAGATAGTGAGTCCTAATAGCAGCTGTGGGAATTTGCGGCCTCTAAAGGAAGAGCCGGTCTGATTGGGTGAAAATCTAAGACCACAGGAATGGGCTAGCACTGCTGGTTGAACGCTTTGTAGCTCCTCACTGGAGGGGTTGGAGAGTGATGCTAAACACTAACACGTAGCCAGGGAAGCATCTCGAACGGCCTGGAATACAGGGATGCTGCAGCAATTCCGATCGGACCTTCCAGCGTGAAAGAGCTCACAAGTTTATCATCCGTTATTACCTCATAAACCAAACGACCTTTGTTCCGGGGTCTACCCTTTGCTACCCCTCCCCATTAATTACCACATCAAGAGCTCAGCAAATTACTGCTGGCTCTGGAAACAGCGGCCTCCTTCTGGTGTTCTCCATGGTTTTGCTACCCCTAAGGATTATATCCATGCTGGTCTGTCTGCTTTACCTCCTCAAACTACCGACACCATAAAGCTGCAGCCCCAGGAGCGGTGAATTGAAGAAGATCAATTTGTCTGTCTCAAGATCTCAAGTTTACAGACTCTTCTGAGCAAGAGAAGGAGGAGCCAGGCACAAGAGCCTGGCAAGTTCCTCACCTGTGATGAGGTTTCGGATGAGGAGGGGCTCGTCTTCTTTATAATATTCCAACATGCCCTGAAAATTTTTCTCCTTCCTCTGGACAGCAACTTGCATGTGACGCTCGTGCTGCCTCCTCTCGGCCGGTACCGTGGCTTGGAATGCTGTGAAAAGAGCATAAAAGGTGGTACCTGGTGAAGGAACCATAAGCTAGAAGGTAGTAACCCTACAGGAAGCTTTTTAGTGAACCAAACCCCCTAAAACCTGGTAGAAGAGGTGGTGGGTGAGGGGTTTCTGCTTCCATAAAAGTTTAATAGAACAGGAGAGACCAGTGGGCAAGTGCTGCAGTACCCGGCAGCCTGCTCATCAAATGCCACCGACAGAGAGCAGCGGTGTGGCTGTGGAAACCCTCCAGTTCTTCAGCTTAATTTCACTTAACTCCTAGTTTAGAGAAATGGACTCAGGAGGACGAGGTTCTGAGGTTAATCATGGTGTCGCCAGAGAATGGGAAGATCCTTCTATACAACATAGATCCTAGAATCACAGACTGGTTTGGGTTGGAAGGGACCTTCAGAGCTCATCCAGTCCAACCCCCCTGCAGTCAGCAGGGACTTCTGCAACTAGAGCAGCTTGCTCAGAGCCACCTGCAATGGTGCCAGGGATGGGGCTTCTTCCTCCTCTCTGGGCAGCCTGGGGCAGGGTCTCGTCAGATGTCACCCTTGCTTTCTGATCAAGCAGGATACAGATATATATTTTGATCTGAAATGGTTTTAATTCCCCCTCAGAAATGCCAGATCAAAGCAGCTGCCTGTTAGCCACTGGTCTCCTCTCTGTCTCTGCTTGGGGCATTGTCCTGGGACACCAAGCAGCAGACCAACACCTCCAACTCTCCATCACTTCGTGGACCCTCTTCCAAGTTCGCCATGGTACCAAGCTAAAGCTATAGCGGTGCAGCTGGACTTGCCCAAACGCAGCCTAAGCACGACCCAGGAGCTTCACCGGGACTCGCGGTTCCCTGCTGCCACGCCAGCGATGAGCTCAGTACTAGTTCCCCGTGCCAAAATGAGGAGCATCTTACTTTAACAGAAAGAAAATGAGAAAATCCTCCAAGGTTGGCCAAAGGAGTAAACCAGAGTGCTGATCCCCCACCCCAAATGTTCACCAACAGCTGAGTCACCTTCAAACTCTTGGACCTTCTTCATGTAAATCTTTAGCTGCTTCTTCAGCTTCTTTTCATTCTTTTCCAACTTCTCTAGCAATTCTTTAAGATCCTGAAAAACAGAAGATGTGTTGGGTTAAAAAAATAAGTCATGAGAGTCTTAGAGCCACTTAGTTCAAGGCCAAAAGCATCACTGGGAGGTGCTGAAGGATTCTACAGAGGGTTTAGGAGGGGTGGAAATGACCCCAGTGCCTTCCCCTCCCCTTTGTGCTTCCCATTTCCCTTCTCTCAACCTGCTTCTTTCCCTCTTCCTCAGGCTGTGTTTTCGGGACAGCCTCTTACCAGGTTTTCATTGGTGAGCCGTGTGATTTCTTGCTGAAGTCCAAACTCCACCTGGGCCTCTGGAGATAGCTGCAGGGTCTGCAGGAATGCCTGCTGCTGTTTCTCCAGCTCTTCTTTCATCGCATCCACCTGGTTTTTCAGAGCTTCGACCTCCTCCTCGTGCTCTCGTCTCTGATCCTGGAGCTGTGCTTCCAGCAGCCTGCGAAAAGCACCACACCAATCAGTCTGCGATGTCAGCGACCACCGTTTGAGTTTAGATCCTTCAAACTCAGCCAACCTGGGAGACGTTCCCAGTCAACCTCCCTATAAAACTGACACCCACAAAGGGCTCCTGTGGCTTTGCCACGTTGGTCTATCATTTGCTACGCTGCAGATTAAAAATTTCTGAAATTAGAGACATTAGAATAAAGTTCTGGGTTTTTTTTTAAATAAAAGGCAGAAGAAAAAATAAAATCCAAGAGCTCTGTTTTTCTGCAGCTGTATCACAAGTGCACTGAGGAGCGGCTGAAGGACCTGGCAGGGTTGAGCCTGGAGAAAAGGAGGCTCCAGGGAGACCTTCTGGCTCTCCACAACTCCCTGAAATTCAGGAGGTTGGAGAAAGGTGGGAGTCGGTCTCTTCTCCCCAGGAACAAGTGACAGAACAAGAGGAAATGGTCTCAAGTTGTGCCAGGGGAGGTTGAGGTTTGCCCCGAGGAACAATTTCTTCCCTACTGGGGTTGTCCAGTCTGCCCAGGGCAGTGGTGGAGTCCCCATCCCTGGAGGGGTTTCCCAGCCGTGTGGAGGTGGTGCTGAGGGACAGGGGTCAGTGGTGCCCTGGCAGCGCTGGAGGAACGGTTGGACTCAATGATCTGAAAGGCCTTTTCCAACCAAAACAACTCGATGATTCCATGAGTCTACATTTGGGTTCCCAGTAGCAAAACCCAAACGCCTGACACAAAAGCAGCACAGATCAACACCGGCAGGTTTTTCCGCAGCAATTGTTCTTGTGCTCCTCCCCTTCCAAACATTAGTTCTTCCTCTTGAAAAGGGAACTGCGTGCCTCCCGAGTGGCTCCGTTTGCTACTGCTGAGAGTTTCCAGAAAGGCAGAAGCCAAAACCCTTCATTCCTTCCAGCTGTTTGGAGAGCTGTTATTTCTCTTTGCTTAAAAAGAAATATATTCACGTACATCTCCATCTTCCTTCATGAACCACCCACAGAAAAGGCAATTTGCTGGCGTTGTGATCGGTTCCTGCTTTCACCATCGCTGCTGACTTCACCAGGACTCTTCAGTGTGGAGAAAAACACTTGTTTCCTCGTACTCCACGACATACAAATACTAACGCCATGATCCACAGCTGACAGAAGTCACCAAACTCAGCCCTTCTCCCACTTTTAGGTGAGCACCCAACTTTTTCTCTAATAATTCTGAAAAACCTGGCAAGTGACACAATAATTGATTTTCTAAGGGCATCCCCTACGCTCTGCGAGGTGGAAATCTCCGTTAGTCCACCAGCTCTCTCAGGAAGCCTGAAATAAGGGACTCCAGAAGGGATGAGGACTCTGAGGAACGGCCATCAAGCCAGAAACGGCTACGTATTAGTCCCAGACTACACAGAGCGATGGTGGCAAAGAGGAGGAAGCAGCCAAGGGGATAACCACAAGGTGAGGAAGACTGTGGTGATGGCAGTGTAGCGTTTATCCAGGACACGCACAGACATGGGGCTGGGCCAGCGGGGAAAAAGCTACAACTCTGTTAGGTCCATTGGGAAATTGAAGGACATTCATGTCTGTGGACTCTTCCCCTGCAGGAAAAATTAAGTGTGAGGGTTTTTTTTTTTGAGAATAGTATAAGAGAACACATTCTTTCTATAGAAGATTTCTGGATAACCTCATAACCACCCTGCAGAAGAGCACAGGCGGATTAACGTTTGATTCTCAGCTCTTCCAAGCACCAGGCTGAACCAGGAGAAGAATCCAGGAGTCCTTCTGCTTTGCTTGAATCTCCACTTGTTTCTAAACGTTCATGAGCTTGGACATGAGAGATGAGTACAGAATCACCAGGAGACAGGGAGGTTGCGGCTGAGTCCCACTGGGATATTTCCTCACCAGACCAGGCCAGTTGTGGAAGGACGGGATTGTGTGTGCCCACTTGAAGGTCCACCACACACCGTCCTCTGCACACCTATAGGCAATGTGTGCACGGGAGCACGCAAAGCAGACAGCATTGCAATACCAGCACCAGGATTCCACTTCTGACATGTCAAAGATTGGGAGAAAACGCGTTAGGGAGGTGCTATATCTTAGAGCAATTCAGGAAAAAACATCCAAAATATTTTTTCTGGGGGGGCTTCCTGGAGACTGCAGCTTCCCAACACCTTTATCACACCATTTTCATTAACGTAACCTAATTTTTACTGAATCACGGCACAGGAATTAGAGACAACAGCCACCGTCCCAATGAGAACCACAACGACTCTCTGGAAAATCAGAGGAGGGTCTCAGTGCCTCCAGTTCAGATATCCCACCTCCAGCTCCCATGGAAGACAACAATGGGTCCTACAGAGGATGAAGGGTCCTACAGAGAATGAAAGGACCTACAGAGGACAACAGGTCCTACAGAGGACAAGTCCTACAAAGGACAACAGCAGAGGAGGGGATGGGAACAAAAGGGCAAGTGAAAGAGAGAGAGGAGAGGAAAAAAGAAAGTGTTTGACCTGGCAACTTGCTTTAAGCCTTGGTAAGCCAAGCCGAGCTCGCCATCTTCATTGAGATACCCCCAGTCCTCAGTCTTGCTAGAAATAAAGGACAGAGAAAGGGAACAAGAGGACAGAGAAAGACAAAAGGTCAATTACAACAGAAGGGGGAAAGCTGCAGAACCCTCGTTAATTTAATTATTCTTTTTAAAAGCACACTTTGGTTACATTTTCCATCATGGTGAAGGAGAACCGTGCCCTGATCGTGCCCTGTATGACACCCCTGGATAGCAGAGCTTCTCCCCGCCGCCCAGCTGTGAACCATGACCTCATGCAGCCCCTTCTTCCCCGACCCACCGCAGCCAACCTGGAAACCCAAAATCATTCAGGTCAAAAGGGATCATTGCAGGTCAGCTGGTCCGACCTCCTGGCAGGTTACCATCATTCCTGAGACGTTCCTGTTTCTACCAAAAAGCCCAACTCCTGGAGGTCAGGGTCTGAGGTTTCGTTTCTGGGTGGTTAAACTGTTTCCCATTTGATTGGAAGGACAAGGTGGCAAGTCCACACTACAACGGCTGGCTCGAATCCTCATTAAAACCTGACGCTTCAAAACCAGGGAGGAGAAAGAAGGACCACGAGAGAGCAGAAGCCAGAACGAGGGGTAAGGAAGAGGTGTCTGAACACAGAAGGGTGGAATGAAAAGCACTTTGGCAGCTCCCAGCACGCTTCCTTGCTTCCCCCTCATAAAAAATGAACTATTTTTGAGCTGGAAGAGCCCACATGCACTTTGAACCCACAGCACAAACACAACGCAACCCCATATTTTATGGGGCTGACTCCTCTCCCAGACCTTCGGCGCTCCAGCACATCTCACTAATAAGCCATTTTAAAGACAAGTTTCCGCATTTCTTTCCTCCTGCAGCAACTTCCACTGGTCTAAAAGAAACTCTCCTACTTCAGTTGAGGGTCTCCTCAACCATCACAAGAAACACATCAGCCTTTCCTCAGAGCAACCCAAACACCCCTTGGCTGTTCGTTTCCTTAGGTCCATATGAGGTCGAATCTCCTCTGTATCCAACCAGCAGAAAAATGCCCAGAAAAGTCTCATCTCACTTTAACACCAAAAATAATAATCTTAACAGAACATGTATTTAGGCACTGAAAAGCAGGAAAAAAAAAATGGATCTTGACTATTTACTTGACTATTTATTACATCTCAGTAACGTGGGAAATCTCACGGGACGAGCAGCATCTTTATGACATCAAATATCTGGTATCACCTTTGAAAAAATAACCTTTTTTAATCACACGTGTTGTGGTAAATGAGAAAAGCAGCTCCAGGAGGTGCCGTTACACCGAGATAAAACTGCCCTGGGAAATAAACCATCGGTCCGCATTCACCAGCACGGCCCTGACTCGGAAATCCTCGAGATCCCAGAAGTTCGCATTAACCGAGACACTAAAAGTCAACAGGGGTTCTTCTTAGCTAATGAGATTAATTAGAATGTGCCAAAATAATTTCCTAGAACACCGGGTAAATTCTTCACTCAAATAAGGCCAAAAGGACCTTCACAGCCTCGTTCCGCCTTTATCCTTATCGTGGAGGTCCAGGGAAGCAGCTGGTGACCTTCAAGAACGGCCTTCATGAAAGGAGAGAAACTCCTGCCCAAACGCCTCCCTCCCCTTCTCCAACGGTGCACGGCCAGCAAACCCTGGCGATGTTCATTTTAGCATCTTCAGATAATTATCAGCTCTCAATAAAGAAAATGGGGCATTTCATTCTCAATCACAGATATATGCTACTTTTTTGTTGTTGTTTTAATTAAATGGAAAGTTAGAGCACACCACAGATTAGATATACGACCGAGTGGGAAGCAGCGATAAGAAGAATCACAGAATCATTTAGGTTGGAGGAGACCATTAAGCTCCTCGAGTCCACCCGTTCCACCAGCGCTGCCAGGTCCCCACTGACCCCTGTCCCTCAGCACCACCTCCACATGGCTGGGAAACCCCTCCAGGGATGGGGACCCCACCACTGCCCTGGGCAGACTGCGACACGCCTGCACAACCCCAACAGGGAAGAAATGGTTCCTCAGGGCCAACCTCAACCTCCCCTGGTGCAACTGGAGGCCGGTTCCTCTGGTCCTGTTGCTTGTTCCTGGGGAGAAGAGACTGACCCCCACCTCGCTCCAACCTCCTGAATTTCAGGGAGTAGTTGAGAATGAGAAGGTCTCCCTTGAGCCTCCTTTGCTCCAGGCTCAACCCCCCCAGGTTCCTCAGCTGCTCCTCAGGGCACTTGTGCTCCAGACCCTGCACCAGCTCCGTTGCCCTTCTCTGGACACGCTCCAGCTCCTCAATGTCCTTCTGGGAGTGAGGGGCCAAAAGTGAACCCAGGATTTGAGGTGTGTCCTCCCCAGTGCCCCCAGTACACGGGGACAATCCCTGCCCTGGTTCTGCTGGCCACACCAGTGCTGATACAAGCCCAGATTCCGTTGGCCTTCTTGGCCACCTGGGCACACTGCTGGCTCCACTTCAGTCACTGGTGACCAACACCCCCAGGTCCTTTTCCCCGGGCAGTTTCCAGCCGCTCTTCCCCCAGCCTGGAGTGTTGCAGGGGGTTGGTGTGACCTCAGTGCAAGACCTGGCACTTGGCCTTATTGAACCTCAGACCACTGGCCTCGGCCCGTCGATCCAGCCTGTCCAGATCCCTCTGTGGAGCCTCCTGACCCTCCAACCGATCAACACTCCCGCCCAACCACGTGTCATCTGCAAACTGACTGAGGGTACACTCGACCCTCTCAAAGATCCCCTCAAGAGGCGCACTGGAGAGTGGAAAGGAGAGATATGAACCCTTTCCTTGTGATGACCTCTTCCAGCTACAAAAGCATCCTCCACGTGAAGCCAGCATCAACCCTTCAGAAAAAAATAAAAAGCCTTGTACTCTACAGAAACCACTTGGAAGTTAATCACAGCAGTGAATTTCAAAGACTGATCCTGATCTGCTTTGAACTGCCGAGTTATTATCTCTAACATCATCGCCTGGGCTTTTGTTGCCTCTATGTTTCCACCAAGATCAAACAGGCTTCAAAGAAAGAGCCCAAGAGCTGAAACAGGGAACAAAGAGCCTACCTAGCTTTATGTCCACTTACTGAAGCAGAAAATTAGCTGGAAACTTAACTTGACGCTTTTCCCGTTAGCAGCTGAAAGTCAGCAGGAGGAAAAAAAAAAGGAAAAGAAAAAAAAGCTGAATTCACTGCATTTACAAGGGGCTGTTTAATCCAGATTTCCCCTTGAACCGGTATCAAAGGGCTTTCCCGAGAGCGGTGGGGAGAAAAGAGAATCGCTACGTGGGCAGGGCTAGAGGCACCTGGCAGTTTTTCCTGTTTTCCTCCTGCCTTATTTAAAAGTCCGGGATTCTATAGACACCGAGGGAATGAAAGGTCTATCTCCCACCAGAATAAAGCCATGGACCATCCCCAGCCTAAATAGTCAAGACATTGGAGTGCACCCTCAGCAAGTCTGCAGATGACAGCGAGCTGAGGGGTGCTGTTTACACACCGGAGGGATGGGATCCATCCAGAGGGACCTGGACAAGCTGGAGCAGTGGGGCTGTGTGAACCTCATCAGGTTCCACAAGGCCAAGGGAAAGGTCCTGCACCCGGGTCTGGGGCAACCCCCGCTATCAGCCCAGGCTGGGGATGAAGGGCTGGAGAGCAGCCCCAAGGAGAAGGACTTGGGGGTGCTGGGGGGTGGAAAAGCTGGACAGGAGGCGGCAGCGTGCACTCGCAGCCCAGAAGCCCCCCGTGTGCTGGGCTCATCCCCAGCAGCGTGGGCAGCAGGTGGAGGGAGGGGATCCTGCCCCTCTGCTGCGCTCTGCTCTGGGGAGAGAGACCCCCCTGCAGGGCTGGGTCCAGCTCTGGGCTCCTCAGCCCAGCAGAGACAGGGAGCTGCTGGAGCGGGGCCAGAGGAGGCCACAGCAATGCTGGGAGGGTGGAAGCCCTCTGCTGGGAGGAGAGGGCAGAGAGTTGGGGGTGTTCAGCCTGGAGCAGAGAAGGCTGCGGGGAGACCTGAGTGTGGCCTTTGAGTGCTTCAAGGGGGCTCTGAGAAAGCTGGGGAGGGGCTTTTGAGCAGGGGCTGTTGGGCCAGGACAAGGGCTGATGGGTTCAACTGCAAGAGGGAGATTCAGACCAGAGAGAAGGGATTGTTTTCTGCTGAGGGTGGTGAGCCCCTGGCCCAGGTTGCCCCGAGAGGTGGGAGAAGCCCCATGGCTGGCACCATTGCAGGTCAGGTTGGCCCTTGGGGCTCTGATCAAGTTGCTCTAGTTGCAGATGTCCCTGCTCAGTGCAGGGGGGTCGGACTGGATGAGCTTTGAAGGTCCCTTCCAACCCAAACCATTCAGTGATTCTATGATTCTGTGACATGATGACTTCCATCTAGGTGTGGCCCATGCGTGGACCATGACTTTAGCGCACTGGTCAGACTGGACTGGTGGAAGAGCACCCACCTCAGTTAGAAACTGCCCGCAGAATGAGAGGTATCAGGGTAAAGAGGAATGGGAGTTCTTCTTGCAGCATGGGTGGGAGAAAAGGGGGCTTTTGCTTCTTAATCCCACTCCAGAACTGCAATCCCACCAGCTCTGCTTTCCATGAAACCATTTATCCACCAAGATTAGAAAGAGAAAGCAGATTTATTTCTCACGCTGACTCACTTGGCCATAGAGCTGTGTAAGCACAAATGCAAATTAGTGCTGGGGGAAGGGAACGTTAATTTTTATTGACCAATAAATGCTCCCTGAGCGTTTGTTTTCATCTGGGCTATTGCCATCGACTCCAGCCCACAGTTTATAAACCAGTCCAATAAACAAAAATTAATGCAGAGGGAACCACGCAACAGGGAAGCTGGTGGTGATTAACGAGCCGTCCGATAAATCACCGCAGAAAATCAGGGTGATGCTACCTGGAGCTATGGCTACCGCAGAGCCAAGCTCCAGTCAAGCTTCATATCAGAAGTAGACAAGGGAGGTAGTAGGAAACTGCCTGGAGACTCCAGATTTCCCCTCCCAAACCTCAAGTGGCCACAAACCATCAAGACTTGGTCGCATGGTGTCCTGGTTTGAGGACTAGCAGCTTGAGAGAAAGCGGACAAGGTGTACTCCAAGGATGGCCAAATATCGATTGCTATGGGGGACCAGTGATGCAACCCGGTCAGACACACGCCCCGCGAAAGCAGCGGCTCTTATGGTGATGCCATCATCAACACCTTCAGCAACCCCATCAACTCCTTCACCAACACAACTCACCATCCCAACACACGCACACGGGAAAATGGAGTCTAGGGAGGAGTGAAAGCTGTGCCCGACCATGGGATTTCGCATCCCGTACCAGTGCCCACAGGTCCACAAAAAAGTTGGAAGGAGATTCAAAGAATTCATTAAACGACCCCAAAAAACCACTCCTTGCAGTAGCCTCATTGGTTTACTGACCAAAAGATGGTGGTTAAATGAACCTCATCACCTCTGCTGCAGGAGGGGCAGAATTTTCATCAGCAAGTTCACTTCAGGAGAGCAAATATTCAATGGCAACAACTTGAAAAAAACCGCAAATGCTGGTCCTGATCCAGCCAGACATGCTGCCCAGGTGAGAAACCTGTGTCACGAGAGTCCTGGACACCAACAATCCCCACGCCTTCCGGTCTCCTGGAGCTGGAAATACTAGTGTGGGCAGGGCTACCACCCATCAGGGTTTTAAGCTATTGTTTAGTTTAAATAATGTGTCCAGCAGAACTAGGGCAGGGATCGTCCCCCTGGACTGGGGGCACTGGGGAGGACACACCTCGAATCCTGGGTTCATTTTTGGGCCTCACTCCAAGAAGGACATTGAGGGGCTGGAGCGTGTCCAGAGAAGGGCAACGGAGCTGGTGCAGGGTCTGGAGCACAAAGGCACTGAGGAGCAGTTGAGGGACCTGGTGGGGTTGAGCCTGGAGCAAAGGAGGCTCCGGGGAGACCTTCTGGCTCTCCACAACTCCCTGAAATTCAGGAGGTTGGAGCGAGGTGGGGGTCGGTCTCTTCTCCCCAGGAACAAGTGACAGGATGAGAGGAACCGGCCTCAGGTTGTGCCAGGGGAGGTTGAGGTTGTCCCTGAGGAACAATTTCTTCCCTGTTGGGGTTGTGCAGGCATGTCGCAGTCTGCCCAGGGCAGCGGTGGAGTCCCCATCCCTGGAGGGGTTTCATAGGGTGGTGCTGAGGGCCAGGGGTCAGTGGTGCCCTGGCAGCGCTGGGGGAACGGTTGGACTTGATGAGCTTCAAGGTCTTTCCCAACCCAAACGATTCTGTGACTCTGTTTAAATCCAATGCATGTGGAACCCAGTCCTTCCAGCAAGCCCGCCTCTGTACTCACACCTGAGGAGATCTCCACAGGTTCTCCCAGGGCTTTCCCAACAAGTCAAACAGATGCAAAGTCAGAAAATCCGGCCCATGCTACGGCAGGAATTTGAGGAACATCCATCACAGATACGATGACCCCAGCTGCCCGCCTATCTATACACACACTGAATTCCTACACATCCATCCCGGCACATGGAATTCCCGCTGCACCTTTTTGGCCACCCAGTCCTGAAACCTCCTCCCAGTTTTTCCTACTACGCTCCAACACGGTGTCGCTTTGCTCCTATTCACGCAGGTACGACTAAAATCCTCCAACCTCTTAAAAGCCTCCAAGCCTTCTCTTATTTGCCAAGAGAAAAGGAGATGAACGTTCAATTTCCTCGCAGCGAAAGGAATTATTTACTTCACACAGTATTTTGCTGTTTAATCCATGTAATTTCGTCTTCTTGCAAGATACTACTTTTTATTCAATGTCCTCCTGGAGAGCTGCAAGGATTGATTTAATGCCTTGCAAAACATCGTGACCACGTCCAGAATATTAACCCTCGCTACGGGAAACCTGGAGATGCAGGAAAATCACTGATGTGGCTGTTGCCAGAGAATACACCGTGCGTTTGTGAGCTCGGTTCACCACCACGGGCCCACCCTTGACCCGAGGTCCAGAACGCAATCCAGAAGCTGGTAACTCTCCAAAACACATTGTTAATTTTGGTCTCGATCTCATCTCTCCCGCTTTGGTCAGCAGCTGGAAAAATTTGGGCCGCACTTACCGGTTCGTCTCGCACATCCCCTGGTAGGCTTCAATCGCGTCCTCCTGATCGATGTGCTTGTCGCTGTTGGGCCAGCTGGCGTTGGTGGTGATGCTCTCCTAAATTCAACACGCAAAAAACGGCGGCGTGACACCCTGCACGTCTCCCGCTGTCTTTCAAAGTTCCTCACACCAAACATCTCCCAACCAACCTTAACAGAGCTTCCTTGGGCCACCTTAGAGGCAGAACCTCCTAGAACCCTGCAGAACCTCCTAGAACCTCCCCATGCCAGCTTGCCACCCAGAGCCTACCAAAGCAGAAATAGCATCACCCAGGGCAGTGAATTTCCAGCAAAAGAACGGGAAAAGGAAAAGAAAATCTATTACCCTCTCAAGTACCATGTTCTTCTCAGTCTGTTTCTGCTGAGCTGCCTTCATAATCTGTGTCCTCAGGATGAGCACTTCCTCCTTCCGCACTTCCAGCTCCTCGTTGGCAGATTTCAGCTGATTCAGCAGGAGGTTATAACTGTCCTGGGTATCATTGGAGGAGTTGTTCTGGGTTGCTCGGTCTGCGATGGCCTTCCTCAGCTCATTAAGGTCATTTTTCAGCTTCTTGTTCTCCGACTCCAGCTCTTGCCTCTGGAAAATACCAAACCAATAACCAGTTTAGACAAACACTGGCAGTGCCTCAAACCGTGTGGTGAGGTTTACACGCCTGAGGGATGGGACGTCATCCAGAGGGACTTGGACAAGCTGGAAAGGTGGGTTCGTGTGAACCTCATGAGGTTCCACAGGGCCAAGGGCAAGGTCCTGCATCTGGGTTGGGGCAGCCGCCAGTATCAGCCCAGGCTGGGGATGAAGGGCTGGAGAGCAGCCCCAAGGAGAAGGACTTGGCGGTGCTGGGGGGGGAAAAGCTGGACAGGAGCCGGCAACGTGCGCTCACAGCCCAGAAGCCCCCCGTGTGCTGGGCTCATCCCCAGCAGCGTGGGCAGCAGGTGGAGGGAGGGGATGCTGCCCCTCTGCTGCGCTCTGCTCTGGGGAGAGAGACCCCCCTGCAGGGCTGGGTCCAGCTCGGGGCTCCTCAGCCCAGCAGAGACAGGGACCTGCTGGAGCGGGGCCAGAGGAGGCCACAGCAATGCTGGGAGGGTGGAAACCCTCTGCTGGGAGGAGAGGGCAGAGAGTTGGGGGTGTTCAGCCTGGAGCAGAGAAGGCTGCGGGGAGACCTGAGTGTGGCCTTTGAGTGCTTCAAGGGGGCGCTGAGAAAGGTGGGGAGGGGCTTTTGAGCAGGGGCTGTTGGGCCAGGACAAGGGGTGATGGGTTCAACTGGAAGAGGGAGATTCAGACCAGAGAGAGGGAAGAAACTGTGGCTGCTGAGGGTGGTGAGCCCCTGGCCCAGGTTGCCCCGAGAGGTGGCAGAAGCCCCATGGCTGGCACCACTCCAGGCCAGGTTGGCCCTTGGGGCTCTGAGCAAGCTTCTCTAGTTGCAGATGTCCCTGATCTCCCTGCAGGGGGGTCAGACTGGATGACCTCTGAAGGTCCCTTCCCACCCAAAGCGTTCTGTGATTAGCCTGTTACTATTTAATAACAGGGTGACACAGAGGAGATGTTTTATCTGTTGACACTATTTTTAAACACAAAAGCCAGCGCTTAGAGAAGCCAAACACTTTTGTTTCTTCTCCGCCCCTTTTCCTTCTCAAGCAGGAAGCCACCACAAACGCCACAATGTTTAGCCCAGCCTTCAGATTCATTAGGTAAGCTCGAAGACGCCCATTGACAGGAGCCTTCTTCATGGCAGACAGCCTAACAGTGTTTCACCACGAGGCAGGTGGTATCACCACCTCTAGCAGCTCTTCACCAGCACCCAAAACCCACCTGACCACCCAGGTAGGTCAAGAGCAGCTTCGCTCCTGCGAATGGGGCAGTTCTTGCTATGGGACTCACTGGGGACCTGCTCATGGCCCAAATCCCACCTCCTCTTTGCACCAGATCAATTGGTTGGAAGAGACCTTGAAGCTCATCAAGTCCAACCGTTCCCCCAGCGCTGCCAGGTCACCACTAACCCCTGTCCCTCATGACCTGGGGTCAGCTCTTTCCTAGGGACCGCTCCTCACCCGTGTGGATTCTTTAGTGTCTATAATAGCACAAGCTCTTGCTCCACAGGCGCTTCCCCTCTACCCGCTGCCTTTGGACCCCTTCCACAGCTTTCTGGCACGATCCCTCTTGGCTCTGGGATATCCGCTTCATTACCAGCTTTGGCTGAGGTGAGCTAACGATTCCAAAAATGGCTGGATGAGACACTGACTTTTCTCTAAGTGCCTTTTTTTTTTTAGAAAAAAAGGGTTTGAAGAGTGTGCGCGCGGCAGGGAATCGATACCAAACTGGATGTAACTCTTCTGGTTGCGTGGTAAAGCATCGACTCACTTTCTACTCTTTCCTGCTCGTGCTCAGAGGCAGGGGAAGGGTAAGGAGGACGGAATTTGGGCTGTTGGAGCCATGGAATAGGTTACAGCACGAAGCAGGAGCTCCTCACTCACCTTCAGACTGTTGTATGCAAAATCTTCGTGGTCCGAAGTCACTTCAGTCTTGGCTTCAATCACCTGCGTGCATTAAAGAGATCAATTTATATGGAAAAGCAGCCAGAGGAACTGGCACGCGGCACGGGATGGCTGCGAGCCAACCCAACCATAATTAACGTTATTAATTGGCATTAGACGGAGTCCCAGCAACACGTAGCGGGGCCGGGGCTGCTTCAGGAGAAAACGGTTTAATCTCTTATTACTACATTGACAACTTTCAGGGCAGCTTTGAGGGGAACAATCCTCAACGCAGACGTTGAGAAGCAGGATTTAATGTGTCTCTGTTAGGGAGAAGCTGGGGAAGTTTCCTGCTTCATCTATTCCTTGCAAATTGCTCGAGGTGATCAGGAAGAATCTAATTAAACAATTACAATCGAGGATTTTGTGGAGTCTCTTATTGCATTTGTCAACAGACACAGAGATCTCACGCTGGAGATAAAGAACTCCCAACCAAAGCAACAACAGCCCCAGAAATTTCAATTACGAAACCACGAGCCAAGGCATTTGCTCGGCATTTTGTAGAAGAGCTTCCAAGCAAAGGACCCAATCGGTAGAAGGATATTTTTTCACAAGGAAAAATAATATATCGAAGGGATATCCCTGCCCTGCAATAGAGAGAAAAAGCCCATCCCTCTAACAGCTCTCTTGCTATTTCGGGTTTACTACTACATTTTTTAAGCTGCGTTCTCATATGATCATTACCGGGGAAATAAAAACCCGAACCACAGAGGTGATAACACTGACAAACCGAGGACACAGCCAGCCTGACAGGTCTGTGAAGGGCTTATCAGCTCATGCCACGCGCTGCTGGGTGGGGGAAGCCAGGACTGCAAAGAAGTGCTTGAACAACCCAAAACTAACAAAAGATGTGGACACGTGGGGTAGCAGGGCCTGTCTCTTCATGTCTCCCAAGCACTGACATGCCTCTAGGTTTGATCCAGCCAAAAGGTGGTATCTGTGTCCGTAAGGCTGGAGCATCCTGTCCATCTGAAATCCTCCAGATAGAATCACAGAATCGTTCAGGTTGGAAAAGACCTTGAAGCTCATCGAGTCCACCCGTTCCCCCAGCGCTGCCAGGGCACCACTGACCCCTGGCCCTCAGCACCACCTCCACACGGCTGGGAAACCCCTCCAGGGATGGGGACTCCACCACTGCCCTGGGCAGACTGGGACACGCCTGCACAACCCCAACGGGCAAGAAATGGTTCCTCAGGGACAACCTCAACCTCCCCTGGTGCAACTGGAGGCCATTTCCTCTCATCCTGTCGCTTGTTCCTGGGCAGAAGAGACTGACCTTTTCCCTTGGTCCAACCTCCTGAATTTCAGGGGGTTGTGGAGAGCCAGAAGGTCTCCCCTGAGCCTCCTTTGCTCCAGCCTCAACCCCACCAGGTCCCTCAGCTGCTCCTCAGCGCACTTGTGCTCCAGACCCTGCACCAGCTTCGTTGCCCTTCTCTGGACACGCTCCAGCCCCTCAATGTCCTTCTGGGAGTGAGAGGCCAAAAACTGAACCCAGGATTTGAGGTGATACCTCCCCGGTGCCCAGTCCAGGGGGACAATCCCTGCCCTGGTCCTGCTGGCCACAGCGGTGCTGGAACAAGCCAGGATGCTGTTGGCCTTGTTGGCCACCTGGCCACACTGCTGGCTCCTCTTCAGCCACTGGTGACCAACACCCCCAGGTCCTTTTCCCCGGGCAGTTTCCAGCCGCTCTTCCCCCAGCCTGGAGCAGTGAAGGGGGTTGATGCGACTCAGTTGCAGGACCCAGCACTTGGCCTTGTTGAACCTCAGACCATTGGCCTCCTGCCCATCAATCCAGCCTGTCCAGACTCCTCTGTAAAGCCTCCTGATCCTCACACTCTTGCCACTCTCAAACCTCAATTCCTGCATCGCATATCCTCGGGCAGCCAAGAAAAGCCGGGTACCAACATGAAATAGTGTCAATGAAAAGACATCTCTTACCTGGGATTTCTTGCTCTCTTGCTCCTTTTTCTCTAGCTGGTTTTGCAGCTTCTTTCTCTCCTGCTCAAGCTCTCTCACTCGTTTCTGTAGCTTTAGGAAGAGGGTCATGTCCATGGCGGCTTTCTCCATCCCGACCTCCTGGAGAAGAACAGAGGAGTGGAAAAAGGAGAAGACCTCAGACAAATTTTATAATCACACACAGTGCCTGATATGCCCTGATTGTACATTGCAGAATCACTGAATTATTTAGGTTGGAAAAGACCTTTAAGCTCATCCAGTTCAACCGTTCCCCCAGCACTGCCAGGTCCCCACTGACCCCTGTCCCTCAGCACCACCTGCACACGGCTGGGAAACCCCTCCAGGGATGGGGACTCCACCAGCCGGTAACAGGAGCATCCCAAAAAAGGCACGTATTTTCAAAGACCAAACCCCCACTTTTAGCACCTATTTTTAACATCAATAAACACGTTTAATAAATCACTGAAGGTTTAACAGCCCAATAGCTAAGTGGGCTGATTGGGCCACAGCTAAGGACATTAAAAATGCTCTCCTGGGTCCCTTCTAGCCAAGTATTTATCAGTTGGTTTTCATCTGGCTTCACCAAGACTATCTTCTATTACACTACTTGACTTCAGCAAATGCTCTCCGAGCAGTTCAGAAATATTAAAGCCCCCGAACGCAGCAGCGGGCGAAGGGAAGTAGTGGGGGGTTCTGCAGGCACGCTGGCCGCTTCGATGCCTTTTCATCGGTCTTTAAGCTGGTGTGGCCAAACCGCACCACTTTATTAATTTTAGAGCCCTATGGAAGTCTGGCCCCACAAACCGACGAGCGTTTGCCACAGCGCCTCAACTCTGCAATCCCTCTCACACCATTAACAAGGTATTTCTCCTCCTCCCCCGAGCCTGCCCGATTTACCGTACCTCCACTTGTTGTATCACATCCTCGGTGTCTCCTATCTCAGAGGTTGATATGGATGGATAATTGGAATCGGACTCCAAACTGCTCTGGTTGGACGGGTTTCTCCTGTGTCCCGGCGCTTGCTGCCGAGGAGCGATGGAGACACAGAACACAGCGTTTAAGGAAGGTTTCCTCACAACGCATCGTTTCTTAGAGCAAATATGTCTACACATGAAGGTCACCTTTACGAAAGGCTTGTCCATCAGGCATCACTCTAATTAGTATCTAATTTTCAACAGCCCTTCTAAAGCCGAACCTCAAAACTTTGGTGTTGGAAATTATGAAGTCATGTTGTCGTCGGGTTGGTTTGGTTTGTTTTAACCCAACGCCTACACACGAACATCATCAAAACAAGAAGCACGAACCAGCTTTGGCCGCGATCTCTCTAAGCATGAAAGATCAGGCTCCTTCAAGGCATTGATATGGTTCGGCTTCAGCATAGACGTTCAGTCTTCATCAACCACAAACTGCACGATAAGGTCACTTCTATGAAGTGTTTTGGGGATGAGTGAGGCCACCAGCCACCAACATCAGTGCCCGGACACAAGAGAATAGGGATCATTTTGGTTTCATTACCTTTATAAGAGTCATTTCATCCCGCAGGTTGTCGTATCTCTGCTCCAGCCTCGAATACTCTTTGACCAGGTTCTGATACCGCGACCTCTCTTCTTCCAGCTCTTTCTTCATCTGGATGTTTTCCTCAACTGTGTTTCGTGCAAATCCATCTTGAAAATTGGAAAAAAAAAAAAAAAAGAAAAGAAAAGAAATTACGATCTTCATCTCAGAAATGAACTTCTTGAAAATACGTGTAGTAACAACGATTAATTAACAACCCTCTGCCGAGAACCTTTAAAATACATAAAGCTTTCACTAATATTTAGAGAATATTCTAGTCTAGATCTGTCTCGTCGCCATTTGGAGTACATCCACACAACGACGGAAATCCTGCACCAAAAAAAGCTGAAAAAGTTGATCACGAATTAAAAAAAATCATCATGTATCACCAGTTAAACCAGCTTCTGTCTTGCCATCCACCAGCGGGACAGCACGAACCCAACCACCCGCACCACCAAACGATGCCAAAAAACCCAGGGAAGGGTGTGGGGGAAGATCGGCACTTTTCAAGGTAGGAAAACCACATTTCGGAGGAGCTCCTTGTTTAGCGGGGGCATTAAGATACTGTAAGTAATTTTTTCTCACCTTCAGGCTGACACAGGATCCTGCTGTTCAGCTCCTCTTTTTCCTGCTTCAGGAGAGCGTTTTCTTCTTCCAAGTCCGAGATACGCTACGCAACAAGGCAAAGAATTAACTGCGGGTGGGAGCTTCTGCAGAGGGATGACATTTCCCTGGCTGGAGGCAGGGAGCTTTGTTCGGGCTTTCTTTGCTTGTAAAAAGGTCTGTCCCCTTGTGCTTTGCCGGTTAGATTTTTGTACACCAGGAGGTGAAGAGAGTGAGAACTGCGCTGCAACAACAGAGACCGACTGTTCTTTCCCTTTTCTTTCTCCCTAAAATTAATGTTTTCAGCAGAATCTTTGAAAACACCGAGCAGCAGCACTTGTCAACCGTGATCTGCGGGAGTGAGGCTCCTTCAAGGGATGAGGTCATCAAATCAGAGGTTTAACTGTCCCTCAGGGGTCTGTACTGGGACCAGTGCTATTTAGTACCTCCACCAACGGACTTGGGATACCGGTCCATGAAAGCTGGACAGGAGCCGGCAACGTGCGCTCGCAGCCCAGAAGCCCCCCGTGTGCTGGGCTCATCCCCAGCAGCGTGGGCAGCAGGTGGAGGGAGGGGATGCTGCCCCTCTGCTGCGCTCTGCTCTGGGGAGAGAGACCCCCCTGCAGGGCTGGGTCCAGCTCGGGGCTCCTCAGCCCAGCAGAGACAGGGACCTGCTGGAGCGGGGCCAGAGGAGGCCACAGCAATGCTGGGAGGGTGGAAGCCCTCTGCTGGGAGGAGAGGGCAGAGAGTTGGGGGTGTTCAGCCTGGAGCAGAGAAGGCTGCGGGGAGACCTGAGTGTGGCCTTTGAGTGTTCAAGGGGCCTCTGAGAAAGCTGGGGAGGGGCTTTGGAGCAGGGGCTGTTGGGCCAGGACAAGGGCTGATGGGTTCAACTGCAAGAGGGAGATTCAGACCAGAGAGAAGGAAGAAATTGTTGCTGCTGAGGGTGGTGAGCCCCTGGCCCAGGTTGCCCCAAGAGGTGGGAGAAGCCCCATCGCTGGCACCATTGCAGGTCAGGTTGGCCCTTGGGGCTCTGATCAAGCTGCTCTGGTTGCAGATGTCCCTGCTGACTGCAGGGGGGTTGGACTAGATGAGCTTTGAAGGTCCCTTCCCACCCAAAGTATTCTATGATTCTATTTCCACATCTCAATGGGCTTCATCTCTACCTTCAAGTTCCAGCACTGAAGGAAAAAAAAAAGCCATCTGCTGATTGTTTCAAGCAATGTGGTACTTTAGTAGTTAAGACGGACACAACAAATTTTGTTCCTCCTCAGAAATTTTGACACGTTCAAGAGCGTTATCTCAAACCACAAACCCCTTGCGTTATCAAGTGAAATACGCTGCCCCGTTTAAGCAGGAGGATTCTGCTGCTGTCAGGTACGTGAACAAAGCGACCCATCATCCTGGTGGAACATCCTTCCCTGTGCCTGCTCCATCACATCGTCCAGCCCCAGCTCAGAAACCAGCTGCAAACAAGAATCTCAAGGTGCAAAAGACTTTTTTCTGGGAACAAAATCATAACCCATGTGGAATAAGGAACTGAGCCCTGTGCCAAAACGGATCTTCGAATTTGGTGCTGGAGAAAAGAACATCACCGATTCCCTATGTCCCTGTGTGGGTGCAAGAGCGGAGTAACTGCTTTTCTGACAGCGCAGCTGAGAGACAACATGGGTACAGGTTGAACGTCCTTTTGAGCAGCACACCCAGAAACGCAGCTCAGCTGGGCCGGTTAGTCAGAATCAGTTATCCTGACCACACAGTCATGGAACCACAGAATGCTTTGGGTTGGAAGGGACCTTCAGAGCTCATCCAGTCCAACCCCGCTGCAGTCAGCAGGGACATCTGCAACCAGAGCAGCTTGATCAGAGACACAAGGGCCAACCTGACCTGCAATGGTGCCAGCGATGGGGCTTCTGCCACCTCTCGGGGCAACCTGGGCCAGGGGCTCACCGCCCTCAGCAGCAACAATTTCTTCCCTCTCTCTGGTCTGAATCTCCCTCTTCCAGTTGAACAGGATCCCCTCCCTCCACCTGCTGCCCACGCTGCTGGGGATGAGCCCAGCACACGGGGGGCTTCTGGGCTGCGAGCGCACGTTGCCGGCTCACGTCCAGCTTTTCACCCCGAAGTCCTACTCTGTAGTCCACACAGCTTCTCACCCAAACCCACCTCCTGAGGGCTTATCCACAGGGGCAGGTTGGCCAGGGCAGGTGCTACTGAGTGAAGTGCCCCAGAATGGCCCCATCTGAGCACAATTCCACCACCAAAAAACCGTAGCTATTCCCAGAGCTTTTTTTTTTTCCTAATTGCCAAAAGTGACCCAAAAGCACTGATCTAGAGTAACAGCTGCAGTCCAGCTTCTTCCATGCAACGTATTGAGCAGCAAAGCCCTACAGCCTTTCCAAGAGGAGGATCAAGTAAACCACTTCAGCTGTGGGTGCAGAAGAAGAAAGATCACGGATTTAACCGCAGTATTCGCAGCACGACCTAAACCTGTATCTTAGTGCTTTAGGAGATGAGAAGGGGTGCGAAGGGTATTCAGAACAAACCTGACCAGCGAACAAATTCAGGGCAACAGGTCTATTTTCACTAGTTGGAACAAACCTCTACACCCTGAAGTCTCTTTCTCCCACTAGAACATTTTTTTGTCCAACAGCGGCAGCATTGGACCACCTCCACCTCAAGAGATCCAGAAAGCACAGGAGCCTGCATGAAGTTCAGTCGACATCACAGCTCCAAACCCTATAAAGGCTTGTCACAACCAGCCTAGCTGGTGTCAGAGCAGTGCCTCTGCCTGGGAGGGACAAGTCAGTCCCCCCACAGGTCATTCTCTGCACACTCTGAAAGCTGGAGAAGGTCTTTTTCCAAGGGCATGTAGGGAGAGGACAAGAAGTGATGGCTTTAAACTGGAAGAGGGAAGCTTTAGATTAGATGTAAGGAAGACATTCTTCACTGTGAGAGTGAGGAGACACTGGAAGAGGTGGTAGGAACCTCATCCCTGCAAGTCTTCCAAGCCAGGTTGGACCCTGGGGCTCTGAGCAACCTGACCTAGTGGAAGGTGTCCCTGCCCATGGTGGCGGGGTTGGACTAGATGAGCTTTAAAGACCCTTCCAACCCCTGTGATCCTATGATACCTACAACACCAGCCACTACGACCAACCGCAATGGCCACGAACAGCAGAAATGGAGCCCTCTGGTACCACATCAGGCTGGGCTGAGGAAGGGCATCTACTTAATATTTACAGCATCCCCGACAGCCTTCTCCAATATTTTTCATTACACGCCACGAGGATTCCACTCTATATACACGAAGCTCTGGCATATCCGTGGTTATTAAGCGCCTTTATTTCCAGACGGGTCTGGGTTTGGGGACTTTCTTGGTGGCTGGCAGTGCAAAAGGCATCAAGATGGGGCATCCTCCTGACATGAGGCCATCGCTGCTCCTGCAGCACCTGCCCTTGATGCTCCTTGCAAATTCGAGGGGCATTCAGTGACAAAAAGGAAAAAAAATTATTATTAAAGGATAGAAATTAAGTCTTTCTTTAGACTTGGGAAGGATGAGCTTTCACCAGCACAACCACCATGAGACGTGACCAACAGACGTACCTTTCTCAACAGGTCTTTCTCCTTCACATAGCTGTCTTCCATGACCTTCCTCTCCCCATGAGCTTTTTCGAGCTCCAGCTGGAGGTGCTCCATCTCTTCCTGCAAGCTGACAAGCTGGTTGCCGTCACCCCGCTGGCTCTGCTGATATTGCGCCAGTTCCTTCTTCAGCTTTTCCACCTCGGAGGAGTGGGTTGACGTGAGCGTTGAGAGCTGCTCGTGTAGAAGTTTGTACTCCTTGTTCTGCAGCCAACACCCCAAAAAAGAAGAAAATAAGACCATGAGTGAGATCAATTGCACTGATGCGCTACAAAAACAATCGTTAAACATCCTGAAGCATGGTGGGTAATGAACTTCCGCTTACGAACGTCTCCGTGCGTATGCTAATAAAGCTCACAACGCTAAAACCAATATCAAACCTGTGACAGAAGCTCAGGAGTATTTTGGTAACGATTATACAAGTATTTGTCACATTGACGTTACACTTGAAGCAAAGGCAAACAACCCCTGGTAGCGCTGGCAACCAAACCAAAAAACCACACTTTTATTACAGCTCCCAAACAATGGTGCTCAATGCAGTTGGGGTTTTTTTGACTATAATATTGGGTTTGCAGTTTCTCCTTTCATTCCTGACTCCTACACTCGCAGTAACCTGAGGTGACGCTGTACTGTAGCATAATTGCAGCCTCGAGCACAAAGACCTGCCCAAACCCCAGCTTTAAGTCAAGTGCCAGCTCAAGCGTCTTCTTATTTGCTCAGATTTCCTCTTTTAAAGCACTTAATGATTTGCTCCCAAGCTTTGAGACCTGAAAATTCAGCAGCCTTCAAGTGACAAGCAACAGGACAAGAAGAACCGGCCTCAAGTTGCGCCAAGGAAGGTTGAGGTTGTCCCTGAGGAACCATTTCTGTCCCGTTGGGGTTGTGCAGGCGTGTCCCAGGCTGCCCAGGGCAGTGGTGGAGTCCCCATCCCTGGAGGGGTTTCCCAGCCGTGTGGAGGTGGTGCTGAGGGCCAGGGGTTAGTGGGGACCTGGCAGTGCTGGGGCAACGGTTGGACTCGAGGAGCCCAAAGGTCTCTTCCAACCTGAACAGTTTTGTGATTCATTTGATTTTTCTGGTTCAAATCGAAGTCAATGGGAACTACACTGAGACTAACAAACCATCATCGTTATTAGCCAGCCCCAGAAACAACCATGAATTCCCCACGTCAAAGAGCTTCAGCAAAGAGCCAGTGAAGTAGCTTTGCTGATGTGAAGTAGTTTCAGTTGATGTAGAGGCTAAGAAAAGCTCGCGGTGAAGAAGCCAGAAGTCTTAAAGGACATGAATGTATCATTTTAAAAAGTCAATGGACTAGGAAAGTCCTGACATACAGATTTGGACTTGTCAGGATAAGCTGTAAAGGTGCGAAGTCAGGATCCTGACACGCAACTTGCTCCTTTAAGACATTCCCCAGAGTCAAGTAAGCGAGAAAAAAAAAACCAACAATGCCAAGGACTATGATCTATGGCTGTCCGAGAGTCAAAGGCTCCCATTTCGAAGAACTTTATAACCTGGAAAATTAAAAAAGCACCCATGGAAGTGGATAATTTTATCTTCCAGGTCTACACAGGTTCTTCCAGACCAGACAAACGCCAGGTGGATATCAAAATCCCCACCCGCACTGTGGATTTTAGATTCCCAGTGGGGCTTGTAGGATCGTTTCTTCTACCATCGCCCTGCCTATCCTTTTGGACCCTCTCTAGGTGACCTCCCAAGAAGTCTAGGTGACCTCTGTGGCCTCAGCGTTCTGAAGCAAGATTAAGACACATCTCAACTGGAAAACCAAGTAAACCAGGGACAGAAACATCTTTTCCTTTGCTCCCTTGTAAGGAATTCTCGGTGAACGTCAAAATTCGTGCGGCGTTAAGGAGTCGCCATTTCTACAGCTCCATTGGGAGAGAAAAGCTTTGTGGAGAACGGACATAACCGCCCTGGTTCACAGATCTCTGCTCGTTCTTCCCCACACGACATTTCACGGCTTCGTGTCCCAAGGTCTAGCCGTCTGATTTTACCTACCAACCAACCAACCAAGATTTCAATCCACTTTCAGTTGCTTCATTTTAAATCATCACCCAGCCCAGCCAGAGGTGCGTCAGCTCCGGTTTCAACCTGCGAACCGATCTGGAGTTTATTTTGGTACCAACTTCATCACTTCTGTCACCTCAATTTCATTCACTATAAACGCTCACAGAGATCCTGCTGCTGGCACAGAGCTCACGGCGAGTCTAAATATCGGCTGCGTGAACATCTAACCCTAAATTAGGTCTTAAAAGCCTCTCAGGCAGCTACAAAATGCGTTTAAAAACTCACTTGACTGAAAAGAGCAACAAAAAAAAGAAGCAATTGGTCCAACGTGGATAGAAATAAGTGGTCCGGGGCGGGTGTTTCGCAGCAAAACAGATTTAAACCTTCCTCGTGCGCGCAAAAAAAATCCTTCCCTTGATGTAGGCACGGAATTAAATAGGCCCCAGTTACAGCTACTAGAGCCGTGTGAGCTGAGGCTGCCAGACCATAATAGGTTTTAATATTTTCAAAGAAAGAGCTTCTCCTCCTCAGAGGCACGTGGAGTCTGGCAGCTCTCTCGGTGCGTGAGCTAAAGCAGCAGAAATAGAAATATTTTCTTCCACAACTCATCAGAAAACGAGCTGCCGCTCTCCAGGTTATTTTATTTTATTTTACTTTGATTTATTTTATTTCTTATAAAGTTAATCGGCATTTTGAAAGGTGGTTTTATAGATTAGCAAGGGCTGAAATCAACACTTTTCCTGCGTTCCTCACACTTTTCCTAGCGGTAAATGGCAAAGAATTAAAAAAAAATGTATATACAAATAAAAAATTAATAGAGCTGCTGCAGCGCCAAGTCCAGCAGCTCGGCGGACCCAACGCAGCCGTTCACGCTCGCTGCACAAGCTGAGCCCGAAGACGTTGCCCTGAAACGACTCATCCTCATTAATTCCGCCAAACACCCGCCAGATCATCTCAAACAACTTTCTGATTTATAAATATATATAAAACCCCTCCTGCCTCGAGTCTGCCGTCCCGTTTGCCCGCGTGAGCGGGCGTTTTAAAATTCAACGCCGCGGTTCCGATGTCAAGACTCTACGGCGGCGCTTGGCAGCCAATTCATCCCGCAACGAGAGCGGCCGGCGCTGCAGATCCCCGGGCGTCTTGACTCGGCGGCGTCGGAGCCAAGGCAGAGTCACTTCTCGTCATCCTCACGGCGGGACCTCTCGTGTGGCACGGGGCGAGATTTAAGGCGGCGAGGGAAGGGCGCGGGGTGGGGAAGCGTTCCCGACGACCCCTGAGATGCGGCGATAAACTGGGGCTATACGAATCCTTGACTTGCAGAGAATGTTTCTGCTGCTTGTAAGAGGCCGTTTTAAGGATATAGGTGGACATCAACTTCTCCAGTAATATTAGTGGGTACAACTGGGCCCTACTCAGCACTTACACTCATCCCTGAAGCCCTCGTACAGCACTGGGAAGCGATGTAGAGTGTGTTTATCAGAGTAACTTGTTAGTAGGTGGGAAAGCCCTCCTCCTAAGTGTGTCATCAAATGATTATTCTGCAGCTCGTTCAGGACAAGTTGCATTTGATGAAGATCTCTCTGTGATCGAGTAGTCACCATGAGACCATCAACCACCCACACAGGCATCCATCGCCTACCGCGCCATCCCACGCCTCACCACGGCTCTTCCGAGCGGTTGGTACGACCAGTAACACAAACATGCTCAAACAACTTTGCAAAGTGTTTCTCCGATTTCCTGTTTGCTTTCTAGGTAAGGTGACCCACGGTGGTGCTCCACCCTTACATGTGTCTGGCCAGCCGTAGCAGAAGGTTGCCACCACCAGGACACCCTTCCCAGACATGGTGAGAAGATAAAATCCTTCCCAGGAAGGACAACACAAGAGAGGCAAAGCAGAAGCGGGACCACACTTGTCCCGGTGCATCTCAGGACGTACCTGCTCATCGATCTTCCTCTGAAGCTGGACCACCTTGTTCTCCATGCCAATGTTGAGCTTCTTCAGGTGCTGCACTGAGCGGGCCTCGATCTTCAGCGCCTTCAGCTCCTGCCTGGCCTTCATGCGCCGGTAGTAGCACTGCAGGACAATGGTGGCACCCCTGACCCGGCGGTAGCGAGTGCGGGCCAGCCAGCCACGGATGTACTTCTGGAGGATGGTGGCTTTGTGCTCTGCGAGGATCTGCAAAACACGGGCAGAAATAGGACAATCGAGGGAGAAAAGTCACCCGGGAAGGCAGCGGCAGCCCCGGCTTGGCTGCAACACGGCACCCAACGCTTCCCCATCTGCCTTCAAAAGGGCATCTCCTCCAAGCAGGAGTGTCCTGGGAGGTGCAGGGGGTGACGCCTGGAGACAGAGGCTGTTATTTTGCACCTCTCATAGGTGCGAAGGGGTACGTCAATATCCCCCCTCCCCTGCCCCGGGGGGTTTCTCCAGTCACTGCGCTCTACTGATGCAGGTGGGACACGTCCAGTCCCTTCTTGGGAGCCACGCTGCTCTCTAGAAAGAGTCACGACCTGCTTGGTCAGCGGAACGAGGGGATGTGACCCTGGTTGGTGAGTAGAGGACTTGATGGGGAGATGTGGACTCGAGTGAGACTTCAGGGACCGCCTCGGCGCAGTCCTCAGACCCAGAGCTAGCAGAATAAATCGCCATTAACCGACAAACCGACACTCAGCAATAAATTTACTGCCCCTTCGGAGTCGGATCGAACTCACAGAGCAGGTTCACAGATTTTTTTTTTTGCTGCATTATGACAATTTCTGCTGCAGAGAAACGCTGTCCTGGTGGGATTTCTGAGCTTGTAGATAACCTTCAAACAAAAGCCTGGAGTCCTTTCCCTCCAGTCTGCAGCCAGTTCTCTTGCAGGGTTTCATGCCTAGAAACTTACACTTCGTTTTGCGAAACTTCTGGTGTTTTGGCCTTGAATTTCGCCCCCCCCCCCCCCCCCAATTTACAGCGAGCTCGTCAGTAGGTGGCAGTTCAATTCCTTCCTCTAAAACCGAAGGCTGACATCTTGGAGGTACAGCCAGCATGTTAATAACTGTCTCGTGTTGATTTACGTTGCAGTATTATGAGGAAAAGAAATAGCAGGAGAACTTAAAGGTGACAAGATGCTTCGCTGTTGCTGGTCTGGGATAAGTTGTAGCGGAAAAGGACCCGTATCAGCTGCTCTCACAAAGCTTTTGTTTCCCCCTAAGGCTTTCTTTGCACTTGCCAGTTCTCGTTCGGAATAAAGGGACTGCGTGAGTTCGGAGTTACTCTGAAATGAGCTTTGTAAGTCTCCCGCCTCGGCAAAGAGAAGAGCTAGAAGAAACCCTACTGCATCGCCTTGGGGACCTATTCCAGCCTTACAGCAATGTCTTGGTGGGTCCCGACCCCACGGAGCATCGCCTGCAGCCCTGCATCTGCTGCTGAGCATGCACTTGAACCCACACCTACAAGCATGTTCAGGTTTGAGAGGCCAGACCTTCAGCCAACGTCTACACCTTGTTAAGGTTTTGGGTTGCCTTGAACCTCAGAGAGTTTAAGTGCTGGAGCAGCTGCAGAAGCTTCTGATTTAAAAAGAGATGCTGAAACAGCCAAATTCCTGACCACCAGCAGCCAGCTGCTCTGTTTCAGAGGACATCCCTGACCTCTGGTGGGTCGCCAGGTGTCCAGGTAACCTCCAGCATCCCCCCAGGACCCCAGCTAGGCATAAATTTAGGTGACTACCAAAGTAAGGCTGGATCTGAGGAGTGGACAGAAGATTCCCCAGAGCTGTTCTGTCTCCCGACAGACGGGATCTCCCTGTGTCGTCTCACCGATCCCGTTTGCTGTCATCAAACCCTTACGTCCTTTCTTTCAGCTCCTGGTTTAACACAGAAAGCTAATGAAGAGAACTAATTAAAGAGGAATTTATATCAATTAACGCTTTGATGCCTTCATGGCAGACCCTACTGGTCTTCCTACCATGCTGGAAACGGCACCCGCAGCCCGGCTCAGGTACAAATTCTATTTGCCAGGGAGGTTTTATGCAGAGTACGGATTAGATCAAATGACATTTCCAGCTTTCCACCACGCCTTCCGGCATCCGGATGACTAATTTCGTTTAGCTGCTCCGCTGAGGTGCCGCTGCCAAAATCGTTTTTGCTTGCACAGCTTTAAATGGCAATTGCTCGCCGGCACCGGCTGCTCTCCAGAAACCCCAGAGGCAGTCGGCTTCGTAAAGCATCAAAAGGGCCGCAGTAAATACCTCGCCGCGCGATGCCAGGCTCTTCCTACTCTTTCTTAAAGCAAAGACACCCCGTGGGGACGTGCGTACCTTGTGATAAATCCTCCTGACAAACATGCCCCGAGCGAACGCCTGAATGGTGACGGTGGCGTCGCGGACCCTGTGGAAAGCTCGGAGGATCCGCAGCATTCGGTACTGCTTCTGGAAGACCACGGCAGCTCTCGTCCTCCTCAGGTGCTCGGCGAGTCTGCAAAGGGCAGGGAAAAGGTTACCAGTAACCTACACTTCTTGCCGTCCTGAGAAGTTTTGAAGTGGACAGAGAGCACCGGAACCAGAAATCAACCAGCACCTCCCAAACAGCGTTAAAACCAAACGTTCTCCAGCTTCTCCCTTGGTTTGAACTCTCTTCGAGCCAATCAACGGGCAGGTTGGCTCCATCGCTTCCCTGACTACAAAGAGCAAACGTCGCACGGGGTATCCACCGACTCAGCGAAACCGGCAGCAAATTGATTTGACATTTAAACCGGCGTGCGCTGGTTTGGCAACGTTCACGAGCAGAGCCCCGAGCAATTCATGGAGAGGAAATGACGAGGGACGTGGTCAACTCCGTGCCGTTCTCCAGCCGGATTCCCGTTCAATTTGCTGTTACGCAGGTTAAGAAATGCCCGTAAAACCTCCGTCTGATTTGATAATTGGCTTGTTTTGCTGAATTTACGATGCATTTATTGCTCCCAGCGTGAAGCGTGATATAGATATTCGATCCACTTCTTTATTTGGTGAAAAGCGTATCGAAACGAAAAGAGCAGTATCGGATTGGCTTGTATACTCTCTTTGTCAAGGATGGTGGATTCTCATTAGGACTCACTGAACCAGAGCGTAATAAAGAGGCTGAGGGATGTTTCCACGAAGAGGAGAAAGCAGTTATTCGGATGACATCCAACCCCCACGAAGAGGTGAACTGGAAAACATCACGTTGAATCACTACGGCATCCCCCGGGGATTCCTCCTCCCCTCCTCAGAGGAATGGTTGGCTGCTGCAAAGTCAAACCTAAGGTCCGAGGGTGTTGGTGTGATGGAGAGCCCACCACAGCGGCTAAAGTTAATCACCGACCATCCCTTTTTCTTAACCATCCTCTTACTGCCTAGGTCTCCTTTGCCTTGTGCTCGAGCGGGCTGTAAGACTGACGAGAGGGACCTACAGGCACGAGCCTCAAGAAGTACCTGGACTTCTGAGGACGAGAAAAATCTGTGCTGAGTTTTAAATAAAGGTCACCAAACTGCCCAGCTTTGCTTATTTGAGCTCCTCTCATCCCTGGGCTCTCCATGACGCCAACCTCTTTCACAAGCACAAATAATACCAGAAATTCAATCAGCATCGCTGATGTTCTTCCAAAAACCAGCATGATTTAGAGGAAACCCTTGGAAGAAAAATGGAAGTTCTTCGTCTTTAATTGCTTTAATAATTGATAGAAATCGACACTCATCCAGCAGTTGTTCAGCCTGAAGAAGGCTGCGGGGAGACCTGAGTGTGGCCTTTGAGTGCTTCAAGGGGCCTCTGAGAAAGCTGGGGAGGGGCTTTGGAGCAGGGGCTGTTAGGACAGGACAAGGGGTGATGGGTTCAACTACAAGAGGGAGATTCAGACTAGAGAGAAGGAAGAAATGTTTGACACTGAGGGTGGCAAGCCCCTGGCCCAGGTTGCCCCGAGAGGTGGGAGAAGCCCCATCGCTGGCACCATTGCAGGTCAGGTTGGCCCTTGGTGCTCTGATCAAGCTGCTCCAGTTGCAGATGTCCCTGCTGACTGCAAGGGGGTTGGACTGGATGACCTTGAAAGGTCCCTTCAACCCAAACCAGTCTGTGGTTCTACGATGATTGAAGAAGTGACTGTGCAGGAGCCTTGTAGCATACAGGCGGCATCTCTACATCTGCAGAGGTGGCTCTCGACATCTTCCTGAAATTCAGGAGGTTGCAGCAAGGTGGGGGTCAGTCTCTTCTCCCCAGGAAAAAGCAACAGGATGAGAGGAAGTTGCACCAGGGGAGGTTGAGGTTGGCCCTGAGGAACTATTTCTTCCCCACTGGGGTTGTGCAGGCGTGTCCCAGGCTGCCCAGGGCAGCGGTGGGGTCCCCATCCCTGGAGGGGTTTCCCAGTCGTGTGGAGGTGGTGCTGATGGCCAGGGGTTAATGGTGACCTGGCAGTGCTGGGGGAACAGTTGGACACAATGAGCTTAAAAGTCTCTTCCAACCTAAACAATTAGATGATCCTATGATTCTAAGCAGAAAACTAGAAGGGAAACAAAGCTGAAAGGATCCCAAGTCTACTCCTTGTTCCTATCTATGAGGAGCCTGAAGCCAGCTTGGTTAGATGCAGTGTTTGACACGAATAAGAGCACAAGAATCAAGGTGACTTGTGTGTTGGGATGCTATTACATCGCTTCAGTGCTCCCTCACACCCACCCCATAATGGCT
Organism: Bucorvus abyssinicus; assembly: GCA_009769605.1. Taxonomy (NCBI): domain Eukaryota; kingdom Metazoa; phylum Chordata; class Aves; order Bucerotiformes; family Bucorvidae; genus Bucorvus; species Bucorvus abyssinicus. Next base: position 2,253,580 of record CM020063.1, read on the forward strand.
CCCGGCAGCCTGCTCTCCAGCACGGGGGAGTTTAAAAGGTCTGCAAGATGGAACACATTGAGAACACAAGTACCCAGAAGTGTTTTTCCACTTGACCTCCCCAGCAGCCCTTCCTCGAAGGGCTTCCTAGGACCCACCTCCGTGCCAGGTGCCCACGCGTGTAGCGCTGGATGATGACTGCAGCTTGTCTCAGCCTTTTGTACTTGACCCTCTGCAGCCAGCCCCGCACCGTCTTCTGAATCATGATTGTGGCAGCTCTGAACTTATCTGCTCGCAGTTTCTCCAGAAATGCCACCTGGCCTGCACGGAAAAAGATCTTGGTACGTCCAAACTGGAACTTGTCTGGATCCTTTTCAAAAGCATAAAGGAAACTAAATTTAATTAAGGCAAACATTTATTATTTTTTTTCATTTGCTCACTAGATACAGATTAAAAAAAAAAAGCAACACTTGGAATTAAATCTATCAGCTCAGCTCACATCTCTTATTACTTGGGTGATGAAGGTATTATTGGACTCCAGACTACTGGAGCTTCTACATCCTCACTGAGCAATGCGGCACTAGGATTCGGTCTTAAGTTCCATAGATTGACACAAATCTTGAATGGTTTTGGGGGTTTGGGTGCTGTGCACATCCTGGGCTGCTTGACACAAGACAACAGGAAGAAACCTTTCAAAGAATCACAGACTGGTTTGGGTTGGAAGGGACCTTAAAGCTCATCCAGTCCAACCCCCTGCGGCGAGCAGGGACATCTGCAACTAGAGCAGCTTGATCAGAGCCCCAAGGGCCAACCTGGCCTTGAACGCTTCCAGGGATAGGGCATCCACAACCTCTCTGGGCGACCTGTTTCAGTGTCCCACCACCCTCACAGTGAAGAATTTCTTCCTTATGTCTAATCTAAATCTACCCTTTGCGTGCACAGCGGTGAGTTTAAAATAACACACGGGTCTGAGGCTTAACATTTTTGCGAGAGGTGGCAAAAAACTTCTTATTTGGTTAAGGGAAAAAAGTTTCAACCTATGGGATGCTTTTTCTACCCATTAGTGGTTATTAAAAGCCTCCTACACATCGAGATCGAGCACATCAATTTGTGCAAAGAGGCACCTGCAGAAGCAGCAGGTGAGGTAGGAGCTGGAAGAGCAATTCAGATCATATCAAAGCCAAGAGCTTCTGTGCTGTAGAAATCATTGGTCCCAGCTCACCTTGATGAGGTCCTCCAACAGGGTCTGACAGATCTGCTTCTTGTCGTTCTTAGAGAGGTCTCGCTTTTTCATTAGAACACGGTACCGATTGAAAAAGTCGTGGTAGGACCATCTGAAAGCAAAGCACACAGAGGATTAGGCTGCGAGCTGGGCATCACCCCCTTCAAATAAAGCGTTGGAGTCATAGATGGGTCAAAATGTGACTGTCGTATACCCAGGAGTCTCTCCACGGATCACAGGGTGGGAAGGGACCTCAAGGATCATCTGGTCCAACTTTTTTAGGGAAAAGCCCCGTCTAGAAATGTTGGCCCGGCACCCTGTGCAGATGAATCGTAAGTGTCCAATGCTGGGAAAAGTTCTTTCAGGATCAAAGCCACCTGAAAGAAGTTAGGGCACCCCAAACCTGACCCGCAGTCTCAGTCCTCTCCTCTGCTGAATATTAATTTGAATCTACTAATTCATTAATCACTCCACATCGAGGTCTGTGCTCGAGACCCTTAAACACAAAATCTTTGGACTCTGCAAAGGCAAAAGCAGCCACTTGGAAGATGCTTCATCAGCATGTGAGTCACCAGCAGTGACGGTTCCAAACACGCCAGACTAATTAAAGCAAATTAGAGCTCGCTCTCTTACTGTGAGGAGACCTCAGCTCCTGCTGCCGCTGTTAGATGTAGAGCCTGCAGACCGGATCCTGTGATTGGTTCAGCATCTGGCAGGTTTCAGCCTTCTCCAAATTAACGCAGTGAGCTGTGGACCCCTCGGAGCTTGAGTGTTTAATTAAAACACTCGGCATTTCCAGCGGCGTCAAGTACGGCCACCGTTATTTCAAACAAATACATACAACAAACGTCGACGGGAAGATGGGAGAGAATCGCAGAGGTTTTGACTTCTGCCCTCACGCAACGAAAGCAGCTGTGAGCCTGATCCTCACCCACATGGGTGTTCTGGCAGCCGAGATGAGAATACACTGCATGAAGAGCGGCCATACAGAAACATCTCCTCCAGCGCCCAGCAGCCCCATGCGTCCATCTCCACGCTGGAGACCTCCTACCTGGCTTAGGTGCGACTCAAGCCAAGGAGAGCTTGGTGGAGCGAGAAAAGAGGAGGAGGGAGTATTCCCATCTACTGCTGGAGTCAGTTTAGGGGCTGATATTATTAACTGCTGCTGTTGGGAAGAAGAAATCATCCCGCAGGTGCCACCTCGGCTCTTCCGGCAACGAGCCGATGGAGAAGAGGGAACACGCGTAACTGAGGGCACGAGTCCAAGCTGGGCAGAAAGCGGCAACATCCATCATCTTCCTGCCCTGAGGCAGAGATGGAGAACCGACAGCTGCTTTCAGGCAGGAGTTAGACACCTGCAGAAAGTCCTTCAAAATAGATCGTGGAGGGTCTTTCTTCAGAGCCTGTTGTTCTCATTTCATGAGGTGGTGAAACCTAGTTTTCCACTGGTTTCTATTGGAGCCCACCTTTAATAAAAATAACACATTTTTGAGGAGTAAGTCTCAGTGGAGACATTGGAAGTGGCGGGGAATACGCTCACTGATGGCCATCAGGGTGCTTTGCTAAGTTGGTGGCATCCGTAGTCCTCTATCTGCATCTCCCAGAGGTTCCCGGCCAAACGCTGCACCTCCACGGCACAATGCCGCTTCACCCTCGCTGCAGCCAAGCCGCTCTCACCGTCCTCGCTGATTTAGCAGATGATGCGCCCGAGATCACACAGCTTGTATTATCGTCCACAGGGCATGGAGGCAAAAGCTCCCAGATCTCCCCCCCAAGAGAAAGGAACAATTAAAGGGCTCCGTTGTAACGTAGCATGCCTGGTTAAACCACTTCAGGTTCAAAGGAGGACAAATTACCTCCCAACTATGTCCTTCGAGCAGAACAAACGTGATCCCCACTCCTACAAGGGAGAGCTCGCTGGCACAGAGGTACTGAAGCCCAAAGCGTTGGCGCACGTCAGGAGAGATTACGGGAAGGTCACACCCCAGTCCAACCGAGAATCGTTCAGGTTGGAAAAGACCTTTGAGATCATGAAGTCCCCCCGTTCCCCCAGCACTGCCAGGTCCCCACTGACCCCTGGCCCTCAGCACCACCTCCACACGGCTGGGAAACCCCTCCAGGGATGGGGACTCCACCACTGCCCTGGGCAGCCTGGGACACGCCTGCACAACCCCAACGAGGAAGAAATGGTTCCTCAGGGCCAACCTCAACCTCCCCTGGTGCAGCTTGAGGCCGGTTCCTCTTGTCCTGTTGTTTGCTCCTGGGGAGAAGAGACTGACCCCCACCTCACTCCAACCTCCTGAATTTCAGGGAGTTGTGGAGAGCCAGAAGGTCTCCCCTGAGCCTCCTCCATAAACATTATTTCAGCGGCACAGAAGAGCTGAAAGGGTTATAATAAGAGCTGGAAGCTTTTACGACTTAACCATAACATGGTTTCTGGAGCTGGACTCTACTGATCTTTCTAGAGAAGGCGAAGCCTGTCTGGGGACGCGCAGGTCGAATATTTGAGCCAAGATTTGACACGGAATTATTTTAGAAACTGCTGCTTGGTGAGGGCGGGGAGGGTGGAATTGCTCTTGCCTTCCTTAGTGCAGCAGAACAGATTTGCCTTTCAGTAAGTCCAAAACATGCAGGCTTGAAATTATCCGGAAGATATTGAAAGGGCAGAATTAGGGGGGGAAAAAACCCTCTATTTACTTAGAACCTTTGTGGGCAGTGGGCAAACGGAGTGAAAGTCATCGATAGGTTTCATTTCCCCAAAAGACAGCTAAAGGCACGTCATAAAAAAATTTTGTGATACCCAGGGATGCCCGCGATGTGTTTCAAGGTTTGCTGTTCGCAGAGTTTAGCAGCTGCGATTTCATACTGAACTGACACGACGACGCTGTGTCTGCCAGTCAGCTCCAGCCACCGGGGGAAAGCGGCCAAACGCCAAGAACGCTTAAACGAGACATTTCCCACGGAACGACGAGATGAGTATTTCGGTGAGGCTGCCACGACAGCGTGATTCAGGGCGACTGCACGGCTGCCGCTGCCGGGAAACCGCCAAAAAAAATGTTGGGTTTTGACAAAATGCAAGTGAAAACCTTGTTTTAAAGAGTCGTTTTTGTTATTAGCGGAGATCTGCACCAATTAATTCTCTCCAGACTAATCTTGACGTACCAAGGATGAACGGTTTTAGCGTACAGAGACATTTCCACGCTTTACCCATGGGCGCCGATGATAGATTTACTATCTACGCGTCTGCGACAGTCCATTCATCACGGTCGTTTCTGAACCCGCTCGAAAATACAGCTCCGAGCTGCCGCGTAACATTTCGAACCCCATGAAATACATTTTCAATTTGCTCGAGAAAGCGGCGGGGCTCAGCGTACCACGGACATGATAAAACAAAGCCCAGGCGGTCCCAAAGCGGGAGCGCGAGGCTTCAGCTCTCCCTGGGAACGTATCATGACTTACATGGGTTGAAGAACATGGTGAATTATATTAAAACTATTTCCTTAAAGGAACCAGATAAAATAATTATCGAAGCCTCAAAACATTCAATTCTTCAACCCATAAATTCATGGCGATGGAGAAGCGCGAAGTAATGGCGGAAGCGGCTTTATCCAGAGGTCTCCGAGCCAAAGCCACGTCACTCTCTGGTGACAATTTGCTGAAAAATATTCAGACGTAAATATTACGGGATGAAAACAAATATTTTTCTCCTGTTTCTATGATAAAACTTCTCTTTTGGAATATTCCCTGGTGCTCTAAAGGTAACTCGCTTACCCCCAAGTGAAGCGAAACGCACAAAGATCAACTTTCTCACGATGATTTTAAGTGGTTTTAGAGCCTTCATGCGGGGTTTGAATTTAAAGCCATAACCCTCCTTGGCTTCATCCTTAACCAACCGTTCTAACCCGACTTGCCCCAACATATGAGGAAGTACAGAGGAATAAACAACGCTCACGGTGACGAAGCGGCTTTTGCCCGCGCTGGTTTATTTGCCGGCACTAGACCATGGCTGGTCTCCAGATGCCGTGGTGGTTTCTCCCCTCTCCTGTTACGTCGGTTTTAGTGCCGTAGGGTCTAAACCACCAAGTTAAGTGAGCAGAGATGGAAGAATGCTCCAGGTTGTTGGAAAAACTATGAATGGAGAGGAACGGGGTGTCCCCGGGGGAGCAAAAACCATGGACAACCAAGGCAGAGCTCCCCAAACCTCCCCTGGGACCCACAACTGTGGAGCCAGGAGCCTCCCCAGCACTCAGGAGAACGACCACTGGCTTAAGGAGCAGAAAACTGCCTTTCTGTGGCCTTTTCCAAATGACGTGGCCTTTCGCTGCAAGAGGACGGACAGACGGATTCGACCCTGCAGCTACTTTAACTGAAAGACCCAACCCAGCTGGTTTTCAATTCCTCACCATGGCTTCGAGATCACGGAATTTAGGAGCAACTTTTTATTAGTTACTTCCATGAATGCCTTGAAGACGCCAGAGGTAGGAGCCAACGGAGGAGCTGGCTCTTCTGACAGGACCCAAATGTCCACTCATGCCTCTGCCACCCTCTCACGCTGGCAGAGGAGCGAGAGAAATTGGTTTTGATGCAACTTTTCTTCTTTTTCTTTATTTTCTTCTTCAAGAGCTGAGCTCGGCCAGCCAGGGAGGTCCCCATCGCCGCTTCTTGCCTCTCCGTGGAGGTCACTGGCCAACAGAGGTTAAGCGCAGCGCAGCCACCTCACGTCAAGGCGCTGAAGCTGCAGAGGCTCTTTGCAGGAGATGAGAGCAGCGCGCTCCTCCCCAGGAACCGGGACAGGGGGGTTCTCAGGGCGTTCAGCGTCACGCTTAGCCGACTCTTCACGGAGCGTATTTATAACCCCTTTGTTCCCTCTGAAAAGGCTGATGGTTCTGCTGACAGTAACACAAAGCCGCCTGGCACCAAACCGCGACTGAGGCAGTTTGACAATTATTTGCCCTTGTCATCTTCCGGCTTTATTTATAGTTTATGTCTGCTGATTTATCAGGCCCTCAAAACCCTTCTGGAATTTTGTATCGCCGTCAGCCCACGCCACCCATAACCTTCCCTTTTTAAAACACCGGAGCTCGAAGCCCGGTATGCTCTGGGTGTGCGCTGTGAAAGTCTGCAATAATAATTCACAACCCTTTATTTTCTTTCTCTACAAGGTATCATCAGCGATTTTTTGCTTGAAATGACTCTCGCAGCAGGCGTCTGATGCCAGAAATTAAAAGAAAAGTGGAAAGCAAACTACAGCGCAAGGAGTTTTTGTACGGGGAGCTTCAGGACAGAAGTCCTCCAGGGCAACGCCGGCTCTCAGGCAAGCTGGGTGCAGAGGATTTTGTTATTTTGCTGCTTGATGTCCACCTCCATGTGGGATCAGAGCTGGATTCCTTTATCTGTTACCTTCTATTTATCCTTTACCAGCTTTTTCAGAGATTTCTGGACCAAACTGAAAGGACCAGCTGAAACACCGGACGCAACACACCCTGCGGCAGCCTTGATATGGCTCAATAACGAACCTCTTAGATTTGAGGAACCCAGGAGCTAACGGGGGTTTTGCAAAGTGAAAATAATTCTAAAAAAGGGGAAAAGCTATCGTGGATATAAACCAACCTGAACAAACGCTGTTTGTCCTGCAGACACTAGTGTTTTCTTCTCCCTCCCTCACCCCAGATGATGAAGACGCTGAGGAAAGCTCCTCAGCGCCTAGTTCCCAGCACGGTACCTGGAAGGGAAGCCAGCTGCGCTGATGCGGATGGTCTCCAGCACTCCGCAAGCTCTCAGCTGCTGCACCGCTCTCTTTGGATCGAATCTGCAATTATATTTAGGAGAGAGATTAATGGGGTGAGGAGGGACCCGCAGCATCAACCCACCTGATGGCGACTTGTTTGGGGAGAGGAATTAGCTTCCAGTTTGTGGGACAAAGCTCTGCTCTCCTCATTAGTACAGGGGCTGAAGGAAACCATCCATCCATGGACAACTTTTATCCACAGCCGCTCCCTTGCAAACCTCAGTATCTCCACAAACCACCAAGTTCTCATTTCCATCAGCAAATTGCGTCGAAGACCTTTGTGCCAACTTCCAGCTGAATACGTGGGCTTGTGCTCTCTGGTTCCTGGCATGACCCCACCTTCAGATTGCTCCGTCTTTGCAGGGTGGAGGTACCAGCATCCCCCTTGGCTTCTCCCTCCTCCACTCGACATGGAACACACAAAGAGGTGCCAGCTCTCCAGCTCAAGATGTGGGACCTTGGAAGGAGTTGTTGGATCAAGCTTGGACTCGTAAGATGTAGATGCTCATAGCTGTAGATGCCCACAGCTGTGTTAGGTTTTCAGGATGAGGGTGAGGAACAAAAGCTTCTCAGGTCCCTGCTTGTTCCTCCCTGAAAGCCTCAGGTCAAGATTACATGAATAATTCCGCTCGGCCTCCGCTGTGCAAAAGCAGCGTAAGAAACAGCCCCCCGCGGCTTTGTGCAATTTTAAATTCCCTGGAGCTGTCAAGGCTACAGCGAGTTATTGGCTACAACACCGCAAACACGATGCGGGGTGGAAAAATCACGTCTTGGCTGCTGCTCGCTTCAAGGAAGACTCCACAAGGGTACAATTTCCTAAACAATAAATAATAAACACAACTGGTAGATGGACGGGGAAGCTTCTTCAGTCCTAGAAGATCCCAGGGCAATCTATGCGGTACATGAGGGGAGCTTTCTGCCACGTGGCCAAGCCCTGCTCAGGGCGGGGGAAAATGCAGTACCCAAAGTGGCTGCAGATGTCTATGAGCATGGAAAGCCAGGACCTTCTCCAGCAACAACTCCAACCATGGGAAGAGGCTGAAATAAAGAGCTTATAAATCATAGAATCATGGAATGGTTTGGGTTAAGGGACCTTTCAAGGCCATCCAGTCCAACCCCCCTGCAGTGAGCAGGGACATCTGCAACCAGAGCAGCTTGACACAAGGGCCAACCTGACCTCGAATGGTGTCGGCGATGGGGCTTCTCCAACACATAATTATGAACCCTTTTTCCTTGCTGTGGCAGGCAGAAGCACCCGTCCTGTTGCTTTTGGCCTGGAAACCCATGTAAGAGATCACAAACTCTGCCTGAAAGAATTTGGAAGGAAAACTGTCAAAGGTACAAGCTGAAGTCAGGCATTCCCCTCATGCTTCTCTTGCTGAAGTCTTCTCCATGAGGGACCAACCTCAGACGCTTCCTGCTGCCAGATGCAGCAAATATCACTGTGTGGTGTCGATGCATCCTCCAGGCTGAAGTCTGACAGCCCTCACCTCTTGCAAGAGGCCTTAGGAGGTCTCTAGCCCAACCTCCTATATTCAAAAGCTGGGGCAGCTAGGGGGGCAACGGGCTTTATCCATCAAGGGCTGAAAACCTCCAAAGATGGAGGTTGCACAACTCTCTGGGCAGCCCGTTCCACTGTCAGACTATCCTCACGGAGAAAGAAAATGTTACCTGATCTCCAGTCTGAACCTCTCATGTCAATTTGTGGCCATCAACTCCCGTCCTCCCACCAAACACCGCTGTGAAGAGCCTGCCTTCGTCCTCTTGGTAGCTCCTGTAAGTACTGGAAGGCTGCTATTAGGTCCCTTCTCTTCTCCAGGCTAAACATCTCATTTCAGCAAAAATGTCACGTTGTTGTGAGCTGACAAATGTTGTGGTTTCGGAAGCGAAAAAGGTCCGTGGTTTTTTCGCTGAACAACAAACACAACATCAAGGGTGCTGTGGGCTTCTCCATCTTTAAAGTACAACGGAGTTGATTTAGATCATTACAGCACCTCAACAACCAGGAGGTTGCACCGTTATAAAAATGGTGTTAACTGTACCCTGAGCATCACATGAATGACTGAATCGCAAAGTTAAAGGCAAAGAAGTGAAGAATGATGGGCTGAAAGTAGAATCATAGAATGCTTGGGGTTTGAAGGGACCTTTAAAGGTCATAAAGGAGAGCCAAGGAGGGACATGGAGTCTTGGAGACACCCTTTGGAACCGTGAAGCCATTTCACCATGCAGAGCATCTACAACACTTCCACTACAGATCGCTAAAAAATATTTCTCTGCTTTATACAATGAATCAGAAGCAAGTTCCTGAACATCTTCTAACCATGAACCCCCTTCGCAGGGGTGGAAGAGTCAATCAAGGGAAGCTTCCTGCTAGATCCCCCAAAATATCACAGACCAAGGGCGAGCCCGTTTATGGATGCCTCACCCTTCTTTGCAGGACGCTGTTGGAGCCTTCTCTGCGCTCCGAGGCGGCACCGGGAGCCCTCAGACTGCGTTGGATCAAGCTGGCGGCAATGCCGCCCCGCTTACGGTTCACACAGTGAGAACCCGGCGGTCTGAAACGTCACCACCTGCCGTTTCTGTCAGAAGACATCACCACGAGATCTGCGAGGTCCCGGCATACTAATGGCCAAGCTTGTTTTGGAGTCACAGGGAACAAAATTGGGTACAAAATACATGATCAAGAGGTCAAACAAGGCGGCTATTGGCTCACAACGCCCCCTCACAGGAGGGACAGTCTCTTTAGCAAGACTCAAAGCCCAAAGAAACACTGCTTCTATAATGCTGAAGATATTTTCTCATCTGAAAGTGCACTTACTTAAAGGGGAGCTTCTCGTCGTTCGGCTTGATGCAGCGCACGTAGTGCGGGGTGGTGGCGTTCAGAGTCTCCATGAGCAGATGCAGCGAGTTGCGGAACTGAAAGACAAAACCGCTCGTTTTGAGGAGGGATGAAGGTGCTGTACTGCGCAACCCAGGTCGGCAGGTGCTGCCAGGAGCCGCGGTGGCAGCCTCTGGATGTGACACAGCGCGAACGTCCCCATCAGCCCAGTGCGTGCAGGAGAAATTCAGAGAATCACAGACTGGTTTGGGTTGGAAGGGACCTTCAGAGGTCACCCAGTCCAAACCCCTGCAGGCAGCAGGGACATCTGCAACCAGAGCAGCTTGATCAGAGACACAAGGGCCAACCTGACCTGCAATGGTGCCAGCCATGGGGCTTCTCCCACCTCTCAGGACAACCTGGTCACCACCCTCAGTGTCCAACAATTTCTTCCTTCTCTCTGGTCTGAATCTCCCTCTTCCAGTTGAACCCATCAGCCCTTGTCCTGTCCCAACAGCCCCTGCTCAAAAGCCCCTCCCCAGCTTTCTCAGAGGCCCCTTGAAGCACTCAAAGGCCACACTCAGGTCTCCCCGCAGCCTTCTCTGCTCCAGGCTGAACACCCCCAACTCTCTGCCCTCTCCTCCCAGCAGAGGGCTTCCACCCTCCCAGCATTGCTGTGGCCTCCTCTGGCCCCGCTCCAGCAGGTCCCTGTCTCTGCTGGGCTGAGGACCCCAGAGCTGGACCCAGCACTGCAGGGGGGGTCCCACCAGACGACACTGGTGGGTTGAGGGCTACCCAGCTCAATGAGGTACAAGAGCAGCAAGCATTTGCTTGGACTTCACCCACCTGGGTCCTGAAAAATTCACCTCCAAGGGTGGAGACAGCACAATCTGGACCCCTGTTGCTCTGCACTCTGTAACTGTCCACACAGGGGATAAAATGCTCTTTTCCTGAACTCAGTTCAATTTATGAGCCCCACTGAATCCCACAGTGGCCTCCTGCCTCCTTCGACCACGTCTCAGCTGCTCCAGACAAGACTACTCAAGCCTGCTCTTCCAGAGACACTGCTAGAAGGTGCCCAAAACGCAACAGCCAAACTATTCCCATCCTGCAACATGGGTCACAGGGAAGTATCCTCACTTTCCCCCTCAACAGCTTTTTATTTATCTCCACTTCAAGCTGAAAAAATGGGACCTTAACTGTAAAAATGTATCTGGATTCACTTGCCCCGTTCCCCCGCCAACGACCGGCTTGCTCCCACCGTACGCTACCTGGTGCCCCACCGTCTTCTTGTGCTCCTTATTGGCAGCTTTGATCACTGGTCTGGCGGAACGGACGCTGATTTTGGATGTTCCCTTCCCCATGGCAGCGGTGGGTGCAGCATCCTTCTCATCGTGGAATAAGTCTGCTACCATTTGATACTAAACCAAAGACCAGGAAGGGAAAAAAAGGGCAATAAAGTGAAATCAAGAAGCCTGCCCAAAAAAAAAAATTATTTGTTCATAACCCTGGAAGGCACATGGCAGGTGAGAGGCAAAAAAAAAAAATCAGGATCACTGAATCCGCCGGCCAATGGGATTAGTGAAAGCTGGAGCAGAAGATCAGGTTTTGGAGGTTTTGCAGGAGGAGGGTGAGGATGGTCCTGCCAAAGGAAGTGCTGCTCTTCCTCCCCGGACAGCATGGCATTGCCATGGGCTGATGACAGCCTCTGCTGAAATGGCTCAAGGGCAGAAGATCATTGAACTACCCCCAAATATTCTGAGAGCCGAGGGCAGGCGAGAGCATTTTAGGTAGCATCACAAGTGCAGACATTGGTGCAGATGCCAACAGCTCAGGTGGATGTGTCATAGAATCATAGACTCATCTAGTTGGAAGAGATCTTTAAGATCATTGAGTCCAACTGTTAATCCATGTCAATCTGTTTGAAGGTCGGGAGACTCCACAGAGGGATCTGGACAGGCTGGATCGATGGGCCAAGGCCAAGTGTATGAGGTTCAACAAGGCCAAACGCAAGGTCCTGCACTTGGGCCACACCAATCCCTTGCCACGCTCCAGGCTGGGGAAAGAGTGACTGCAAACTGCCCAGGGAAAAGAACCTGGGGGTGTTGGTGACAGCACCTGGAGAGGAACCAGCAGTGAGCCCAGGAGGCCAAGAAGAACAACAGCATCCTGGCTTGGACCAGCACCGCTGTGGCTAGCAGGACCAGGGCAGGGATCATCCCCCTGTTCTAGGGGCACTGGGGAAGCCACACCTCGAATGCTGGGTTCAGTTTTGGCCCCTCACTCCCAGAAGGACATGGAGGGGCTGGAGCGTGTCCAGAGAAGGACAATGAAGCTGGTGCAGGGTCTGGAGCAGAAGTGTGCTGAGGAGCAGCTGAGGAACCTGGGGGGGTTGAGGCTGGAGAAGAGAAGGCTCAGGGGAGACCTTCTGGCTCTGCACAACTCCCTGAAATTCAGGAGGTTGGAGCGAGGTGGGGGTCAGTCTCTTCTCCCCAGGAACAAACAACAGGACAAGAGGAACCGGCCTCAAGGTGCACCTGGAGAGGTTGAGGTTGGCCCTGAGGAGCAATTTCTTGCCCGTTGGGGTTGTGCAGGCGTGTCGCAGTCTGCCCAGGGCAGTGGTGGAGTCCCCATCCCTGGAGGAGTTTCCCAGCTGTGTTGCTGTGGTGACCTGGCAGCGCTGGGGGAATGGTTGGACTCAATTAACTTCCAACCAAAATGATTCTGTGGTTCTGTGTCACCTACAGAGTCCCCACCGTGAGTTCACCAGGTCCAAACGCCTGGTCCCCAGAAGCATCACCTGAGTTTGCAGGCTGGATAAACCCAAACCTTTGGTCCTGAGGAACACACATTAATGGCTTTTCAAGCCAAGCAAACCAGTTGGAAGGAGCAGGGTTTGGTTTTGTCGCCACTGAACCGCAGCCCAGCCTGCTCTGTCGCTATATATGAGAGAGGGAAGCATTAATAAACTGATTTCATCCTTTTTTTGTCATTTCTGTTTTTTAAGGAATGAGTTGCAAGTGGCACCATTCCCCACCACTCTACACCCTACTCCAATGCGTTCCATCTCTCCTCCGCACCTACGGGGCCAAGTTTCTAATAAGCTCTAACCACGCTCGGTTTTTACCCTGGGAAAGCTCCGAGCTTCCCAAACACACAGAGTTCTTGATTTGGGCACTATTAAAGCTTGGCTTTACAGTTATTAGACTCATCTCCTCACGCTCCTTATTTAGGGTTGAGTTTGGAAGGTCACAGCCAGCTGTAAGCCCAAGGGAGGGCGGCAGCAAGAGGAGAAATGTGGACACGCAACAAATCCGCTTGCAACATGCAGCAGGGTTAAGGTTTAAAGCCTCAACTCATTACCTGACAGCGAAAGATTCAAGGTTGCGGGGAAGAATTTTTGGCCTGGGTCAACAAGATCTCGAAGTGCCCTCAAAACCTGCATCATCGACGCTTTTAACCCAACCCAAGTGCAGGCGCACGCTCTTGGAGGAGAAGAGCTGGCGTAAAACCCGCTCAAGTTCACCCACCCAGGTGCGAAGTCTCCAACTTGAAGCCCGCTTGCCAAGCGCCCCATGCCGAAGCCTGTAGAGCCCCACGGCTACTGCTCTTCTGCTTCCAACAGTCCCCCCGAGTTCACAGCCCTCGGGACTAACAGAGACTTTCAAGCCCAGGCGCCAAAAAGCTCTTTCCCAGGAGAACCGGTATTCGCGGTCAGTCAATGCGCCTCTTGTCGGCATCGATGCACCGAGGTGTGCACAAGTTGTACAATACTCGGCGGGGAAAAGGTACGTGGCACAAAACCTTGCGATACTGGAGCGACAGCAAGCGTGGCCGTCGATATGTGTTAATTTATCAACATTACACGTTGGCAGCACCGTGAAACAGCTTGAGGGTGGCTGGAATGTCTCAGAGATCACCTTCGACTTCCAGCATCGGATGTTAACCCTATCGCTAAATTCCTGAAGTAATTTAATTACTGAAGTAATTTAAAGTATGGTGGACTAGAGCCATTTTTGCACAGAAGGGCGGCGGGGTCGGCAACGCTACCCACGACATCCAAACTAAACTGCTGACCATGGCTTTTAATCCCAGGATTAAAGCTCCACGGGCTTTTGAAAACACCTTCGGTGCCAGGCGATGGGTGGGGAGCTCCGAGCAAGAGTTAAGTGGGATTTACGCTGCCCCATAACTGGCTGATTTTGGCTCTCAAGAAGCGGATCAGCAGGTGCTGCTTATCTCCCGACTCGCTGGTTTTACCTTGCTGGCTTTCAGGATGTTGATCTGTTCCTCGTACACAGTGTCCCTGTTCTTCTCCAGAAATCCCTCACTCTGGTATTCCACCTGGCAGGAGACAAAGAGGGTAGAGTCCAAGCGCACGGGGACGAGGTGTTGTGTCCCACCGCTCCCCAACCGTCAAGAACTCACCCCAAAAACCTGAGAGGGAGAAGAGGGGGGAAACAGCTGCAATTTCAAAGTCACTTTTTATCAAGTGAATCTGAATGAAAGCTGCAAACACGGAGCGTTTCCTAGTCATGAAACTGCTCTGAAGGCAACTGCACGTCCGTGGAAACCAGAGGGAAACTGCAAAGACCATCAGTACCTCGACAGGCCCTTTTGTTCGCTCCCGAACAACTTCTAAGCTGATCCATAAACCTCAAAAGACGCCCCGGCTGCGTCTCTTGTAGGGCTCGTTTTTGAACGTGCAGGGGGTCGAGATGCAAAGGAAGATGGAGAGAGGACAGAAGAAAATTGTCGCCTTTTTCACATCTGAAGTTGGCTGAAATAACTGACCACCAAAAAAAAAAAAAACCCAACTCCAACAAAACTCGTGGAAAACTTGCGAAGAGCCATAGTGGGTGAAGAATCCATGAGCAAAACCTAAGGAAAAGTGGATAAGAGAAGGACCTGCACGAGATCACCTACACGTGGTCTGGCTCCTTGGACACGTCCCCAGCTTGGTCTTATGTTTTCCTTTCTAACAAACGTGGGTTTTGGAGAACTTCAAGCTCTCAAGATTCTTATTTGCTGTGAGCGACGCCTGTTTCGATGACGCTGGAGCTCACCGACAAGACCCTACAGCACCAGACGCCGGGATTTAGAGTCCCGCAGTTGGCATCTTCTCCCTCAAAAGAGTGGGACAAGCCCAAGGTCACCTCTCACACGCTCCTCTCTCCTGCCTCCCTCGTTGACAGCTCCTGCTCTTCAGAAGTAATTCCCTTTCCCAATAAATTTTCACTCAAGCTGCCCTTATAGAAATTCATTTTGCCGCAGCTTTGGGAAAGAGGATTTTCCTCTCCACTGGCAAGCGCAGCTCTTCAAAGCTCAGCACAATAGTTTGGAGGCTGAAGTGCTCCAAGCTGATCTAGAGCTGAGCGCTGAACTGAGATTAGGGCCAACCTATCACCAAAAAAGCAGCTTGCCGGTGCTATAAACTCCGTTTTCCCTCACGAGGCTTTTTTGCCCTTCCACGGTACCTTATCGGCAAAGTGCAGGACGATGAAGGAGGTGTTGGACATGCGGGGCTTCTGGAAGTGCTGGCTGCCGGCGTGCCGGTCGTACAGCTTCTGCGCCCAGGTCTGGTCGGTGCCTTTGGGGACCTGGATAGAGAGAAAATGCATCAAAAATGATAATTAAAAAATATTACAATGAATAAGAAACTGATAAATTTAAAATATTACAATGAATAATGAAATGATTTTTCAATAGTATAAAAAAGAATAATAAAATGATAATTCCTAAGGAACTTCTGCCTCACAGCAGGCTCGGGTTGGGCTCACTTGGACCCCAAACACAGGGCTGGGACTTCAGACCCACAGCCCTGCCCTACCGTGGCTGAATGATTCCTGTGTCCTCCTCCCAGACATCCAAACCCCTGTGCCAGGAGATGCCAAACCCTTCTTCTGCACCCTATTTACACCAAAATCAGGGTGGACCTGCCCTTGAAAGGCTCTGGCCGTGGTACACCAAGGCATCAGGTGCTGTCCAAGACATTGCTTTGGTAGGATGGGGTGGACAACGGAGAGGTCCTCCACAGCGCAGAGGTCCTCCACAGCGCAGAGGTCCTCCACAGCGCAGAGGTCCTCCACAACCACCATGACTAAAACAACCTCCCAGCACCTTCCTGTGCAGCAAGGGAATGGGCTACTTCTTCACAAACCAGTGGTTCCCAGGTGGGCTTGAGCTTAACTTCCTACCCAGCGCCTGTAGTTTTTACTGACGGATTGCCAAGACCGGGGGTAAAAAATGATAATTTGGCTTTGCTTGATTATTTTGTGAGCACGTATCGCTCTAGAGTAGCACATATTGTACGTTCTGATACTCTCATGATAACGACTCCCATAAAGACTCGAGTTTTAGGGTTTGTTTAGGTGCCTTTCTGCTTTGGGGCCAAAACCTCCAAAGCTTCCCAGAAGAGATAAGGGAAAGCCCCATGGCATAAATACCATTTCTTTGGTACTTTTCCAGTTTGCCACAAAATAAAACTCTTGATAACAAGGAGTGAAGTTGTTACACTCGAGGGCTGAGGACTTGAGCTCATCCCCATCCCTCCTGCCTGGCCAGTAGGGATGGAAAGAGCTGGTGGACCCTCCGTGATGGGACAGCAAAGGTGACACCCCCACATGATTTGTAACAAAAAAAAAAGGCGGACTGGATTATTTAGGTTAGAAAAAGTGAAGGGGCAGTGGAAAAGCATCAGGCCATATTTAAAATGAGATTAATAGATAGACAAATTAACAGATAAATGCAGACGGGTTCTTTTTCTTCCTTTATATTTCACATTCGGCTGTAAAAAACACCCTTTCCGGAGCCACCTCCCGTTCAGGACCGAGCGGTGGGTGCAGAGCAGGAGCACCGCAGCCTCCTGAGCCCGTGGAGAGCAGATTTACCCGGCGCCAGCTCTTTTAGACCATCCTCTTCGCTGAAAAACCTGCTTATCGCAGAGATGAACTTCAAAGGCATCGCTCCTGCCTCCCAGAAAGGGGGTTTCGCTGGGTCCGCACCGTTCCCCGTTCGCCGTTGTGCCGCTTGGGTATTTTTAGCTGCCTGAGACGCACCTGACAGGGACCAAGTCCTGGAGATAAAAAACCTAACAGGGCCATTACCCGCGCTGTTGTAACAGCTTTTGGGATCGGCTTGGCAGCTTAAGGCCGCTAGAGCCGCCGAGAAAGTTCTTGAGATGATCTCATCAGCGCAAGACTTTTTTTAGGGGATGGGGAAGAGGAAAACCAGCTGCCTCGCACGAGCGTGTGGAAATCTCTAAACCTCAGGCCTCTAATTTCACAAGGTCATTGCTTCTGCTTGTCTGTCCTTACCGTCCCTCCACATACAGTCGGTCGGGCAGGATAATCCTGGCCGTCTCCATACACTGTCCTCTGAGCTGCTGCAACCGAAATCAAACCCGGCCAGGATCAGGCCCCAGGCTTGAGTCCAAGGTCAAGAACCCACCACGACCACCAGACCGCTGAGATGTTTGGAATAAAAGGTGAGATTCCCTCCACCTTTTCCTCCACCAGAAGGACGATTAAGGGGATAAAAGCAACAGAGGTCCACTCAAACCTAACGACCTACAAGTCAACCTTCTGGAAACACAGGAGGAGCTACTAAAATTTTTTCTTTCCTCCTTATCACTCCAACATACATTAAAGCCTGAAAAGAGCCTGGGCTTCCTCCATGCTCCACTGCAAGTGATGTGCCTGACTTTAAAGTCATCAAAGCTGACAGCATGACGTAGGTGAGGTTCTTCTGCCGTCAGACGAGGCGGTCTGGTCCGCCCCAAAGGGAAGCCCAGAGCTCCAACCTCTGTGTATCTGCTCGCGGAGCAGAAATCGCCCCAGACAGGACTGGGCGGCGCAGAAAGGCAACGTGCTGATTTCTGATGGTCAAAAAACTAATAAATCCAGACAAGGAAAATGCGTTTGCTCGGATTCGCAAGCTCACGGCGATGCGCAGAGACGAGCAGGATCGGAACCGTGTTAAAGAGCATCCTTCCAACAGCGTTGGAATTTTCAATTTCTTCTCAGAGGATAATTTAAGTCCCTTGAAAAAAAAATCAGTCCCAACTGGCTCCTCCTCTCCAGAGGAGAGGTTCTCCTGGATGCCCTTCTCCCCTTTCCCTCCTACAGCACTTCAATGTTGTGCCTGTCGTGGTGGCCAATGACATTTCTGTGCACAGGACTTGAACTCTTGCTGTTCCTCCAGCATCCTTTTACGCTGAAGAAAAACCAAGAGGTCCTAAAAGCTTCAGATCCAGGCAGGTGACTCTGCAGTGCAGGAAATGGGGAAGAGGCTCTCTGAGGACTTGAAGGTCACTTAGCAGAGAATATAAGGTCACATGATGATTATAAGGCTTGCTGGGCAGACCAGGGACAGACCTGGAGGTCGGATCGGACGACCTCCAGAAGTCCGCTCCAACCTTTGTAAGTTGTAAACCAGCTCCCAACGCCTAAGATCTCAAAGCTATTTAAAATACCAAAATCAAACCTAGAGACGTCTCTTTTTCAGAGCTAGGGGCGTTACCGGCGTGGTTTTTTTGGGCCCCTCCCTCCCAGAAGGACATGGAGGGGCTGGAGCGTGTCCAGAGAAGGGCAATGAAGCTGGTGCAGGGTCTGGAGCACAAGTGTGCTGAGGAGCGGCTGAGGGACCTGGAGGGGTTGAGGCTGGAGCAAAGGAGGCTCCGGGGAGACCTTCTGGCTCTCCACAACTCCCTGAAATTCAGGAGGTTGGAGCGAGGTGGGGCTCGGTCTCTTCTCCCCAGGAACAAGCATCAGGATGAGACAAAATGGCCTCAGGTTGTTCCAGGGTAGGTTGAGGTTGGTCCTGAGGAACAATTTCTTCCCTGTTGGGTTGTGCAGGCGTGTCGCAGTCTGCCCAGGGCAGTGGTGGAGTCCCCATCCCTGGAGGGGTTTCCCAGCCGTGTGGAGGTGGTGCTGAGGGACAGGGGTCAGTGGGGACCTGGCAGTGCTGGGGGAACGGGTGGACTCGATGAGCTTAAAGGTCTCTTCCAACCAAATGATTCTGTGATTCATGAGACAAGTTTAGTCCTTAAAGCTCTGATCCCAACTCAAGAACCTTCTCTTTCACCACTGAATCCCATTTCAACCCTGGTCCCCTTCTTCTCTAAACAGCGACAAGACTCTTACATGACCTTCGTTAGCTGAACTGCTCCAGCACGTACCCAACCACCCCCGCCCCAACCTCGCATTACAGATTTAACAAAAAAAAATCCATACTGTGAAAGGAGAACATTAGCGACAAACTCTCCACGTTTGTGCGAGTGTTCCATCAGGCCCCCCTTGATGCCATTTCGAGTCTCGGAGTATATTTATCCGCTGTTGTACGTGCGAACGAGATGACTCGCAATGACTTGCGGTCCCGTCCCCACCACGGCCAGCCCGCCCCGAGAGGTGAAACGCTGCTGCGGGGGTGAAGGTTTTCATCCATAAACTGGTGCTTTCACTTGACAGGCTCTGCTGAAATTTTCATCAAGCTGGAGAAAGCTTGAGGTATTATATAAAAGAGTCAATTACAGGGCACGTAATAAGGGCCTGTGACTAATGACAGCGTTCCCCACTGACAGGTGAATACCCAGAGAATTAGCATTGGCTGTCGGGCAGGGGAAATAGATCCTCTGTTTCATTTCTTTGGTCCAAAAAAGCATGGATGAAAAAAGTAGCTCCAGGCAGATCTACAGCAAAGTTCCCATAATCACTGTTTTGTTTGGAAGAGACCTTTGAGCTCCTCAGGTCCAACCGTTCCCCCAGCACTGCCAGGTCCCCACTGACCCCTGTCCCTCAGCACCACCTCCACACGGCTGGGAAACCCCTCCAGGGATGGGGACTCCACCACTGCCCTGGGCAGACTGCGACACGCCTGCACAACCCCAACGGGACAGAAATTGTTCCTCAGGACCAACCTCAACCTCCCCTGGTGCAACTGGAGGCTGGTTCCTCTCATTTTGTTGCTTGTTCCTGGGGAGAAGAGACCGAGCCCCACCTCGCTCCAACCTCCTGAATTTCAGGGAGTTGTCGAGAGCCAGAAGGTCTACCCGGAGCCTCCTTTGCTCCAGCCTCAAACCCACCACGCCCCTCCGCTGCTCCTCAGCGCACTTGTGCTTCAGACCCTGCACCAGCTTCGTTGCCC